>CM061542.1:211423215-213823215 GCA_030864215.1 Capsicum pubescens
TTGAAATATCTTTCCAACGATACCAATTTTACAAAAATCCAATACTCGAGCGAAGAGTTATGCCCATTTTTATGAGAGGCAGTAAGGGTGTGTGATGGGCAATGCGCCGCCAAATCAAATGTATACGATTGGGAGTGCGAGGCACACTTAAATATCTGCCATAAGGTGTGCGACGCACACCTTAAGGTCTGCCATGGGTTGTGCACCGCATACCTCACTACCAAGTGCCAAAAATACCCCTATAGATGTCTATAACTCGGGATTAAACTCCCATAACACCAAAATAAGTTTACTCTATCTCAAAATCACCAAGAACATTCATTTGGGTGTCAACCTAAAAATTCAAATATCTCAAGACTCAACCCTGAGAATTCTATAATTTTTACATATTCCGTATCCCCGTTATGAAGGCTACGAGGGACACCCAAAAGTTCGTGAATAGCATTACGTTATTTGGAAAGTCATTCAAAGCTTCAAGTTTAAGGTATCTGGGATTTTTCAACAAGAACACCCTTTCGTTCTTGTGCCCAAAAATATTTTTCTTTTATGAAGTTATGGATTTTTACAAGTTCTATCATTAATTTGAAGCATAAATTTATACTCTACATTGATTCTCATGAGACTATGATACTTTTGATATTTTAGAAGTGGAATTATTTGAGAATGATCATATTATTGTACAAAAATCTAAAATTTCCATATTTTAAAGTAATTTATATATGTTTATGATGAAAAGCATGATTCTTGAGAGATTTTATTGTGATATTGATATATGGGTCTTCGAACCTCCTTCGAAATTGCACTTTAAGAAATTATGTGCTATACGCACAATGAGATTTGAATCCCAAAGTTAATTTTCTTTACAAAAATGTATGATTTGATATGCTTTACTACGAACTTGAATATATGAATTTTATACCTTACGATGTTTCATGATAATGTTGATATGGTTACCTATAAAGCGGAAAATTTAAGTTTTATGTGATTATTTTTATGCTTATGTCATAAAGTATGAAACTTTGGAAGGTTTTATGGTGATATTGATGTATGGGTTTTTGGAACCCTCTTTGAGTTTATTATTTTGAGAAATCATATGTTATAACTACCTTGAAAATTAAATAAGTTGAAATGATGAAGAAGTTTTGACCTTTCGATTGTAAAAAGGGTTGTTTTTGAACCCGAGATGAGAAAAGAAATCCACTTTTATTGATTATTATAAAAAGCTTAGCATGATGACTCCCGTTATGAATAGTTGAAATGTTTGTTAGTGGATTTTCTTTTGAAAATACCTGAGCTAAGTCCGGGAGTAATCTTTAGCACTGAGCGGGAGGTATAGCAGGATTTGATACTTCTCTAGAACTACGTGCCCCCATAGGATGTATGCCAGAGGCTGATTTATATAGTGATCACTAGTGTTTGGATTGACGATTTAAGGTCCTGCTCCGATGGCAAGGATAGGAAAGCTCTCCCCAACGTGGGTAAGACATTGGACTCTATGTAGCTCACATGGTTTATGTCGGTTGTAAGAGACTCCTAGTGTGTGTGTGTATTCTTCTATCTGAGATGAAAATATAATTGCTTAAAAGATTGAGTTTGAGAAATTCATTGTTTTCGAAAGATTTAAAGACTGTATATTCTAAAGAGATTTGTCATGAGATTTGATTACTTTGATGAATTGGAATTGAGATTTATTATGATGACTCACATGTTTCACCCGATATATTTTACTCTCTTATGATTATGATGATTTTAATTTGAGCTAAGTGAGTCATTTATATCAGCATGCAAAATTTTATAAATTGTGATGATATTAAGATATTATTTTATATATGCATTGCACCCCCATATGCTCAGTACGTTTCTATGGTATTGACCCATATATTCGTATGTGGGCTATATTTTCTCAGAATTTAGGTACAAGGTATAGTGTACATCTTCAAATCCAGTCAATTCGCGGCATCCAGTCAGCAGGTGATGAGTCCTTTTGATTCAAGGGCTCGAGTTAGTTATACAGTTCGAGAAGTGATGTATTTTCTTTATCCAACCATATTGAGTTAGGATAGTCGGGAGTCATGACCCAGCTACCTATAGTCAGTACTAGTAGAGGCTTCATAGACCGTCAGTAGAAGTTGATGTATTTTGTTTCAGTTTTGGTTGTAAAAGTAGAGTTGTAATCTTGTAAATTTAGTTTTGTATCTATCATATTTAGAAAAGAGTTATTTTCCACAGATTTATATAGATTTATACTTTTTGTTCAGTTGCTTATGAGTTATACCCGTAGAAGGGTTAGCTTGGGGTCACTTGTGATCCTAGGCACCGTGTGATGTCTCGGGACCCGATTTGGGGGCATTACAAACTTGGTTTTGGAGCACAGAGTTCAAGTGTCTTAGGGTGTTTATGAAGCCGTCTCAAGTAGAGTCTTGCGGAATGGTACGGAGATGTCTGTACTTTTCTTCGAGAGGCTACAGGGAATTTAGGAAATGTCTCCATTCTTTCAAGTCTTAAATCGTGCTATAGAAAAGTTCTCCAAGAATCTTATACAGATTCTCATCTTACTCTAGTCAGGACATCTCTTCCTTATTTCCAAGGTATAAAAAATAGTTGAGTTTAATTCTCCATAGATAGTTATGGAATTGTCAGAGAGCTACAAAAGTATCCTATCAGTACTTTTGAGTTCCGAAAACTGAAGTGCTTTATCTGGCCTGTAGAAATCGTGCACTAATCCCGATCAGATATGCTTTCAAATTTCTCCTCCGAATCCATTATGATAATCTATACTTCTCTATCTATGTACTATTCGTGAGGTAACATGTTTGGTAAGTTCCAATTTTCTCCCCAGATAATGCTCTTATACTTGCCGGTAGAATTTTTAGAAGTTTCATAAAGTGTCTTGAGAGGAGCCTTCTATTGTGTTATAAGTCCCTCAAATTTAAGTTATTCCCTTGTTCTTATGAGTTATTTAATTAAGATAGAGTAAGGTGTATTCTTAGATGGTTGAATGTTGTGTGTTAAGTTTCTATCTCTTGTATTATGTAATCTTGTTATCATTATGTTTATGAAAAATCAAAGTCTAGTGAAGCCGTGTGAGGCCTATTTCGATTCACTGGAATAGTAGCTTTGTTATTCATATAAATTTCTTAATCAAAACACAAAACCAAAGTCTAGAGCCATGTGAGGCCTATTTCGATTCACTAGCAACTTGTTGTTTTTCTTGTTGTTCTAGTGTTAGTTGAAAGTGTGGGTTTCTGTGTAGTGACAGAAGTAGTAACATTTTGTTGAAAGTCTTGTGTTAGTTGAACTTGTGGGTTTAGAAGTGTAGTGGCAAGAATGGTGGTAAGGGCGATTTATTGAATATATATTGCTGAATTTTTGCTTATGATTGAATTAGTAATGGAGTGATATACCTTTGTTTGTTAGTTTAGTGAAGTTAGAGAAGGAGATTATTAGTTAAGGTGGGTTGTTGTTTGCTTGAAGAATGAAAAGAGTTATTGATGGTATTTGTTGTGCTAGGAAAGTATAGGCTTTGATGGAAGTACTTTGTGGTTGAGTATTGTTAATTTAGGCTTTCCTGAGATTGCAAGAGGAAGTTTAGTTGAAATTTATAGAGCTATGAAAGTAATTTAGGTTTGAAGATGGGTAAATAATAATGATGTGAAGAAGGAGAATGTGTTAACAGATTATGAATAAGATAGGCCATATGATTATGATCGATTGCCATTGTGTATTAGTTTTTCTTAATGTTGTGTGCTATAGTTTTGAAGTGAGAATTGTGTGTGAGATTAGGTTGTAAAACATGTTTAGCACTAGACATTAAGTTTGAACAGTTAATGGTTTGGTTGTTGGTGCTAGTTATATAGAGGTTATCTAGTAGGACTGAACAGTGTATGCAAGAGTGTAAGATCATGTATTCATAATTAAGTATGGTGTAGAGGTGTGCCCAAGGTGCTATGGGGCTGCATTATTTTTTGAGGATTATTGCATATTATGGGGTTAGTAGTAACGTTGAGTTTCTAGGTGGAGAAAGTCTAGTTAGAAAATTTATGATGTTCTTGATAGCTATGTTAAGGAGTTATGATTGAAGATGTTGAGGCTTTTTAGAATGATTATTATTCTCATGGTTTGGAAAAATATATAAGAATAGAGGTGTGATCTTGGTAGGTTATGATTATGTGATTAGAGATGTAGGTATGGTTGCAAATGAGAGTGTAAGTCTTTGATGATGATTATTGAAGCTAGAAAGTTAAGGATGGCATATGGATGGGTTGTTCAAGAATGAAGTTGGTAAGTTCGAAATTAGTTTATTCTTGTGAGTTTAGCATTTATGTATGGATAATAGAATGATGAAATTATGGCTTAATCTCGAGGATATGAAGTAGACCATCATACTTAGAATACCGGCTTTGACCTAAGGGGGAGTTTGTTAGTGAAGAACCAAACTGAGTTTTGAGAATTAAATTGTGATACATGTCAATAATGAGTTATGATGAGATAGTGATCCCTTCTTACTCTAGAGTATTCCTTGGATTTCAGTCATTACAACACAAAATCCATCACTTGCTTGACAAATCCATGCCACAGGCCTATGTTTATACCTATCATGTGTGCTCAAGCCTATTCTCATCTTCTAGAAAGCATGTAACAGCTTCACTCTGTGATTCGAGTTATCTCTTATGAATCTATGAACTCCAGTCTTAAGTTGAATAGCTCTTATTAAGTATAAACTCATGTTTCAAAGTATGACCAGTTTTTAAAAACATGATACTAGTGAATTCGCATTATATCATACATGTCCTCATCTTAGATTTCTTTAATGAATCCATGCCTTTTATATTTTATTCCTCAGGACAAAGATAAGTAGTAATGTTATGTATTGTAGTTTTCGTGCTTCTGGTTCATATGTGTTAGCCCTTCGGTGACCTCTTCCTATACTAAGATAGTAGTGATAATAGTGGATAAGCAATAGTTTAGATGTGAGAGAGTTGATGACCCTCATTAAGAAAGATTATTTATGCTTTTCTATCTAAGGCTAAAGTGTGAAGTAAGATTGAGGACAAGTACTTGATACATGTCATGGTTAGTTAGAAATTGTGTGTATGTTTTTAAGAATAGTGCAAGAAAATTGTGGTTGATAAAGGTTTAGAGAATATGCGAAGTATGACTTTAGGGGTATTTCCCTTAAAGTTATATGTGATTTTTAATGATAGGCTTGAATGCCATATTGGGTGTAAGATGATGAATGCAATATGCGCTAGTGAATCCATATCAAGAGTTTTGAATTAGTCATTGAAGTGGTAAGGCATGTTATGCTTAGAGTGTGAGCTCTAAGAAGATATAGAATATTGAACCTTGTGGTTTAGACTAGTATTGTGGTTTGGCATGTTGTATCTTGTGATTTAGTGTTAGGCTTGATCATGGTGAGAGAACTTAGTTTAGTTTAGACCTTAGAAGAATGATTTCGCAGTGCCAATATGAGAATTATAAGTTGAATCAAATGAGTATGGTAATTAAGGGGAATAGTATAGTTGAGAGAGCATTTGAGAAGTGATGCTAAGCTTGAAAGTAAGAAGTTGCGTTGCCTACGGCCTAGCAATCATATCCTAGTTTATGAGTTATATAATTATAT
Organism: Capsicum pubescens; assembly: GCA_030864215.1. Classification (NCBI taxonomy): domain Eukaryota; kingdom Viridiplantae; phylum Streptophyta; class Magnoliopsida; order Solanales; family Solanaceae; genus Capsicum; species Capsicum pubescens. Next base: position 211,428,839 of record CM061542.1, read on the forward strand.
TCCATGATATAGAGTTATATTAATGTTGTAATTCCTTAGTCAAATGTCTTGTTCAGATCATGCCCAAAATTCATTGCTCCCCAATGTCAATAGAATTTCGTAGAAAAGTGCTAAAGAAATACTCTATTTGAGTATGGGTAGACAGTTTGATCCAGTCCATATAGCCTGTAATCTAGTTTAGCAAGCAAGGAGATAAGCTCCTATAGATTCTTAATTTTTCAGCTAGTCTTACTATCTGCAGTCTTATACGTATGTACATTTCAAGAGGCAATGTGTTTGTGTCCAATTAAATTATGAATCCATCTCAGTTCATGCATCATTATTCGGTTTCAGATATTAAGTCATGATTCAGTTCGTAAGTATCCTGTGTAGTATCACAGTCTCTTCCTAGTATTTTCATCAAATTATTATCATTCGGGAACGAACGATCCCAAGAGGGGGATGTTGTAATACCCTGAGTTTTTATGTCATAAACCTCTCATCCTTTCTCATGAGATCAGATCTAGTGCAAAGTAATGGTTACTCATAAGTTGACACTCTCGTTTCTATCTTAGCCATTTAGTTATTTTTCTTGAGGATTCATGCACTTGCAGACCAGTTCAGTAGCTCATTATTCTTGAGATCTAGTGATTCAGTTCTATTAGTTACACATGATATCTTGAAGACCAATATCCCTCTGTGTTTCAGGTTAATTATCCACATTCTACGACGAATGTTCCCAAGGGGGAGATATTGTAATACTCTGTATTTTCGTGCTAGAATTCTAACCGTCGTTCCTGTGCGTCTAAGCTCTAATCCTAGTGATTCTCACATGAATACAAGTTGAATGATTATTATTCTAGTCTGTGGAGTAGTTTAGAGGTGGAAAATGTTTATAGCAATGACCTAGAACAAGGTTGAGCTAAGACCAATTGATTCATCTAAAGTTTGACATTTAATTCTACAAGGGTAAACTTCAAATGTGAATATCTCTTAATATACATTTAATTTTAAATCCCAAGACCTGTCAAATTGTATATAATTGAATTATCTTTCCAACGATACCAATTTGGCAAAAATCCAATACCCGAGCGAAGAGTTATGCCCATTTATATGAGAGATAGTAAGGGTGTACGATGGGAAATCCGCCGCCCAATCAAATGTGTGCGATTGGGAGTGCGAGGCACACTTAAATGTCTTCCATAAGGTATGCGACGCACACCTTATGGTCTGCCATGGGTTGTGCGCCGCATACCTCACTTCCAAGTGCCAAAAATACCCCTATATGTGTCTATAACACGGGATTAAACTCCCATAACACCAAAATAACTTTACTCTCTCTCAAAATCACCAAGAACATTCATCAGGGTTTCAACCTAGAAATTCAAATATCTCAAGATTCAACCCTAAGAATTCTATAATTTTTACATATTCGGAATCCCCGTTACGAAGGCTACGAGGGACATCCAAAAGTTCGTGAATAGCATTACGTCATTCAGAAAGTCATTCAAAGCTTCAAGTTTAAGGTATGTGGGGTTTTCCAACAAGAACACCCTTTCGTTCTTGTGCCTAAAAATATTTTTCTTTTATGAAGTTATGGATTTTTACAAGTTCTATCAATAATTTTAAGCATAAATTTATACTCTACTTTGATTCTCATGAGACTATGATACTTTTGATATTTTAGAAGTGGAATTATATGAGAATGATGATATTATTGTACAAAAAACTGAAATTTCCATATTTTAAAGTAATTTATATATGTTTATGATGACAAGCATGATTCTTGAGAGATTTTATCGTGATATTGATATATGGGTCTTCGAACCCCCTTTGAAATTGTACTTTGAGAAATTATGTGCTATAAGCACAATGAGATTTGAATCACAAAGTTAATTTTCTTTACAAAGATGTATGATTTGATATGCTTTACTACGAACTTGAATATATGAATTTCATTCCTTACGATGTTTCATGAGAATGTTAATATGGTTACCTATAAAGCTGAAAATTTAAGTTTTATGTGATTATTTTTATGCTTATGTTATAAAGTATGAAACTTAGGGAGGTTTTATGGTGATATTGATATATGGGTTTTTGGAACCCTATTTGAGTTTATTATTTTGAGAAATCAGATGTTATAACTATCTTGAAAATTAAATTAGTTCAAATGATGAAGAAGCTTTGATCTTTCGGGCGTAAAAAGGGGTGTTATTGAACCTGAGATGAAAAAAGAAATCCACTTTTATTGATTATTATAAAAAGGGTAGCATGATGACTCCCATTGTGAATTGTTGAAATTTTTGTTAGTGGATTTTCTTATGAAAAGATCTGAGCTAAGTCCGGGAGTAGTCTTTAGCACCGAGTGGGAGGTATAGCAGGATTTGGTACTTCCCTAAAACTACGTGCCCCCATAGGACGTGAACCAGAGGCTGATTTATATAGTGCTCACTAGTGTTTGGATTGACGATTTAAGGTCCTACTCTGATGGCAAGGATAAGTCTGCTCTCCCCAACGTGGGTAAGACGTTGGACTCCATGTAGCTCACATGGTTTATGGCGGTTATAAGAGACTCCCAGTGTGTGTGTGTATTCTTCTATCTGAGATGAAAATATAATTTCTTAAAAGATTGAGTTTGAGAAAGTCATTGTTTTTGAAAGATTTAAAGACTATATATTCTAAAGAGATTTGTCATGAGATTTGATTGCTTTGATGAATTGGAATTGAAATGAAAGTGAATTGAGATTTATTATGATGACTCACATGTGTCACCTGATATATTTTACTCTCTTATGATTAAGATGATTTTAATTCGATCTAAGTGAGTCAGTTATATCAGCATGCATAGTTTGATAAACTGTGATGATATTAAGATATTATTTTATATATGCGTTGTACCCCCATATGCTTGGTACGTTTCCATGGTACTGACCTACATATTCGTATGTGGGCTACATTTTCTCAGAATGTAGGTACAAGGTATAGTGTATATCTTCAGATCCAGTCAGTTCGCGACATCCAGTCAACAAGTGATAAGTCCTTTTGATTCATGGGCTTGAGTTAGTTATACAGTTTGAGAAATGATGTTTTTTCTTTATCTAGACGTATTGAGTTAGGATAGTCGGGAGTCATGACCCAGATACCTATAGTCAGTACTAGTAGAGGTTTCATAGACAGTCAGTAGAAGTTGATGTATTCCATTTTAGTTTTGGTTGTAAAAGCAGAGTTGTAATCTTGTAAATTTAGTTTTGTATCTATCATATTCAGAAAAGAGTTATTTACTGCAAATTTGTATAGAGTTATACTTTTTGTTTAGTTGCTTATGAGTTATGCCAGTAGAAAGGTTAGCTTGGGGTCACTTGTGATCCTAAGCACTGTGTGACGTCTCGGGACCCGATTTTGGGGTGTTACAAACTTGGTATCTGAGCACAGAGTTCAAGTGTCCTAGGGTGTCTATGAAGCCGTGTGTAGTAGAGTCTTGCGGAATGGTACAGAGACATCTGTACTTTTCTTCAAGAGGCTACAGGGCATTTAGGAAATGTCTCCATTCTTTCAAGTCTTAAATCGTGCTATAGAAAAGTTCTCCAAGAAATTTATACGGATTCTCATCTTACTCTAGTCAGGCCATCTCTGTCATATTTCCAAGGTATCAAAAATAGTTTAGCTTAATTCTCCATAGATAGTTATGGAATTGTAAGATAGCTACAAAAGTATCCTATCAGTACTTTTGAGTTTCGAAAACTGAAGTGGTAAGGCATGTTATGCTTAGAGTGTGAGCTCAAAGAAGATATAGAATATTGAACCTTGTGGTTTAGACTAATATTGAGGTTTGGCATGTTGTATCTTGTGATTTAGTATTAGGCTTGATCATGGTGAGAGAACTTAGTTTAGTTTAGACCTTAGTAGAAAGATTTTGCAGTGCCAATATGTGAATTATAAGTTGAATCAAATGAGTATGGTATTTAAGGGGAATAGTATAGTTGAGAGAGCATTTGAGAAGTGATGCTAAGCTTGAAAGTAAGAAGTTGTGTTGCCTACGGCCTAGCAATCCTATCCTAGTTTATTAGTTATATAATTATATTCCATGCTATAGAGTTATATCAATGTTGTAAATCCTTAGTCAAATGTCTTGTTCAGAGCTTGCCCAAAATTCTTTGCTCCCTAATGTCAATAGAATTTCGTATAAAAATGCTAAAGAAATACTCCATTTGAGTATGGGTAGTCAGTATGATCAAGTCCATATAGCCTGTAATTTAGATTAGAAAACAAGGAGATAAGCTCCTATAGATTCTTAATTTTCCAGCTAGTCTTACTATCCGTAGTCTTATACGTATGTACATTCCAAGAGGCAATGTGTTTGTGACCAATTAAATTATGAATTCAGCTCAGTTCATGCATCAGTTTCAGTTTCAGATAGTAAGTCATAATTCAGTTCGTAAGTATCCTGTGTAGTATCATAGTCTCTTCCTAGTATTTTCATCAAATTATTATCATTCGAGGATGAACGATCCCAAGAGAGGGATGTTGTAATACCCCAAGTTTTCATGTTATAAACCTCTCATCCTTTCTCATGAGATCAGATCCAGTGCAAAGTAATGGTTATTCATAAGTTGACACTCTGGTTTCTAACTTAGCCATATAGTTATTTTTCTTGAGGATTCATGCACTTACAGACCAGTTCAGTAGCTCATTATTCTTGAGATCCAGTGATTCAGTTCTATCAGTTACACATAATAGCTTGAAGACTAATATCCCTTTGTATTTCAGGTTAACTATCCACATTCGAGGACGAATGTTCCCAAGGGGGAGATAATGTAATACCCCGTATTTTTGTGCTAGAATTCTAACCGTCGTTCCTGCGCGTCTAAGCTCTAATCCAAGTGATTCTCACGTGAATACAAGTTGGATGATCATCATCCTAGTCTATGGAGTTGTTTACAGGTGGAAAATGTTTATAGCAATGACCTAGAACAAGGTTGAGCTAAGACCAATTGATTCATCCAAAGTTTGACATTCGATTCTACAAGGGTCAACTTCAAACGTGAATGTCTCTTAATATACATGAAATTTTTCATCCCAAGACCTATCAAATTTTATATAATTGAATTATCTTTCCAACGATACCAATTTTGCAAAAATCCAATACCCGAGCGAAGAGTTATGCCTATTTTTGTGAGAGGCAGTAAGGGTATGCGATGGGCAATGCACCGCCTAATCAAAGGTGTACAATTGGGAGTGCGAGGCACACCTTATGGTCTTCCATGGGTTGTGAGCCTCATACCTCACTTCCAAGTGCCAAAAACACCCCTATATATGTCTATAACACATGATTAAACTCCCAAAACACCAAAATAAGTTTACTCTATCTCAAAATCACCAAGAACATTCATTAGGGTTTATAGCTAAAAATTCAAATATCTTAAGACTCAACCGTGAGAATTCTATAATTTTAACATATTCGGAATTCCCATTACGAAGGCTACGAGGGACACCCAAAAGTTCGTGAATAGCATTACGTCATTCGGAAAGTCATTCAAAGCTTCAAGTTTAAGGTATGTGGGGTTTTCCAACAAGAACACCCTTTCGTTCTTGTGCCCAAAAATATTCTTCTTTTACGAAGTTATGGATTTTTACCTGTTCTATCATGAATTTGAAGCATAAATTTATACTCTACATTGATTCTCATGAGACTATGATACTTTTGATATTTTAGAAGTGGAATTATATGAGAATGATGATATTATTGTACAAAAAACTGAAATTTCCAGATTTTAAAGTAATTTATATATGTTTATGATGACAAGCATGATTCTTCAGAGATTTTATCATGATATTGATATATGGATCTTCGAACCCCCTTTGAAATTGTACTTTGAGAAATTATGTGCTATAAGCACAATGAGATTTGAATCACAAAGTTAATTTTCTTTACAAAGATGTATGATTTGATATGCTTTACTACGAACTTGAATATATGAATTTCATACCTTACGATGTTTCATGAGAATGTTGATATGGTTACCTATAAAGCTGAAAATTTAAGTTTTATGTGATTATTTTTATGCTTATGTTATAAAGTATGAAACTTAGGGAGGTTTTATGGTGATATTTATATATGGGTTTTTGGAACCCTATTTGAGTTTATTATTTTGAGAAATCAGATGTTATAACTATCTTGAAAATTAAATTAGTTCAAATGATGAAGAAGCTTTGATCTTTCGGGCGTAAAAAGGGGTGTTATTGAACCTGAGATGAAAAAAGAAATCCACTTTTATTGATTATTATAAAAAGGGTAGCATGATGACTCCCATTGTGAATTGTTGAAATTTTTGTTAGTGGATTTTCTTATGAAAAGATCTGAGCTAAGTCCGGGAGTAGTCTTTAGCACCGAGTGGGAGGTATAGCAGGATTTGGTACTTCCCTAAAACTACGTGCCCCCATAGGACGTGAACCAGAGGCTGATTTATATAGTGCTCACTAGTGTTTGGATTGACGATTTAAGGTCCTACTCTGATGGCAAGGATAAGTCTGCTCTCCCCAACGTGGGTAAGACGTTGGACTCCATGTAGCTCACATGGTTTATGGCGGTTATAAGAGACTCCCAGTGTGTGTGTGTATTCTTCTATCTGAGATGAAAATATAATTTCTTAAAAGATTGAGTTTGAGAAAGTCATTGTTTTTGAAAGATTTAAAGACTATATATTCTAAAGAGATTTGTCATGAGATTTGATTGCTTTGATGAATTGGAATTGAAATGAAAGTGAATTGAGATTTATTATGATGACTCACATGTGTCACCTGATATATTTTACTCTCTTATGATTAAGATGATTTTAATTCGATCTAAGTGAGTCAGTTATATCAGCATGCATAGTTTGATAAACTGTGATGATATTAAGATATTATTTTATATATGCGTTGTACCCCCATATGCTTGGTACGTTTCCATGGTACTGACCTACATATTCGTATGTGGGCTACATTTTCTCAGAATGTAGGTACAAGGTATAGTGTATATCTTCAGATCCAGTCAGTTCGCGACATCCAGTCAACAAGTGATAAGTCCTTTTGATTCATGGGCTTGAGTTAGTTATACAGTTTGAGAAATGATGTTTTTTCTTTATCTAGACGTATTGAGTTAGGATAGTCGGGAGTCATGACCCAGATACCTATAGTCAGTACTAGTAGAGGTTTCATAGACAGTCAGTAGAAGTTGATGTATTCCGTTTTAGTTTTGGTTGTAAAAGCAGAGTTGTAATCTTGTAAATTTAGTTTTGTATCTATCATATTCAGAAAAGAGTTATTTACTGCAAATTTGTATAGAGTTATACTTTTTGTTTAGTTGCTTATGAGTTATGCCAGTAGAAAGGTTAGCTTGGGGTCACTTGTGATCCTAAGCACTGTGTGACGTCTCGGGACCCGATTTTGGGGTGTTACAAACTTGGTATCTGAGCACAGAGTTCAAGTGTCCTAGGGTGTCTATGAAGCCGTGTGTAGTAGAGTCTTGCGGAATGGTACAGAGACATCTGTACTTTTCTTCAAGAGGCTACAGGGCATTTAGGAAATGTCTCCATTCTTTCAAGTCTTAAATCGTGCTATAGAAAAGTTCTCCAAGAAATTTATACGGATTCTCATCTTACTCTAGTCAGGCCATCTCTGTCATATTTCCAAGGTATCAAAAATAGTTTAGCTTAATTCTCCATAGATAGTTATGGAATTGTAAGATAGCTACAAAAGTATCCTATCAGTACTTTTGAGTTTCGAAAACTGAAGTGGTAAGGCATGTTATGCTTAGAGTGTGAGCTCAAAGAAGATATAGAATATTGAACCTTGTGGTTTAGACTAATATTGAGGTTTGGCATGTTGTATCTTGTGATTTAGTATTAGGCTTGATCATGGTGAGAGAACTTAGTTTAGTTTAGACCTTAGTAGAAAGATTTTGCAGTGCCAATATGTGAATTATAAGTTGAATCAAATGAGTATGGTATTTAAGGGGAATAGTATAGTTGAGAGAGCATTTGAGAAGTGATGCTAAGCTTGAAAGTAAGAAGTTGTGTTGCCTACGGCCTAGCAATCCTATCCTAGTTTATTAGTTATATAATTATATTCCATGCTATAGAGTTATATCAATGTTGTAAATCCTTAGTCAAATGTCTTGTTCAAAGCTTGCCCAAAATTCTTTGCTCCCTAATGTCAATAGAATTTCGTATAAAAATGCTAAAGAAATACTCCATTTGAGTATGGGTAGTCAGTATGATCAAGTCCATATAGCCTGTAATTTAGATTAGAAAACAAGGAGATAAGCTCCTATAGATTCTTAATTTTCCAGCTAGTCTTACTATCCGTAGTCTTATACGTATGTACATTCCAAGAGGCAATGTGTTTGTGACCAATTAAATTATGAATTCAGCTCAGTTCATGCATCAGTTTCAGTTTCAGATAGTAAGTCATAATTCAGTTCGTAAGTATCCTGTGTAGTATCATAGTCTCTTCCTAGTATTTTCATCAAATTATTATCATTCGAGGATGAACGATCCCAAGAGAGGGATGTTGTAATACCCCAAGTTTTCATGTTATAAACCTCTCATCCTTTCTCATGAGATCAGATCCAGTGCAAAGTAATGGTTATTCATAAGTTGACACTCTGGTTTCTAACTTAGCCATATAGTTATTTTTCTTGAGGATTCATGCACTTACAGACCAGTTCAGTAGCTCATTATTCTTGAGATCCAGTGATTCAGTTCTATCAGTTACACATAATAGCTTGAAGACTAATATCCCTTTGTATTTCAGGTTAACTATCCACATTCGAGGACGAATGTTCCCAAGGGGGAGATAATGTAATACCCCGTATTTTTGTGCTAGAATTCTAACCGTCGTTCCTGCGCGTCTAAGCTCTAATCCAAGTGATTCTCACGTGAATACAAGTTGGATGATCATCATCCTAGTCTATGGAGTTGTTTACAGGTGGAAAATGTTTATAGCAATGACCTAGAACAAGGTTGAGCTAAGACCAATTGATTCATCCAAAGTTTGACATTCGATTCTACAAGGGTCAACTTCAAACGTGAATGTCTCTTAATATACATGAAATTTTTCATCCCAAGACCTATCAAATTTTATATAATTGAATTAGCTTTCCAACGATACCAATTTTGCAAAAATCCAATACCCGAGCGAAGAGTTATGCCTATTTTTGTGAGAGGCAGTAAGGGTATGCGATGGGCAATGCACCGCCTAATCAAAGGTGTACAATTGGGAGTGCGAGGCACACCTTATGGTCTTCCATGGGTTGTGAGCCTCATACCTCACTTCCAAGTGCCAAAAACACCCCTATATATGTCTATAACACATGATTAAACTCCCAAAACACCAAAATAAGTTTACTCTATCTCAAAATCACCAAGAACATTCATTAGGGTTTAAAGCTAAAAATTCAAATATCTTAAGACTCAACCGTGAGAATTCTATAATTTTAACATATTCGGAATTCCCATTACGAAGGCTACGAGGGACACCCAAAAGTTCGTGAATAGCATTACGTCATTCGGAAAGTCATTCAAAGCTTCAAGTTTAAGGTATGTGGGGTTTTCCAACAAGAACACCCTTTCGTTCTTGTGCCCAAAAATATTCTTCTTTTACGAAGTTATGGATTTTTACCTGTTCTATCATGAATTTGAAGCATAAATTTATACTCTACATTGATTCTCATGAGACTATGATACTTTTGATATTTTAGAAGTGGAATTATATGAGAATGATGATATTATTGTACAAAAAACTGAAATTTCCAGATTTTAAAGTAATTTATATATGTTTATGATGACAAGCATGATTCTTCAGAGATTTTATCATGATATTGATATATGGATCTTCGAACCCCCTTTGAAATTGTACTTTGAGAAATTATGTGCTATAAGCACAATGAGATTTGAATCACAAAGTTAATTTTCTTTACAAAGATGTATGATTTGATATGCTTTACTACGAACTTGAATATATGAATTTCATACCTTACGATGTTTCATGAGAATGTTGATATGGTTACCTATAAAGCTGAAAATTTAAGTTTTATGTGATTATTTTTATGCTTATGTTATAAAGTATGAAACTTAGGGAGGTTTTATGGTGATATTGATATATGGGTTTTTGGAACCCTATTTGAGTTTATTATTTTGAGAAATCAGATGTTATAACTATCTTGAAAATTAAATTAGTTCAAATGATGAAGAAGCTTTGATCTTTCGGGCGTAAAAAGGGGTGTTATTGAACCTGAGATGAAAAAAGAAATCCACTTTTATTGATTATTATAAAAAGGGTAGCATGATGACTCCCATTGTGAATTGTTGAAATTTTTGTTAGTGGATTTTCTTATGAAAAGATCTGAGCTAAGTCCGGGAGTAGTCTTTAGCACCGAGTGGGAGGTATAGCAGGATTTGGTACTTCCCTAAAACTACGTGCCCCCATAGGACGTGAACCAGAGGCTGATTTATATAGTGCTCACTAGTGTTTGGATTGACGATTTAAGGTCCTACTCTGATGGCAAGGATAGGTCTGCTCTCCCCAACGTGGGTAAGACGTTGGACTCCATGTAGCTCACATGGTTTATGGCGGTTATAAGAGACTCCCAGTGTGTGTGTGTATTCTTCTATCTGAGATGAAAATATAATTTCTTAAAAGATTGAGTTTGAGAAAGTCATTGTTTTTGAAAGATTTAAAGACTATATATTCTAAAGAGATTTGTCATGAGATTTGATTGCTTTGATGAATTGGAATTGAGATGAATGTGAATTGAGATTTATTATGATGACTCACATGTTTCACCCGATATATTTTACTCTCTTATGATTAAGATGATTTTAATTTGAGCTAAGTGAGTCATTTATACCAGCATGCATAATTTTATAAACTGTGATGATATTAAGATATTATTTTATATATGCATTGCACCCTCATATGCTCGGTACGTTTCCATGGTACTGACCCACATATTTGTATGTGGGCTACATTTTCTTGGAATGTAGGTACAAGGTATAGTGTACATCTTCAGATCCAGTCAGTTCGCGACATCCAGTCAGCAAGTGATGAGTCCTTTTGATTCAAGGGCTTGAGTTAGTTATATAGTTCGAGAAGTGATGTATTTTCTTTATCCATCCGTATTGAGTTAGGATAGTCGGGAGTTATGACCTAGCTACCTATAGTCAGTACTAGTAGAGGCTTCATAGACAGTCGTAGAAGTTGATGTATTCCATTTTAGTTTTGGTTGTAAAAGCAGAGTTGTAATATTGTTAATTTAGTTTTGTATCTATCATATTCAGAAAAGAGTTATTTTCCACAAATTTGTATATATTTATACTTTTTGTTCAGTTGCTTATGAGTTAAGCCAGTAGAAGGGTTAGGTTGGGGTCACTTGTGATCCTAAGCACCGTGTGACGTCTCAGGACCCGATTTCGGAGCGTTAAAAATATCTTCTACTGTCTGGACTTTTTCAATCACGGTGCATGTTCTCGTGATCGTAAAACCTTCATCTATCTGGATCTATCGCGATTGTGGCTCTTCAGATCGTGATAATGGTATTTGAGGTCTATTTCTTAGACATATTTTCTGCTTTTGTCCAGCTCAGCTTGCCTTTTCTCTTTCCCAGCTTCGACTTCACTTCTCTTTCACCAAATTTTGTTGGAAATCCACAAATACTAGTAATTAGTGTAATTTATTAGAAAATTAGTCTCATATCATCAATTTAGTCATAATAATGTGCAAGAAATGATTTATAAATCGGTGGAAAAATTTCCATTCATTAACACCCCCAACATAAAGACTTTGTTTGTCCCCAAGCAACACAATTTTAAAATCATATTGAGACTATCAAACACTAAATTCAACACTTTCACACACACGGCCACCATGATTGTGGTTTTGGTTGGTACTATGAAACACCGTGGGTTTTGAACCTTAAAATATTTTTTCCTTTTTTGTCTTCTATATATCATACACTTTGGATACTTCTCGTATTATAGGGTATAGGTCAGTGACCCAATCGTATATTGACTAGTATTAGGTGGTTGAGTTTCTTGAATGGGTACGACTGGGTGGGTAAGAGTCGTATGTTTTATGATGGTTCGTTAGTTTGGGTTTTCCTTCACTTAATTTTAAACTTAATAACTTTACTTGGATATAAGTATGGTGGCTTATCATGAGTCATGAGGAGAGGTTACGAGTTGTACAATCCAACTTGTATGTTGGACAGTGTTCAACCCCTCATGATTTTTCCTAGGGTATAATTTCATAGTACTAATCATATGGTTGGGTATGGTTTGTTGGATGTTAGATAGTTTTGGGGTCCAAGGGAAGGCCTAGGGTACGAGTGGTGGGTACCACTCGTATGGTAGGGTACGATTGGTTTGGGGTGGTCATAGCATTCCACAGAGATTTTAACCAGTTTAAGTTGGGGGTAATCTGGACATTTTCCCTCTTAACCTCTTAAGTCCCTACAACTTATATCACTTTTGAGACATTATTTACCCTAATATTATAATCTTAAGCACTTAGAAACTCTCTCAAATTCTCTTAAAGGCTCTTGGGTTAAGAAAGGCTAGGGTTTCATCAATAAGATCAATTTGGGACTTACAAGGGTGGAATCTCTTCATCATCTTCTTAATCTAAGGCATGTTAATCTTCCCTCATTGTTAGTTCCAACTAAAGGCATGTTTTAGGAATTGTTTTCATAGCATAAATATTGTATGGTTTTGGGTTTTCAAATATATGTTGGGGGGTTTTGGTTACCATGGTTTTTTTCCATGTCTTTTATTTATGGTTTTTATATTATTATGGTGGTTTGAACAATTGTTTTCATGGGAATGGATAATTGGTACATGGTTTTGGATTTCAAAATACTATGGCCCCAACTTGTTTGATAAAATGCCTATGAGAATGTTTTTGGTTAAATTGATTGACTTTCATTGAACTATGTATGGTATAACTTGGTAATGGGACCCTAAATGGTATAAATAGTTTAAATAGATTGGAATGGTTAAATGGTAATGTGTTGGTAGTTATAGTTGTTCTAATTTAAAGCCTTGTAGGGGTATAAGGTAATACCCCAAGCAAACATAATAATAATCACCTGCGAGGTACATGGGATTCCCGCAAGTTAGCTTAATAATGTAATCTATGGGTACATGAGAATCCCTTCTACTTAAAAAGGAGGACTAAGGAAATTCCTTGAAAGTTATAGTAGGTATGACGATACCACTACTTATAATGTTGGTTAGTAATAAATGGAATGGTAGTTTGGTTGTGTGGTTATGGTTTTAATTAGGAAACATTGGTGGGGTGTGATAGCTAACCATGAAGGTATGAATCCAATGGACAGACACTATACACTCATGTTTGTGGATATAAGGATTGGTTATGGCGACCATTTATGATACTTACGGGGTACACGAGAATCCTCCATGTACACTTGTACATATGTATCATGGAGAAAGAAGGGTACTTAGGAATCCACTACTCCTATGGTATCTTTAATTCACACGGATACACGCATCGGGGCCCGTTCAGGGGGTTACACAGTACCTATATAGCTCGTGGGTAGTTCTAGGACATTTAAGCTACACATACCTAGGTTAATAGTTTTAAGAGCATGCTAAACCCGATTTCCTTTCCCAGCATGGTTATATATATATGTATGGTTATGAATGCGTATGGTTGATTTACTTGGCTTTAAAGGTATGGTTTTATTTTATCCTTATCCTAACTATTTGCTAGTGTTTAGCTGCTAACCCATCTTTGGGAGGCTGTATCCCCATGCAATGTAGGAATTGACCATTCTACTTCTCCCACTTAATGATTGGATTCAGAATCAGCTATTAGATTTAAGTAGTGAGCTTTCTACCGTAGAAGTCTCCATTTTATATCATGGATGTCTTTACATACTTTTATTATTTCAAGGATATTGGTTTTGTCTATGGTTGGGGGCATGTCCCAACAAGATATTGATTTACTTTTGGTTAGAGGTTTTGTAGAACTACTATGGGTTGGTATGGGTAGTTTTAGCGGTGTCAGCCTTAATATTGGCATTGGTATTGGGGCTGATAGCATTTGACTATATTTATGATAGTTCCATCCTATTATGTTATGGACCAGTACTTGGTTATTATTTTGGTTTTGGTATGGCTATTGGTTTAGTATTGGATGGTTGGACTTGTTTTGCTTGGTCATGGCTATGGACCTATCCAGAGTCTTGAATTGCACAAAACACTATCTTTTTATATGTTCAAAATTCATCCGACTTAGAGTACACATTTGGAGGTTGGGTTGGTTAATGAAAATGGTCCCTGATCCTTATTGGACTTGCGATTCCCATTATGATAAGGCCCTTGTTTAGGTCGTATCAAGTTGTTATCAAAGCATTAGGTTCAATGTCAATTGGGAGTCCACTAAGTCATTTTGAGTAGAGTCTCTTTTAAGGGTCTGTAGTGTGCCATACTCATAAGGGAGAGATTACAAGGCATTTGGGAATATTTTACTTCTTTGTGTTCTATTTTCAATCTTGGAGTCTAAGTCCTAGAATCATCTCTAATTCTTGGTTGTTTGATTTTTAGATCATGCCTCGATGATCTAATGTGCACAAAAACTTCTCTATCCCAACTGGGGACAATGTTGATGGGACATATTCTACTCAGGAGATCCACACTTGGTTTAGGGATTCATTCCTTGATTATTCTGGAGTTCCACCAGTTCCTAGTATTTCCCAGGCCGACATAACGAATGTTGAGTTTTGTCAGTCGATTTATATGATTGCTCAGTTGGTGGCTTCTCAAGATGATCGTGCTGCATCTGCTATTCCATCTTCTGAGGCCACAAGGGTTGGAAAGTTCATGAAGTTGAGTCCGCCAACCTTTATTGGTGTTAAGGTGAGAAGGATCCTCAGGGTTTTTTTGGATGAGATGGAAAAAATATTTAGGATTATACATTCCACAACTATAGAAGCGCTGAAGTTTGTAGCTTATCATCTTAAGGATATTGCGTACCAATGGTAAGAGGAATGGGATAGGGCAAGGGGTGATGTTGAGGAGTCATCTTTATGGGAGACTTTATCTAATGCTTTTTAGATGGCTTCTTTCCTCAAAAGTTGAGGGAAGTGAAAGAAGCGGAATTTGTTAATATGAAATAGGGGAAGATATTAGTCAAGAAGTATGCCTTGAAATTTCACCAGTTGTCTAGGTATGCTCTGGAAATGGTGTCAAATATTAGGGCCAAACTGAGAAAAATCACTTCAGGACTATCTAGAGAGTTAATCTTTGAAAGCAAGACTATATTGCTAATTAAGGACATGGATATCTCTAGGTTGGTTTTTTCATATGCAACAGGTGGAGAAGGAAAAAAAACAGGATGAGGTAAGTGAAAGACAGGGTAAGAAGTTTAGATTCCCTAAGATGGGTGGTGGTCAACAACAAAGTAGTCGGGATGGTGGCAAGTGGCCAAAGAATAAGTGGGGGAGTTCTGGTTCCTTCTCTACAGCTAGTGCTTCTTACCCAAAAACATTAGGTGCTAGACATTAGCAGGGTGGCAAAAACATCAGGGCACAGAGTGCCCAATCTTTGGTTAGTGGGGTATAATCGACTTTATCGTGTCCTCTTTGTAAGTTTTATGGTCAATTTTATCAGGTTTTCTGTGATAAGGGGAGGGACAGGTGCTTTAAATGTGATCATCCAAAACATATTCTTAGAAACTTTCTGGTTGGTAAGGTTGCTTCGGGAGTGAAAAAGGTTTCAGTTGCCTCTTCATTTGCTCCTGCATCGAAGGGTGCTTCTTCTGCATCTGTTTTCTTTTTTGGTACCGGCACAAGTCGGAATAAGTTATATGCTCTTGCTACATGATTGAAGTCTGAGGTATTGCCTGATGTCGTGACTCATAGTTACAACTCTTTTATCGTGACATGTAATCTTTGCTTGATCCGGGGTCCACTCTTTGTTATGTGACCCCATTTGTGGCCGTGTATTTTGGTTTTGATACTGAGGTTATTTTGGATCCTTTTGTCATTCTACCCCAGTAGGTGACTCTATGGTTGCTAAAAGAGTCTATAGGGGGTCTGTGGTATCTGTTGGTAGTAAGGAGACTTTGGTGGATTTGTTCGAATTAGATACGGTGGATTTTGATGTGATTCTCGGGATGGATTGGTTACACTCGTGCTACTCGTCCTTATATTGTCCGACTTGTAAGGTTATCTTTAATTTCCCTGGTGAACCATCTATTGAATGAGAGGGTGGTTCCCTAAATCCTAAGGGGAAGTTTATATCATATCTTAGAGCTTAGAGGTTAATCTCTAAAGTGTGTATCTATCATTTGGTTTGGGTTTAAGACTCTAACTCAGAAGGTCCTTCTTTGCATTCAATTCTGGTGGTGAATGAGTTTCATGAGGTCTTTTTGGATGATCTTCCTAGTGTTCCTCCGAATAGGGAGATTGAGTTTAGGATTGATTTGGTTCCGAACACTCGTCCAATATCTATTCCTCCTTATAGAATGGCTCCGACTGAGTTGAAGGAACTCAAGGAGAAACTTAATGATCTTTTGAATAAGGGTTTTATCCATCCTAGTATGTCCCCGTGGGGTGCACCGGTGTTATTCGTGCATAAAAATAATGGTTACCTTCGGATGTGCATTGACTATCGACAGTTGAATAAGGTGATGGTTAAGAATGAGTATCCTATTCCAAGGATAAATGACTTGTTTGATCAGTTGTAGGGTTCTAAGTTCTTATCCAAAATTGATCTTTGATCTGGATATCGTTAAATTAAAATTAGGGAGACAGATATCCCTTAGACTGCCTTCCGTACTCGGTATGGCACTTTGAGTTCTTGGCTATGTCATTTGGTTTAACCAATGCCCCAGCGATATTCATGGAATTGATGAATAGGGTCTTCCGTTAGTTTCTGGATCTGTTTATCATTGTGTTCATCTATGACATCCTTGTGTATTCTAAGAGTGAAGTGGATGATGACAATCACCTCTGTATGGTGTTACAGACCTTTAAAGAGCAGTAGTTGTATGTCAAATTCTTGAAATGTGAATTCTGGTTGAACGCTGTCACTTTTTTGTCTCATATTATTTCTAGTTAGGGGATCATAGTGGATCCACAAAAGGTGATGGTGTTTAAGAAGTGGCCTAGAACTACGATTCTAATCGACATTTAGAGCTTCTTGGGTTTGGCCAGGTACTATAGCAGGTTTGTGGAGAGTATTTCGACGATAGCTGCCCCATTGACAAAGTTGACTCAGAAAGATCTTAACCTCAGGCAGAGTTGATGGCTTGAGCTTCTTAAGGATTATGATATAAGTCTTCACTACCACCCAGGTAAAGCTAACGTGGTTGTTGATGCTCTTAGCAGGTTGTCCATGAGGAGTTTAGCTCATGTGGAAAAATAGAAGTAGAAGTTGGTAAAGGATATTCACTGCTTGGCTAATCTTAGAGTTCACCTTTTGGACTCCAAAAATGGTGGTGTGTTGGTACATGAAGTGGTTTGGTCATATCTTAGTGCAGAGATCAAGGAAAAACAAATGCTAGATGCTGTCTTAATGAAAATCAAGGGTAATATAGGTGGGAAAAAGTTAATAGTATTTGAGATCAGTGGTGATGGTACCTTGCGATACCAAGGAAGGTTATGTTTTCCTGACATCGATGGTTTGCGAGAAAGGGTATTAGCTGAGGAGCACGAGTCACGCTATGTTGTTAATCCCAGTTTGACACAAGTGTATCATGATCTCAAGGAGATGTATTGGTGGAATGGTATGAAGAAGGATGTGACTAATTTTGTGGACAAATGTTTGGTTTGTCAACAAGTGAAAGTTGAGCAGATGAGGCCTGGAGGCTTGTATCAGGGAATCGAATTGCCTTAATGGGAATGGGAGGTGATCAACCTGGATTTTATTATAGGTATTCCTCGATCTCGGAACTAATTTGATTTGGTTTGGGTCACTGTGGATAGGATGACAAAGTTGGCTCACTTTTTGCCGGTGAGGACTAACTTTTCGGCTGAGGATTATGCGAGGTTGTATCTTCATGAGATTATAAAGCTACGTGGAGTATCTATTTTGATTATCTCTCTCGTGGTATGCAATTTTCATCTCACTCTTGGCAGTCATTTCAGAAGGGGTTAGGTACTAAGGTTAGTCTGAGTACGGATTTTCACCCCTAGACGGATGGGTAACCAGAAAGGACTATTTATACATTGGAAGATATGCTTCATGCATGTGAAGAAAGGACTATTCAAACATTGAAAGACATGCTTTGTGCATGTGTGATTGATTATGGTGGTAATTGGGTTGAGTATCTACCTCCTGTAGAGTTTGTTTACAATAATAGCTATCATTCTAGCATTGGGATGGCACCTTTTGAGGAATTGTATGCTAGGAGATGTAGATCTCCTATTGGGTGGTTAGAGCTTGGTGAGTGATAACACTCAACTTACACGTCAAATTAAGTGTAAGGAGGTTGTTGTCAATAAAATTATCCAACAAGAGTCAGGGTCGAATCCACGAGAAACAATGTAAGTGGCGATTGAGAAGGTTCAAAATATAAGTTACTTGCTAAGTTCAAACTTATGATACAAGATAATTTTGGGGTTTTCAATCTTGTCGAGTGTGAAAGAAATTCTTGGTCTTCTAAGAGACTAATTTAAGGCTAAAATCAATTAGGAATGGATCTTGGGGTTATTCTTTCCTAGGGGCAAGTTATGCATGGATTTGTGAAGATTTGATGCAAATTATAATTGTTGATGATGTGGTAGGCTAGGTTGAAAGTCCATGAGGTTAGTTTTTCAACAAAACCTCAAAGTTGTCACTCATTGACTCTTTTGAGTACTTAACGAGTGTGTTAATTAAAGCCACCCACTACCTCAATTAGGCACCCCTATTTCTAGGATGGTACCCAAGGGATAGTCAACCTCATAACTGCCCTTATGTCTAAGATAGCGAAAATTAGCAAACTACACCCATTAATTGTCTACTAAAGCATTGTCTCCCACATCCTTCTTTCAAGGATGATACGGGTTCCGAATGTTCACCCAAACCCCTCTTTCAAGGATGTCTTGAGCTTTCAAGAGTTTGGGATTTTCACCCATCAAATCCATTTGGGTATTTGGGTCTTTCACCCACAAATACCAACCATTTAAACCAAGCAATAGTAGAACCCATCATCAACCAACTAAAATCTACACAAATATATCACACCCCACACATAATTGTATCATATTCTAGCACAATCCCATGAGGTAGATCTAGCAAATCATAATGATAATAAACACAAATAAGCAAATATTTCCATCAAAGTTATCCATAAGAAAATAAAGAAAGGGAAAACCACACTTTAGAATCCAATGAATCTTCAATGGGTGATACAAATTCTACACTTTGGAGTTCCTCTAATTACTTCTTGCCTCAAATTAGTACAACTTTAAGCTTCAAGCTCCAAGAAATTGCAAAACCCTAAATTAAGGATGGGTAGGTGTGTAAAATTGGAGATGAATTCCTTAAAAATGAGGGTTTTGATCATTTAAATTGGAATTTGGGGTCGGTTATGTGCTTTTACAACTTCTATCTTAGATGAAAATCCCACTATCCTAGGATAGCGTGTGGTCTGCCGCGATTGAGACTCCATGATCATTGAATTCTTTAAGAGATCGCAGCCTGCAGAATTCTTGACTTACCGCATTCGCAGTGGCCAATCCGTGATCGCGGTACTTGAGTCCCAGTCTACATAGGTTTTCCTGCTTTTGCACTTCTCTTTCCACTTTGATCCCTTTTCAGCTCATTTTGCCTCTTTTTGTCTCAGCATTTGTATACCTGCAAAATATGGGAATTAGTACATTTAACCACTAATATATGTTACTTATACATTCAAATCATAGTAGTGTGCATGAATGATAAGTACAAATGAGTGGTAAATTCACCACTCATCAGTGATGCAGATATGGTTGGCCCAAATTTGGTTTATCTGGCTATGGATAAATTAAAGGTGATTCGGGATAGGCTTAAGGCCACCTAAAGTCCCCAAAATTCCTATGTGGATGTAAGGAGTAGGGACTTAGAGTTTGAAGTTGGGTATATGGTGTTCCTAAAGATATCTCCCATGAAAAGAGTAATGCGGTTTGGGAAAAAGGAGAAGCTCAGTCCCCAGTATTGAAACACCCTGGTTTCTTGACTTTAGAAGATTTCTTGGAATTTTGGTCTCTAGACATAATATGACTCATAGGTACGAGCTGTATGTTGAGATACAGATCGTATGGTCCAGTCTTAGGCTGACTAGTGTTAGTTTGTGGGATGGATTTTAGTCACTGGAATGGGTACGACTTGGTTGTACGAGTCGTATGGTTTGATATTGATCATTTGGTTCCTTCACTTAACCTTAGACTTGGTAACTTAAGTTGGATTTGAGTATGAGTGGATTACCAGGATCTGTAAGCCAGGGTATGAGTCGTACCCAGGACTCATATGGTGAACAGTGTTCAAACCTTCTGTGATTTTATCTTGCCAGGGATATGGGTAAAGGGTATATATAGTATACTATGAATACAACTTGGGTAGAATTAGTCGTACACTGGACAGTATTGGGTCAAAGGGTTGAGTCTTGGGATACGAGCTGTGGGTACCACTCATATAGGAGGGTACGACTCGTGAGGGTCAGTCGTACCCCTGTGACAGGATTTTTGTGCAACTTAAGTGGGGGTATTTAGGACATTTCCCCACTTACCCTAATAAGGTCCCACGAATTTTAACTCTCTTAAGAGGCTATTTACCCTATTATTCTATTCATTAAGACTTAGAATCTCTTCCTAAACCCTCTATAATTCTCTTAAAAGCTTTTGGTGAAGAAGGCTAGGGTTTCAACTAATGGACTAATTTGGAGATTTTTTTGGTGGTTTCTCTCCATCTACTTTGTCAATTAAGGAATGTTCTCTTCCCTCATTTTCGTTCCAATCAAAGGCATGGTTTTATATAATTCTTTTATGATTTGAATGTTGTATGATTTTAGGTTTTCAAATATAATTTGGGGTTTTTGGTTATAAATGCTTGGTTATGGTTATCCCATGTTTTAATTATGCTTTTTTATGCATTAATGGTAGTTTTGGATAATTGGTTGCTTGGGAATGGTTCTTTAGTAATGGATTTTGGTTTTGAAAATACTATGCCCCTAATCTGTTTGATAAAATGTCTTTAACAATGTTATCATTATAATATTGATTTTTCAATGGAACTTATGCATGGTTTAAACTATGTAATGGAACCATAAATGATATGAATGGCTTAAATTATTTTAAAAGGATTGTAAAGGCCTTAGTGTCCATGGTTTTGGTTAATTGGAAACCATGAAGGGTACATGGAATTCCTTAAACCTATATATGGTTGGCTATGGACAAAACTTGCAAGTTATTGTTGGTATGATGATGCCACTATTAATGGCCTTGGTTAATGGATTGGTTCGTTGCTTGGTAGTGGTTTTAATTGGCCAATAATGGAGGGGTGTGTACTAAAACCATGGAAGGTGGGGGTCTCGGGGGGACCAAAACTAGAAACTTATATTTATTGATGTAAGGTTAGTATAGGTGATCGTGTGCATGATGTCACACTTTATATTTGGGGGATGTAGTTGTCATCCCAGGTTTTACTCTCTTGTTGTGCGGCTTCACAAACTGGGGCTCTTTCATCAAGGGGAGCTAAACCTATATAGCCCATGGATGGTTTAGGACGGCAAAGCTACACTGCCCAGGTAAAGGTTTTAAATGGCATGCTAAACCCGATTCCCTTTCCCGGCATGGTTATATATATATGTATGGTTGTGTGCATATAGATGGTTTTATTTGGTTTTATAAATGGCATTATGTTATTCTTATCCTGAGTTCATACTAGTGATCACTTGCTAACCCATTTTCGGGCTACTATACACCCACGCTATGTACGATCTAACCATTCTTCTCCTTCTACATAGTGATTGACTCGAAGATAGTTGTTGGATTAAAGTATTGAGCTTTCATCTATTCCAAAGGCTCCATTTCATGTTATGAATACTCTTAGATATTTTGATTTATTTCTGGATATTATTTTTGGCTATAGTTTGAAGCATGTTCCAACAAGATATTCTAACTCATTTGGTTAGAGGCTTTGTGCTACTGCTATGCGTTTGAATAGATGGGGATTGATAATGGTGTCAGCCTTAGCATTGGTATTAGTATGGGGGCTAATACCGTCTAACAATATTGTTGGCTGTTCCATCGTATTTCATTCTGGGATTAATTAGATTTTGTTTTAAAACTTATTTAGTTATGGCCTAGTTTATGGAACTTGGTTCAGTATTTGTTTGAAATAGTGGTTGGTATGGTTGGACGGTTTGGTGATACGGGATGACCTATTAGGGTTTGTCTAGGGATGGACCTATCCCAAAGTCAGTCCTTATCTAGTTATGCTATCTTATTATATATTCGGTATGCAACCGACTTATGGTATGAACATGGTAGTTAGGTTGGGTAGCAGGTGGTGGTCCTCGATCCTGGTTGGACTTGGGGTGCCCATTACGACAAGTCCCCCATTCAGGTCGTGTCAAGTTGGTATCAGAACCTTAGGTTTATGGTCAATTGGGAGTCTACAAAGACGTGTCGAGTAGAGTCTCTTTTAGGGGTATGTAGCACTCCACACTCATAAGCGAGAGGCTACAAGGCATTTAGGAATGTTTCACTTTCTTAGTACTCTATTTTCAAGCTTGGAGTCTAATTCCTGGAATTCTTCTCTAATCCTTGGTTGTTCATTTTTTAGATCATGCCTGGATAATCTGGAACACAAGAAAACTAGACAGTCCTATCTGGGGACAATGTTGATGGGGTACATCCTACGTTTGGATTTCATCTTTGATCTTAGGGTCCTATACCTGATAGTTCTGGTGTTTCTCTAGATGCTACTAGTCCTCCTCAGGGTGAGGTGACTAATGCAGAATTTCACCAGTCTATTCATACTATTACTAAATTGGTTGCTGCTCAGCCTGAGAGAGATGCGTCTGGTTGGTTATCTGCTGAGGCTATAAGGGTTGGTTAGTTTATTAAATTAAATCCTCCTACTTTTATTGGTGTAAAGGTAGAGGATGATCCTCATGGTTTCTTGGATAAGATGGAGAAGATGTTCAGGGTGATACATGCCACTAATGTGGAAGGTGTAAACTTTTTAGCTTATTAGCTAAAGGATGTTGCATACCAATGGTACGAAGAGTGGGATAGGGATAGTAGAGATGTGGAGGATTTATCCTTATGGGATGCATTTTTCTGGATCTTTTCTGGATCATTTCTTTCCCCAAGAGCTGAAAGAAGCAAAGATAGAAGAGTTTGTGAATCTTAAGTAAGGGAGAATGTCTGTCAAAAAATATGCCTTGAAGTTTCATTAGCTGTCAAGGTATGCTCTTGATTTGGTAGGATGAGAAAGTTTTCTTCTTGGTTGAATCGAGAATTGATCTTGGAAGCAAGACTGCCTTGTTGATTAAATATATGAACATTTCTAGGTTGACTGTTCATATGCTGCAGGTAGAGAATGAGATGAGAAAATAAGGGGAGTTTGGAGATCGGTAGGGTAACAGAGCCGTCTTTCTGATCAGGGAGGTGCTCATTCTTAGGATGGTTAGGATGGCAGAAAATGGCTGAAAAAGAAGTAAGGGAGTTCTAGTTCCTTCTCTACTGCTAAAGCTCCTTACCCAAAGCTATCGGGTGACTGGCATCACTAGGATGGTGATAATTCCGGGCATAGGGTTCCTAATCTCAGGCAAGTAGG
Source organism: Capsicum pubescens (assembly GCA_030864215.1). Taxonomy (NCBI): domain Eukaryota; kingdom Viridiplantae; phylum Streptophyta; class Magnoliopsida; order Solanales; family Solanaceae; genus Capsicum; species Capsicum pubescens. The sequence goes on from CM061542.1 coordinate 211,452,622, forward strand.
GGTCATTCTATTTTTTCATGCCCTCCTTACCGGTTCTGTGGTCATCCTCATCGGGGTTATTGTAATGAATGGAGGGATAAATTGTTCAGGTGTGGCTAGGCAGGCAATCGACTCATGGATTATCCAGTTAATAAGGTTGCTACGGCAGCAAATAAGGTACCAGTGGCTTTATCTTCTTCTCCTGCACCCGATGGTGCCGCGTCTACTTCTATTACTACTCATGGTTCTAGTGTTGGCCAAAATAAGTTGTATGCTTTGGCATCTCAATAGGAATTCGAGGCATCGCCTGATGTCGTTACTGGTATGTTACAACTATTTTCTCGTGACATGTATTGTCCGCTTGATCCGGGGTCCAATATTTCTTATATGACCCCATTTGTGGCTGTATGTATTGGTTTTGATCCTGAGGTTATTTCAGATCCCTTTTTTATTTCTACCCCGGTAGGTGACTCGGTTATTGCTAAGAGTGTTTATAGGGGGTGTATGGTATCAGTTGGTGGTAGGAAGACTTTGGTGGATTTGTTTGAACTGTATATGGTGGATTTTGATGTTATTCTAGGGATGGATTGGTTAAACTCATGTTACGTGTTCTTGGATTATCGGACTCGTAAGGTTGTCTTTTGGTTCCCTGCTGAACCAATTATAGAGTGAGAGAGTGGTTCCTTAGATCTTAGGGGGAGTTTTATTTCTTATCTTAGAGCTCATAGGTTAATCCCTAAAGGTTGTCTTTAACATTTGTTCTAAGGTAAATATTCTAACTCGAAAGGTCTTTCTTACAGTCAATCCTGGTGGTAAATGATTTTCTTGAGGTCTTTCTGGACGATCTTCCTGGTGTTTCTCTAGATAGGGAAATAAAGTTTGGTATTGACTTGGTTTCAGACGCTCATCCAATATCTATTCCTCCTTATAGAATGGCTTCGGCTGAGTTGAGGGAACTCAAGGAGAAACATAAAGATCTTTTGGATAAGGGGTTTATTCATCCTAGTGTATCCCCATGGGGTGAACCGGTGTTGTTCGTGCGCAAGAAAGATGGTTCCCTTCGGATATGAATTGACTACAAGTAGTTGAATAAGGTGAAAGTCAAGAACAAGTATCCTCTTCCAAGGATAGATGATCTGTTGAGTAGTTGCAAGGGGGCAAGTTCTTTTCTAAGATAATTCATCGGTCTGGGTATCATCAGCTAAAGATTAGGGGGTGGATATCCCTAAGACAACTTTTCGTACTCGGTATGGGCACTTTGAATTTTTAGTGATGTCATTTGGATTAACTAATTCCCGACGACATTTATGGACTTGATGAACAGAGTTTTCAGGCAGTTCTTGGACCTCTTTATCATTGTATTTATTGATGACATTCTAGTTTATTCCAAAAGTCAGGTGGATCATGCTAATCACTTCCATGTGGTATTACAGAACTTAAATGATTAACAATTGTGTGCCATGTTCTCCAAGTGTGAGGTTTGGTTGAACGCTGTGACTTTTCTTGGTCATATTATTTCTAGCGAGGGGATCATAGTGGATCCATAAAAGGTGGTTATGGTTAAATGGTGGACTAGACCCATAACTCCAACCTACATTTGGAGTTTCTTAGGTTTGGATGAGTATTATAGGTGGTTTATGGAGAGTTTTTCATCGATAGCTACTCATTTGACTAAGTTTACTTAGAAGAAGGTTAAGTTTTCTTGGCCGGATATTTGTGAGTGGAGTTTTGAGAAGTTGAAAAATAAGCTAACTTCGGATTTGGTCTTGACTTTGTCTGAAGGCAATAATGGGTTCGTGGTCTATTGTGATGCATCTCGGGTAGGTCATGGTTGTGTGTTGATGCAACATGGAAAGGTGATTTCCTATGCTTCCAAGTAGTTGAAGGTACATGAGAGAAATTATCCTATTCATAATTTGGAGCAGTTGGCGGTTGTCTTTGCTTTATAAGTATGGAGGCATTATTTGTATGGTGTACACATAGACATCTTTTCTGATCAAAAGAGTCTACAGTATGGGTTCACTCAGAAGGAGCTCAATCTCAGGCAGAAGAGATGGTTGGAGCTTCTCAAGGACTATAAGATGAGTCTTCACTATCACCAAGGTAAGGCTGTCATGGTTGCTGATTCACCTTTCAGGTTATACATGGAGATTTTCGCTCATATACAGGAAGGAAAGTGGGAATTAGTGAAGGATATTCACCGCTTGGCTAATCTTAAAGTTCTCCTCTTGGACTTTAAGAATGGAGATGTAATGGTACAAGAAGTAGTTTGATCATCTCTTGCTACAGAGATCAAGGAGAAACAAGTGTTGGATCCTATATTGATAAAAATCAAGGGTGATGTTGGTGGGAAAGAGGTGATAGTGTTTGATATCTATAGTGATGGTACTTTATGGTACCAAGGGAGTTTGTGTGTTCCTGATGTTGACGATTTGAGACAAAGGATTTTACCTGAGGCGCATGAGTCACTCTATGTTGTTCATCTAGGTTCCACAAAGATGTATCATGATCTCAAGGATATGTATTGGTGGAAAGGTCTAAAGAGGGATGTGGCTGATTTTGTGGCCAAGTGCTTGTGTGTCAACAAGTTAAAGTTAAACATATGAGACCTGGTGGGTTGTATCAAGAGATTTTTTTCCCCAAATAGAAATGAGAGGTAATCAATGTGGACTTTGTTACCGGTATTCCTCGATCTCAGAATCAATATGATTCGATTTGGGTCATCGTGCATAGGATGACAAAGTCTGCTCACTTTTTGCAAGTGAGAACTACTTTTTTATAGAGGATTATGCAAAGTTATTTCTTCAGGAGATTGTGAGGCTGCATGGAGTACCTATTTTGATTATTTCTGATCGTGGCATGTAGTTTATGTCACACTTTTGGAGGTCTTGTTAGAAAGGGTTGGGGACTAATGTGAGTCTGAGTACTGCTTTTTATCTACAAACGGATGGGCAAGCAGAAAGAACTATTCAGATGTTTGAGGATATGCTTCGTGCTTGTGTGATTGATTCTGGTGGCAATTGGGCTGAGCATCTACCTTTGTAGAGTTTTCATACATAAATAGCTATTATTCTAGTATTGGTATGGATCCTTTTGAGGCATTTTATGTTAGGAGATGTAGATCTCATAGTGGTTGGTTTGATCTTTGGGAGGAGGATATGTTTGATCCCGACTTGGTTTATCAGGCTATGGAGAAGGTGAAGGTGATTCGGGATAGGTTTAAGGCTGCCCAAAGTTGCCAAAAGTCCTATGAGGATGTTAGGTGTAGAAACTTGGAGTTTGAGGTTGGGGATAAGGTTTTCCTCAAGGTATCTTCCGTGAAGGGAGGAGTGCAGTTTGGTAAGAAGGGAAAGCTCAGTCCCTGGTATGTTAGTCCTTATGAGATTTTACTGAGGGTTGGTAATATTGCTTATGAGTTGGAGTTATATTCTATCCAGAGTAGTGTCTTGGTGATCCTTGTTTGATTTTTCCTTTAAAGGGGTTGGGTATCTCAAACATTTTATCTTATGAAGAGGTCCTGGTTGAGATCTTGGATAGGCAGGTTCATCGGTTGCGTACCAAGGATGTGTCTTCGGTTAAGGTTCTGTGTTGGAACTATAAGGTAAAAGAAGCTACGTGGGAAGTGGAGGAGGACATGAAGTCCAAGTATCCACTTCTATTTTTCTATTCTTGGGATTTGTGCGGAAGGTGTGTGTCTTCAACACATCTTTATTTTTCTGAGTTTGTTAAAGGAAAGATTAAAATCTTTGCCTCTGTGTTTTAAAACTTTGTTAAAGATTGGAAATATATTTGATAATGCAAATGGCTCGTGTGTATGGGTACCCCTAATTTGTCTGCCATTCAGGGACGAATGTTCCTAGTGGGGTAGATTGAAACCCCCTACTTTCTAGGCCTTAGAATATTTCCTAGAACTTTGGCCTCTGGACCCAATATGACTTATGGGTTCAAGCCATATATTGAGGTACGGATAGTATGGTCCAGTCGTATGCTGACCAGTGTTGGTTGGTGGGATGGATTTTGGTCAATGGAATAGGTACGACTTGGTTGTATGAGTCGTATGGTTGGATACAGATCATTTGGGTCCTTCACTTAACCTTGTACTTGGTAATTTAAGTTAGATCATTTGGTTCCTTCAATTAACCACAAGTCAGGGTATGAGTCGTACCCAGGACTCGTATGGTGGACAGTGCTCAAACCTTCTGTGATTCTATCTTTCTAGGGATACGGGTGAAGGGTACAGATCGTATGCTATCAAAACGACTTGGGTAGGATGAGTCGTACACTGGACAGTGTTGGATCCAAAGGTTGAGGCTTAGGATACGAGTAGTGTGTACCACTCGTATCGGAGGGTATGATTCATGAGGGTTAGTCATACCACTGTGATGGTATTTTTGTGCAACTTCAGTGGGGGTATTCTGGACATTTCCTCGCTTACCCTAATAAGGTCCCACAACTTCTAACTCTCTTAGGAGTCTATTTACCCTACTATTCTATTCATTAACACTTAAAAATTATTTCTAAACACTCCATAATTCTCTCAAAAGCTTTTGGGCAAAAAGGCTAGGGTTTTAACTAGAGGACTAATTTGGGGATCTTGTTGGTGGTTTCTCTCTATCTACTTTTTCAGTTAAGGCTTGTTATCTTCCCTCATTGTTAGTTTTAATCAAAGGTTTTGTTTTATACAATGTTTTTATGATTTGAATGTTTTATGATTTTGGGCTTTCAAATATGATTTGGGGTTTTTGGTTAGAAATGCTTGGTTATGGTTTTCCCATGTTTTAATTATGCCTTTGTATGCATTAATGGTGGTTTTGGATAATTGGTTGCATGGGAATTGTTCTTTGGTAATTGACTTTGGTTTCGGAAATACTATGCCCCGAATGTGTTTGATATAAAATGTCTTTAACAATGTTTTCATTATAATATTAGTTTTTCAATGGAACTTATGCATGGTTTAAACTTGGTAATGGAATCCTAAATGGTATCAATGGTTTAAATTATTTTAAACGGATTGGAAAGGCCTCGATGGCCATGGTTTTGGTTAATTGGAAATCATTAAGGGTATATGGAATCCCTTACACCTATATATGGTTTGCTATGGACAAAACTGGTAAGTTATTATTGGTATGACAATACCACAATTAATAGCCTTGGTTAATAAATGGTTAATGGATTGGTTGGTTTCTTGGTAATGGTTTTAATTGGGTAATAATGGTGGGGTGTGTAGTGAAACCATGGAAGGTGGAGGTCCTGGTGGGACCAAAACTAGAAACTCATATTTGCTGATGTGAGGTTGGTCTTGGTGACCCTGTGTATTATGCCATACTTTATGTTTGGGGATGTTATAGTCATCCCAGGCTTTATTCCTTGGTCATGAGGCTTTACGCACTGGGGCCCTTTCAGTAGGGGGATCTGAACCCTAGCTTATGGGTTGTTTGGGAAAGCAAAGCTACATAGCCCAGATAAAGGTTTGAAATGGCTTGTTAAATCGGGTTCCCTTTCCCGATATGGTTATATATGTATATGTATGTATGGTTGTGTGCATATGGATGGTTTTGCTTGGTTTTATAAATTGCATTATTTTATCCTTATCCTGAGTTCATGTTAGAGATCACTCACTAACCTATCTTCGGGCGGTTATATACCCACGCTATGCAGGAACAGACCATTATACTCCTACATAGTGATTGACTCGATAATAGCTGTTGGATTAAAGTGGTGAGCTTTCATCTATTTGGAAGGTTCCATTTTATGTTATGGATACTCTTAGACATTTTGATTTATTTCTAGATATTGTTTTTGGCTATGGTTGGGGGCATGTCCCAACCGAATAGTCCTACTGTTTTGGTTAGAGGCTTTATGGTATTGCTAAGGGTTGGAATGGGGCAGGACCAGTATTAGTGTCAGCCTTAGAATTGGTATTGTTATTAGGGATGATACTTGTTGATGATATTATTGGTTGTTCCATTGTATTTCATTCTAGGATTAATCATATTTTGTTTTGGAACTTATTAGGTTATGGCCTAGTTTATTGGTTTGGCTTAGTGAGATTGGATTACTTAGTAGGGTTGGTCTAGGGAATAGACCTATCCCAAAGTCATTCTTTGTCCAGTTATGCTATCTTGTTTTATGTTCGGTATGCAGCCGACTCAAGTTATGCAAATGGTGGTTGAGTTAGCTAGCAGGTGGTAGTCCCCGATCCTAGTTGGACTTGGGTTGCCCATTACGACAACGCCCCCCGTCGGGTCATGTCAGGTATGTTGGTCCTTATGTGGTTTTGAAGAGGGTTGGTAATTTTTCATTTGAATTTTAGTTGCCTTCTAGTTTAAGCTCCATTCATCCGGTATTCCATGTCTTTATGTTTAGAAAGTGTATAGGTGAGACTTTATCGATTGTTCCTTTGGAAGGTTTGGGTATCTCGGATTCTCTGTCTTATGAAGAGATCCAGGTTTAGATCTTGGATCGTCAGGTTTGTTGGTTGTGGACCAAGGATTTAGCTTCGGTTAAGGTTCTATGGAGGAACCACAAGGTGGAGGAAGATACTTGGTGTAATACCCCGTACTATTATTAGCTTAGTTCAGCTTCTAGTTGCATGCATAAGGGGCTTAAGGCTTGAAAATTTCACTTGGGGACTTAGTCATTTTAAGGATTCTAAACTTGGACAATTATTAACTTGGTCTTCCCAACCTCCAGATATTTGTTTCTGAGTTAATTCATGTTCATCGGTGTAAGGAGCATGTCTCGGAGTAGTTTTGGATTTTTCAAACGGGGTTTGGGTTATGTTTGGATCATGAAACCAGTGGGTTACCGCGATAAGCCTGCATCGCAGTGTTATTACCATTTTCATGCAGCCCGCATCGTGGTGAGGAAAATGTACTACCGCGATTAGACCACATCACGGTGAGGGAAATGTAATACCGCAATTAGACCGCATTGCGGTAAGCCAGTTGCATCCAGTTTCAAATTTAAATGCCTGAGGGGCAGTTGGGTCTTTTTCCCCTCAACCCAATCGTTCATAACACAACTTGGGCATCATTTAGGGCATAATTTTTCCCTTCTTCTCTAATTTTCCTCTTAAGAAAACCATTTCATTTCCCCATGAACAAAAATTCAAATCCTTTATCCCCAAGAAAAAAAGAATTCAAGTTCCCCAAGTTCAAAAACCTTTAAGAAAGCATCAAGATTTGTGTTTCTCTTTCAAGTTAAAAGTCTATGGTATGTGGGTGTTCATCCATGGGTCCCTTTTCATCCATGGAGCCCAATAACTTTCTTTTCAACTAAAGAATGGATTTTTCTTTTATTATGGAGTTTTGTATGTTCAAGATGGATTAAATTCATGTGTTTCCTTAGTAGTTTGACTCTATTCATGTCCAAAAATGATTCCATGAGAAGTTGGGTTATCTTATGCTTTAAGCTTCCATCTCCCATGTTATATTCACGTAAATTTCATGTGATATTATCAAGTTATGATCTTAGCCACATAACCATGTTGTTTTCCCATGTTTTAAGACATTCCCATGGCCAAGTTCATGATTGTCACATGTTTGATGAAATGTCTATGTTTTTTGTCTTTGAACCATGATAACATACTATAGTATTTCAAGTTTGATATCGTATTTTATTTATAATCATTTAGCGCTGGCGGGTTATGAACACCTGATACCTATGTGTTTTAGATGATTTCCATTTTTCAAGTAACAAGTCAGTCAGACCATGGTTTTAATACCATATTCAGAATACCATGATCATGTTGTGCATTATCAGTTTATATGTTAAGAATTACCTTAGAATCCGTATCACTGTTATTTTCAGAATATCATGACCTGAGCTTATCGGTTATTAGTTATCAGTTCATGCACCAGCTCGTATTTTATTGTCTTTTAGTTGGGAGTAGGATTTAGCACCGAGAGAACCTAGGGATGGGGCTCACCCGCCAGTTACGACTAAGTCCTTAGTAGCAGTCCCTAAGTTCCAGAACTACGTAGACAACATAGGATTATGAGATGTCACCCACCAGATTAGGACTGACACTCTCTTAAGGGTCACCCACCAGTTTAGGACTGACTCTGTAGTCCTACGGGACATTAGCCTTGTGGATCCACAAAGCCCGTGTTAGTACCCGTGGCACGGTACAGACACCCTTCCAACTGAGGTTAAAGGTTTGACTCCAATTAGCTTAGATTAGGGCATGTCGGTTAGATGATACCTCCCACAGTCTCCGTACATTTATTAATGTATATTCAGTTCAGTTTTATTTGACCAAAGTATATAGATATACAATTATTCAGTTATACAAATTTCAGTCTTTTAGATTATAGATTATTTCAGAAATACGTATATGCTTGGTCTTGCATTCTTAGATATTTCAGTTTTCATGCATTCAAGATCATTTATTTTATGTTGTTCAGTTAGTCCTTATCTCACGTGCACAGTACCTCATGCATTTCAGCCAGGCCTCATCTCATATACCAGTACATTCGAAGTACTGACCGCATAATCTTTTTTCTTCTATGATATCTTATATCATAGGTTCGGAGGCCTTATTTCTCGACCGTAGTTAGATAACCAACACTACTCAGCAGCCGTAGTGGTGAGTCCCCATCCATCGAGTACATATTTTCTCTCATTCAGTACTTCAGTATTTCATTATGTTCAGTCAATCAAAGTTAGTTGGGGGCTTATCCCATCAATTCCTTAGTCAGTCTTAGAGGCTTTTCACACAATTAGACAGTCAGCTAGAAAATTTTCAACTCATTAGTCTTCTCAGTATTATCAGTTTCTTTGATTTGATGGTTTAGATTTCAACAGATGTTTCAGACTTGTGATTGAACCACATTTTACAGTATTCAGATTTGTATTTTATTCAATAAACTATCTTCTGCACATGTGTATAATTATTGTTTTATTTAGTGCTCACAACAGTTACCGGCTTATGGGTTAGGTTGTGGTCACTTGTGACCGTAAACACCATTATTGCGACTAGGGGGTACCCTCGGGTCATGCCACTTGTGAAGTGGAACAGGAAATGAAGTCAAAGTGTCGGCATTTGTTTTTTACTCTAGATATTCGTGCGGAAGGTCTGTGTTCTTGATCATATCTTTGTTTTCTTACTTTGTTAAATGAATGTTGATGTCCTTGCATCTTTGTTTTCTAACTTCGTTAAAGTTTGGAATGGTATATGTTGGGGTGTAATTCGTGCTTGTACTACCCTATCCGTTATTCAGGGATGAATGATCCTAGTGGGGGAGACTAAAACACCCTGGAATTTGACCCTTGGAAAATTTCTCCATTTTTGGATTTTGGACATCATACCACTTGGGGTACTTCTCGTATGATAGGGTACGAGTCAGGTGACCCATTCGTATGTTGACCAGTGTTGGGTGGTTGAGTTTTTTGAATAGGTACGACTAGGTGGGTACTAGTCGTATAGTTGGGGACGGGTCGTTAGTTTGCATTTGCCTTCACTTAATATGATACTAACTTAACTTGGATCCCAGTAAGAGTGGCTCACCATGAGTCATGAGGATAGGGAACGAGTCATACAGTCCTACTCGTATGTTGGACAATGTTCAACACCTCATGATTCTGCCTAGGGTAGGATTTTATGGTACTAATCATATGGTTTTGTACGGTTTGGATTGGGTGGTCGTATTTAGACAGTGTTGGGGTCTAATGGGAGGCCTAGGGTACAAGTGGTGGGCACCACTCATATGGTAGGGTACGATTGGTATGGGGTGGCCGTACCATCCTGCGGATATTTTAAGAAATTTAAGTTGGGGGTAATCTGGACATTTCCCCTCTTAATCTCTTAAAGACCCACGACTTATATAACTTTTGGGACATTATTTACCCTAATATTCTAATCTTAAGCACTTATAAACTCTCTCAAATTCTCTTAAAGGCTCTTGGGTAAAGGAAGGCTAAGGTTTTATCAATTGGATCAATTTGGGACTTAAAAGGGTGGTTTCTCTTCATAATCTTCTTAATCTAAGGCATGTTACTCCTCCCTCATTGTTAGTTCCAAATAAAGTCTTATTTTATGAATTGTTTTCATAGCATAAATGTTGTATGCTTTTGGGTTTTCAAATATATGTTGGGAGTTTTGGTTACGATGGTTGGTTTTGGTTTTCCCATGTCTTTTACTTATGGTTTTCATATTATTATGGTGGTTTGAACAATTGGTTGCATGAGAATGGCTAATTGGTACATGGTTTTGGATTTTGAAACACAATGTCCTCAACTTGTTTGATAAAATGCCTATCAGAATGTTTTTGGTTAAACTTATGGACTTTCATTGAACTATGCATGGTATAACTTGGTAATGGAACCCTAAATGGTATAAATGGTTTAAATGGTTTGAAATAGTTAAATGGTATGGTCTTGGTGGTTATGGATGGTCTAATTGAAAGCCTTGTGAGGGTACAAGAGAATCCCCTAAGCAATCATAATAATGATCACTTGTGGGGTATGTGGGATTTCCCCGAGTCAACTTAATAATGTAATCTTTGGGTACATGTGAATCCCTTCTTTTTGAAAAGTATGGGTAAGGACATTGCTTTCAAGCTATAGTCGGCATGACGATACCACTACTTATAGCCTTGGTTAATAATAAATGTAATAGTGGTTTAGTTGTATGGTAATGGTTTTAATTAGGCAATAGTGGTGGGGTGTGATAGCTAATCGTGAAGGTGTGAGTCCAACGGACGGACACAGGAAACTCATGTTTTCCAACATGAGAATTGGTCATGAAGACCATATATAATACATACGGGGTACACAGGAATACCCTAAGTACACTTGTACATATATATCATGGAGAGCGAAGGGTACTTGGGAATCCCCTACTCCTATGGTATCTCTAGTTTGTGAGTCTACACTCATCGAGGCTCGTTCAAGGGGTTACAATGGACCTATATAGCCCGTGGGTGGTTCTAGGATGATTATGCTACACATACCCAGGTTAATGATTTTAAAGGCATGCTAAACCTGGTTCCCTTTCCCAGCATGGTTATATATATATATGTATGGTTGGTTTACTTTTCTTTAAAGGTTGGTATTATCTTATCCTTATCCTGAGTACTTTCTAGCATTTACCCGCTAACCCATCTTTGGGTGGCTGTATACCCACGCGATCCAGGAACTGGCCATACTACTCCTCGTGCTTAGTGATTGGATTTGAGATCAGTTGTTGGGTTGAAGTGGTAATCTTCCATACTCCGGAAGGCTCGATTTCATATCATGAATGTCATTACATACTTTGGTTATTTTATGGATATTGGTTTTGGCTATGGTTGGGGGCATGACCCAACCAGATATATTTTTACTTTCGGTTAGAGGCTTTGTGGAAATACTATGGGTTGGTATGGGCAGTGTCGGTAGTGGTGTCAGCCTTAGTATTGGCATTGTTATTAGGGCTGATACCGTTTCACTATACTTATGATTGTTCCATTCTATTATGTTATGGACTCATACTTGCTTATTGTTTTGGTTTTGGTATTGTTATTGGTTGAATATTGGATGGTTGGACTTGTTTGGGTTGGTCATGGCTATAGGCATATCCCAGAGTCTGGAATTGTACAAAACGCTATCTTGTTATATGCTCGGAATTCCTCGGAATTCATCTGACTTAGGGTACGTGTTTGGAGGTTGGGTTGGGTAACGGGGGTGGTCCCTGGTTCGGGTTGGACTTGGGATGCTCATTATGACATGGCATCAGTTCAAGTTGTGTCATACTAGCAACAAGTTAGCAAGCATGTGAGGTTCTAACTATACAACTTCCTAAAACTCAATCATATTTTCAGGAATGCAATGAAATTTCAAGAATAATCAAGTAACAACAACCAATTCTCAAGAAGTGACTCTCCATTAATAGTAAGTCAAACATGCTCCTTCGCCACACTTTTGAAATATGTCAACTTCACCAATTTGTCCTTGTTTACATGCCTTCTCACAAAAGGAAATCCCAGTACATTATGTTTTCAACATGCAACAAGGAACGAATTCTCAAGAACTCACGCTCAGAAAGAATTTCTACATGCAAACAAGTATTATGCCATATGCTTTCCCTTATTGTCGATCGCTACTAACTCAAAAATACTTTGTTGGAGATCTTGTTGGACTTTTCATAGCATGTAATGTAGGCTCGGGGAAGGGTAGGATAAGCATTTGGGATAAAAGTTACTACACCCTCCTTGAACTCCACATAACACTAACTAGATGAAACTTGGATCGTTGACCACTTCACTTCTTTTTAAACCCCACAAGTTCCTACCTTTTTCACTTTAGTTCACCCGTCCATTGAAAGCGTTTTCTTTTCCTTTACTTTTTGCAATTTCATGCTCTTCTTTATTTTCTTTCTTTCTTACTCTTTCTTTTCTTTTACAATTTCTTACTCTTTGTCTTGTTGTTTCCTTTCTTTTTCTCCTTCATTTTCCATCATTGATTTGCTTTTAGGCACTCATTTACAAGACCACGACATATGATTACCTCTTCCAAGTTTCTCCACACCCCCAACTTAGTCTTTTAGCCTAAAGTTGGCAATTTCAAGCTCAAGGAAGGTAGGGTTAAAGAGAAGGATAATTTTCAAACGGTTAAAGGCTTGTAATGTGGTTGCCAAAGAAAGGTTAATAGGATAAAAATTGTGACTAGTGATATCATTCATGCACAAGTAGTGTATTTAGGCTAAAATGGTATCCAACAATCATAAGGAAGGACTAAGATCACTTCACTAAGCACATATTATCAATACTAGCTTTGAAAGACCAGCGGGGTAAGTTCTAGATGACACAAGTAAGCACAAGAACCATTCAACCAATACTCACCACATATAGCATGCTAACTATATTACAAGGGTTGATTGCACTTCCTACTTAAGATCAAAAGGAGTCAATTTCCACATTACCACAAACTAAAGAATTAGGAGTCACGAAAAGAGGCAAAGTATTATTATAATATTGTTCACTTCCATGCCCTTGATTTTCACAAAAAAATTTAGACGGAGGGGGATTCTTATTTCACTTTTCACCATGCAATACTAACTATTGTTAGCACCAAGCAAGCCACAATCTCTTATTCCCTCTCTAACAAGGCCAATAATACTATGACTACTCAAACTTCATCATAGTTACAATGTCAATCCTAATTCATAATACTATAGGTACTCATACTTCCCCTATATGTACGACTCCAACACCTAAAAACAATGATTTTATCTTAAGGATATCGTCACTAAATCCGTCATAGGGAAAGGATCATCCAAAAGGACTAGCAAAAGGAAATCTTAACTCATAATGCCATGGACACTCAGACTTATCCTGCATATACGACTCCAACACCTAAAAATAATGATTTTCCCTTAAGAATGTCGTCAATCAATTAATCATAGGGAAAGGATTTTCCAAAAGGACATGCAAAAGAAAAACTATTTCTAACACTAAAAATAAAAGAAAAATGACTAACCCGACAAAATCCACACAGGGAAAAAGGGTACCCAATATACATAACAAAACATCAAAATATCCAAACAACAATATCTATAACAAAATGCAAAAACAATTAAATATTACAAACATCCATAATAAATATAAAATAAAAACACAAGGGCACCCCCAATCAAATAATTGAAGTGTTCTCACTACATAACATCAAAGCATAAAAAGTAAAGGGGCTCCCTGAAGCCGAATCACTGGTTGTCGTCACTCATAGTCTCCTCATCCTCAAAAACCTCAGCGTCAGGCTCGTTGTCTTTAAAACACTATTCTAGAATCTCATCATCAACTTCTAGACTTATAGAGGGAAGTGGCTCTCTTGGCTTCAGAACCTTCCACAAGCCCTTACGTTACACATCTAGGTGAAAAATTTGTCATGCTTCTTCTCCCTCTTCTTCATCTTTACTTGTGACTTAGTTAACTCTTAGTGCGACTTGGCCAAGGAATTGTAAGATTGCTCCAACTTGGAGATAGAAGATCATTGCTTCCTCTGATCTTCAAAGAGCTTATCATAATTCCTATGAGAGGGATAGAAAGTGGGATCAACAGAAGACTCACCAGGTCCTGCAGGCTATCTATAAATCTAACTAGTGAAATATTTGCATCTCACTTGTCAACACCTCAAATGGCCCCGCTGACGATGGACAACAAGAGTCAAATTTACCTCGAACCGACTAATCCGTATCAATTTTCCTCTTCTTTTTAGAAGCTGCGCCTTCATCATACTTTTTTAATGGGTAGATTGGTGCCTTGATCTCTATCCAAGTATCTCACAGATACTCTTCAACTACCCGTTTGCACAACTCAGTGGTTAGTGAAAGAAATATCGACATGGATCCACTCGAGCTTTGTATGTTTGAAGATCTGAGAGGATGAAAACACCAACATTCAAAGGAATATTGTCTATAATACATGAAACCATCTATTCTCACATCACTAGAATATTTTTCAAATTCATGGTCGGGGAGACACAACTGCAGATGATAGTCAACCAAATCCTTGACTCCATAGTGAACTCATTCAAAGTGATTACAATCTTTGTTGTTGCCCAAGGTACTTCTCTTCTCGGGCACAGATGCGATACCAACCAACTACCCAGAGCATAATTCTTTGCATCAAACAGTTACATATTGGAATCTAGCAACCCATACATTATGTTGACCTCCTCGGCCCCGAAATAAACCACCTTGCCTCTTATCCTCATTACTGGGTTGGACAATTTTATGGCTCTGAGATTTATGTAAAACTCCATAACTGATTATTCGTTGGCATGACATGAGTTTGGTGCAAAGCATATTCATCCCCTTGCTCTAACCTCTGATAGAAGACCAGAAGGATCTCAGGAACTCGCTCCAGGGAGGTACCTCTTTTAAGGAATAATTTCTTCCTGGACAAATCCTCATAATAGGTATCTTAACAGTCGGGCGATAGAATTCAGTTTTGGTCAAAATCTGCCATTCTTAAACTTTGGTTAAAAATTAGAAAATAATACAAAAGCATGAATTTTCAAGATTATCATGTGAAAATAATGCTATGTGACTGATAGAAGCTAAAGAACTAGCTTAAGTATCAAATTTGGGATTAAACATCCAGTTGCAAGATGTTGGTCGACCCTGTAGATAGGCCTCAAGTCCCACAATCACAAGCTAATACCGCAATCATGATACCTGGGAGTTACCTGCAGGCAGGCCTTAGATGCTGCAATCGTGATCTAAGACAAGATTGTGATACTTGATAGTTACCTGCAGACAGGTCTAAGGTGCCTACATACCCATCGTCTCCAATATTTTCCAACCCCAATTTTACATTATCTTCATTAATTTGTGTTAACACATGATCTATAAATCAAAGGGCATGAACCAAAATAGATAACCTCTCAGATATGCCCTAGAAAACATAGAAAAACTCTCAAATGTTTCATTTGGGCAATTTGACAAACACTTGGTGTGCAATTCCAATTCTCACTTATTTTGAATCCAATTTGGGTACTCAAGAGTTCCTAAATCATGTACACACCAAGAGAAATAGAAAACACACCAGATAAATCAACTTTAAACAGCAACAAAAAAATAAATCACAAACCAAAATTTTGGCCCTAAACATGATACTAAGGAGAAATTTCAAAAATTAAAGAGGAGCTTAAGAGGCATACCTGAATTTTGAGTACAAATGCAAATGCAAAACACTTGGAAACCCTTTTAAGATTGATTAAGTATTTGTAATGCCCCGAGAGTACACCCTGGGTGCCACATGATGCTTACAGTCCCGAGGAACCACAAGCTAACCCATGAGCTGGTACCTACAGTGAGCACTGAATAATATGTTGATGATAGAAGTCATATGCAGAAAACAATATATATAATGCCATAAGTTTTTAAATCATAGTTCTGATAAAGTTTGTAAAATAATATTGATAATACTGATAAAACGTCTGACAATAACAATTCAAAACTGAAGATAGTTTAATTGTCTGTACTAGTTTGAAAAGCCTCTACCTACTGACTATGGAGCTGATGGGTCAAACCCCCAACTAACTCTGACTGAATGGAAAAATACTGAAACTGGTGAAATAACTGTGATAAATAAACCATGCCCTCAAAATATGAGGACTCACTACTGCTACAGCTGATAATATGGTATGTATATGCGCGATTCGAGAAATGAGCATCTGAACCTATGATATTAGACATCATAGAGCAATAAATAAGTACGCAATTAGTACTTAAAATGTACTGGTATGTTAAATGAGGTAGGCTGATATGCATGTTTTCATATACCAGAGTAATAACTGACTGAATGAATAGAATAAAGTACTGAATAGAATGCATGAAATCTGTAAATACTTAGAATGTATGACCAAGCATAAAACATATTCTGAATATAGTATTTAATCTGAAGTACTAAATACCGTCAAATGAATGACTTATATATGTATTCTATGGTCAAGCAAAACTGAAACTAAATTACTAAACTGATTACTGGTCTGAGACTGTGGGAGCTATCATCTAACCGACATTCCCCAATGAGAAATTTAGGGTCCAACCCGTGACCCCAGTTGGAAGGGTGTCAGTACCTTGCCAAGGATACTAACACTAGCTATGTGGATCCACTAATGTGTTGTCTCGAATGACTAAGGGTTACCCTCAATTGTCAGGAACCCATTTGAGATCAACCCTCAACTGAAAGGTTAACATCTCAAACTATGCTGACTATGTAGTTATGGAACACAGGGACTGCTACTAAAGGTAACACCCTCAACTGGTAGGTGAGCCCCCATCCATGGGTTCACTTAGTGCTAAATCCTACTCCCAACTAAACTGACTCTAATCGCTAGACTGAACTGAGATTAATGATATAATGTACTGACCAAAATGATAATGCTCTACTGTATTCAAAACCCTTTTGAAAGTATTTAAACTAAGTAAACATATAAATTTTTGGTATTCATAACCCCCAGGACTATATAACAATAATACCAAAATAGTACTAAAATTTTGAGGGCATAATCTGAAAGCATTTATTCAAAATTCATTTTTGTGAGTATTTCATCAAACACTTGATATTCATAGTTTAAGCTAAGCCTGGGAATAGTTTAAAGCTTGTAGTAATAGCATGATTTCAACATCAACATCACTAATTATGATTTAAATCAGCGAATAGTATTATTCAAACGTGTGGGGTTTAATAACAACATAATTTCATATAAACATGGTATAGAATCAAAATTCACGAGGATTCATGATTTAAATCACAATAAATTGTAAAAATCACATCTTTGAATTTGAAATTGGGTTCTTGAACTCTATGGGTGAAAAGGGCCCATGGATGAACATTTAACATACTTTGACCGAGGAGTTCCTGAAAGTTCTTGAGAGTTTTCTTGAATTTTGAGCTTGAATCTTGATGGGATAGGGTTTGTTCTTGAGAGAGGATTAGTGTTGAAGGGAAATTATGAATAATGGGGAACATAATTCCCCTTTAGGGTTTTAGTTTTGTGTTTTGGATGGATTTGGGGCCATGAGAAAAGACCAAACGGTCCCTGAAAAATTAAATCGCGGACTAAAAATCCTGATTTTACATGCCAAAGAGACGTGATGATTATCTCGTTGTGCCACTGGAAAACAACAATACCAATTTGTCTCTATGGAGTAATGCGGTGCTATCGCATTGCGCCACTCTAAAATGGACAATTGCAAAATCATACCTTGGCGCGACGCTGTGCCATCCCGGTGCTTTACTGGAAAAGAACGAACGTGAAATTATCCCTTGGCACAATGCGGCGCCATCGTGGTGCTCCATTGGAAAGGGAAGAACGTGATTTCGGCCATCACTGCGACGCGGCCTAATCACGATGAGATACTACTTCTTACTTAAAGTGTCATAACTTCTCACTCGGATATCAGATTTAGGCAAAATTGGCATCGTTGGAAAGAAAATTCAATTTTCTAAAATTTGGTTAGTCTTGAGCTGGAAAATACTTAGTATAACGAAAGATATGTTTATTTGAAGTTGACTATTGCAATATTCTTCTCAAAAACTCAATCGGTAAGAGATATATTGATTCGTCTAATAGCTAGGAGTTATTTTATGCCTTAATACACATCAAACTCGCTCATAAAACTATCAAAGAACTATAATTTATTTTGCATGAACTTGAAGCATGGCAACATTGGTTTGGATTTTTATGGTATTACAATATCTCCCCCTTGAGATCATTCATCCTCGAATGAGATTGGTTAAGCTGAAAAGACTGAGGTACTTTGGTTACATGCTGAATATACGTGATGTAAATGTGATTACATGACTGTGTTTGAAATATGACACATGACTGATCTGGTTCTATGAATGCATGTCTGGCATGAGAATGATATGTAGCTGAAACTGAGCATGGAAAAGAGAAATTCTAAAAAGATTGTTACCTTAAGTTGACTTTGAGTTTGCTGAGAAAAGATGAGGGTACTTGGTTCACATATCTGTTTCTGCTTCCTAAGTGGCTCCCTCAACGGACTGATTTCGCCAAAGAACCTTGACTTGGGGAAATTCTTTGTTCCATAATCTATGAATCTAGAGATCAAGGATCTCGATTGGGAATTTATTCCTAAGAATGGCTATTCTGAACATCTACGTTATCTAAAGGTACAACTACAACTGTGTCACCAATACACTTCTTCAATAGAAAGATATGGAATACTAGATGAACTGATGCTAAGTCTGCAGGCAACTCAAGCTTATTAACAACCCTTCCAAAAGGGCTTAAAATTCTATAAGGGTTAACATATCAGGGACTAAGCTTCCCCTTCTTTCCAAACCTCTTCACTCCCTTTATGGGAGAGATTTTTAGATATACGAAATCTCCAATCTCAAACTCAAGATCCTTTCTCCTCACATCTGCGTAAGATTTCTGTCAGCTTTGGGCTGCCTTAAGCCTTTTACGGATTAGTTGAACTTTCTACAAAGTATCAAACACTAAGTTAGGCCCTATCAAAGCGGTTTCACCTATCTCAAACCAACCAATCAAAGATCTACATCTCCTTCTATATAGAGCCTTAAATGAAGCCATTTGAATACTGGAATAATAGCTATTATTATACGCAAATTCAATTAAAAGCAAGTGGTCATCCCAACTACCCTTAAAGACAAAAACACATGATCTTAACATGTCCTTAAGGGTCTAATGGTCCTCTCTGCTTGACCATCTTTCTGAGGGTAAAAGGCTGTACCTAGGTGAAAATAGGTACCAAGACCCTTCTGAAAAGCTTTCCAAAAGTGAGGTAAACAGAGCACATCTATATAAAATGACAGACAATGGAACACCGTGAAACCTAACCAATTCTTTAATATAGGGCTTGGCATAGTCCTCGACTGAATAAGAAGTATGGAATGGTAAGAAATGGGCTGATTTGGTCATCCTGTCCACAATGACCCAAATCGAATCATACTGCCGATGAGTAAAAGGCAAACCTATCACAAAATCCATGTTCACTTTCTCCCACTTCTAAGTGGGGACACTGAACTCCTTCATAGACCTACTGGGCTTTTGATGCTCAATCTTAACTTCCTGACAAGTGGAGCACTTAGCCACAAACTCTATAGTGTCTCTCTTCATCCCACTCCAATAATATATTTCCCGCAGATCATGGTACATCTTTGTCACACATGCATGAATCGAGTAACGCGCACCATACGCTTCTGAAAGAATTCACTATCTCAACTCATCAACACACGGTACACCCAGTATTCCCTAGAAACATAACATACCATCTCCCCCTTGGGAGAAAACCTCTACTTTCTGATCTATGTCTGACTTTGTCAGTTTCACCAGACTAGGATCCATATCATGCTTTTCTTTCACTTAGGCAACCAAAGAGGAATCCAAAATATTCTGAACCCATACACTGCCCTCAGGTTAATCAACCAAACGAACACCTAATCTGGCAAGCTGATGAACTTCCCTAACTAACTTTTTCTTATCACCCTCAACATAAGCAAAACTACCCATAAATAATCTACTTAGGGAATTGCCACACCATTGGCCTTGCTCGGGTTATACAAAACACTAATCATAGCTTTTCAAAAACTCTAACCATCTCCTCTGACGCATATTCAAATCTTTCTATGAAAATACATACTACAAGATTTTGTGATACGTGAACACATCTACATGCACCCCATACAAGTAATGCCTCTAAATTTTCAAGGAAAAATAAATAGTTGCTAACTCAAGATCATGGGTAGGGTAATTCATTTCATAGAGATTAAGTTGTCTAGAGTCATAGGCCACAACCTTACCCTTTGCATCAAAACACACCCCAAATCGACTCTAGAAGTATCATAGTACACAACAAACCCGTCTGAACCATCTGGTAACGTCAAAACTGAGGCTGTGGTGAGTCGAGTCTTCAACTTCTAAAAACTCTTCTCATAATAATCTGAACACTGAAACTTGACTTTCTTCTAAGTCAATCTGGACATGGGGGAAGAAATAGATGAAAACCCTTCAACAAACCGCCGGTAATAACCACCCAAACCCAAGAAACTCCTGATATCTGACCGAAAGATGGGTCTGTGCCAGTTTCTTACCGCTTTGGTCTTTTGAGGATCAACTCTAATGCCATCACAAAAAATAATATGTCCAAGGAAAGCTACTTATATTAACAAACATTTGTACTTACTAAATTTAGCAAATAACTAATGGGCTTTAAGAGTCTACAATACTATTCTGAGGTGGTCTGCATAATCATTTTCATTACGGAAGTAGACAAGAATGTCATAAATAAATACTATGAAGAACATGTCCAAGTATTGCCTGAACACTCGGTTCATCAAGTCCATAAAGGTTGTTGGATCATTGGTCAGAACAAAGGACATAAATAGAAACTCAAAGTGACCATACTGGGTTCTGTAAGTTGTTTTTGGAATATCACATCCTCTGAATATGAGCTGATAAGAGCCGGATTTGAGGTCTATCTTGGAGAAATAACTGGGTGCCACACGATGCTTATAGTCTAGAGGGACCACAATCTAACCCATGAGCTGGTACCTGCTGTGAGCACTGAATAATATGCTGATGATAGAAGTCATACATGAAAAATAATGGATATAATTCCATAAGGTTTTAAATATTAGTTTTGATAGAGTCTGTAAAACAATACTAATAATATTGATAAAATGTCTGACAATGATAATTGAAAAACCTTTACTGACTGACTGTGGAGCTGATGGGACAAATCCCCAACTAATTGTGACTGAATGGAAAAATACTAAAATTGATGAAAATACTAAGATAAATAAACAATGTCCTTAAAATATGAGGACTAACCACTGCTACAACTGATAATCTGGTATGTCTATGCGCGATCTGAGAACTGAGCATCCAAACTTATTATATTAGACATCATATCGCAAGAAATGAGTATGCGACAAGTACTTTGAATGTACTAGTATACTAAATGAGATAGGCTGATATGCATGGTTTTATGTACTAGAGTAATAACTGACTGAATGAATAGCATGAAGGACTGAATAAAATGCATGAAATCTATAAATACTAAGAATGCATGACCAAGCATAAAACATGTTTTAAATATAGTCTATAAACTGAAGTACTAAATACTGTCAATTAAATGACTTATATCTGTATGCTATGGTCAAGAAAAACTTAAACTGAATTACTGAGTTGATTACTAGTCTGACACTGTAGGAGCTATCATCTAACCGATATGCCCCAATGAGCAATTTGGGGTCCAACCTGTGACCCCAATTTGAAGGGTGTCAGTACCATGCCACGGGTACCAAAACTAGCTGTGTGGATCCACTAACGTGTTATCTTGAAGGACTAAGGGTTAACCTTAATGTCAGGTACCCATATAAGATCAACCCTCAACTAGCAGGTTAACATCTCAAACTATATTAGCTACGTAGTTATGGAACACGAGGACTGCTAATAAAGTTCACACCCTCAACTGGTAGGTGAGCCCCCATCCCTGGGTTCGCTCGGTGCTAAATCCTACTACCTACTGAACTGACTCTAATCACTGGACTGAACTGAGCATACTGACTGATGTACTGACTAAACCAATAATGCTCTATTGTATTTGAAAGCCTTTTAAAAGTATTTAAACTAAGTAAACTGCTAAGTTTTTGGGTATTCGTAACCCCCAGGACTGGATAGAATTAATAACAAAATAGTACTAAAATTTTGAGGGCATCATCTGAAAGAATTTATTCAAAATTCATTCTTGTAGGTATTTCATCAAACACTTGATATTCATAGTTTAAGCTAAGCATGGGAATAGTTTAAAGCTTGTAGTAATAGCATGATTTCAACATCAACATCACTAATTATGATTTAAATTAGCGAATAGTATTATTCAAACGTGTGGGGTTTAATAACAACATAATTTTATGTAAACATTGTATAGAATCAAAATTCATGGGGATTCATGATTTAAATCCCAATTAAAATCACAATAACTTGTAAAAATCACATCTTTGAATTTGAAATTGGGTTCTTGAACTCTATGGGTGAAAAGGGCCCATGGATAAACATTTAACATACCTTGATCGAGGAATTCGTGAAAGTTCTTGAGAGTTTTCTTTAATATTGAGGTTGAATATTGATGGGATAAGGTTTATTCTTGAGAGAGAATTAGTTCTTGGTGGGAAATTATGAATAATGAGGCAGAAAATGCCCCTTTAGGGTTTTAGTTTTGTGTTTTGGATGTATTTAGGGCCTTGGGAAAAGACCAAACAGTCCTTGGAAAATTAAATTGCGGACTGAAAATCCCGATTTTACATGCCAAAGAGATGCGATGATTATCTCGTTGTGCTACTGGAAAAGAACAATCCAATTTGGCTATATGGCATGACGCGGTGCTATCGCGTTGCGCCACTGGAAAATGGATAATTACGAAATCATACCTTGGCGCGATGCGATGCCATCGCGGTGCTTCACTGGAAGAGGACGAATGCAAAATTTCCCCTTGGTGAGACACGGCTCCATCATGGTGCTCCATTGGAATGGGACGAACGTGATTTTGTCCATCACCGCGATGCGGCCTAATCGCGATGAGCTACTACTTACTAAAAGTGTCATAACTTTTCACCCTGATATCGGATTTAGGAGAAATTGGTATCGTTGAAAAGATAATTCAATATACTACAATTTGGTTGGTATTGAGATGGAAAATTTTCAGTAGAATGAAATATATTCTCATTTGAAGTTGACTATTGCAACATTCTTCTCAAAAACTCAATCGGTAAGGGATATTTTGATTTGTCTAACAGCTAGCAGTCATTTGAGGCCTTAATACACATCAAACTCTCTTAAAACTATAAAAGCACTATAATTAATTTTTCATGAGCTTGAAACATGTATCTAACATTTGTTTGGATTTTTGGGGTATTACAGTATTTAAAGGGTAGAAGAGAGTGAAACCATTTTGAGACGGTTCAGAAGTATTTAAAATAGTTGGGGCCGCGATCGCGAAAAGGTATTGTAATTGTGATTTCCCTCTGAGTGGAGGTATCACAATCGTAGTACATCTTTGGAAATTGTGATTACGGGGGTCCTCCTGAGCTTTCAAATCGCAATCGTAATCTGTGTGGCGCGATCGCAATAACTGTGACCCCTCAGATGCCATATATAAGTTTCTCAATACCCCTATTTCGTTGTTGGTGCTTCTCCAAACTCAATTCCAATCCACTTTTGCCTCCCATTCTACTCAAATCACTTTCAAAGTTCCACGTTTTTATGGATTAGTCAAAAAGAAAAATCCTAAATTGTTCTAACAATCTAAAATTTAAAGGATACATGCAAAATTTATGAAAATAATGTGTTGCCTCCCATGTAGTGCTTGATTTAACATCGCGATATGAAACCCCTTGATCATTATTTCATCTTTTGGAATGAAGCAACTCAACTGTAGTCTCTTTGAGTTCACCCATGCGGTAATACATCAATCCTTGACCACTCACCATGAACTTCTTTTCTCATGATCCTATAACTCAATTTTTTCATTTGAATATACATTTGAAAACATGAATGGGCCCGACCACTTAAAATTTTCCATGGAAAGTTTCAACCTAGAGTATAGAAGGAACACATTATCACCAACACAAAACACTCAATTCAGTGTCTTTAACTCCATGCTACCTTTTCTCTTTGGGCTTATTTGAACAACATCTGGGAATAAGGCATTATACATCTACCACAGACCACCCAATAGAACAAATGAACTTTTTCATTATATAATTGGGATTTTCCTATTATCGAAGCAATAGATCATCCACAAATATGATTGAAAAAGTGTTGTTCTCACAATGGTTTCTATTATAGGAGAAAATACTCATCGTTGAATTAACTACCTCATTCTTTTCCTTAATCTCCTCACTCCCCATGTTCCATAACACACCTACCAAAGGGACATCCATAAGATCTATTTTAGGGTGTTTTTCACCTCATCATCTACCACATTAATCAATGAAACTACTTGTAAATTAATAGATCGTTGTATAGACTTACACACATTAAAGGAGACCTCATCATTGTTCTCACAGAATTTTATTTTGCCACATTAAATGTCAACTAAGGCACTTTTGATACCCAAGAATGCCTACCCCTAATAATGGGGACCTCGTGATCTATCTCGCAATCAAGAATAACAAAGTCGTCCATAAAGATGAACCGACCCACTTTCACAAAAACATCACATAACACTCTCATGGGCTTCTTGATAGAACGGTCGGACATTAAAAGCCTCATTAAGGTTGATGCGGGGATAGCCAAACATAACTTTCAAAACAGGAATACTGGCATCAAATTAATGCTTTCCCCAAGATCACACAATGCTTTCCTGAACTTATGTACCCCAATAATGCAAGTAGTAATGAATGCACCCGAGTCTTCCTTTTTCTTCACTATTCTGCTAGATATTATGGCACTACAATTGTGGGTTACCTCTATAGTTTCAACATCCACGATTCATTTATTTTAGTCTTTCAAGAATTTAGCATACCCGAAATCTCTTGTAAAGCTTCTAACAATGGAATTTTCACCAATAGGTTACTAAATTTACCAGTAAATTTCTTTAACTTTGTATCACCTTCCTTATTGTTGAGCCTTTGTGAGAATGAGGAAGGAATTTTTATTTGATACAAAGGAACTATCGGGGTTTCATCTGGTTTAGAGCATCACCATCAATCACTTTGGGAGCTTCCTCACTTTTAACCCTTTCTTCACTTACCTTTGTTTTTTTTAACAATTTTCTTATTGGTCTTTGGAATCACTTTCTTTGGCTTCTCTTGCCTCCTTGTCTTTTTATTTGCTTGCTCATTATTTCCCCTTTAATTAGGGTCTTCATCAATATCAAGAACATCTTTACCAATATTTCGACCACTTCTAGTGACAATGGCCATGGCGTGAGTATTATTCATAGTATTAGTATATGTAAGACCCTACAAAATTCCTAAGCTTAATTCAGTCCTTTAAGCTTGTTAAGGGGGTCCCAGACTTAGACAATTCTAGGTAAGTTTCCATACTTAGTTTATTTTTGGCCTTTAAAAGTTGGCAATCTCATTTCGTGACCTAAATATCCTTTAATGGTTGGTATTCTTGCTAATTCATGATCAGGAAGGTCAATAGGGGTTCCCGGATAAGTTTTGGATTTGTTCGAACCTCGTTTATACCACGTTTGGTGTCCCAAAATAGTGGACTAATGCAATCTTGGCGCACCACATCGCCTATTGCGTTGGTTAACATTATTGTAGATTGCCAGAGCCAAAAGTACTGAGGCTTGGTGAGATCATGGTGCAACGTGTAGTGTATCGCGTCGGTTCCATTGATGCTCCACGTCGCTCAACGTATTGTTGCCCAATTTTATTCATTAAATGTCCGCATCTTTAAGGGAAAAAGGGTCAATTTCCCACCCCTATATAAGCCAATTACACTAGATTCAACTAGGTTTTCACCAAAAGTATAGTTGTTTCTTTCAAATTCCCTCAAGAGCAAGTCTAGGGTTTTCAATTGAAAGTTCTAATCCAAGAGATTGCACCCTTAATCTTTAAGAAAATTCCATATAAGGTATGTAAAGTGTTGATTTATTGTTTCCTTTCACCCATGAAGCTCAAGAAACCCTTTCAAAAATATAAATTTTGAATTCCATGTTATGAATTGAATCATATCCATGTTTGTGTTGTTGTATGATTACCAAGTTGAAATCTTTAATACATATAATGAAATTATGTTAGCATGTGGTTGGAATTCTTATATTGAAGTGAAAAATATTGCCACGATATATTATTTTAATGTTAATTCCGAAGCCTCAAGTTAAGCATGCAAGGTATTTTCTAAAATGCCTAAATGAATAAGAATTAGCTTTATGACTCAATTGCTACCAAATTGATGAATCCATGCTTTAATCTTATGTTCATAATGACCTCCATGTTATTGTAATGCATTGTAATGGTTTGGTGGAATGCTCACGAGATTAGAATTACGAAATTATGACATGTTTATATGTATTCCTATTCATGTGTAAGCTTATGACATACAAACACTTCATAAAAATCCCCAACGTTTGTACTATGAATTGTTGACTATGGTCATGTATTAAAGAAGTGTCATGTCTTATTAGTTTCATGCTATCGAGTCCTAGGGGTACTTGTACCCGATAATTTAGCTGTGTGCCTAGAGCCAATGTAATTTTTAATAAACTCTCAGTCAAGGCATGATCCTTAGAATTCAGGAAGTTACATGACTCAGGAAAACTCAGTAAATTCCGTATTAGTCCAGTCCTTCAGAGTACTCAGTAATCTCAGTTATCTCAGTCAGTTATCAAATCTCAATAGTATTCCATAAGTCAACGAAACTTAGTAAAATCAGTCAAGTTCAGTCAATAACATGATCAATGACAGCTCAGTTAAGCCTAGTATGAACTAGGAAATCAGTTCAGTGTCTATTCAGTTGGGAGTAGGATTCAGGACCGAGTGAACCCAGGGATAAGGGCTCAACTGGTTAGCCAGTAGAGGGTGTGATCCTTAAAATAAATTCTTGCATTCTAGAACTACGTAACCTGTTTAGGTTGAGATGTACCCTTATGAGTCTAGGGATTTTACATCTTATTTGAATTTTTCTACTATGAGGGGTTAACGAAAGAGCTCCCTGTTAGAGAGGGTTAATTCACAGCTTGTCTTTACCCGTGACATGGTACTGACATCGTTCCAGCTGGGGTTACAGGTTGGACCCCACCAGTTTAGATTCGAGGCATGTCGGTTAGATGATTACCTCCCACAGTCTTAGTCTTAGTCTCAGTAAAAGAACTCAGATAGTTCTTCCGATTCAGAACTGTCAGATACAATCACTCAGTTCAATACGAAACTTAGTTAGTTCTATCAAAATCAGGATTTTCAGACACAGTCACTCAGTTAACAGTATATCAGTTGTATAAAACTCATGTTATCAGTATTCAGACTCAGTAGTCAGTATTATCACGATCTCATTTACATTTACATATTCATGTATGTATTTTCACGTTCATGTTATTCAGTTAGTTAATATTGTTCATGAATATGAACAACATGCATTCAACCTACCCCACTTTGCATACCAGTACATTCAGACGTACTGACGTATACTTTTCTCTTATGCTATGGTGTTTTATACCATAGGTTTGGATGCTCAAGTTTCCGATCACACTTAGCTTCAGATTTAACCAGCAGTAGTAGATTTGCAGTGAGTCCTCATCATTCAAGGATTTCATGGTTATTTCATTACTTCATTATTTCAGGTTTAGTAGACGGAGTTAGTTGGGGACATGTCCCATCAACTCCACAGTTTTCAGATAGCTTAGAGGCTTTCAGACTAGCATGTTCACATAGTTTATTTCAATTTTGGTATTGATATACCGTATTTCCAGATGTTATATTTTTTCAGATATTTGAAAACCTTATGGACTTTCAGCCCTCTTATTCAATATTTATACAATATATTATGCAATTCTCAGTTACAGATATCAGTCATAGGTTAACTTGTGGTTCTTTGGGATTGTTAGCACCGTGTAGCATTCTAGGTATCAGATTCAGGGTGTTACAAACTTGGTATCAGAGACTAAAATTCAAAAGAGTCCTAGGAAGTCTAAAAAGCTACATCTATTAGAGTCTTGTACATGGGTGCATTGCCCATCACATTTATGTACAGAAGTCTATAAGATGTTTTAGGAATAGTTTCCCTTCTTTCAGTATTCATGTCGTGCTAGTGAGCATGAGCTCAAATTTAACTCTCAGTCTAATCCTTTTCTCCCTTTTCATTTACAGAACATACCTCTTAAATGGAGAAATGAAAATTAGTCTGTTCCTCAGCACATTCAGGAAGATCCCCTGGACGAGCATGTCTCCCATGCAGAATTTAGAACTGTATTCACTACTCTAGAAAAGTCAGTCACAGCTCAGAATGAATGGCCAGCTGCTGTTCCGGCCAACTCAGTGGCCAATACTACTGCAGCTATGATTTGGGAAAGTTAGGCCTTCAGGTTCCAGTAGTAATACCAGTATGTGTAGGAAATCTATAAGGGAAGATGATTCCTGACCCATTCCTACCTCAATACAAAGTTTTGTACTTCAACCATCACGATAATTACGCATGCTTTATGTTTCAGTCCCACAAATATAAGTTATATCAACGCATTTTTCATAGAATAATGTGTGCTTCAAGTTCCTATTATGAAGAGTTCTAATTCACCCAGTATTACGAATCATGTCCCATGAACACAAAAATTCTAGGCTCGGGTCATGTAGCTCATTACTCATGCTCCACTCCTAGTGATCAACCATACTCAGATTATGTCATATATACTCTCAGTTTAGATCCCTCGGTAATTTGTGGTGTTGATTCTCTATCTTTCAGGCCTCAGTTACAGCGTTAGTTCAGTAATCAATATTCAGCAAAGGATTCAGATAGTCCTACAGGACCATAGCTTTCAGTTATTAGTTACTTAGCCATCAGAATTCAGTACTTCAGTATCAGTCTAAACCTCAGTTATCAGAAACTATCATTCAGTTTCAGTTACAGTCTCAATTATCGTCTTAGCTACAATCTCAGTCCCAGTCCTAGCCCAGTAATCAGTTCAGTAACTCAGTTTAGTTTCAGGATTTCTCGACCATAACATATGTCCATCAGTTATTTAATTATTAGTATTTTAGTACCCCAATTTATAGAATGTTTTTGAAATATGTTCGACGCCTGATCTTGCATTCTTAAGGTAATACAATTTTCACTCACTCACGCTCAGTTACCTTATGTTACCTAGTTAGTAATTACCTTCTATGCATTATACTCTACAGTTTTAGTCCAGTTGTTCAGACTAAGTTCAGTTAAGCCTTGCAGACCCAGCATTTAGTTATCCATCCTTCAGGTAATCAGATGAGCAGTATATTTAAGAAGTCGTGCTTAATACCGATGTGTATGTTTTTGGTAGTCTCGAGTAACGTGTTGTACTAAGGTGGAGAGTATAGTTGAAAGAGTGCTATAGAAGTACTTCAGTTAAGTATAAGTTTTTAGTATAAGTTAGTTTAAGCAGCCATTAATTTAGTTTAGCACTCAGGAGAACAAGTTCGGATGGTGTGGTTTCCCTTCATTCCATCTAGTCACATAATTCGGAGTCCCACGAATGTGATAATTCTAAGATGGGCCAACCAGGTAGTTACGTGCTCAATTTAGTTCATGTATCACATCTTAGTTTCAGATCCCAGATATTCAGTCATAATTTAGTTCGTTGGTGCCTTGTGTATCGCCCTAGTTTTCCTCAGTATATCAGCAAAATCAGTATTCTTTAAGGGACCTCGTGTCTCAAGGGAGAGATACATTATAATCCCTTGAACTTTCATGAAATAAACATGCCACTCTCTCATTATAATGAATACAGTTAGGAGTAAGAGGCACTCATGAGTTGACCCTCAAACTCCGACCTCAGCCGAAAGCTATGTATTCAAGTTGCTCAGTTCAGATCACAATATTCAGTTTATATACCATGTTTCAGGCTCAGATATGTTCCCATGTTCCCATTCACGCGTTCCCAGTAAGTGATCTCGGGTTCATCTGTATTTTCGGTTTAAGGTAACAGTCTTCCATGAACTCACACAGTTCAATGTTCAGATTCTATTACAAACTTGGTATTCAGTTTCATGCTCAGATTCCTATTATAAACTTGGTATCAATTACCATTGCATATTCAATCATATGTTCATGTGTTAGTTCAGTCATGTATTCACACATCAGATATGAATGCTCATCTTGATAAATTTAGCTTACCAGTAATCCCAGCCATGCATTCATTGAGTAAGCTATTCATGCATCAGATATGCATGTTCAGTATAATACATTCAGCTTATTAGTCATGTCAGTCATGTGCTCAAGTTTCAGTTGTTCATGTTCATTATGAACTTCAGCTTATCATTTCTCCCATCTCAGTCAGTCCCATTTGAGGACGAATGTTCCCAAGGGGGAGATATTGTAAGACCCTGCAAAATTCCTAAGCTTAATTCAGTCTTTTAAGTTTGTCAAGGGGGTCCCATACTTAGAAAATTCTAGCTAAGTTTCCAGACTTAGTTTATTTTTCACCTTTGAAAGTTGGAAATCTCATTTCGCGACCTAAATGTCCTTTAATGGTCAGTATTCTTGATAATTCATGATCAGGGAGGTCAATAGGTGTTCCCGGATAAGTTTTGAATTTTTTAGGACCTCGTTTAGACCACATTTGGTGTCCCAAAATAGTGGACCAACATGATCTTAGAGCGCCGCGTTGCGTATCGCGTTGGTTAAAATTGTTGCAGGTTACCAGAGCTAAAAGTACTGAGGCTTGGCGCGATTATGGCGCGAAACGCCGAGTATCACGTCAGTGCCATTAACGTGCCACATCGCTCAACGCGTCGGTGCCCAGTTTTAGTCATTAAATGTCCACGTCTTTAAGGGTATAAGGGTCAATTTCCCACCCCTATATAAGCCTATAACACGAGATTCAACTAGGTTTTCACTAAAAATATAGTTGTTTCTCTCAAATTCCCTCAAGAGCAAGTTTAAGGTTTTAAATTCGAAGTTCTAATCCAGGAGATTCCACCATTAATCTTCAAGAAACTTCCATCTAAGGTATGTAAAGTGTTGATTCATGGGTTCCTTTCACCCATGAATCTCAAGAAACCCTTTCAAAAATATAAATTTTGAATTCCATGTTATGAATTGAATCAAATCCATGTTTATGTTGTTGTATGATTACCAAGTTGAAATCTTTAATACATATAATGAAATTATGTTAGCATGTGGTTTGAATTTTTGTAATTGAAGTGAAAAATGTTGACATGATGTATTATTTTAATGTTCATGCCTAAGCCACAAGTTATGCATGCAAGGTGTTTGCTAAAATACGTAAAAGAATAAGAATTAAGCTTTATGACTCAATTGCGACCAAATTGATGAATCCATGCTTTACCCTTATGTTCATAATGACCTCCATGTTATTGTTATGTATTGTAATGGTTTGGTAGAATGCTCACAAGATTAGACTTACGAAATTATGATAATATTTATATGTATTCCTATTCATGTTTAAGCTTCGGACATACAAATACTTCATGAAAATCCTCAACATTTGTACTTTGAATTGTTAGCTATGGTCATGTGTTTAAGAAGTGTCATCTCTTGTTAGTTTCATATTATCGAGTACTGTGAGTACTTGTACACGAAAATTTAGATGTGTGCCTAGAGCCAACATCAATTTTCAATATACTCTCAGTCAAGCCATGATCCTTAGAATTCAGTCAATCACACAACTCAGGAAAACTCAGTAAATTCAATATCAGTCCAGTCCTTCACAGTACTCAGTAATCTCAGTTATCTCAGTTAGTTATCAGATCTCTGTAGTATACCGTCAGTCAACGGAACTTAGTAAAATCAGTCCAGTTTAGTCAGTAGCATGATCAGTGATAGATCATTCAAGACTAGTATGAACTAGGAAATCAGTTCAGTATCTATTCAGTTGGGAGTAGGATTCAGCACCGAGTGAACCCAGGGATGCGGTCTCACCAGCCAGCCAGTAGAGGGTGTGATCCTTAGAAGAAATCCTTGCATTCCATAACTACGTAGCTAGTGTAGGTTGATATGTACCCCTATGAGTCTAGGGATTTTACATCTCATTTAAGTTTTTCTACTAGGAGGGGTTGACGAAAGAGCTCCCTGTCAGAGAGAATTAACTCACAACTTATCTTTACATGTGGAATGGTACTGATATCTTTCCAGCTGGGGTTACAGGTTGGACCCCACCAATTCAGATTCAGGGCATGTCGGTTAGATGATTACCTTCTACAGTTTCAGTCTTAGTCTCAGTAAAAGAACTCAGATAGTTCTTCAGATTCAAGACTGTCAGATACAATCACTCAGTTCAGTATGGAACTCAGCTAGTTCCATTAGAATCAAGACTGTCAGATATAATCACTCAGTTAATAGTATATCAGTTATACAAAACTGATGTTATCAGTATTCAGGCTCAGTAGTCAGTATTATCACGATCTCATTTACAGTTACGTATTTATATATGTATTTTTAGGTTCATGTTATTCAGTGAGTTAGTATTGTTCATGCATATGAAACCCATGCATTCAGCCTACCTTACATAGAATACCAGTACATTCAGACGTACAGATGCATACTTTTCTCTTCTGCTATGGTGTTTTATACCATAGGTTCGAACGCTCAAGTTCCCGATCGCACTTAGGTTTAGATTCAGCTAGCATCAGTAGATTTGTAGTGAGTCCTCATCAATCGAGGATCACATGATTATATTTTTACTTTATTATTTTAGTTTTAGTAGACGGAGTTAGTTGGGGACATGTCCCATCAACTCCACAGTTTTCAAATAGTTTAGAGGCTTTCAGACTTGCATGTTCAAACAGTTTATTTTAGTTTTGGTATTGATATACCTATTTCCAGATGTTATGTTTTATCAGATATTTGAACCTTATGGCCTTTCAACTCTTTTATTCTGCATTTATGTTGTATATTATGCAGTACTTAGTTACAGATATTAGTCATGGGTTAGCTTGTAGTCCTTCTGGATTGCTAGCACTATATAGCATTTCGGGTATTAGATTCAGGGTGTTACAGTATAAGTGTCACTAGGTAAGTCCTTTCATTGAGTTGAGCCGACATTTGACCCACACGAGTTTCAATTTGCTTGATAGAGGTTGAATGAGATATCATCATTTGATTGAGTTTTGATAAGTCACTTTTCAGCTCACTCACTATCTTATCGGTACCCTCAACAAGCATTAAAATATGAGTAAGGACATCTTTAGTTTTAAAATTTTCTAGGTCAATGGAGCTTAACTCATTACCCTTGGCCCTATGATGTAAAGGTACATATCAGTCATAGTTTCCTCCCTTATCTCTCCAATCCCGATCTTTATCATGATCTCTATCATGCTAATATCTATCACAATCCCTTTCTTTCCAACCTTGATTCCCATATTGCCTTTGATAGGTGGGGTGGGAAGCCCCCCAATTGGTTCGACAAGAATCAAATTTCTTCATCAAGAGACTCTGTTTTATCATCAACATAACCTTTAGCACTGTTAGAAGCAATGGCGTTGACTTCCTTAGAAGGATCTCCCATTACATGTTTAGTGAGAAGATCAAGTTGAGAAGTCACTTTAGCTATGTTCTCATCTCTTTCCTTGTCCTTTCCCTTTGTTCTTGGCTTAAAAAAATGCGGAGAGAGCCCACACAGCCACCTCGGTATCTCTTATGTGCCAACCTCTTCTTTGCTTGGTCACTTGATCTAACAAAGTGTCACGACCCAACCCCGATCCTAGTAGTAATGGTATCTCAAGACCATCAAAGGTTGGAGACCACCACCTTTGCCTAGTAACATGAGAACAGTAAATATAATAGAGGAAACAACCCAACCATAATGTGAAAGATTGATAAATAACTCAATAGGAACTAAGTGTCAATAAATAATAACCACCCATATTTTATACACAAAATTCTCTAAACCAAAGTACTAAGTTAGGTCGGGACATGCCCCCGACCATGGATAAAATGGGAATTCAAAATATAAAAGAAACCAATAGAATTTTGATACTCATAAAGAAAGTAGTGAAATGTCTGGCCTTACTTGGAGGATCACCACTTCAACGAAGTACAATCGATGAACCAGAATCACCTAACTCTGCACAAGGTAATCGAAGAATCCCCTAGGACTCGACATCATGAAATAATGTAGCATCAGGGGGACGGTTAGCAGGATTAGTGCTAGCATGCAACTTAGGGAAGGGATAAAATAATGTCATAATCAAATTAGTCCAAAACCATTCAAAAACCATATGCACATATTCATATATACATATATATAAGATTTCAGGATAGGGATCAAGGTTTATCATAAGATTTACAGATCATTAACCTAGATTGTGTAGCTTTAAATGTCTTAAGGGCATCCACAGGCTATATGGGTTCAGCTCCCCCTACTGAAAGGGTCCCATCGCGTGTTAGCCATATGAACCAGGAAAATTTGAGGAAGGACCAAATCCACCAAGCCTCCAACCATTCCAATATATATATATATAATGTGTGAACTATGCACACAATCACCAATACCTCCACACCGGTAAACATGGTTTCTAGTAACAGCCCCTCCGGGACCTTCATCTTCAACAGTGAGCTACACAAACCCTTTAAGCCAAAATTAAAACCATTTACACATTCCCATCCATTAACCATGGTTTCTTTTAATTAGGCATACCGTTGGTATCTTCATACCAAATTAATTAGGCTTGCAAGCCAATTCCATTATGCCATTCCAATCTAATTAGCCAAATAGACTCCAAAGTTTCAATTTAGAAATCAATCCATGGCCACAAGGCCTTCCAAAACCATTTTTATCCATTTATACATTAATGGAATGTAATAGTTTAGTAAAGTAAGTAAAACCATCTAATTGTCCATATTTCAAAATCAATTATGCAAGTGGGTTGAGGTTAATACCAATTCCTAACCAAAAACCATAATTTTGGGGGAATCCACGACCCCCATCCCGTTCATGATGCCTATGCATCCATTTAGTTCAAAAAACAAAAGTTAAAGCATGAATAACAATTCCAAAACCATGGGGAAACCAACCAAGTAATAACCATTCAAAAATCCTCAAGCCATCATTCCAAACCCATAATTTAAAATCATATGCAATGATTAAATACATGCCTTCATAAAAAAACAAGTTAGGGAAGAGATACTTTCCTGAAGACACCAAGAAATTTTTAGAGAAAAAAAACAATTTGATCCCTAGGTTCTTAATCCCTTGAAACCCTAACTTGTTCTTTATTGGGGATTTAGAGAGGAGAAGTAGTGTTTATGTTATGTTAATTGATAGAAGTAGGGACCCTTAAAGGGTTTTAAGTCATGGAAATGTAATGGTATCGAAGGAAAAGGCAATAATTCCCTTAATGAAAATGGACAGGAAATATAGCGCCCACTATGGGTCAGGTAACAACTCGTAGTAATCGGTTACGAGTCATCTCCCTGGACTCGTAGTCTGATCAGAACACTAGGCCTTCATAATGGCTTGTTCACTAGTCCCACCCTATGACTCATGACCTTACCCTATGACTCATGGGGTCCATGTCATGACCACCAAAAAAACTCTAGACACCCTTATTGGTTGGACTATGAAAAGGGACCCTACGAATCGTGACAAGTGGGTACGACTCTTTACCTGAGTCGTTTCTTGGAAAGTGATGGAGAAATCAAGAAATTTTTTAAGGCTAAAACCAAGGGTATTACTTCCCCCACGGATCATTCATCCTCGAATAATGAGTTAGGGGCACCCATAGCACAAAATAAGAAGGAAAACAAGAAGAAAAACACAGACAACCAATTGAAAAATTAGAAACACCACAAGGAAGAGAACAAAAATCATAACTCAAGTATTTTCATCCAATGTGGGGAGTAGGAATGGATATTTGGATTTCACGTCCTCTTAAGCTTCCAAAGTAGCTTCTTCCACCTTTTGATTTCTCCTAAGAACCTTCACGAATCCAACTCCTTAGTCCTCAACCGATGAACTTTCTTATGAAAGATCTCAACTGAGACCTCTTCATAAGAGAAGAAATCTGAAATATCGTCATTCTCCATAGGGAAAACCAAGGAAGGATCACCCAGTTACCTCTTCAACATTGATACATGGAAAATCGGATAAATGGAATCCAAACTCGAAGGCAAATCCAACTCATAAGCAATATTTCCAACTCTCTCTAAAATCTAATATGGATAACATAACGGGGACTCAACTTTTCCTTATTCCAAAACCTCATCACCCCTTTCATAGGAGAGATTTTCAAGAACACCCTATCATCTACTTCGAACTCTAACTCCTTTTGTCTCACATATACATAAGACTTTTGGTGACTTTGGGCATTCTTAAGTCTTTCTCTAATTACCTTCACCTTTTTCATGGCTTAGTGAACTAAATTAGGACCAAGCAGTCTAGTCTCACACCCCCTGCACGATCCAATATGAGACCTACATCTCCTACCATATAGATCCTCGAAAAGAGCCATCTGAATACTCGAATAGTAACTATTGCTATATGCAAACTCAATAAGAAGCAAGTAATCAACCTAAATACCTCCAAAATCAATCACACAAGCCCTTTTCATATCCTTCAAAGTCTGAATAGTCTGTTTCACTTTTCTATCCATTTGAGGATGGAACACAGTGCTAAGGTTCACCTTAGTCCCTAAACCTGTATGAAACGAATGCCAAAAGTGAGAAGAAAACTATGTACCTCAATCTGAAATGATAGAAATTGGTGCCCCAGATAACTTAACAATCTCCTAAATAAATAACTTGGTATAATCCTCTCTAGAGTAGTTAGTTCTCAAGGACAATAAGTGAGCAAACTTAGTCATCCTATCTACAATGACCCAAATCAAATTATACTAGTGGCGAGACCGCAGAAGACCAATAACAAAATTCGTTTTGATCATCTCCCACTTCCACATAGGCAACTCTATCTCTTGAGATATGCCACCAGGTTTATTAATTCAAATATAATATTTTTACGTAATTAGTTAATATTCATTAAATCATTTAATATTCACGATTGTAATTTACAAATGTCTAGTTATTATTATTGTTGTTGTTGTTGTTATAACATTTCTTAAAATTCGTATTTATAATTTTGAGGTGCCTTATTTGTCATTATCACTGATTTTAAAATATTATACTACGTGCCATTCATTTGACATGATCTATTCATAATAATAATTTTTTGTTTATTATTATTATTAGTAGTATTATAATTGTTATTATTATTATTATTAAAATAGCAACCAATCCCATATAATTTCTCCTATATATTTATTTTTTAATTATTTTTTATCAAATTTGTATCAATATTAGCCTAAACTAACCTCAATTTTGCCCCAATCTCAAAATCCCCAAATCAATTTTGTTTGAGATAATTCTATGACCCGATTTGATTCGTAACCCAATACATTCTTGATTTTATCCAACCGCTCATCATGTATCATCCTATGACTGAGACTAAATCCTATTTTCTTGAATTTTAACAAAAGTCAAAGCCTAACCCTAATCTTATTCTCCAAACACCCTCATCTCCTATTAGTAATCTCCCTCTCTCTAAAATCCAGTAATGCCTTACTTTT
This sequence comes from Capsicum pubescens, assembly GCA_030864215.1. Taxonomy (NCBI): domain Eukaryota; kingdom Viridiplantae; phylum Streptophyta; class Magnoliopsida; order Solanales; family Solanaceae; genus Capsicum; species Capsicum pubescens. The sequence goes on from CM061542.1 coordinate 211,490,298, forward strand.
TCTGGTAAATCCACACCGATGCCACCATATTCAATGGTGGAACCACCTTCTCTGCCTTAATCTGTTGCTACCTCCTTCCTCTCCTCTTCTTTCAGAATTTCATTTATCGTTCGATAAAAAATAATGCCCCTCATCTGGCGAACTATCAAACATCACCAACCACCACCTCACTAGCTGCCCATGCTACTCTATTGTGTTGCTGCCACCCTCTTTCCTATCTTTTTCTTCTCTTCTCTCACCACTTTTCTACCAACATCAATCTCCACTTCAAATCCAGTATCCCACCACCATTGACCATTGAACGACGTAAATCTCACTAATAACCTCCACACCATTCTCATTCTCTCTTCTGGCCACCGTCAATGAGCCCATGCCATTGAACTACTCTATTGCCTTATCATTTCCTCTTTTCCACTCTATGTACCGCCTTCCACTGGTGAATCATGAAACCAACAAGGCCATTGTTTCCATAGCAAACAATAGCCATGTCTCCATTGTCCTTGGAAATTTTTTGCCAAAAAACTATGAAATTCTTAATGGATTCATAGAGCCCGTCTCAGGTTTGTATCCTTATTCAAAATTTTTGCCTAATATTGCTATTATTATCTTCTTCTATTTTTTTTTTGGACAGATTATTAGATTTAAAATAGATGGTATTTGACTATGATTTTGACTCCATTCATTCAATGTTGTGTTTATTTACACTGTTCAATTGACATAAGTGAAAAGTCCTAAATTCTATTGATTTTGATTGACTTTATTACTCCATATCTAAGTACTACATCTATTCAATTTTGAAATTCTTGATTGAAGTTGTTTTATGAAGTTCTTTTATGATTGACGCTTATTAGGATGGAATTACAATTTTGTTACTCCCCTTACCCAGTTTGATTCTGAAAAGTAAGCGTGCTAAACATGGTAACCTGAGGTCCTTTTAATTGGTCTCAAATCATGTGACAGCTTAGTATTTATTTATATTTGGACTAATTTCTAGGTCATGTTGTTTAGAAAAATCATTATGATTTATATTCTCATATACTTGATTACTCTGACTTTATTATTGGGTTAATTACGATAAATTTTGACATGGTTTACTAATTAACTTTTAGGAATGAGTATTTTACTTATTATAATACATGTGGAAACTTTATTATGCGTTTATTTTTGGTATATGTAGATTTCTTATTCACTTTGGAAAAAGATCTTGAGAATATTTCTTTTCTTTATTAAATTTTACCAATTGATTTTTGAATATTCTTCCTTCCTTTAATTCTAAAATACTCTTCACTATATAAACAACACACCCCTTTCACTAGTGGAGACAAACATCACTCCAATCCTCACTTCTTTTTTACACAAATGCTTTTATAATATTTTTACTCTCTCCTATACTTCTAATATTTTTTATTTCTATCTGGATTCTTGGTGTGTTTTCATTGTTGATCACTCCTTTCAAGTAACGGTAGTCCAATCTCTTCTTGTCTCTCTGATTCGCTTGTCGTCTTCTTTTGCTTCTAAACGAGCTTTCATATTATTGTCTATTACCGCCAATTGATGAGTCCCTTATTGATGAAATGTTTAATTTTTATATGGTAGTTTTCGTGCAATTTAGAGAATATGTTCCTATAATTAGTATTGAAATGATGTCTCTTTTACTTTATGTTTGTGTATTTCTCTGTGGTTTCTACATGTTTTGGTATACGTGGACTCATTTTTATTTCCTAAAAGATTCTATTAGAGGGTAATTGCTTGGAAGTTGAAGAGTTGCCCGGGAGTTTACGGGAGGGGATGTCTATCTCTTTCCTAGTCTATTTTTTATTTTTTATTGATTTATTTAGTAATTGATAATTGTGTAAACAATGTCGATGTAATAAATTATGGGGAGAACTTATAGGGCCAGAAATTATGCGATTTAAGTGTGTTTATATGAATTATGTTATCACTAAGGCAAAATACAATCTAGGATTATTAATAAATTTGTTTATCCCTTAGAAATCATGTTTCAGATATTATTAAGTAACTTTTGGTCAAAAAAATTATTTTCAACATGTTTTGTTTAATTTTTAGATGTCATAATTAATTTTCAATGATTTACACATCTCAATTTTCAGTAATAAAAAAATCAGTTTCAGGTTTAAATAATAATTTCTGCAATAATAAAAATTAATTTTATTTTTAAAATATAATTTTTGGCAATAATAAAAATTTATTTTAGTTTTTAAAAATCATTTTCAGCAATATTAAAAATCAGTTTTAGCTTTAAAAAAATAATTTTCTACAATATAAAGTAAGTTTCAGCATTAAAAAATTAATTTCCATCAAGAAAAATCACTTTTTAGTAGTTTAATAAATTTCCAGCATGTTTTATTAATTTCCAACACTAAAAACTATATTTTTTAAGAAATATGTGTTTCGAGCAATATTTTTATTTAGCTTCCAGCATAAAAATATTTACTTCCAGTATTTAATTTAAATTTCAAAATTGTCTTGTTTTGAATTTCAGCTCTTTAAATTGTTTTAGCATTAAGTTTATTTTTCTCTATAATTCTAACCATCTAAAATCAACTCCTGGCATATAAATTAGTTATTTAGCTTACTCCAAATAATTTCCACGTTCTAATTCAGTCTGAGGGATCAGATGAGAAACGCATTTGATCACTTAGAGTAGGGATCCATGACTGTCGCAGAGTATGAGGAACGTTTCCATGCCTTGTCTAGATATTTTTTTTCCAGTATTGTCACCGAACTTGAGAAGATTCAGAAGTTCATGAAGGGACTAGATGTTTCACTTCAGTTGGCAACTACCCATATGACAGTGTCAGGGACATCATTTTAGAGTATAGTGGATCATCCAAAGATGATTGAGTTTATTCTTTCATCTTCTCAGTGAGGAACCATGAGGTTGCACCATGGAAGAGAGTTCAATAGTCGTACTCCTCGAGGTAGAGATTTTAGAGGTTCCCATGGGTATCATGGTAGACCCATATAGGTAGCCTTTTAGGGTTCAGATGGTAGGTCTTCGTGTTCAGCAATTTTGGGTGGTCAGGCATCGTTCCAAGGTGGTCATTCAAGCTCAGCTATACCTCCTCCTATTGAGTCAGGTCGCAAAGTTTGCGATGTATGTGATAAGTTTGGCCATCTGGACAAGGATTTTCCCCGCATGTGTTGACACCAATTTTGACCTCACGATAATTTTCCTAGGTTGTTATTTCACAAATCTATTAGTTTTCGGTATTTATATTTTTTACTTATTATTTTAGCATCAAATAAATTTTATATTATATATAATTTATTAATTCAAATATAATATTTTACTTTTATACTATCATTTTTTACTTATTATTACTATTATATTATCATTTTTATATAATATATAATTTATTAATTCAAATATAATATCTTTTACGCAATTAGTTAATATTTATTAAATTATTTAATATTCAAGCTCGTAATTTATGAACGTCTAGTTTTTTTTTTTTTATTATTATTATTATTGGTATAATATTTCTTAAAAGTCGTATTTGTAATTTATGGGTGCCTAATTAATCTTTGCCACTGATGTTTTTAAAAATATACTACATGCCATTTATTTTATACGATCTATTCATAATAATGATTTTTGTTTATTATTATTATTATTATTATTATTATTATTATTGTTGTTGTTGTTGTCGTTGTTGTTGTGTTGTTGTTATCATTATTATTATTAACATAGCAACCAATACCATTTAATTTGTCCTATATATTTAATTTTTAGCCATTTTTGTACAAAATTTGTATCAATTTTAGCCTAAACTTACCTCATTTTTACTCCAATCTCAAAATTTCTAAATTAATTTTACTTGACCTGATTCCATGACCCGATTTAATCTATAACCCGACCATTATTCTTGGTTTTATCATAGCCTCTTATCATATCTCATCCTACAATTAAGATTAAATCCTTTCTTTTCCATCTTTTTAATAAAATAAAAGCCTAACCTAATCTCATTCTCTAAACTCCCTCATCTTCTTTCACTTATCTCTCTCTCTAAAAACCGACGTCGCCTTACCTTTTCTGTCAAACCCACAATGGCGTCGCCACAATCAATGGTGGAACCACCTTATCTTTCTTAATCTACCATCGCCTCTTTTCTCTCTCCTCTCCTGTTGGAACTCCATCTGTCATTCAACAACAACGATGCCTCCAGTCAGGTGAACTGCTGACCAATATCGGCCACTACCTCACCAGCCAACCATGCTGCTCTGGTAAGTTGCCTTCATCCTCTTCTCTATTCTTTCCTCTCTTTCTCTCACTACCATTGCTGCATCACTGATAATATCCCGCTAACACCGATCTTCACTCCAAATTTGGGAGCCCACTTCCATTAACCACGATGTAAATACTCATTCTCTCTCTGTTGGCCACCACCAGCAAGCCTATGATGGCGAACTACTCCAGAGCCTCATCATTTTTTATTTTTCATTCCATATGCCGACTCCCACCAGTGAATCATGATGTTGGGTGGATTTATACATTCTAGACTTACTATTATAGTCTTGTTTTGAGGATGATTCATGTGCTTAATGTATTGATAATAATATAAATATGAATCCAAGTGTCCATGTATGTGTTTACAATGTTTAATGGTGCTTTCACACAAGTTTTGATTCAAATTGATCATTTAGAGTTCAACCAAGAAAACTAGTTTTACTAGCTTGAGCTAGGAGTTTGTCTAGTCTATCGTGTTGTGTTCTAATGTATTTAATGAGTTCCTAAGATTTTTATTATGTATTTATATATTAAACAACTTGCTTATTATGATCAAGGGTCAATTGGATCAAGATAAGAGTTAAAACAATAGGCTTAAGATCAATGTGAATTTAGCCTATGCTTAGCTCGTGTTTCTAGTTCACCGTCTTGGATATTGCATTGTTTTGAGCTCTAAATTGCTGTGTTTAATTCTATATAATTCTTGGTGAATGGATTATTATGATATATTAAGGATATAAAATCTTTAATCAGGTGGAAACAACTCAAGATGGCTTGGAATGGATCATGAAACCCCAATATCACCTTGATGCAATTTGGACACCTAAAATGTCTTGGGAGAGTGAAGGCATGTGGGAAGGAATATTTCTGTGTGATATATTCCAAAATACTCATAAGTCATCCAAAACAGTGTTTTACTGTGATTTGCCCGCGACACGGGCTCTATTCCGGCGTAATAGAGCCCGCGGTGCTGTAATACCCCGTATTTGCGTAACTTAACATAAATCTCAGTACATGAGTAATTCTATATAAATTATTCAAAATACTCAGTATTTTTTAGTTCAGAGCTTACCATTGCATAGGAAATTTAGTCATCTTTCCAACGATATAAAATTTTCCCAAATTTGATACCCGGGCGAAGAGTTATAGCCATTTTTGTAAGACAGTGTGCCAAATGGCACGTCAGCGCGTTGTGGAGTCCAACCAAATGAAAATTGTCAAATTCCAGTGTTGCTCTGCAATAATGGCGAGTCACGCCATAGACCCAATTCACAATTGTCAATTTTCAGTGAGGCAATGCGATTCCACTACGTAGCGCCAAGGACCAAATTCATAGTCGTCCTTTTTAAATAGTTTCTAGTGCAATTCCTGTAGCATGGCACGATGGTGGTGCATCACGCCAAGGGCCCAAATCAGAATTTTCAGTGATGATTTTAAAATCTTTTTCAGGGGTAATTGGGTATTTTTCCATGACCCAAATCAACCTTTAACACAAAATTTACCCCTAAATAACTTAGTTATACCATTATTCACTCATTCTTACCCAAGTTAAAAGCATTCTCTCTCAAAGGGGAAAAACCCTAGCTTCAAGAAATCAAGAACAAACTCAAGAATTTCTTCAAGGACCTTCAAGAATCAATATTCTCAGGTATGCTATGTGTTCATTCATGAGTTCCTTTCTATGAAGTCCAAGAATCCCTTTTAAAACTTACAAGATCTCAGAATTATGAATTCCATGCTTGAAATTGATTGTATTCATGTTCAAGCTATTAATTGGGTTTCAATCCATGATTTAGTATAAGTATCATGAAATTAAAATAGTTTATGTGATGAATTATATGAATTGCATGCTAAACCCTTGAATTTGACATTGAGTATTGTATTCATGATGTTCATGTGTTACCTATTATTATGTGAAATAACCCATGCACCCCGAGTGTTTGCTAAAATGTCAATTTAAAGTAAATAGTAAAATTATGACATGTCATTATTATATGTTCCCAATCATGTACAAGTTTATGCCCTACAAGTGTTTGATTAAATGTCTCTATGAATGAATTATGTACAAGTGGACATTGTTATGGTTTTCAAGATCATGCTATGCTTTACTTTCATGCTATCGAGTCCTGGGGGTATTCAATACCTGAAAATCTAGTTGTTTACCTAGAGCTACAGTAGTTATAGAATAGTCTCAGTCATGAGATGAAATAGTAGTACTCAGCCAGTTAACATAACTCAGTGAACTCAGTCAGTTACAGAACTTAATAAACTCAATCAATTACATAACTCAATATCAGTCTAGTTCAGCTTAGTATAATTAGTTCAGTGTTTATTAAGTTGGAAGTAGGATTCAACAATGAATGAACCCAAGGATGTGGGCTCACCTATTAGTAGAGGGTATGATCCATAGAAAAAGTACTTGCATTCCATAACTTCGTAGCCAACGTAGGTTGAGAAATCAACCTGCCAGTTGAGGGTAGATGAGGTGTTTCTACCTGCCAGTTGAGGGTACCACCGTTCTTATTAGAGTACCTTCTAGATGAGGGTAACTCTTCAGGTTGTCTTTACCCGTGGAACGGTACTAACACCCTTCCAACTGGGGTTACAGGTTGGACCCCAGTTATCTTATTTGGGGAATGTTGGTTAGATGATTACATCCCACAATCTCAGTTTTAGTATCAGTATAGAACTCAGTTTAGTTCTACAGAATTAGGACTTTTAGATACAGTTAATCAGTTTTAGTAATTCAATTATCAGTAAATCTAAGATTATCAATTACTCAGTATCAAAACTTAAAACTCAACTTCAGTAAAAGGTCAGTTACAATATATATACACGATATGCGCAATATCACATGCTCAGTACTAACAACAGTTTCAGTTACTTATTTACTCTCATATTCAGTTACGCCATATCATTCAGTCAATTATTATTCATGAATATCAACCCTTGCATTCAGACTTACCTCATGTAGCATACCAGTACATTCCACGTACTGACACATACTTTTTTTTGCGCTATGATGTCCATATCATAGGTTTAGACTCTTAGGTTCCTAACTGCACATAGTCAGATTTAGATTCATCCAGCAGTTTAGATTTAGTAGTGAGTCCTCATCTATCGAGGACATGTTTTATTTTAGTATTTCAATAGTCAAAGTTAGTTGGGGGCTTGTCCGATCAACTCCACATTTAGACAGTTCAGTTAGAGGCTTTCTAGACTAGACTTTCAGGTAGTATTCTATTTTGCAGATTATTATTTAAGTTGATATTCTCTATCAGTATTTTTAGATTTTTAACTTATGGCATTTCAGCCTATTTTCCATATTTTTATAGTACTACTATTTATTCCTAATAGCAGATATGAAATATAGGTTAGTTTTTGGTTCTTCAGGATTATAAGTACCATATAGCATTAGGGTACAGACTCGGGGCGTTACAAACTTGGTATCAGAGCCTAAGGTTCAACAGAGTCCTAGGAGTCTGAAATCCGCGTCTAGTAGAGTCTTGTGCATGTCTGTGTAGTGCGCCACACTTATGGATAAGAGGCTATGAGATGTTTTTAGCAAAAGTTTCTCTTCTTTAAATATTCATGTCGTGTGAGTGAGCATGAGCTCAAGTTAAACTTTTAGTGTGATTCTTTTCTTCCTTCTTATTATAGAACATGCCTCCCAAAAAGAACAACGAAAGAAGAATAGGAAACAAGTCAGCAACTCAGCCTGTTCAGGCCGATCCCCTGGACGAGCATGTCTCCCATGCAAAATTTAAAGTTGCGTTCACAACTCTAGCCAATTCCGTAGCAGCTCAGAATAAATGACCAGCTGTTGTTCAGGCCAACCTAGTGGCCAATACTACTACAGTCAGGATTTGGGACTTCACTCAAACAAATCCTCTCCTATTCTCAGGATCTAAGTAAGGAGAGGATCCATAGGAGTTCCTCGATCAGGTTTAGAAAGTCACAGATATCATGGGAGTGACTTTTAGTGAGAGTGTTGAGTTATCCACCTATCAGCTACAAGATATGGCTTATACGTGGTTTAAGCAGTGGAAAGTAGACAAGGGCACTGATGCAGAACCCATAGAGTGGGAAGAGTTTGATACTGCTTTTCTAGATAGATTCTTTCCCTTAGAGATGAGAGAAGCCAAGGTGTTAGAGTTCATCAATTTTAGGCAAGGCAATATGAGTGTGAAAGAGTATTCACTCAAGTTACTCAGTTAGCCAGATATGCTCCCCATGTAGTAGCAGATAGTAGATCCAGAATGAGCAAGTTTGTGTTAAGAGTGCAAAAGAGTGTGGTTAAGGAGTGCAGAACAACACTGCTAATTAAAGAGATGGACATATCTAGGATCATGGTCCATTCCCAACATATAAAAGAGGATAACAATAAGGAGAGAGAAAAGGGGAATAAGAGAGCGAGAACAGGTAGCTTTAATTTCACTCAGCCTAAGTCAAAAGGCGGTAATCGTTCACAGTTTCATCTAAAATCTTCAGTTCCATCTACATCTTCATCACCAATAACAAAGTTCAGTAATGACATCAAGGATAAGACACCGGGCTCTCTAATATAAGGTAGTGTGAGAAGTGGTCGTACCCATCCACCTTGCGGGGAATATAGTAAGAATCATAAGGGTGTGAGTAGGGCTGGCAGTGACGCATATTTTGGGTGTGGCAATCCAGGCCATAGAGTCAAAGATTGTCCTCAGTTAGGTTCATAGGTTCCTTCAGCTCAATCTGATCGCTCGAATCAACAGGGTGCCACTTCCAGTGCCACCAGGGGGCAACGCCCAAATAGACTTTATGCACTTTAGTCCAGACAAGATTAGTAAAGTTCTCCTGATATGGCCACTGGTACATTACAAATCTTTTATATACATATTTATGCCTTATTATATCCAAGAGCTTCTTTATATCTGGTAACTCCTCACATAGAAGTCAACTTTAAATTCAAACTAGAAATCTCAACAGAACTGAAACGCCCCAAATCTGGTACCCAGAACTCTACACGGTGCTCATGACCCTGAAGAACCATAAGCTAACCCATGACAGATATTTGTACATGTATACTACATAATATACTAAATAATACGGAAACATGAACAGAAAGTCCATAAGGTTCACATAACTAAAGTAAAACATAACATCTAAAAAGGGTATGAAATACCCAAAACAACTAGAATAACTGTCTGAACATAATAGTCTGGAAAACCTCTAACTGACTGAACTGTCTGAGTAAGGAGTTGATGGGATATGTCCCCAACTAACTCCAACTAATAAAATAATTAATGAGATAAAAGAGAAATAACCATGTCCTCGAAGAATGAGGACTCACTGCTAACTCTGATTGCTAATATCTGGAATCTACTGATGCTCTGGAGCTCGTGTCTCTAAACCTATGGTATAAGACACCGTAGCGCAAATGCGTCATTACTTTGAATGTACTGGTATGCATGTGAGGTAGGATGAATGCATGGGGTTCATATGCATAAAGAATACTGGCTAACTGACTAATATGAATGTGAGAATACATGCATGCATACGTAGTAACTATATCTGAAATCGTGATAACATGAGTATGCTGATGACTAACATAACTAATGACTAAATTCTGATAATTGATAATATGAGTGACTGTATTTGACAGTCCTGAATCTGATAGAACTAGCTGAGTTTTGTACTGTATCTGAATTAGTTGTATCTAACAGTCCTAGTTCTGAAGAACTATCTGAGTTCTTTTATTGAGACTGATATTGAGACTGTGAGAGGTAGTCATCTAACTGACATGCCCCAAATGATTCATTATAGCTGGATTGGGGTCCAATCTATGCCCTGATTGGAAGGGTGTCAATACCGCGCCACTGGTAAGGACAACATATGAGTGACCCTATTAAAATAGGTGACTCTAGTGAGAACGATGGGAACCCTCATATAGAAGGTTAATCCACCTCATCTACCCTCATATAGTAGGCTATGATGTCTCAACCTATGCTGGCAACATAGTTCTTGAATGTAAGGATTGCTTCTAAGAATCACACCCTCATATAACAGCTGAGTTCCCATCCTTGGGTTTTGTCGGTGCTAATTTCTAATCCCATCTAAATAGACACTGAACATGATTTACTGAACTGAACATGGAATGAGTTACTGACTTCTGTTGACTGGGGAAATACTATTGATATCTGACAACTGACTGAGTTCATGAGATCATAGAGATTTCCTGAGTCATATGACTGTCTAAAGTCTAAAGATCATATTTTGACTGAGAGCATAATGGAAACATGACATGGATCTAGGCACACAACTAATATTTTAGGTACAAGTACCCCCAGTACTCGATAGAAGGAAACTGACAAAGCATGACCTACTTGAACACATCACTAACTTCATAATCCATAATACATTTATTGAAGTATTTCATCAAACATGTGATGTGCATAAACTTATACATACATGGGGATTTCATGATATCATGCTAGTTGGGCATTTTCCTTCATCTAGACATTTAATCAAACACATGGTAGGCATAGTATGTGTAAACAATATTATACAACAATTAAACATCATGATTCAATTCTAATTTCATTATTCAAGGGTTTAATCATAGATTTACATGAATCTACATCTATACTAATCAAATCCACATAAAATTTATCCCCCAACATGGAATAGAATTCAATTACTCGTTATCAACATGAACAAGAGCAGCCCAATAATGAAATTCATAAAGAAAATCCATGAACCTAATCTTTGAAAAGATATTCTTGGGCTTCATGGATGAAAAAAGTCCATGAATGAATACTATGCATACCTGGGTTGAGTTTCTTGAAGTTCTTAAACATGAATAATTTGAATCTCTTAGTTCTTGAAGAAGATTTGGATTTTGTTCTTGGAGATTAACGTTAGAGAGAAAACCCTAATTTTGTTGTTGTATAAGAATAATGAATTTTTGAGCTTTGGTTGGATATAATTGGGTATATAAACGGGTGATAAAATACCAAAAAAACCCCAAAAAATGGCTTTAAAATCACTGAATAGAACCTGCAACGGCTCGTTCGACGGTCTGTTGATAGGGCGACGGTCCGTCGTTTCGACCGTTGTACATGGACGAAGAAAAGGGCGTACTAACTAAGTAGTGACAGCCTGGGCGACGGTCCGTCGCAAGTTTGATGGTCCGTCAACCTGTCCATCGCACCTTATCCAGAAGGTTGCCTCACTACCTTGGCTGCGACGGTCTGTCGCTAGGTCGGCGGTCCATCAACCTAGCCGTCGCACCTAGTCAATTCTGATAGCTCTGAGTAAAATGTCCATAAATTTTTACTCCGATATCGGATTTGGACAAAATTCATATCGTTCATAAAACGTCCATCACTTTTTACTCCGATACCGGTTAACTTTTTCTCCCACATGAATAAAGGTGAAAATCTTATAAATACCACATATACAAAAGTGGATTTATCTTTCAAAGAAAGATTCTAGAATTCTTAGGACAAATTTCAAGATGGGAAAAAGTATGGGGTATAACAATATCTCCCCCTTGAGAAAATTCATCCTCGAATGGACTGACTGAGGGGAAGAAGATGAAATGACGTACATACTAAACATGAATAACTGAAACATGATCTCATGACTGACATGACTGAATAATCGAACATAACATACTAAACATGCATATCTGATGCATGTGTAACTGATTTATTAATGCATGACTGAGCGTTCTGAGGGAGTAAGTTTTCTCACAATGAGAATGCATGTGTGATGCATAATTCTATAACTAAATTGATAGATGAATGCATAACTGAATATGCAATGGTAATTGATACCAAGTTTGTGATGAACCCTGAATATGAAAATGTGTAAGCTTAAGGAGAACTATTACCTTGAGCTTGATCTGAGTTGCCGGAGAAGAGGTGAGGATACTTGGAATGCATGTCTGCTGCTACTTCCTAAGTATCTCTCTCGACGAACTAATTTCACTAAAGAACTTTGACTAGAGGGACTTCTTTGTTCCTTAGTCTACGAGTCCGATAGTCTAGGATTTCGACTAGAATCTCTTCATAAGAGAGGCTATTCTGAACATCTATGCTATGAATAGGGACTACAACTGTTGGGTCACCTATGTACTTCTTGAGCAAAGAAACATGGAAGACTGGATGAATTGAGGCTAGATCTGAAGGCAATTCGAGCTCATAAGCTACCTTACCAAAGAGACTGAGAATCTTGAAGGGGCCAATATATTGGGGACTGAGCTTTCCCTTCTTTTCAAACCGCTTCACTCCCTTCATGGGAGAGATATTTAGATAGGCATAGTCACTAATCTTGAACTCAATATCTTTTCTACGAACATCAGCATAAGACTTCTATTGGCTCTGAGCAGCCTAGAGTATTTCTCTGATCAACTGGACTTTCTCTAAGGCATCGAATACCAGGTCAGGCCCTATAACTGAGTCACTAACTTTGAACCAACCAATTGGAGATCTACATCTACTACCATAGAGAGCTTTGAATAAAGCCATGTGAATACTGGAATGATAGTTGTTGTTGTATGCAAACTCAATCAAAGGCAAGTGGTCATCCCAACTACCCTTGAAATCAATTAGACATTCCCTTAGCATATCTTCTAGAGTCTGAATGGTCCTTTCCTCTTTACCATTTTTCTAAGGATGAAAGGTTGTACTGAGATGAACTTGGGTACCAAGACCCTTTTGGAATTCTTTCCAGAAATGAGAGGTGAACTAGGTACCTCTGTCTGGGATAATAGATAGGAAAACATTATGTAATTTGACCAACTCCCGAATGTAGAGTTTGGTGTAATCCTCGGCTGAATAAGAGGTATGGACTGGAAGGAAATGGGATGATTTTGTCATTCTGTTTACAATGACCAAGACTGAATCATGCTGATGAAGAGTTCGAGGCAAACCCATCACAAAGTCTATGTTCACTTCTTCCTACTTCAAAGTAGGAATACTGAACTCCTGCATGGACCCACTAGGCTTCTGATGCTCTAGCTTAACCTACTGATATGTAGAGAACTTAACCACAAACACTGCAACGTCTCTCTTCATCGCACTCCACCAATAGATTTCCTGCAAATTATGGTACATTTTTGTGGCCCCTGGATAAATAGAGTAGCGGTCACCATGCACTTCTGTAAGAATTCACTTCCTTAAGTCATCTTCAGCTGGAACAAACAAACGACCCTGATAACACAGAACACCATCTCCCCTTTGGGAGAAAACCTCTACTTTCTGATCCTTGATCGACTCTTTTAACTTGACAAGGATAGGATCCCTATCTTACTTTTCTTTTACCTCAAAAACTAGAGATGATTTTGAACTACTCTGAACCCGTATATCACCCTCTTCTGTATCAACTTAGCAAATGCCTAGTTTTGCAAGATGATGGAGTTCCTGGGATAACTCCTTCTTAATGTTCTCGACATGAGCAACACTACCCATAGACAGTCTACTGAGAGCGTCCGCCACTATGTTGGCCTTTCCCGGATGATAAAGAATGCTCATGTTGTAATCTTTCAAGAGCTCTAACCACCTTCTCTGACGAAGATTGAGTACAAAAAGCTATTTTTAGAATGTCACATTCTCTGACTCTAAGATGATGATAGCCGAATCTGAGGTCTATCTTGGAGAAATAGCTATCACCCTGAAGCTGGTCAAATATTTCATCGATTTTGGGAAGAGAATACTTGTTCTTGACCGTGACCTAATTAAGTTAACGGTAGTCTATACACATTCTGAGAGAACCATCTTTCTTGCGCACGAATAATACTGGTGCGCCCCATGGGGACACACTGGGTCTAATGAATCCTTTATCTAAGAGATCTTTCAACTGATCTTTTAGTTCTTTAAGTTATGCGGGTGCCATTCTGTATGGCGGAATAGAGATAGGTTGAGTATTCGAAAGAAGATCAATGTCGAAGTTTATTTCCCTTTCGGGAGGAATTCTTGGAAGAACTTCGGGAAAGATATCTGAATATTTGTTCATGACTAGGACTGGTTCAAGACTGGGAATTTCGAAACTACTGTCCTTAACTCGAACAAGATAATAGATACATCCTTTAGATATTATTTTCCGTGCCCAAAGGTATGAAACAAGCTGACCTTTGAAAGCAGATACACTACCCTTCCACTCTAGGATAGGTTCATTCGGAAACTAACACTGGACTATTCTATTTTAGCAGTCGACTGTGACATAGCAAGAATGAAGCCAATCCATGCTGAGAATGACATCAAAATCAGTCATCTCTAATTCGATTAAGTCTACTGAAGTAACTTTCTGAGATATCATAATTGGGCAGTTCCTGTATACCCGTCGCCTATGATGGTTTTACCCACTGGGGTAGAGACTGAAAAGGGCTCTGCTAGAATTTTGGGACTGATTCCGAAATTGCCTGCTATATAGGGAGTAACAAAAGACAAAGAAGCACCTGGATCTAGCAAAGCTTAAATGTATATATGAAAGATCTGTAATGTACCAGTAACCATATTAAGAGAATTTTCCTGATCCTATCGGGACTGAAGAGCATACAAACATTTTTGGCGTTGTCCATTAGTAGCACTGATGGTTGCATCCTACTGATTTGGATGACCAAACTGAGATGAGGAGAGATTCTATTAACCCTAAGGTCCTATATGAGGACAGTATTTGACTCTATGGTCTGGCTTGCCATTTACAAAACAAATACCCCTGCCAGCTCTGCAAATACCTTGATGGTGCTTGCCATAAGTCTGGCAAAGAGGATAGGTGCGGGCACTGCTAATACTGCCCTGGGACTTAGATCCTGGCGCTCTATCTTTGTTACCCTCTCTGAACTTAAGAACTGGAGCAATGGTTGAAGAAGGAGATGGAACTGATGACTTAGGATGAAACTGAGAACAGTTTCCTCCTTCTGACTTAGGCTGAGCAAAGTTGAAACTACCTGTTTTTGCTTTCTTATTCTATTTCTCCCTCATCGTAATATTCCTCTCCTCTATCTACTGAGCATGAGTCATGAGCCTTGCTAAAGTCATGTCACTATTCAGCATGGTGGATCTACACTCATTAACCACGCTGTCATTCGCCCCTGAAACGAACTTACTCATCATTGCCCTGCTATCTGCAACCACATGGGGGTATAACTGGCTAATTGAGTAAACTTAATAGAATACTCTTTCATTGTCATATTTCCCTACGTGAGGTTTATGAATTCTAGCACCTTAGCTTCTTTAAGATCTAGAGGAAATAATCTATTAAGAAAAACAGAAGAAAACTCCTCCCACTCAACTGGCCCTGCATCATCTGCACTCTTTGACTTCTACTGCATAAACCAAGTGTTAGAAACATCCTTCAACTACTATGCAACTAGCTCAGCACTCTCACTAGGAGTAATCCCCATTATGTTTGTAACCTTCTGCACCTGATCTAGGAATTCCTGAGTCTCCTCGTCTGTCTTAGACCCAATAAAGGATGAAGGATTCATTCGGGTGAATTCTCAAATCCTGGATGCAGCTGAATTGGCCACTAGATTGGAAAGAACAATAGCTGGTTGTTTATTTCGAGCAGTAACTGACTGGGAAAGAGTAGTGAATGCTGCCCTGAACTCCGCATGAGAAATATGTTCATCCAAGGGACCTTCTTGGATAGGCTGGGTTTTTCTCTTGGGAGGCATGTTTTGAAATAAGGAGAATAAATAGATTAGACTGAGATATTAGATTGAGATTATGCTTACTGGTACGACATGAATACTGAAAGAAGGGAAACTATTCCTAAAACATGTTATAGCCTCCCACACATAAATGTGGAACACAATACAACCATGTAGAAGACTCTACTAGATATGACTTTTTGACTTCCTAGGACTCTATTGAAACTTAGGCTCTGATACTAAGTTTGTAACACCCCGAATCTGGTACCCGAAATGCTACATGATGCTCATGACCCCGAAGGACCATAAGCTAACCCATGACTGATATTTGTACCAATATATTGCATAATATACTGAATGATGCAGAAACATGAACTGAAAGGCCACAAGGTTCACATAACTAAAGTAAAACATAACATCTAAACGGGGTATGAAATACCCAAAACAACTGGAATAATTGTCTGAACATAATAGTCTGGAAAGCCTCTAACTGACTAAATTGTCTGAGTAAGGAGTTGATGGGACATATCCCTAACAAATTCCAACTAATAAACTAATTAATGAGATAATAGAGAATTAATTATGTCCTCGAAGGATGAGGACTCACTGCTAACTTTTACTGCTGATATCTGGAATCTACTGATGCTCTGGAGCTCATGTATCTAAACCTATGGTATAAGACACCATAGCACAAATGGGTCAGTACTTTGAATGTACCGGTATGCATGTGAGGTAGGATGAATACATGGGGTTCATATGCATGAACAATACAAGCTAACTAACTAATATAAATGTGAGAATACACGCATGCATACATAGTAACTATATCTGTAATCGTGATAACATGAGTCTGCTGATGACAAACATGACTAATGACTGAATTCTAATAACTGATAACATGAGTGACTGTATCTAATAGTCCTGAATCTGATGGAACTAGCTGAGTTTCGTACTGTATCTGACAGTCCTAAATTCTGAAGAACTATTTGAGTTGTTTTAATGAGACTGATACTGAGACTGTGGGAGGTATTCATCTAACTGACATTCCCCAAATAATGCTTTATAGCTAGATTGGGGTCTAATCTATGCCCTGATTGAAAGGGTGTCAATACCACGCCACTGGTAAGGATAACATGTAAGTGACCCTAATATAACAGATAACTCTAGTGAGAGCGGTGGGAACCCTCATATAGCAGGTTAAGAAACCCCATCTACCCTTATATAGCAGGCTATGATGTCTCAACCTATGCTGGCTACATAGTTCTGGAATGCAAGGATTGCTTCTAAGAATCACACCCTCCTATAACAGGTAAGTTCCTATCCTTGGGTTCGCTCGGTGCTAATTTCTACTCCCATATGAATAGACACTAAACATGATTTACTGAACTAAACATGGACTAAGTTACTTACTTCTGTTGACTGACGAAATACTACTAATATCTGACAACTGACTGAGTTCATAAGATCATGGAGATTTCCTGAGTCATAAGAGTGTCTGAAGTCTAAGGATCATAACTTGACAGTGAGTATCATGGATACATGACATGGCTCTAGTCACAAAACTAATATTTCGGGTACAAGTACCCCTAGGATTCGATAAAAGGAAACTGAAAAAGCATGACCTACTTGAACACATAACTAACTTCATAATCCATAATATATTTATTTAAGAATTTCATCAAACATGTGATCTACATAAACTTGTACATACATGGGGATTTCATGATATCATGCTAGTTGGACATTTTCCTTCATCTAGACATTTAATCAAACACATGGTAGGCCTAATATGTGTAAACAACATTATACAATAGTTAAACATTATGATTCAATTCTAATTTCATCATTCAAGGGTTTAATCATAGATTTACATGACTCTACATCTATACTAATCAAATCCACATAAAATTTATCCCCCAACATAGAATAGAATTCAATTACTCATTATCAACATGAACAAGAGCAACCCAATCATGAAGTTCATAAAGGAAATCCATAAACTTAAACTTTGAAAAGAGATTCTTGGGCTTTATGGACGAAAAGAGTCCATGAATGAATACTATGCATACCTGGGTTGAGTTTATTGACGTTCTTGAACTTGAAGAATTTAATCTCTTAGTTCTTGAAGAAGATTTGGATTTTTTTCTTGGAGATTAACGTTAGAAAGAAAATCCTAATTTTGTTGTTGTAGAAGAATAATGAATTTCTGAGCTTTGGTCGTATATAATTGGGTATATAAATTGGTGGTAAAATACCAAAAAACCCTAAAAAAATGGCTTTAAAATCACTGAATGGAATATGCGATGGCTCGTGAGATGGTCCATCGCTAGGGCGATGGTCCATCGCTTAGACTGTCATACGTGGACCAAAAAAAGGGCTTACTGCCTAGGTAGCGACGACCTGGGCAACGGTCCATCACAAGTTTGATGGTCCATTAACATATTCATCACACCTTATTCAGAAGGTTGCCTCACTGCCTTGGCTATAACGGTCCGTCGTTAGGTCGACGGTTCGTCAACCTGGCCGTCGCACCTGGACAATTCTAATAGCTCTAGGTAAAACCTTCATAATTTTTTCTCCGATACCGGATTTGGAAAAAATTGGTATCATTTGAAAGCTAATTCAATTTCCCATATGAATAAAAATGAAAATCTTATAAATACCATATATACAAAAGTGTATTCATCTTTCAAAGAAAGCTTCTAACATTTATAGGACAAATTTCAAGCTAGGTAAAAGTACGGGGAATTATAAGAACCTTTCTTAGTACCTACCTCAGTAGGTAAATCAGTTCTAGCCAGACGAGTATACAAAAATCTCTTCATTACAGTATTTTAGAAAATCCCTTTAGTTGATTTCAGTAATAAAGTCGTTCTGTTTTAGTTTCCTGATGGACCAATCATTCAATGAAGGGGTAGTACCTAAGTTTTATTTTATTCAAGTTTGAATCTCTAAATATTAAACTAGTAGAAAGAAGAGTTGAGAATTCTAAGTTAGTCAGTGTTGAGGTTGCTATATGATGATTGTTGGGGAAATACAAAGCAAAGAATCGTGTATCAGAAAAATGTACTAGAAGTGGACCTTATATTATCCAGTATAGTCCTTCAGAATTAGTTTCGTGTTTATGAGTATCGTTATATCTCAGACTCTAGAGTAACGTGGTTTCAGTTTGATTAAGAGTTTATTAAGTAGTTCACAGACTTAGAATAACGACTTTAAGATAAGGGGGAGATGGTAGAACCATTAACTAAGTCAGGCTTTCAGATTTTAGTAGTAATGTTAGTATGTGTAGAAAAATAGTGGGAAGAGACGATGCCCAACCCATCTTTACCTCAGTGCAAAGTTTTGTACTTCAGCTATCATGATATCTTCTCATGCCTTACATGTCAACTCTATGATCATATCTCATATTTGTGCACATTATGGAAAATCATGTACGCTTACAGTTCTTAGCATAAGGAGTTCCAGTTCACTCAGTGTTACGAATCATGTTCCATGAATACAGAAACTCCAAACTCAGGTCATGCATGTCATGACTCATGTACTTATGCTTTATAACATGTTCAGTTCCAGTACTTATTCTATACTTTTAATGATCAGTTAAATTCAGACTATGTCATGCATATCCTCTGTTTAGACCTCTTGATAAATCCATGATATTGATATTCTATCCCTCAGGTTTCAGTTAAGTGTCAGGTTCGGTATAGTGTCCATCCATGCTTCAAGTCCTTATGTTTTAGCCCTTCAGTAAACTCTCCCGATGAAATGATATAGTGTAGAGCAATTTCTTAGATGGGAGAGAGTAAATGTTTCATGTTAAGGAAAGATTATTTCATGCTAGTTTAACCCAAGGTTGTAGTTATGGTGATAGGCTTGAATTCCATGATGATGTGTAAGTGGCTAAATACATTTTAGAGATTTGAGTAGGCTTCAACATGGTGGGAGAACTCAATCCAGCTCAGACATCAGTAGGTAGGGTTATTAGTGCCCATGTAAATATTTTTAGTAGCCTCAAGTGAAATGCAGTGTTGAAGTAGAAATTCCAGTTGAGGGAATAGTTGAGAAACGTGGCTAAGATTATAAGTTAGAAGTTGTAGTGCATAAGGCTTTGTAACTTTATCTTAGATGATGTTTAGTAGGACTTTCTCTATGTTACAAAATTTTATCCATGATGTGATCTCTTATTTCAGATGTCTTATTCAGACCATGCCAAGATTTCCATGCTCCCTAAAGTCAGTAGAATTTTATAGAATGAGTGAAAAGAAATGCTCCAATTGAGTATAAGTTTTCAGTATGAGTTAGTCCATAATGCCAACAATTCAGTTTAGCAGTCAGGCAAACAAGTTCGTATGGTTTCCCATCTTTTTATCTGGTCATACTATTCGAAGTCTTATGAATATGACTATTCTAAGATAGAGCATCTTGGTAGTTGCGAGTTCATCCCAGTTCATGTATCAGCCTCAGTTTCAGATCTTAGATATTTAGTTATGATTCAGTTCGTAGGTGCCCCATGCATCGTCTCAGCCTTTCCTCAGTATCTCAGCCAAGTCAGCATCCTTCGGGAAGCATAATCTCCCAAGGGGGAGATGCACTATGACCCCCGAGTTTTTATGTCCTAAACCTTTCAGTTTCTCTTCACGTAACAAGATCTAATTTGGAGTAATGAGTACTCATAATTTGATTCTCTCATTCCAATATCATCCATATGACCATTCCCATGTCATGGAATATATCCAAGGAATCAGCTCAATTTATGATATTCAGTTCATTTATCATGTTTCAGAATCAGTTATGTTCTCATGTTCCCGTTCATGCATGTTCAGTAAATGATCTCAGGTCAATCAGTATTCTCATCTTAAGGTAACAATGTTCCTTAGATTTGCTCAGTTCCACATTAAGTTACAGTTATAAACTTGGTATTCTTTACCGTTGCATATTCATTCATGCATTGATGAATTAGTTTAGTCATGTACTCATGCATCAGTTATGCATGTTTAGTATGAAAATTCAGCTTATCAGTAGCTTCAGTCATGTATTCCATGCATTAGATATGCATGTTCAGTGTATAATCTCAGTCCATCAGTATTTCTCATCTTAATTAGTCTCATTCGAGGACGAATATTCCCAAGGGGGGGATATTGTAATACCCCGTATTTCCCTATCTTAAATTAACTCTTAGTACATGAGTAATCCTATATAAATTTTTATAAATACACAATAATTTTCAGTTTAGAGCTTACCATTACATAGGAAATTTAGTCAATTTTCCAACAGTATAAAATTTTTGCAAATTTGATACTCGGGCGAAGAGTTATAGCCATTTTTGTAAGACAGTGTGCTTAATGGAATGTTAGCGCGTCGTGGAGGCTATACAAATAGAAATTGTCAAATTCTAGTGTTGCTCCACGATAATGGTGAGTCACTCTATATACCCAGTTCATAATTGTGAATTTCCAATGAGGCAATGAGATTCCACTGCGTCGCGCTAAGGACCAAATTCCTAGTCGTCCTTTTTAAACAGTTTCTAGTGGAATTCATGTAGAATGGCGTGATGGTGGCGCGTCGCGCCAAGGGTCCAAATCGGGAACTTTTAGTTATTATTTTTAGATCTTTTCCAAGGGTAATTGAGTATTTTTCCATGACCCAAATCATCCTTTAACATGAAATTTACCCCTAAATAACCTAGTTATACCATTATTCAGTCATTCTTCCCCAAGTTAAAAGCATTCTCTCTCAAAGGGGAAAACTCAAGAATTCCTTAAGGACCTTCAAGAATCAATATTATTAGGTATGTTAGGTGTTCATTCATGGGTTCCTTTCACCCATGAAGTCTAAGAATCCCTTATTAAACTTACAAGATCTAAGAATTATGAATTCCATTCTTGATATTGATTGTATTCATGTTCGTGATATTAATTGGGTTTCAATCCATGATTTAATATAAGTATTAGGAAATTAAAATAGTTTATATGATGAATTATATGAATTGCATGCTAAACTCTTGAATTTGAGATTGAGTATTGTAGTCATGATGTTCATGTGTTGGCCATTATAATGTGAAATAATCCATGCTCCTCGACTGTTTGCTAAAATGCCTATGTGAAGTAAATAGTGGAATCATGGCTTGTCATTATGTGTTCTCAATCATGTAAAAGTTTATGCCCTACAAGTGTTTGATAAAATATCTCTATGAATGAATTATGAACAAGTGGACATTGTTATGCTTTTCCAAATAATACTATGCCTTACTTTATGATATCGAGTCCTGGGGGTATTCAATACCAAAAAATCTAGCTATTTACCTAGAGCTACAGTAGTTATAGAATAGTCTCAGTCATGACACAAAAAAGTAGTACTTAGCCAGTTAACAAATCTTAGTGAACTTAGTCAGTTACAGAACTCAATAAACACAGTTAGTTACAGAACTCAGTATCAGTCTAATTCAGCTTAGTATAATCAGTTCAGTGTCTATTAAGTTGGGAGTAGGATTCAGCACCGAGTGAATGCAAGGATGAGGGATCACCTTCTAGTAGAGGGTGTGATTCTTAGAAGAAGTCCTTGCATTTCATAACTACATAGACAACGTAGGTTGATACATCAACCTACCAGTTAAGGGTTGATAAGGTGTTTTTACCTGCCGGTTGAGGGTACCACCATTCTCATTAGAGTACCTTCCAGATGAGGGTAACTATTCAACATATATTTACCCATGGCAAGGTACTGACACCCTTCTAACAGGGGTTATAGGTTGGATCCTAGTTATCTTATTTGGTGCATGTCGGTTAGATGATTATATCCCACAGTCTCAGCATAGAGCTCAGTACAGTTCTACAGAATCAGGACTGTCAGATACAATCAATAAGTTTTAATAATTCAGTTAATAGTAAATCTCATATTATCAATTACTCAGTATCAGAACTCAGAACTCAGCGTCAGTAAAAGCTCAATTACATAATATACACGTATATACGCAGTATCACATGCTCAATACTTACAGTAGTTTTAGTTACTTATGTACTCTCATATTCAGTTACTCTATGCCATTCATTCAGTTATTGTTTGTGATATGAACCCTTGCATTCAGCCTTACCTCATCTATCATACTAGTACATTCCATATACTATTGCATACTCTTTCTTTGTGCTATGATGTCTCATATCATAGTTTCGGACGCTCACGTTCCTGACCGCGCATATTCAAATTCAGATTCAGCCAGTAGTGTCAAATTTAGTATTGAGTCCTCATCTATCGAGGATATATTTCATTTTAATATTTTAGTAATCGGAGTTAGTTGGGGGATTATCCTATCAACTCCATATTCAGACAGTTTAATTAAAGGCTTTATAGACTAGACATTCAGACAATATTCAGTTTTGTAGATTATTATTTCAGTTGATATTCTTTATTAGCATTTTCAGATTTTGAACCTTATGGAATTTCAGTCTCTTTTCTGTATTTTTACAGTATTACTATTCAGTTCTCATAGTAGATATCAGACATGGGTTAGCTTGTGGAGCTTATCAGCTTTTTCAGATTTTGAACCTTATGGAATTTTTAGTCTCTTTTCTGTATTTTTACAGTATTACTATTCAGTTCTCATAGTAGATATCAGACATGCGTTAGCTTTTGGACCTTCAGGGTCGTAAACACCGTGTAACGTTAGGGGTATAGACTCGGGCATTACAGGGGGGCCTTTCATTTTAGTTCTCTCGTTCCTTAGAAAATATTTTACGAAAAACTTCAATGTGGGAGACTGTAATTAGCCCGCGATGCACGCCCTATTCCAGGCCTAATGCATGCTGGTTTCTTGTCCAACGCGACTTTGGATTACCCTATTTCAATAAATATGTCATTATATATATTTTTAATCATCTTTGGACATAATTTGCAGATCAAGGGTGTAACGCCCCGATTTGCTAAACCAGAATGCTACACGATGCTCATGACCCTGAGGGACCACAAGCTAACCCATGACTGATATCTGTACTTATATACTGCAAATCATGACATAATAATGTGGAATATGTAAAACTGTAAGGCCATAAGGTTCAACTGAATAAAACCATATCTGAAAATCATAATGTCCATGTGGGTGAAAATACCTAAAACAACTCAATCTGAAAGCTAAGTCTGAACATAAATCTGAATATAAATCTGAAAGCCTCTAAACTTTCTGAATAGGGAGTTGAAGGAACATGTCTCCAACTAACTCCGTAAAACTGAACTGAAGAGACAAATAAATGTATCTAATCATATTGTCCTTGAATTAATGAGGACTCACTGTGTCTCTGCGACTAGAATGCTACTGCTACTACTAGACTGGAGCTCGTGTCTCGGAACCTATGGTGTAACATGAAAAGAAAGAACCATAGAAAAAATACATCAGTACAACTGGAGTACTGAGTATATGAGGAAGGTAGGCTGAACATAAAGGGTTTCATACATGAACAACACTGACTAACTAATATGAATGAGGGAGTGCAAACATGCATATATAAAAACTGGGACCATGAATGAGTGATAGCAAGACCTGTAAGATAATACATGGTTTACTGATAACTGTCATGACTGATACTATAAGATAATAACATGGACAACTGTATCTGACAGTCCTATATATACTGAAATATGAAGAACATAACGACTGTATCTGACAGTTCTGTATATACTGAAATCTGAAGAACGCCCTGAGTTCTTTTACTGAGACTGATACTGATACTATGGGAGGTAGTGTTTAATCGACATGTCCCATGTATGCCGTTATGGCTAAGCTGGGGTCCAATCTATGCCCCGACTGGAGGGGTGTCAATACCGTGCCACGGGCAAGGACAGCTTGTGAGTGACCCTTATCTGGCAGGTACTCAATGAGAATGGTGGGAACCCCAAACTGACAGGTTAAACCACCTCATCAACCCTAATTTGATAGGTTAAGATGTCTCAACCTACGTTGGCTACATAGTTCTGGAAAACAAGGACTGCTTCTAAGAATCACACCCTGAACTGGCGGGTGAGTTCCTATCCTTGGGTTCACTCGATGCTAACCTCTACTCCTATCTGGAGGGACTGGACATAAATAACTGACTATACATGACTTAATCTTACTAAATTCCATTGACTGGCGGAATGTTACTGATAGCTGACAACTGACTGAGATCATGAGGTTTTCCTGAGTCACATAACTGACTGAAGTCTATGGAATCATAGCTTGAGTTCGGATATCGTGAAACATGACATGGATCTAGGCACACAACTATAGTTTTTGGGTATAAATACCCCCCAGGACTCGATAGGAGGAAACTGACACACATGACATGACTTGATCACAAGATTTGAGTCCACAATTCACAATATCATAAGCAGGGGATAGTATACTTTATGTATTTATTCAACATTTCAAATATGATAGGAAAAGCATGGATATATTTTGTGTACATAATTTATATCTCCATTATCATGCATGATTTATACCACAACAATAGCAACACATAATTTTCATGGAAATTCATATTGGAGTGTATGGCTAACATGAACATGTTATTTAGATATCATGAAATCATGTAACTATGAAGTTCTAACATACAAGGCATTTTATCGAACAACTTGCATGCATTCTTTAAGGCATAGGTGGATTTCATACTTGCATTATATCATTCCATCTAAAGATCATGTTTTTTAACTAACAACATAACTTTCATGAGATATACAGTCATGATACTATTATATAGAAAAACAAACAAGCGTCAATCATGGCTATGATCATATCACCGCAACCTACCAAGCTTTTATATTTTAAAGATTGATTCTTGAACTCCACGGATGAAAAGAATCCGTGTATGAACACCACGCATACCTTGGAAGGGAGGTTCTTGATGAGTGATGGAGGAATTTCCTTGAAATTTGATCCTCAAGCTTGATTGTGCAACCCTAGTTGTTTTTCTCCTATGGTGCTCTTGGATAATGAACTTTGAGATGTTAATAGGGTTGTAATGTGTTTAGAAGTTATAAATTTCGTCAGGTTAAGTTTAGGGACGTGTAAGGAGTGTTAAAAGACTTAACTACCCTCAAAATAACTCAAAAACTAAGTGTTTTCATGTCTGAAATCATACATAGGTGCCGCATATGCTATCGCCTATATTTACATAGGCTCCACATATGATATCACCTATATTTACATAGGCTTCGCATATGATATCTCCTATATTTACATAGGCGCCGCATATGATATCGCCTATGCTTTCTAGTGGTCATGTGCGATTGGTTAGGCGACGCATTCTACTTTGAAAGTCCATAACTCCTTGCTCGGGTGTTGGATTTTGATGAAATTGGTATCGTTGGAAAGCTAATTTGATTATTTACAATTTGGTGGATCTAAATCTTCCAAAATCTCACATATCAATCACGTTATTCTTGTTCAAAGATGACCCTTGAAAAATCGAACACTAAGACTTGATAGATTCAAAAACTCTTAGCTTGCATCACTCTAAGCGGATCATATGAACATGCTTAAGACATAGTAAGATATCTTATAGCTAGGATATTTATTTTAAGTCATTCACTAAAATGCTACTCACAGGATAGGAGGTTTCATACATATGAAAACTTATTCACTTTCTAGCTTAGAAACATGCGGGGTATTACAATATCTCCCTCTTGGAAACATTCGTCCTCGAATGAGAATTTACTAAGAGGGGATACAAGACAATAGAACCTGAACTGATCATGAAGAAATGAAAATTGATCTCATGACTGACATGCTAAACATACTAAACTCGTGCATATCTGATGCACGAACAACTGATACATGAATGCATGACTGAGTATGCAACGGTTAATAGGTACCAAGTTTATACTGGAAACATGAACATGGAACTGAATAAGCTTAAGAAGAACTGTTACCTTAAGCTTGATCTGAATTGGCGGGGAAGAGGTGAGGATACTTGGTGCGCATATCTTCTTCTGCTTCCCAAGTAGCTCCCTCAAGAGACTGATTTTGACAAAGAACCTTGACTGAGGGACTTCTTTGTTCCTTAATCTACGAGTCTGATAATCTAAGATTTCGATTGGAATCTCTTCATAAGAGAGGCTGTTCTGAATGTCGATGCTCTGAATGGGGACAACAGCTGATGGGTCACCTATTCACTTCTTGAGGAAAGAGACATGGAAGACTGGATGAACTGAAGCTAGATATGAAGGCAACTCAAGCTCATAAGCTACCTTCCCGAAGCGACAGAGAATTCTGAAGGGACCGACATACCGGGGACTAAGTTTCCCTTTCTTGCCGAATCTCTTCACTCCCTTCATGGGAGAGATCTTAAGATAGACATAGTCATTGACCTCAAACTCAGGATCCTTTCAACGAATATCTGCATAGGACTTCTGTCGGGTCTGAGCAACCTGGAGTCTCTTTCTAATCAACTGAACTTTCTCTAAGGCGTCGAATACTAAGTCAGGACCTATGACTGAGGCCTCACTAACTTCAAAACAACCAATTGGAGATCTATATCTCCTACCATAGAGAGATTCGAATGGAGCCATCTGAATACTAGAATGATAGCTATTGTTGTATGCAAACTCAATCAAAGGTAAGTGGTAATCCCAACTTCCCTTGAATTCAATTTCACACGCCCTTAGCATATGTTGAAGAGTCTGAATAGTCCTCTTTGCTTGACCATCTGTCTGAGGATGAAACACTGTGCTGAGATGGACTTGGGTACCGAGACCCTTTTGGAATGCTTTCCAAAAGTGAGAGGTGAACTGGGTACCTCTGTCTGAGATGATAGATAGTGGAACACCGTGTAACCTGACTAACTCCATGTTATAGAGTTTGGCATAATCCTCATCGAAATAAGAAGTACGAACATGAAGGAAATAAGATGACTTGGTCATTCTATCTATAATGACCCAGACTAAATCATGCTGATGACGAGTTCTAGGCAAGCCCGTCACGAAGTCCATGCTTACTTTTTCCCACTTCTAAGTAGGAATGGTGAACTATTGCATGGAACCACTAGGTTTCTGATGCTCTATCTTAACCTGCTGATATATAGAGCACTTAGCCATAAACTCTGCAATATCTCTCTTTATCCCACTCCACCAATAGATCTCCCGTATGTCGCGGTACATCTTAGTGGCCCCTGGATGAATAGAGTATCGCACACCATACGCTTCTGCAAGAATTTTCTGCCTCAATTTATCTATACCTGGAACACATAGACGACCCTGACAACGAAGAACACCATCTCCCCCTTGGGAGAAGACCTCGACTTTCTAATTCTGAATTGACTCTTTAAGCTTGACAAGGATAGGATCCCTGTCTTGCTTCTCTTTCACCTCGGAAACTAGAGATGACTCTGAACTATTGTGAACACATACACCACCCTCTGAAGAGTTGACTAAGCAAATGCCTAGTCTGGTAAGCTAATATATCTCCTGAGCCATATTTTTCTTGCTACCCTCAACGTTAGAAATACTACCCATGAAGAGTCTACTGAGAGTGTCGTCCACAACATTGGCCTTGCCCGGATGATAAAGAACACTCATATCGTAATCCTTCAAGAGCTCTAACCACCTTCTCTGATGAAGATTGAGATCTTTCTGGGAAAAGACATACTGGAGGCTTTTATGGTCTATAAAGACATCTACATGAACACCATAGAGATAATGCCTCCAAATCTTCAAGGCAAAAACTACAGCTGCTAACTCAAGATCATGAGTAGGATAATTCTTTTCATGTGGCTTTAACTGTCTGGAGGCGTAGGCTATGACCTTACCATACTTCATGAGGAAACAACCTAAACCCACTCTGGATGTAACACAACAGACTACAAAACCATCTAAACCATCTGGAAGAGCTAGAACTGGAGCTAAGGTGAGTCGAGTCTTCAACTCTTAAAAGCTATTCTCGTATGAATCTAACCACTGAAACTTAATCTTCTTTTGAGTCAATCTGGACATGGGAGATGAAATAGAAGAAAATCCCTCAACAAACCATCTGTAATATCCATCCAGACCTAAAAAACTCCTGATATCTGATGGAGATACGAGTTTGGGCCAGTTTCTTACTGCCTCAGTTTTCTGAGGATCTACTCTAATGCCATCACCGGAAACAATATGGCCAAGGAATGCTACTAATCTGAGCCAAAATTCGCACTTACTGAACTTAGCGAATAACTGGTGACCCCTAAGAGTCTGAAGAACAATCCTGAGATGGTCTGCATGATCATGCTCTGTGAGAGAATAGACCAGAATATCATCTATAAAGACTATGACAAATATTTCCAAGTACTTCTTGAACACACGGTTCATAAAATCCATGAAAGCTGTAGGGGCATTAGTAAGACCAAATGACATGACGAAAAAATTCAAAGTGATCATACCGAGTACAGAAAGTTGTCTTCGAAATGTCACATTCTCTAACTCTTAGCTGATGATAGCCTGATCTGAGGTCTATCTTAGAGAAGTAACTGGCACCCTGAAGTTGGTCGAATAGATCATCAATCCTGGGAAAAGGATATCTATTCTTGACCGTGACCTTGTTGAGTTGACGGTAATCAATACACATCCTGAGAGAACCATCTTTCTTGCACACGAATAATACTGGCGCACCCCATGGGGAAATGCTGGGTCTGATAAATCCCTTATCTAAGAGATCCTTCAACTAATCTTTCAGTTCTTTGAGTTCTGTTGGTGCCATTCTGTATGGCAGAATACAAATTAGTTGAGTATCCGAAAGAAGGTTTATGCCGAAGTCTATTTCCCTTTTGGGCGGAATGCCTGGAAGATCTTCGAGAAAGACATTTGAGTATTCATTAACAACTGCGACTGTTTCGAGACTGGGAGATTCATAACTGGAATCTTTAACATGCACGAGATGATACACACACCCCTTAGAATTCATTTTCCTTGCTCAAAGGTAGGAAACAAGTTGACCCCTGAACGCTGAAATGCTACCCTTCCACTCTAGGATAGGCTCATTCGGGAATTGAAACTGAACTATCCTATTTCTGCAGTCGACTGTGGCATAGCAGGAATGAAGCCAATCCATGCTGAGAATGACATCAAAATTAGTCATCTCTAACTCAACTAAATCTGCTAACGTGGATTTCTGAGATATCATAACCGGAAAGTTCCTGTATACCCGTCGAGCTATGATGGTTTTACCTACTGGGGTAGAGACTAAAAGGGCTCTGCTAGAATTTTGGGACTGATTCCGAAATCGCCTACTATGTATGGAGTAATAAAAGACAAGGATTCACCTGGGTCTAGCAAAGCATAAACATGAACATGGAAAATCTGTAAAGTACCAGTAACGACATCAGGAGAATTTTCTTGATCCTGCCGAGACTGAAGAGCATAGAGTCTGTTTGGGCGTTGCCCACTGGTAGCACTAGAAATGGCACCCTGTTGGTTTGGGCGACCGGACTGAGATGCAGAATAATTTTGCTGACCCTGAAGACTTGACTGCGGACACTCCTTAATCTTGTGGCCTGGCTTGCCACAACCAAAATAGACATCACTACCGGCTCTGTAAATGCCTTTGTGGTTCTTACCATAAGTCTGACAAAGGGGATTCGTTCGGGCACTGCTAACACTGCCCTGAGATTTAGAGCCTGGCACTTTGTCTTTGTTGCCGTCTCTAAACTTCGGCAATGGAGCGCTGGCAGAGAAAGGGGCTGGAATGGCTGACTTGGAGCGAAACTGTGAATGGTTTCCTCTATCTGACTTGGGGTAAGCAAAGTTAAAGTTACCTGACCTTGCTCTCTTGTTCTGCCTCTCCTTAGTCTTAACCTTCTGCTCTTCTACTTGCTGGGTATGGGTCATGAGTTTGGATAAGGTCATATCACCGATCAGTATCGCAGACCTACACTTATTTACCACGCTATCATTGACCCCTGATACAAACTTGCTCATCTTAGCCCTATTGTCTGCAACCACATGAGGAGCATACCTGGCTAGCTGAGTAAATCTGAGAGAGTACTCCCTAACCTTCATATTCCCCTGCCTGAGGTTAATGAACTTAAGAACTTTGGCTTTCCTTAGCTCTTGGGGAAAGAATCTGTCTAAGAAGGTCGTGACAAATTCCTCCCACTCGATAGGGCCTGCATCATCTAACCTCTCAGACTTCCACTGTTTGTACCAATCATGAGCAACATCTTGTAACTGGTAGGCGGCTAACTCGGCACTCTCAATAGAAGTAACACCCATGATGTCAATGACCTTCTGGACTTGGTCAATGAACTCCTGAGGGTCCTCATCAGACTTAGACCCATGGAAATATGGAGGGTTCATCCGGGTGAAGTCCCGAACCCTAGCTGTTATGGGATTGGCTGCTAGATTAGTCGAAATGAATGGTGGCCGTTTATTCTGTGCATCCACGAACTGAGCAAGTGTGGTAAATGCGGCTCTAAACTCCGCTTGGGAAACATGTTCGCCCAAAGGATCTTCGGGCTGAGGAGCTGACTGGTTTTTTCTCTTTGGGGCCATGGTCTGGAATAAGAGAAGAATGGATTAGACTGAGAGTTTAACATGTGATTATGCTCAATAGCATGACATGAATACTAAAGAAAGGGGATTGTTCCTAAAACATCTTAGAGACTCCTGTACATAAATGTGGCGTGCAACACACCCATGTACAAGAATCTACTAGATGCGGCTTTCAGACTTCCTAGGACTCTATTGAACCTAAGGCTCTGATACCAAGTTTGTAACGCCTCGATTTGGTGAACCAGAATGCTAAACGATGCTCATGACACCGAGGGACCACAAGCTAACCCATGATTGATATTTGTACTTGTATACTGCAAATCATGACATAATAATGCGGAATATGTAAAACTGTAAGGCCATAAGGTTCAACTGAATAAAACCATGTCTGAAAATCATAACATCCATATGGGTGAAAATACCCAAAACAACTCAATCTAAAAGCTAAGTCTGAACGTAAATCTGAACATAAATCTGAAAGCCTCTAAACTTTCTGAATAAGGAGTTGAAGGAACATGTCTCTAACTAACTCCGTAAAACTGAACTAAAGAAATAAATAAATGTATCAAATCATATTGACCTCGAATCAATGAGGACTAACTGTGTCTCTGCGACTGGAATTTTACCACTACTGCAGGGCTAATGCTTATGTCTCGAAACCTATGGTGTAACATGAAAAGAAAGTACCATAGCAAAAATGCATCAGTACAACTGGAGTACTGAGTATACGAGGAAGGTAGGCTGAACATAAAGGGTTTCATGCATGAAAGTACTATTTTTAATTGTATGATGCAAGTGTTTTGTTTGGTAAAAGCATGTTGAATGAGTGAATTGCTACTTTTAAGACTCTTAGGCTCATTTTTTGTGACTTTTGTACTTGTGGATTAAATTGAGTTTATGTTATTGTTGGTTGGGAGTCTATGATGATCATATTGAGTTGAGAATGTGCCATGTGCGTGTGAGATTTTTATATATTCCTTGTTGCATGTGATGTCTAGAAATTACCCGGTGTGTGTGTAAAGGGAAACAAAGAGTGTGGGTTTAGGAGATGATTTAGGCATTTCTTTGATAGCCTTGTTGTATACCTTCTATTTGTCCTACCCTTTGTGCATTATCCTACTTAACCAGCATTGAGCCTTTAGCCCTTTTTTTGGAAGCCTCATATATAGACTTATAACTTTTTTGATGGACCTTAATTTGATCCAACAAAAAAAGCTCTGATGTTCTTTAATGGTTAAATAATTTAGTAAGGAGTGTGAAATTCAAAAAGTAGGAGAAAGGTAAAATTGATGCCCTAAGGTAATAGTTATTGGTTTTTATATTTGATATGAGGTGTTTGGGAGTGATGTAAATGGTGTTAGGAATATTCCCATGATTGAGAAAAATGAAAAAAATGATTCATGTGGTAATAAATAATACTTCCACCTAATGTTTGTTAAAATGCTTAAAAGAGATAGGAAAAAACAAAAGATATGGATGAATGAAAAAAAAGTGTAATTTGATTGTTGGAGATTGGTTTTAAATGTATGATGTAGTGTATTAAAGCGCTTAGGGAATAAAGTCACTATTCTTGGCCAAAATAGTTTCTACCCGTCCCTTAGCCTATATTACAACCCGAAAAAGACCTAATTGATCCTAAATTTAACACTCTGATATTAGTGGAGTATGACACTAAGGGAAAGACTATGGTTCATTATGTGTAACTTGTCAATTCTTTGTGAGAGTGAGCGTAACTCGATTTGTATACCCATTGTGATAATTTGAATTATTGTGAGTAATTATGGGTAACTCTCTTGTGGTGAGGGGCACATGTTTTATTAATATGGGTGATTCTTGTGATTTCTTGGATTGAGAAATTAGCATGATTTTTCCACTTATGGAGTCCATTCTTGAGGTTAGGATGTTTCGAAGTAGGATTCTTCAGTTTTTAATTGCGTATAACATGCTTAGTGTTGTAAACTTGCATTCCGTGTAATCATTGTAGTACTAGTTTGAGTTTCTTTCTTGTCGTAGAAGTGTGGAGTCTTTCTACCTCATGATTCATATAGTTGAGGGTTGTTCGAGGATGAACAAAGCTTTAAGTATGGTGTGGTGATGTTGGAGGTATTTATGTATTCTAGCGCTAATATTCTAGCATTTTTAGCATTCATTTAAGGATGATTCATGTGATTAATGTGTTGATCATGATATAAATGTACATCTAAGTGTCCATGTATGAATTTTCAATGTTTAATGGTTCTTTCACACAAGTTTTGATTCAAATTGATCATTTAGAGTTCAACTGAGAAAACTAGTGTTACTAGCTTGAGCTAGGTGTTTGTCTAGTCTATCGTGTTGGGTTATAACGTGTTTAATGAGTTCCTAAAGTTTTATTATGTATTTATATGTTAATCAACTTTGTTATAATGATCAAGGGTCAATTGAATCAAGACAAGAGTAAAAACAATAATCTTAAGCTCAATGTGGATTTAGCCTATGCTTAGCTCGTGTTTCTAGTTCACCGTCTTGGATGTTTGGTTGTTTTGAGATCTAAATTTCTATGTTTAATGCTATAGTATCCATGTTGAATTTATTATTATGATTTATGAAGGATTTACAAGCTTCAAATCATGTGGAAACAACTCAATAAGTCTTGGAATGGATCACAGAAGCACAATACACAACTTGACGTAAATTTGGACAGCTGAAATATCTTGGGAGAGTGAGGGTTCGTGAAAAGGTATCTTGGCGCGTGATACACACCAAATGACTTAGAAGGCATCCAAAATAGTGTTTTCACGTGATTTTCCTGTGACGCAGGCTATATTCCGGCGCAGTGGAGCCCGTAACGCGCCCTCCATTTCAGTGCTCCCATGTCTTAGAAAATATTTTGAGAACAACTTCCTGTGGGAGCCCGCAATTAGACCATGATGTGATATCTATTCCAGTCCTGATGAACTCTGATTTCTTGTCCAACACGGCTTTGGATTACTTATTTTCTATAAATACGTCCTTGTACACGTTTTTAATCATCTTTGGACATATTTTGGAGATCAAGGGGCTGCTACAACTTTATATTAAGGTTTTTATTATTTTTATTTAGTTCATTCATATTTTTAGTCATTAATTACCACCTTGTGATTACGATTATGACTAGGTGTGCTAAACGCCCTTTTATGGGGTTGAAGCCAAGAACACGAGTACTATTGTTTTGAATTGAATTCATTTAACTTTGCTTATCATTATTGGTTGTGTGTTCATCTTTGATTTAACTATTTTAAGGATTCACAACCCTTATAATACATCAATTGTCAACCGTTTGATCTGGGGAGAGGGAATAAGGGATAGAACAAAGATGTAAGCAAAGTATGGTTTGTATTTCTTTATGAAATAAGGAATTCAAATTAGTATCTAGGACAGAGATGTACTTAGATGCCTTATTTGATTCGATCGTAGGATGACATCTTTAAAGAACTTAAGTGGACCATTACATCCCCGCTCAATGATGTAGTTGTAAGGTTCAACTTACGTAAAGGATTAGAGGTTGAGAAACCATAATAATGCGACTAACCCTACGAATCAACAACCAAGATAAGCAAGTTAAAGAATGAAATTCAACAACATAGTATGATTGTTCAAAGTTCTTTAACCCTAGGTTTTCTCCTATTGATTGTTACAAGATCTTTTCATTATGCATTGTTTACTTTACTTGAAAAATTCCAAAATATCTTTTTGGTTACGCTTGCATCAATTGAATCTAAGTTATGAACTAAAATAGAATTTTTGTTGAATCAAGTCTCTGTAGAATCGATACTTGGATTTCATTAGGACACTTTACTACTTGATAAGACCACGTACACTTGCGTGTACGCTTGGGCGCTATTGAATCACGAAACCGATAAGGCCATTGTTGCTGCAATAAACACCAATCGATGCCGCCAAGTCCTCGGCCAAATTTTGTTCGAAAATTGTGAAATTCATGATGGGTTAATAGAATCTATCTCAAGTTTGTATCCTTATTTTATTTTTCCCCTAATATTTAAATGATCATATTCTTCTACTTTTTTTCTTTTGGATATTTTATTAGATTTAAAATAGATGATATTTTACTATACTTTTGACTCGATTCGTTCAATATTGTGTTTATTTACACTGTTCAATCGACATAGGTGAAAAGCCCAAAATTCTATCAATTTTTCCGGACTTTAATTCTCCATGTCTAAGTACTACTCCTGTTCAATTTTGAAATTCTTGAGTGAAGTTGTTTTATGAAGTTTTTTTATGATTGACGCTTATAGGATAGAAATACAATTTTTCTTCTCCTCTTGTCCAATTTGATTTTGAACAGTCAGCGTGTTAAATATTGTAGCCTAAGGTCCTTTTAATTGGTCTTAAATCATATGACAACTTAGTATTTAACTATATTTGGACTGATTTCCTTCTAATGTTCATTAGAAAAATCTTTATGATTTATATCCTCATCTACTTGATTACTATGACTTTATTATTGGGTTGATTATGATAAATTTTGACATGGTTAACTGTATCACTTGACTTTTAGTCATGAGTATTGTACTTATTATAACGTATGTGACAACTTTATTTTCCATTTATTTTTGGTAAATGTAGATTTCTTTATCTTTTTGGAAAAAGATTGATTCTTGGGAATATTTATTTTCCTTCTTAACTTTTATTAATTAATTTTTGAATATTCTTCCTTCCATTAATTCAGTAATACTATTCACTATATGACACGACCTGAATCAAGGCCTTGTCGTAATGGGTATCCCAAGTCCAACCAAGACCGGGAACCACCACCGTTACCCAACCCAACCTCCAAATATGTACCCTGAGCCAGATGAATTCTAAATGTATAACAAGATAGAATTTTGTACAATTCTAGACTCTGTGATAGGTACATAACTGTGACTAACCCAAGCAAGTCCAACCATCCAATATCCAACCGATAACTATACCAAAACCAAAACATGAGTCCATAACATAATAGGATGGAACAATCATAAATACAGTCAAATGGTATCAACAATAATACTAATACCAATTCCAAGGATGATACCACTATCGACACCACCCATACTAACCCATAGTAGTCGCACAAAGCCTCTAACCAAAAGTAAAATAATATCTGATCGGGACATGCCCCCGACCATAGCTAAAACCACAGTCTATATAATGACCAAAGGATGTAAAAACATCCCTGACATGAAATAGAGCATTCCGAAATATGGAAGCTAACCACTTCAATCCAACCAAGTTGACCCTAAATTTGATCACTGAGTAGGAGGAGTAGAATGGTCGGTTCCTGCATTGCATGGGGATACAACCTCCTGAAGATGGGTTAGTAGGTAAATGGTAGCATGCACTCCGGATAAGGATAAAATAATTCTAACCTTTAAAACCAACTAAACCAACCATATGCATTCACAATCATACATACATATATCTAATCACGCTTGGAAAGGAAACCAGGTTTAACATGACTTTAAAACCATTAACCTAGGTATGTGTAGCTTAACCGTCCTAGAATCACACAGGGCTATATGGGCCCAGTGTAACTCCCTAAACGGGCCCCAATGCGTGTTGCCGCACAAATCGGAGATACCATAGGAGAAAGGGATTTTTGAGTACCCTTCACTCTCCATAATACATATGTACAACTGTACTTAGGGGATTCCTGTGTACCTCGTAAGTATCATATATGGTCTCCATAACCTATCCTCATGTTGGCAAACATGAGTTTCCAGTGTCATTCCATTGGACTCACACCTTCACGATTAGTTATCATGCCCCTGCCATTATTGCCCAATAAAAACTATCACCAGACAACCAAACCACCACTCTATTTATTATTAAACAAGGCTATAAGTAATGGTATCGTCATACCGACTATACCTTGAAAGCAATGTCCTTAGCCATCCTTTTTAAGAAGAAGGGATTCCCATGTACCCATAGATTACATTATTAAGTTGACTTGGGAGAATCTCTTGTACCCCACAAGTGATTATTATTATGTTTGCTTGGGGGGTTCCCTTGTACCCCACAAGGCTTTCAATTAGACAAACCATAAACACCAATACCTTACCATTTAACCATTCCAATCCATTTAAACCATTTAAACAATTTAGAGTTCCATTACAAAGTTATACCACACATAGTTCAATGAAAGTACAACAATTTAACCAAAAATATTCTCATAGGCATTTATCATACAAGTCGGGGGCATAGTGTTTCTAAAGCCATGTACTAATTAGCTATTCCCATGCAACAGAATGTTTAAACCACTATAATAATATCAAAATCATAAGTAAAATACATGGGAAAACCATAACCAACCATTGTAACCAAAATCCCAAATATTTATTTGAAATCCCAAAACTACACAACATTTATGCCATGCAAGCAATTCATAAAACATTTCTTTAGTTGTAACTAACAATGAGGTAGGAGTAATATGCATTAGATTACGAAGATGACGGAGCAAAATCAC
Organism: Capsicum pubescens; assembly: GCA_030864215.1. NCBI lineage: Eukaryota > Viridiplantae > Streptophyta > Magnoliopsida > Solanales > Solanaceae > Capsicum > Capsicum pubescens. Next base: position 211,528,155 of record CM061542.1, read on the forward strand.
CCTTGTAAGCCCTAAATTGATCTTATTGATGAAACCCTAGCCTTCTTTGACCTAAGAGCCTTGAGTGAATTAAAAAGTGTTTTAAGATAGTTTGAGTGACTGAAAATACGTTAAATGATGTCCCAAGAGTATTATAAGTCGTGGGGCCTTAAGTGTTTAAGAAGAAAAATATATTGATTACCCCCAACTTAAACTGCTTTAAATTCCTTCATGATGGTACGACCACTCCACCCCAACGGTACCCTAAGGTACGAGTGGTACCCGTAAGTCATACCCTAGGCCTCTCCTTGGACCCTAACACCATCCAACATACAACCACCCAAGCTATACTATACCCAACCATACGACTAGTACGTTGAAACCGAACGCTAGGCAGAATAGAATCACCTAGACTTAACTTAGGGCAACATACGATTGACATCTTACCATTCGTACCCTAAGGTACGACTAGTATGATCCAACCATACCTTGGAAATAAACCAACCAACCTACACTAGTTACCATACGATCATGCCCCATAAAACCATACCACATCATATGACTAGTACCCCAAGTCATATAATGTCCCGAAGCCAAAAACAGAGAAATTTTCTAAGGGTCAAAACCCAGGGTGTTTTAGTCTCCCCCACTAGGATCATTCGTCCTTGAATGATGTAAAAGGTAGTACAAGCATTAATTACACCCAACATATACCATTCCAATATTTAACTAAGTTAGAAAAAAAAGATGCGAGGAAATCAACCTTCCTTTAACCAAGTTAGAAACAAAGATGTGATCAAGAATACATACCTTTCTCATGATATTTAGAGAAGAAAAAAAATATGGATACTTGGACATCATGCCCTCTTCTATTTCCCAAGTATATTCTTCTACCTTGTGGTTCCGCCATAGAACTTTAACCAAAGCTACATCCTTGGCTTTAAACCAACGAACATATCGATCTAAGATCTTAATCGAGATCTCTTCATAAGACAGAGAATCCGAGATACCCAATCCTTGCAAAGGAATAACTGATGAAGGATTATCTATATACTTTCTCAAAATAGAGACATGGAATACCGAATGAGGCAACTCCAATTCCTACGCAACATTACCAGCCCTCCTCAAAACCACATAAGGATAAACATATCGTGGACTGAGCTTCCCCCTTTTCCCAAACCGTATTACTCGTTTCATGGGAGACACCTTTAGGAATATCCTATCCCTAACCTCAAACACAAAGTCCCTACGCCTTATATCAATATAGGACTTTTGGTGACTTTTGACAGGATTAAGACTATCCCTAATCAACTTTACCTTCTTCGTAGTGTGATAAACCAAATCTGGGCCAAACATATCCTCCTCGCCATGCTCAAACCACCCAATAGGAGATCTACACCTCCTACCATACAATGCCTTAAAAGAGGCCATCCTAATGCTAAAATGATAGCTATTGTTGTAAGCAAAATCTACAAGTGGTAGATGCTCAACCCAATTGCCACAATAATCAATCACACATGCATGAAACATATTTTCCAATGTCTAAATAGCTTTTTCTTCTTGCCAATCCATCTGCGGGTGAAATGCAATACTCAGACTAACCATAGTATCCATCCACTTCTAAGACGACTTCTAAAGTGTGATGAAAACTGCATACCACAATCAGGTATAATCAAAATAGGTACCCCATGCATATAATGACCCGGGACTACCCCCTAGTCGTCACACGGTGCTGACGAACCCCAAGGACCAAAAGCTAACCCATGAATGATATCTACTGTGAGCACTAAATAATAATACTAAAATAAATGCGGAATAATAGGCTGAAGTTCCATAAGGTTCAAAACATCTAAAATACTAATAAAATATAACATCAGTGATAATATCTGTAAAATTGAATACTAACTGAAACTAGTCTGAAAAGCCTCTAACTGAATCTGTCTGAAAATAGAGTTTATGGGACAATCCCCCAACTAACTCCATCTAATAAAATATTGCTAAGCTGAAGTACTAAAATAAAAGCATATCCTCGATAGATGAGGACTTACTACTAAATCTGCTACTGCAGGCTAAATCTGGCTAAGCTCGGTCAGGAACCTGAGCGTTCGAACCTATGATATGAGACATCATAGTGAAGTAAAGTATGAGTTAATACGTGGGAATGTACTAGTATGCTAGATAAGGTAAGGCTGAATGCAAGGGTTCATATGCATGAACGATAACTGACTAAATAATATAGAGTAACTGAATATAAGAGTACCTGTATACTATAACTGAGATCTTCTGAAGCTAAGTACTGAGTTTTTCTAACTATATAACTGATATCTAAAATTATTGATAACCAAATTACTGATAATGATTGACTGTGTCTGACAGTCCTAATTCTGTAAAACTGAGATGAGTTCTAAGCTGATGACTGAAACTGAAACTGTAGAGGTAATCATCTAACTGACATGCCCCAAATAAGAGAAGATAACTAAGCTGGGGTTTAATCTGTAACCCCAATTGGAAGGGTGTAAGTATCATGCCACAGGTAAAGACAACTGTTGTGGAGTCATTCCTAACTAATGGATGACCCCTGAGATCAGTCCTAATCTAGCGGGTGATCCCAGAGTATGTCAGTCCTATCTAACAGTTGACATCTCATAACCTACACTGGCTACATAGTTATGGAGCTTAGGGATTGATTATAGGGATCCAGTTCTAAATATCGGGTGTACCCCTATCCCTAGGCTTGCTCAGTGTTGAATCCTACCCCCAACTGAAAGACACTAAACTGAGTATACTAAACTAGACTGGACTGATATTGAGATTACTTAGTTTTCCTAAGTTTTGTAACTGACTGAATTCTACTGAGTTCTGTAACGGACTGTGAGTACTACTGATCGTGACATGACTGATACTATTCTATAACTGACATTGGCTCTAAGTAACATCTAGATTGTCGGGTATTAAATACCCCCAGGACTCGATAGCATGAAAAGCAAAGAAAAGCATCATCTTGAATAACATAACAATGTTCACTTGGTCATAATTCATTCATAGAGACATTTCATCAAACACTTGTAATGCATTAACTTGTACATGGATGGGATCATATAATAACATGTCATGCCTTCACTAGTCAATTCACATAAGCATTTTTTCAAACACTTGTAAGGCATAAACTTGTTTATATACTAACATGTCATGATTTCATAACTTTATTCGCATGGACATTCTATCAAACACTTGGGGAGAACAACTTTATGCACATAGTCATGGATAACATATAAACATGGCAACTACAATGCCCAAATTACATTTTCGCGGGTTTAGCATGCAATTCATATAATTCCCCATAAAAATACTAATCTAATTTCATGAATCATATAATAATCATGGATTAAAATCCAATTAACATCATAGACACATTAATCACTTTGTAAATTCAAGGTTTTATCAAGATAATCACATATTCACCACACATGTTATTCAATTTCATGAAACTTGCACTTAAATCATGGATTGAAACCCAACTACTATCATGAACATGAATTCAATCTATTTCAAACCTAGAAATCATAAATCTGAGATCTTGGACTGATTCTTGGACTCTATGGGTGAAATGAACCCATAGATAAACACCTAACATACTTGAGAAGAAGAGTTCTTGAATCTTGGAGAGATTCTTGAGGATTGACCTTGATTCTTGAACTTAGGTTTGTTTTCTTGAGAGAGAAATACCTTTTGATTTTGGGGGACAAGTGAATAATGAAGGGTTTGAATGTTTTTAAGGCTTAAATCCCACATCTAAGCAAAATAAAATCATGAGAAAAGACTGTTTTAACCTTGGGAGCAACTTTATTTTTTTATGAAATTTTCCCAATCTGGACCTATGGCGCGACGCGCCATTATCGCGTTAGGCCACTGGAAAATGGCACCTGGGAAATTGCATGGTGGCATGATGTGGTGGAATCACATTGCTATCTTGGTTGCGACCTGGAAGTTCACCGCGACGCGGTGGTATCGCGTCAGGACACTGGAAAAGGACAATTCTGAAATTTAGCCTTGGCGCGAAGCGCCAATATCATGGAGTCTCAGTGGTTTTTGGAAATTTCCATTTTGACTGGCGCCGTGATGTGCTGATGGCTCAGGTGGTACACTGTCTTACTAAAATGGCTCTAACTCTTTGCCTGGGTGTCGAATTTGGGAGAATTTGGTATCGATGGAAAGCTTATTCAATTTCCCACACAATGAAAAGTGTATTAATCTTTAAAGAAAGTCTTTGACATTTTTGGGATGAATTTAAGCTAGGTAAAATTATGGGGTGTTAAAATGCAGCTTTATAATCTCATGAAGATACAACCTCATATAATCCTCAACAAAAAAGTTAGTCCTCACTGGCAAGAAGTGAGCCAACTTTGACATCCTATCCACGATGACCAAAACCAAATCAAATTGGTTTCCATACCAAGGAAAATCGGTAATGAAATCCACGTTGATCACTTCCCATTTCTATTCAGGAAATTCAATCTGCTGATACAAGCCTCCAGGCCGCATGTGCTGAACTTTCACTTGTTGACACACCAAAGATTTAGCCACAAAATCAGCCACATCCTTCTTCATACCATTCCACCAATACATATCCTTGAGTTAATGATACATTTTTGTTGAACCGGGTTGAACAACATAGCGTGATTCTCTTTCTTGAAAACCATCGACATCAAGAACACATAACCTTTCTTGGTACCGTAAGGTACTATCACGACTGATCTCAAATACCATTACCTTTTTCCTACCTACATCACCCTTGATTTTCAAAAAAATAGGATCTAGAACTTGCTTCTCCTTGATCTCCACACCAAGAGACTACCGAACCACTTCCTATACCAACACACCACCATTCTCGGAGTCCAAAAGGAAAACTCCAAGATTAGATAAGCGGTGAATATCCTTCACCAACTCCCTTCTCTCCTTATCCATATGAGGTAAACTCTCTATGGAGAACCTAATAAGAGCATCAGTAACACATTAGCCTTACCTGGATGGTAGTGAAAATTCATGTCATAGTCCCTAAGAAGATCAAGCCATCTCCTCTACCTAAGGTTAAGCTTTTTCTGAGTGAACACATACTGCAGACTTTTATGATTTGAGAAGATGTCCACGTGCAATCTATACAAATAGTGATGCCAAATTTTCAATGCAAACACCACAACTAATAATTCCAGATCATGAATTGGATAATTCCTCTTATGCACCTTCAACTTCCTAGAAGCATAGACAATCACCTTACCATGATGCATTAAAACACAACCAAACCCCACTTAAGACGCATCACACTAAACTAAAAATCCCTCATTGCCTTCAGGAAATTTCAAAACTAGAGCCGAAGTTAGCTTATCCTTTAGCTTCTCAAAACTACTCTCACAAGCACCCGACCAAGAGAGCTTTACATTCTTCTAAGTCAACTTAGTCAATAGGGCAGCTATCATTGAAAACCTCTTCAAAATCCTTCTATAATACCCGACTAAACCCAAGAAGCTCTGAATGTCAGTCTGAGTCATGGACCTAGGCCACTTCTTAACCACCGCCACCTTTTGTAGATCCACCATGATCCCCTCACTAGAAATAACATGACCTAGAAAAGTAATAGCGTTCAATCAGAATTCATATTTTGAGAATTTGGCATACAACTGCTGCTCTTTCAAGGTCTGCAATACTACATGGAGGTAATTATCATTATTCACCTTACTCTTACAGTACAACAAAATGTTATTAATGAACATAATGAAAATTAGATCCAAAAATTGACTGAATACACTATTCATCAAATCCATGAACGCCATTAGGGCATTGGTCAAACCAAATGACATAACCAAGAACTCAAAGTGACCATACTGGGTACGCAATGCTGTCTTAGGGATATTGTAACCCCCCAAAAATGGGTCTCAAAATGTCATACGATGCTCAAGACTACGAGTAGACTTAAGCTAACCCTATAATCATTCTACTAAATCTGAAGGTCATAAAAAATACAGATATATATTCAAAGCTAAAATATGGAATTGTGTATGAGCTAAGCTAAAACTATCTGAACATAATATCTGAAAATACTAAATGCAAGACTCTAATCAATCAATACTAGAAATCTAAATCGCATCTAGCAGTCTGACAAGCCTTTACTACTAATAACTAGAGAGCCACTAGGATACGTCCCCAGCTAACTCAAACTGACGGAAAAATATTGAATCAACTACTGTAATTGTAATTCCCCAAAAGTTCATCCTGGAGCATCTCATAGTGCTTAAGGATACAAGTATCCCTAAGCTAACTCTTTGAGCCTGCTAATACTCCCAACACTTACTTTAGGATAATTATAGCAAAACAAGCATACTGTTATATCATATCTTAACTAAAATAACAAAAGAATACTGTCTGAATAGCAACATACTGAAAAGACTCTAATATCACTGATAGTCTAGTCTGACAAAGCCTGTACTACTCAAACTAGAGAGCCATTGGGACAGAACCCCAACTGACTCGAACTGATCTAAAAGTAAAGTTCAAAATACTATGAAAGTGCAAAAGCTGCAAATATAGGTCCTCAAACCATGAGGACTCACCAAAGATAAAGATGTAGATGAGATGCTTGGAGATCACTGTCGCTGCTGAGACTGAGCACCTGAACCTACATTATGAGACAATATAGCACACAGACGTATATATAGATTAATACTTTGAGGATGTACTGAGTATATGGGGGTGTATGCAATGATTAAAACAACAATATCATCAATCTTTACAGAAATCATGCATACTGATACAACTGACTCACATAGCTTTATTAACTCAAAAAATGTAAATCTCATCCATTACGAATAATGGGATGCATAGTATAAATCTCGTGAGTCAATATACTTATTTCTGAAATCTGTAGTTCTATTCCCTTCTCAAAACATATATTTGATTAAATTACGAGCCTTTACACTTAGTTTCTAAACCCTTGGGGAAACATACTTTTAAAAGCTTGTCTTGATTAATAGAGAAAATAACTCATGTTGAGGGAAAATACTTTAGGAGCTGATTATTTACATTCACTAGAAGGGAGGTTCTCTCAACCGACATACACCATGCGAGATACATGGAGTCCGTCTTTTCCTCCTAAGGAAGAAACCTCACATTGGGGGGAGGCATCATACTCTAGCCAGGGAGTATAACCTCAACTCAGTGATCACTATCTCGGCCTCGGGCCCATAAATCTCAATCCTATAATGGCACATAGTTCTAGGGTATGAAACCATAGTAACTTACCCAACTCGGTGCTAAATACTTCTCCCTTTAATTAGCTACGCTCATCTCATAGAAATCCATATTAAAACTCGTATAAGGGTTTACTGGAAACCAGTTATGCATATAATATTATGAGAATAACTCTGGGATGTGGATTTCAAAACTCATGTAAGCATCAAAAGATCAAATACTATTTATACTATTTAATATCAATGTATCAACTCATATAAATGCATGGAAAATCATCATGCTTTGTAAGTTTTTCTTAAAATTCTACCATAATACCAAAATGATAGCTTCAAATCACAATCTCATACCTAATTCAATGGAAAACTGTAATCAATGGCTCAAATCATGCTCATGATACTCAATATCATAAAAGAACATTCTTTAATTCAAAGAAACCATGAAATTTCATAAATCAATCACATCATGCTCAAAATTTCACAACAAAATACTATGCTTATAAAATTCAATATCTAAAATCATAGGTAATCCGTAAAAACATAGCTTTTGGGCATAAGGGCGAAAGGATTGCCCCTGTTCAAACCCCACATTACCTTAGATTAATAAACTTGGATGAACAACTTGCTTTTGAGATGTTATTGGAACTCTTGAATACGGGTTCTTGAAGCTTTTAACTTGGGAGTCTTGAATCTTGACTCAATTTAGAAAATCTATGGTGAATCCTTGAGATTCTTGGAAGAGGATTTGGATTCTTAGGGTTTTTGGTTGAGGGAAATCTTGAGAAAAATCTCATATGATGCTTGTAGTGACCTTAATTCTGATGTTTGTATGGTTTAAGAGGCTTGAAAAAAGTCCAACGTGCCCTTTTTAACTTCTGTATGAAGCTGGAAAAGTTGAACTGGAAACCTGACTTTATGGGCCACCGCGACACGCCACTACTGCAGTGGCTCACTGGAAATTGAGAAATGGGAATCTGGGAGTCACCGCGACACGAAGCCATCGCGTTGTCCCACTATTTAGGACCTGGAACTTCATCGCGATGTGTCATAATCGCGCTAGGCCACTGGAAATTGACTATTGGGAAATTGGGGTCCCTACGATGCACCACTATCGTGGAGTTGCACTGGAATTTGACAATTGTTAAATAGACCCTCTCCGTGATGTACCAAACACTAAAGTGATGGTGTTTTACGACTAGAACTTAAATTAGCCATAACTTCTTCCCTGGTTATCGGATTTGGGCAGATCTTGTATTGTTGGAAAGCAAATTAAAATTCCCACATGACAAGAAGTCAAAATTAGGGAAACTCTATATGGTTTAAATGTTACTCATTTAGAAATTCATTCCTTAAGCTTCTAGAGACAAAACTAGTATTATGGAAAAGTTCAGGGTATTACAATATCTCCCCTTGAGAACATTCGTCCTCGAATGTCGCTAGCTAGGATAAGGATACGGAGAAAACTGAGTATGCACAGCTGAAACAACTTGCTAAACTGACTCTACATAATTCTAAGATCTTGAATATCTTGGAGAATGCATGAACTTATATTAAGAATAGCTATATAGCTGAAATTTTAATTGGAACAGGGACGAATTAAGGAAGAATAGTACCTTTGGCTTGATCTGAACTTGCGGAGAAGAGGTGCGGATACTTGGATCGCATATCTTCCTTGGCTTTCCAAGTAGCACCCTCAACTGAATGGTTTTGCCACAATACTTTGACCAAGGGTACCTCTTTGTTCCTCTTTCTACGTATCTGGTGGTCTAGAATATCAACTAGAATCTCCTCAAATGAAAGGCTAGTCGGGATATCTAGACTCTTTGAAGGATCCACTACAACGGAATCACCAATGTGCTTCTTAAGCGCGGAGACATGAAAGATAGGATGCACAGCTGACAACTCTACGGGCAAATCAAGATCATAGGATACTCTCCCCACATGACTTAGGATTCTATAGGGGCCCACATACAGGGGACTAAACTTTCCCTTCTTTCCAAACCTTTTCACCTCTTTTATAGGCAAAATTTTTAGATACACCAAATTATTAACTTCAAACTCAAGGTCTCTTCTTCTCATATCTGCATATGACTTTTGGCGACTCTGAGCTATCTTCAACCTTTCTATAATCAACTTCACTTTCTCCATAGCCTCAAACACTGCATCAGGTCTAACCAAAGAAGATTTACCTACTTCAAACCAACCTAAAGATGATTTACATCTCCTCCCATACAAAGCCTCAAATGGTTCCATCTTGATGCTAGCATGGTAACTATTGTTATAGGCAAACTTAATCAATGGAAAATGCTCATCCCAACTACCCTTGAAATTAAGAGCACATGCCCTCAACATATCCTCTAAGGTTTGGATGGTCCTCTCAGCCTGACCATCTTTCTACGGATGAAAAGTGAAACTAAGATGCACTTGTGTACCAAGACCTCTCTGACAAGTTTTCCAAAACTAGGAAGTGAAATGAGTACCTCTATATGAGATGATAGACAAGAGGACTCCATGCAATTTGACTAACTCCCGAATATACAATATAGCATAATCCTCAGTTGTATAAGATGTATGCATAGGCAAGAAATGCGCTGTCTTAATCAGCCTGTCTACCACAACCCAGATAGAGTCAGGATGACGACGCAAAAAAGGTAAACTAGTCACAAAATCCATATTCACATCTTCCTACTTCCAAGTGGATGTACTAAATTCTTACACTACACCACTAGGTCTTTGGTGCTCTACCTTAACTAGTTGGTACGTTGCACTTTTCGCCATAAACTCTGCTATATCCTTCTTCATGACACTCCACCAATAGATTTCCCAAAGGTCGCGGTACATCTTGGTGGCGCCGGGATAAATGGAATATCGTGTGCCATGCGCTTTATCCATAATACTCTGCCTCAGATCATCAACACAAAGAACAGATAATCTACCCTATAATCTCAACACACCATCCCCTCCTTGGGAGAAAACCTCTACCTTTTGGTCCTTAACTGACTCCTTCAGTATGACCAAACTAGGATCCCTGTCTTGCTTCTCCTTCACTTCTGAAACTAAAGAGGATTAGGAACTACTCCTAACAAAAATATTCCCCTCAGCGGAATTAAGCAACATAATCCCCAGTCTAGCCAAATGATGCACCTCACGAGATAACTCTTTCTTATCTTCCTCCACATAAGTAACAGTACCCATATACATCCTGCTAAGGGAATCCGCCACTACATTGGCCTTACCCAGGTGATATAACACATTCATATCATAGTACTTTAGAAACTCTAACCATCTCCCCTGTCTAAGATTTAACTCCCTCTTAGTAAACATATACTGTAGGCTCTTGTGATCAGTAAACACATCAACATGAACACCATAAAGATAGTGTCTCCATATTTTCAAAGCAAAGACCACAACAGCTAACTCAAGATCATGGGTTGAGTAATTCCTTTCATGCGGCTTAAACTGTCTAGAGGCTTAGGCCATAACCTTACCCCTTTGAATCAACACACAACCCAAGCCAAGTCTAGAGGCATTGCAATACATGATAACGCTCAACTTATACGTCAATTTAGTGCAAGGCGGTCATCGTCAATATATCTATCCAACTTTGGAGTTGGTGTCGAATCCACGAGGAACAATGTGCGTGGCGATTAAACTAATTAAAAACTATAGCTACAAGTTAAATTCAAACAAATGATACAAAAAGATAAAATGTGGGTTTTAAATGATTAAACAAAAGTTATTAACACTTCAATTCGCCTTAAAACTCAAAGCTTAAATTGCAATATTTCAAAATCAATGATATAGAGAAACTAGAGTTGTGATCACTATGATTAGTAATCCTCCATTGAATAATAGTTATAGTTTTTTATTCTCATGACATATGGGAAACACCAAATTTTCAGTATCGATAATTCATCTAAGCATTTCTCAACCTACCTAGATATTGAGTTCCCTAATTCTCTTGAACTTAGGAACCTTCTATTCACACTGATTTTATTTCAAGATGATTAATCTTGGTACAACATTAATCTTTAGATGAAAAATTAACCTTCCCAAATCCTTGTTGATAATTCAGTACCTTTAGTTTATTTCTCAGTTCGAGCAAATCAACATAAGGAGAGATCTATTGTTTGCAACCAATAAAAAATAATTAATACAAGAGAATTATCAAGATGTTCCCATAATCACTCGAACCCTAACCAACTATTAAGACAATACAAACGTAATCATAGATCCCACAACCCTAGTTGTGGGTTTTAATTGCATATGAAAGAGAAAGCGATAATAATAACTGAATTCATTATTCAAAGTGATTAAACTTACAAAAAATATAGTCAGAAATTGATTCTCTTCCCAAATTCAAGAAGAATATCCACCAACAAAATCAAATAATTGAAAATTAAAATCCAAGTTTAGAGACCAAAGAGAAGTAAAGTAGTTTTTGGAATAAGTTCAAGATGTTAAGCCCTAAAACTAGAGAGAAAACGGATTAATGTTGTGAAGTTCAAGATGTTTTGCCCTCCTCAATGAAACCCTAAAAGATGCTATTTATATCCTTGACTTAAGAAAAATTCAAAACTAAAAATTCAGATTTTTATCCTTAGCTGACGACATGTCTGACGGCTTATCAGAGGTTTGATAGCTTATCACACCATGTCGTTAGAAAGGATTCCCATTTTATGCCTTCTGCTTCTGAGTTACGACATCCCTAATGGCTTATCAGAGTTCTAATAGATTATCAGGACATGTTTTCAGAAAATATTCTACTTTTGAGTTACGACATTCTTGACATCTTATCAGACACCTGATGGCTTATCAGGGGATGTCGTCACACTTCTTCTCCAACTTCCTCACACTGTCAACAGCTGACGATGACTCTGATAACTTATCATAAATTTGATGACCTATCAGACAAGTCGTCAACTACAGTTTCTTGGCCACTTGTTCCAAATTCACCTTTTTTTTCTTTTATTGTCTTTGGTTTTCTTTCATCTTGACTTTCCTGCATTATCAAAGAGAAAGCAATCAAAAACGACAAAAGTTGCTTAAGACTTTATAATTATTTCTAGTTAAAAGCCTCAAATGTGTTATCATTAGCTTACACATCAACCCCCTCAACTTAAAACAATTGTTTGTCCTCAAGCAACTTAAACATAACTAAAAGGATACAAAGGACATTCAGTAGTCAATCATCCATTTTAGCTCAAAACATATTTACCATCTCCAAGGTCAATCATCTCAAACTCAACTGTGTATATTACTGAAAAGAAACAATGCAACACAAAGTAATCAAGCTATGGCATCAACTAGGCAACAACAACATGTACGTACCAATATTAAACTACCCAAAAAAGTTAGCAACTAGCAACATAACCAGTGTGCCCTTACAACAAAAAAGTCCCTCCTCACTTATATGTGAACTCAAGCATGTCAATGCGAGGATAGTCAAGAGACACTCTTTCTCAGAAACAAGTTCCGGTCAATGTATGCCAAATACCATAAACTTGCCCTTATTTTCATTATCGAAGCTTTCAGATAGTTAAGTTAGGATCACTATAGGACTTTTCATTTGCTTGTAATATAGGCTTGGGGATGCTATGATACACAAGGATATTTAAAGTAAATGACCCTCCTTGGAACTACACTATTTTTGGGGTCTCACTTATCAACCTTTACCTTATTTCTCCCTTTCTTGATTAAAGCACATTCAAGATGGGTGCAGTTTTTATTCATTCATTTTCTCTTTTTTTACAACTTTTTTTTCATTGTTTTTCTACCACACCCAGCCTTGCATATATTTTTTTTTATTACCCTTCTTCATAATCACTTTAAATCACGCACCCCTATGATAGCCACCCTCAACTTAGGCTATTTGCCAAAGTCAAAGTGCACAATGTCCAAGGAGGACCAGGGACAAAATAGGTTCATTGTGATACAACTGGGAAGGTGACAGGTATATAAAATGAATAGGCATTCAGGCTTAAAATCAGGATCAAGGGATATTATTCACACATGAAAGGTCATTTAGGCTAAAAGTGGACTAATATCAACAACAAACTATGATCCTTTCCGAACCGCTATCCTACAACCAAGGCAAGACCAACCGGGCAAGTTCTAGATTTAACACACAACGGGAACTAGGTAGTATCTCACACACACATGGCACAAAGGTACATCACAAGCTATGACCCATTCGGTTCATGAAATTGTTTGCAGTGATTATCATGTCCCTAGTACTAATGCCATAAAAAGATTCACAGTAGTCATATATAGATGCACATCACACAGTTACCAGATAGACAATTTGAGAGGTATTTATCATTCCAAGATATATCAACAAAAATATGTCAACTGTCCTAGATACTTATTTTCCTTCCAGTTAACCGTAACACATTAGAAAACAAACATAATACGCCTAAACATGATGGCTCTACTAGGAACAAGACTCCAGGGAAAAAAGGTACGATAACAAAAACTCCAAGAGGACATCAACACCAATAAGTAGCTCCACCCTCAACTTAAAATCATGCAATGTCCCCAATGCGTCAAACCAAAATAAGAGTGTTAGAAACATACATGTGGAACCATGGGTGCGAAGATCTAAAGTCAATCACATAATACGAATACAAACAACAAAATACCTTGGGTTTCCTCCCAAGCAGCGCCTAATTTAGTGTCGCGGCACTACCCAACTCAACTTTTTCCTCCACCTTGAAGATATAAATTTCACCCCCAACTTAGAGTCCATCTTCTTGCCTCACTCATAGGGGGTTGTATAAAAATTAAGGAACAGAGTAATAGAATATGCATGGTAAACCACTCGTCCCTAAAGTGAGGTGTGTTTTTATGTTGCTGGTCTAGTGTAAAATCAAGAATATAGGATTCTTGTTCCTTATCTTCACACTCTTCTACTATTTTAAATGATTCCACTGGCAAGATATCATCTAAACATAATGTAGAAAAGTGCTTCGAATGCGGCCCAACAAATTCTACTTCAAAATTTACACTATCCTCAACATCTTCACTTTTATTCACCTTCTCAATGTCAGTCTCAAGATCAAGATGACAATCGAGTGGCTGTGATTCTTGTGTTTGCTCCACAAATTGGCTAACCTCCTCTTCATATTCTTCTTTGTTTGCCATTGTAGACATGGTGGCAGTGGTAACTCCTTCAGCTCTGCCCATAACTGTGCTTGATTCTCTAAAATTCATTTCATCAATTTGTCTGTTTGAATCGTGATAGCACACATATCTTCAGAATGATCACTTTGACCACAAGCCAAACACTAAGTTATAGTCTATTCCCCAATTAGAACAGTGTTCGCATCATATTGTGATGGTCCCGGCCATGCACTTCCATCTAAATCTAGTTAGTAAGCCTCATAATATGGTCCCTCACAATAATAACAAGAATCATCATCACTCAAAAAAACATTTATTCAGGCTGACATCTCAAGAAAGGTGTGAAAAAAATAAAAATAGAAGGAAATAAAAATAAAAAAAAACTAAACAATTATTTACAAGTTTGAATTCAAGCAAGTAAGCTAAAATTCCAAACCAACTCAATATGTCAAATTGTTCCCCGGTAACGGCGTCTTTTTTATTAACGCTCAACTTACACGTCAATTTAGCGCAAAGCGGTCATCGTCAATATATTTACCCAACTTTGGAGTTGGGGTCGAATCCACGAGGAACAATGTGAGTGGAGATTAAACTAATTTAAAACTGTAGCGTCAAGTTAAATTCAAACAAATGATATGAAAAGATAAAATGTTTTTAATGATTGAATAAAAGTTATTAACACTTTAATTCCCCTTAGAACTCAAAGCTTAAACTGCAATATTTCAAATCAATGATATAGAGAAACTAGAGTTGTGATCACTATGTTGTAGTATTGGATTCTCGTGACTTATGGGAAACACCAAATTATCAGTATCGACAGTTCATCTAAGTGTTTCTCAACCAACCTAGATGTTGAGTTCCCTAATTCTCTTGAACTTAGGAACCTTCTGTTCAGACTGATTTTATTTTGAGTTGATTAATCTTGTTACAACATTAATCATTAGATGGGAACTTAATCTTCCCAAATCCTCATTGATAATTCACTACCTTTAGTTTATTTCTCAGTTCAAGCAAATCAATATAAGGCGAGATCTATTGTTTGCAACCAACAAAAAATAATTAATACAAAAGAATTATCAAGATGTTCTCACAATTACTCGAACCCTAACCAACTATTAAGACAATACAGGAGTAATCACAGATCCCACAACCCTAGTTGTGAGTTTTAGTTCCACATAAAAGAGAAAGTGGTAACAATAACTGAATTCATAATTCAAAGTGATTAAACTTACAAAAGGTGTAGTAAGAAATTGATTCTCTTACCAAATTAAAGAAGAATATCCCACAACTAAATCAAAGAATTGAAGATTGAAATCCAAGTTTAGAGACCAAAGAGAAGTAAGGTAGTCTTTTGAATAAGTTCAAGATGTTAAACCCTAAAACTAGAGAGCAAAGGGATTAATGTCGTGAAGTTCAAGATGTTCCTCCCTCCTCAATCAAACCCTAAAAGCTTCTATTTATATCCGTAACTTAAGAAAAATTCGAAATTAAAAATTAAGATTTTTCTCCTTAGTTGATGACATGTCTGACGGCTTATCAGAGGTCTGATAGCTTATCAGACCATGTCGTCAGACATGATTCCTATTTCTTGCCTTCTGATTCTGAGTGATGACTATTCAAAGTTCTGATAGCTTATCAGGACATGTTATCAGAAAATCTTCTGCTTCTGAGTGACAGCATTCTTGATGGCTTATCAGACACCTGGCGACTTATCAGGGGATGTCGTCACACTTCTGTTCCAACTTCCTCACACTGTCAATAGATAATGATGACTCTGATAACTTATAACAAATTTGACGACTTATCAGACAAGTCGTCAACTACACTTTCATGGCCACTTGTTCCAAATTCACGTCTTTTGCTTTTATTATCTTTGGTTTTCTTGCATCTTGACTTTCCTACATTATCAAAGATAAAGCAATCAAAAATGACAAAAGTTGTTTAAGACTTTACAATTATTTCTAGTTAAAAGCCTTAAATGTGTTAGCATTATCTCACAAATCAATACACCACAAAACTATTTGTACCATCAGGCAAAGTCAACACTGGGGCTGAAGTAAGTCGAGTCTTCAACTCCTGAAAAATCTTCTCACAGGAATCTGACCAAAGGAACTTAACTTTCTTTTGGGTCAATCGGGTCATGGGAGACGCAATAGATGACAATCCTTCAACAAAATGGTGGTAATTGCCAGCTAGACCCTTAAAACTCCTAATGTTAGATGGAGAGATAGGTCTAAGCTAATTTCTTATAGCTTCTGTCTTTTGGGGATCGACTCTAATACCTTCGACTGAAATAATATGACCCAAAAAAGCTACGAACCTTAGCCAAAACTCACACTTGTTGAATATGGTGAACAACTGATGATCTCTAAGAGTTTGCAAAATAATTCTAAGATGATCTGCATGGTCATTCTCGGTACGAGAGTAAACAAGGATATCATCTATGAACAGTATGACAAACATGTTAAAAAACTGCTTGAACACTCGATTCATGAGGTCCATGAAGGCCGTTGGAGCATTTATTAGCCCGAAAGACATTACCAGAAACTCAAAGTGGTCAAACGGGTTTGAAAGGTTGACTTCGGGATATCACACTCCCTTACTTTAAGTTGATGATAACCGGATCTAAGGTCTATCTTAAAGAAATAACTTCCACCTTGTAATTGCTCAAACAGGTCATCTATTCTCAAAAGAGGGTACTTATTCATGACTGTGACCTTATTAAGCTAATGATAGTCAATGCACATACACAAAGAACTATCTTTCTTTCGCACAAATAGGACAGGTGCGCCCCAAGGAGAGACACTGGGACTTATGAGACCTTTATCTAGAAGATCTTTGAGTTGATCTTTCAACTCCTTAAGATCTGCGGGTGCCATACGGTATGGAGGAAAAGAAATAAGCTATGTATCGGGAAGAAGGTCAATCCCTAACTTTATCTCTCTATCTGGAGGTACCCCTGGGAGATCTTCCGAAAAGACATTAGGAAACTTATTAACTATACTGACTGACTGAATAGTCGGAGCCTCAGACTTAGTGTCCTTAACCCAAACTAGATGATAGATGCAACCTTTGGATATTAACTTTCTGGCTTCAATATAGGATATAAAATGACTCTTGGGAGCTACTGAACTCCCGAACAACTAAAAAACTGGCTCATCAGGGAACTAAAACTTAACCACACAGGTAAGACAGTCTATAGATGCATAACAAGAGTGAAGCCAATCCATACCCAGAATAATATCAAAATCCACCATATCTAACTCATCAAATCAGCAAATATGACTCTATAAAGAACAGTAATGGGATACTTTTTATACACTTTCTTAGAAATAACTGACTCTCCTACTGGGGTAGAAACTAGAACGGGCTCAGGGATCTTTTCTGGACTTATTTCAAAGTTCACAGCAACTAACGGGGTCACATGAGAGAAACTTGACCTAGGGTCCAACAACACATAAACATCAAAGTGAAAGACATGGAGCATAGCAGTAATAACATCGAGAGAATCCTTCTTCTCCTGATGGGACGATAAAGCATAGAATCAGTTCTGGCACTATTTTCCACCGGTACTGGATGAAGTGCCCTGAGGAGGAGTTGGACGGGCTAAAGGAGCCGGGGCACTAGTACCCTGAGTCTGAGGTCGGGCATATCTGTTCCCTTGTATAGCATGAGGGTACTCTCTAAGTCTGTAGACTATCTTTCCACAACCAAAACAACCCCTCTGATATGCTAAGAACTCATCGGGATCGTCCCTACCACACTTAGTACAAGAAAGATAACGTGTTCTATTTCTCACACTATTCTGGGATCTAGACATAGAAGACTTATTCCCTTGCTCATATCTGGTTCTTGGCGTAGGAGAACTAGCTAATGAAGGCACTGACATAGATGAACGATTCTGAAACTGGGGCCGATTCCCTCTATGGGATCTAGTCTGTCCTTGCTCAAACTCCTCCGATCTAGCCCTCTTATTTCCCCTTACTCTATCTCTCTTTCTTAGCTTATTTGCCTCAATCTAATTAGTATGTATCATCAGCCTAGATAGATCTATATCCCTATTGAGAATAGAAATCCTACACTCTTTCAGCACCAAACAAGACACACCTGTCACGAACTTACTCATACTAGATCGGGTGTCAGCTACCAATTTAGGAACATACTTAGCTAACTAGTTAACTTGAGGCAATACTCCTTAACAGTTATAGAGACTTGCCTAAGGTTCATGAACTCCTCTATCTTTGTTTCCCTCATCTCAAGTAGGAATAACTTATCCAAAAATGCATCTTGGAACACCTGCCAAGTTATAGGAGCAGCATCCTCCCCTCTATTCTTCCTCTACGCCACAACTCAATCATAAGAAATGTCTTTCAAATAATAAGAGGCCAGTTCCACACTCTCCTCTTCAGTCACATGCATAACCAAGGTGATTTTCTTCACCTCATCAAGATACAACTGTGGGTTCTCTCCTACCCTCGACCCATAAAACACTGGTGGGTTCATCCTCATAAAATCTCGAATCCTGGATGTAGCTAAATAACCTCCTTGCTGATGTGGAATGGCAGTCTAAATATTAGCAGTGAATGTCTGGGCTAACGCCTGAAAAGCAGCCAGAAACTCAGCATGAGACACATTCTCATTCAGGGGATCAACAGGATGGGGTTGCTGGTTATCATTCCTATAGGCATTAGCTCTTCGCGGAGGCATTTTCTATCATAAAAGATCATGAATTAAAAGCAGAGAGAGACAAATATAATCATGATAGATTGTGAAAGAAAGAGATGACTTTTTCCTAAAACGTCTTGTAGCCCCTTGCTCATAGATGTGGTGCGTTATACATCGATGATCAAGACTCTATGTAATGTGGCTTGTCAAACTTCCTAGGACTCCTTAAACCTTAGGCTCTGATACCAAGCTTGTAACGCCCTGAAAGCTCATCCCGGAGTGTCACACGGTGGTTATGGATACAAGTAGCCCTAAGCTAACCCTTTGAGCCTTCTACTACTTCCAACACTTACTTTAGGACAATTATAGCAAAACAAGAATACTGTCATATCATATCTCAACTGAAATAATAAAAGAATACCATCCTAATAGCAACGTACTGAAAAGTCTCAAACATCATTGATAGTCTAGTTTGATAAATCCTCTACTACGCAAACTAGAAAGCCATTAGGACAGACCCCCTACTGACTCGAACTGATCTAAAGGTAATGCTCAAAACACTATGAAAGTGAAAAAGCTACAGATATAGGTCCTCGAACCATGAGGACTCACCAAATATAAAGATGTAGATGAGATGCTCATCTTATGGAAATCCACATTAAAACTCGTATAAGGTTTTACTGGAAACCAGTTATGCATTTAACATTACGAGAATAACTCTGGAATGTGGATTTCAAAACTCATGTAAGGATCAAAAGATCAAATACTTTTTATACTATTTAATATCAATGTATCAACTCATATAAATGTATGGTAAATCATCATGATTTTAAAGTTTTTCTCAAAATTCTACCATAATACCAAAATAATAGCTTCAAATCATAATCTCATACTCAATTTAATGGAAAACTATAATCAATGGCTCAAATCATGCTCATGATATTCAAAATCATAAAAGAACATTCTTTAACTCAAAGAAACCATGAAATTTCATAAATCAATCACATCATGTTCAAAATTTCTCAACAAAATACTATGGGTATAAAATTCAATATTTAAAATCATAGGTAATTCATAAAAACATAGCTTTTGGGCACAAGGGCGAAAGGATTGCCCTTGTTCAAACCCCACATGCCTTAGATTAATAAAATTGGATGAACAACTTACTTTTGAGATGTTATTGGAACTCTTGAATGCAGGTTCTTGAAGCTTTTGACTTGGAAGTCTTGAATCTTGACTCAATTTAGAAAATCTATGGTGAACCCTTGAGATTCTTGGAAGAGGATTTGGATGCTTAGGGTTTTTGGTTGAGGGAAATCTTGAGAAAAATCTCATATGATGCTTGTAGTGACCTTAATTCTGATGTTTGTATGGTTTAAGAGGTTTGGAAAAGTCCAAAGTGCCCTTTTTACCTTTTGTACGAAGCAGGAAAAATTGAACAGGAAACCCAACTTTATGGGCCACAAAAATGTGCCACTATCGTGGTGGATCACTGTAAATTGAGGAATGGGAATCTGGGAGTCACTGTGATGCATATCCATCATGTTATCCCACTAGTTGGGACTTGGAACTTCATCACGTCGCGTCACAATCGCGCTAGGCCACTAAAAATTGACTATTAGGAAATTGGGGTCCCCCACGACGTGCCACTATCATAGAGTTCCACTGGAATTTGACAATTGTTAAATAGACCCTCTCCGCGATGCACCAAACACTAAAATGATGGTGTTTTACGACTAGAACTTAAATTAGCCATAACTTCTTGCTCGATTATCGGATTCGGGTGGATCTTATATCGTTGGAAAGCTAATTAAAATTTCTACATGATAAGAATTAGAAATTAGGGAAAGTCTATATGGTTTAAAAGTTACTCACTTAGAAAGTCATTCCTTAACCTTCTAGAGATGAAATTAGGCTTAGGGAAAAGTTTGGGGTATTATAGTAATAAACTAGAAAATCTAAATGACTAGGTCCCCTAACTATGAAGACTCCCCAACTGTCGGGATGTAGATGGAGATTCGCAAAATCACTCACGTTGCTGAAACTGAGCACCTGAACCTACATTATGAGATAATGTAGCACATAGACGTATATGTGGATCAGTACTTATGGATTGTACTGAGTGTATGGGGGTGAATGCATAAGTAAAATAATGTCTCAACATTATCAGAATTTGTAATATAATCCATGCTAAATATAGATGACTCACATAAGCTTGAATAACTTAAAACTAAGAATCATAATAATGAGTAGTAAAACATAATGTATAAATCTAGTGAGTCATAACATTTAGTTTTTAAAAGTTGCACTTGTATTCTACCTTGAAATCGTACTGTCTAAGTATAGTAAGGACTCACTTTTATATCTGTAAACTAAAAACCGAAATCTAGTAGCAAATGACTTATAAAATTAATATCTGAATAAAATTGTGAGCCTTTACACTTAGTTTTCTAAAAGCTTTTCTATTAGACTTTACTCTTTTCTGTAAGATGTTGGAAGGTTCTTCAAACCAACATAAACCATGTGATCTAACATATAGTTCAATGTCTAGTTCCCATATGGGAAAACTTCACGCTAGGGAGATGTATCATACTCTTGCCAAGTAGTATAACCTAATCTAAGTGATTACATCTATAACTGTCATCCATATAGAAATGGGAATAATCTGATAATCTGTACCTATGTTGGCTCGTAGTTTTAGGGCATGTAAACATGCCTAACTTGGTGCTAATTACTATTCCCTTTAATATGTATGCTCATTCTATAGGAAATCCACTTTAAAACTAGTATAAATGGTTTATAATGTAAACCAACTGTATATCTGTTAATTTAAACTGTAACTGAAACTATAAAGTGGATTCCATGTCTGAACTAAGATCAAAAGATCAAATCTTTATTAAAAATTGAAAATAACTAGTCATGGGATTCTTAAAGCATAGTCATTCTTGAAATATCAACACTCAAACTAGGGATTACTAATACATGCATCAAATTTATGTCAAGTCATAATAAAGTTCATGCTTAATAGTTAAAGCTTTGAAATTCAATTCTAAATATAGATATTTATATCACACAAAAGAGAATACAAAAATAGCCATGTAATTCTTTATCTAAATTATTTAAAATCTCATAATCTTCAAATAGAAATATTTGGGTATGAACCCTAAATTGAAATTCATGGGTAATCATACAAAATCATGTAACTTTGTAATTTAAAAATTAGTTTTGGGCAAAAGGGTGAAAGAATTATCCTTGTTGAAAACTCCCACATACCTTAATTGATGACTAGATGAAGAAGCTTGAACTTTAGGTTCCTATTTGTTCTCTTGAAGTTTGATTCTAGAATATTCTTGAATTTGGGAATCTTTAATTTTGAGTTACCTTGGAAAAAGAATTGTGGAATTTGGATTTCCTGGGGATAAAGATTTGAGTTCTAGGGTTTCCTTAGAGAGTAATTTTGATGAAAAGTGAGCATATCAGGCATAGAATAGGATTACTTCTCTGTTACTCATGATTTGGGGGCTTAGGAAAAGACTAAATCGCCCTTTAAAAATTTAACTCGAAATAGAAGTCCCAATGTTTGGCTCCACCGCAGTGTACCGTTATCGCGGTGGCTCACTGGAAAAGGGACGAGTGTCATTTTGGCCTCTATCTTGACGCGGCATAATCGTATTGCACCACTGGAAAAGGATGAGTGCCATTTTACACTCCACCGCGATGCTGTCTCTATCCAATTGGGAATTTTGATGTGATATAGGCAAATCGCGTTGAACTACTGGAAAAGAATGAACGGGAACTAAAACATCTCCGCGATACAGGATAATCATGGTGCTCCACTAAAAATTGGATAATTACGAATTTATCCTTCTCTGCAATGCGATGCTTATCATGGTGCTCTACTACTTTCACTAAAATCTCCATAACTTCTTAATCGAGTATTAGATTGAGGCAAAATTTGTATCGTTGAAAAGCTGATTCAATTATCTACACATTGGTGGGTATAGATATGGAAAATTATAATCGTATCAAGATTTATACACTTTTAAAGATTTCTCATGATATACTAGGAGCTAAACTGAGCTAGGAAAAATATGGGGTATTAGAATATCTCCCATTGGGAATATTCATCCTTGAATGAGACTAATTAAACTGAAGATACTGAGGAATTGAGGCTATATGTTGGAATGTACAACTGAAACAACTGCATGACTGAATATAAAGCATACTGAGCAATTGAACTAATTTGCAAATGCATGACTTTACATGGAGATAACTATATAGCTCAATCTGAGACTGGAAAAGAACTGAATTAAGGAGGACTATTACCTTTAGCCAAATTTGAGTTTTCAGAGAAGAGGTGAGGATACTCGGTATACATGTCTGCTTATGCTACCCAAGTAAAACTCTCAACAGACTAATTTCGCCACAGAACTTTGACCAAGTGAACTTCTTTGATCCTTAGTCTACGTATCTTATGATTAAGAATCTCTACTGGAACTTCTTCGTATGAAAGCCTATTTTGAATATCTATGCTTTCTAGAGGGACTACAACAGCTGAATCATACATACACTTCTTCAATAAAGAAACATAGAACACAGGGTGAACCAATGACAAGTCTGCATGTAGCTCAAGCACATATGCTACCTTTCCCACACGACTCAAAATCCTATAGGGGCCTACATATCGGGTACTAGTTTTCCCCTTTTTGCCAAATCTCTTCACCCCCTTCATGGATGAAACTTTCAAATGCACAAGATCATCTACTTCCAACTCAAGATCTCTCCTTCTTACATCAGCATAAGATTTCTGATGACTCTGAGTTGCTTTCAATCTCTCTCGAATCAAATGAACTTTCTCCATGGCTTCAAACACCATATCTAGCCAAATCAAAGAAACCTCGACTACTTCAAACCAATCGACGGGTGATCTACATCTCCACCCATAAAGATCCTCAAATGGGGCCATCTGAATACTTAAATGGTAACTGTTATTGTAGGCAAACTCGATCAATGGCAAGTGGTCATCCCAAATCCCTTTGAAATCAAGAACACAACCCCTCAACATATTTTCTAAGGTCTAAATAGTACTCTCTTCCTCACCATCTGTCTGTGGATGAAATACTAAACTGAGATGAACTTGGGTACCAAGACTCTTCTGAAAGGCTTTCCAAAACTAAGAGGTAAAATGAGTACCAATATCTGAGATGATGGACAAAGAAAATCCATGCAATATAACCAATGTCTGATATACAGCTTAGCATAATTTTCAGCTATGTAAGAAGTGTGAACTGGTAAGAAATGGGCTAATTTGGTTAATCTGTCTACAATAACCCAAATTGATTAATGTTGATGATGCAAATAGGGTAATCCAATCACAAAGTCTATATTCACCTCTTCCCACTTCCAATTGGGAATACCAAACTCCTACAAAGTGACACCAGGTCGTTGGTGCTCTACCATAAAATGTTGACAAGTCGCACACTTGGCTATAAATTCTTCGATATCTTTCTTCATACAACTCCACCAAAAGATATCCCACAAATTGAGGTACATCTTGATGACTTCCAAATTAATGGAATAACGAACACCATGCTCTTATGCGATAATCCGCTGTATCAAATCATCCACACATGGCACACATGATCCATTCTGGTATCTCAACACACTATCTCCCCTTGGGATAAAACCTCTATCTTTTGGTCTTTAACTGACCCCTTCAATTTGACTAAACTAGGATCCTTGTCCTACTTCTCTTCACTTCAGAAACTAGAGAAGATTCTGAACTACTCTAAACCCAAATATTTCCTTCAACTGAGTCAACCAACCCCATAACCAATCTATCTAACCGATGAAATTCCTGAACTAATTCTCTCTTATCATTCTCCACATGAGCAATACTTCCTATAGAAAATCTACTAAGGGCGTCTACCACTACATTGGCCTTGCCCGGATGATACAACACACTCATATCATAATCCTTTAATAATTCTAACTACCTTATCTGATGAAGATTTAACTTTCTCTAAGCAAACACATACTGTAAACTTTTGTGGTCCGTAAATAGATCAATATGCACCCCATAAAGATAGTGCCTCCAGATCCTTAAGGCAAACACAACAACTGCTAACTCAAGATCATGGGTAGGGTAGTTATTTTTGTGAGGCTTAAGATATCTAGAGGCATAGGCTATAACCTTACCTCTCTACGTCAAAGCACAACCCAGACCGATTCTAGAGGCATCACAATAGACAACGAACCCATTTGTACTATCAGGTAGTGCTAAAATTAGGCTGAGGTGAGTCGCATTTTCAACTCCCAAAAATGCTTCTCACAAGAATCTGACCACTGAAACTTAACTTGCTTCTGAGTTAATCTAGACATAGGGGATTCAATAGACAAAAACCCTTTAACAAAACAACTGTAATAGCAAACTAGACCCAACAAACTTCTAATGCCTGATAGAGAAATGGGTCTAGGCCAGTTTCTTGCTATTTTTTTCTTTTACAGATCAACTCTAATACCATCACTGGAAATAATATGACCGAGGAAAGCTATTGATCTTAGCCAAAATTCACATTTGCTAAATTTGGATAACATATGGCGATCCCTAGGAGTTTGCAACACAACTCTAAGGTAGTCTGCATGAACATCATCACTACGAGAATAGACAAGAATATCATCGATAAAGACTATGACAAATATGTCCAAATACTTTCTGAACACTCGGTTCATCATGTCCATGAAGGCTACTGGGGCATTAATAAGACAAAATGACATGACTAGAAACTTTAAATAATCGTAACGAGTTCAGAAAGCTATCTTTGGAATATCACTGTCCCTTACTCTAAGTTGATGATAGCCGAATCTAAGGTCTATCTTGGAGAAATAACTTGCACCTTGGAGCTGGTCGAATAAGTCATCAATCCTAGGAAGAGGATATTTGTTTTTGACTGTGACTTTATTAAGATGATGATAGTCAATGCACATTCGCAAAGAACCATCCTTCTTTTGCATGAATAAGACGGGATCGCCTCATGGAGAGACACTAGGACTTATGAAACCTTTATCTAAGAGGTATTTAAGAAGCTTTTTTAATTCTTTAAGCTTGGCTGGAGACATACGATATTGAGGAATGGAGATGGGCTAAGTATCAAGAATAAGGTCAATACCATATTCTAATTCCCTATCGGGAGGTACCCCTAGAAAATCTTCGAGGAAAATATCAAGAAACTCATTGACTACACAAACTCACTAAACTATTAGAGTCTCAAACTTAGTGTCTTTGACTCAAACTAGATGATAGATACACCCTTTTGAGATCAACTTTTTGTCTTTAATATATCTGAAAGTCAACCATATCTAACTCTATTAAATCTGCTGACATTATTTTATGAAGGATAGTGATAGGACACTTTCTATAGACTCGTTCGGCAACAACTGACTCACCCACTGGGGTAGAAACTAAGAATGGCCTATGGATCTTTTCAGGACCTATTTCAAAATTTACTGCAACTAGTCAAGTCACATAAGAGAAATTTGACCTAGGTTCTAACAACACATAAACATCAAGATAAAAGACACAAAATATACTAGTGACAACATCTGGTGAACTCTCTTGCTCTTGATGAGATAGTAAAGCATAAAATTAATTCTGGCACTGACCGTCACCGGTACTGGATGATGTTCCCTGAGGAGGGACTGGGCGACCTAGAGGGACTGATGAACTAGTAGCCTGAGTCGGGGGATGAACATCCTTGTTTCGCTACTTAGCATACAGACAATCTTTGATTCTATGACCCAATTTACCACAACCATAACAACCTTTCTATCCCAACAAACACTCACCAAGATGATTCTTACCACACTTTGCACATGAAGAAAAATTGGGTTTTCCACTCACTCTATTATGAGATCTAGACATAGAAGTCTTACCCCACTGCTCCTGTCTAGCTATGGGGGTAGGAGAACAGGCATAGACGAATGATTCTAAAATAGCAAATAATTTTCCCCTCCAAACTTTGTCTGGTCATACTCAAACTGCCCTGTTCTAGCCTTCTTATTTCCCATCTCTCTTTCCTTTAACTTTTTTACCTCAATCTATTAAGCGTGAATAATCAACCTTGCAATATACATGTCCCCAATAAGCATGGCAGTCTTGCACTCCTTGACTATCAAACCAGATACTCCAATAACAAACTTTCTCATACTTGCCTTAGGGTCAGACATTGTATTAGGGGCATACTTAGACAACTGGTTGAATTTAAGGTAGTACTCTTTTTTTGTCATCGAGACCTTCGTCAGGATCAGAAACTCCTCTACCTTATTTTCTCTCATTTCACGCGAAAAGAACCTGTCTAGAAATGAATCCTAAAACACTTACCAAAATATAGGAGTTGTATTCCCACCTCTACAATTCTTCCACATAACCACCCAAGCATATGCCACATCCTTCAACCTATAGGAGGAAAACTCTACTCTCTCTTCCTTAGTAACATGCATAATTTGGGTAATCTTTTTTAACTCATCTATGTAAAGTTGTGGGTCCTCACCTGCTTTTGACCCAAAGAACTCAGGCTAATTGATTCTCACGAAGTAATGAATTTTAACTGCTGCTAAATTCCCATTCTGTTGAAGTGGGACTGCCGCCTAATGGTTGCCCTGAACATTGGCAGTCACAGCCTGGGCCAACACCTGAAAGGCAGCCTAAAATTCAGCACGGGATACATTTTCATTCAGAGGGTTAGTAGGCTGGGGTGGCTGGTTATCATTTCAGCGGGCGTTATCTTGATGAGGAGGCATATTTTACTATTATGTAAGAGAACAAGTTAAAAAAAGATAGAGATATTGTAAGCATGATAGATCATGAAAGAATGAGATGATTTCCTAAAAGCGTCCTCATTCTCATAAATGTAGCGCGTTTCACATCCATGATCAAGACTCTACGTAACGCGGTTTGTCTGACTCCCTAGGACTCTTATAACCTTAGGATCTGATACCAAGTTTGTAATGCCCTGAAAATAGGTCCTGCGACATCACAAGGTGCTCGAGACTACGAGTAGCCTTAAGCTAACCCTATAAGCCTTCTAAAAAATCTAAAGCTCATAATAAAGCAAATGTAGATATATATTCAAAGCTAAAATGCGATATTCTGTATGAGCTAAGTTGAAACCGTCAGAACATAATATCTGAAAATACTAAACGCAAGAATCTAATCAATGAATTCTTGAAATTTGAATCACATCTAGATGTCTGAAAAGCCTCTACTACTAATAAGTAAAATGACACTGGACAAGTCCTTAGCTTACTCAAACTGATGAAAAAATTCTGAATCAACTACTGTAATAAACTAGAAAATCTGAATGACTGGGTCCCCAAACTATGAGGACTCACCAACTATTGGGATGTAGATGGAGATGCTCAAAATCACTCACACTGCTGAAGCTGAGCACCTGAACCTACATTATGAGACAATGTAGCGTATTAACGTATACGTGTATCAGTACTTCTAGATTATACTAAGTATATGGGGGTGAATGCATAATTAAAAAAATGTCTCAACATCATCAGTATTTGTAAAATAATGCATGCTAAATATAGATGACTCACATAAGCTTGAATAACTGAAAATTCAGAATCATGATAATGAGTAGCAAAACATGCTGTATAAATCTAGTGAGTCATAAAATTTAGTTTTTAAAAGCTGATCTTGTATTCTATCTTAAAATCATACTGTCTAAGTGAAGGAAGGACTCACGTTTATATTTGTAAACTGAAAATTGAAATCTAGAAGCAAATGACTAATATAATTCAATATCTGAATAAAATTGTGAGCCTTTACACTTAGATTCTAAAAGTTTTTCTTTTAGTCCTTACTCTTTTCTATAAGTTGTAGGGAGGTTCTTCAAACCAAAATAAACCATGTGAGCTAACATGGAGTCCAACATCCAGTTCCCTTATAGGAAAACCTCACGTTAGGGAGAGGTGTAATATTCTTTCCAAGGAGTATAACCTAATCTAAGTGATTACATCTATAGTTGTCATCCATATAGAAATGGGAATAATCTAATAATTTGTACCTACATTGTCTCGTAGTTCTGGGGCATGTAAACATACCCAACTCAGTGCTAAATACTACTACCTTTAATCTGTATGCTCATTCTGTAGGAAATCCACTTTAAAACTAGTATAAATGGTTTATAATAAAAACCATCTATATATCTGTTAATTTAAAATGTAACTGATACTGTAAAGTGGATTCCATGTCTGAACTAAGATCAAAAGATTAAATCTTTATTAAAATCTAAAAATAACTAGTCATGGGATGCTTAAAGCATAGTCACTCTTGAAATATCAACATTCAAACTAGGGATTAATAACCCATGAATCAAATTCATGTCAAGTTATAATAAAGTTCATGCTTAATAGTGAAAGCATTGACATCAATTCTAAATCTCGAAATTTATATCACACGCATGAGAATATGAAAATAGCTATGTAATTCATCATCTGAATCACTTAAAATCTCATAATCTTCAATTAGCAATATCTGGGTATGTACCCTAAATTGAAATTCATGGGTAATCATACAGAATCATGTAACTTTGTAATTTTAAAACTTCTTTTGGGCACAAGGATGAAAAAATTATCCTTGTTGAAAAGCCCGCATACCTTAATTGATGACTAGATGAAGAAGCTTGAACTTTAGGTTCCAATTTGTGCTCTTGAAGATTGATCCTTGAATATTCTTGAATTTGGGAATCTTGAATTTTGAGTTACCTTGGAAACAGAATGGTGGAATTTGGATTTCATGGGGATTAAGATTTGAGTTCTAGTGTTTCCTTGGAGAGTAATTTTGATGAAAAGTGAGCATATTAGGCTTAGAATAGGTTTAATTCTCTATTATTCACGATTTGGGGGCTTGAGAAAAGACTAAATTGCCCTTTAAAAATTTAACTCAGAACTGGAAGTCTGGATTTTTGGCCCCACTGTGGTGCACCGTTATCGCGGTGACTCATAGGAAAAGGGACGAGTGCCATTTTGGCCTCTAGCTCAAAGTGAGGTAATTGTGTTGCGCCACTAGAAAAGGACGAGTGCCATTTTGAACTCCACCGTGATGTGGTGTCTATCCAATTGGGAATTTTTATATGATACAGGAAAATCACGTTCAGCTACTAGAAAAGGACAAACAGGAACTGGAACTTCTCTGCGATGTGGGATAATCGCAGTGCTCCACTAAAAATCGGACAATTGCGAATTTGTCCTTCTCAGTGACACGATGCTTATTGCAGTGTTCTACTGCTTTCACTAAAATTTCCATAACTTCTTAACCGAATATCCGATTGAGGCGAAATTGGTATGGTTGGAAAGCTGATTCAATTATCTACACATTGGTGGGTCTAGAGCTGAAAAATTCTAATCGTATCAAGAGTTATACACTTTTAAAGTTGTCTCTTGACATACTAAGTGCTAAACTGAGCTAGAAAAAATATAGGGTATTACAGATATCCTCATCCCGAATTTTAAGTTGATGATACCCAGACCTTTCAACTGATCAAAAAAGTAATTTATTCGGAGAAGCGAATACTTGTTCTTAACCATCAGCTTATTTAACTGCTGGTAGTCAATATACATCCAAAGGGAACCATCCTTTTTACGCATGAATAACACCGGTTTACCCCACGGGAACACACTAGGACAAATAAAACCCTTATCCAAAAGATCCTTAAGTTGCTCCTTGAGTTCCTTCAACTCAAACGGGGCCATTCTATAAGAATGAATATATATTGGATGAGTGTCCGAAACCAAATCAATCCCAAACTCAATCTCTATGTCCGTAGGAACACCAAGGAAATCATTTGAAAAGACCTCATGAAACTCATTCACCAATGAAAATGAATACAAAGAAGGACCTTCTGAGTTAGAGTCTTTAACCCGAACCAAATAATAGAGACATTCTTTTGAGATTAACCTCCGAGCTCTAAGATATAATATAAACTTCTCCTTAGTAGCTAGGAAACCACCCTCCCATTTAATCACCGGTTCACCAGGGAACTTAATGGAAACCTTACGGGTCCAACAATCTAAGGACGCATAGCATTAGTTTAACCAATACATCCCCAAAATGACATCAAAATCCACCATATCTAATTCAAACAATTCCACCAAAGTCTCCTTACTACCAACATATACCACACACCCCTTATAGACTCTTTTAGCAACCACAGAGTCACCTAATGGGGTAGAAATAGAAAAAGGATCTGAAATATCCTCAGGATCAAAATCAAAATACACCACCACAAATGAGGTCACATAAGAAAGAGTGGACCCCAGACCAAGTAAATAATACACATCATGAGAAAAAAGTTGTAACATACTAGTCACAACATCAGGCGATGCCTCAGACTCCCATCGGGAAGCAAGTGTATATAACCTATTTCGGCCTGTGCTGGTACCAGAAGCAAAAAAAGATGCAGAAGCAGCACCCCTGGGTGCAGGAGCAAATGAAGAGGAAACTGAAACCTTGTTCGCCCCCGAAACAACCTTACCATTAGGAAATATTCTAAGCATATGGCCTGGCTGACACATTAGAAGCACTTTCCCCTCCCCTCATCACAAAAGCCCCGATGCAATCGACCACATACCTACAAGGAGGACATGATGAAGCCGACTAAGCCTCACTAGCCAGAGATTTGGAACCCCATTCCCGGAAGTTATCACCACTATGATGAAGCCTTTATCCAACGACTTTGGGTAAGGAGCACTAACTGTGAGGAAAGAACCATAACTCCCTCACTTGTTCTTTGGCCACTTACCACCATCTCGACCACTTTGCTGTTGACCACCACCCTGCTCAGAGAATCTAAACTACTTACCCTATCTTTCATCTACCTCAAACTGCTTTTTCTTTTCCTCCTACACCTGTTTCATATGAATAACCAACCTAGAGATATCCATGTCCTTGATAAAAAAAATGCAGTCTTTCTTTCAAGGATCAACTTATGAGCAATCCTGAAGCAAATTTTCTCATCCTAGCCCTCATATATGACATTATTTCCAAAGCATACCTAGACATTTGATGAAATTTCAAGGCATATTCCTTGACCGATATCTTTCCCAATTTCAGATTAACAAATTCCTCTGTTTTTGCTTCCTTCAACTCCTGACAAAAGAAGCGATCAAAAAAAGCATTACAGAAAGTCTCCTATATAGATGACTCATTAATCTCACCCCATTCTTAATCCCATTTCTCATACCATTGGTACACCATATATTTTAGCTGATAGGCTACAAAATTCACCCCTTCCACATTTGTAGACTGGATGACCCTTAAGATCTCCTCCATCTCATCCAAAAAACCCTAAGGATCCTCCTCCACCTTAACACCAATAAAATTTAAAGGGTTCAACCTCATAAACTAGCCAACCCTTGTGGCCTTAGAAGATTCAATACAAGATGTACCATGCTCAACCAGAGAAACTAACAACTGAGCAATCACATAGATCGACTAACGAAACTCTGCATTCATCACATCTACTTGAGGAGCCTGAAAAAGAATAGAAGGAATACGTGGAACTCTAGAAAAATCAGCAGCGAGACCCCAATACCGAGTATGGATTCCATAAGTAGAGCATGTCCTATCAACATTGTCCCCAGTTGAGACAGGGAAGTTTTTGTGTGCATCAGATCGTCGAGGCATAATCTAAAAGGAGAACAAATAGAAATTAGAGAAGATTCTAGGACATAGTTCCAAGCTTGAAAATAGAACACAAAGAAAGAGGAACATTCCTAAATGTCTTGTAGCCTCTCTCTTACGAGTGTGGTACGCTACACACCCTTAAAAGAGACTCTACTTGACACAACTTTTTGGACTCCCAATTGACCATGAACCTAAACCTCTGATACAAACTTGACATGACCCAAACTGGGTCCTTGTCGTAGTGGGCATCCTAATTTCAACCAGGATCAGGACCACCCCCATTACCCAACCCAATATTCAAACACGTACCCTAAGTCGAATGAATTCCAAACATATAACAAGATAGCATTTTATACACTTCCAGACTCTGGGATAGTTTCATAACCATGACCAACCCAAGAAAGTTCAATCTTCCAATACCCAACCGATAACCATACCTAAACTAAAATAACAACAAAGTATGAGTCCATAACATAATAGGATGGAACAATCATAAATATAGTTAAATTATATCATCCATGATACCAATATCAATGCAAAGTCTAACACCACTACCGACACCCCCCATACCAACCCATAGTAGTCCCACAAAGCCTCTAACCAAAAGTAAAATAATATCCGGTCGAGACATACCCCCGACCATAGCTAAGAACCATAGCCTATATAATGACCAAAGTATGTAAAAATAGCCATGAAATGAAATGGATCCTTACTAAATATGGAAGCTCACTATTTCAATTAAATCGAGCTGATCTCGAATCTAAGCACTGGGTAAAAGGAGTAGAATGGTTGTTTCCTGCATTGCATGGGGATATAACCGACCGAAAATAGGTTAGCGGGTGAACGTTAGCATGCACTCAAGATAAGGATAAAATAATTCCAACCTTTAAAATCAATTAAACCAAACATATGCATTGACAATCATACATAGATATATATATATATATATATATAACCATGATGGAAAAGAGAATTGGGTTTAGTATGTCTTTAAAACCATTAACCTGGGTCTGTGTAGCTTAGCCGTCCTAGAACTACCCACAGGCTATATGGGTCCAGTTTAACCCTGTAAAATGGCCTCGATATATGTAGCCGCATAAATCAGAGATACTATAGGAGTAAGAAATTTTTGAGTACCCTTCTCTCTCTATGATACATATGTACAAGTGTACTTTGGGGATTCCCATGTACCCCGTAAATATCATATATGGTCTCCATGACCAATCCTCATGTCAGAAAATATAAGTTTCTAGTGTCTGTCTGTTGGACTCCCACATTCATGGTTAGCTATCACACCTCACCATTTTTCCCAATTAAAACCATTACCATACAACCAAGCCATCATTCCATTTATTATTAGCCAAGGATATAAGTAATGGTATCGTTATACTGATTATAGCTTACAAGCAAAGTCCTTATCCATTATTTTTTAATAGGAAGGGATTCCTATGTACCCAAAGATTGCATTATTAAGTTCACTTGGGGGAATCCCATGTATCCCGCAGGTGATCATTATTATGTTTACTTGGGGGATTACCTTGTACCCCCCATAAGTCTTTCAATTAGAACAACCATAACTACCAAGACCTTACCATTTAACCATTCCAATCCATTTAAACCATTTAGGATCCCATTACCAAGTTATACCATGCATAGTTCAATGAAAGTCTAACAATTTAACCAAAAATATTCTCATAGGCATTTTATAAAACAAGTTGGGGGAATAGTGTTTCCAAAGCCAAAACCATCTACCAATTAGCCATTCCCATGCAACCAAATGTTCAAATCACCATAATAATATCAAAACCATAATTAAAAGACATGTGAAAACCATAACCAACCCTTGTAACCAAAACCCCCAACATGTATTTGAAAACTCTAAACTATACAATATTTATGAAATGAAAACAATTCATAAAGTATGCCTTAAATTGGAACTAACAATGAGGGAGGAGTAACATGTCTTTGATTACGAAGTTAACGAAGATAAATCACCCTTATAAACCCCAAATTGATCCTATTGATGAAACCCTAGCCTTTATTGACCCAAGAGCCTTAAGAGAATTTGAGAGTGTTTTAAGAGAGTTTGAGTGATTTCAAATAGGTTAAATGATATCCCAAGAGTGTTATAAGTCATGGGTCCTTAAAAGGTTAAGAGGAGAAATGTCCAAATTACCCCCAACTTAAACTGCTTAAAATTTCCACTTGGTGGTACGACCACCCTATCCCAACTGTACCCTAGGGTATGAGTGGTACCCGTAACTCATACCTAGGTCTCCCCTTGGACCCCAAAACCATCCAACATATGACCTCCTAAGACAAAATATACCCAAACATATGACTAGTACCATGAAATCATACCCTAGGCAAAATAGAATCACATAGGCTTAATTTAAGGAAACATACGATTAACATCTTACCATTAGTACTCTAATGTACGACTTGTATGATCCAACCATACCTTGGACAGAAACCTACCAACCTACACTGGTTACCATACGACCATGACCCACCAAATCGTACCACATCATACGACTAGTACCCCAAGTCGTATGATTTTCAGAAGCAAAAAATGGAGAAGTTTTCTAAGGGTCAAAACCCAGGGTGTTTCACTATATAAACAACACATCTCTTTCATTCGTGGACATATGCATCACTCTCATCCCTACTTCTCTTTTGCACAATTGTTTTCACAATATTTTTACTCTCTCCTATACTTAAAATATTTTTGGCTTTTTCATGGATTTTTGGAGTGTTTCCACTGTTGATCACTCTGTTCAAGTAGCGGTAGTTCTATCTCTTCTTGGATCTCTGATTCTTTTGTTGTCTTCTTTTTCTTCTAAAAGAGCTTTCATAGTATTGATTACTATCGCCAACCAGTGAGTCCATTATTAATGCAATTTTAATTTTTTATGTGGTAGTTTTCATGTAACTTAGAGAATATGTTTCTATAATTTGCATTAAAATGATGTCTCTTTTACTTTCTCTGTGGTTGCTACATGTTTTGGTGCACTTGGACTCATGTTTATTTCCTAACAGGTTCCGTTAGAGGGTAATTATTGGGAGTTAAAGAGTTGCCTGGGAGTTTAGGGAAGGAACTATTTATCTCTTCCCTAGTCTATTTTTTTCTCTTCTTTTGATTTATTTAGTAATTAATTATTTTATGAATTACATCGATGTAATAAAATATGAGGACTGCTTATGGGGGCGGGGATTTTATGATGTAAGTGTGTTTATATGAATTATGTTGTCACTTAGCCAAGATACAATCTATGATTATTAATAAATTTAATTATTTCTTAGAAATCATATTTTAGGGATTATTAAGTAACATTTGGTCAAAAAAACTATTTTCAACATGTTTTATTTGATTTTCGGATATTGTAATTAATTTGTAATGATTTACGCATGCCAATTTTCAGCAGTAAAAAGAATCTATTTCAGGTTTAAAAAAATAATTTCAGCAATAATAAAAATAAATTTCAGCTTTAAAAAATAATTTTCAACAATATAAAGTCAGTTTTAGCATTAAAAAATTAATTTCTAGCCTATTTTTTAAATTAATTTCCAGCAATAAAAATCACTTTTAGCTATTTATAAAACGTCCAGCATGTTTTATTAATTTCCAACAAAAAAACTTTTTTTTTTAGCAATTAAATGTGATTCTAGCAATATTTTTATTTAATTTCCAGCATAAAAGAATTATTTTCATCATTTAATTTTAATTTCAGAATTATCTCCTTTTCAATTTCAGCACTTAAAATTATTTTAGCATTTACATTTATTTTTCTCTGTAATTCCAACCATCTAAAATCAACTCTTGGCATGTTAACTTATTTGTTTAGCTTACTTCAAATAATATCCATGTTCTAATTTTCATCATGTTAAAATAGTTTTTTCATTACTTTATTAATCAATTGCGAGATGACCATGATTCCTATTCACCTAAATATCTTGTCTATAGGATTTAGTTAATTAATTTTTGACACACTAATCAATTGTTGGATATTTAGATATCATGACTATAGGTTTTAATTAAACAAATATAATTGACTTTAAGCATGTTAATCACTTAAAAAATCTTTAATTATTCAAGAGGGTTATTTGAGACCATTATATGCTAAATGCTCGTCCTTATTGTTTTGTTTGACGCGAACCCCAAGCCTTATTAGGCATCTTAGTTTTTCTTTTTCTAGACCATAAATCCAAAGTAGAAAGTCCAATGCCTCTTGGAGATTAAGTTGGGATGGGTAGACACTTTAGAAAATACTAGTTTTGTCATTTTTTAGAATGCCTTTAAGTTTAACTAAAAAACTAGGTGGGGTGGGTAGTGACAACGCTCACGCAAATGTATGTGGTCTATCAAGTAGTAAAGTGGCCATAAAGATAGCCAAGTATCAATCCCAAAGGTACTTGATCTAACAACGATTCGATTCTAGTTCACAATTTAGATTCAATTGATGCAAGCGTAACCAAAATAGAGTTTCGAATATTGTAAAATAAAGTAAAGGAAATAAAGCGTAAAATAAAGGTCTTGAACTAATCAATGTAATAAAGCCCAGGGTTAAAGAACTTTGAACAATCATACTATGCTATTGAGCTTCATTTGTTAACTTGCTTATCTTGGTTGTTGATTCATAGGGTTAATTGCATGATCATGGTTTCCCGACCTCTAACTGTTTAACTGATTTGGACATTACAACTACATCGTTGAGTGGAGATGTAATAATACAATTAAGTTCTTTAAGCTATCATCCTATGTGTGAATAAAGATCTAAGTACATTCCTGTCCCAGAAACTAATTTGGATTCCTTATTTCTTAAAAGAATGCACACCATACTTTGTTCATTTCCATGTTCTATCCCGCTATTCCCTCTCCCAAGATCACAAGGGTGATAATAGATGTATTTTTTGGGTGATCAATCCATCAAATAGTTAAATCAATAATAAACAAACAACTAATAATGATAAGCAAATCAAAAAAAAATAATTCAAAATAATAGTACAATGTTCTTGGATTTAACCCCAGAAAGGGAGTTTTTAGCCACTAATAGCCATAATCAACATTCGAATAATTGTATGAATGATTAAAAACATAAAGAAACTAAAAAAAAAGAATGTAAAACTTAAAAAGAAGTTGTGGTATCCTCCAATGGTGTTCCAATTGATCTATAGGTTTCAAGATGTCCAAAACGTGTTTTAAGATGTTATATTTATAGTAGACAAGTCATAAACCGAATAGGATAAGGTTTCCACGCTGTCCTTCTTCAGATGGGATAAATTATTATGCTTTTGATGCTTATCACATTGCGGTGGTAGGATCATCACTATTAGCTCACTACATAGCTTAATCGCATTGAGCCACTGGATGTGACAATTCCTGATTGGTGCTTCATGGCATCGAGGTGGTAATTTCATTGGGATAGACGTCTCCACGCGCCCTCATCTATTAGACCTATAGTTTTGGGTTGCTTAGGAATATCCTGGTACATGGAACACACCATTGTATCTGTTTTGGTACCACGACGTGTCAATGATATTCCAGGTGTCCAATTCACATCAAGTTGTGTCGTGTGCTTCCGTTGATCCATTCCAAGGGTTTTTATGTTGTTTTCACTTAATTTGAAGCTTGTATATCGTTTATATATCATCATGATCCATTAAAAAATCATTATATAGAATTAAACACAATAATTTAGAGATTAAAAAATACAACATCCAAGACGGTGAACTAGAAACACGAGCTAAGACTAGGCTTGCCCACATTGATCTTAAGCTTATTGTTTTGACTCTTGTATTGATCCAATTAACCCTTGAACATTATCGACAAGTTTTTTCACATATAAATACACAATAACAACCTTAGGAACTCATTAAACACGATAGACTAGACAAATACCTATCGCAAGCTAGTTACACTAGTTTTCTTGGTTGAACTCTAAATGCTCAAATTGAACCAAAACTTTTGTCAAAACATCATTAAACATTGTAAACACATACATGGACACTTAGATGCATATTTATCTTATTATGAACAAATTAAGAACATGAATCATCCTTAAAACAAGGCTAAAAAGGCTAGAATGCATAAATACACCCAACATCACCACCCCATACTTAAAGCCTTATTCGTCCTCGAACAACTCTTAACTATAAACACCATGAGATGAATAGACTCCACACTTCTACTACATACAAGATATTCAAGCTAGTACTACAATGACTACACTGAATACATATTTCTAAACTAAGCATGTTATATACATAATTGAAAGCTCAAGAATCCTACTCTGAAACATCCTAGCTCATGAATTGACTCCACAAATTGACAAACTCATGCTACTTCATCAATCAAAGACATGACAAGAATCACCCATATTCATCAAACATATGCCCTCATAAAAGAAATTTACCCATAATCAGTCATATTAATGCAATGGGTACAAGAATCAAATTACGCTCACTCTCACAAGGAATTCTGAAGTTACACATAATGAACCATAGACTTGCCCTTAGTGTAGTGCTCCACTAATATTAGATTGATGAACTTAGGATCAATTAGGTCTTTTTCAGGTTGTAATGTATGCTAAGGGATGTGTAGGAACTATTTTGGAATAATAGTGACTATCTTCCCTAAGTTCTTTAATACATCACATTTTTGCAATTAAAATTAATCTCCAACAACCAAATTACATAATTTTTTGTCTACCTCAATCTTTTCTTTTTTCACCC
Organism: Capsicum pubescens; assembly: GCA_030864215.1. Lineage (NCBI taxonomy): Eukaryota > Viridiplantae > Streptophyta > Magnoliopsida > Solanales > Solanaceae > Capsicum > Capsicum pubescens. Next base: position 211,567,587 of record CM061542.1, read on the forward strand.
CATCTCGTTAAGCTCATTCAACAACACTGTGGTGAGAGTATGCAACTCTTTCAATTTTTCCCTTTTTCCGCACTCATTTCACATTATGCATCCCTATGATAGCCACCCTCAACTTAAACAATTTTCCTTAGTTGAGGTGCACAATATCCAAGAAGGACCAGGGCCAAAACAAGTTCATTGTAACATATCCTAGGTAAAATTTGGAACTTTTTCAAATAATTTTTGCTACTCCCAACCACAACAATTGCACACGCCAATAACTATACTTTGCGGCTTCAATTTCACCTTTCTTCTCTTATTTTTTAACTCCTAACTAAAATAGATTTTACATTAAAGCACTTAGGAGCTTTTGGATCAAATTATAATTTATTAAAGAACGGATTAGGCTACATATGAGGCTAACAGAGAAAATCTAAAGGCTCAATGAGGATGACTAAGATTATGCACAAAGGTAGGTCAAAAGAAGGTATAAAACAGGGCTATTAAAGAAGGGCTTATATCATCTCCTAAACCCACACTCTTTATTTTGTTTTTTACACACACCGGGCAAGCTCTAGACATAACATACAACAAGGAATATATAAAAACTGACATCACACATTAAATATGCTCAACTCATATAAAGTCATCATAGTCTCTCAACCAAGCAATAGCATGAATTCAATTTTAAGCCAACAACTACAAGAGTCATAATCATGAGCTTAGGAGTCTCAAAAGTAGTAGTTCACATCAATCAACATGTTTTTTCCAACTAAAACACTTGCACCATGAAATCAAATATAGTACCAACAAGAATATCTTGCAAAAAAATTTTAATTGATTCCAAAATTAAGAATTTTCCTACTCCACACTTAAAAATCTACAGTCCTTCCAGACGAGCTATGGTCCTGTTCGCCAATACAGTAGTACAGAGCTCGGTCTAAGTTTTCCTAAACCTAATTTGTTGAACAAAGATGGGGGAATCAAGTTGATACTTTCCCCTAAATCACTAAGTGTTTACACCACCTCATTATTTCCAATCTAAATAGGGAGAGTAAACTTCCCTGGGTCCTTAAGCTTTTTCAGCATCTTTTGAGTAACAACAAAACTGCACTCCTTAGTGAGTGCTACCATTTTCACTTCCTGCAACTTTACCTTATTAGAGACCATATCCCTCAAGTACTTAGCGTACCTACGCATACCCTGCAAAATATCTAAAAGAGGAAGGTTAATGTGAAGCTCTCTAAATGTATCAAAAAACTTCTTAAAACATACATCCTCCTTTGATTTTATGTGCTTTTATGGAAAAGGGAGTGGCGACATCTTCTTATTTTCTATAACAACTTTTTATTTTGAGTACTCAGACATTCTCGATTATTTAGAAACTCTAAAATTTACCTGTTCAGTCACCATATCAGCATCTACCTCTTTAGTTGCCTTTGGAGGTTCTCCTTGAAGCTCTTTACCACTCCTCAAGGTGATTGCCATAACTTGTTTTGGATTATCTATATCTCCGACAACCCAACTTAAAGCCTGGCATTTAATGTCCATGATAACTTCCCCAATTGCAACTCTAAACTTCTCGTGAAAGCTTGCTGATTTTTCACATCTGCAGCCAACTGTTTTTTATTAGCTAGAATCTGCTTCGTCATCTCTTCCATGTTCCTTGTTAACTGATCTTCTTTTGCCTGTGGTTGCTGAATTTTCTTTTGTTGGGCGTTCCATGCCTGATTTAGTGGGTAAGTCTTCCACTTCATATTGTAGGCATTCACATATTTTTGCCTTTGAGCATTTTCTACATACATCACAGACTCAGGATTGGCCGCACACATGGCCGCAGAATGACCACTGTTGTCGTAGACCTCACACCAACCATTGGTTTGCTGAACTATATTAACTGCTGATGTAGGATATGGAGCTCCCAAATTTAGGCTGCTGAACTAAGTGTTTATCAAATTTTTCAATGCCGCAACATGAACTGATAAAGCATTGTATTGGTCTACCTCCAACAAACCTGCAACATCTTTGTGGCACTCCTAGAATCTTTGTGACATAATGTGTAACACTCATCATAAGTTAGCTTCAACACTTAACCACCTGCAGCTGAATCTAGCAAAATTTTTGTATTATGGTCAAGTGCTTCTACAAAAGTATGAGCAAGTACCTCATTGGACTATTGATGATGTGGACAGTACCTAAGAAGTGCCTTGAACTGATCCCAAGCATGATAGAGGTTCTCATTTGTCCTTTGTTTAAAGCTCACAATCTTACTATAAAGTTTCACAGTCTTGCCAAACGGTAAGAATATGATGAGGAACTTTTTAGCCAACCCATCCCATGATGTGACTGAATTTGCTGGATCAAAATTCGACCACTTTTTGGCTTCCCCAATATGTGAATAATGGAAGAGTTCCATCCTCACATAATCAACATTCATATCTGCCAGAATGAATGTATCAGTTAACTCAATGAAATTCTGCAAGCGGACTTGAGAATCTTCATGTGACATCCCCGTAAACTATCCACTACTAATCAAGAGCTACATAATATTGTTTTTCATCTCAAACCTCCCTACAATATCTAGTTTCTGAAAAGGTAAGGTCGGATTTGTTGGAAGTGACATTGCCATTTCCCAAACTATCCTACATGCTGCTTGTTCTTCAACCATATGTGTAGGATTTTCTTGGCCTTATTTGATTTGAGGAATACGAGAGAGAAGGATTGCTTCTATCCTTTTTTATGGAAGCTTTCATTGGGTTCGGGTGTAATTCAACCAACTCCCGATACCTTGCCAGTTTACTAGTTTGTACCTATTTCCTGCAAATTCACAAACAAAGACCAGGCATAAAAACACTAATGAAATCAAAAAGTAAATCTAAGAATAAAATAGTCGCCAAATTGCAAGTCCCTGATAATGGCACCAAAAACTTGACAGTGTCCTAGCGCACACACAAGTGTACGTGGTTTATCAAGTAGTAAAGTGGAATTAAATAAAGACAAGTATCAATCCCACAGAGACGACTTGATCTACCAACGGTTTGATTCTAGTTCATAATTTAGATTCAATTGATGCAAGTGTAACCAAAATAGAGTTTTGAATATTGTAAAATAAAGTAAAGGAAACAATGCATAAAATAAAGATCTTGAAACAATAAATGGAGTAAAGCCCAGGGTTAAAGCACTTTGAAAAATCATACTATGTTATTGAGCTTCATTCATTAACTTGTTTATCTTGGTTTTTGATTCATAGGGTTAATTGCATGATCATGGTCTTCCGACCTCTAACCGTTCACCTAATTAGGACATTACAACTACATCATTGAGTGAGGATGTAATAATCCAATTAAGTTCTTTAAGCTATCATCCTACGTGTAAATCAAGTAAGGCATTTAAGTACATCCCTGTCCTAGACACTAATTTGAATTCTTGATTTCATAAAAGAATGCATACCATACTTTGTTCATTTCCATTTCTATCCCCCTATTTCCTCTCGCAAGATCACAAGGGTGACCATTGGTTTAATTTTTAGGTAATAATCCATCAAATAGTTAAATCAATAATAAAAAAACAAACAATAATGATAAGCAAATAAAATGAAATTAATTCAAAATAATAGTACTCATGTTCTTTGCTTTAACCCCGGAAAGGGAGTTTTTAGCCACTCATAACCATAATCAACATCCAAATAATTGTATGAATGATTAAAACCACACATAAACTAAAAATTAAGAATGTAAAACCTAAAAAAAAAGTTTTGGTATCGTCCAATGTTTTTCCAATCGATCTAGGGGTTCCAAGATGTCCAAAAAGTGTTTTAAGACGTTATATTTATAGTAGATAATTTATAAATCGAATAGGATGAGGTTTCCTCATTTTCCTTCTTCAACTGGGCACAATTATTCATATTTTTATGATCATCACATCGCGTTGGAGAACTCATCTCTATTATCCCACGATGCAGCTTAATCATATTGAGCGCCTGGATGTGACAATTCCTGATTGGTGCTTCATCGCATCACGGTGGTGATTTCACTGGGATAGGCATCTCCACGTACCCTTATCTCTTATACCTACTGTTTTTGGTTCCTTAGGAAGCTCCTGGTATATGGAACATGCCATTTGGACATGTTTTGGTACCTTAACGTGCCAATGACATTCCAGGTATCCGATTCACATCAAGTTGTGTTGTGTTCTTTCATTGATTCATTTCATGACTTTTTGTGTTGTTTACACTTGATTTGAAACTTTGATATCCTTCATATATCATAATAATCCATTCACCAAGCATCATACAGCATTAAAAAAATAATTTAGATCTCAAAATAACACAACATCCAAGACGGTGAACTAGAAACGCGAGCTAAGACTAGGCTTGCCCACATTGATCTTAAGCTTATTGTTTTGACTCTTGTCTTGATCCAATTGACCCTTGGACGTTATCAACAAGTTTTTTCACAAATAAATACACAATAACAACCTTAGGAAATCATTAAACATGTTAGAATCAAACACGTTAGACTAGACAAACACCTAGCTCAAGCTAGTTACACTAGTTTTCTTGGTTAAACTCTAAATGCTCAAATTGAACCAAAACTTAGGTCAAAACACCATTAAACATTGTAAACACATACATGGACACTTATATGCATATTTATCTCATTATCAACACATTAAGCACATGAATCATCCTCTAAGCACGGCTAAAAATGATAGAATAGCAACGCTAGAATGCAAAAATCCACCCAACATTAGGTAGATCGATTGGAAATAATTGAAGTTATCTCGATATGATTTTGACAATGCGATATGAAATATTCTCCCTCGTTAATAATTCAGGCGCTGATCCAAATAGGACAAAATTAACCTTTTGATTTTGTTGTCTCTGTTTGGGATAGTTTAGGATTTATAGTTTAATCAATTGTTAGGGATAGTTTAGGATTTATAGTTTAATAAAATTTTATTATATTAATTATGTCACTTCTGTCTCATTGCTTAGCTGATTTATATCTCTACTTTTATTTTATCGACTATATAATTGATAACTAAAATATAATTAAGATGAATGTCTTATTTATTTATTATTTTTATCACTTAGTAACATTAAGTTAATAAAAATTTGTGACCTTTGATTATCATGTAGAATTCCCATGTAATATATGAATTTGGTTGGGACCCATCTTTGTGGACCTCGAAAGGTGTCTAATACCTTATTTTCATGGTAATTTGAATCCTTACCCAATTTATGATGATATAGACTAAATAAATAATAAATTCATAATTGAATGGTTCCTTAATACACCTTAATTCATTAGGTGTTGAATCTTCACTCTTTAAATGTCCTAAAAAGAGTTTTAATATTGACTCTCACTTTTTGCAAAAAATGGGATGCAACATCATATTTGCAATCCTGTTTCTATATTGGCAATGAGAGCTGACCCTATGGGAGGCATAGATACTACTAGAGGTGAGCAAGGCAGGTATAGTGGTGCTCATGAGGGTGGTCGCAGGTATACTTAGTTAGGGAGGGAACGTGGCTAGTGCTATGCTATACCCTCCAAACCATAAGTAGAGGATTTCGACATTGTTATCACAGGTATCATCCTCGATTGCTTTAGATCTGTATTTATATTATTTTATATGGCCTCGACTTTCTCTTATGTGTCTGTATACTTTGATTTTGGTTTTGATTCTATAAGTGAGCCTCTTGCAATGCCTATCCATATATCTACACCTATAGAAGACTCTTTAGTAGAGTATCAAGTATACTAATCTTGTGTTGTGACCTTCACTTGGCGAGACTTAGGTAGATCCGATTATCCTAGATATGTTATATTTTGATGTCATCTTGGGTATGGATTGGTTATCGTCTTATCATGCTATTCTAGGCTGTTATGCTAAGATCGTGACTTTTGCTCCATTGGGTGTACCAAGAGTAGCTTAGAAGGGTGCGCTTCATTCCCGTACCAAGAGAGTTACATCTTTTATGATGGTTTGTCACTTTCTTGAGAGGGGATGTTTGTCGTATTTGGCCCATATTCGTGAAACTAATATTGTTTCACCACCTTTTTTGGACTATGTTTATGTTGTCGGAGGCCTGGTATGCCTCCAAATCTTGATATTGAGTTTGTAATTGATGTTGAGTCAAGAACCAAGCCTATCTTTATTCTTTCTTATAGTATGGCCCCAACAGAGTTGAAAAAATTAAAGGATAGGTTGTAAGAGTTGTCGGATAAGGGATTTATCCAACCTAGTGTATCACCTTGGGGTGCACCTATCTTATTTATGGAGAAAAAAATGGTCCATGCATATGTGTATTGATTATCGACAGTTGAACAAGATATTGGTTAAGAACAAATATCCTTTTTCTCATAGTGATAATTTGTTGAATTACCTTCAAGGTGCTTCAATTTTTCAAATATTAATTTAAGGTCTGGATGTCACTGGTTGAGAATTAGATCTCTGGATATCACAACGACAACTTTTTGGACTTGATATGGTCATTGTGGGTTCTTTGTCATATCCTTCGAGTTGACCAATGCCCCAACCACGTTTATAGAGTTGGTGAACCGAGTGTTTCGGTCGTATCTCAACTTTTTTGTCATTAGATTTATAGATGATATCTTGGTTTACTCCATAAACGAGGCCAGCCATGAGGAGTATTTATGGATTATACGTCAGAGGCTGAGGGATGAGAATTTGTATGCTATGTTCTTAAAGTGCGAGTTTTGGTTGGAGTTAGTTTCTTTCTTGGGTCATATAATTACTAAGGATGGTATCATCGTCAATCCAACTAAAATTATAGCAGTTTATGATTGGGCTAGGCCTACTTCTCCTACTAAGATTTAGAGTTTTATTGGTTTAGCAAACTACAATTGACACTTTGTTAAGGGCTTTTCATCAATTGCAGCTCCTTTGACTAAGTTGACTTAGAATAAGATTTTATTTTTGTGGTCTGGTGATTATGAGGCAAACATTTAAAAGCTCAAGGATTTATTGACCTCTGTTTCTATCTTGACTTTATCCAAGGAAGGTGTGGGTTTTATCGTCTTCAGTGATGCTTTGGCTGTTAGGTTAGGTGTTGTGTTGATGTAAGAGAGTAAGGTGATTATGTATGCTTCTCATTAGTTAAAGCCATATGAGAAGAATTACCTTACCCATGATTTTGAGTTTTGTGCCTTTTTATTTGCTTTGAAGTTGTGGAGGCAGTACTTGTATGGATTTCGTTGTGAGATCTTTTTAGATCATCATAGCCTTAAGTATTTCTTCACCCATTGAGATATTAATATGAGGCAAAATCATTGGTTTGAGTTTCTTAAGGACCATGACCTTACGATTCTCTATCATTTGGGAAAGCCTAATGCGGTTGTAGATACCATGAGCCTGAAATTGACTTATATGGTTATCTTGGTGTATCTTTTGATCTATGAGAGTCCCTTATCCTTAGAGGTTCACTCTTTGGCTAACTATATGGTTAGGTTTGATATTTTGACACCCGAGTATGTTTTGGCATTTGTAGAGGCTAGAATTTCTTTGATGGAGTAGATTTGGGATTATGAATTTGATGTTGCTAAATTGAGAATGATTTTTGATGAGGTGTTGAGTGGTGAGGCTAAGGAAGCCTCTCACGATTCAGATGGCACTTTGAGAATTAGAGGTCGAGTCTACATGCCCAGAGCGGGTGACAATGTGAGATTGATATTAGAGAAGGCTTATTGTTTTAGGTATTCCATTCATCCAGAAGTAACCAAATGTATTGTGGTTTGAAACAACATTATTGGTGGGGTGGTATGAGGAAGGATGTAGACAATTTTTTAGCTTATTGCTTATGTTATCAATAAGTGAAGGGCGAGCATATGAGGCCTAGTGGTTTGGTTCAGAGGTTTCCCTTTCTCGAGTGTAATTAGGAATGAATGAGTATGGACTTCATCATTAAGTTACCTCATACTTCTCATGGTTTTAACAGTGTTTGTTTCATCGTAGATCGATTGACCAAATCTGCTCATTTTATTTTTGTTCAAATTTTTTAGTACTAAGAGGTTGGCCTATATTTGCAAGATAGTTCATCTTTACTGTGTGTCAGTGTCTATTATCTCTATTAGAGCTTCTGTTTTCACATCTTACTTTTGGAAGACATTTCAGGAGGAGTTGGGTATCTGGGTTAATCTTGGCATAATTTTTCACCCCATACTAATGGTCAGTCAAAGTGGACTATTTAGGTTTTGGAGGATATACTCCGCACTTGTGTTATGGACTTTGGAGTTCAGTGGGAGCAACATCTATCTTTGGCAGAGTTTACATATAATAATAACTACCATTCCAGTTTTGAGATGGCTACTTTCGAGTCTTAGTATGGCAGACATTTTGGTTCTCTGATTGGTTAGTTTGAAGAGTCTAAGATTAGACCTCGAGGTAAGGTCTTACTTTACCTAACTTTAGATAGAGTTTGGGTAATTCAGGATAGACATTGTGTGGCTCAGAGTAGGAAAAAGTGTTATGTGGATCGTAGACATCGTGCCTTAATATTTAGTATTGGTGATCGAATCTTACATTATGTCTCACCCATAAAGGACGTGATGATGTTTGCAAAGGTGGTAAAGCTAAGAACCAGATATATTGGACCCTTTGAGATACTTTGAACTATTGGGGATGTAGCTTATGAGTTAGCATTGCCTCCAGATATATCAAATGTTCATCATTCTTTTCATGTATCCATGCTTTGGCGTTATATTGTAGATGAGTCTCATGTTATTCGTTGGGATTCTGTGCAGCTAGATGAGAAGTTGTCCTTTGTTTAAGATCCATCTCCATCCTAACTAGGAATGTTAGGCGGTTGTGTTCTAGACATATTTTAATGGTTAAGGTCCAATAGAGACATTGACTTATAGATGAGGCTACTTGAAAGGTCGAGTCTGATATTCATGGTAGTTATCCCTAGTTTTTTGGATTCACATATTTCCCTTGCCTTTAGTTTGAGGACAAACTAGATTCTTAGTAGTGGATGATGTAATGACTTGATTTTTGTGAATTATTCATTTCTGTGTGATTTAACTATTTTATCCCTCCCGGTGGTTGCTTCGCCATATTTATGAGGTATGGGGATGATTGGCATAGTTCCTAATGCATTATGGTGCATTTTGTGTGAATTTATGGTTTCTTAGAGGTTAAAAAGGCATTATAGTTTGACTTCAGTCAATATTTATTATTCAATGCATTAGATGGAAAAAAAGATCATATTAGTTGATCCGTAACGTTAATTTGGTTTGGTAGCATGGTTGGTGTGATTTTATGGCTTGTGTATCTCATTTTGACCCTCATCTTAGAGAATTGTGAAATTAGATCTCGGAGGTCAGTTTTATGAAAACAACCTCTTCTCAAAAATATGATGTCGTTATTGGGTCCGGAGCATCGAATTTGATAAGGTAGCATAGTTCATTTTCATTCACAGAATTCTAGATGAATCTCGAGGGATCCATGAAGACTTAGAAATTTTCCAATACCCAGTTGATGGAACACCTAAATAGTGCAACCGCTAAAGCACCATTTTGGTCCCTTTAGCGGTGGGCTCTAAAGCGGCCAACCGATTGCTTTAGCAACTTGGCTCCTAGCTATGGGGTGATTTAGCAGAGCCTTGTCTTCTTTAGTGGAGGCCACTAAAGTGACCCTTGTCCGCTAAACCGGATTGGGAATGCACGCACGTATTGCTAAAGCGGTACTTGATTGCTTTAGTGGTCACCGCTAGCACAATATAAAAATTATTTTCTCAATTTTCTTCTATTTTTTAGACTTGAAGATTTGGATTTTGGAGATTTTGGTTGATTTCTTCCATTTTCAAGCTTGGGTAAGCTTCAAATCTCTATTTCAATTATTTTCTTCAATTCTTGTTATATAAAGCTCGTTAGAATATGATTTCAAAAGTGAAATTTAGGAACTTTGACTCTGAAGGCCTAAAATAGTTTTTTTTTTCAAATTTAAATCTTATTTTTAACCCATTTTCACTTGGTTTTCTTCTATGGATTTCTTTAATCATGGGTAACACATTTGTGATAAAAAATTCCAATTTTACTTTCTTTTCAAAAACACATTTTGGGGTCCGTTTTGACCCCGACTTAAGAATATGTAATATGGGTATCGTTGGCTTTCTTTCAATGCACAGATTATATTTTTGTATGTTTTAGTTGATTCCAAAACCATTTGAGAGAGGAAAAGTTCCATGTAAAGGGTTTTTTATTTGGATTTGGGCGTCGCGAGGTAGGTTATGGCTTAACTTTCTTCAGACTAGGCTAGGTAGTTAATACTGATATAAAAGCCTACTATGGGTATGGGTATTAATCATGAAAAAATGTGTTATTACTGTTATGTGCCCATGTGGGGGTCTATGTTGTTGTTATTAGTTGTTTGGGACATTATTTTCTAAGTGTGGACCATGGAGGGGGGGAGTCTTATATGATGTTGTTGGCCTTGTGAACATATATTTGGTTGTTTTCTTCTAGATGAAAATGTTGTAGTTCGAGTTTATGTGATATCAATGACATAGTACTTGCATATCTCACTCTAATGGAACATGGATTATATTGGATCATGGATGGTTGCCTTATTGAGTGGATTTTGGCTTACGTATGTGTGTCATGGTTGGTTTTGAAATTCTCATTCTGGTGTGTTTAGGAGCATTACATCCTCATATCATATATACATTCATGAAATATCTATACCCTTATGGAAATATTTGTTTTTCTAACAGAAATATGACACCTTTAAAAACCCTCTGTCGTAGATCACAAATCGGAGATAAGTTATGGATATTGGATTATTATTTGTACTGGTATTGGTATTGTTTATTGAGATTATATATGGGTTGTGATCCCCTATGGGTCCTACCTCAGGAGTTGTGCTCGGTAGGTGTATATGAAGGTTGTGCTACAACCTCGAACATATCATACCATCATCATCATTGTAATTCTTATTTTATTTCATACATTATGCACCTTCTGTGATATACTTTCATGATTGATTTGATGTCTATCTATTTTTTGCTTTCTTTTCTTACTTATATTTGGTATATGTGTTATAATTAGAACTGTTAGTGGAGAGGTTATGGGCTACTGTTTGGGATATTTTTTTATTGTAGATAACATGCCCATAATGTGTATTTTATATATTTTATTTTCTACTTTGCTTAGTTAGCATTTGATACCTACGGAGTACAAGTGAACCGCACTCATCTCTATTGTGCCCTTTCGATGCTGATGGAGGTACGAGTGCACCGCACGACAGTTGTGTTGAGGCGATGATTTGATACATTCGAGGTAATAGTTTCTCTATGATCCTTGAGTTGACCTTCTACCCCATCCTATCTAGTTTACGTCTTGTTTTTTATTTTGGATACATACTAAAACACCCTGGATTTTGTCCCTTGAAAAGATTCTTCAGCTTTAAGCTCACTGCCTCAACTATGACTCATCCTATGAGTCGTGATGTCTCTTTACAAGTTATAGGACCCAGTCGTAATAAGACCAGATGAATTTTCCTAGGTCACTGCCTTGTTAACAACTTGACTAAATAAGTCGTATAGACTCCTAACAAGACGTAACGAGGGCATTAGTAAGGTATCCAGTGTAGTACCTCTATTGAGGTTCTTGAGACTACAACTTAACCCTATAAGTTGTTGTGTCTCATTATGAGATGTAGGGTGCCTGTCATAAGGTTCATAGTGAAGAGCCCAAGGGGGTTCTGGTTTGGTTACGACTAAAATGTCTGAGTCATAGGGTAACCATACGAGTCATAAGGTCACCCATAACGACTGATAGTTTAATTTCAAGCTTTCAATAAGGGTATTTTAGGTATTTCCCTCTTTGTCTAAATATAATCCATGACCTATAAACCCTATTGAGACTTTATTCTCACCCATAACACAATTAAAAATATCCTCTTCTATCTCAAATTCTCTCAAGCAAATCAAGTTAAGGTTTCCTCAAGGTTTAGCATCTACGGGTCAAGGCAAGGTTTCTTCTCCATAATTGTGAATATTTTAGGCATGTTACTCTTCCCTCATTGTTAATTTGTTAAAATCACATGTTTTAAAATGTTGCTAACATGGAGTTGTTATGGTTTTGAAACATGGGTTGGGGTTTTTGAATGCTTATTATTGAACATTATTTTCCCATGGTTTAGTTATGATTATTCATGCTTTAATTATTGTTTTAAACATGTGGGTGCATAGGCATGGTGAATGGACTACAAAATTGTGATTTTCCCAAAACTTGTGACTTTTGAAGTGGTTATGACCTCAATCCTAGATTGTGAAATTGATTTTGTTATGAGGAATGCGGGAATTGAACTGTTCTTGAACTATTGCATCGTGATGTTTAATTGAACCTTGAGAAATTATTTTTTCACATATTATGGCCTAATTGAACCAAAGGGGTTGCGAATTCCCTAAGTCATGTAATTACTTGGGCATGTTGTTGTTACCTTGCAAGTGTAGTTGGTATGACGATACCAATAGTGTATGCTTGATTGTGAAATATGTCTCAGTGAATGGGAATGTATGATAAAGGTTTTAATTGGCCTTTAAAGAGAATTTTGTAGCTGAGTGATGAAAGTAAAGGTCCAAATGACGAATACTGGAAACTGCGCTAGCCTATGTGGGGGTCGTTATGGCTTGAGGGTTTGAGTCCCCTTTCTTGTGACCAGATAGTTCGATTCCACCTTATTGATATTATTATGATTGGAGGTTTAGAGTCCCCCATATCATATTTCATGATTGAGTGCTTAAGTCACCTTAGTATATCATTTGAGGGTTCGAGTCCTCTGTGAATATATATGAGATTATTTTTTTATTCGTGCGGCTACACGTATTGGGTCCCGACTAGTGGGTGAGAACCGGGGTCCATATAGCCCGTGGGTACTATTATATGGGGATTGATCTACATAATTCATATATATATATAAAGATTTGTATTTGCATATGGTTATGTGCAATGGTTTGACTTGGTTTTAAAGTGCATGCTAAATCTTTTTCCCTATCCTGGAACGAAATTCACAGTAATTTTGGATTGATTGAGAGTTGACTTGAAGTTGTGAACTTCCATGCTTTCAAAGGCTCCATTTCAGGATTATGTTTTCTTTTTCTTATAGACTATGGGATACTGTTTTTGGCTATAGTTAGAGGCAAGTACTGACGCTTTATTGACATTCTATTTGGTAGAAGCTTTGCTGGACTACTGTGGACTTGGGTGGTATTGGTTTTTTGTCTGTTGTTTTTGGTTATAGACATATTATGTATCTTTAATATTAAGTTCTCTTATCTTGTTATGTGTTCGGAATTCATCCGACATGGGGTGTAAGGTGTTGATGGTTTGGGCATTGGGGATGGTCTTCAGTCCTTCTTGGACTTGTGATACCTGTCACGGTATGGCCATGGTTTGGGTCGTGTCAGATGGTATCAGAGCGCAGGTTTATGATCAATTAGGTGTCCACAAAGCCCTGTCGAGTAAAGGATCTTTTATGGGTGTGTAGCACGCCATACTTATAAGGGAGAGGCTACCAGGTACTTAGGAATGTTTCCCTTTCTTGTGATCTATTCTTTGGGATATAGAGTTTAAGGTCATAAAAACCCCTATAATCCTTGTATTTTTTATTTTTAGATCATTTCTCCCAGAGAATCTGATGCTCGTGGAAACACTTCTATTTCGTTTGAGGGCATTGTGAACGGAACTCATCCTATCCCTAGGGTACAGACCCGATCTAGGTTTGTTGCTTCTGATTCCCCTAGTGGAGTTCCACTGGTTCACCCCTGTCCTTCTCGGACACCTTTAGGCGAAGTATCCAATGCTAAGTTCCACAGTTCTATTAATTTGTTGACCCAGATAGTAGTCTCTCTGTCACGCCATTCTGGTCTTGTTGGTGGGAGAAGGAATCAGGCTAAGATATTGGAAAGACATAACAAGAAATTCAGAAATTCGGAGAACGGTGGAGGTCATCACAATAACAGTAGACATGGGAGGCATTGGACTAAGATGGGGATTAAGGGAAATTCTAGTTCATGCCCATCGGCTAGATCCCCTTACCCAAAGCGATACAGTGATCGTTATTTTCAAAAGGGTGTAGGTCGTAATGCATAGGGTGCCCAATATCAGTCTAGTGGAGCCCAATTAGTCCCTCTCTATCCTCATTGTCGGTTCTGTGGTCAGTGGCATCATGGATTTTATCGAGGGGGAAGAATCAATGCTTCAAGTGTGGTCAACCCGGTCATATTGTTGTGGTCTATCACACACAGATGTGCATGTTATCGTACAAGTGATATAGTGACTCAAAGAATTGGATATCATACCCATGAGGACTACTTCATTAATAATTACTTCACTTCAGCTTTGACAATAATGTATTCAATTATTTCTGAGTAACAAAATAGGCTAAACAATTTAATTAGTAATTTAACAACTAAATGAATAATAAAGTATGATAATCACAATGTAAGCTAGGTTGTAAACAATACGAGGTGAAATTCCAGGGTTGAGGCACTCGTAAAAATTATATAAATCTCTATTCTTATCGTGGTTATGTTGATTATCGGGTTATTGATTCACAAGGGTTAAACTATGATTATGGTCTTCCGAACCTCTAATCTTCTACCTAAAGATACATTGATACTACATCATTGAGCGGGGATGCAATCATCAATTTAGATGCTTTAAATTGTCTTCCTATAATTGAACCAAATAAGGCTCCTAGGTATATTCCTATTCTAGTAGCTACTTCACATCGTTTGTTATGTAAAAGAATACGAACTTGCTCCTTAAACTCTTCGATATATCCCTATGAGTCTCCTTCCAGGTTCATACACGAATTATAGATGTATTCTAATGGTGGCCAATCATTAAAATAGTAGAAACAAGAGAATAAGAATAACTTATATGATAAATCAATGTTAACCACTCAAAAAATATCAAAGTATAATCATATTCTCGGCCTCAACCCTAGAAAGAAGATGTTTAGACATTTATGTTCGAAATCAACATCAAAGAAATATAGTTTATCATACCAAAATTACTATTGAAAAATGAAAGTTTAAATAACACTAAGAGAAGTCTCGGAATTTTTTTGCCTTTGCTCAACGCATGACAAGGTGTCCCACAATTGAGTCCAGGTGTTCCTTTTATAGTGGGAAATATTTTCTGACATTTCTTCTCCATCGCGTTTCGGAGATTATTGTGCACACTAGAGTCTACGGTACGGGGCCATCACGGACCCTCACTGGAATTTGACATGATAAATAATTCATCATCTGCGATGCGGGTTATCGCAGAGGCTTACTAGAAATTTTCATCACACTTTATTTCCTTAGTGCATCGCAGAGCCTAACACGGAGGCTAAGTTCCGCGATGTGGAACTTGTAATTCTTCTTTCTTTTAGCTCCTTGTATATTTCTTTGAATCCGTATTTAGTTCCATGATTTCAGAGAGTCTTTCCCGTATCTTCATGCTTAGCAAATGAAATGATCCGCCTTTGGTTCTTGTCGTAATGGGCGTCCCAAGTCCGACCAGGACCAAAGACCACCCCCGCTACCCAACCCAACCTTCAGTTGCCTGCCCTGAGTTGGCTGGATTCCGAGCATGAACAAAATAGTGTAACAGCTCACACAAAGACTCTGGGAATAGATCACAATTGTGAAAGTCCCAAACGAGTCTAACCATCCCATAACCATAATCCAACCATAACAAACCACTACAAATAAGGCCATAAACCAAGCCATAACCAAAGATGTTCTAAAGCATAAGATAATTAATCTCAAAATGAAATATAATGGAACAGTGAGAAATTATGTCTGATGATGTCAGCTGCCCATCTTATTCCAATGACAAGGCTAACACCTATACTGATTCCGCCCATTCCAACCCATATAAGTACCACAAAGCCTCTAACAAAAAGAGTAATGAAATGTGGTTGGGACATGCCCCCAACCATAGCCAAAACTAATATCCAAAATAAAACTAAAATGTCTATAAATATCCATAACATGAAATTATGCCTTCCTAAAGGATGGAAGCTCACCACTTCAGTCTAAATGTTGATACCGTGTCAATCACTATGTAGGAGGAGTTGAATAGTTGGTTCCTACATAGCGTGGGTATATAGCTGCCGGGAGATGGGGTTATCGAGTGACCGCTAGCATGATCTCAGTGTAAGAATAACATAATGTCATTTATAAAACCAAGTAAAATCATTCATATGCATACAATCAAATATATAAATATATATAAACATATAGTCATGCCGGGAAAAAGGGACCGAGTTTAGCATGCCTTTAAAATTATTACCTGGGTTGTGTAGCTTTTCCATCCTAAACCACCCACAGAATATAAGGGTTCATCTCCCCCAGCTGAAAGGGACCCAGTGTGTGTAGCCGCACGACCAGGGAAGTATCCCATGGGATAACTAGTACATCCCCAAAATAAAGTGTGACATCATGCACAGGGTCACCAAGACCAACTTCATATCGGCAAATATAAGTTTCTTGCTTTGGTCCTCTAGGGACCTCCACTTTCTATGGCTTAGATGCACCTACCGCCATTATTGTCCTATGAAAACCAATTTCCAAATAACAAAACCATTATCCATTTATTAACCAAGGCCATTGATGTTGGTATCGTCATACCAACCCTTATTTGCAAGTATCATCCATAGCCAACCATTTAAAGGTTTAAGGGGACATTCAAGTGCCTTTCCATTTACCATATTAAACCACTTGGGAGACCTCTATGTTCCCCACAAGCATAACCAATTAGCCTTTAGCCTTTTCAAATCATTTAAACCATGCATAATTTCTTTACCAAGTTTAAAACATGCAAGAGTTCCTTTAAAAGAAGTCAATGCAATGAACATATCTTCATAAGCATTTAGTCAAACAAATTGAGGGCATAATATGACCAAAACTAATTTCAATTACCATTAAACCATTCCCATTCAATTCAATTATTCAAAACCACCATTAATGCATATAAAATCATAATTAAAACCATAACTAACCATTTAACATCAAAACCCCCAAATCATATTTGAAAGCCAAAATCATGTTGTAGTAAAACCATGAAAACATTCATACAAACCATGCCTTTAAGTAAAATTAACAATGAGGGAAGATAACATGCCTTAAACCAATATGATGACAGAAAGATATCACCAAGATAAGCCCCAAATTGATCCCTCTGTTGAAACCCTAGCTCCCCTTGTCTAAAAGCTATTGAAAGAATTATGAAGTGTTTAGGAAGAGTTACTAAGTGTTAATGAATATAATAATAGGGTAAATAACCTCCCAAATAGGTTAGAAGTTATGGGACCATATTAGGATAATTGGGGAAATGTCCAGAATACGCCTACTTAAGTTGCACCAAAATCCCATCGCAAGGAAATAACTAACCTACACGAGTCGTACCCTCTGATATGATCGGTATCCATCACTCGTAACCTGTCCTCCACCCTTGGATCAAAAAATGTCAAGTATATGAATCATCCAACAAAGTCATAACCACCGCATATGATCCGTATCCATGTCCCATATTCCTTGAAAAATAAAATACCAGAAGGATTGAACACTGCCTACCATACGAGTCCCTGGTACGATTCGTACCCTGGATTATGGCTCATGGTGAGCCACTCGTACTCAGATCCAACATAAGTAACCAAGTATAAGATTACATTAAGAAACCAAACAATTTGTAACCACCAATATGACTCGTACCCCTAAGTCGTATCCATTCTGGTAACCAAAATCTATTTGATCAACCAATATTGGTCAGTATACGACTAGACCATACCTTCCGTACCCCAACATACGAATTGTACCCATGAGTCATACTGGATCTAGAGATCAGAATTCCAGGAAATTTTCTAAGGTCCAGAAACTAGGGTGTTTCAATCTCCTCCACTAGGAACATTCGTCCCCGAATTACGGACAAGGTAGGGGTAACCACATTCTAGAGTCGTTTGCATTATGTTATCAAACATATTCCCAATCTTTAAAAAAGATCGAAAACAAAGAGGAAAAGATATAAATCTTTCCTTTAACAAACTTTAGAAACAAATATGTGTTGAAGACACATACCTTTCACATGAATCTCAGGACCAAAAAACAAATGCAGATATTTGGACTTCATGTCCTCTTCCGATTCCTAAGTAGCTTCTTTCACCTTATGGTTCTGGTAAAGAAGCCTAACCGAAGACATATCCTTGGTCCGCAACTGACGAACCTGCCTATCCAAGATCTGAACCGAGACTTCTTCATAAAATACAAAATCTTTGAGACCCAATCCTTCCAAAGGAAAAACCGAAGAAGGATCACCAATGCACTTCCTCAACATGGAAACATGAAAGACCGGATGTACCAAACTCATGCTAGAAGGAAACTCCAGCTCATAAGCCACATTACCAACTTCTTGCATAATCTCAAAAGGACCTACAAACCAGGGATTGAACTTTGTCTTCTTGCAAAACTGCACTACTCCCTTTATGGTAGATACCTTGAGAAAAAAATTATCTTCAACCTCAAACTCCAAGTCTCTACACCTAACATTCGCATAGGACTTTTGGCAACTTTGGGAAACCTTAATCCTATCCCAAATTAATTTCACCTTCTCCATAGCCTGGTAAACCAAATCGGGACCAAACATTTCTACCTCACCAAGCTCAAACCAACCAATAGGAGATCTACACCTCCTACCATACAATGCCTTAAAAAGGGCATACCAATACTAGGATGATAACTATTGTTGTAAGAAAACTCCACTAAAGGTAGATGTTCAACCCAATTGTCACCATAATTAATCATATAGGACCGAAGCATATCCTCTAATGTTTGAAGAGTCCTCTCCGTATGTGCATCCATCTGCGGATGAAACACAATACTCAAACTTATTTTAGTCTACAACCCTCTCTGAAAAAATCGCCAAAAGTGAGATGTAAACTATGCGCCACAATAAAAAATAATCAAAATAGGTACCCCATGTAGCTTTACAATCTCCTGAAGATACAGCTTCGCATAATCCTCCATCGAGAAGGTAGTCCGCACTGGAAAAAAGTGTGTAGACTTTGTCATCCTATCCACGATGACCCAAATCAAATCATATTAACTCTGAGACTGAGGAAGACAGGTAACAAAGTCCATATTGATCACTTCCCACTTCCATTCGGGCAAATCAATTTCTTGATACAACCCTCCTGGCCTCATGTGCTCAACCTTAACCTGTTGACACACCATTAACTTGGCCACAAATCAGCCACATTCCTTTTCATGTCATTCCTCTAATAGATCTCCTTGAAATCATGATACATCTTAGTCGAGCCAAGATGAACAACATATCGCGACTCATGAGCCTTAGACAAAACCCTTTGTCGCAACCCGTCGACATTAGGAACACACAACCTCCCTTGGTACCGTAAAGTACCATAACCACTGATCTCAAGCACCACTACCTTTTGCCCACCAACTTCACTTTTAATCTTCATCAATATAGGATCCAACTCTTGCTTCTCCTTAATCTCCGCACCAAGAGATGATTGAACCACTTCTTGCACCACCACACCACCATCCTTAGAGTCCAAGAGGTGAACTCCAAGATTATCTAAGCGGTAAATATCCTTTACCAATTCCCTATTTCTTTCCTCTACATAAGCCAAACTACCCATGGATAACCTGCTAAGAGCATCAGCAACCATATTAGCCTTCCTTGGGTGATAGTGAAGACTCATATCATAATCCTTGAGAAGCTTAAGACATCTCCTCTACCTTAGATTAAGCACTTTCTGAGAGAACACATATTGTAGATCTTATGATCAGAAAAGGTATCCATGTGAACACCATACAAATAGTGATGCCATATATTCAAAGAAAACACAACCGCCAATAACTCCAAATAATGAGTAGGATAATTTCTCTTAAGTACCTTCAACTGTCTGGAAACCTAGGCAATCACCTTTCTATGCTGCATTAACACAAAACCAAGCCCTACCCGAGATACATCATAATAAACCACAAATTCGTCATTGCCTTCCGGCAAAGACAAAATTAGAGCTGAAGTGAAATTATCCTTAAACTTCTTGAAACTCCCTTCAAAAGCATCTGACCAAGAAAACATAACCTTATTCTGAGTTAACTTAGTCAAAAGCATAGCTATCGATGAAAAGCTTTCCATAAACCGCCTGTAATACCCAGCTAAACCAAAGAATCTTTGAATGTCAGATAGAGTCATAGGTCTAGGCCACCTCTTCACCACAACAACCTTCTACGGATCCACCATGATCCCTTCACTAGAAATAATATGACCTAAAAAAGTTGCAGCGTTCAACCAAAACTCACACATGGAGATCATGGCATACAACTGTTGTTCCTTTAAGGTCTGCAACACCATACGGAGGTGATTAGCATGATCCACCTAACTTTTCAAATAAACCAGAATATCATCAATGAACACAATAACGAAGAGATCTAAATACGAATAGAAAACTCTGTTCATCAGATATAAATGTCGTTGGAGCATTAGTCAACCCAAATGACATCAACAATAACTCAAAGTGACCATACCAAGTGCGAAAAGCCATCTTAGGGATATCCACCTCCCTAATCTTTAGATGATGGTACCCAGACCAAAGATCTATCTTAGAAAAAAACTAGGCATCTTGCAACTGATCAAATAGATCATTTATCCTTGTAAGAGGATATTTGTTCTTGACCATCACCTTGTTTAGTTGCCTATAGTCCATGTATATCCAAAGAAAACCATCCTTATTGCACACAAACAACACCGGTGCACCCCAAGGAGATACACTAGGACAAATAAACTCCTTATTCAGAAGATTCTTAAATTTCTCTTTGAGTTCCCTTAACTCAACTAGAGCCATTCTATATGGAGGAGTAGAAATTGGATGAGTGTCCAGAATTCGATCAATACTAAACTCTATTTCCCTATTCAGAGGAATACCAGGAAGATTATCCGAAAAGACCTCTGGAAACTCATTAAACACAGGAACTGACTAAAAAGAAGGAACTTCTGAGTTAGAATCTTTAACCCAAACTATGTGATAAAGACAACCTTTAGAGATTGACCTCTGAGCTCTAAGACAAGAAATAAACCTCCCCCTAGAAGTTAAATAAATACCCTCTCATTCTATAACAGGCTCACCAGGGAACCTAAAGATAACCTTATGGGTCAGACAATCTAATGATGTGTAACAAGAGTGTAACCAGTCCATACCCAGCATAACATCAGAATCCACCATATCCAACTAAAACAGATCAACCAAGGTCTTCTTTCCACCAATAGATACAACACCAGCCTATAGAATCTCTTAGAAATAATCGAGTCACCTACTAGGGTATAAATAGAAAAATGATCCAAAGTAACTTTTGGATCAAAACAAAAAGATTCATCCTTACAATGAGTCACATAGGAGAGAATAGACCCCAGATTAAGCAAATAATATACATCACGAGAGATAAGCTATAACTACCAGTAACGATGTCATGTGATGCCTTGGGTTCCTGCCAGGATGCCAAAGTATACAACTTTTTCAAACCAATACTAGAACTAGGAGCAGTAACAAAAGAAGATGCCACACCACTAAGTATAGGAGCAGAAGATAAAGCCACAGGAATCTTATTCCCCTCCATAGAAACCTTATTAACTGGACAATCCTTGAGCCGATGGCCTACCTAGACACACTTGAAGCATTTTTCCTTTCCTTCATCGTAATAACCCCGATGAGGATGAACACAGAACTGACAAGGATGGCACGAAAAAACTGACGGACCTCTACTTTCCTGAGTTTGGGCACCCAACACCCAAAATTTATCATCACCATAATGACGTCTGTCGCCCGACTGATAAGGAACACGGGCAGTAGAGTAGGAACCAAAACTCCCCCACTTTGTTTTCTTCCATTTGCCACCATCTCGACCATCCTGAGATTGAGCACCTCCCTGATCAGAAAACCTGTTCCTCTTACCCTGCCTATTTCCAAACTCTGCCTACTTTCTCTTTTTATCCTCTTCATACTGCATATGAATGGTCAACATAGAGATGACCATATCCTTAATCAGCAAAGAAGTTTTACTCTCCAAAATTAGATCCTGATTCAACCCAGAAGCAAACTTCATCATTCTATCCCATATGTCAGCAACTAAATCAGGAGCATATCATGAAAATTGGTGAAACTTTAAGGCATATTCCTTGCCAGACATCCTCCCTTGCTTGAGGTACACAAGCTCCTCAATCTTTGCTTCCCTCAACTCTTGGGGAAAAAAATGATCCAGAAAAGCACCAGAGAAGACATCCCATAAGGATGACTCCTCCATATCTCCTATATCCCTATCACATTCTTCATACCACTAATATGCAATATTTTTGAGTTGATAAGCTACAATGTTTACCCCCTCCATATTGGTATCTTACAACACCTGACATATCTTCTCCATCTCATCCAAAAGGACCTGTGGATACTCCTCTACCTTCACTCTAAAAAATATGAGAGGACTCATCCTCATAAATTGGCCAACCCTTATTGCCTCAGTACACAAAGCACTAGACAAATCCCGCTCAGCCTGAGCAATAACATATTTTTCAATAGCATGAATAGACTAACGGAATTACGCATTAGTCATCTCACCTTGAGGAGGACTAGTAGAAATTGGTGGAGCTCTAAAACTATCATGGATAGGAACATGAGATCAAAGATGAACCCCAAAAGAAGGATGCACCACTTCAGCATTACCCCTAGATGGGATAGAAGAATTTTCTTATGTTCAAGATCTATGAGGCATGATCTGAAAGTCAAACAAACAAGGATTAGAAAAGATTCCATGACTGAGATTTCAAGATTGAAAATAGAATGCCAAGAAAGTAAAACATTTCTAAATGCCTCTTAATCTCTCTCTTATGAGTGTGAAGCGCAAACACCCCTAAAAAAGACTACTCGACACGGTTTTGTGGACTCCTAATTAATCATGACATAACCCACCCTAGGGCCTTGTTGTATTGGGCATCCTAAGTCTAACCAGGACCGAAGACCACCCTTGTTACCTAACCCAACCTCTAGCTACCTTCCCTAAGTTGGCTAAATTTTGAGCATAAAATTAAATAGTGTAATAGTTCACAAATGACTCTGGGAATAGATCATAATCGTGACCAACCCAACCAAGTCCAACCATCCCTTAACTATAATCCAACCATACCAAACAACACCAAATGAGGCCATAAACCTGTCCATAACCAAAGGTGTTCCAAAACATAATATAATTAATCCCAAAATGAAATATGACAGAACAATGAGAAATTATGTTCGATGATACTAGACTCCCAGCCTATTCCAATGCTAACGCTGATATCTATACTGATCCCACCCATTCCAACCCATAGAAGTACCACAAATCCTCTAACTAAGTAATGAAATCCAATTGGGACATGCCCCAACTATAGACAAAACCAATATCCAAAATAAAGCCAAAATTTCTAGAAATAGCCATAACATGAAAGGATGGAATCTCACCACTTTAGTCAAAATGTTGATCCAAATTCAATCATTATGTAGAAGGAGTAGAATGGATGATTCCTGCATAGTGTAAGTATACACCACCAGTAGACAGGGTTGGCGAATGACCTCTAAATGATCTCAGGGTAAGGATAAAGTAATGCCATTTATAAAACCATGTAAAATCATCCATATACACACAACCAAACATATATATATAATATAACCATACAGGGAAAAATGAACCGAGTTTAGCATGCCTTTAAAACCCTTACGTGGGATATGTAGCTTTGCCGTCCTAAACTACCCATGGGCAATATGATTTCAGCTCCCCCTACTGAAAGGGCCCCAGTGCCTATAGTCGTACCACTAAGAAAGTATCCTGTGGGATGACTAGTACATCCCCAAAATAAAGTGTTAAATCATGCACACAGTCACCAAGACCAACCTCATATTGACAAATATAAGTTTCTAGTTTTGGTCCCTCGAGACCTCCACTTTCCATGGATTAGATACACCTCCCACCATTATTTCCCAATTAAAACCAATTTCCAAATAACAAAACCATTATGCATTATCGTCATACCAACCCTTACTTGCAAATACCATCCATAGCCAACCATTTATAGGTTCAAGAGGACTTTCAAGTGCCCTTCCATTTAACATATTAAACCACTTGGTAGACTTTCATGTTCCCCACAACCATAAGAAATTAGCCCTTAGCCTTTCTAAATTATTTGAACCATGCATAATTCTTTTACAAAGTTTAAAACATACAAGAGTTCCATTAAAAGAAGTCAATACAATGAGCATATGTTTATAAGCATTTTGTCAAATACATTGGGGGCATAATACGACCAAATCTAATTCCAATTACTATGAAACCATTCCCATTTAATCCAATTATCCAAAAAACCATTAATGCATATAAAAGAATAATTAAAATCATAGGAAACCATAACCAACCATTTAACATCAAAACCCCTAAATCATATTTTAAAGCCAAAATCATGTAATAGTAAAACCATGAAAACATTCATATAAACAATGCCTTTAAGTAAAATTAACAATGAGGGAAGACAACATGACTTAAACCAATATGATGACGTAAATAAATCACTAAGACAAGCCCCAAATTCCTTCCTTAGTTAAAACCCTAGCTCCCCTTGCTCAAAAGGTCTTGAGAGAATTATAGAGTGTTTAAGAAGAGCTTCAAAGTGTTAATGAATAGAATAATAGGGTAAATAACCTCTCAAGTAGGATAGAAATTGTGGGACCCTATTAGGATAAGTGGGGAAATATCCAAAATACCCCTATATAAGTTGTACAAAAATCCCATCGCAAGGATACGACTGACCCATATGAGTCATATCCTCCGATAGGATCGGTATCCATCACTCGTAACCTAGCCTCCACACGTGGACCAAACATTGTATAGTATATGACTCATCCAACCAAGTCATAACCATAACATACAATCTGTATCCATGACCCATATCCCTGGTAAAATAAAATATTAGGAGAATTGAACATCACCTATCATACGAGTCCCTGGTACGGTTTGTACCCTAGCTTATGGCTCATGGTGAGCCGCTCGTACTCAGACCCAACCTAAGTAATCAAGTCTATGATTAAGTTAAGGAACCAAACGACTCGTAACTTCCAATACGGCTCATACCACTAAGACGTATCCATTCCAGTAACCAAAATCCATCCCACCAACCAACACTGATCAGTATAAGATCGAACCAGACCATTTGTACCCCAACATACGGCTTGAACCCACGAGTCTTATTGGGTCCAGAGATCAAAATTCCAGGAAATTTTCTAAGGTCCTTAAACTAAGGTGTTTCAGCAAATCACACCAAGTACTTCCACTATCCATTGGCTTCAAGTTAATGCATCAAATCATGTATAATTTCATAAAAATCAAGACCTAAAACACTAATCATGTCCATTAGCAATGTAAACACGATTTTAGATCACATATAATACAATTTATGACTTTTAGCTCATTGAATATGTCCAAATATGGGCAAATATTTGCACTTGGATGTATAAATACGTCCAAGATCACTACCCCACACTTATAACCTTGTTTTTCCTTAAAGAATCCAAGGCAATTATTATAACACAATTACGATTCATGTGACAATCTAAACAATACACTTTTGCTTTGCTCACACAGGCGACACACGACTTATAATTTTTTACCTCAAATATGTCATATAGAAATTGAAAAACGTAGGATCACAAGTGGACTCTAACCTCACAAGTTTCCTCTAGCATGATGATAAACTTATGCATATAATTCAATCAAGCATTCCTATAGGTTACCCAACTATCCTCTACATGCACCCTCATAACAAGATAATCACCCATTTCACTTATGATTTTGCAATCTATAACAATTTTGGGCACATAGAAAACATTTTCACGCATTATATATGACGAACCATAGTCTTTCCCTTAGTATACCACCCCACTAATAGTCGAATGTTAAGATTAAGTATCAAATAGCTCTTAAAAGGGTGTAATGTAAGCTACGGGATGAGTAGAAACTATTTGGTAAATATAGTGGATAATCTCCCTAAGCACTTTAATACATCACACGGACACTACAACACTTAATTAATAGCCAATCCTTTACCTCATCTTTCTTTCTTGTTCTTTCATTTTGGCCCCATCCCATTAAGCTTATGCGGATACACTATGGAAGGGAGTCATCTTTTTAAACACATTAATCACTTTTTGATTTTTTCTTAAACATTTTGTATTCTTTTCATCACCTAACTCCCAACCTTATTGTACCTCAAATCTTGGACCAATAGCTATCTTTTGGGGATTTACTATCACTCTTATTCAACTTGTTTTTTCAACTCCTTACTGAACTATTTTTTTCACTGATGTGCCTAGGAGCTTTAGATAAAACTAAGGTCAAACAAAGAAGGGGTATGAGCTCTATATGAAGCTACCAAAGGAAATAGTCTATTGGTTTGACAGTGATAACTAAGGATAATTGAAAGGATAGGTAAAAAGAGGTTTGAAATATGGCTATAAACAAAATGCCTACATCATTTCCTAAATACAACATCCTTTATCTCGCTTTGTAAATATGTCGGGAAAGTTCTAGATATCACTATGCATATGGAATAGATAGAAATTCTCAATCTCACTTAGTGCCTACTATATTCAAGTAAGATCCCTATAGGCTCTTAATCTAGTAATTGCACAAATTTATAATTAATCCAACAGACCATGAGTTACACAAGTGAGATTATGTTTCTAAAACTAGCATTCCTCATTTAAATTTGACATAATTTTCTCTTATCTCAAGTGTTTTCCTTGTCATGTAGCCAAATGTCCCAACAAAGGTATCTTAATCTAGAATTGTGGTTGGGTTCTTCTCACTTATTTCATTCCTAATACCAATCCCCTTAGAATGGCGTTCATCCATCCATCTATAGGAAGTAACATAACTACAACAGTTTATTAACATTGCCTTTAAGGGAAATCTAAAAGGTCAAAAATAAAAATTTTACTCCTAATTTTGAATTAAAAGTCATGAACTATGCAAAATAAGAAATTATTACTCACTATGAACTACAAATAGGAAATATCATAAATACTAACTATTACAGAATGAATAGTTAGAATGTCAACCAAAGTCACATCACCACATCATCTATAACAACAAAAATAAAAATTAAATATCTATGAAGAACAAAAATATAGAGAGAGGTGCAAAAAATGTGAACCTCCACCCCACACTTAAAATATAGCATTGTCCTAAGTGATTGCACATATTACAAAGTAATAAGGTGGTCTAGAAATCCCTGATCAGGCAACATCCATGTCATCATCAATCTCTGGACCGTATGCCTCAGCTTTTATATCTGGGTCCACTGCCTCCTCATCCTCTTAATCAATATCTAAATCTCTCAGTTGCCTCTCCTTATTAGTGGGCAAGTCATCATCAACAGGCTTAACAAACTCTGGTCCTATCCATATCATGGTCCTGGCATGGTGACCAAGAGGATAATCAAACTCTACAGCCCAAATCTCCTCTGTTGTAGCTAGTCTACCCCTACTCTCAGCTAGAGCATCTACAACCCATACATACGGGTTTTAATCTCATTATTCCAATCCTGATGCTCGGGTATAGTGAGCACCGACCCATGAGCTATATCTAGACCCTTAGTCATGGTCATATCAATAAGGCGCATGTCTACTGCTGGGCTATAATCTAGCTCTTCTTCTTTGACCCCGTGTCTCCTCAAAAACCTGGTCAACAATCCACCAAACCCATATCGGCGCCCCTTGTGGTAGAACGTCTTCTTTAATATAAAAAAGATAACACCACCTACATTAATTTCAATCACATCTCGCATGGGATCATAAATTAGGGATACCCTATCACGTGTTATATTTGTCATGTGATTGTCCTGAATAAGGCAATTATAGGTTATATTCCCCCACATGCATGCCTTCTTGTTTCTTTAATAATATAGGAATATCAGATGGAGGTTGTTGTCTTTATGCCAAATCCACCTAGCTTCAAACCTATTTCCATATAATAGGTGCCTAATATCTGCGTATGGTGGGGTAATGTTCAGCTGCCTTAGAGGATCTGCATCTTCTTTGGGGACACCTAAAAGTTAATTCAAGTCATGGAATAAAAAGGTTACAATCTGTCCACGAATCTTTACCTCCAAATATGGGTCCCTGGGATCAAGTTAGGATAGAATTCCCTAATGAGGTGTAAGTTGCACTCCATGGGCTATTTAAAGTTCATATTCAGTTGCTCTAACTTGTGTACCATACTCAGGTACTCTCTCAGTAAGCTCGCCCAGAAGACAAACTCTTCCGGATTGTACTTGGTTTCATTGCATTTTGATTACCATTTCTTGCCGACTTCTTCAACCCATCTCATTCCATATCTCCATACCTGAGCACGGGGGACAGTTGGAGCTCTTGGCACCCGTCCAGTCTGCCTGTTACTTTTTTTTTAGGGATTAGATGTCCCAACAACATCTTTCCCTTTTTATTATTGGCGATCTATAGTACCTATCAATAAAAATAGTGTCATAAATAATTATACATGGCATTACTTTTATCTAGCAAACACTAAGTGTGGAAGGGTGTAACACCCACCCTACACTTAGTTGCTAGCATAGGTGCATATATGTATGAACTAAGGTACTTATATTTTCCTTGTTCAATATTAGAATCTATTTCCATAGCACCTAAACAACCATAATAATCGACTTTAATATTTCTCTCTGTAGACTTTAAGCACATATTAACTATGGTTCCAAGAGATTCATAAGAACCATGTAGGCTTAAAGAAGGTTCTAAGAAATTCTTTGAGAACAATGGTATCAGGTACAACCCCTAGACATAGCCCTCTAAGTATATTCAACCCATATATCTGTAATAAAATTCTAAGTGCCATAATATTATTCACAAATATATACCTAAAATCTAAGGTTTAGTATAGCATTATACTCACGGGTTTATCACGAGTAAATGGTCTGTCATGTTATGCTTATAATTGCACACAAAATCACAAAGGGTTAAAGCAACAACAATTCAACATATATACTAGATTACAACGTACATCATACACAATACCCTGAGGCTCACAGTATATAACCAAACATCCTCACACTATCGCACTACATATCTACTTAAACATGTCACATTAGATTAATCCAGTGGCACAACTTAGCAAATGCACCAAACATGTAGCCACACAAAGACTTTCTTCACTCATCATTTAGCTCACTAAGAACTTTAACAAATAACTCAATTAATTCCAAGGTTAAGTTCTTTAACTACTCTACACAATCACTATTGAATTCAAGTGAGATCAAGTACATACCTAAAGCAAAGTTTTAAGAGAGGAGAGAAAGGTGATGCTTGGCGCGACATGATTTGAGGAATAAAAGAATTAGGGAGCAATTAAAGAGGTGGAGGGGTGGCGCGTTAGGTTTCAAATTGGGTAAGGGGATTTAGGAATTGGATATTTTCAAAAGGGTATTTTGATTTAAAAGAGTTCGTGATAGGCTCTGCGATGCAGGGCTATCGCGAAGGCTCACTAGAATGTGGTCTCTGTATATTTCCCTTTAGTGCGACGCAGACCTTATCGTAGAGGATAGGGTCCACAATGCAGGTCTATCAAGGAGGATAGAGTCCACGACATGGGTCTATCATGGAGGGCCACTGTTTTTGCACTTTAGGGAATTTTTCCCCCTTTTTCTTACCTTCCTTTTTTATTGCTTTAATACATCTTTTACATAACTGGTAGCCTTCCAAAACACAAAATTTACTCACTTCATGTTCTTTCCCATGAAATGAAGTTTCTCATTCCTAACTCTCAACAAAAACAATAGAAATACCTCAGAAAAGGAAAAAAATGAGTTGTCTCCCACCCAGCGCCTTAGTTTTTGTCATGGCTCGACACATCTTTTTGTATTTTTGATTTCCTTTTTTTTTATTTTTTCCCTTTTTTCAAATAATAATGAATTAACTACGATATTACATTACATTCATGGGTTACCTCCCATGCAGCACCTTATTTAATGTCGTGGGACAACCTAACTCAGCCTCATTCATCTTCGAAAGTGATAGACGTCTTGTGCCTGTCCATATAATCCTCCCAATAATACTTGACACTTTCACTATTTACTAAGAACTTAGCACTTTTTTCCTGTCACCAAAGTTCAACAGCCCTATGAGGAATCATTTGTACAACCTCAAATGGTCCAGACCACTTGGACCTCAGCTTTCCCGGAAATAACTTTAACCTTGAATTGAACAACAACATTTGCTGGTCAAGACCAAAGACTCTAGTCATAATTTTCTTATCATACCATCTTTTGGTCTTTTCCTTATACAATTTAGCATTCTAATAGGCATGGAAGTGAAACTCGTCAAGTTCACTCAATTGAAGTAGTCTCTTCTCTCCTAATAGTTTTAAATAAAGATTTAATTTCTTCACTGGCGAATAAGACTGATACTTAAGCTCTGTAGGCAAGTGACACAATTTCCCATATACCAAGTG
Organism: Capsicum pubescens; assembly: GCA_030864215.1. Taxonomy (NCBI): domain Eukaryota; kingdom Viridiplantae; phylum Streptophyta; class Magnoliopsida; order Solanales; family Solanaceae; genus Capsicum; species Capsicum pubescens. Next base: position 211,598,149 of record CM061542.1, read on the forward strand.
ATAAGAACAGGTCCTAATGGGCATTTTATAGGCTATCCTATATGCCCATATTGTACTATCCAACTTAATTGATCAATCCTTACGCTGACCATTAACAATCTTCTGCAGAGTTTGCTTGATCTCTCTATTAAATACTTCCACTTGACCACTAATTTGTGGATGGTATGTCGTGTCCACTTTGTGTCTAAATCCATACTTTGCCAATAGGTTCTTGAACCAATGATACACAAAATGTGTTGCTCCATCACTAATGATTGCTTTGGGTGTGCCAAAATGAGAAATTATATTATTATTCACAAATTTCATCACCACCCTAGCACCATTAGTGCGGAGTGCTACAGCCTCTAACTATTTGGACATAAAATTTATGGCCAAAAGAATATATAGATTATCATTTGATGGTGGAAATGGGCCTATGAAATCCATCCACCATACATAAAAATTCTCAACTTCAAGAATATTATTTAGGGGCATTTCATGCTGGATCGAGATAGTGCTCATTCTCTAGCATTGATCACATTTCCTGACATAAGATATAATATCTCTAAACCATGTAGGATAAAAGAAACTAGACTATAATACCTTTCTTGTTATTCGTTCACCTCTATAATGACCTTCATAAGTTGATGAGTGAGAACTTTCCAGCACCTATTTAGATTCAGCCTCTAAAATACATCTTCTCACAATTCTATCAGTACTTTGTATGAACCGATAAGGCTCATCCCAAATGTATGAGCAGTAATCACGGAACAACTTCTTCTTTTGTTGATTGTAGCATCCAAAGAATAAATTTCACTAACTAGCAAATTCACTATATCAGCATACGAAGGAACCTATGCTATATTTAATGCCATCAACTGCTCATCCAAAAACTCTTCCTGAATACATACTGTATCATCTGTAATATGAGAATGACTCTCAAACCTCGATAAGTGATCAACTACTTGATTTTCAACTTTCTTTCTGTTATGAACTTCCAAATAAAATTATTAGAGCAGAAGAATCCACCTAATTAACCTTTGCTTTGCATCTTTCTTGTTGAACAAATATCAGATGGCGACATGATCCATATGAATAGTTACCTTTGTGACCACTAAATATGCTTTGAACTTATCAAGTGCATAGATGAGTTTGAGCATCTCTTTCTCCGTGACTATATAATTTACCTAGGCTGTCTCTATGATTTTACTTGCATGGTAGATAGAATGGAATACCTTATGTTTATTCTTCCTTAATAATTCTCCAATAGCCACGTCACTCACAACACATATCAACTCAAACTGTAATGCCCAATAAGGAGCAATAAGAATAGGTGCTTATGTCAATTTTCTTTTTAAATTCTCAAATGCCTTCTGGAACTCTCCCCAAAAAGCAAACTTTACCTCTCTATCCAGCAACTTGCACATCGGACTAGCTATATTTAAGAAGTCTTTGATAAAGTATCTGTAAAACTCTGCATGATCGAGAAAGCTTCTCACACCTTTCACTGACATCGATATGGTAGATTATTAATGACTTCTACCTTAGCTCTGTCCACCTCAATTCCTCTATGTGAAACCTTATGATGAAGCACGTTACCTTTCTTGACCAAAAAGTGGCACTTCTCCCATGTTAATATAATATTTGTTTCTTCACAGCAAGCCAAGACCCTATTTAAGTTCTGCAAGAACACATCAAATGAATTACCAAAAATGGAAAAATCATCCATAAATACCTCAACAAAATCTTCCACCATATCATAGAAGATAGCCATCATGCATCTCTACAAAGTCGTTAGTGCATTAAATAGACCAAATGGCATACGTCTGAATGCATAAGTTCCATAAAGATAGGTGAAGGTGGTCTTTTACTTATTTTTTGGTGCTATGGCAATCTGATTGTAACCTGAATGCCTGTCTAAAAAGTAGTAATATTCTTGTCCCACCAACCTATCCAGTATTCGATCAATAAAAGAAATAGGATAGTGATCATTTTGAGTGGCTTCATTTAACTTCCTATAATCAATGCAAATCCCCCACACGGTCACTATACGAGTTGGAATCAACTCATTATCATAATTTGTCACAACAGTCATCCCTTCTTTCTTTGGAAAAAAATTCATAGAGCTAACCCATTTACTATCAGATATGGGATAAACTATCCCAGCATTAAGCCACTTAATGATATTTTTTCTGACCACTTTCTCCCTCACCGAATTCAGTCTTCGCTAGTGTTGAAAACTTGTGTTATATCTTTGCTCCATAAATATTTTATGCATACAGGATGCAGGATTAATTCATGTGATATTCACCATTTTCCATCCGATTACTTTCCTTTTTCTTTTCAATATGGTCAATGCCTCTCTCACCTGCTCATACAAAAAACTGCAGACAAAATTACTTCCTAAGTATTATCCTCACTAAGAAAAGCATATTTCAAATGAGAAGGTAGATATTTAAGCACTAACTTTGGTGCTTCATTAATAGATTTCTTAGGAGAGGGACCAATTGGTCTATTCAAATGCTCAGATTTGATCTTCCTGGTAATAATGATTGCCACGTCCAAAAGCTATACTATTTCAACTGCCTCAATATTACCAAATAGATCATATCCCACCAATGGTCTCTCCAAGGGATCCACGGATGTAATAAGATAAATGTCCGACTCAAGATCTAAGAATGTAATAGCAGATAGTTCGTCATATATTGAAGGTTACTTCATTGCCTTGTATATGTTGAACACCTTAACCTTGTTGTGAGCATGCATGGTCAACTGTCCTACATCTACATCAATCAATGAATGCCTAGTTTCTAAAAAGGGACGTCCCAAAATAAATGAAATTTATGGATCAACAGTGAAATCAAGAATAATGAAATCCACTAGAAAGATAAGTGACCCCACTTGCACTAATACATCTTTAACTATACCATATGTCCTCGCAAACGATCGGTCAACTAATTACAAAATAATTGTGATAGGTCTTGGTCTGCCTGGTACTGTCCTTCGGAACAAAGATGTAAGCATAAGATTGATTCTTCCCCAAATATCACGTAGACCCTGAGTGCTTATAGATTTCCCGATTGTAATCTGATTGGTGAAGCTCCCTGGATATTTCTGATTTATGGGCAACTGGTGTGCTATAAAAATATAGCACTTTTGACACGTACAACAAGGGAAATATGCAAGTTTCTAAGGCCTTTTTTTTAGATATGATCCATTTTAGGTATGTTTTGTAGGACACCATGTTTTGGAAGTTAAGTTTGTGAAAAAGGTAAAAAGGGCTATTTTTGGATACTTTTGGAGTAATTATGGATAATCGTGATGTTTTTTATCTTGATCGTGATCAATGCATTTTCGAGAGTTGAAGAAGAGAAAAAAAAACTAACTCCCGACACCTACTAAGTCAACCTATGGACCGCATGTGGACCTATTGACCACATGTAGACAAATTTGGTGCCAAAAGTCCAATATCCTAACAGCTGACTTGCAGGATTTTTCCCATCTAGTACCTAAGGTTTGTACCTGTGCCTTGAGCCAGACTGCAGGTACAAACTATGCCTGTGACCAAACCGCAGGTACAGACCACATAAGACAACCAAACCGGTTTCCTCTTAGTTAGTTTGAGATTTTCTTTTAGGGTTTTTCATGTACTATAAATACCCCTTAAGTACCTTTAGTAGGAGATACACACTTTTAACACTCAAAAACATATTTTGATTCCAAGATCCATCTTTGATCTTGGGATTATCTTGTATTGACTTTGATTGATTCATTCAGTTACGATTGTGTGTTTTTATTCGACTTATCATTGTGATTTCATCTATGCTATATATTATGAATGTTCTTGATTTCTTCACAGTCATGAGAGGCTAAAACCTATAGCTATGGTTGTGGAAACCCTGGCAAATTAACAAAGTAAGGAAAGTACGATGGTTGAGCTGAACTAATGCCAGTGGCATGCATTGCTTTATTTTTATTATGATTGACGTATTAATGGGTGCACTCATTAGGATCCCTCCTAGATATTTCTACTTACTCTAAAAGAGGAGTAGTGACTAGGAAAAGTAAAGACAACAGTAATTTGGTGTTTAACTATCAATCCACGCTTCTAGATTCTATCTATGTAAAATGGTTAGGTTTCATACAATAACGAGAGACTCAAAAGGTAATAGTTAACTAGGATCAATATAAGGGTTATTAGTGTGACACCCTGAGACTTAAAAGGTAAAGGGTGAAATCCTTCTACTCATCCAAAAGACTATAGAAAGTACATAACTTATCGACTCTGAATGCAAAGTATTGGATTGGTTCAAAATTGCATGATAAGCCTAAGGATTTGAGAAGAAAGAGGGAATACAATCCTAGTGTTCACTTACTACTGATTTCAACAAAGTTAATATAGTTCTTGGCTTTCGATTACTGCAAACAAATCCCCTTATTTATTTTTCTTATTTTGCTCGTTGACTATAACTGCTTAGATCTTCTAAACCAAGTATTCCCTTGGGATGTGAACCCAACCTTAGTTGGGTTAATATATCTTGACAGCGACTGTAACATTATCTAAAAGGATTTGTTTCTTGTACGTCATCAAGAAATTGGTGTCATTGTTTTGAAACACAGTGCTACTATTGATTTGAGATAGTTACAATTTTTGGCTTTTTTCTTATTTTTGATCTTAGTTGGGCATACGCTGGTGTATGCCTAGCACACAGAGTAGAGAAAAAACCCTTACTCCCAGTTAATCTTAATCCAATGAGGATCTTACAAACCCCTGGTAGGATGTCTGAGCAAAAAATAGCTAACAATTCTAAAGGGGTTCGTGATGTTGTACCTCCCCCACCTTTATAATGAGTGCAGGACATTGTTGATTATCAGATTAGTGAGCTTATTTCTCAAGCCAAAGTAGAGAAGAGGGCAATGGAAGAAGCTACTAGGTTAGCTAGAGAGGCAGAGCTTGCTTAGCATAGGCAAGTAACAGACCGTCGAGCAGCACTCGATGGGAATCAGAATATAGCTAAAGGTTCTCGTGTTCAAGTAATCCCCATATATCAGTACATGTAGCCATATATAGATGATAAAGAATATCTGGGATATTTTGAGCCAACCGAGGATGGAGCCATAGTACCTCTTGTTTTTCCCTCAAGCATCAAATTTGACATCACAAGTGACATAATTTAACTTCTAAATTTGACGTGTGTGTTTGCATGATTGCCTACTGATGATGCAAATTTGTACCTTGCAAATTTCCTTGGGATCTTCATCTCGTATACTATTCCAGGGGTAGATCAAGAAGCACTTAGACTGAGGCTTTCCCCTTCTCACTTACAGGAGAATCATCTTTATGGTTAGTAGAATTTCCAAGAGGCTCTATCACGACATGGAATAAGTTGTACTGGAAATTATTAAATAGGTTCTTTTATCCATCAAGGATGTTAAATCTCAAAGATGAGATCTATAATATTAGGCAGTTGCAGTCCAAGTTCAAGTATGAAGCTTGGTTCAGTTTTAAGAAGAAGTTGAGCATGCTGCCAAATTATCAGTTATCAGGTATGAGCTTATCAGAGATATTCTACAGAGCCCTTACCATCAGTTCTAGATCCATGGTAGACACCATCTTTAGAGGAGCTTTTATAAGACTACGTTGAAAGGTATCTTCAGACGTGTAAGATTAGATCTCACTCACTAATCGAGGGTAGCAAACTCGGTAGGCTGAGAGGGGATTTGGCACTTATTCTATTGGGGCCTCCTGCAACCAGAGAGTAGCATATTATGTAGTAGTGTAAGAAATTATGTTACTAAGAACTGATTTAGGAGTGCTAATAAAGTAGTTGGCAGCAATAATGTCTGATAAAGTAAATGTAGTATAATCATAGGGGTCAGCTTCCAAAGCGTACGAGTCAGAATTTGAAGAGGAATCTAATTATCTAGATCATCAGATGGTGATTTTCTGGTCCTAATTACCAGGGAACAAAGGTTGAAACTACTATGATAGATACAGAGACTATAGCAGAGAGCGAGATATGGCTGGAGAAAGAAGGATAGCTATAAAGATAAGGGAGATAGGTATATTACACCTAAAAGATGCAACATAGAATCTCAAATGTAGGAGATGTTGTCTAAGATGGTGAATGGTCAAGAAAGTTAGGAGACCAGCCTTAAGGAGGTTAAGGCTGATATTTTAGGGTTAACACAAAAGGTCAAGTCACATGCCACTACTACCAAGTTGGAGCACCAATTTGGGCAGATGTCAACAACTCTGAACTAAAGGCAGTTAGGTAGCCTTTCAAGAAACACAATACAAAATTTAAGAAACGATGGTCATGTACTTACTACTACTACGAGGAGTGGTATCACTACTATGGATCCCCCACTACCTGCTGCTAAAGTTGTTGATAATGAGATGTCTGTTGTTGAGTCCAAGAAGGTAATTGGTGATAAAGGTACAGTTGATGAAGTTAAAGGTAAGGGTCCGGTCATTGAGCCTAAAGTCAGACAAATTTTGAGACCGCCCCTACCTTATCCTCAAAGACTAAGGTAGAAGAAAAAGAAAGGTAAGTTCAAATGATTCGTTGAGATTCTCAGAGAATTGAGATTGAACATACCTCTTCTTAAGGCATTAGAGAAGATGCTTGGATACACCAAGTTTATGAAATAGTTCATCACAAGAAATAAAGGAGTGACTATCGAGGATATTGATGGTGTGCACTACTGTAATGCAGTCATGACTAGGTCTTTGGCGCAGAAAAAGGATGATCCCAGAGCATTCACTATACCTGCACTATTACGTCATCTTGATTTTCCCAAGCCTTGTGTGAATTTAGGTCCAATGTTAATTTGATGCCGCTGGCCTTATTCAAGAATTTGGGCTTGAACCCACCAAACCAACTTCAATGCGGCTATTGATGGCTGACCGCACAGCGAAGAAAACTGTGGAATCTTTTTTGATATGATCGTGAGGGTGGATAACTTTATTTTTTTTGTTAACTTTGTCATCTTAGACTGTGAGGTTTACACAGATATAACCATTATACTGGGAAGACCATTTATGGCCACAGGCAGAGCTATGGTTGATATGGAAAAAGGTTAGCTGAAATTCTGAGTCAATGCTGAGAAGGTGATATTCAATATCTGAAAGTCAATAAAATTGCCAACCGATATGAGGGTAGCATCTGTGATTGATTGTATTGATGATTGTGGAGGATATTCCTATGGGTATCCTGATGAATTCTGGGTAGTCAAGATACCCGCATCGTGCCACGACATTAAATAAATTGTTGCACGGGAGACAACGCATGGGCTTGTTGGTAAAGTTTGAGTAACCAACTTAGTTGCATCGTGCTACAATATTAAATCAATCGCTGAGTGGGAGTCAACCCACTATTTTAGTGTTTAAATTTTATTGTTTTTATCTTTTTATAGGTTTTTAGCTTTTAGACATTACCCAGAATAAGGTAAAAAATTCTATATTCATCAATTTCCAGGTAAGGATACTGTGTGACCAACCCACCATGGTCATAAGTCCTACACAGTAACTTGAGAAATCAGTTGAAAATTTGAAATTTTGAGGATGAAAACTGGTAAGTTACGGACTCTAGCATTTAATTTTACATTTGGGATCTAAATCATAGGTTGTGGGACCTTAAGTATCTAGAAAAATATTGAAACACCTAGTTTGGGTTGCAGAAAAGTGGGCCAAAAATTTTTGGCCTAGCACCTGCAGGCCGCACGTACGGGGCATGGGTTGAAGTCGCTGCTAGGTCACTTTTTGAGACCAATTTTTAATTTAAATTTTGGGCCCATCAACATTTAAATATGACCTAAAACATCCCTACACCTATATAAAACATTCTTACCTCATTCAAACTCATTCAGATCTTCAAAACATCACTTTTCTCCTAGAATTCATACTTTCTTATTTAAACTTAAACTAACCCCACACTTGAGTAAAGGCTAAATTGATACTTATTTGAGATACCAAATTTTCCCAACATGCTAAAACAAGTTTCAACCTTGGTTTTGCTTGAGTTCTTCATCATTGTCATCCGGTTCTTCAAATAAAAGGTAACTTTCTTGGCTCCTAATGGTCATATATTGGTTTATCTAATGTTTAAGCAAGTTGATATATGTAATACATTGCAAGATATTTAAAAACTAATATGCTTGTTTGTTGTATACTTGAAGTAGCCTAAAATCATGATGTAGGGCCGTGTTTTGAAGAAAAATCTAAGTTTAGGCCCTAATCGAAAGTTAAAATTGAATGAATAGAGTAATACCACGGGTTGAGCATGTTTGTTTGCTTTGAAATTCATGATTATTGATTAGTGTGTATATATTAGACTTTTTGGTATTTCAAATAGGTTATAGGGATATGAAAATTAAGGAAAATTTAAAAAAAATTAATATTGATTTTTTGTTTGACTTTTGTTATCCTTCACTTTTGCTAGAAACTGAGAATTGGATTTCCAGGGACAATGGCAACTAAAGTGGTGAAGAAGACGAAGGCTGGTACTTTAATGAGATGAGTAGAGTCTCCTGATCCTAGTGGTTCAGCGAAGGAGTATTCGATCCAGCAACATAGAGACATTGCTACTGGGGTGACACATAGAGTAATGAGAGGACAGACTCTCTAAGTTTCTCTATCAGCTGCAACCCGGCCAAGGATGAAGTATGCACAGATATCAACCCAACACACTCCTCCACCTAATGATGATGAAAAGAAAAGGATAGAGTCTAGTCTACTCAACAGGTTGCTGATCAGGACCCCCAGTCTAAGAAAGGGTCCCAGGATTTATCTGATGAGGTTGAGTAGGAGAAGCCATATGCGGTGCCCCAGTCTGAGGAGGGTAATTCTACTCATGTATAGAAGATAGTGGTTCCCCATTCTGTTGAGGGTGAAGAGCAGCCTTCCCATGATGCTTCACTACAGCAGAACCCTGCACCCATATATGCCCCAGATGCACCTCCCAAGGAGGGACATCTTCCCAGATGCACCTCTCAAGGACGGACATCAGAGGTAGTGTGTTGAAGGGATGCAACATATATTTGAGTTGGACAGTCATGCTTAGGAGATATTTAGTCCTACGGTATGTTTTTATGAGGAGCACCAAATTGACTTATAAGGGCTAGAATGAGTACCATAGCTATGGGAAATATTTGATAGATATCAGCTATAGTAGATGAACAGACCACTCGATTCCTTCAACTTTGCTATGGTATGGGAGTTTTAGGCTTCCTAAAAAGCTACCGTAGTCCTTCCTATGTTCCATCATCTAGGGTTTATTATATTTGCACGACAGCCACAGCTTGATCACACACTAGTTAAAGGGGTCAGAGTTGACTTATCGATAGAGACTATCTGCAAAGTTATTTTCATCCCAGATTATATCACTCCTGCATCTATAATTAAGTGCAAACATAGATTGAGGATCACATGTGATCGACATATCATGCAGGATAATGAGAGCCTTCTAGAGATGGTTAAGATAGCTAGGTGGATAGACAGTTATATTTTACCATTTAGTGATGCGACCCCATGGATTGAGTCGTAAGATGTGATCAAGAAGGGCCTATTGATAGTAGAGGACATGTTTTGGTGGTTGCTGATTAGATACCAACTTCTTTGGATAACACATTGATGTGGGAAAGAGAAACACTAGTTTTTTGTTTGATGGTCGATTATGATGTTGACTTTGTTTCTATTCTGAGTCATTAGTTATATGATAGAGCCTTTGGTGAGCTGAATAATTTGTCATTTTTATGCATGATCCACAGGCTATGTGATGAGGCCGGAGCACCTGAGTTACAAGGAATTAATAAGAGGGTACCTGCGACCATGACTGTATAGACGAGGACTATGAAGGGTCTAGCACCTTCAGGAAATTCTAGGAGATCGAGAAAGTAGGCAGTAGTACCACAGGGCTAGTCTAAGGGCCCAGTAATTTCCTTAGATCCTAATGAGGCACATATAGATAATGCAGGTGTTGGTATTGATACAAAGATAGGGGAGAAGATAGATGCTCCTAATTTAAGTATACAGGGCGAGGGGACACAGGCTACTTTATCTTCGGCACCAGCTTTGACCTCAGAGTCGGTTGGTGCATCTATAAATCCTTCTCACCCATCCAATATAGCTCTTATGATAGGTATGATTAATGTATCTAGGGAGTTTTTGCAGATCTTAGTTAACAACTAGAGGGCCACAGCTGATCGATTAAAGATTATTGAGACCGAAATGGCTACTTTCTTTGGGTAGATTAGATTAGAAGTTAGGACTAGATTTGAGCAGGCTGAGGCTAGATGGAAGGTTGCTCAGAGAGCCACATTGTCATAGCTATGTGCTGATTTTCATACATAGATTAATGAGTTTGAGAGATTAGTTACATCCTAATATACAGAGATAGGTATGCAAGACCTAGTTTAGATGAGGAAGGATTTTAATATCCTACGAGCAGAGGTACACTCCCTTACAAAGAGTTGTGTTGCATCTACTTCTTTGATTATACTCTATGTGATCTACATATTACCTCTGCATGCATTGAGATAATTTGATTTATTTACAGAGAATGATGAGGAGGAATGATGAGGAGGTCCCAGCAATTGGGACCAAAAGAGGTCACTTAAATGACTTGCAGGATCCTAATATGACAGAGAAGGGCACTATTAAAAAGGCTAGGCATGATTGTTTAGAGATTACATTCTTCCATAGGCATAGCCGTACATCTATCGAAGAGGGTGCATCAACTTGTAGTGAACCACCACTACTACCAACTTCGCCAGTTGATATGCCCCCAACTGGGGATTCTCCTGACTCAAGCGCCTAGTGCTTCCCAGGTATGTTTTTATTTCCCTTTGTTTTTATTTATTTTATCATATTGAGGACAGCACACTATTTTTAGTTAGGGGTGGCATACCATACCGTTGTGGGTTTGTCGTGCTTCTTTTTTATGTTAGCCACGGTATATGTAATACCCTGAAGTTTCCTAACTAATTTCATCCCAAAAATATCAAATATTAGCTTCTAAATTGAATGATGTTTATTTCATGGGGAATTTTCAAGATTTTTACTTTTTTTATGTGTAAAATTGAATAAACTTTCCATCAATGCCAAATTTTCCTAAATCTGACAACCGGGTAAGAAGTTATGGCGATTTAAAGTTTCAGTCGTAAAACACCGTCATCTCAGTCAGTGACGCATCGCACCATAAGATAAAATGAAAATTTTCAATTTCCAGTAAGACTCCGCAATTTCACCGCATCGCGGAGGGCTCCTAAATCCCAATTGTCAAAATCCAGTGAAACTCCACAATGACCCCGTGTCGTGCCGTCGTCCAATTTCCCAGTCATTGAATTCCAGTGACACGTCACGATAGCACCGCGTCGCGCCAGGGGTCCATGTCGAGAATTTTTTCATAAAATTTAAAAGACGCGTCCAGGGTTAAATGGGTCTTTTCCCATGATTTTAGTTCAGCCTTAAACATGAAATTTAACCCTACATGACCTAAGGATATCATTATTCACTCTATTTTCCCATTCATACACTCTCAAAGCCAAGAAACCCTAATCTTAAAAATTCAAGGGCAAAGATCAAGAATCTCTCCAAGGATCATTATGGAGTTACATTCTAAGGTATGTCATGTGTTTATTCATGGGTCTCTTTCACCCATGAAGCTCAAGAATATCTTTTCAAAATCCAAGATTTGTATATTTATGAATGTTCATGATTTGTTTGAATTGAAAATTGATGTTCATGTTATTGGTTGGTTTCGTTCCGATGTTCATGTTGTTGGTTGGTTTCGTTCCATGTTATATACTATTTATTTATAAGAATTGATTCTAATATGTGATGATTTACGCGATATTCATGATAAATCCTTCAATTTACAAGTTGGTTTATGTATCTATGATTATTAGATGTATTGATAATTGTACAAGCAAAGCATTCTCCCCATATGTTTGATTAAATACCTATGTGAAGGAAAAGTGTCATACTAGTATAATAATATGAAAGCCCCATTCAGGTACAAGTTATGTATGTCAAGTGTTTGATGAAATGTCTTAGTCAATGAATTATGGATATATTTGTAGCTATTGTGGTGTTTTAGAACTACACTTCATGAAATCCCCAACTTATTATATTATTAATTGTTGATATTGGTCATGTATTCAAGAAGGTCATTCTTTGTCAGTTTCCTTCTATCGAGTCCTGGGGGTACTTGTACCCAAAAAATATAGTTGTGTGCCTAGAGTTGGTGACATGTTTCACGATATCCTCAGTCAAACCATGATCTATAGAACTCAGTCAGTCAAGTAACTCAGGAAAGCTCAGTAATTCAGTAATATCAATAGTATTCTGTTAGTTAACGGAACTCCATGAATTTAGTGTAGTGCATTTCAGGTAATCATATTCAGTGTCTATTCATATGGGAGTAGGAATTAGCACCGAGTGAACCCAAGGATGGGAACACACACTGTCAGATGAGGGTGTGATTCTTAGAAGTTCTTCTTACATTCCAGAACTATGTAGCAAGCATAGGTTGAGACATCAACACTATCAGATAAGGGTTGATGAGGTGGATAAAAACTATCAGATGAGGTTCCCACCATTCTCTTTTGGGGACACTGTCAGATGAGAGTCACTCACAGCTTATCCTTACCGGTGGCACGGTATTTATATCCTTCCAATTGGGGTTATAGATTGGACCCCAACTCAGCTATAATGCGTTATTTGGGGCATGTCGGTTAGATGGCTACTTCCCATAGTCTTAGTCTTAGTTTTAATAATAGAACTCAGATAGTTCTATAGTATTTAGGACTGTCAGATACAGTCAACTCAGAACAGTGTGGAACTCAGCTAGTTTCATCATAACCTAGACTGTCAGCTATAGTCGCTCAGTATCAGTTATACAGTTATCAATATCTCATGCTATCAGTACTCAGGTTCAGTAATTATGTTATCACGAACTCAGTTACAGTTATTATGTATTCATACATGCATTCTCACGTTCATGTTATATAGTTAGTTAGTTCAGTTTATACATATGTACGGTTTGCATTTAGCCTACCTCACATACATACCAGTACATTCAATCATACTGACGTATTTGCGCTATGGTATTTTATACCATAGGTTCAGAAGCACAAGCTCCAGAGCATCAGTTGCTGCCAGAATTAGTAGTAAGTCCTCATCATTCGAGGACGATATTATTAGTTATTTCATTATCTCAATTATCTTTAAGTAGATGGAATTAGTTTAGGACATGTCCCATCAACTCCTTATTTATACAGTTATAGACTTTTCAGACTACCATGTTTATACAGTTTATTTCAGTTGTTTTGGGTATTTCATACCCCATCCAGATGTTATGTTTTATCAGTTATGTTATAGTTTTGAACCTTATGGCCTTTCAGCCTTTATGTCCGCATTATTCAGTATATTTTGCAGTGTTCAGGTACAGATATCAGTCATGGGTTAGCTTCTGATCTTTTGGGGTCATGAGCACCATGTAGCATTTCGGGTACCAGATTCGGGGCGTTATAATATGGTTGTAGAACCAGCATATCTAGGATAATTATGTGTTATATTATATTTTTTTCGTATTGTATTGTTTTTGTGTAATTAGGAGATGTTGAGTATTTAGGGCAGTAGTCATGTTTTGATTGATTTTTTATACCCCTCCAAAATTTATGTTTTAAAATTATGTTGATGTATATATGCATGATCTTTGTGAATCTTGTTATGGCATTAGGATTAAGGACATGATAAACATTTGCTGATAATTGTATGAACTAGATAGGTAGTAGTTGGTGATATTGACTTTGTGCCATGTGTGTATGAGATACTACCTAGTTCCCTTTTGTGTGTTAAATTCAAAACTTGACTGGTTAATCTTGCCTAGGTTTAAGGATAGTTAGTTAGGAAAGGATCATAGGCCATTATTTATTATAGTCCACTTTTAGCCTAAATGACCTTCCATATTCAATTTATATCTCTTCATCCCTGTTTTTAGATTTGTAGCCTAATTTTTTTATTTCACCATTCACCTTCCCATTTGTATTACAATTTACCTGTTTTGGCCTAGGTCCTCCTTGAACATTGTTCACCTCAACATAGGCAAAATGCCTAAGTTGAGGGTGGCTACCATAGGGGTACATAGTGTAAAATGAATATGAAGAAGGTTAAAATTAGAGAAAAAGTTAGTAGGCCTGAGTGTGGTAGAAAAAAAATAAAAAGAAAAAAAAAGAAATAAATTATGAAAAAGAGAAAAAGAAAGAATAAAAGACCACACCCAACTTGAATGTGCATAAAAGAATAAAAGGGAGAAATAAGGGTGGAATAAAAAGAAAATTGGTAAGTAAGTGAGACCCTAAGGTTAGTGTCATGCCAAGGATGCATAGTCAGCCTAAATATCCATATTTATCATACCATCCCCTAAGAATACACAAGCCGAGAAAAGTCCTATAGTGATCCTAACTTGACTATCTGAGTGCTAAGGTAAAGAAAATAAGGGCAAGCCTATGGTATTTGACATGCATTGATTGGAACTTCTTTGCTGAGTATGACTGTCTCTTGACAATCCTTGCATTGACATGAATTATTTCATATAAGTGAGTGTGATATCTTTGTTGTGAGGAAACTTGAGTCATATTGCTAGTTATTTGCTTGTTCGAGTAGTGTAATTTTTATATATAAGTGGTTGTTTATTGCTAATGTAATTTCCAAACCTTGACACCATTGTGTTACACTATTATGCTTTATGTTCATACACAGTTGGTTTTAAAAATTAATATTGGAAGAGGGTGTTGTTATTTGAACTTAATATGATGACTGACTGACTTAAATGGTCAAAGAAGGGGATTGTTTTATCTTTATTGTCTTTTTGATGCCTGAGGAAATGCAAACATTCTAAGTTGATGGTGTTGATGTGGTATAAAAATATAGCGCTTTCGACGCTTAAAAAGGAAAATATGGAAGTTTCTGAGGCCTTTTTGTTAAATATGATCCATTTTGGGTATGTTTTGCAGGAAATTATGTTTTGGATGCTAAGTTCATGAAAAGGGTGAAAAAAGGTGTTTTTGGATACTTTTGAAAAATTATGGATGATCAAAATATTTTTTGGCTTGAGCATGATCAATGCAAGTTCGAGAGTCAAAGAAGAGGTAAAAAACTAACTCTCGGCACTTACTAAGTCATCCTATGGACCACATGTAGACCTACAAACCGCATGTTGACTAAGTAGGTGCCAGAAGTCCAAAATCCAGAAAGATGACTTGCTGGATTTTCCCATTTGGTACCTATGATCTGTACCTGCGCCCGGAGCCAGCCCGCACTTGTACCCATGACCAAACCGCAGGTGTAGATCGCATGTGGACACTGACCCAGTTATATCCTAGTTCATTCAGACTTTTTTTAGAGTTTTCTCATGTACTATAAATACCACTTATGTACTTTTCAGTAGGAGTTACACACTTTTAACATTCAAAAACATATTTTGATTCCAAGATCCATCTTTGACCTTGGGATTGTCTTGTATTGACTTTGATTGATTCATTCAGTGAAGGTTGTGTTTTTTTATTCATCTTATCATTGTAATTTCATCTATTCTTTCTATTATGAATGATATTGAATTCTTTACAATCATGAGCGGCAAAAACCCATAGTTAGGGTTGTGGAAACCAGAGTAAATTGACGAAGAAGGGGAAGTGTGATAGTTGAGTTGAACCAATGCCAATGGCATGCATTGATTTATCTTTATTATGATTGATTTCTTAATGGGTTCACACATTAGGATCCCGCCTAGATATTGCTACTTACTCCAAAAGAGGAGTAGTGATTAGGAAAAGATAAAGACAACAGTAATTTAGAGTTTAATTATCAATCCATGCTTCTAGGTTCTATCTACGTAAGATGGTGAGATTTCATCTAATAACTAGAGACTCAAAAGGTAATAGTTAACTGGTATTAGAATAAGGGTTAGTAGTGAGACACCTTTGGACTTAAAAGGTAAATGCTGAAATCCTTCTACTCGTCCAAAAGACTGTAAAAGGTACATAAATTATTGATTCTGCATATAAGGTATTGAATTGGTTCAACAACGCATGATAATCCTATGAAGTTGAGAATCTAAGGGGGAACACAACCCTAGTATTCACTCACGACTGAGTTAAACCAAGTTAATACAGTTATTTACTCTCGATTACTACACAAAAATCCCGCCATTTACTTTTCCTGGTTTGCCCATTGACTACAACTGCTAAGATCTGCAAAACAATTTGTCTCTTGGGATTCAACCCCAACCTTAGTTTGGTTACTATATATTTACAGTGACCGTATCATTGATCTGGGGTGATTTAATACACTTTTGTATCATTATTCTAGCTTATTTCGCCTTGTTTTGAGGATAATTCGTGTACTTAATGTGTTGATATTGATATAAGTAAGCATTTAAGTGTCCAAGTGTGTGATTATAATGTTCAAAGTATTTTTCAAAAAAGTTTGTGCTTAATAGAGTAATTTAGAGTTCAACCCGAAAAACTAGTTTTACTAGCTTGAGCTAGGTGTGTGTCTAGTTGGTTTCGTTGGAATCTAATGTGTTTAATTTGTTCTAAATGTTTTAAATGTGTAGTTATGAGGGGAACAGCTTGTTTGTAATGTGCAAAGTTTAATTTGATAAAGTCAAGAGTCGAAATAATAAGTGAAAGATCATTGCGAATTTGCCTTATCTTAGCTTTTGTTTTGATTTATCGTTAAGGTTATTGTGTTGATTTAATCTTTAATATGTGGTGTGTGATGTTGTAGGAGGCTTTGTGAGGTGAATACGGTGATATGTTGATGATTTAAAGATCGAAAATTTATTGAAAATATACTACAAAAGGCATGAACAAAGTATAAGACGTTCAACACTTAACTAAAATTTTGAAAGCAAATTTTAATGGGTCAATGAGAAGTCGCCGCGTCGCGTTAACATTTCAGTTCTAACAAGTGTAAAGACATGAATTTAATGCATCACATCGATAATTTATGCACAAAAAGTCATTCTGCCGACACAGCTTGGTGTTGACCTATTTGGAATTGAATTCCCTTGCACGAACTTTTAGGAGACTTAGTGAGGAATCTTTTCAATCTCATTTCCAAATTGGGATTAGAATCGAATAAATATATACAATCAACAGCTAGCAACAATTTCTGGGGACAACTTTGGATAAAAACCAAAACTTGGACAATATTAAAATTGCTGGACACGTGAAGCGGTGGATGACAATTTCAGAGGAGGCTGCACACGGGTTTTTAGGTTTTATTATTTTATTTAATCTTTAGCTTTTCATATCATGTATTCAATTATTTGAATCATGATTATGAATATTAGTGGTTAAAAATTCATTTTTTGGGATTAAAATCAAGAACATGATTACTATTATTTTGGATTCATTTCGATTAATTTTGCTTATAAATTTGGTTATTTGTTTATTCTTGTTTTAATTATTTTATGGATTGATCACCTATAAAATACATATATTGTCGATCTTTTGATCTCGGGAGAAGGAATATGGAGATAGAACATGGGAATAAACAAAGTATTGATTTTTATTCTTTTATAAAATAAAGAATTAAACTTAGCGTCTAGAACAGGGATGTACTTAGATTCCTTACTTGATTCAGATGGAGGACGATAATTTTAATTAATTTAATTGGATTATTACATCCCCGCTCAATGATGTAGTTGTAATGTCCATATTAGGTAAAATATTAGAGGTTGGGAAACCATGATCATGCAATTAACCCTACGAATCAACAACCAAGATAAGCAAATTAGCGAATGAAATTCAATAACATAGTATGATTGTTCGGAGTGTCTTAACCCTGGACTTTTCTCCTACTGATTGTTCCAAGATTTTATTTTACGCATTGTTTATTTTATTTTTTATTGACAATTTTAAAACTCTATTTGCTACTCTCCTCAATTGGTTAAACTAGAATTAGATAGTCGGTGAAGCAAGTCCTTGAGAGATTGATACTTGGGCTTCCTTGAAGCCACTTTACTACTTGATAAGACTAGTACACTTGCGTGTGCGCTTGGGCGCTGTCAAGTTTTTGACGCCGTTGTCAGGGACTTGTAATCAAACAACTATCTTATTTCTAGTTTCTCTCTATTGAGTTGTAAATAGTTTTATTTTTTTAGTCTTTTTTTATTTTCTTTTATTTTTGTTTTTATCACACTTCTTGACATGGCAGCCTGGGATAGATGATTTTCGAGTGATGAAGATCTATATGGTTTACAGTTTGTGACAATAGTAGTCATTCTGAAGATATGCGTGTTGTCAACCTTGATTCATTAATGTTTATGGTCTATGATCAAATGCAATACTATGTGAATGCCTACAATCAACAGTAGCAGTTTTAACAGCCACAGGTTCAGAATTACCATGCCCCGATTCAAATGAGAAATAAGAAAGAAATGCTGAAACAACTTCTAGCTAATTAAGCACAATTGTCAGTAGATATGAAGAGTAATACGACTATTTTAGAGCATCAAAAAATTGTCATGAGGAACTTGGTGATACAGGTAGGGCAATTGCAATAGGTATATGATACCAGACTTCAAGGTGATTTTTCAAGTGTCAGTGAACAAATAAGTGAAATCACTTTGAGGAATGGTACGGAGCTCAATGAAGAACCTTCAAAGACAACTAAGGAGGTAGATGTAAATTTGACTTACCAACCTATTGAAGACAAAGTTGCTGACAATTTGAGGAAGTCTGAGTACTCAGAAACTGAAATTGTTGAAATTGTTAAGGAGATGCCACCACCACCATATGAATCGCAGCCACTCAATTGTCATTTTTCTTTTGAGAATGAAATTGAGAAGGTGAATAAAAGTGAGGGTGTTGAAGATAGTGTAAATTTTGAAGTAGGATTAGTTGGGCCTCATTCAAAGCACTTTTCTACATTATGTTTAGATGATATCTTGTCTGTGGAATCATTTAAAATAGTGGAAGAGTATGAAGATGAGGAACAAGAATCCTATATTCTTGATTTTACACTAGATAAGTAATGTAAAAACACACCTCACTTCAAGACCGAGTGATTTACCATGCATCATCCATTACTCGATTTCTTAATTTTTGTACCACCACCCTATGAGCAAGGCAAAAAGATGGATGTGATGTTAGAGGTGAAATTTATATCCTCAAGGGAGAGGAAAAAATTGATATGGGTTGTGCCGCGACACTAAATTAGGCACTTCTTGGGAGGCAACCCAAGCTAAGATATGTTTTTTTTTAGTTTTTTTCTTTAGTTTTTATGCAAAAAAAAATACTACTAACTAGGCCTAGAGGCCTCAGGGAGTATTTTTGTCTCTTACTTTTAAGTTCACTTTGGGGACAAAGTAGATTTTCAAGTTTGGGGTGGGGAAATTCCCAAATTTTTACTCAATGAAAAAAAAAATTAGGTTAGGAATAAGTAAGATATTCTTGTTGGTGCTATTTTTTATTACATGAGTGTAATACCCTGTACTTTTACCTAGCTTGAAATTTTCCCAAAAATGTTAAAAGATTTCTTTGAAAGATGAATCAACTTTTTGTCACATAGGAAATTGAATAAGCTTTCTATCGATATCAATTTCATCAAAATCTGACATCGGAAGAGAAAGTTATGGTCGAAATACAGAAGACAGTAAACCCACCTAGGTGCGACGGTGAGGCCGACGGACCGTCAGACTAGAGACGAATCATTTCCCACGACCTTCGCAGTGAGGCAGTGTGACTACCTTCTTCCCTGTATCGACGGCCCAGGCCGATGGACCATCGAACTAGCGACGGACCGTCGCAAGGGAAATAGTGAGGCACTATTCTGCCTAGAAGCGATGGTCAGGACCAACGGACCGTCGACCCAGCGACGGACCGTCGCACCCCACCATCGCACCAAGACAGTAAGTTCCAGTTCTGGTCCTAGTGCGATGGTCAGTCTGACGGATTGTCGACCCAGCGATGGACCGTCGCACCCACCGTCGTATATTTTATTCAGTTATATTTAAAGTCATTTTTAAAGGGAATTTTTGGTCTTTTTCGGCCCTTTTATATACCTAGTTATATCCGACCAAAGCTCAAAAATTCATTATCCATCTACAATAACAAAATTAGGGTTTTCTCTCTAAGATTAGTCTCCAAGAACAAAATCCAAATCTTCTTCAAGAACTAAGAGTCAAATTCTTCAAGTTCAAGAACTTCAAGAAACTCAACCCAAGTATGCATAGTGCTCATTCATGGACTCCTTTCATCCATGAAGCCCAAGAATATTTTTTCAAATTTCAATTATATGAATTTCTTTATGAATTTCATGTTGGGTTGCTTTTGTTCATGTTGTTAATGACCAATTGAATTCTAATCCATGTTAGGTGATAAATTTTATGTGGAATTGATTATCATAAAGGTAGATTCATGTGGACCTATGATTAAACCCTTGAATGATGAAGTTAGAGTTGAATCATGATGTTTATTTGTTATATAATGTTGTCTACATATACTATGCCTACCATGTGTTTGATTAAATGCCTATGTGAAGGAAAAAAAATGCCCAACTAGTAGGATCTTATGAAATCCCCATTTATGTGCAAGCTTATGCATATCACATGTTTGATGAATTGCCTCAATAAATGAATTATGGATTGCGATATTGGTCATGTATTCAAGAAAGTCATGCTTTGTCAGTTTCTCTCCATCGAGTCCTGGGAGTACTTGTACCCGGCAATTTAGTTGTATACCTAGAGCCAGTGTCATGTTTTAACGATATCCTCAGTCAAGCCATGATCTATAGAACTCAGCCAGTCATGCGACTCAGGAAAGCTCAGAAATTCAGTAACCTCAGTAATCTCACGAACTCAGTTAGTTGTCAGACATCAGTATTATTTCGTCAGTTAACAGAATTCAGTAAATTCAGTCCATGTTCAGATCAGTTAATCATATTCAGTGTCTATTCAGATGGGAGTAGAAATTGGCACCGATAAATCCAGGGATGGGAACTCACCTGCCAATAGAGAATGTGATTCTTAGAACCAATCCTTGCATTCCAGAACTATGTAGCCACCGTAGGTTGAGTCATTGTACCTGCTAGTTGAGGGTAGATGAGATGGATTAACCTGCTAGTTGAGGGTTCTTACCATTTTCATTAGAGTAACCTGTTAGTTGAGAGTCACCCACATGTTGTCCTTATCAGTGGCGCGGTATTGACACCCTTTCAATCAGGGCACAGATTGGACCCCAATTCAGCTATAATATGTTATTTGGGGTATGTCGGTTAGATGACTACTTCTCATAGTTTCATGTTACAGAATTCAAGACTATCAGATACAGTCAACTCAGATACAATACAGAATTCAGCTAGTTTCATCAGATTCAAGACTGTCAGATACAGTCACTTATGTTATCAGTTATCAGAACTCAGTCATTAGTCATGTTAGTTATCAGTAAACTCATGTTATCATAATTTCTAATATAGTTACTATGTGTGCATGCATGCATTCTCACATTCATATTAGTCAGTTAGTCAGTATTGTTCATACATATGAACCTCATCCATTCAACCTACCTCACATGCATACTAGTACATTCAAAGTACTAACACATTTGTGCTATGGTGTCTTATATCGTAGGTTCAGAGACACGAGCTACAGAGCATCAGTAGATTCCAGTCTCAGCAGTCAGAGTTAGTAGTGAGTCCTCATCTTTCGAGGACATGATCATTACTTTATTATCTCATTAATTAATTTATTAGTTGGAGTTAGTTGGGGACATGTCCCATCAACTCCTTATTTAGACAGTTCAGCCAGTTAGAGGCTTTTCAGACTATCATGTTCAAACAGTTATTTCAGTTGTTTTGGGTATTTTATACTCCATCCAGATATTATATTTTTATCATTCATGTTACGGTTTTAAACCTTATGAACTTTTAGTTCATGTTTCCGCATTATACAGTATGTTATGTAGTATACAGGTACATATATCAGTCATGGGTTAGCTTGTGGTCCTTTGGGGTCATGAGTACCGTGTAGCATTCCGGGTACCAGATTTGGGGCGTTACAATGAGGCAAGTGGGTTTGTTTGTAAAAGCATGTTAATTGAGTGAATGACTACTTTTGATACTCTTAAGCTCATGTTTATGACTCTTATACTTGTTGGCTCAATTTTAAAGTCGTGTTATTATTTGGTTGGGAGTCTATGATGATCCTATTGAGTTGAGCATGTGCCATATGCGAGTAAGGTTTTTGTATATTCCTTGTTGCATGTGATGTCTAGAACTTGCCCGGTGTGTGTGTAAAGTAAAATAAAGAGTGTGGGTTTAGGAGATGATATGGGCATTTCTTTGATAGCCTTGTTTTATACCTTCTATTTGTCCTACCCTTGTGCATTATCCTAGTTTACCCCTATTGAGCCTTTAGCTTTTTCTTTGGAAACCTCATAAGTAGCCTAATCCTTTCTTTGATAGATCATAATTTAATCCAAATAAAATCCTAAGTGCTTTAATGAAAAATTAATTTAGTGAGGAGTTTAAGAAATTGAAGAAGAAAAGGGTGAAATAATACCCCAAGGTAATAGTTATTGGTGTTAATAATTGATGTGTGGTGGATGAATGTGATATAAATTATGTTATAAATATTTTCATGATTGTGAAAAAAGAGAAAAATTTATTCATATGGTAGTAAACTATGCGTCCACTAAGTGTTTGTGAAAATGCTTAAAAGAGATGAGTCAGAATAAAAGAATGGGGTAGAGAAAAATGGTGTAAATTGGGTGTTGGAGATTGGTTCTAAAAGCATAATGTAGTGTATTAAAGCGCTTAGAGAGGTTAGTCACTATTCCCAAATAGTTCCTACCTGTCCCTTAGCCTACATTACAACCCAAAAAAGTCCTAATTAATCTTAAGCTTTACATTCAACTATTAGTGGAGCATTACACTAAGGAAAATTCTATGGTTCATTGGGTGTAGCTTGTGAATTCTTTGTGAGAGTGAGCATAATTTTATTCTTTTACCCATTATGTTATAAATTTCATTATTGTAAGTGATTATCGTAACTCTCTTGTTGTGAGGGGCACATATTTGATGAATGTGGGTGATTTGTATGACATCATTGATGGAATAATAAGCATGAGTTTTCCAATTAGGTGAGTCAATTCTTGAGGCTAGGATGTTTTGCAGTAGTGTTCTTGAGCTTTTAATTGTGTAAATAACGTGCTTTGTGTAGAAACTTGCATTCTGTGTGGTCATTGTAGTACTAGCTTGAGTGTCATTATTTTAGTAGAAGTGTAGCGTCACCTTTGCTTTTTATGCTTAGAGTAAAGAGTTGTTCGAGGACGAACAAGATTTTAAGTGTGGGGTGATGATTTGAGGTGATTTTATACAATTTTGAATCATTATTATAGATTATTTCGCCTTATTTTGAGGACAATTCGAGTGTTTAACGTGTTGATATTGATATAAGTAAGCATTTAAGTGTCCAAGTGTGTGATTATAATGTTCAAAGTATTTTTCAAACAAGTTTGTGCTTAATTGAGTAATTTAGAGTTCAACCCGAAAAACTAGTTTTAATAGTTGGAGCTAGGTGTGTGTCTAGTTGGTTTCGTTTGAATCTAATGTGTTTAATTTATTACAAATGGTTTAAATGTGTAATGATGAGGGGAACAACTTGTTTGTAAAGTCTAAAATTTAATTTGATTAAGCCAAGAGTCAAAATAATAAGTGAAAGATCATTGTGAATTTGTCTTAGCTTTTGCTTTAATTTATCGTTAAGGTTATTATGTTTTTTTCATCTTTAATATGTGATGTGTGATATTGTAGGAGGCTTTGTGAGATGAATACGGTAATATATTAATAATTTAATAACTAAAAATTTATTAAAAATACACTACAAAAGACATCAACAAGAAATAGGACATTCAATTTTGGAAGCAAATTCTAATTAGTCGACGTGTCACGTCAACATTTCAGTTCTAACCAGTCCAGAAATGCGAAGTTAATGTGTCACGTCGATAATTCATGCACAGAAAGTTATTCTGCCGACACAGCCTAATGTTGACCTATTTGAAATTAAATTCCGTTGCACGAACTTTAAGGAGACTTAGTGGGGAATCTTTTCAATCTCATTTGGGATTACAATTGAATATTATATATATATACAAATAACAGCTGGCAATAATTTTTGGGGACAACTTTGGATAAAAAACAAAACTTGGACAATATTAAAATTGCTGGACACGTGAAGCGATGGACGACAATTTCAGAGGAGGCTGCATACGGTTTTTTAAGTTTTATTATTTTATTTATTTTTTAATTTTTCATATCATGTATTTAATTATTTGGATCGTGATTATTAATATTAGTGGTTAAAAATCCTTCTTTTGGAATTAAAGTCAAGAACATAATTACTATTGTTTGGGATTAATTTCAATTAATTTTGTTTATCAATTTGGTTGTTTGTTTATTCTTATTTTAATTATTTTATGGATTGATCACCCATAAAATACATATATTGTCGACATTTTGATCTCGGGAGAGGGAATAGGGAGATAGAACATAGGAATAAAAAAAGTATTTTTTTTTTATATAAAATAAAGAATTAAACTCAGGGTCTAAGATAGAGATGTATTTAGATGCCTTACTTGATTCAAACGTAGGATGATAGTTTTAATTAACTTAATTGGATTATTACATCCCCACTCAACAATGTAGTTGTAATTTCCATATTAGGTAAGAGATTAGAGGTTGGAAAACCATGATCATGCAATTAACCCTACAAATCAACAACCAAGATAAGCAAATTAGCGAATGAAATTCAATAACATAGTATGATTGTTCGGAGTGCTTTAACCCTGGGCTTTTCTCCTACTGATTGTTCCAAGATTTTATTTTATGCATTATTTATTTTATTTTTTATTTACAATTCTAAAACTTTATTTGCTACTCTCCTCAATTGGTTAAACTAGAATTAGATAGTCGGCGAACGCAAGTCCCTGAGAGATCGATACTTGGGCTTCCTTGAAGCCACTTTACTACTTGATAAGACCATGTACACTTGCATGTGCGCTTGGGCGCTGTCAATCATCATCTAAAAGGAGGTGTTGCTTAGACATCATCAAGAAACTGTTCTAGATTTTTGATATGCCCTCCTCAGTAAGTTCCATGGTAGCATATTTATTCAGGTGGTTCTTGTTGGCCACGATATCTTTTATGTTCTTAGCATACTTCAAAACACTCTACAGTACATCAATGAAAGGCAAGTTAATGTTAACCTGCTTCAATACATCAATAAAGTTCATGTAACAAGCCTCCTCTTGGTGTTTTTGAAGCCTTTGTGGGAAAGGTAGAGGTGGCATTACACTTTAAAACTTTGTTCCTTTGTTGTCGGCTTTGTTATCTAAAACTTTCTCTTCTTTCTTTGTTCTTTCACATCAATTGAACTATGATTTATCTACTTACGTTGTAACTCTTTCAGTTGTGGCCTACTCTGAGTAGTGACTGCATTGACTTGTTTTGGATTTGGCTCAGCATCACTAGGTAGAACTCCCTGAGGCCTCACGTTCTGTGCTCCTACAATCTGTCCCATTTGAACCTCCAAGTTCTTTGTTATCATCTACTGGTTCTTTAAATCTTCTACCGACTATGCTCGAGGATCCTTAATCTGCATTAGTATCTCTTCAATATTGCTTGTTTGAGTAGTGGCCTAATTCCTTAGAACATGTTGTTGCTGGTTCTGATTCATTGGCCTACAGTATTGATTTACATTTTGTGGCTAATTTTCACTACATAAAAAATTGGGATAGTTCTGCCAGTTAAGATTGTAAGTATTACCAAAGTTCTGATATCCTTGACGATTAGCATTTCCCACATAATTGATAGACTCTGGATTTCCTGTGCAAGCATCAGCTGTATGTTCACTACTCCTACAAACCTTGCCCCAAGTATGAGCCTGATGAACTACATTTGCTATTGCTGGTACAAACTGCGTGACTCCCAAATTCATATTGTTGAGCTGTGTAGTTAGCTAATTCTATAGTACAACAATCTGGGCTGATATAGTCGTGAAATGGTCAACCTCCAACATGCATGCACCCTTTTTTGGAGCACCTCTTATGTCAGCATGCCACTTAGGATTCCCCTGTGAAATCTAATTCAGCAGTGTATATAATTCATCATACGTCTTCTGTAAAGCTTTCCCACTTGTTGCAGAATCCAGGAGAATTTTGGTGTTTTTCTCAAGACCCTCAATGAAAGTATTTACCAATACATTATTAGTCTGATGATGATGAGGGCAATTCCTGAGCATATCCTTGAATCTTTCCCAAGCTTTGTAAAGATTCTCTCTATCCTTCTGTTTGAAACTCAAAATCTCACTCCTCAAATGTGTTGTCTTCACAGATGGAAAGAATTAAATAAGGAATTTCTAAGCTAGATCATCCCAGAAAGTGATGGAGTTTGGTTTTTTAGTATATAACCACCTCTTCGGTTCCCCCAACAAAGAAAAAGAGAAAAGAGTTAATCTAATATAATCAGTAGATACCCCAGTAGGAATATAGGTATCACTGATCTCAAGAAAGTTCTGTATATGTTGTTGTGGGTCCTCGTGAGATAAACCTATGAACTTCCCACTAGTGTGCAAGAGTTGCACCATATTCTGCTTTACTTCAAATTGACCACCCATATCTGGCTTGCAGATGTAATTAATAGCATTGTTCGTAAGTGGGATTGCCTCTTCACGAATATGTCTAGCTTTTGATCAAGCAGAGCAGCTTGAACCACCGAAGCTGGAGTAATTGGAGCATTAGGATCAACAAGATCCACCAGATCTGCCATTTGAATTTGCTGAATTGTGTAATGAAGCACTACTGCTCTTCACCTTTGATGGAATATCTATTAAGATTCTGAATATAGCTCAACCAATTCTTTTGCTCTTTCCAGTACGATACTTCACTTTTCCTGCTAAAGTTAGCCGCTAAGATCAAGTTGTTAACACATTTACTATCAAAAGCCAAAAATTTAGAATATTACTAATTATTTGAGTCCCCGGCAATGGCGCCAAAAAGATGTTGCAATCTATCGCACACACAAGTGCACGTGATCGTATAAGTAATATAGTGACTCAAAGAATCGAATATCGTACCCATGAGAACTACTCAATTAGTAATTTACTTCACTTCAGTTTTGTTAATAATGTATTCAAGTGTTTCAATTTAACAAAATAGGTTAAACAATTTAATTAATAATTTCACAACTAAATGAATAATAAAGTATGAAAATCACAATATAGGCTAGGTTGTAAACAATACGAGATGAATTTCTTAGGTTGAGGCACTCGTAATAGCCATATAAATCTCTATTCTTATCGTGGTCATTTTGATTATTGAGTTATTGATTCACTGGGTTTAAACAATGATTATGAACTTCCAAACCTCTAATCTTCTACCTAAAGAGACATTGCAACTACATCATTGAGCGGAGATTGCAATTATCAACATATATGCTTTAAGTTATCTTCCTGTAATTGAAACAAATAAGGCTCCTAGGTATATTCCTGTCCTAGTAACTACTTTACATCCTTTGTTATGTACAAGAATACAAACTTGCTCCTTAAACTCTTCGATCTATCCCTATGATTCTCCTTTTGGATTTACATAAGAATTATTGATATATTCTAATGGTGTCCAATCATTAAAATAGTAGAAATAAGAGAATAAGAATAACCCTACGATAAATCAATGTTAACCACTCAAAAAAATATCAAAATATAATTATGTTCTTGGCCTCAACCCAAAAAGAGGGTGTTTAGCCACTCATGTTTGAAATCAATATCAAGGAAATATAGTTTATCATACCAAATTACTATTGAAATATGAAAGTTAAGGAACTCTAAGAGAAGTCTCGTAATTGTTTTTGCCTTTGCTCAATGTATTCCAAGGTTTCCCATAATTGAGTTCAAGTGTTCCTTTTATAGTGGAAAATATTTTCCCGACATTTTCTTTTCATCAAATCGCAGAGCTTATCGCACACTAGGGTCTGCGGCACAGGGCCATCGCGGACCCTAATTGGAATTTTACTTGAGAAATAATTCAGCCTCCGCGATGTAGGGCTATCGCGGAGGCTCATTGGAAATTATCATCACAATTTATTCCCTCGGCACGTCGCGGAGGCTAAGGTTCATAATGCGGAGCTTGTCATTCTTCTTCCTTTTTTCTCCTTGTATATTTCCTTGCTTCCATATTTAGTTACATGCTTTTAGAGCCTCTTTCAAGTATCTTCATGCTTACCAAATCACTCCAAGTGATTCCACTATCCATTGGATTCAAGTTAATGTATCTAATTATGTACAATTTACTAAAATCAAGCCCGAGAACACTGATCATGTCCATTAGCAATGTGTATTAGAAAGTTACAACCCTTTCCCGATAATGTGTATTTCTTTCTTGATCCAAGGTCTACTCTCTATCATGTGACCCCTTATGTGGCTGTTTATTATGGTTTTGATCCTGATTGTATTCTAGATCATTTTTCTGTGTCCACCCTATTGGGTAACTCTATTGTGGCTAGAAGGCCCTATGAGGGGTTGTGTGATATCGGTCCATGGTAGGGGGACCTTGGTGGATCTAATAGAGTAGGACATGTTATGATTGGCGAATTTACCACTCATTTGCAGTCTACTTCCATGCATACTAGAATGATTTGATTGTCTAAATGAGACAAGTTTGCTATTAAATGCACTATTTTCAATATTTTGTAGGCATACAAGTTATGAGAAGGAAAAATACAGACATAAATTGAAAAGGTTCAAGAATGGAGAAAAGAAGTGTAGTTAGTAGACCCGGAGTAGAACACGATCATCTGAGGACCGAGATCATAGCCAGTCAATTTATGTCAAGGGAACGCGATCGCAGTGATCTTAATGCCTTCTCAGTTTCCACAATTGCGTGAGAGCAGAAAATTATACAACAAAAATAGACATCATAACTTTCGATGACATCATGCGAGGACAACACAAGAAGAACCCGATTGTGGTCACATTAAGGGCACGGGAACATGCATGGGGGACCCATTTTGAGCCCACGATAGAACAATCTAGTGTATGAAAGGTTGCTTGGAAGCTTGCCTTGATGAGATGCCCGAGAGCTCCAAGTGTTGAAGAATAATTGTGAAGACCAAAGAGACACAAGGAAAGGTATATGTTGAAGTGTGAAGAAGACCACATCAAACACTCCATGACCGCCCCTTCATTAAGGATGTAATGGTTTTTTTGTTCCTTTTCTTTACACTCCATAGGAGCCCCTTTTCATTAAGGGTAATTTGGTCTTTTATGTAATAAGCTATAAATTGACTCCTTAGGCTTATTTTTTATTTAGATTTTGATGAATATTAAAGATTTCTTCTCTCTTTGAGAGTGTATCTCCTTTAGTGTAGGGCTTGAAAAAGCCATAATTAAAATTAGGGTTAGCTTGAGTGTGGATTCACTTGAGAAACGTTGGTGCTTTGGGGTGCTTCGAGTCACTTTTATGTCAACGTAAGAGTGTGGTGTTACCTTTATTGGTTGTAATGGGTCTTGGTGTTTAATATATACCTTTGTTCTTATCATTGGTAAAGGTTTATGTCTCACTACCTATCTTTTCTTTTTATGCAATTTCTTTTGTGTTTGTAGTTCTTGAATCCGTGTGTGCTTTGGCTCTTTAGTGTTGTCTCTTCTTCATCTCCTTTCTTTAGGGATTAATTTTGGTTTCATTAGCTTTATTCTCTTATCATTTGGTATCAATATCCATGTTTTAGAGTTGTTCCCACAACTCTAAGTATTGGATTATTGATTACCTTGAAGAAAATCAACAAAAAAGAGTGTAGAAAATTGAAAATCTCACAAAAAAATTGTTAACCCGTTCTTGTGTTTTGGCAGAATTTTATACTTTAGATATACTTTGTTTTTGTTTGTTTTGTGAGTTTCTAGTGCTAGATCCTTGTTCCCTAGCACTAATAGAGTCTAGATCTAAGATTTGAGCTAGATCGAAGGTGTTTTGAACCATCCACCATTGTTGAGCTTGTGTTTGAAGCTATTTGAGGGTGGGTCACGTTTTGGGATATTGTGAGTGTGACATTTTTGGACTGATTTTGTGATATTTTTGTTTGGGTTTTCAAAGGGACCTTAGATCTTCAAGAAAATTTTAATTTGGAGGTCATTTGCCTTGTGGTCAAACGTTGGTCAACTCTTGAATATTCTTGTTGTTCTTTCTCATCTTCATATCTTGTTGGAGAATAATATTTAAAAAGGGGTGTTTGATCTTGAAAAGAAGGAAAGAGAGTGTACTCTTGTTCAAGAAAATTTTCAAGCACCTTCCTGGTTATCCAAAAGAAAGAAAACAACAACAGGGAAGGAATAATCAAGTATAAGAACAAGTACAATTGAAAGTACAAGGGGGGGGGGGACCATTTCAATTAAAATTCATTTAAGCTTGAAAAAGTCTCCAAACCTTGTGTTTTCTCCTCCAAAAACCGAAATTACACTCCCTTGGTTGAAGATTGGCTGAAACACAACTTGAAGAACAAAAAAAATTGCAAAATTAACATCCAACCACTAGCTGCCATGTCACCAATTTGGGACATCCAAATTTTGAGCTCAAATCTTGATTTCTTAGTTTCTAATTTTTCATTGTTAGTTACTTTTGTTGATTGTATCACTAATTAACAAACTAGTAACTACCTACTAGGTTGAGAATTAGTTTTAGTATCCTTTTCTTTCGTGTTATAGTTCTTGTGTGCTTTTCTCATTTTGCAATTCATTGTGTTTTGTTGGTTCAAGTCTGAATGAGATTTCCTTGAGTCATTCAAGAAAAAATCTATTACAGGAAAAAGTAGACTCATCCCTCAATCACTCACGAAATACAAACTGATTTTCAACACTTGTGAAACCAAGTGTGAGGTAAAACTGAGAGTGAGAGCATGTGAGGTTATTTGTACTAACTTTTTTGTTATTTTATAGGTGTTTTCTCTTAGGTACCTTGACAATTGAAGGAACAATATCATCAACCCCGGATAGTTATGGTATTTATACTACCTCTAATCCTTTTGAAGATTTTCGTCGAACCTTGAAAGTCTACGCCAATTGATTATTCAAACATACCCTCAAAGCCAAATCACCACTAACCAAATACTAGCATTTTTCCTAGTATCAATTCTTCTTTTGTGGAGGTTCAAGATAATATACTTCCACCAGAGGATTCAAGGAAAGTTCCTCAAGAACACATGGTTGATGATTCAACGAAGTTCTTGGCTAAGAATTCCAACTTTGGGAAAAATGATAAAGAGGTGATGCAAGGGAGAATTCTTGACAAACTCCCTTGTAATGAGAGCTTCCCAAAGGAGCAAATGGGCTACCATGATCCAAACCTAGGTGAAGGCGATACCTCATGTGAGCTAAAAGGTAACAATGCTATATCCTATACTACAACAAACTTAGAATGTCATGATATAGAAAGTAGTAGCCAAGTGGATGTAGTCGATGGTTTGCATAGAGGAGAATTATATGAGTATTCCGTTTGTGATACTCTTGGTATTGCTAGATTGTCTGAAAATCAAATTATTGTTATGAGTTTACAAGCACTAGTTGATCCTATCGATGACAAAATTAATTCTTTTCATAAGAATTATTTATCTCCATCTAGTGCTAGCACTTATAACTTGAATAAGGTTCTATTACCAAGTGATAAGAGTATTCACAAACTAGCTGACCTTGTGAAAACCAAGGCGAGTCTACGTTGGTATGCTAGTTGCCAATAACTAGTGAGCATGTGAATGATGATCAACCTACTCATGAATGTAGTCCACTACTTGTGCATATGTGTGATATGTTTGATAAGTCTCAAGTTAGTGATGATGCTGATGGAGTAGATCATGGGATTGGAGATGATTCTTTAAGCATGTTGTATGATAAAATTCATATTGATATCTTTTCTTAAAAAAACAAGAAAAGTCACAATCGGGTGAAGGTGACCTTGAATTGCTTGAATACTTAGGAAACCCGAATTGTGATTGTTCTTATGAAAATATTTTTGTGTGTGATCCCTTTGCTGCTCATGGTGATTTATATCTATGTGGGGATTACTCTCTTAAAATAGAAAGTGGTGCATGCTTAGAAATGCTATCTACTTCTTCTTTGTGTGTTTCCTATGTTGGGCATCCTAGTGGTGATAAACTTAGAACTAGTGATTACTTGCATAAGGGCACCATAGTTGAAGTTGATTTGTGTGACACCTTTCTCTACTCTCTATATCCCTTTGATGATGTATATACTATTGTAGAGAGTATATCTTTTAGATTGGGTAAAGCCTATGGGGAAAAAGTATTGTCTAGATCCATGTCTAAGGCCACTCTTTCCATTTGACCTCGGTGCCGAATGTGGATATGATGATATTGGCACACCCAACTTGTTGCTTGTCTACATGACAAACAAAGTATTATTCTTGAAAACCCGAGGGCAAAAGTGTTATTGTCTTCTTGGGATAATGCTTCTAAATGTACATCCTTGCTTGACACACTTGTACTTGAATTGAGTGAATCCTAACTTGTGGATGCTAAGTTGATGTTTTACTTGAAGAGAAGAAGTCATATGTTCTTAATTATTTTAATTCCATCCTTGAGTATCTTATATTCTATATCTTCTGGGCCAAATGACCTTCTTATAGTTGATATCACCTTGGGTGATGCCTTTATAGTAGATGCCTTCCTATACTATCTCTTTGCTTATGATGATATCCATGTTATTCTTGGATTTATTTTATGTGGGGGTAGGATATTTGTTGATTGGTCTACTTTCTTGAGGGACATTGCTATATGTTTTGCGAGGACCTTAACTTCTAGTGAGATACCACTCTTGATGTGGTATTTAAAATAGGTGATAAGGAAATTGCGTTTTATGGATCCTAAGGAAAAGGTAATCTAACCTTTTGTAACTAGTGATGCCATTATGACCATTGTGGTTTCCTTACCTCTTGGTTATTTCCTTAACCAATTCCTTTGTGCATTCTTGCATAGATTTCTAATGTTTAATACGAAGGATCCTTGGTTATATTTCAAGTGTGAACCACCTCGAATGATGTTGTTATTTGTTTCCCTAACCCCAACCCTAATGACATGAGGATGTTGTGCTTGTTTGTCCTTTCTTTGATTTTGCAAGATATGGATTCGAGGTCGAGTCCTTTTTAAGAAAGGGAGTATGATACAAGCCAAATGTCCATCATAGCTTTTTGATGACATCATGTGAGGCCAACACAAGAAGAACTCGATTGTGGGAACATTGAGGTAACGAGAACACGCATGGGGGACCCATTTTGAGCCTACAATAGAACAATCCCGTGTATGTAAGGTTGCTTGGAAGCTTGCCTTGATGAGATGCCTGAGAGCTCCAAGTGTTGAAGAATAATTGTGAAGACCAAAGAGACACAATAAAAGGCATATGTTGAAGTGTAAAGAAGACCACATCAAACACTCCATGACCGCCCCTTCATTAAAGGTGTAATGGTCCTTTTTTGTGCCTTTTCTTTACACTCCATAGGAGCCCCTTTTTATTAAAGGTAATTTGGTCTTTTATGTAATAAGTTATAAATAGACTCCTTAGGCTTATTTTTCATTTAGATTTTGATGAATATTGAAGATTTCTTCTCTCTTTTGGAGTGTATGTCCTTTAGTGTAGGGCTTGGAAAATCCATAATTGGAATTAGGGTTATATTGAGAGTGGATTCACTTAAGTTGACAATCGGCTTAGAAATGTTGGTGCTTTGGGGTGGTTCGAGTCCCTTTTGTGTCAATGTAAGAGTGAGGTGTTACCTTTATTGGTTGTAATGGGTATTGGTGTTTAATATACACCTTGGTTCTTATCATTGGTAAAGATTTATGTCTCACTACCTATCTTTCCTTTTTATACAATTTCTTTTGTGTTTGTAGTTCTTGAATCCGTATGTGCTTTGTCTCTTTAGTGTTCTCTCTTCTTCATCTCCTTTCTTTAGGGCTTAATTTCAATTTCATTAGCTATATTCCCTTATCATAAAATGACCCAGGGGAAAAACATCATTTGGCTAGTGGACGCCAAATACAATTTAAGGTCAATGCCAATTCATTCTAGGAATCATCGTTCTACAACCCTATCTCTCTTCCTTAGTTTAAAGTTTTTTTAATTTCTTGGTGCTTGGATCTTAAATTTTCACTAATTTGAGGAAAGATAAAATTAGACGAACTCTAATATGTAGATTTGGCTGTCTATTGGAGATTCATTTGATTCTAAAGTGTGGTTTGTCCTCACTTTATTTTTCTTATGAATAACTTTGATAGACATCTTGGTATATTTGTTTTCATTATCCTTATGATATGCTAGATATATCTCTTAGAGTTATGCTTGTATAGGGTGTAATTATGTGTGGGTTGTGATTTATTTGTATAGATTTTAGTTTATTGATGATGGGTTCTACTATGGCTTGATTAAATTGGTTGGGATTTGTAGGTGAAATCCCCAAATACCCTAATGGGTTTGATGGATGAAAATTCCAACCTCTTGAAATCTCAAACTATCCTTAAAAGAGGTGTTGGGTGAACTTTTGGAACCCATATAATCCTTGAAAGAGGGATGTGGGAACCAAGGCAACAGTAGACAATTATTGAGCGTAGTTTGCTAATTTTCACCATCTTAGACATAAAGGTAAATATGAGGTTGACTATCCTTTAGGTACCATCCTAGAAATAAGGATTCCTAATTGAGGTATTGGATGTCTTTAATTGACACACTCGTTAGGTACTCGTAAGAGTCAATGAGTGATATCTTTGAGGTTTTGTTGAAGAACTAAACTCAAGAACTGTCGACCTATCCTACCACATCATCAATGATTAGAATTTCCATCAAATTATCATGTTCCCATGCATAATTTTCCCCTAGGAAAGCATAGTTCCATGATCCATTTTAGTTGATTATACTCTAATTATTCTTAGCCTCGAATTAGTCCCTTTGAAGTCTAAGAATTGCCTTTACATTCAACAAGATTGAAAACCCTCCAAACCATTCTGTACCATAGGTTAGACCCTAGGAAGCAACTTTTATTTTGAATTTACTCAATCGTCACTCACATTGTTCATTGTTGATTTGACCCCAGCTCTTAGTTGGGTAAATATATTAACAACGACCGCCTTGCACTTAAATTGACTGTAAGTTGAGCTTTATCAAAAATTACATTGTTGCCGAGGTGTTTTGACGTATTGAGGTAGTTTGGAATCTTAGCTTACTTGCTTTGTGTTCAAACTTGAAAATATTTGTTTTTCATTTTCTTTTGTTCATTGTGTTAGATAGATTTTTATTTTTGATTAATTATTACACTGGCATCTTGGAATGAATATAATTTTGGTGGTTGGAGATCATATCTTGATGATTCATGTCCATATTATGGTGGACCCTACTTTTGGTAAGATTGTAGATATGCTCCCCGGAGAGATATGTGTGCACCATCTTGATCTGGTTAGGAGTATTTTTTTCTCTATCTGGTGGTCGAGATAGACATTAGAGTTAATTTCCAAATGCCCCTACCCCCGTTTTGCTAACCTAATTGCTAGTTCTTCTTATGATTTCAATAGGTATTATGGTCAAGAAAAGGAAGAACAAAGCACTGGAAAGAGTGATGTTGAAGCAATGCTTTAACTTATCTTGGATCGATTAGAAATAATAGGGGATAACATACAACTCATGCATCAAGACATGAGGGCATGTAATGAGGAAATAAAGAAGATAGAAGACACAGGAATCGAGGTCAATCATACAAATACTACGACCATGCCCACACTTCTAAATGATCTTAACATTGAATAATCCTCGGTGATTTCCCAACCAACCAAGCACAATATGGTTCTAAATGTCGGAATAAAGGAAATGGTTCTAAAGTTAAAAGAAAAATCCAAGCAAATTTCTTATGAAGACTCTAGTCCATTTTGGGGTGAGGATACCAAAATAAAGACAACTCGAGAATTGGGAAAAAGACCTCATTCTAACCAGTTCTCAACATTAAGCGCGGTGAAGATGAAAATCAATCCACCCTAGCAAATGTTAAATAAGGGTGAGAATGAACTATTTCCTTATATCCTGGATTTTATCTTTCCAAAAGGGTATATTAAGACCCTAATCATAAAGGCCAAGAAGCTTAAAGATCGATATCCAATTAGTGTATTTCTAATGTTCTCATGTTACCCAACAAGCTCACACGAGAGTTTAATGGAAAATTGGGCAAACGGTTTAAGTCATCTAAGTGGCATGATAGAACGTGTGTCATCATGCCCTTAAATTTCCGAATGTACCTCAAAGATGTAATGATAAAAAATTAGGCAGGAAATTCAAATCCTCTACGTGGAGGCATAAATGATGGTTAAAGAGGCATCGTGTCGCGATGTTAAACCAAGCGCTTGATGGGAGGTAACCTATCATTTTCATATTTGCATCTTTATGTTTTTGGAATAAGTCACATAGTTTTGATGTTTTGTAAGTGCTTTGTATAGGTTGGAAGCCAAAAACTGGGCAAAATAGGGGAGCAGAATGGCTACGTTACCTTAATTGGGACCTGGGAATCGCAATCGTGTTACTGCGATTGCACCAACTATGTCGCGATCGTGAAAGCTTGTCTAGCCTACACCTTGGTTATCACAACAATTTTATGGAGCCTTTTTACCCTTGTTATGCTTTTGTGTTATGCAGTGAGGTCACTATAAGTCTTATAGTTGGGGGTGTGGCCCTACCCTTTTGTGTATTCATTGGTCTGCAATACTCAAACTTAGTTCACTTGAAATATGGAAATTTTGTGAATTGATTGTTTTCATTGTTTAGTTTTCTAATTTTTTTAATAATGATGTTGGACGAGCCTTTCCCTCTGATAGATTTATTGATGGTATGCTTAAGGTAAAAGTGTCATGATTAGGTTTTAATCCACAGATGTAGCGGAAGTATGAGCACCCGTGGCATTATGGATTTGGGATTGCATTCGTACTATTGGAAAAGTCTGAGCAACCATATGGTTGGTTTTTCCTTATGAATCCAAAATGTGATACTGAAACTTGGGTTGTTGCCACGGTTAACAAATTGTGCATGATGCAAATACAAAGCAAAAAAAACCCCTCTGTCCAAAAAATTTTTAAAAAATCGAAGGGCATGGATGTGAGTAGCCTTGTGACACTGCTCTTTCTTTTTTCTTGACTCTAAATTTTATACTTGTGCAAATTGATACATACTTCTTTGAATTATCTTTAGTGGGAGGGGCAATTGAGCCTCTTTTTTCAAACCTCATGTTTACTTGTACCATCTAGAACTTTCCCCATTAGTCTCTCAAGACTAATTGTGATCTTACTTGGTTGGTGAAATTATCTTAGGCCATTTTTGTGACAATGGATGTCCACTTTAGCCTAAAAATCCTACCCGTGCATAGATGTTATCCCTAGTTTCCCATTTTGATCCTTTAAACCTTTTTTTAGCAAACATATTACAAGTCGTGAGCCTTTTAATTCTTATCCCTCTTTTGAAACCTATCCTCCTTGAACTTAAAAATGAAAAGTGAGGGTAGAATCCTACGTTAGGGGTGGTGAAGAATGAAAGAGGTAACTTTGGGCCATGAGAATGTAATTTAGTGCCTAAGAGATAAATTTTGAGAACACATGAATAGGAAAAAGAAGAAACCCAAGAAAGGAAAGAAAAACATAAGATGTACAAGGCAAAGAGGTGAAAAGAAAATGCTTTCCAAAAGATGGGTGAATCAAGGTAGTAAAAGTAGGCACATGTTCAAAAAATAAAAACAAAATAAATGTCCCATCATCAAAAGTTGGATGAAAAAGTATAATGTAGATGTTCAAGGAGGGTATAGTCACTTTGTTCCCAAATAATATCCTATCCTACCCCGAACCTACATTATAAGCTCCAAAATCCCTTTGAGATCTCCAACCAAGTGCAATTATGGTAGTGATAATTGAAAATAGTGGCAAGCCTATGGCATGGTACTTGTTAGCATCGAGAGTTCTTAGGAGAGAGAGTGTTTTGCACTTAAATTCCTTGTTGCATATTTGATAACTTGGTGTGTGGAATTTTCTTTCTTATGAGGAGGCATGTAAATAAGTTAAGGTGGGCAACTTTGTCATCTCCAAAAATAAGGCAAAAGGAGTACAATGTAGTTGAAGTCAAAGAAGAGTCATTTCTTAAGTATTTTTGATTGTTGCATGATTGCTCTTTGAAGTCTTTTACACCCTTGAAAATTGCATTTTAGGTTGAGGGGTGTCGTGAGAATAGCTTTGTCCATGTGCGAAAAACTTTTTATGGTAGTGATTAAGATAAAGTCAGTGTGACCATTGGGTAATAGAATTTGGGCATACATGTGCAGTTGTCTCAACGTAAGAAGTAGTGTTTCTTGAGGACAAACAAAGTTTTAAGTTGGGGTGTTAATGAGTGGTGAATTTACTACTCATTTACAGTCTACTTCCGTGCACACTACTATGATTTGAATGTCTAAATGAGACAACTTTACTATTAAATGCACTATTTTCCATATTTTGCAGCCATATAGGTTATGAAAAAGAAAAATATGGACATAAGATAAAAAGGGTCAAGAATAGAGATAAGAAGTGTATCTAGTAGACATGGAGTAGAACACGATCTCAGTTACCGTGACCGCGGTCTGAGGGTCGCGATCACAGCAAGTCAAGTTTGGTCAATGGACTGCAATCGCAGTGTTATTAATGAGTTTGCGGTTGTCACAATCGCGCCCAAGTTTCCATGATCATATGAGAGAAGAAAATGACTTAGGGGCAAAAATGTTATTTGGCCAGCCAACACCAAATCCCATTTAACGCTCGATACCAATTCATTCTAGGAATCATCATTCTACAACCCTACCACCTATCCTTAGTTTTGGGTTTTTGTAATTTCTTGGAGCTTGGAGCTTAAATTACACTAATTTAAGGCAAGATTAAATTAGAGGAACTCTAAAGTATAGACTTGACTTTTTCTATTGGATATTCATTTGATTCTAAAGTGTGGTTTGTCCTATCTTTATTTTTTTTATGAGTAACTTTGATGGACATATTTGTATATTTGTTCTCACTATCCTTATGATGTGATAGATTTACCTCTTAGGGTTATGCTTGATTAGGGTGAAATTGTGTGTAGGTTGTGATGTATTTGTATATCTTTTAGTTTGTTGATGA
Source organism: Capsicum pubescens (assembly GCA_030864215.1). Classification (NCBI taxonomy): domain Eukaryota; kingdom Viridiplantae; phylum Streptophyta; class Magnoliopsida; order Solanales; family Solanaceae; genus Capsicum; species Capsicum pubescens. Next base: position 211,637,351 of record CM061542.1, read on the forward strand.
TGAGTTCTACTATGGCTTGATTAAATTGGTTGGGATTTGTGGTTGAAATCCCTAAATACCCAAATGGGTTTGATGGATGAAAATTCCAAGCTCTTGAAAGCTAAAACAATCCTTAAAAGAGGGGTTTGGGTAAACTTTTGGAACCTATATCATCCTTGAAAGAGAGATATGGGAACCAAGGCAATAGTAGACAATTATTAAGCTTAGTTTGCTAATTTTCACCATTTTAGACATAAGGGTGAATAAGATGTTTACTATCCTTTAGGTACTATCCTAGAAATAGGGGTGCCTAATTGAGGTATTGGGTGGCTTTAATTGACACACTTGTTATGTACTCTAAAGAGTCAATGAGCGACATTTTTGAGGTTTTGTTGAAGAAATAGACTCAAGGACTTTCGACCTACTCTACCACACCATCAATGATTAGAATTTACATCGAATTATCATATTTCCATTCATAATTTTCCCGTAGGAAAGCATAGTTCCAACATCCATTTTAATTGATTACACTCAAATTATTCTTAATCTCGAATTAGTCCCTTAGACACCCAAGAATTGACTTTGCATTAAATAAGATTGACAACTCCCCAAACCACTTTGTACCATTGGTTTTGCCCTAGAAAGCAACTTTTATTTTGAATTTACTCTATAGTCACTCACATTGTTCCTTATGGATTCGACCCCAACTCTTAGTTGGTTAAATATATTGATAACGATTGCCTTGCACTTAAATTGACATGTAAGTTAAGCGTTATCAACATGGTAAACTTTGATGTGATTTTGGGGATGGATTTGTTGCATTCGTGCTATGCGTCTCTGGATTGTTGGATCCATAGGGTCAATTTTCATTTTTTCAAATAAGTCAGTGATTGATTGGGAAGGTAGTTCCCTAGTTCCTAAGGAAAGGTTCATTTTTTATTTTAGAACCTAAAAAATTACATTCAAAAAGGGTGCCTATACCATCTATTGCATGCTAAAGATTCTAGATCTGATGGTCCTTCTTTGCAGTCTATCCTTGATGATTTTTCTATTCCCTCTCGATAGGGAAATTGACTTTGGGATTGACCTTGTTCCAAACACTCATCCTATCTCTATCTCTTTTTATGAAATAGCTTAAGTCGAGTTTAAAGAACTTAGGGAGCAATTAAAAGATCTTCTGGATAAGGGTTTTATCTATGGGGTGATTTTGTTCTTTGGTACATAAAAAGGATGGTTTCCTCTAGATATATTTGGTTATCAGTGTGTGACTAAGGAATTTAAGGTGACCTCATTGTGGGTGGGCTATATGTATATTTTATGTGGGGTAATCCATTAGTGGTGCATGATGGTTGATAGACACTAAGTTTGAACCTTAAATATTGATTCTGGTAAAGGGAGTATGTTAGGTCAAGGATAGCGATGCAAGATTTATGGGAGTAAATTAGTAGGCTTAATAGGGTGTGCGTAGGAGGTGAGGTTGATGACTTAGTAAATACTAGAGTAGGAAGGTTGTGATATATAGGTCGGAGGTCCAGGTTGAACTGATGGGTTAGGGGCTTAGTCATTGGATAGATTAGGGCATAGAGTTGTAAGAGTATGTTGAACACCAGGTAGAATCTGGATAGATAAGGTTTTAAATATAAGAGAGCGAAGTGCTCTTAGTACATGTATATAGTGATACCTCTTAGAGTAGAGTGTTGTTCTTATAGGTGTAGTACGATTAGAGGACTAATCTTAAAATTTCTCCCAATGGTGGGTATCAGGGGAGAGTTGGGGTGAATGTACTCCTATGCTAGTGATTCCCTCCTATTTTGGTTAAGAGGGAACTCTACTAGTGTTGTACGCATTCTAATATTTCTTATACCTAAGGCCCGTATTCTACAAGCTGCATATGTCTATACTCTAGCCCCGGAACCAACATCAATAATAGTTATAAGAAATCCAAGATTCCAAGTGTACAAGCTCAATGTCATAACGCGCATGATCCATAAATTCATGCCTCACATTATGTCTAGTTCAAAGAAATAGTTGTTTCAATCAAAATCCTCATCTTGTTCCCTGAATATAAATCTTAGCTTTATAATATATTACGCATGATATATGAAGTCTAGTTCCTCCCGGTGTCTATTCCTAAGGACTCGTGTTATGGTTTGCTTATGTTAGAATGACCCTTCATTTATAACCCAGGTGGTTTCTATGAAGTACTTCGTGTCTATTGTACCATGTCTCATTTTACAGGTCTCACCTTGTGTAGTACGACAGATAGGAGTTTATGAGAAGTAACCTCCTCATTCTTGATGCTTGTACTCTAGTTCCTCAGTGACCTTTCTTATGTTAGGATGGTAGTGGCTATAAAAGCATAGTAATGTTTTGGATGAGGGAGTAGATGTTCATTACTGTAAAATTTTGGGGTGACTAGTCAATGAAAGGTTATAGATAAAGATGGGAGAGTAAGAGGAACCTTTGTTATGTGAAATAGTTAGGGAAAAGAGATATGGTGAAATCCATCGCATCAGTGATCGAAGTTTCTAGTTTTATGGTAGTAGATCCATAAAGCGGGGGTAGAAAGGCAGGCATGAATACTGTGATTTATAGATACAAAAAACCATTGTGGTATGTGGTTAGTACTCTTAGATTGAGACCTGAGGTTACCTATTATTCTAATAAGATCGAGTAGTACTATTGGAGTGGTGTATAGTATAGGGTCCTGTGTCTTACACTATAACCTTTAACTCCAAGTTAGGATTTAACATAGGAGAGATATGCATTTATACTCAGACCATCATAGTTATGTGTTCATGGGGGAGTTAGGAGGTTGAGATGGTGGAGTATTGAATTCATAATGAAAAGCTTAGTGGAGAGTGTGGTCATATTTATTGGTTATTGGATGTATTGTTTGGGAGGAAGGAGCTATGTGCGAAGCTAGTGAGGACATAAAATCCAAGTATCAATTCTTGTTTTTCGCTTCGAATAATTGTTCTTAAGGTATGTTTTATTCTTAACATATTTTTATGACTTTGTTAAAGAAAATTGTGATTTCTTGATATCTTTGTTTTCTGACTTTGTTAAAGTGAAGTGTGGTTGTTAGTTGTGTTAAAATTGTGCTTGTAATTACCTTGAACCATATTTTGAGGATGAATAATCCAAGTGGGGGAGAATTAAAACACCCTAAATTTTGGCCTTTGAAAAATATTCTTGTGCTTTAAGCTCACTACCTTGTCTATGACTTATCCTATGAGTCGTGATGTATCTTTATGGGTCATAGGACCTAGTCGTAATGAGCCTAGAAGAATATTCCCAAGTCACTGGCGTGTTAATGACTAGACTAAATGAGTCATATAGACTCCTAACGAGTCGTAAGGAGGGTATTCATAAGGTGTCCAGTGTAGTGCCTCTATTGGGACTGTTCAGACTATGAATTGACCCTACGAGTTATAGTGTCTCTGTATGAGATTTAGGGTACCATCCATAGGGTTCACAGTGAAGAGACCAAGGGGGTTCTGGTTTGGTTAAGACTTGAAGGTCCGAGTCAATAGGTGACCATACGAGTCGTAAGGTCACCCGTAACGACTGATAGTTTAAATTCCAGCTTTTAATAAGGGTATTTTAGACATTTCCCTCTTTCCCTAAATATAACCCATGGCCTATAAACCCAATTGATACTTTATTCTCACCCATAACACAATCAAAACATATCCTCTTCTCTCTCAAATTCTTTCAAGCAACGCAAGTTAAGGTTTCCTCAAGGTTGAGCATCTAGGGGTCAAGTCAAGGTTTCTTCTCTATAATTATGAATATTTTAGGCATGTTACTCTTCCCTAATTGTTAATTTGTTAAAATCAAGTTTTAAAATGATGCTCACATGGAATTGTTATGGTTTTGAAATAAAGGTTGGGAGTTTTGAATGCTTGTTGTTGAAAATGGTATCCCATGGTTTAATTATGATTATTCATGCTTTAAATATGGTTTTGAACATGTGGGTGCATGAGTATGGTGAGTGAACAACCAAATTGTGATTTCCCCAAACTTGTTACTTTTGAAGGGGTTATGACCTCAACCCTAAATTGTGAAATTATTTTTGTTATGAGCAATGCTGGAATTGAACTGTTCTTGAATTATTGAATCAATATGTTGAATTAAAACTTATGAAATTATGTTTTCACAGGTTATGTCTTAATTGAACCAAAGGGGTTGTGAATTCCCCAAGTTATATAATTGATTGGGCATGTTGTTGTTACCTTTCAAGTGTAGTTGGTATGACGATACCAATAATATATGCCTTAATGTGAAATCTGAAATGTGTTACAAATGTTTTAATTGGGCTTTAAAGAGGGTTTTGTATCTGAGTTATGAAAGTGGAGGTCTAACTGACCAATACCGAAAACTGCGCCAGCCAGTTCGGGGGTCATTATGGCTTAGGGTTTGAGTCCCCTTTCTTGTGACCAGGTGGTTCGAGTCCACCTTATTGAAATTATTATGATTGGAAGGTTAGAGTCCTCCATATCATATTTCATTAGCAGGTGCTTAAGTCACCTTAGTATATGATTGAAGGGTTCGAGTCCCCCATGCATATGTATGATGTTATTCTTCGGTTTGTGAAGCTACACGCACTGGGGTGCAACCAAGGGGTGTTAACTAGGCCTATATATCCTGTCGATGCTATTATATGATGGTCGAGCTACACAATCCAGGTTAAGGTTTTAAAGTGCATGCTAAACCTTGTTCCTATCCCATCACGTAATATATATATATATATATATGTATATGTATACATATATATATATGTATATATGTATATATATATATATATGTATGTATGTATTTACATATGCTTATATGTATTAGTTTGACTTGGTTTGAATTGTCGACATTATTTTATCTTTATCCTTGAGTTACCTGCTAATCATCTATATACACTATATCCCCATGCAATGCAGTATTTTATCATACTTCTACTCCTCCGGCTATGTGATTATGGATTAATCCAGAGTCGACTTAAAATGCTGAGCTTCTTGCTTCGGAAGGCTCCATTTTAGGATTATGTTTTCTTTTTGTTATAGACTATGGGATAATATTTTTTTCTATAATCGAGGCATGTTCCGATACTTTATTGATATTCTGTTTGGTAGAGGCTTTGCTGAACTACTGTGGACTTGGGTGGTGTTGGTTGATTGTCAGTTGGTTTTGGTTATACACATATCATGTTTCTTTAATATTAAGTTCTCTTATCTTGTTATATGTTTGGAATTCATTAGACATGGGGTGTAAGGTGGTCGGTGGTTTAGGTATTGGGGGTGGTCTCCAGTCCTTGTTGGACTTGTGATACCTATCATGGCACGACCTTGGTTCAGGTCGTGTCACATACTTGTGTCCTTTTTTGGATTATCAATTGTATTTTAGACTTTAAGTTGTATGTAGATTGTTTCTACACTATGACACTGGGTTTTAGGATGGTTTGTGGTATTTATTATTTTTTAGACTTCTGCAATCTTTATGTATGTATGATTTGACTTTGGTCTAGGAGTCTTGCCTTGAGATTTGTGTTGTGATTTTATTTGCATACTAGTTTGGGTAATTGGCTTACTTGTGAAGTCGCAGCTGCAATAAGTGCCATCGTGACCCATATTTTTAGGTCGTGATAGATTAGGATATCTAGTAGTGTCTCACAAATCAATATGCAGACGTCTGTATCTATCTTTAAGATGCTCTAAGATATCTTTAGTAAAAGCTTCTCTAACTTGATTTCTTGTCATGTGAGCTATTAATACCCAATGTCCTAAAATTATATTCTATTCACTTATATTTATATGGTAAGGACTAGGTCCAAAGAGTCTAGTGACGTTGAGTTGATACTCGACATAGAAACCTTAGTACAAAGACAAGGAAAGAGTCATAGTAAACCCAGAGGTAGAGGATGTATCTGAGGAGCTTCCCCAGCTAGAGGACATGCTAGGGAGGCCTATCCTGAGCCTAAGGTTGTCTATTCCATGGATGATCACCAGATAAGCGATACTAGACCAACTCAGTTTCAAAGAGTCCAGTTGATACTATAGTGCTTCAGAGTCTTTTAGTTCATCTCTTAAGTTGTTTGGAGGGTGTTTCCTTAACTGTACCTGGTATACCTCCAACTTTTAGTAATATTCCTTCTTCAATGCCCATATCAACATATGGTATTCTTACTTTTAAGGTACAACCATCATCTACGGTACACCCATATACGGGCTCTTTGCCGACCAGACTTACTATTCCTCTAATTACTTTGGGTACATCTATGTTTTCTGATGATCAGAAGAGATTTGAGAGGTTTATTAGCTTGGGTCTTCTCAAGTTTAGTGGATCTATTGGCGAGGATGACTACTCATTCTTTATTGATTGCCAGGAGAAATTATATAATCTTGGATCCCTTAAGTCTAATAGGGGTTCTTATACTACTATTAGTTGATGGATGTGGCTAGAGATTGGTGGAGGTCACTTGCTAATTATAGACCTTTGAGTTCCCCTGCTATGACTTGGACTCAGTTTTTTTAGGACTTCTTAGAGAGATTTATATCGTAAATCTTGAGAGATCAGAAGCGTGATGATATTGATCATATGTAGTAGAGCTCTTTGTCTATTATTGATTATGGGGCATATTTTCACACCTTATCCAGATATTCAGCCTTTAGCATCTCCGCCGAGTCTGGGAGAATTTAAAAATTTATGAAGGGGTTAGATGGTACATATCAGTTGACCACAACCTATATGGTAGTTTTAGGGGCTTCCTTCTAGAGTATTATTGACTATTCCAAGATGATCGAGTCTATTATCTAGGCTACTTAGAGATGCACCAAGAAAGTTTATTGTCAGGGTGAGTTTAGTGGAAACACCTCCCGAGGTAGAGATTTTTATAGTAGATTCCTGTGGTTATTATGGTAGGCCAGTTTAGGAGGTGTTGTAAGGATCAGGTGGTGGACCTTTACATTTTATGGCTTTTGTTAGTCAGGAATTATATCATGCGGGTGGAGGCTCCAAGATCGGTTCTTTAGGCCATGAGTGGTCACCCTAGTTTATATGCACTTTTTTAGATTGAGTCAAGCCATAGAGGATGTTCTATATATTGTAATTTTGGCCATATGGTCGAGGATTTCCCTCAACGTATGTATGAACCTACTTAGCAGGTTTCAGAGATTCAGTTTTTTCCTACTCTAATTTTTGTTTTGAGAAGTGGTTCACTAACTTGTGGGAGTGGTACTAGTGATGCTAGAGGTTCTAGATGTAACATAAAGAGAGCTCGTGGAGGTGGTCATCGGGTTACTCATCCTAGGAGAGATCTGCTATGCTATATCTAAGAGCCTTAAGGTAGAGGCTTTTGATGCAGTTATTTTAGGTATTATCCTAGTTTTCTACAAATCTACTTTCATGTTTTTCGATCTTGGGTCTACATTCTCTTGCGTGTGTACATATTTTGCTTTCAGTTTTTGAAGTTGCATGTGAGCCTCTTGCTATGCCTCTTTATGTTTCTACCCTCATAGGATATTCTGTTGCAGTGGATTGAGTATACCGATCTTGTGTAGTTATCTTTGTTGTTCGTGACATATAAAATTTGGTTGATTTTGATGTTATTTTAGGTATGGATAAGTTAGATCTTTATCATGGTATTTTAGACTATTATACCAAAACTGTGACCTTAGCTACACTGGGTGTGTCGAGGTTATCTTAGAAAGGTAGGCTTAATTCAGTTTCAAAGGTTGTTATATCCTTTTTACGATCTTGTCATATGATAAAGAGAGGTGGTTGTCTTATTTAACTCATGTCTGTGATACAGTTGTTACCTCACCACCTCCTACGGATTCTATTAGGGTTGCTTATGAGTTCATGGATGTGTTTCCTATGTATTTTCCTGGTATGCCTCTGGATCATAATATTAATCTTGCTACTGATGTGGATCTAGGCACCATACCCATTTTCATCTCTCCCTAAATAATATGCCAGTCTAAGTTGAAGAAATTAAAGGAGCTTTTGCTGGATTTATTGTGTAGGGAGTTCATTAGACCTAGTATATCTTCTTGGGATGCTCTTGTCTTATTGATGAAGAAAAAAGATGGTTTTATGCATATGTTTATTGATTATAAACATTGAACAAAGTGATGGTTAAGAACAAGTATCCTATTCCTCCCATTGATGATTATTTTAACCAGCTTCAAGGTTCTTTAGCGTTTTCCAAGATTGATTTAAGATCCAATTATCACTAATTAATGATTAGAGCTTTGAATATTCAGAAGATGACTTTTCAGACTTGATACAATCATTATGAGGTCTTGGTCATGTCTTTTGGATTGACCAATGCCCCTACAACATTCATTGAGTTGATGAATCAAGTATTTTAAGTGTAGCTCAACTTCTTTGTGATTGTATTTATAGATGACATCTTGGTTTATTCTAAGAATAAGGCTGACCATGTGAAATATTTGAGGATTGTACTTTAAAGGTTGTGTGATGAAAATTGTATGTCAAGTTCTCTTAGTGTGAGTTTTGGTTGGATTCGTTCTCTTTCTTAGGTCATGTGGTGACCAAGGATGGTATTATGGTTGACCTGGCCAAGATAGCAACGATTAATGATTGAGCTAGACTTACTTCTCCTATCGATATTTGGAAGTTTTTCTAGTTTAGAGGGTTACTGCCGGTATTTTGTAGAGAAACTTTTGTTAATTACAGCTCCTTCGGCCAAGTTAATTGAGAAAAAGTTGGTATTTAAGTTGTTGGATGCATGTGAAAAGAGCTTCCAAAAGCTCAAGCAGTTGTTGACTTTGAATCCTATTCTGACTTTAACCTAGGAGGGAGTTGGTTTTACCATGTTTTATGATGCTTCTAGTGTTGGTTTGGGTGTGGTGTTTATGTAGGAGGGTAAGGTGATTCTTTATGCCTCTCATTAGTTGAAGCCTCATGAGAGAAATTATCCTACCTATGATTTGGAGTTGGTAGTCGTAGTATTTATGTTAAAGTTGTGGCGTCATTACTTGTATGGAGTTCTTTGTCAGATTTTCTCAGACCATCATAGCCTTTAGTACTTCTTCAGTCAACTAGTTCTTAATATGAGGTAACAACATTGCTCGAGGTTTTTAAGGATTATGGACTCACTATACTGTACATCTAGTAAGGCTAATGTTGCTGCGAATGGCTTGAGCTAGAAGTTTACTAGTATAGAGAGTTTAGCTTATCTATTCAACCATAAGCGACATATAGCCTTGAAGGCTCAATTTTTAGCTAACCAGATAGTTAGGCTTGATATTTCGACACTCAAATGTGTTTTATCCTTTGTTGATGCTAGATCTTCTTTGATATAGTAGATTCGAGCTCAATAGTTTGATGATGATAGTTTGAGGCTAATTTGGGATTAGGAGTTGAGTTGCGAGGCTAAGAGGCATCTCTTGATTCAAATGGTTTTTTTAGGATTAGAGGTTGAGTTTATGTGTTGAGAGTTTGTGGATAGGTGAGATTGATTTTAGAGGAGGCATATTGTTCTATCCAGGAGTTACCAAAATATATTATGATTTGAAAAAACTTTACTGGTTGGGTGGTATTACGAAGGATTTGGGAGACTTTGCAGCTCATTGCTTGTGTAGCCAGCTGGTAAAGGTAGAGCATCAGAGATCGAGTGGCTTGCTTCAGAGATTACCAATTCTTGAGTGGATGTGGGAGGAGATCACTATGGACTTTATGAGTGAGTTTTGCTCATACTTCTTTAATGATACATGCCAAGCTTCATCAATATCATGGAATGAAGAATTGAAGCTCAATAATATGCTAAAGTTGAAGCACAAGGAAGAAAGGTGAAAATAGAAGAAAAAGGTTATATGGATGCAAAAATGGATATTCTTGACATTCAAGCCTCATGGTAAATAAGACTTATTTCATTAAGAGTATTTTTGTAATTACTAATGTAAGTTATAAATAAGAAAGAATAGCTCATTTTAGAAAAGATTATTTTGATATGATGAATTGATGTGTGAAACTCTTTAGAGAGTTCAGGCTAAGGCCATAGTTGCTAGGAAATGTTGAGGCACTTGTTTGGATTTCTTAATAGGAGGTCTTCATTTTCGTATAGCCTCGGTTTCTATTAAATCCTTACTTGTGTCTTGCTTTTATAGATTTTGTAATTTTTGGACTTTGTATTTGAGGGTATTGGTTTTGATATAGCCATTGTTCTAATTTTTTTTCATTTTGTGTCGATCTTGTACCTTTAATTTTGTATTCATAGACTTTAGGATTTCTTATTAGCTTCAGTGTATTTCTTTCTTGTATCATTTGGTATCAAGAGCCTAGGTCAAAGTTTGTTTTCACAAATCTTAATCTTGAGATATTGATTTGTCCCAAAATTAAAAAGAATTTAAATAATCCTAAAAACAATTATAAAATTTTTTATTTTGATTTGTTGTTTTTGATAGTAGATCTTGATTCTCTAGTATTTTTTGAGACTAAATCTCGAATTTAACTTGATTTGGAGGTGTAGAATTGATGCTATCTTGAAAGGGTTTTGAGATTTTGAAACTTTGTGGATTTTGAAAATTAGGTTTATTTTTTGGCTTGATTTTGAAAGCTAAAAATTAGTGGGATTTGTTCATGGTGTTGAAAGGAGTACGTAGGTGAAAATTTCATCAAATTTGGAGTTGAAATAAAGAGGTTATAAAGATGTGAAGATTGAGATTTTTCATTGTTGTTCTGGAACTTCATCTTATTCTTGAAGAAGAAGATAGAATAGTACACTTTGATCAAATATTTTGAAGTCAAAGTTAGTCAAAGTGTTAGTGGATCCATTTGTGGAATTTTGAAAAATAAAATTAATATTTGAAAAAAATTGAAATTCCTTTTTTTTAAAATTCCACGTGGACATGCCACATCAGTAGTCATTGCTAATTTTTCATATGATTTTTCTAGGTTTGGTTCGAGGATGAATCCTTTTCAATAAAGGAAGAATGATGCAATCCAAACTTCATCAATATCATGGAATGAAAAATTGAAGCTTAAGAATATGATTAAGTGGAAGTAAAAGGAAGAAAGGTGAAAAGGGAAAAAAGAGGTTATGGATGCAAAAGTGGCTATTCTTGACATTCAAGACTCATGCTAAATAAGACTCTTATTTCATGAAGGGTATCTTTATAATTACTAGTGTAAGTTATAAATAAGAAAGAATATCATTTTTGAATATACTATTTTGATATGATGAATTGATGTGTGAAACTTTTGAGAGAGTTGAGGCTAAGGCCATAATTTCTAGGAAATGTTAATGGGATTGCCTTCTTGAGGAAATCATTCCTCTTGAGGGAGTATTAATAGTATAGGCTCTTGTTTGGATTTCTTAGTAGAAGGTCTTGGATTTCGTATTGCCTCGGTTGTTCATTAAATCCGTACTTGTGTCTTGCTTTTATAGATTTGGTACTTTTTGGACTTTGTATTTGAGGGTATTGGTTTTGATATAGTCATTGTTCTCATTTCTTTACCATTTTGTGTTGATCTTCTCTCTTTACTTTCATGTTCTTAGATTTTAAGGTTTCTTGTTAGTTTTCATGTATTTCTTTCTTGTATCAGCTTGGATTCAGTTTTTTTCGATGAAAGGTTGATCTTTGTAGAGGATCCACTATCCATTTTAGCTAAGGTGTTAGATGGTTACGTTGTAGAGATATTCCTGTAGTTGAGGTTCAGTGGAGACACCGTCCTATTGAGGAGGCTACTTGAGAGGTCTAGTCCGACATGCCTAGTAGTTATCTCCAGATTTTTATCTATTCGGGTACTTCCATGACTTTTAGTTCGAGGACGAGCTAGAGTCTTAGTCGTGGATGTTGTGATGACTTGATTTGTGAAAACTTATTTTTATGTGTTTAAAACATTTTGCTCTTTTTCGCAGTTTCTACATATGATTGTGGGGTGTGGGAATAGTTGGCACAATTCTCAATGCGATAGGGAGTGATTTGATGAATTTATGATTTTTAGAGGCTTGAAAAGTCATATAGTTGACTTCGATCAACATTTGTTGTTCTGAGCGTCAGATTATGATTTCTAGAGTTCAATTAGGTCCAGAATGTCTAATTTGAGTTAGTAGTGTGGTTGGTTCTAGTTTGAGACTTTTATTTTTCATCTCAACCCTTTATTTGAAAAACAATAGTGAAAATGGGGTCCCAAGAGTTACCTTATTGAAAACAATCTTAGTTTAAAAAAACTCAATGTCACCATTAAGTCTGAATGTCACGACCCAAAATACAGGTCATGATAGCACTTCTCACGATGAACCTTGACAAATAAGCATATCACCCAAATTGATACACAAAAAGGGAAAAAGACAAAAATACCCCAAAGGTAAGGCTTTTAGAAGGAAAACAAACCATATAGATATGATAAAAGCGAAAAGAATAAAATCAACACATGCAGCCATAACTCTCAAAATTTGGTCTCAACAGTATAAGAATGTATCTAGTAACACTCAAATCTAAAGAAAATACATAAGATATCCAAATACAAGAGAAACTCTATCTATGAAATAAAAGTAAAGACATAGTCTATAGATAAAGGTTGTTGAAGACATCCGGACGCCTGAAAACTATCCACTACCTTGAAATCTCCAAATACCGCCCAAATCAACCAAGCTAAGGTGCACTCAAACTAAGACCTGCATTGAAAGGGTGCAGTAGGCATGGGTACATTCCAATTGTACTCAATAGGTATCATAAGCCAACCGGGGAAGGTAGAAAATCAATCATACAAAATACATACTAAGGGAACGTCACCTGCAATCAGAAAATATCCCATAATGGTAGCCCACACTGCTTGCACTAACTGTTCAATAATATCGACATATAATATAATAACACGCCATATAGGGATACAAATATACACCATATATCACACAAATAAAACAAAACGGGAACATGTATAATCAAGACCATCAAGTACAAATAGAGGAAGATAGAACAATTAGACATTTAAAAGTTAAGATATAGAACAAATAGATAGATAACAAGTCCATATGGCAATACAAGCACAACATAAACACAATAAAGCAAATGGAATGTATATGATGATGATGATTCATGTGGTCGTCGCACAATCTCTGGGATCATTGCACAATCCCCTTATACACCTATGTAAGAAAGCCCCCTGATTTGGGTCTCATGGGTGGTTCGTCAATCCATATATCAATATCTCCTCCCAGTCACATCCCTCGAGGAGGGTTCATAAAATACAATGTTCCCAATTTTTCCAAAATTTCCAGTGTTTCCAAATTACATAAGACACAAATCAAGTATGACAAACAACAACAACAAGTATATACCAAACATACAACAAACAAGTGAAATGATGTGTAGGATGACATGAGGTTGATGATGCAATGTTCACAACCAATCCCAATGAGTATTTCCAAAACCAACCACAATGTTACATTTTCACAACCATGTGAGCCAACAACCACTCATTATTTCAATCATCCATGAATTTTCACATAATTCATATGCCCACAAAGTATGAATATATCACAATACACCAAAGGTACCACAATAGGCATTTTTAACAACACAATATGATTATTCACACATATTCAGGGATATCAACATCACATCAGACCCCAGACGGTTCACACATATCACGTAATATCCAAAATTCAATATTTACAACATATATAGGTCCCCACACCGGAACAACATATAGATAGCCATTTTTTATGATTTGTTCTCACCCTTAACATGCATTTTGATATACAAATTAACTACCCAGCTCAATCTGAATAGTTAAGCCATAACATACCTCGAATGCTGAAACGGATCCACTACACTTCGAACCCATGACCATGGATCCACTACACTTCGAACCCATGACCATGGATCCACTACACTTCGAACCCATGACCTTACATTCAATGAAAGATCTCAAAGTTAATTAAAACCAAGAAATATAGAATCTACGCATCAAAACAAAGCTAACGATGCCAATATTGACTACTTTTGGTTTAGGGTCAAAACGGACCCCGCAATAATTTTTGAAAAAGAAGGACAAAATCATAACTTTACTTTAAAATGTGTTCTCCATATTTTTAGGATCCTACGGCTGAAAACCCAAGTCAAATCGAGTCAAAAATGACGTTCAAATCGAAGAAAAATTATTTTTAAGCTCTACTTGGTAAAATCTTTTAAATCCGGATTAAAATCAAGAATCAGAGTTGTTTTGAAGGTTAAATTGATGAAAAGCTAGTAATTATAAGATTAAAATATTATTCAACTGAAAAGTAGTGAAATTGGGGTTTAAAAGCAAGCCCTGAGATTTTTGGAGTTTTGTGAAAGTAATCAAGAGATTACTAAGAAAAGGGGTGATTTCTTACCTTAAATTCATAAGAGAATCAAGAAATAGATGTTAATATAGCTTCTCAAGCACTCACAAGCTTCACTTTTAAGTTCTCACAATATTTTAGAGTTTTAACTCTCAAGAGGCAAGGTGAAAGAATGGGAAAAATGAGCAAAAAAATAGAGGGAAAAAAGTTGCTATAGTGCAGATTTTTTCAAGTCCAAGGGACTTCGATGGGGTGTCCAAGATTTGTTCGGAGTACGATATACGCAAACGAACTATATAACAGACTAAATTTGATGGTCCAGACTCAATGGTGATATCAGATTTTTGGACAAACGTTGTTTTCACATAATTGACCCCCAAAACCTAAAATTATAATTTTCCAAATCGAGGGCCGAAATGAGATTTAAAAGCCATAAAACCCAACTAAACACGTAACGACCCTAAAATTGACATTTTGGATGACCAAATATGGATCCCACACTCATATTTCCAGTTTTCCAACTTTTCAATAAATAGGTCAAAATTAGCTCGAGTGCATCAGGACCCGAACCAAAGGTTTACCTAGACTAAAATCAATATTCCAGAGTTGTTGGTGCAGTCAGTTCAGCAATCCATCACATGGATCAAAAGGTAACCACACTGGTCTATAATAAGGCTCTCGAAGACACTAAAAAATACAATATCACACAGAAGGCACCAAAATGCATCAAAAATTGTGTCAATCACCCTTACACCCCAAAAATATTGCAATGCAACTATGGGGAGGGGTAAAACAATCAAATCACACATAAACACATATTTCACATATTTCATCAAAAAGTTGATCGTTACATCATCCACCACTAAAATCTAGTTCTTCCTCAAGCTAAAGAAAGAATAAATACCTGAATCAACAATGAGTTGGGGATAAGAACTACACATTTCTGATTTGACCTCCCAAGTAGCCTCATCTAAAGGTTGATGTCACCACTGAACATTAACCATAAGGATAACTCTAGAGCGCAACCGTATAACATCCCTAGCTAATATGGAGACTGGCTCCTCAACAAAAGACAACGACTCATCTAACTGAACTCACTCCCAATGAGTAACATGAACCTCATCTGGAATGTGACAGAAAAGTATAGAAACATGAAAAACTGCATGAACAACTCATAGATCAGGGGGCAAAGACAACTCATAAGCCACATCACTAACAGTTCGAAGAATCTCAAATGGACCAATATACCTATGGAGAAGCTTGCCCTTTTTCCCAAACCTCATCCCACCCTTTATAGAAAACTCGAAGGAAAACACAATCACCAACACCAAATCTCAAGACACGAAGTCTACGATCAGCATAGCACTTCTGCCTACTCTAAGTTGTTGTAAGTCTATCCTAAATAACCCAAACTCTATCCAATGACTCACAAAGCAAGTTTGTATTTCGTGGTCCAACCTCAAAAACATCAAACCAACCAACTAGAGAGAGACAACGCTTACTATACAACACCTTAAAAGGAGCCATATAGATACTAGGATGGTAGTTGTTATTATAGTCAAACTCTGATAACGCCAAATGTTGTTTCCAATGGCCACCATAATCCATCACATAAGCGTGGTGCATATTCTCTAAAACCTGAGTATTCTGCTTTGATTGACCATTAGTC
This sequence comes from Capsicum pubescens, assembly GCA_030864215.1. NCBI lineage: Eukaryota > Viridiplantae > Streptophyta > Magnoliopsida > Solanales > Solanaceae > Capsicum > Capsicum pubescens. The sequence continues at coordinate 211,653,292 of CM061542.1, forward strand.
TAGGGCCACACTGTATTGAGATTAACCCGAGTGCCCAACTAATCCTAAAATGTCCACCAAAAGTAAGATGTGAACACCAAACCATGATCTTAGATGATAGACACAGAAACACCATGCAGGTGCTTAATCTCATGAATGTAGATAAGGGCCAACCTCTCGGCACTGAAGAAAACCTAAATTGGAAGGAAATGAGTAACTTGATCAATTGATCCACGCTAACCCAAACGCAATTGAAACCATGACAAAAATGAGGAAAACCATTCACAAAGTCCATGGTAATTTATTCCCACTTTCACTCGAGAATGGGCAACCTATAGAGCAATCAACCAGGTCTTATATGCTCGGCCTTTACTTGCTGACAACAAAGGAAACGAGCTATGAAGTCTGCCACATCTCGCCTTATACCACCTCACTATTAGTGTTTTCTCAAATCACGGTATATCTTAGTCATTTCTGGATAGATAGAATATCTTGAATAATGGGCCTCCTCTAAGATCAACCTAATCTAATTACCTACTCTTAGCATACAAACTCGGCCTCCAATCCTCAAAACTCTATCCAAATCAAGTGAGGCTTCCTTCGCGTCTCCACTTAACACCTTATCTCAAATCAACCTCAATGTAACATCATCAAACTATTGGGTCGAATTTACTCCATCATAGAAAATTTAGCCTCCATAAATGCCAAAACACACCCAAGTGTCAAAATATTAAGTCTAACCACCTGGTTAGCTAAAGATTGAACCTTTAAGGCTAAAGGTCTCTACTAGGTAAAAGATGCACCATGCTATCCATTCTAGTCGACTTTCAGCTCAAGGCATCCGCAACCACATTAGCCTTGTCCATATGGTAGAAAATAGTCAAGTCATAAATCATAAGCAACTCAAGCTAACGGTTCTTCCTAATATTAAGATCTCGCTAGGTGAAGAAGTACTAAAGGCTACAATGATCTAAGAAGATATCACAATTAACTCCATACAAGTAGTGCCTCCATAACTTCAAAGCTAACACAATTACGCTCAACTCCAAATCATGGGTAGGGTAATTTCTTTCATGGGCTTCAACTGATAAGAGGAATATGCAATTTCCTTACCCTCCTGCATTAACACAACACCTAATCCAATACCCAAAGCATCATAAAACATGGTAAATTCTACGTTCTTCTTGGGTAAAGTCAATATAGAAGTTGAAGTCCATAAATCATTGAGCTTTTGAAGGCTCGCCTCACAAGTATCAGACCATTGAAAAAATATCTTTTTCTACATGAACTTAGTCACAGAAGCTGCAATAGAAGAGTAATCCTCAAAAAACACCGATAATACCCGTCCAAGCAACTAAACTCCGAATCTCGATGGCCAAAGAAGGTCTAGCCCAATCACGAACCACTGCAACCTTGGTTAGATCAACTATAATACTTTTCTTAGTCATGACATGACCCAAGATAGAAAAAGACTCCAACCAAAACTTGCACTTAGGAAACTTCGCATACAACTTCTCATCCTTCAATCTCTGAAGCACAATTCATAAATGTTCCTCATGACCAGCCTCACTCTTTGAATACACTAATATATAATCTATAAATACAATAACAAAGAAGTTGAGATACGGTTGAAACACCCAATTCATCAACTCCATGAACGTGGTAGGGGTATTGATCAACCCAAAGGACATGACCAAGAACTCATATGACCATATCAAGTCCGAAAAGTTATCTTTGGAATATCCAAAGCCTTAATACTCAATTGGTGATAATCAAACCTCAAATAAATCTTCAAAAATACCGCAACATCCTGAAGCTAATTGAATAAATAAAAATGCGAGGAAGAGGATACTTATTCTTAACCGTCACTTTGTTCAACTACTGATAATCAATACATATGTGCATAGATCCATCCTTCTTCTTTACAAACAAAATAGACACACTCCAAGGCGATACAATAGGTCAGATAAATACCTTATCCAACTAGTTTCTTAATTAATCCTTCAATTCCTTTAACTCAACTGGGTCCATCCTATAAGGGGGAATAGAAATGAGTTTAGTGCCCGACTCAACATCAACATCAAAATCAATATAATGATCTGGAGGCATACCAGGAAAATCTATAGGAAACATATGCATAAACTCGTAAACAACATGGATAAAATCTAAGGAAGGAGGTGAAACAATACTAGTATCGTGAATATGAGCCAAACAAGATAAACATCCCCTCTTAATCAATATACGAGCCTTCACATAACAGATAACCCTCTTAGAACCTGAATAAAGCACACCCTTCCAAGCTATCATTGGTATACCTGGTGGAGCTAAGGTCACAATCTTTGAAAAATAATCTAAGATAATATGATAAGGAGCTAACCAATGCACCCCCAAAATAACATCAAAGTCGACCATATCTAACACAATCAAATCTACCCAAGTCTCATGACCATAAAAAGTCATAACACAAGATCGGTGCACCCAATCTACCACTAAAGAATCTCCTACCGGGGTAGATACACAAATAGGCATGGCAAGAGGCTCGTTAACTATTGACACCCAATTTTGACCTCCTGATGCTCTCTTATGTTGCTATTTTATCAAAATTATTTAATTTCAAATATTAATATTTTTTACAAATTATTCTTGTATTATATAAATAACGACGTATCATATTCATGTTTTAAAATATACAAATTATATTATTACTTCTTATTATTATTATTTTATAATTTATTAAATCAAATATAATATTTTACATAATTTTATTTATTAAATTATTTTTGTAAATAGGCACACTCACAATTTACCAATACAATGTCTATTATTATTGTTGCTAATTCCAAATTCATTACTGATAATTTTATATAATAATTTTACGTAACATTAGTTGTACATGTGTAGTTAATTTATTATCGAATGTCTTATTATTTTTCTCGTCATTATTACATTTATTAAAATGGTAACCCTAACTCAATTCAATTTTCTAAATTCCTATAATTTCTAGCCACATTTTATATATGTCTATGTCAATTTTAGCCTAAATTAATTCCCTATTTGACCTCAAATTAAAATCCTCAATTTTAATTTTAACCCAATTGCTAACCCATGAGTCAATCTATTTTTGAATCACAGTCGTTGATCTTATACGATCAACAACTGAGATCAAAACCTTTGTTTTCCCCTTTTTAATCAAAAACAAAGAGAAACCCTAACCCATTTTCTCATCACCAATCATTTTCCCCTTATCTCTCCTCTTATCTGGCGCTGTCTCCCTTTTTCTTAACTTCGGTTGCTGAACTCCAAGTCTCCACTGCCTCCTCTTTCTTCTTCCTTCATCCATCGTCCAATCGGAGAAACCAGCAGGCCCGTACCATTCTACCAGCAAATTGTAAAACTGTCATGCCACCGCCGTCCCATGCCCTTTCTCCGGTGATACACATCGCTACTACCTTCACCTTCTAAACTAGCCACCGGTGAACCACCAATGGGCACACCCACTTCTCTTTATCCTTCCCCAACTAGAAATCACCCCTACCACCACCAACTCTCATATCGTCACCACAACTGCTTTGGTGAACTACCATCTGGAAAATCCATTCCGATAAGAATCAAGAGAGTTTCCATTTGAAAGAGATATGGGAAAACCTTATGGTTGCAGTTTTGTCAGGATAACTTAGAGTCATTCATTTTGTCCCCGAGATTCAATTTTAAGGCAGGTTCTTGTGAGTCTGCCTCCGTGTGATTTTCTATGCTTATTATTGTGTTAAAGGTTGTTGATTGTTGTCCAAATATTCTTGATTGATATTTTCTTCATATTTAGTAATTAGTATGTTATTAGTCTTAATTTGGCATGAAATTTAATATGGCGTAACCCAGAAGTTGGTATTGCATCTCAAAATTGGCTCGTGATTCTATAATTGGTGTGTTGTTTTACCTTAATAATTTAATATAATAAATTCTTATGTGATTACCCTCCTTCCTAAATTAGATTTGTAACAGTCTTATGTGTAATTACGATCATAATTTGCGATCCTTTGTGTTGTATTTGAAGGCATGTGACCGCTTTGGATATCTATCTATTTTTGGTAAATCTTCACATTTGTCCCTCCCATTCTTTTTTTCAATTTTGTGACAGCCTCTATAACGAGTTATCTATGGTAATTTTTGATTTGTTCTGGATTCTTAATTGTTTCACCACCTTAATTAAGGGTTCATTCATAAGGTGTCATGATTCACTCTTTTAATTTTACTCTTTTCCTTTTATTGCTACACTTCATTTTGCTATACAATATCCTTTCTCATTATTAAGGACAACTTAACTTCTACTCTGACAGAGATTATACTTCCTCTGCTCTTTTAACACTTTACTTTCATCCTCCACTATTCTCTATACAAAAAGAAGTGTTACACACAAACGTTTTATTATACTTTATTTTTTGCAACACTTGGCTTGAGGTTTTGATTGTGAATTTCAACTTGTCGCGGCTTTCTTTTATCTTATTTATTGCCGCCTACCGGTATGTTTTTCTAATGCTTTAATTATTGAATGTTATTGCTCTGAATTATGATGATTCTCTGTTTGTCGTCAAATGTCATGTATGTTTTTCTGTGGATGTTTATAACTTTAGGACTTGAGAATAAATTTAGGTGGCAGTATATTTTTCTGCATGTGTTTGTATTTGATAGGTTTCAACTGAAGTTCTCGGATTCAGGTAGAATGAAAAGTTGTCAAAAATTCGAGAATGGTTAAGACTATCCCACTTAGTCTTTTCCCTTGTTTTTTTTATATTATTTTTGGGTTTGTAATAACTTAGTGTATGAACGCCTATGTAAATAATAAATATTGGGGACTTCTTAGGGGGCGGGGTTTCATGTGCTCTATGAATCGCTTAGGCAAACATAATCTAGGATTCATTAACTAATTCGTTTGTCACCTGGAAAACATGCTTTTAGGATCATTAATTAAGTTTTGCTCTAGAGTTAATCTCAACATGTATGCTTAGTTTTTCGGATATCGTAGCAAGTTTGTAGCGTTCGCATGCCTTTCTAACAATTAACAAAATTATTGTAAATACACTAAAATGAACTTTTACGACTAAATTCTATTTGTTTTGGTTGTTAACACATTAATATGAACGTCCAGCAATTAAATCTCGTTTTCAAATCTGCTCAAATGAACTTCAATAATTAAATCCTGTTTTTCAGTCTATTTAAAAACAAATTTCAGCCGTTCAATCTTGTTCAAATAATTTCCAATAATGTAAAACTGAATTTTCAGCATATAAAACTACTATTTTCAGCGTGTCAAGATAATTTTCAGCATAACAAAATCATTTTCCAGCGTATAAAATTAAGGGATTTTCAGCAATAATTTGTTAACAATATTTTCAGTAATAAAGATTGTAATTTCCCCACTTACTAATCTTTTTCAGCTAGTGAATATGTTTCTTAGCAGTCTAAAATGAATTCTTCAAGATTTTGATCTACATGTTTTTCATAACAAATTTAATGGGAATCACTCCCCAACATATTTACTTAACTTTAACATACCTTTTAGTCTTAACAATTTTACAACATTGTTTAAATGTTTTGACGATTACTTTCATCAATAAGAAATTACGTTGACATATTCTTAACTATCTTTGGCACAATAAATTAGCGTTCTTATTCTGTCACGTTTTCTTTGACATGCCTTTTTAGTCTCATAAATTTTTACCACATTGTTTTAAATATTTTGACAACTACTTTTCAATAAATAATTGTTTGACCCTTATATATCATGTCTATAGCTTAATGACACAAAAACAAGCTATTGTCTATCTTCGCATGTCAGTCACTTTAATCATTGTTTAATTAACCAAGAGGCTAACTTGAGACATTACATGCTACTTGACGCCCTTTGTGTTTTATGTGATTTGAGTCCTAGGAATCATAGCTTTGTTTTTCTAGATGACAAATTCAAAGTAGCAAAGCCCAACACCTCTTGGGCGATAAGTGGAGCGATAGGTATTCTTAAGATGTTAGTTTTATCCTTTTCTCAAAATGCTATTAGATTTGAAAATAAGCCTAGGTGGGGTGGGACGGGTAGTCATTCGGAAGTGATGATCTCTAGAGACATTACACGACATTTAACATTGTTACTTGTTTAAGAATTCGGCCAGTGAGTCGGATAAGGATTAAACAAGTTGGGGTTTTGATCTGAATGAAACCAAAAATTTTTTTTGTTTGTTTTTTGAATTTATTCTTTTATTTACTTTACATGTTTATTTATTTGGGGTAGTTAGTCTATTAAATGAGCAGTTCTCTTTGTTATAATTTATATCACTTCTCTCTTCTCGCTTGTCTTATCTACATATTTTACTGACTTTTATCACTTAGATAATTAATAATTAGAAATGATAAAATAGCATGTGTTTGTTTATTATTTACTTTATCACTTAGTTAAAAATAAGATACCTTTTTTTTATCATATAGAATCCTCACGAAAAATATGAATTTGGCTGGAAACCACCTTTGTGGACCTCGAAAGGTTCCTAACACCTTTCTTACGAGGTAATTTGAACACTTGCCCAAATTTCTAGTGAACTAAGACAAAAATAACAAAATAGGCTCGTAGTTAGCCTAGACCGGTGCCCTAACGTACCTTAATTCGTTAGGTAGCCACTCTTCACACCCTTCCTTAAACTATCCCAAAAAGTGGTCACGTCGAATCCTGCTTTCAAAACAAAAATAGGGCACGACAAAATGGCAACTCCACTGGGGATCTTAGGTTCTAACCATTACAAATTTGTGTTTTATGTGGGATTCTTTCACTTTGTTTATTTTTTCGTAATTAATTTCTCTCTTTCCCTTTTATTGTTTATATCATGATTCATTTATACATGTTAGTCCCATCTCCTTTTTCCTTTCATGTGTTATTCATGTTTCTCCAACTTTATTCCTTCTCCATTTTCACTTTAATTGGTGTGTTTTTACGTTTATTTTTTATATTGCTAAAGCATGTTATTGTATGTTTCTATGTGCTATGTGTTACTACTTTATTTAACTGTCTATCTGCTCATACTTTCCTCCACTTGGAATCTTCTTTATTTTTTTATGAACGGTTGCGTGGTTTCATGGACGTTCTTTCCTAAAACACCATTTGGGAAATGCCTTGTGCGTCGACAGTCACAAGCTTTCCCATGCTTGAGTTGTCCACTCGAGGGAACCATATCATAAACCCACTTTTTTCTTTAAGTCTTGGCTACATATTTCTTTTATTAAGAAATATGTGTCCCATTCAACCTAGGATACCTTGGCACCCTTGATGTGTTGAATGTTAGTATTATTCAAATCCCAAAGGGTTTCACGACCCAAAAAGGGTGCATAATACTATTTGCTATATGTTGCATTGTTATATATGCATTTAGATCTTGCTTATCTTGTTGTCTTTCTTTTCCTAGATGTTCCTTACTCTTAGTGTTCCTTACCTTAGAGTTCTTAAAATTTTTGTCATGATAGGGCCCTATAATACACTCTTAGGCCCTATTCAAAACTTCCCTTCAATCTATCCTCCTGAATCATCCGTTAGTATATTACTCATCCCTAGGATCAACTTTTTCTTTGATAAAGAGATTTTATTCTCATTCACAATCTTTTAGTACAACTTATCATTTTAGGACATTATCTTCTTAATGCTTCTAACGTTTACAAGATTTTTTCCCACCGTGCTCCTTTTGGTGTTGTCATGTCGTGCTCTAGCTGTCAGAACCTCTTAGTTACATAAAGATCTAATAACTTATATTCACTTTGAATGAGCATGACTTATTAATTTTCAAATAATTAGAATGTTCATTCTAGACTCCCATGCATACTCTTTGTTTTTAATTGTAAGTCCTTTCCTCTAAATTTGACTAAAATTAAACATCAGAAATGGCCAGTCAAGAAATATTTATCAACCTTGTTAATAGCGAAGCTGAGCATGAAATCTTAGGGTTGCATCAAAACAGTTATTTCGAGCATCAAAAGGGTACAAAGAAAAATAGGGAGAATTAGGGGAATAATCACTGATCTTCGAGGTTCGGTTGAGATGTCACTAGGTTTTCCAGAGCCTCTATTTGAAACATACTCCAACACTCCCATCCTAAACATGGAGTCTCCTATATTGACAACTTCACTTATGCCTTATTGTGACACACACATGTCTCCAAGCCAATTTTCAATTGCATTACTAAAAGTGCTTACTGGGTTGATAAATACAAGTGAGGACAAGGAGATTGAAGGACATGTTCCTAACTAGGAGGCAGGATCATCTCAACATCCCAAAATGAATAAGTCATCCAAATCAAGGGAAGAAGACAAGGAGAGAATCGAGGGTTTGAACTTTCTATTTTATGATAAGTCAGGAAACCATCATCCCCATTTGAAAGAGTACCTTGACAAGCTATCATTTATAAAACAAAGTGATAGCGTGAAGGAAAAACTCTTTCACTTAAGGGTACAGTATTGATGTGGTACGTCGAAAATAATACTAGACATTGGTTCTCTTGGGAACATTTGGCAACTGAATTTGTTAGGCGGTTCGACAATAAGCTAAAAAAAAGCTCACAGTTAAGGAAAATTTAGTTAATCCACAATCCAAGGATAAGGGAAAGATGATCATCGATGAGACATCCAAACCTCCAATGCCTGAAGTAAGCATACCCCAACCTCAACTGATATGGTATCCATCTCCATAAATCATTCCAACAACCAATTATGACCAAGCATATTATCCCCGATCCTTTACAAAATATCCTCCTCAAACTGTTTGGTACCCACATCTATTCGTTGCTTCAAAATCAAACTATATTCTAGTTTCTTATCAAAACCTACCCACAAGTCAACAATCTAATCAATCCACCAAACCTCAATATGAGCCCTAGAAAAATCCACCAAAATAGTACAGTCCTCTAGGTGAACCTATTGAACAGTTGTATCAATAAATTAAAGATGCGGGCTACATCAGGCCCATTGTTGTCGTGACTTGTGATACCAAGTCCATGAGGTACTACCCCAACCTAACGTGTGGCTACCATTCTAGGATTATAGGGCATCCTACTAAGGCATACTATTTCTTGAAGAACACGATCTAAAATTTGATTGACACCAAAGTGATTAATGTGATGAGGTGAAATTCCGATGAGGGTTGATTTTCTAAGCTTGACTTGCAATTTTTGACATTAGTGAAGAAAATATCAAGTTGATTCTCTACTCCAAACTCCAAAACATTTGAAATTCCTTCAAGTTTTACAATTTTCATTTTTTTATGTTTTCCTTGCTTATGTAATTTGAACTACGATCGAACTGAATCCCCTATATGAGGGAGTAATACCCTGTATTCTCGTGCTAGAATTCTAACCGTCCTTCCTATGCATCTAAGCTCTAATCCAAGTTATTCTCATGTGAATACAAGTTTCATGATCATTATCCTAGTCTATGGAGTAGTTTATAGGTGAAAAATGTTCATAGCAATGACCTAGAACAAAGTTGAGCTAAGATCAATTGATTCATCCAAAGTTTGACATTCGATTCTACAAGGGTCAACTTCAAACGTGTATAACTCTTAATATATATAGAATTTTTCATCCCAATACCTATCAAATTGTATATAATTGAATTATTTTTCCAACGATACCACTTTCACCTTAATCCAATACTCGAGCGAAAAGTTATGCCCATTTTCGTGAGAGGCAGTAAGGGTGTGCGATTGGGAGTGCGAGGCACACTTACAGGTCTTCCATAAGTTCTGCAACGCACACCTTAAGGTTTTCCATGGGTTGTGCACCGCATACCTCACTTCCAAGTGCCAACAATCATCCCAATATATATCTATAACACAGGATTTAACCCCAATTATCCAAAATCCATTAACTTTCATCAAAAATTGGTCAAGAACACTCTTAAGGGTTTCAACCTAAAGATCAAGATTCTCAAGATTTAACCGTAGTTGTTCAATAATTCTTTAAGATTTGAATTCCCTATTCTGAGGGCTACAAGAAATACCTATTATTTTTACGAATAGAGACCCAAGGTTAATAGTTCATCCAAAGCTCAACTTCAAGGTATGTGGGGTTTTAAACAAGGACACCCTTTCATTCTTGTGCACAAAAATGGTTTTCTTTTATGATGTTATGGATTTTATATGTTTTATTATGAATTTGAAGCATGAATTTACATCCTATATTGATTCTCATGAGATTATGATATTTTTGATATTTTAGAAGTGGAATTATATGAGAACAATGATATTTTGTGCTTTAAGCTGAAATTTCCAGATTTTGAAGAAATTTATATGTGTTTATGATGTAAAGCTTGAATCTTGATAAGTTTTAATGTGATATTGAGACATAGGTTTTGAACATTATTTGAGATTGTTGTTTTTTGAGAAAATATGTATTATAAACACCTTGAATTTGAATGATTTGAAAAGATAAAGAATCTTTGACCTTTCGGTCGTAAAAAGGGGTTGATTTTGAACCTGAGATGAGAAAATAAATCCACTTTTATTGATTTATTAAGAAAGGGGTAGCATGATGGCTCCCGTTGTGAATTGTTGAACTATTTTATGGTGGATTTTCTTTTGAAAAGATCTGAGCTAAGTCTGGGTGTAGTCTTTAGCACCGAGCAGGAGGTATAGTGGGTTTAGTACTTCCCTAGAACTACATGCCCCCATAGGAGCCGGAATTGAGGCTGATTTTCATAGTGATCACTACTGTTTGGATTGATTATTTAAGGTCCTACTCCGATGGCAAGGAATAGGGCGACTCTCCTCAACATGGGTTGAACGTTGGACTTCATGTAGCACACATAGTTTATGTCAGTTATGAGAGATTCCCAATGTATGTGTGTGTACCATTCTATCTAAAAGGAAATATTGTTTTGAAGAATTGGTTATGAGAAAGTTATTGTTTTTCGAAAGATTGAAATACTATACTAAAGAGAATTGTTATGAGATTTGATTTCTTTGATGGTTTGAAAACCGAGATAAAAGTGAATTGAGAACTTACTATGATGACTAACGTGTTTTATTTGATATGTCTTACTCTTTTATGATTATGATGTTTTTATTCGAGCTACATGAATCACTTGTTGTAGCATGTATGTTTTCTATGAATACTTATGATATTTGATTTCTGAAACTTGCACACACACCTATATACTCGGTACATTTCAATGGTAGTGACCCACATATTCATATGTGGGCTACATCTTCTCAAAATGTAGGTACAAGTTATAGCACACATACCATATGCAGTTCTTTTGCAGCTCCAGTCTGCAGGTGATGAGTCCTTTTGATTCAAGGGCTTAAGTTAGTTATATAGTTTGAGAGATATTGTATTTGTTTTATTCAGTCATATTGAGTGGGATAGTCGGGAGTCATGACCCAGCTTTCTATAGTCAGTACTAGTAGAGGCTTCATAGACAGTTAGTAGAAGTTGATGTATTCAGTTTTAGTTTTCATTGTAAAAGCAGAGTTATAATCTTATAAATTCAGTTTTGTATCTATCATATTTAGAAAAGAGTTATTTTCCAAAAATTTGTATAGATTTATACTTTTATTCAGTTGCTTATGAGTTTTTCCAGTAGAAGGGTTAGCTTGGGGTCACTTGTGTCCCGAGGCACCGTGTGACGTCTCGAGACCTAATTTTGGGGCGTTACAAACTTGGTATCAGAGCACAAGTTCAAGTGTCCTAGGGTATCTATGAAGCCGTGTCTAGTAGTGTCTTGCAGAACGGTACAATGACGTCTGTACTTTTCTTCGAGAGGCTTCAAGGTATTTAGGAAATGTCTCCATTCTTTCAAGTCTTAGATCATGCTATAGAAAGGTTTTCTAAGAAAATTTTATATAAATTCTCATCTCACTTTATTCATGCCATCTTTTCCTTATTTTCAAGGTATGCAAAAAAATGAAGCTTAAATCTTTACAGATAGTTATGTTCTTGTAAGCGAGCAAGAAAAATATCCCATCAGTGCTTTTGAGTTTTGAAGATTGAAGTGCTTTATTCATGTTCATAAAAATCGTGCACTAAACCCAAGTCAGATGTGTTTTTAGATTCCTCCCCAGAATCCATAATGTAAATCTATACTTCCTTATCTATGTATTATTCTTGAGACAACAGGATCCCTAAGTTCCAGTTCCTCTCCAGATAATGCTCTTATATTGGCTAGCAGAAGTTTCAGAAGTTACACAAAGCAGCTTGAGAGGAGCCTTCTAGTGTGTTATAAGTCCCTTAAATTTAAAGTTATGCCCTCATTCTTACGAGTTATTCAATCAAGACAGAGTAAGGTGTATTCTTAGATCATTGAATATTGTGTGTCAAGTTTCTATCTCTAGTATTACGTAATTTTGTTATCATTGTGTTTGTGAAAAATCAAAGTCTAGTGAAGCCGTATGGGGCCTATTTCGATTCACTAGCAACTCATTGTTTATCTTATTGTTCTTGTTTTTGTTAAAAGTTTGGGTTTAGAGGTGTAGTGGCAAGAAAGATGGTAAGGGTAATTTATTGAGTGTATGTATAGCCTAATCTTCTTTTTGCATATGATCGAGTTAGTAATGAAGTGATTTATCTTTGTTTGTAAGTTTAGTGAAAGTAAGAGAAGGAGATTTTAGTTAAGGTGGATTGTTGTTTGCTTGAGGTAAGAAAAGAGTTATTGATGGAATTTGTTGTGCTAGGAAAGTATAGGTTTTGATGGAAGTACTTAGTGGTTGAGTATTGTTAATTTAGGCTTTCCTGAGATTGCAAGATGAAGTTTATTTGAAATTTATAGAGCTATGAAAGAAATTTAGGCGTGAAGATGGGTAAATAGTAATGATGTGAAGAAGGAGGATGTGTTAACGGATTATGAATAAGATAGGCCTTATGATTATGATTGATTGTCATTGTGTACTAGTTTTTCTTAATGTTGTGTTCTACAGTTTTAAAGTGAGAATGGTGTATGAGATTGGGTTGTAAATCATGTTTAGCCCTAGACATTAATATTGAACAGTTGATGGTTTGGTTGTAAATGCTAGTTATATAGAGGTGATCTAGTAGTCCTGAACAGTATATGCAAGAGTGTAAGATCATGTGTTAGTAATTAAGTATGATCTAGAGGTATGCCCAAGGTGCTATGGGGCTATATTTTTTTTCGAGGATTATTGCATATTGCGTGGTTAGTAGTAACGTTGAGTTTCTAGGTGGAGAAAGGCTAGTTAGATAATTTATGATGTTCTTGATAGCTAGGTTAAGGAGTTATGATTAAAGATGTTGAGCCTTTTAAGTATGATTTTATTCTCATGATTTGGGGAAAATATAAGTATAGAAGTGTGATCTTGGTAGGCTATGATTATGTTATTAGAGATGTAGGTATGGTTACAAATGAGAGTGTAAGTCTTTGATGATGATTACTGAAGCTAGAAAGTTAAGGATGGAATATGGATGGGTTGTTCAAGAATGAAGTCAGTAAGTTTGAAATTAGTTTACTCTTGTGAGTTTAGCATTTATGTATAGATATTAGAATGATGAAATTATGTCTTAATTTGGAGGATATGGAGTAGACCAACATGCTTAGAATATTAGCTTTGACCTAAGGGGGAGATGGTTAGTGAAGAACCAAACCAAGTTTTGAGAATTAGATTGTTGTACATGTCAATAATGAGTTATTATGAGATAGTTATCCCTTCTTACGCTATAGTATTCCTTGGATTTCAGTCATTACAACACCAAATCCATCACATGTGTGATAAATCCATGCCATATGCCTATGCTTATACACATCATGGATGCTCAAGACCATTCTCAGCTTTTAGCAAGCATGTAACAGCTTCACTCTGCGATTCTAGTTATCTCTCATGAATCTATGAACTACAGTCTTATGTTGAATAGCTCATTATAAGTAAGAACTCATGTTTCAGAGTATGACCAATTTTTAAACTCATGATACTAGTCAAGTTCGCATTATATCAAGCATGTCCTCAGCTTAGATTTCTTTAATGAATCCATGCCTTTGATATTTTATTCCTCAGGCCTAAGTAGGTGTTAATGTTATGTATTGTAGTTTTCGTGCTTCAAATTCTTATGTGTTAGCTCTTCGGTGACCTCTTTCTATATTAAGATAGTGGCAATGATAGTGGATAAGCAATGGTTTAGATGTGAGAGAGTTGATGACCCTCATTAAGAAAGATTATTTATGCTTTTCTATCTAAGGCTAAAGTGTGAAGTAAGATTGAGGCCAAGTCTTTGATACATGTCATGGTTAGTTAGAAATTGTGTGTATATTTTTAAGAATAGTGCAAGAAAATTATCGTTCATAAAGGTTTAGAAAATATGCGAAGTATTCCTTTATGGGTATTTGCCTTAAAGTTATATGTGATTTTTTAATGATTGGCTTGAATGTCATGTTGGGTTTAAGATGATGAATGCAATATGCGCTAGTGAATCCATATCAAGAGTTTTGAATTAGTCATTGAAGTGGTAACGCATGTTATGCTGAGGGTGTGAACTCTAAAAAGATATAGAATATTGAACCTTGTTGTTTAGACTAGTATTGTGGTTTGCAATGTTGTATCTTGTGATTTAGAGTTAGGCTTGATCATGGTGAGAGAACTTAGTTTAGTTTAGACCTTAGTAGAAAGATTTTGCAGTGCCAATATGAGAATTATAAGTTGAATCAAATGAGTATGGTATTTAAGGGAAATATTATAGTTGAGAGAGCGTTTGAGAAGTGATGCTAAGCTTGAAAGTAAGAAGTTGCGTTGCCTACGGCCTAGTAATCCTATCCTAGTTTATGAGTTATATAATTATATTCCATGCTATAGAGTTATATTAATGTTGTAATTCCTTAGTCAAATGACTTGTTCAGAGCATGCCCAAATTTCATTGCTCCCTAATATCAATAGAATTTTGTAGAAAAGTGTTGAATAAATACCCCATTTGAGTATGGGCAGTCAGTATGATCCAGTCCATATAGCCTGCAATCTAGTTTAGCAAGCCAGGAGATAAGCTTTAATAGATTCTTAATTTTCTAGCTAGTGTTACTATCCACATTCTTATACGTATGTGCATTCCAAGAGGTAATGTGTTTGCGTCCAAGTAAATTATAAATTCAGCTCAGCTCATGCATTAGTTTCTTTTCAGATATTAAGTCATGATTTAGTTCGTAAGTATCCTGTGTAGTATCACAGTCTCTTCCAAGTATTTTCATTTGAGGACAAACGATCCCAAGAGGGGGATGTTTTAATACCCTGAGTTTTTACGCCATAAACCTATCATCTTTTTTCTCATGAGATCAGATCCAGTGCAAAGTAATGGTTACTTATAAGTTGAAACTCTTGTTTCTATCCTAGCCATTTAGTTATTTAAATGAGAATTCATGCACTTGCAGATCAGTTCAGTAGCTCATTATTCTTGAGATCCAGTGAATCATTTTCTATCAGTTGCACATGATAGCTTAAAGACAAAGATTCCTCTGTGCTTCATGTTAATTATCCACATTTGAGGACGAATGTTCCCAAGGGGGAGATAATGTAATACCCTGTATTCTCGTGCTAGAATTCTAATCTTCCTTCCTATGCTTCTAAGATCTAATACAAGTTATTCTCATGTGAATACATGTTTCATGATCATTATCCTAGTCTACGGAGTAGTTTAGAGTTGAAAAATATTCATAGCAATGACCTAGAACAAAGTTAAGCTAAGATCAATTGATTCGTCCAAAGTTTGACATTCGATTCTACAAGGATCAACTTCAAATATTAATAACTCTTAATATACATGGAATTTTTCATCCTAAGACATATCAAATTATAGATAATTGAATTAGCTTTCCAACAATACCAATTTCGCCTTAATCCAATATCCGAGCGAAAAGTTATGCCCATTTTCGTGAGAGGCAGTAAGGGTGTGCGATTAGGAGTGGGAGGCACACTTCCAGGTCTTTCATAAGGTGTGCGACGCATACCTTAACGTCTGCCATGGGTTGTGCGCCGCATACCTCTCTTCCTACTGCCAAAAATCACCTCTATATATGTCTATAACACGGGATTTGACCCCAATTATCCAAAATCCTACACTTTCTTCAAAACTTGGTCAAGAACACTCTTAAGGGTTTCAACCTAAAGATCAAGATTCTCCTCAAGATTTAACCATAGTTGTTCAATAATTCTTTAAGATTTGAATTCCCCATTTCGAGGGCTACAAAAAGAACCTATTATTTTTATGAATAGAATCCCAAGGTTAATAGTTCATCCAAAGCTTCAACTTCAAGGTATGTGGGGTTTTCAACAAGGACACCATTTCGTTCTTGTGCCAAAAAATATTTTTCTTTTATGAAGTTATGGATTTTATATGTTTTATTATGCTTTGAAGCATGAATTTACATGCTATATTGATTCTCATGAGATTATGATATTTTTGATATTCTAGAAGTGGAATTATATGAGAACAATGATATTTTGTGCTTAAATCTGAAATTTCAAGATTTTGAAGAAATTTATATGTGTTTATGATGTAAAGCTTGAATTTCAATAAGTTTTAATATGATATTGAGACATAGGTTTTGAACTCTATTTGAGATTGTTGTTTTTGAGAAAACATGTGTTATAAACACCTTGAAATTGAATGATTTGAAAAGATAAAGAAGCTTTGACCTTTCGTTCATAAAAATGGGTTGATTTTGAACCCGAGATGAGAAAAGAACTCCACTTTTATTGATTCATTATGAAAGGGGTAGCATGATGGCTCCCATTATGAATTGTTGAACTATTTTATGGTGGATTTTCTTTTAAAAAGATTTGAGCTAAGTCCGGGAGTAGTCTTTAGAACCGAGAGGGAGGTATAGCAGGTTTGGTACTTCCTTAGAACTACGTGCCCCCGTAGGAGCCAGAATTGAGGCTGATTTTCATAGTGATCACTAGTGTTTGGATTGATTATTTAAGGTCCTACTCCGATGGCAAGGAATAGGGAGACTCTCCTCAACGTGGGTAGAACGTTGGACTCCATGTAGCTCACATGGTTTATGTCGGTTATGAGAGACTCCCAATGTGTGTGTGTGTGTACCATTCTATCTAAGAGGAATATATTATTTTGAAGAATTGGTTATGAGAAAGTTATTATTTTTCGAAAGATTAAAATACTATATTCTAAAGAGAATTGTTATGATATTTGATTTCTTTGATGGTTTGAAAACTGAGATGAAAATGAATTAAGAACTTACTATGATGACTCACGTGTTTTATTTGATATATCTTACTCTTTTATGATTATGATGTTTTTATTCAAGCTACGTGAGTCACTTGTTATAGCATGTGTGATTTCTATGAATACTTATGATATTTGATATCTGAAACTTGCACACACACCCATATACTCGGTACATTTCCATAGTACTGACCCACATATTCATATGTGGGCTACATCTTCTCATAATGTAGGTACAAGTTGTAGCACACATACCATATGCAGTCATTTTACAGCTCCAGTCAGCAGGTGATGAGTTCTTTTGATTCAAGGGCTCAAGTTAGTTATACAGTTTGAGAAATATTATATTTTCTTTATTCATTCGTATTGAGTGGGATAGTCGGGAGTCATGACCCGGCTATCTATAGTCAGTACTAGTAGAGGATTCATAGGCAGTCAGTAGAAGTTGATGGATTCAGTTTTAGTTTTCATTGTAAAAGTAGAGTTGTAATCTTGTAAATTCAGTTTTATATCTATCATATTTAGAAAAGAGTTATTTTCCGCAAATTTGTATAGATTTATACTTTTATTTAGTTGCTTATGAGTTATGCCAATATAAGGGTTAGCTTGGGGTCACTTATGTCCCTAAGCACTATGTGACTTCTTGGGACCCAATTTTAGGGCGTTACAAACATGGTATCAGAGCACAGAGTTCAAGTGGCCTAGGGTGTCTATGAAGCCGTGTCTTGTAAAGTCTTATGGAAGGGTACAGAGACGTCTGCTCATTTCTTCGAGAGGCTACAGAGTATTTAGAAAATTTCTCCATTCTTTCAAGTCTTAGATCGTGCTATATAAAGGTTTTCTAAGAAAATTTATAGAGATTCTCATCTCACTTTATTCATGCCATCTTTGCCTTATTTTCAAGGTATCAGAAATAGTGAAGCTTAAATCTTTATATATAGATATGTTCTTGTAAGCGAGCTAGAAAAATATCCCATCAGTGCTTTTGAGTTACGAAGATTGAAGTGTTTTATTCATGTTCGTAAAAATCGTGCACTAAACCCAAGTCAGATGTGTTTTCAGATTCCTTCCAAGAATCCATAATGTAAATATATACTTCCTTATCTATGTATAATTCTTGAGACAGCAGGATGAACAAGTTCCAGTTCCTCCCCAAATAATGCTCTTATATTTGCTAGTAGAAGTTTCAGAAGTTACACAAAGCACCTTGAGAGGAGTCTTCTAGTGTGTTATAAGATCCTCAAATTTAAAGTTATGCCCTCGTTCTTATGAGTTATTCAATTAAGACAGAGTAAAGTGTATTCTTAGATCATTGAATGTTGTGTGTCAAGTTTCTATCACTAGTATTACGTAATTTTGTTATCATTGTGTTTGTGAAAAATCAAAGTCTAGTGAAGTCGTGTGGGGCCTATTTTTATTCACTAGAATAGTTCCTTTGTTATTCATCTAATTTTCTTGTTCAAAACACAAAAAAAGTCTAGTGAAGCCGTGTGAGGCCTATTTCAATTCACTAGCAACTCGTTGTTTATCTTGTTGTTCTTGTGTTGGTTGAAAGTTTGGGTTTAGAGGTGTAGTGGCAAGAAAGGTGGTAAGGTTAATTTATTAAGAGTATGTATAGCCTAATCTGCTTTTTGCATATGATCGAGTTAGTAATGAAGTTATATATATTTGTTTGTTAGTTTAGTAAAAGTTAGAGAAGGAGATTTTAGTTAAGGTGGATTGTTGTTTGCTTGAGGTAAGAAAAGAGTTATTGATGGAATTTGTTGTGCTAGGAAAGTATAGGTTTTGATGGAAGTACTTAGTGGTTGAGTATTGTTAATTTAGGCTTTCCTGAGATTGCAAGATGAAGTTTATTTGAAATTTATAGAGCTATGAAAGAAATTTAGGCGTGAAGATGGGTAAATAGTAATGATGTGAAGAAGGAGGATGTGTTAACGGATTATGAATAAGATAGGCCATATGATTATGATTGATTGTCATTGTGTACTAGTTTTTCTTAATGTTGTGTTCTACAGTTTTAAAGTGAGAATGGTGTATGAGATTGGGTTGTAAATCATGTTTAGCCCTAGACATTAATATTGAACAGTTGATGGTTTGGTTGTAAATGCTAGTTATATAGAGGTGATCTAGTAGTCCTGAACAGTATATGCAAGAGTGTAAGATCATGTGTTAGTAATTAAGTATGATCTAGAGGTATGCCCAAGGTGCTATGGGGCTATATTTTTTTTCGAGGATTATTGCATATTGCGTGGTTAGTAGTAACGTTGAGTTTCTAGGTGGAGAAAGGCTAGTTAGATAATTTATGATGTTCTTGATAGCTAGGTTAAGGAGTTATGATTAAAGATGTTGAGCCTTTTAAGTATGATTTTATTCTCATGATTTGGGGAAAATATAAGTATAGAAGTGTGATCTTGGTAGGCTATGATTATGTTATTAGAGATGTAGGTATGGTTACAAATGAGAGTGTAAGTCTTTGATGATGATTACTGAAGCTAGAAAGTTAAGGATGGAATATGGATGGGTTGTTCAAGAATGAAGTCAGTAAGTTTGAAATTAGTTTACTCTTGTGAGTTTAGCATTTATGTATAGATATTAGAATGATGAAATTATGTCTTAATTTGGAGGATATGGAGTAGACCAACATGCTTAGAATATTAGCTTTGACCTAAGGGGGAGATGGTTAGTGAAGAACCAAACCAAGTTTTGAGAATTAGATTGTTGTACATGTCAATAATGAGTTATTATGAGATAGTTATCCCTTCTTACGCTATAGTATTCCTTGGATTTCAGTCATTACAACACCAAATCCATCACATGTGTGATAAATCCATGCCATATGCCTATGCTTATACACATCATGGATGCTCAAGACCATTCTCAGCTTTTAGCAAGCATGTAACAGCTTCACTCTGCGATTCTAGTTATCTCTCATGAATCTATGAACTACAGTCTTATGTTGAATAGCTCATTATAAGTAAGAACTCATGTTTCAGAGTATGACCAATTTTTAAACTCATGATACTAGTCAAGTTCGCATTATATCAAGCATGTCCTCAGCTTAGATTTCTTTAATGAATCCATGCCTTTGATATTTTATTCCTCAGGCCTAAGTAGGTGTTAATGTTATGTATTGTAGTTTTCGTGCTTCAAATTCTTATGTGTTAGCTCTTCGGTGACCTCTTTCTATATTAAGATAGTGGCAATGATAGTGGATAAGCAATGGTTTAGATGTGAGAGAGTTGATGACCCTCATTAAGAAAGATTATTTATGCTTTTCTATCTAAGGCTAAAGTGTGAAGTAAGATTGAGGCCAAGTCTTTGATACATGTCATGGTTAGTTAGAAATTGTGTGTATATTTTTAAGAATAGTGCAAGAAAATTATCGTTCATAAAGGTTTAGAAAATATGCGAAGTATTCCTTTATGGGTATTTGCCTTAAAGTTATATGTGATTTTTTAATGATTGGCTTGAATGTCATGTTGGGTTTAAGATGATGAATGCAATATGCGCTAGTGAATCCATATCAAGAGTTTTGAATTAGTCATTGAAGTGGTAACGCATGTTATGCTGAGGGTGTGAACTCTAAAAAGATATAGAATATTGAACCTTGTTGTTTAGACTAGTATTGTGGTTTGCAATGTTGTATCTTGTGATTTAGAGTTAGGCTTGATCATGGTGAGAGAACTTAGTTTAGTTTAGACCTTAGTAGAAAGATTTTGCAGTGCCAATATGAGAATTATAAGTTGAATCAAATGAGTATGGTATTTAAGGGAAATATTATAGTTGAGAGAGCGTTTGAGAAGTGATGCTAAGCTTGAAAGTAAGAAGTTGCGTTGCCTACGGCCTAGTAATCCTATCCTAGTTTATGAGTTATATAATTATATTCCATGCTATAGAGTTATATTAATGTTGTAATTCCTTAGTCAAATGACTTGTTCAGAGCATGCCCAAATTTCATTGCTCCCTAATATCAATAGAATTTTGTAGAAAAGTGTTGAATAAATACCCCATTTGAGTATGGGCAGTCAGTATGATCCAGTCCATATAGCCTGCAATCTAGTTTAGCAAGCCAGGAGATAAGCTTTAATAGATTCTTAATTTTCTAGCTAGTGTTACTATCCACATTCTTATACGTATGTGCATTCCAAGAGGTAATGTGTTTGCGTCCAAGTAAATTATAAATTCAGCTCAGCTCATGCATTAGTTTCTTTTCAGATATTAAGTCATGATTTAGTTCGTAAGTATCCTGTGTAGTATCACAGTCTCTTCCAAGTATTTTCATTTGAGGACAAACGATCCCAAGAGGGGGATGTTTTAATACCCTGAGTTTTTACGCCATAAACCTATCATCTTTTTTCTCATGAGATCAGATCCAGTGCAAAGTAATGGTTACTTATAAGTTGAAACTCTTGTTTCTATCCTAGCCATTTAGTTATTTAAATGAGAATTCATGCACTTGCAGATCAGTTCAGTAGCTCATTATTCTTGAGATCCAGTGAATCATTTTCTATCAGTTGCACATGATAGCTTAAAGACAAAGATTCCTCTGTGCTTCATGTTAATTATCCACATTTGAGGACGAATGTTCCCAAGGGGGAGATAATGTAATACCCTGTATTCTCGTGCTAGAATTCTAATCTTCCTTCCTATGCTTCTAAGATCTAATACAAGTTATTCTCATGTGAATACATGTTTCATGATCATTATCCTAGTCTACGGAGTAGTTTAGAGTTGAAAAATATTCATAGCAATGACCTAGAACAAAGTTAAGCTAAGATCAATTGATTCGTCCAAAGTTTGACATTCGATTCTACAAGGATCAACTTCAAATATTAATAACTCTTAATATACATGGAATTTTTCATCCTAAGACATATCAAATTATAGATAATTGAATTAGCTTTCCAACAATACCAATTTCGCCTTAATCCAATATCCGAGCGAAAAGTTATGCCCATTTTCGTGAGAGGCAGTAAGGGTGTGCGATTAGGAGTGGGAGGCACACTTCCAGGTCTTTCATAAGGTGTGCGACGCATACCTTAACGTCTGCCATGGGTTGTGCGCCGCATACCTCACTTCCTACTGCCAAAAATCACCTCTATATATGTCTATAACACGGGATTTGACCCCAATTATCCAAAATCCTACACTTTCTTCAAAACTTGGTCAAGAACACTCTTAAGGGTTTCAACCTAAAGATCAAGATTCTCCTCAAGATTTAACCATAGTTGTTCAATAATTCTTTAAGATTTGAATTCCCCATTTCGAGGGCTACAAAAAGAACCTATTATTTTTATGAATAGAGTCCCAAGGTTAATAGTTCATCCAAAGCTTCAACTTCAAGGTATGTGGGGTTTTCAACAAGGACACCATTTCGTTCTTGTGCCAAAAAATATTTTTCTTTTATGAAGTTATGGATTTTATATGTTTTATTATGAATTTGAAGCATGAATTTACATACTATATTGATTCTCATGAGATTATGATATTTTTGATATTCTAGAAGTGGAATTATATGAGAACAATGATATTTTGTGCTTAAATCTGAAATTTCAAGATTTTGAAGAAATTTATATGTGTTTATGATGTAAAGCTTGAATTTCAATAAGTTTTAATATGATATTGAGACATAGGTTTTGAACTCTATTTGAGATTGTTGTTTTTGAGAAAACATGTGTTATAAACACCTTGAAATTGAATGATTTGAAAAGATAAAGAAGCTTTGACCTTTCGTTCATAAAAATGGGTTGATTTTGAACCCGAGATGAGAAAAGAACTCCACTTTTATTGATTCATTATGAAAGGGGTAGCATGATGGCTCCCATTATGAATTGTTGAACTATTTTATGGTGGATTTTCTTTTAAAAAGATTTGAGCTAAGTCCGGGAGTAGTCTTTAGAACCGAGAGGGAGGTATAGCAGGTTTGGTACTTCCTTAGAACTACGTGCCCCCGTAGGAGCCAGAATTGAGGCTGATTTTCATAGTGATCACTAGTGTTTGGATTGATTATTTAAGGTCCTACTCCGATGGCAAGGAATAGGGAGACTCTCCTCAACGTGGGTAGAACGTTGGACTCCATGTAGCTCACATGGTTTATGTCGGTTATGAGAGACTCCCAATGTGTGTGTGTGTGTACCATTCTATCTAAGAGGAATATATTATTTTGAAGAATTGGTTATGAGAAAGTTATTATTTTTCGAAAGATTAAAATACTATATTCTAAAGAGAATTGTTATGATATTTGATTTCTTTGATGGTTTGAAAACTGAGATGAAAATGAATTAAGAACTTACTATGATGACTCACGTGTTTTATTTGATATATCTTACTCTTTTATGATTATGATGTTTTTATTCAAGCTACGTGAGTCACTTGTTATAGCATGTGTGATTTCTATGAATACTTATGATATTTGATATCTGAAACTTGCACACACACCCATATACTCGGTACATTTCCATAGTACTGACCCACATATTCATATGTGGGCTACATCTTCTCATAATGTAGGTACAAGTTGTAGCACACATACCATATGCAGTCATTTTACAGCTCCAGTCAGCAGGTGATGAGTTCTTTTGATTCAAGGGCTCAAGTTAGTTATACAGTTTGAGAAATATTATATTTTCTTTATTCATTCGTATTGAGTGGGATAGTCGGGAGTCATGACCCGGCTATCTATAGTCAGTACTAGTAGAGGATTCATAGGCAGTCAGTAGAAGTTGATGGATTCAGTTTTAGTTTTCATTGTAAAAGTAGAGTTGTAATCTTGTAAATTCAGTTTTATATCTATCATATTTAGAAAAGAGTTATTTTCCGCAAATTTGTATAGATTTATACTTTTATTTAGTTGCTTATGAGTTATGCCAATATAAGGGTTAGCTTGGAGTCACTTATGTCCCTAAGCACTATGTGACTTCTTGGGACCCAATTTTAGGGCGTTACAAACATGGTATCAGAGCACAGAGTTCAAGTGGCCTAGGGTGTCTATGAAGCCGTGTCTTGTAAAGTCTTATGGAAGGGTACAGAGACGTCTGCTCATTTCTTCGAGAGGCTACAGAGTATTTAGAAAATTTCTCCATTCTTTCAAGTCTTAGATCGTGCTATATAAAGGTTTTCTAAGAAAATTTATAGAGATTCTCATCTCACTTTATTCATGCCATCTTTGCCTTATTTTCAAGGTATCAGAAATAGTGAAGCTTAAATCTTTATATATAGATATGTTCTTGTAAGCGAGCTAGAAAAATATCCCATCAGTGCTTTTGAGTTACAAAGATTGAAGTGCTTTATTCATGTTCGTAAAAATCGTGCACTAAACCCAAGTCAGATGTGTTTTCAGATTCCTTCCAAGAATCCATAATGTAAATATATACTTCCTTATCTATGTATAATTCTTGAGACAGCAGGATGAACAAGTTCCAGTTCCTCCCCAAATAATGCTCTTATATTTGCTAGTAGAAGTTTCAGAAGTTACACAAAGCACCTTGAGAGGAGTCTTCTAGTGTGTTATAAGATCCTCAAATTTAAAGTTATGCCCTCGTTCTTATGAGTTATTCAATTAAGACAGAGTAAAGTGTATTCTTAGATCATTGAATGTTGTGTGTCAAGTTTCTATCACTAGTATTACGTAATTTTGTTATCATTGTGTTTGTGAAAAATCAAAGTCTAGTGAAGTCGTGTGGGGCCTATTTTTATTCACTAGAATAGTTCCTTTGTTATTCATCTAATTTTCTTGTTCAAAACACAAAAAAAGTCTAGTGAAGCCGTGTGAGGCCTATTTCAATTCACTAGCAACTCGTTGTTTATCTTGTTGTTCTTGTGTTGGTTGAAAGTTTGGGTTTAGAGGTGTAGTGGCAAGAAAGGTGGTAAGGTTAATTTATTAAGAGTATGTATAGCCTAATCTGCTTTTTGCATATGATCGAGTTAGTAATGAAGTTATATATATTTGTTTGTTAGTTTAGTAAAAGTTAGAGAAGGAGATTTTAGTTAAGGTGGATTGTTGTTTGCTTGAGGTAAGAAAAGAGTTATTGATGGAATTTATTGTGCTAGGAAAGTATAGGTATTGATGGAAGTACTTAGTGGTTGAGTATTGTTAATTTAAGCTTTTCTGAGATTGCAAGAGGAAGTTTAGTTGAAATTTATAGAGATATGAAAGTAATTTAGGCGTGAAGATGGGTAAATAGTAATGATGTGAAGAAGGAGGATGTGTTAACGGATTATGAATAAGATAGGCCATATGATTATGATCGATTTTCATTGTGTACTAGTTTTTCTTAATGCTGTGTTCTATTGTTTTGAAGTGAGAATGGTGTGTGAGATTGGGTTGTAAATCATGTTTAGCCCTTGACATTAAGTTTGAACAGTTGATGATTTGACTGTTGATGCTAGTTATATGGAGGTGATCTAGTAGGCCTGAACAGTGTATGCAAGAGTGTAAGATCATGTGTTCGTACTTAAGTATGATGTAGAGGTGATCCCAAGTTGCTATGGGGCTAATTTTTTTTTTGAGGATTATTGCATATTGCGTGGTTAGTAGTAACGTTGAGTTGCTAGGTGGAGAAAGGCTAGTTACATAATTTATGATGTTCTTTATAGCTAGGTTAAGGAGTTATGATTGAAGATGTTGAGCCTTTTAAGTATGATTTTATTCTCATGATTTGGGGAAAATATAAGTATTGAAGTGTGATCTTGGTAGGCTATGATTATGTTATTAGAGATGTAGGTATGGTTGCAAATGAGAGTGTAAGTCTTTGATGATGATTACTGAAGCTAGAAAGTTAAGGATGGCATATGGATGGGTTGTTCAAGAATGAAATCGGTAAGTTCAAAATTAGTTTACTCTTGTAAGTTTAGCATTTATGTATAGATATTAGAATGATGAAATTATGGCTTAATCTGGAGGATATGGAGTAGACCAACATGCTTAGAATACTAGCTTTGACCTAAGGGGCAGATGGTCAGGGTAGAACCAAACCAAGTTTTGAGAATTAGATTGTGCTACATGTAAATGATGAGTTATGATGAGATAGTGATCCCTTCTTACTCTATAGTATTCCTTGGATTTCAGTCATTACAACACCAAATCCATCACTTGCATGATAAATCCATGCCACATGCCTATGCTTATACCCATCATGCATGCTTAAGCCGATTCTCAGCTTCTAGCAAACATGTAATAGTTTCACTCTATTATTTGAGTTATCTCTCATGAATCTATGAACTCCAGTCTTATGTTGAGTAGCTCATTATAAGTATGAACTCATGTTTCAGAGTATGACCGGTTTTTAAACTCATGATACTAGTGATGTTCGCATTATATCACGCATGTCCTCAACTTAGATTTCTTTAATGAATCCATGCCTTTGATATTTTATTCCTTAGGACTAAGAGAAGTGTTAATGTTATGTCTTGTAGTTTCCGTGCTTCAGGTTCTTATGTGTTAACCCTTCGGTCACCTCTTCCTATGTTAAGATAGTGGAGATGATAGTGTATAAGCAATGGTTTAGATGTGAGAGAGTTGATGACCCTCATTAAGAAAGATTATTTATGCTTTTCTATCTAAGGCTAAAGTGTGAAGTAAGATTGAGGCCAAGTCTTTGATACATGTCATGGTTAGTTAGAAGTTGTGTGTATATTTTTAAGAATAGTGCAAGAAAATTGTTGTTGATAAATGTTTAGAAAATATGTGAAGTATGCCTTTATCGGTATTTTCCTTAAAGTTATATGTGATTTTTAATGATAGGCTTTAATGTCAAATTGGGTGTAAGATGATGAATGCATTATGCGCTAGTGAATCCATATCAAGAGTTTTGAATTAGTCATTGAAGTGGTAAAGCATGTTATGCTTAGGGTGTGAACTCTAAAAAGATATAGAATATTGAATCTTGTGGTTTAGACTAGTATTGTGGTTTGGTATGTTGTATCTTGTGATTTAGAGTTAGCCTTGATCACGGTGAGAGAACTTAGTTTAGCTTAGACCTTAGTAGAAAGATTTCGCAGTGCCAATATGAGAATTATAAGTTGAATCAAATGAGTATGGTATTTAAGGAGAATATTATAGTTGAGAGAGCATTTGAGAAGTGATGCTAAGCCTAAAAGTAAGAAGTTGTGTTGCCTGTGGCCTAGCAATCCTATCATAGTTTATGAGTTATATAATTATATTCCATGCTAAAGAGTCATATCAATGTTGTAATTCCTTAGTCAAATATCTTTTTCAGAGCATGCCCAAATTTCTTTGCTCCCTAATGTTGATAGAATTTCGTAGAAAAGTGCTGAAGAAACACTCCATTTGAGTATGGGGAGTCAGTATGATCCAGTTCATATAGCCTGCAATCTAGTATAGCAAAAAAGGAGTTAAGATACTATAGATTCTTAATTTTTCAGCTAGTCTTACTATCTGCAGTCTTATACGTATGTACATTCCAAGAGGTAATGTTTTTGCGTCCACGTAAATTATAAATTCAGCTCAGCTCATGCATCAGTTTAAGTTTCAGATATTAAGTCATGATTCAGTTCGTAAATATCCTGTGTAGTATCACAGTCTCTTCCTAGTATTTTCACCAAATTATTATCATTCGGGGACTAACGATCCCAAGAGGGGGATGTTTTAATACCCCAAGTTTTCATTCCATAAACCTATCATCTTTTTTCTCATGAGATCAGATCCAGCGCAAAGTAATGGTTACTTATAAGTTGACACTCTTGTTTCTATCTTAGCCATATAGTTATTTTCATGAGAATTCATGCGCTTAGCGATCAGTTCAGTAGCTCATTATTCTTGAGGTCCAGTGAATCAGTTTCTATCAGTTGCACATGATATCTTAAAGACAAAGATTCCTCTGTGCTTCATGTCAATTATCCACATTTGAGGATGAATGTTCCCAACGGGGAGATAATGTAATACCCCGTATTCTCGTGCTAGAAAAGTGATGAAGAAACACTCCATTTGAGTATGGGGAGTCAGTATGATCCAGTTCATATAGCCTGCAATCTAGTATGGCAAAAAAGGAGTTAAGATACTATAGATTCTTAATTTTCCAGCTAGTCTTACTATCTGTAGTCTTATACGTATGTAAATTCCAAGAGGTAATATTTTTGCGTCCACGTAAATTATAAATTCAGCTCAGCTCATGCATCAGTTTAAGTTTCAGATATTAAGTCATGATTCAGTTCGTAAGTATCCTGTGTAGTATCACAGTCTCTTCCTAGTATTTTCACCAAATTATTATCATTCGGGGACTAACGATCCCAAGAGGGGGATGTTTTAATACCCCGAGTTTTCATTCCATAAACCTATCATCTTTTTTCTCATGAGATCAGATCCAGCGCAAAGTAATGGTTACTTATAAGTTGACACTCTTTTTTCTATCTTAGCCATATAGTTATTTTCATGAGAATTCATGCGCTTACCGATCAGTTCAGTAGCTCATTATTCTTGAGATCCGGTGAATCAGTTTCTATCAGTTCCACATGATAGCTTAAAGACAAAGATTCCTCTGTGCTTCATGTCAATTATCCATATTTGAGGATGAATGTTCCCAAGGGGGAGATAATGTAATACCCCGTATTCTCGTGTAGGAATTCTAACCGTCCTTCCTACGCGTCTAAGCTTTAATCCAAGTTATTCTCATGTGAATACATGTTTCATGATCATTATCCTAGTCTATTGAGTAGTTTATAGGTGAAAAATGTTCATAGCATTGACCTAGAACAAACATGAGCTAAGATCAATTGATTCATCCAGAGTTTGACGTTCGATTCTACAACAGTCAACTTCAAATGTATATAACTCTTAATATAAATGGAATTTTCATCCCAAGACCTATCAAATTATAGATAATTGAATTAGATTTCCAACGATACCAATTTTGCCTTAATCCAATACCCGAGTTAAAAGTTCTGCTCATTTTCGTGAGAGGCAGTAAGGGTGTGAGATTGGGAGTGCGAGGCACAATTACAGGTCTTCCATAAGGTGTGCGACGCACACCTTAAGTTCTTCCATAGGTTGTACGCCGTATACCTCACTTCCAAGTGCCAAAAATCACCCTTATATATGTCTATAACACGGGATCTAACCCCAATTATCCAAAATCCTTTCACTTTTATCAAAAATCGGTCAAAAACACTCTTAAGGGTTTCAACCTAAAGATCAAGATTCTCAAGATTTAACCGTAGTTGTTCAATAATTCTTTAAGATTTGAATTCTCCATTTCGAGGGATACAAGAAGCACCTATTATTTTTACGAATAGAGACCCAAGGTTAATAGTTCATCCAAAGCTTCAACTTCAAGGTATGTGGGGTTTTCAACAAGGACACCCTTTCGTTCTTGTACCCAAAAATATTTTTCTTTTATGAAGTTATGGATTTTATATGTTTTATTATGAATTTGAAGCATGAATTTACATCCTATATTAATTATCATGAGATTATGATACTTTTGATATTTTAGAAGTGGAATTATATGAGAACAATGATATTTAGTGCTTAAAGCTGAAATTTCCAAATTTTGATGAAATTTATGTGTTTATGATGTAAAGCTTGAATCTTGATAAGTTTTAATGTGATATTGAGACATGTGTTTTGAACTCTATTTGAGATTGTTGTTTTTGAGAAAACATGTGTTTTAAACACCTTGAAATTGAATGATTTGAAAAGATAAAGAAGCTTTGACCTTTCGGTCGTAAAAAGGGGTTGATTTTTAACCTAAGATGAGAAAAAAATCCACTTTTATTGATTCATTATGAAAGGGGTAGCATGATGGCTCCCGTTGTGAATTTTTGAACTGTTTTATGGTGGATTTTCTTTTGAAAAGATCTGAGCTAAGTCCGGGAGTAGTCTTTAACACCGAGCGGGAGGTATAGCGGGTTTGGTACTTCCCTAGAACTATGTGCCCCCGTAGGAGCCAGAATTGAGGCTGATTTTTATAGTGATCGCTAGTGTTTGGATTGTTAATTTAAGGTGCTACTCCGATGGAAAGGAATAGGGAGAATCTCCTCAACGTGGGTAGAACATTGGACTCCACGTAGCTCACATGGTTTATGTCGGTTATGAGAGACTCCCAATGTGTGTGTGTACCATTCTATCTAAGAGGAATATATTGTTTTGAAGAATTGGTTATGATAAAGTTATTGTTTTCCGAAAGATTAAAATACTATATTCTAAAGAGAATTGTTATGATATTTGATTTCTTTGATGGTTTGAAAACCGAGATGAAAGTGAATTGAGAACTTACTATGATGACTCACGTGTTTTATTTGATATATCTTACTCTTTTATGATTATGATGTTTTTATTCGAGCTACATGAGTCACTTGTTATAGCATGCATGTTTTCTATGAATAGTTATGATATTTGATTTCTGAAACCTGCACACACACCCATATACTCGGTACATTTCCATGGTACTGACCCACATATTCATTTGTGGGATACATCTTCTCATAATGTAGGTATAAGTTGTAGCACACATACCATATGTATTTATTTTGTAGCTCCAGTCAGCAGGTCATGAGTCCTTTTGATTCAAGGGCTTAAGTTAGTTATACAGTTCAAGAAATATTGTATTTGCTTTACTCAGTCGTTTTGAGTGGGATAGTCGGTAGTCGTGACCCGGCTATCTATAGTCATTACTAGTAGAGGCTTCATAGAGAGTCAGTAGAAATTGATATATTCTGTTTCCGTTTTCGTTGTAAAAGCATAGTTGTAATCTTGTAAATTCAATTTTGTATCTATCATATTTAGAAAAGAGTTATTTTCCGCAAATTTGTATAGATTTATACTTTTATTCATTTGCTTATGAGTTATGCTATTAGAAGGGTTAGTTTAGGGCCACTTGTGTCCCTAAGCACCGTATGACATCTTGGGACCCGATTTTGGGGCGTTACAGAGGGATATGTATGCGCTAAATTAATGAGTTTGGTCTCACCATAATAAAAATTTCTTTTCCCCTTCTTTCTCATTTTTCTGTATGAAGTTGGATGAATCAATAATGTGATTTGATATCAACTATGAAGGATGTTTTGAATCAACAAATATGATGTTCAACAAAAGTCGACCCAAGTCATTTCTTATCTTTCTTATCTTTTTTAAAATCACGATTTCAAATTCGACATTGTGTTCAATATTATTATGTTTCGTGCGTTAGGAGCTCACATCTTTATGCCTAGATAACTTATTAAATCTTAGTCTTCATCTTAGAATGCCTTTTGTTTTATGTTTTTTATGGTTTGAACTTATGCGCAATATGGTAATTTTTGTTGGCGTTACTTATTTTATTTTAAGGTTGTGTAGCATTTGAACATTGAACTCAAGTGACAGTCTGTAATATGACAAATATGCTCAATATCCAAAAAAAATTTTGTCCTCCTTCTCATCGCCCAAGACAAAACACTATGACTCCTTATCCTCACCTTACCCACACACCTTCTTAGTAATTTTCTTCTACACGTGATACTTCTGAAAGTGAAAGGATTAATTTAGATAAACGTTGGCAAACAATTTATGACTTAGAGAAAAAGGTTGAGTGAGGAATTGCGTTCTAGGGGTATCTACGACATGAGGTATGAGAAATTATGTATACATCCGAGGATTGAGTTACCTCCAAGGTACAAAGTTCCAAGGTTCAACAAATTTGATGGGCATGGCGATCTAATCA
This sequence comes from Capsicum pubescens, assembly GCA_030864215.1. Taxonomy (NCBI): domain Eukaryota; kingdom Viridiplantae; phylum Streptophyta; class Magnoliopsida; order Solanales; family Solanaceae; genus Capsicum; species Capsicum pubescens. Next base: position 211,685,123 of record CM061542.1, read on the forward strand.
CACATCTGAAGGACTATTGCGGCAGAGTAGTAGGCATAGGACATAATGAGGCTCTCCTAATTAGATTGTTTATTCAAAGTTTGTTAGGAATGGAACTCACATGGTTCGCCCAACAAGATTTCGATAAATGGCATAATTGGGAAGAATTGGCTTAAAATTTTGTGGGGCAATACAAGTTTAACATCAATGCTGGTCCAACAATGCGGGAATTTCTCCAGATGCAGAGCATGACTCATGAATATTTTGAGAAATATGCAATTCGATGGAGGTTAGAGGATTCCAAAATACGCCCTTTTGTGCATGAGGAGGAATTGTTCCAAATTTTTCTCAAAACACTAGATAGAATATACTTTCAGAAAATGTTCTTCCTGGTTAGTCACAACTTTGAGATTCTAATTTTGATTGGAAAGAAATTAGAATATGAAATTAAGAATCCACTCAAGGAAGAGAAACAGGATTCCTCACCCTTCACACCTTAAATTCAAGGTTATCAAAATAATGAAGAGACCCACGTTGTTCTTAGTTCTCAAAACAAGGCTCATCAGGCTCAATCCTACTCTGTCTGGCAAGATTCTCAAAAAAAGGCTCAATCTTACTCTTTCCAACAAGATCCAAGACATTCACGAAAGAAGCGTAAAACACATCAAATGAATTGACGTGCTAACATTTCTTATTTTTCACCGTTTTCCTTTGATCCATCTTATGGCCATAAAATTTTCATGTCTTATCTATATTTCTTTGTACTCATGAACTACATTCTACTTGACTTCTATTTGTATACGTAGGTAGCCCACTCTGGGTCTGGTCTTAAGCTAATAAAACATTTTATTTTCCCTCTCTTTCAAATTCTTACACTTCCAAAGTGTCGAGCTAATAAGCCCAACTCCTGATCATATTAAGGGTAGATAATAATTGAGGCTACGATATTCAAATATAGGACAACCATTTCTCTTGGACTAATGTTTTCTTTGAGTGGTACAGGAATATAAGGCTCCGTCCATTATAGAACATTTTATTTTTTACAAATTAACATGTTTATTCTTTCCCTATATGTCCCCTTTACCTTACTAACTTGACTTTTTATTATTTTTTTCATTATTTATTTTTCTTTCACACCCCAAGGATTGATTCGTGCATTCTCTTGCCCATCACATCAATTGAAAAAGGCTTGGTCTCCTTCTCTTAAAGCTTAGTCATCAAGACAAGGAAATGGGTGATAACAACGAAATGAGAAATGAGCATAATGAGATGATCTTATGAATGGGATAAACAATACTTCAATTACAAGGGGAATTGTCCTAAGACCGTAACTTGTCTAATCTATGCTTTAATTTGAATGCTCCTCTCGAACCACAAGTTGAGGGTAACACCGTTATTAAATACCATCCCACATTCACAAATCATCCTGTGCCATCCCTTCCTGTTTCACTACCTCCAAATAATTTAAGTCACATATATATGCTTCCTAAAAAAACCAACATCCACATTCTTGCCCACTACAATACCACACATATCTAGCTCCACTTAATTTGCAAAAAACATTATATGTCCAGAATATGCTGCCAACGTATACCATAAATACGCTTCATTTCCATGATTTAGAAAATCATATTTCGAATCCAATTTATGTCAAAACCTCCAGAAAATGTTGCCCTTATGCAATCCATGGTTGAAATATTAGAACAACTTGAAGGAAATAAGGGGTTGAAAGGGCTAAGTTACGAGGACCTATGTGTGTACCCTGACGTTGAACTGTCAGATGGGTACAAACCTCCTAAATTTTATAATGGGACTGGAGATCCGAAAGTCCATTTGAAACTATACTGCAACAAGCTAGTTGGAGTTGGTAAAAATGAGCAGATTCTTATGAAGTTATTCATGAAGAGCCTCACTGGAGATGCTTTATCATGGTATGTCACACAATATAAAACAAAATGGTCAAAATGGACCGACATGGCCTCTGATTTCATAGAAAGATTGGGGTTTAATGTTGAGAATGCACCTGATTGGTTCTACATTCAGAAGTTAAAGAAGAAACCTATGGAATCATTTCGAGAATATGGAATGAGATAGATATGTGAAGCTTTTAAAGTGCGCTCTCCTTTAGATGAAAATCAAATGAAGGAATTTTTCATTGGTGCCCAAGAGCCACAATATTATGAAAAAATGATGCTTATAGATCATCGCAAGCTTATTAACATCATTAAACTAGGTGAGAGAATTGAATAAGGAATTAAAAATGGAATGACAATGAAATTGGAAGTGTTGCAAGTGATTAAGACTCCAAAGGCTAATGAGAATAATGACATGAATGAAGTAAATGCTGTCTTAACTATGTAAGATCCTAAAGCCCTTCCAATTTATGAAAAACCACTTCCTCCTCTTCAATACCAAATACCCATATATGAAGCACCTTTATATCCATTTCCCACAACGTCATACAATTACCCCATATTATCTTATAATTCAACTGACTCTCTTGCAAAACCTTCGTACTTCTAAATTTGTCCAAATACATTCCAACAACCATTATCTATCAAAATCCACCAACGGATATATAAACCAATCAATTCAACACACCTCAAGCCAAGCTCCAGAAAAATTAGTCAAGACAGTACACTCCTTAGGCAGAACCCATAACCCAACTTTATGAGAGGTTAAAGGTTCATGGCTACATTAACCCAACTCCTACAATTATAATGAACACATGTGCAAAATGGATTGATCATTTCAAAGTTTGTGCTTATCATTAGGGATGACAGGCCATGCCACAGTAGAATGTCGTACTTTAAAGGAAAAAATTTAAGAACTCATTGATACCAAGGTGATAAATGTGATAAGGAAAAATCTTGATATTGCTTAATGTCTAAGCATGGTTGGCATCTATATGACATTGATGAAGAAGTGTTATGTTGTTTCTTCATTTTGGGATTTCAAACACTTGAAATTACTTTAGTCATTACATGCACTTGAAATGATATGATTATTTCCAATTTCCTCCTATGTAATTTGAACTATGTTTGACCCGATTCCCATTAAAGAGGGATACATAGGCGCTCCTATGGAGTTCGGTCTTGTCATAATGAAATTTTCATATTTTTCTTGGAGCATATAACTGGGGAAAATTTTTTGAGAGGATCTCAAAAATTCTATGGAGAAACACTTCTACATGTTTAAGATGAACAAGATACATAACTGGGCCAGAATTTTTGAGAGGATCTCAAAAATTTTATCTACGATAATTTCTACAAGTTCTAGGCTAGCAAGATTAAGGATACGAAACTGGGGAACAATTTTTTAAGGAATGCTCCATAAAAATTTCATCAAGGATTGCATCTCAAGATGACAGAAAGATTATGATCAAAGACAATGAATTCAGAACTTGAAGTAAAGAAATTGGCAAAGACATGAATCAATCTTCCCTTTTTATAAAAACTAACATTTTTTCTTTTAGTGCAGGAATTGAAAGGAAGGCATGAATCTTGAGTACAATATACACCAACAGTAGATATAAGTTCATTCTAAGTAGGTTAAGAACTACCCTCTCGAGAGAAACTTCTTGAGGCTAAGCATTGTCCTTGAAAAGTTAATTGGGTTAAGCACTACCCTCTCTCAACAAATTTATTTGAAGCTAAGCATTATTTTAAGAATTCAATAGAGTTAAGCATGACTCTATGAAGAACTCTCTGAGGCCAAGCATTGTCCTTTGAAATTTAAGGGGGTCAACCACTACCCTCTCTCGAAAAACTGACTTAGGCTAAGCATTGTCCTTGAAAGTTAGTTGGGTTAACCATTACCCTCTCTCGAGAAATTGTCTGAAGCTAAGCATTATTTCAGAAATTTGATGGAGTTAAGCACGACTCTATCAAGAACTCTCTGAGGCTGAGCATTGTCCTCTGAAACTTGATTGGGTTAAGCACTACGTCTCTCGAGAAACTGACTAAGTCTAAGCATTGTCCTTGAAAGTTAGTTAGGTTAAGTACTACCCTTTCTCGAGAAATCGTCCGAAGCTAAGCATTACTTTGAAAATTCAATGGAGTTAAGCACGACTCTATTAATAACTCTCTGAGGCTAAGCATTGTCCTTGTAAAGTTAATTGGGTTGAACACTAACCCCCTTGAGAAACTGACTATGGTAAAGCATTTTCCTTGAAAGTTAGTTGGGTTAAGCACTACCTTCTCTCTAAGAAATTATCTAAAGTTAAGCATTATTTAAAAAATTTAGTGGAGTTAAGAATGAATCTGTCAAGAAACTTTCTGAGGCTCAGCATTATCATCTGAAAGTCGATTGGGTTACTCAAAGACGAATATTATTTTCTAATACTGAACATGCTAAGCACAACTACCTCGGCGCCATTCAAGGCTATTGTGTTTACTTGATATGGTGTTGATTAAACACGACCTGTTTAAATTTTATATGGACAAGGAATTTCTCTCTCATGACAAATACGCAATCTTATCTCCTCTTACCATTATTGTTATAATTTTTTCACTACATTGTTTAATATTTTGTATATACATATATATCTGTGCAAACCATGCTTATCTAGTCGGGCTACAAGTGGTAGGAATAATGGGTATAGATGATAGGAGTTACTCCATCACGAGAAGACCAACAACCGATCCGACGTTGCATCAAGAAGCCCCCAGTTGATCCAACATCATATCAAGAAGCCCAACGGCTAATCCAATAATACAACAGACACTCTTTCTTTACTCCCATATTTACTTTATATTTATCAATTGCTTATCATTCACAGGACCTAACATTTTTTATCTAGTATACTGTAAAGTATGTAGGTAATAAAGAAGGAGTAACAAATAAAAATAATTTTCATTCCTGTTTTTGAAATATCACGCTATCTATTCATCCGTCGCATAAACTCAACTCGAAACTCACCTACCTTTCATTTTTACTCCTCTCCTCACATCATTATTTCAAATCCTATTCATTATCGTCTCATCAACCCATGATACCATTATTGGCACCCCAACCTTTATCAATAACATTCTTTAGAAATATTGTTCATTCCTAAATCTAGAACTACACACGACCTCATTCAGGTATTTTAATATCTACGTCTTATTATTTTCTCGTCATTATTACATTTATTAAAATGGCAACCCTAACTCAATTCAATTTTCTAAATTCCTTTAATTTTTAGCCACGTTTTATATATGTCTATGTCAATTTTAGCCTAAATTCATTTCTAATTTGACCTCAAATTAAAATTCCCAATTTTCATTTTAACCCTATTGCTGACCCATGAGTCAATATATTTTTGATTCACAACCGTTGATCTTATATGATCAACGGATGAGATCAAAACCTTTATTTTCCCCTTTTTAATCAAAAATAATGGCAAACCCTAACCTATTTTTTCCTCACCAGTTGTTTTTCCCTTCTCTCTCCTCTTAGCCGGCTCTACCTCCCCTTACCTTATCTTCGACCAGCGAACTCCAAGATTCCATTGCCGCCTCTTTCTTCTTCCTTCGTCAACCGTACAATCAGAGAAACCAGTGGGCCTGCATATTTTTTTTGGAAAATTGCAAAACCACCATGTCACCGCCGTCCCACGCCCTTTCTCCAGTGATCCACACCGCTACTGCCTTTACCATCTAAACTAGTCACCGATGAAACACCAATGGGCACACCTACCTTTCTTTCTCCTTCTTCGACCAACAACTGCCACTGCCACCGGTAACTCTCATACCGACATCACAGTTGTTTTGGTGAACTACCATATGGAAAATCCATTCCAATAAGAATCAAGAAAGTTTCCATTTGAAAGAGATATAGGAGAACCTTGTGATTGAGATTTTTTCAAGATAACTTGGAGTCATTCATTTTGGCCCCGAGATTTAATATTTAAGATAGGTTCTTGTGAGTCTACCTCCATGTGATTTTCTATGCTAATTATTGTGTTAAATATTGTTGATTGTTGTCCAAATATTCTTATTGTTATTTGCTTAATTTTTAGTAATTAGTATGTTATTAGTCTTAATTTGGCATGAAATTCAATATGATATAACCTAGAAGCTGGTACTGCATCTCAAAATTGGCTCGTGATTCTATAATTGGTGTGTTGTTTTACCTTAATCATTTGATATAATCAATTCTGACGTGATTAACCTTCTTCCTAAATTAGATTTGTAATAGTCTTATGTGTAATTACGGTTGTAATTTATGCTCCTTTGTGTTGTATTTAATGGTATGTGACCGCATATCTATCTATTTTTGGTAAATCTTCACATTTGATCCCTCCCATTCTTTTTATCAATTTTATGATAGCTTCTATAACTGGTTACCTATGGTAATTTTTCATTTGTTCTTGATTCTTAATTGATTGACCAATCGCGTAGGCAAACACAATCTAGGATTCGTTAACTAATTCGTTTGTTACCTGGAAAACATGTTTTTAGGATCATTAATTAATTGTTGCTCTAGAGTTAATCTCAACTTGGATGTTTAGTTTTTCGAATATCGCAGTAAGTTCGTAGCGTTCCCATGCCTTTCTAACAATTAACAAAAATTATTTTAAATACACTAAAACAAACTTTGACGACTAAATTCGGTTTGTTTTGCTTGTTAACACATTAATATGAACGTCCAACAATTAAATCTTGTTTTCAAATTTGTTCAAATGAATTTAAGCAATTAAATCCTATTTTTCAGTCTATTTAAAAACAAATTTCATCTGTTCAAACTTGTTATAATAATTTTCAACAATACAAAACTGAATTTTCAGCATATAAAACTACTATTTTCAGTGTGTCAAGATCATTTTCAGCATTACAAAATTGTTTTCATGTGTATAAAATTAATGGATTTTTAGCAATAATTTGTTAACAATATTTTCAGTAATCAAGATTGTAATTTCCCCACTTAATAATCATTTTCAGCAAGTGAACATGTTTCTTAGCAGTCTAAAATTAATTCTTAAACATTTTGATCTACATGTTTTGCTTAATAAATTTAATGGGAATCACTCCTCAACATATTTACATAAATTTAACATAACTTTTAGTCTTAACAATTTTACAACATTCTTTTGAATGTTTTGAAAATTACTTTTCAACAATAAGCAATTACTTAGACATCATGCTTAACTATCTTTTACACAATAAATTAGTGTTGTTATTCTATCACATTTGCTATGACATGCCTTTTTATTCTCATAAATTTTTTCCACATTATTTTAAATGTTTTTGCAACTACTTTTCAATAAATAATTGTGTGACCCTTAGATATCATGCCTATTGGTTAATGACACAAAAAATAAGATACTATCTATGTAACGCCCCAATTCCCGAGAACCGGAATGCCACACGGTGCTTATGATCCCGAAGGACCACAAGCTAATCTTTTTCCTGATATCTGTACCTGTTCACTGCAAAATATAATAAAATACATGCGAAAACTGGCTAACACTTGCCATAAGGTTCAAACATCTAGAAATATACAATACCTTAAACCACACACTAATACATCTGTCTGAAAAGCCTCTACACTGCCTGAACTGTGGAGTTAAAGGGACAATTCCCCAACTAACTCTGTCTACTAAAATCAAATACTGTAATAACAACATCCTCGGATGATGAGGACTCACTGCTGCACCAACTGCTACTATACAAGTGACTTCTAAAATGCTTCAAGTTTCACTCTTCTGAACCTATGGTGCCCCAAAATAAAAGAACACCATAGCGCGAATGCGTCAGTACTAAGATGAACTGAGTATGCAAGTAGGGAAGGCTAAATGCAAGGGCTTATGCATGAATATTTAATCAACAAAATAATCATGAGAATAACGAATGAGTACACATATATGAATGCACAGTTCACAACCACTATAACAATTATAACGACTCCAGATACCACATCTCGGATACCACTTTACTGTCCTCAGAACTTACTACTGTACTGGGGTACTGCATTACTGAATCATAGGATACCAACACTGATCAATCGAATACACTCACACCCCTGACTCCTGAAGATTTATACTGACACAGAAACCGTGGGAAGTAGTTACATAACTCACTATGACTTCTCATAAGCAACTGAATATATGGGGGTGCACACAATAATTTGAATAATATCTTTGATTTTATTAAAACATGCGTACGGAAAATGAAGACTCACATGGCTTGAATTTCATTATCCATACTTCTCATAATATTATAGAGAGGAAAACATAAGTAAAATCCCATAAATCATCATAAAATCATCAATATTCATCATAAATTCTCATGACTCATCATAGACAACCAAACTCATCAACTTAAGACTCTAAGAGACTCGATAGTTAAAGAAACATACTCTTATGGACAGGGGAGTTTCTTAGAACCGACAACCCCACGTGAGCCGCGTGGAATACGAACGTTTTCCCTCCTAGGGAGAGCACTCCCATTGGCGGGAGTGTTGTACTCTTGCCAGGGAGTACAACCTTAAATCTTTCATAATCACAATTCGGCTCTCTGGCCAACAATATCATCAACAACAACCCTATGGTGGCACATAGGTTTGGGGAAATACCAAATTTCCCTCTCGGTGCTAAGTAATACTCCCCGACTAGCTCAGAACACGTTAGGAAATCCACCACAATATCACAAGGGTCTATCATAAAGACCAAATAAAATCTCTTTCTCATTTATCAAATCATATCAATTTGTGAATTTTTAACTCAACACATTTTAGCTCAAAATGTTTTAATTTTCCTCAACATCAACATGGTATCAATAGCAAAAGCATTTCATCTCTGCGATCTTAAAATCAATATAAATCATCCCAACTCTGCAGATGCAAATCAATATTCTCAAATGATCATTCTTTCATTTCAATATTCAAATCATGACAATAGCTTTTGAAAAGCATTTAAGATCTTCGAATCATAGTAAGATTTTGTATGTCGTAATGTAACTCAAATCATGGCTCTTATATCAAGAATACTCAAAAAAATAATTTCATAGTAGTGGTATGCAATTTATGGCATAAAATTTCAATTCAAGAAAATAAGATAATAAGGTTATTATGTATACCAATATTGGACGATTCAAAGTTCCATAAATCATATCTTGAAAACACTTGAAATATCAACTCATGGTAGAAATATGAAATTCACCATATCAAATCATAACTTGGGAATAATAAAGTAATCATGTACATCAAAGGTTAAACAATTTATATTTTCATAACCTCATAATTAGTCATTAAAACATCTTGGGTATTTACCCACTTTACAAAATCATGAAATTCCAATGATAAAATCAATTCTTTGGGCACAAGAATGAAAAGATATTCTTGTTCAAAACCCCACATACTAAGTTCTCACGGAATTCATTTTAAGTTCTCAAATCATCGGAAATTCATCGATTGTAGCACGACTAAGATTATCGCGGAACTGACTCAGCTCTAGACCAGCAGACTATTTTGGGCATACGTACCCCCTACAATCAATGACATAAGTAATACGTAGTATACAACAATGCATACTCACATGCCCAGAGGCCATCATGCACCATGCATTCATTAACACCTCACACCAATCATTTGAAGATCATATTCATATACAAGTATTGGGATCTCATGCCATTACATCGTAGATCATTCAACAATGATGCATATGGTTAAGGAAGAATACAACATAACATAGTTCATCTAATCGGGATACACACAAATAACATACATTCAACACATCATGGTTCACTTTTCAAGGTTCTTTTCTTTAAGATCTTGATATATGCAATTCGACCCATAATTAGCATTTCACACTTAGCGTGGCCTAATGGCCTTATCATTTGTCTTAAGAATCATAGTAAACATGTATCATACAAGTATGGTATGAACTCATCACTTTGATCGCAAGGGGTTATATGATCCATTCCTCTTCAACTAGGCATTTCTACAATTACCTTGCATGCACTATTTAGGGCATAGGTCAGTATGAACAATTACATGTGCTAAAACACCATCATTCATCTTTATTCCACCAACTAAATCCCTCTTCCGCACTTACAACCATATCATAAGCCTTCCACACAACATCCCCAATTTTAGACAATAACATGGAGTTCATGTTGAACGTATACATAGAAAGTAGTCGAGTCATTTAGAACTTATTATATCCTAAGAACGTAAATTTATAGCCTCTTAGACAATTCCACAAACACCTAACATGCACTTTTGGGCATTGGTGAATTCGTCAAGTTCTCATGTTTTTCGCCACCCCATATATCTCATCCAACACACATAATCATCCTATGCATGTATCAACCGACATACAACATCACCACACATATATATATATCAACCAATATGCATAATCATCATATATATATATCAAGTAACATACATAATCCTCATATATATCTCAACCATCAAATATCAATCAACATATATATATATACATCATCAAAGTATAGAAAATATATATACATCATCAAAGTATAGAATATATATATATATATATATACATAACTTGAACTTTCAAAAAGGGATTCGTGGACTCTATGGACGAAAGGAGTCCATAGATAAACACTTGCATACCTTAGACTCCGTAGCCGGAAGAGATTGACGGAAGGAATTCTTGAATCAAAGCCTCCAATTAATTTCTCCCAATTCAAAACCCTAACCCTAACTCCTCTTCTTCTATATATATATATGTATATATTTTGAGAGAGAGATATAAGGGAAATGAGAGAAAATGAATGATAATTCTCAGATCAAAGGGGGTATATATAAAGGGTTACAATAATGGAAAATGACCAAAATACCTTTAAAAATCAATTAATGTCAAATCTGCCCTTCAGTGATCTATCCGCTAGGCTGAAGTAAATTGGCCATAACTTTTTACTCTGATATCCAAATTGGATGAAACCAATTTAATTGGAAAGAAGACTCGCAGAGCTTTCCGTTGATATATGGTATCTCACCCAGAGCATTAGTTATGATCATTTGAATTTGACCAAAAAAATTGCCTGACTGCAGTACTTTTTCGTGCACGTTTTACTGTTCACAGTTCGATCGGAATGGTCGTAGTTTGATCGGAATGGTCATAACTCATCGCTTGAGTGTCCGTTTTGGATGATCCACATATCTTTGGAAAGCTTATTCGATGATCTTCACAACAGTGGGTCTAACTCTAGCAAATTCCACACAAAAAATTATAAATCGTTCTAAAAGATAGGACCCAATACGTTTACGCACAAAATTTCGACGAAAAATTTTCCGGGGTATTACAATTTATCTTCGAATGTCAATCACTTTAAGAACTCTTTAATTAAAAAAGAGGCTAACTTGAGACATTACATGCTACTTGATGTCCTTTGTTTTATACGTGATTTGAGTCCTAGGAATCATAGCTTTGTTTGTCTAGACCACAAATCCGTATTAGCGAAGCCCAAAGCCTCTTGAGCGATAAGTGGAATGATAGGTATTCTAAAGACGTTAGTTTTATCCTTTTCTTTGAACGCCTTTAGTTTTGAAAACTAGCCTTGGTGGGGTTGGACGGGTAGTTATTCGGAAGTGATGATCTCCAAAGACATTACATGACATTTGACATTGTTGCTTGTTTAAGAATTCGGCCAGTGGGTCCAATAAGGATTAAACAAGTTGGGGTTCTGATCCGAATGGATCCCAAACTTTCTTTTGTTTGTTTTTCAAATTTATTCTTTTATTTACTTTACATGTTTATTTATCGGGGTAGTTGGTTTATTACATGAGCAGTCCCCTTTGTATTTATTTATATCACTTCTCTCTCCTCGCTTGTTTTATTTATATATTTTACTGACTTTTATCACTTAGATAATTAATAATTAGAAATGATAAAATAACATGTTCTTTTTTATTAATTACTTTAGCACTTAGTTAACAATTAAGATAGAAATAAGAGACCTTTTTTTGTCACATAGAATCCCCACGTCAAATATGAATTCGCCTGGAAACCACCTTAGTGGACCTCTAAAGGTGCCTAACACTTTCCTTTAGAGGTAATTTCAACCCTCACTTGAATTTCTTTTGAAATAAGACAAAAATAACAAAATAGGATCGTTGTTAGACTAGATCGGTTCCCTAACGCACCTTAATTCGCTAGACGACAACTCTTCATGCCCTTGCTTAAACTATCCCAAAAAGAGTGGTCACATCGAATTCTACTTTTTGTGAGAAAAATGGGGCGACATTAACAGAATCAAAACCCAAAGCAAGATATGAACACACATAAGAGAAAGTCCATTCAGGGTCAAATAATATGGATGCATATCTAAAATAAACAAGGATGATACCTGAGATTACATCATCTAAAGCCTTTGCCTTAGGTCTTTCTAGTATAGCATAACACTGTCTACGACTACCAACTGTTTGAGGGGCCCTATGAACATTATTGTGGACCCTACCACCTCTACCTCCTGCTCCTCTGGTAGAACCCCTACCCCTCACAACTAAAATTAAAGTAGCCCTAATCATACTGTAGGGACAATTCCTAGCCACATAGCCAATCAGATTGCATACAAAGCAACCTCTATGACCTGCCTCAACAGGAAAAGGTACCACTAGGTCTAAATGACCACCCTGAATTACTAAACCAGAATATCCACCACCTGAACATTGTAAGGCCTCCACTGGCCTACCCTAATATCCACAAAAACCTCTAAAATCTCTAGCAGAAGGAGTATGACCTCTGATCTCACCAAAATAGCTCACCTTTTTGGCGCCTTCCTTAGATGTTCTAAGAATATCCTCTGTCATCTTGGAGTAATATATAAATAAAACACCCCAAATTTTGGACCTTGAAAATTGTCTGAGCGTTGAGCTCACTACCCTGGTTACGATTAGACCTATAAGTAGTAGTGTATCCTAACGAGTCATTGGGATGAGCCATAAACAAATTAGAAATTCTGTGGCATGATTCTACTCTGAGTAGGAGTGGCTTACTAAGAGTCGTAGGGATATATTATGAGTCATTAGGTGTAAGCATAGGGTGTCTAATGTAAGTCCCAAATTCTGTTCTGTGTTGACAATGACTGGACCCTACGAGTCCTAGGGTCCTATTATGAGTGGTGATATTAAGTCATAAGGATAACAGTGTAGGCTAGATTGGTGGTACTACCTTGGTTGTAACTTCTGGTGATGACTCGTAAGGTATGGTTACGAGTCAAGGGGTTGACTCATAGTCAAAGTCGGCACTTTTCCTACTTTTAAGTTGAGGGCATTCTATATATTTCCCCTCTTACCCAACTTGAAACCAACATCTTATAACCTCTTTAGTGTGTCTTTATCTCTCAAAAACAATCTAAGTAACGTCTCAAATACTCCCAAATTCTTTATGTCAAGAATATTTAGGGTTTTTAAGAGGTTGATTAATTAGGGCTCTCAAGAGTGATTTCTCTCCGTACATCTTACTATTACAGGCATATTACTCTTTCCTCAATATTAATTTTGTAAAAGCATGTGATTTAAAGTATTGTTCACGAGATTATTGTGATGGTTTTAAAACAAGGGTTAGGGTTTTTTGAATGTTTATGAATTGAATAATATTTCTCATGGTTTATATATGATTTCCATGTTTTAATTATTATTTTGAACTTGTGGGTGCATGGGTATGGTTAATGAACTAGAGAATTGTAATTTTTTCAATCTTGTAACTTTTGAAGTGGTTATGACCCTAACCCCACAATATGAAACTGGTTGTAATTATGAGAACTATGGAAATTTGTGAAATTGAACTAGTCTTGAACTATTGCATGTTATAAAGAGGTAATTGAAACACAATGGTCTAACTTAATAAACAATGAGAGTTGGTGTCTCCCATCATGTATTAATCAACAAAGGGAGCTATTCTCACCAAGTTAATAGAAATTGTTTTGGGCATAATGTTTTACCTTGCAAATGTAGTTGGTATGACGATACCAACAATGTATGCCTAAATGTGTATTGTGGTTCATTGAATGGGATTGTGCGATAAATTTTTTAATTGGTCTCTAAGAGTATTGTGTAGCTGAGTTATGAAAGTAGAGGTCCGAGTGGCCGATACTAGAAATTGTGTTTGCTTATGTGGGGGTCAAAGTGACAAGGGAGGTTCGAGTCCCCATTATTATTATGATTTCATGATTAGGGAGGTTTAGTCGTTCATAAATTATTATATTATCGGGTGCTTAAGTTACCTTAGTATATGTTGGGAGATTTGAGTCCCCCATGTGCATATACATAAGATTATTCTATCGTTCGTATGGCTACACGCACTGGGTCCTTATTAGAGGGTGAGAGTTGGGACCCATATATCCCATGGGTACTATTATATTACGATTGAGCTACACAATCTAGGCTAAAGTTTAAAAATGCATGTTAAGACTTGTTCCCTATCCCGACAAGTGATATATATATTTATTTTGATGCATTTGATTATGTGCATTAGTTTTTGAATGATTTTAAATTGTTCATAATCTCATTATGTTATCTTTATCCCTGAGTTACATGCTTGCATTGACCCTGCTAACCGTCTTCAAACATTGTATCCCTACACGATGTAGGAATCATTCATACTTATACTTCTCCTGCTTAGTTACTTGAATTCAGAATCAGATAGAAAGTCTGATTGAAGTAATGAGCTTCCATACTTTGGAAGACCCTATTTCGTAACTATGGTTTTCTTTACAGTTTGACTTTTTCTTTGGATTTGATTTTTGTCTATTGTCAGGGGAATATCCCGACATTTTATTGATATTCACTTTTGGATCATAGTTTAAAGTCTTTGTTTGGACTAGTGTGGCTATTGGGCGGTGTTGGTCGGTTGTTTGGATGGTTGTTGGTGGTTAGTTATGGACATGCATTTAAAACTTTCTTAGACTATTATACACTATCTTGTTAAATGTTCAGAATTCAGACGACCTTGGGGTGTGGTATGTTTGGTTTGGTTAGGTGTAGGGGCTGATCTCCAGTCCACATGGGATTGGAGATACCGTCATGTCTAGGCCCTAGTTTGGGTGGTGAAAAAGGTGATATTTGAGCCTAGGTTTTGTGTCATTGGTTGTCTGACAAAGCCACGTTGAGCAGCGTCTCTTTTATGAGTGTGTAGCGCACACTTATAAGGTGGAGGCTACGAGATATTTAGGAATATTTCGCTTTCTTGTTGTTCTATTTCAATCTATAGAGTCTAAGATCTTGAGTCTCTCTAATTCTCATTTGTTTGGTTTTCAGATTATGCCTCCCAGATGATCTGAAACTCATGGAAACTCCTCTTTCCCACTTAAGGACAATGCTGATGGGACATGCTGCGCTTATGGGGTATAGATCTGGTCTAAAGTTCCAGTTCCTGATTACCCTTTTGGAGTACCACTGGTCCTCTCTAGTCCTCCTCAAGATCCTTAGTTAATGTGTTAAATGTAGAATTTCATCAATCTATTCATATGTTAGCTTAGTTAGCTTCTCAGTCTAATCATGTAGTTGTTGCTCCATCTTCTGAGGCAACAAGGGTTGGCAAGTTTATAAGGTTGAGTCCTCTAATATTTACTGGTGTTAAGGTTTAGAAGGATCCTTAAGGTTTTATTGATGAGATAGGGAAAATCTTTTAGGTTATGCATATTATTAATGTGGAGGGTGTAGAATTTGTAGCCTATCAGTTGAAGGATGTATCATACCAATGATATGAGGAATGGGAATGGTCAAGGGGAGATGATGTCAAATCCGTATTGTAGGGTGATTTCTCTAGTGCTTTATTGGACTGCTTCTTTCCTTTAGAGATGAGAAAGGCAAAAATGGAAGAGTTTATTAACCTGAAGCAAGGTAGGATGACGATTAAGGAGTATGCCTTGAAATTCCACCAGTTATCTGGATATGCTCCTGAGTTAGTGTCTAGCATGAGGGCTAGAATGAGGAAATTTGATTCTGGAGAGTAAGGTTTCCTTTTTGAATAAGGATATAGACATCTCTAGATTAGTTGTGTGTATGCAGATGGTTGAAAAAGAGAAGAACAAGAAGGAAAAGATAGAAGAAAGACATAATAAGAAGTTTAGACTTTCTAATCAAGGTGGAGGTCAATAGCATAGTGGTAGAGATGGTGAAAAGTGGTCTAAGAAGAAGTGGGAGAGTTCCGGTTACTCTACAGCTAGTGCTCCTTATTTGAAGCAGTTGGGTGATTGTCGTTCTCATCATGATGGTGGGTTTAGGATGTAGGGTGCCTAATCTCAGGTTGGTGGGGCTCAGTCCATTCCATCAGACCTTACAGATTCTACGGGCAGGTGCACCATGGATTTTGTGAAGAAGGGAGGAACATGTGTTTTGAATGTGGTCAAATTGGTCACTTGTAGAGGGATTGTCCTTCTAAGGTTGCTTCAGGGGAAAATAAGATTCATGTTGCCACTTTATCAGCTCCTACACCAAAGGGTGACACTTCGACTTCTAGTACCAACACTGGCAAAAATTACTTATATGCCCTTGCTACCCGTTAGGACTGGAGGCATCCCTTGATGTCTTCATTAGTATGTTATGACTTTTTTCACGTGATGTGTATTGCTTGCTTGATCGAGGGTCTATTTTTTCTTATGTGACCCCATTTATGGCTGTGCCTTTTAGTTTTGGTCTCGAGTGTATCTCTGACCCATTTTCTGTTTCAACCTCGATGGGTGATTCTGTGGTTGCAATAAGAGTCTATAGGGTTGTGTGGTATCTGTTGGTTGTAGAGAAACTCTGGTAGATCTAATAGAATTAGACATGGTTGATTTTGATGTTATATTAGGGATGGACAAGTTGCATTCATGCTATGCCTTCTTAGATTGTTGAACCCGTAAGGTCATATTTAAATTCCCTAATAAGTTGGTCATTGAGTGGGAAAGGGGTTTTCTAAGGGAAGATTTATATCATATGTTAGAGTTCGGAAGTTGATTTCCAAGGGATGTCATTATCATTTGGTCTGGATTAAGGATTCTAACTCGGAGGGTCCTTTATTGCAATCTATTCCTATGGTTAAGGAATTCCCTAAGGTTTTTTCTGATGATCTTTTTGGTATCTGTCCTGATAGGGGATTAATTTTGGGATTGACCTTATTCGGGACACTCATCCTATCTCTATACCTCCCTAGAGAATGGCTTTAGCTGAGTTGAAGGAGCTTAACTAAAAGGTGAAAGACCTCATTAGCAAGGGTTTTATCCATCCTAGTGTATCTCTATGGGGTTCTCCTATTTTGTTTGAGCGTAAGAATGATGGTTCCCATTGAATGTGCATCGATTACCGTCAGTTGAATAAGGTTATGGTGAAGAATAAGTATCCTCTTCCCCTGATTGATGATTTGTTTGACCAGCTTCAGGGTGCTTGATGTTTCTCTATGATTGATCTTAGGTCGGGTTATCATCATCTAAACATTAGGGAAATGGATATCCCTAAGACTGCCTTTCGATCCTAGTGTGCTCATTATGAGTTCTTAGTCATTTTTTTTGGTTTTACAAATGCCCCGGCGATATTTATGGACTTGATAAATAGGGTCGTTCATTATTTTTTGGATTTTTTTGTTATTATGTTTATAGATGATATTCTTGTGTATTATAAAAGTAAGAAAAATCATACCGATCATTTCCATATCGTGTTGCAAACTTTGAGAGATCAGTGTTTGTATGCTAAGTTTTTGGAGTGCGAGTTTTGGTTGAAAGTTGTTAATTTTCTAGGTCATGTCATTTTGAGTGAAGCAATCATGGCTGATCCACAAAAAGTTACAGTGGTTAAGAAGTGTCCTAGGACCATGACTCCAATCGATATTCGGAGCTTTTTGGGTTTAGCCAGTTACTATAGAAGGTTTGTGGAGATTTTCTTGACTATAGATACCTTATTGACTAAGTTAACACAGAAGAAGGTGAATTCTTGGTTTGATACTTGCGAGGGTAGTTTTGAGAAGCTGAAATATAAGTTGACTTCATATCTAGTTTTGGCTCCGCCCCAGGGTACTGATGGTTTTATTATCTCTTGTGATGCATCCCGTGTGGGACTTGGTTGTGTATTGATGTTGCATGGTAGGGTAGTGTCCTATGCTTCTAGGCAGTTGAAAGTTCATGAGAAGAATTATCCAACTCAGGACTTGGAGTTGTTGGTTATGGTGTTCATATTGAAGATTTGACGTCACTATTTGTATGGAGTCTATGTAGATAACTTTTCCAAACATAAGAGCCTGCAATATTTATTCACCCATAAGGATTTGAATATCAGGCAGAAAAGGTGTCTTGAGTTATTGAAAGCTGCGAAATGAGCCTTCACTATCACCCAGGTAAAGAAAATATAGTTGTTGATGCTCTTAGCAGGTTATCCATAGGGAGTCTAGCTCATGTGGATGAGGATAACTAAGAGTTTGTTAAAGATATTCACCGTTTGGATAACCTTGGAGTTCATCTCTTAGACTTTGAGAATGGGGATGTGTTTGTTCAAGAGGTGGCGAAGTCATCCCTTGCTGCTGAAATTAAAGAGAAACAGGTACTGGATCCTATCTTAATAAAGATTAAGGAGGATGTGGGAAAGCAAAAAATTTTATCTTTTGAAATTGGTGGCGATAGTATCATGAGGTATCAAGGCAGATTATGTGTTCTCGATATAGAAGGGTTGAGAGAGAGAATTTTAGCTGAGACTTATGAGTTGTGTTATGTCATTCATGCTGGTTCGAAAAAGATGTATCATGATTTTAATAAGATTTATTGGTCATCACTATGAAGCGAGATGTGGCAAGTTTTGTGGCTAAATGAATGGTGTGTTAATAAGTGAAGGTTGAGAACTTGAGGCCCGGCAGGTTGACTCAAGAGATTGAACTATCGGTGTGGAAATAGGAGGTAATTAATATGGATTTCATTATCGGTCTTCCTCGATCTCAGAATTAGTTTGATTCAATTTGGGTCAACATTGATAGGATGACTAAGTCTTCTCACTTCTTGCCAGTAAGGTCAAATTATTCGGCAGAGGATTATACAATGTTGTTCCTCCAAGAGATTATGAAGTGGCATGGGGAACCTGTTTCTATCATGTCAGGTCATGGTACTCAGTTCTTATTGCATTTTTGGCGTTATTTTCAAAGAGGTTTGGGAACTAAGGTGAGCCTTAGTACTGCTTTCCACCCTCAGTTGGATGGATAAGCGAAAAGAACTATTTAGACATTGAAAGATATGCTTCGGGCTTGCATGATTGACTATGGTAGTAGTTGGGTTGATCATTTGCCTCTTATTGAATTCGCATATAAGGATAGCTACCACTCTAGTATTGGGATGGCTACGTTTGAGGTTTTGTAGGGTAGGAGGTGTAAATCTCCTATTGGGTGTTTTGAAATTGGGGAGGTTGGGATGTTTAGCCCGGATTTGGTTCACCGGGCATTGGAGAAGGTGAAGGTGATTTGGGATAGACTGAAAGCTACCTAAAGTCACCAAAAGTCATATGCAGATGTGAGGCATAGGGAGTTAGAGTTTGAGTTGGCGATTGGGTGTTCTTAAAGGTATCTCCCATGAAGGGAGTAATGCGGTTTGGAAAGAAGGGAAAGATCAGTCCACGGTATGTTGGCCCATACTTGGTCTTGAAGAGGGTTGGTAATGCTGCGTATGAGTTGGAGTTGCCTCATAGTTTGAGCTTTGTTCATCCGATAGTTCATGTTTTGATGTATGAGTGGGTGATCCTTCGACGGTTCTTTGGAAAAGTTGGGCATTTTGGATTCCTTATCATATGAGGAAGTCTGGGTTGAAATTTTGGATCGGCAAGTACGTCGGTTGCTTACAAAGGACGTGGCTTCGGTAAAGGTTCAATAGAGGAACCACAAGGTTAAAGAGGAAACTTGGGACGCCGAAGAGGACATAAATTCAAAGTATCCATTCTTGTTTTCCACTCTGGATAATCATGCTTAAGGTATGTGTTATTCTTAACATCTTGGTTTTCTGACTTTGTTAAAGGAAAGAGTGATTTCCTTGGCATTTTTATTTTCTGAGTTTGTTAAAGGTAAGAGTAGAGGAATATAGAGTCAAATTATGCTAGCAATTGCCTTGTCCTATCATTCGAGGATGAATGATTCAAGTGGGGGAGAATTGAAACACCTTGAATTTTGTCCCTTGAAAATTTCCAGTGCCTTGATCTCACTGCCCTAGTTACGACTAGACCCTAAAAGTCGTAGAGTGTCCTAACAAGTCGTTGGGATGAGTCGTAACCAAACCAAAAGGTTTGTGGCTTGATTTATCTCTAAGTATGAGTAGCTCACTAAGAGCTATAAGGATATGTTACGAGTCTTTAGGTGTAATCGTAGGGTGTCCAGTGTAAGCCCCAAATTGTGTTTTGTGTTCACTATGAATGGACCCTACGAGTCGTAGGGTATCATTATGATTGGTGCCATTAAGTCGTAAGGATAAAAGTGTTGGGTGCCTTGGTGATACTGCCTTGGTTATGACTCATGCTGACAAGTCATTAGGTGTGGTTACGAGTCAAGGGGTTGACTCGTAGTCAAAGGCGGCACTTTTTCAGCTTTTAAGTTGAGGGCATTCTAGAAATTTCCTTGGTTACCCAACTTGAAAACCACGTCTTGTAACCTCTTCAGAGTCTGATTATCGCTCAGAAATAATCCAAGTAGCGTCTCAAATACTTCTTAATTCTCTATGTCAAGAACACTTAGGGTTTTCAAAAGGTTGATCAATTAGGGCTCTCAAGGGTGATTTCTCTCTGTACATATTACTATTACAGGCATGTTACTCTTCCCTCATTGTTAATTTTGTAAAAGCATGTAGTTTAAAGTATTGTACATAAGAATATTGTGATGGTTTTGAAACAAGGGTTGAGGGTTTCTAAATGTTTATGAATTGAACAATGTTTCTCATGGTATATGTATGATTTCCATATTTTAAATATGGTTTTTAACTTGTGGGTGCATGGGTATGGTGAATGAACTAGGAAATTGTGGTTTTCCCAAACTTTTTTTTGTTATGATTGGGAATTTAAAATTGGTGATTTTTTTAGAAAAATAATTTTTTTCAAACCAATTTTTCATTCTCAAATATAAATAACTCAACACGCATGACATATCAAGAAAGAACCATAAGTTTATCATAATGTATAACTGTAGTCAGAAACTCAACACTCATTGTCTCATCTCCTCGAGGCGCCACTGAAAGCCTAAAACAAGTCAACAACCAGTGTTGAAATGAACACTTAGGGTTAGGGACATAACTTGTAACTCATAAGACATTTGGTTGTTTGGGTTACTTATTATATATTATATTTATACTAAATATGTACAATAAAAAATATACATATAGATATATATTATATATACTAAATATATATATATTGTTTATATATTTTTGGTTTTTTTATCTAACCAAATTTTTTTTGGAAAAAATAAAAACCAAACCATTCATCCGAATTTCTAAAATTTGAAACCGAAATTAATCCAAAAAAATAAAAAGCTGAAACCTAAATTAAATTTCATTTTGATTTTTTGGTTTTTTCGGTTTGAACCAAAATATGCCAAGCCCTAGTTATGACCCAACTCCATAATATGAACCTGGTTGTAATTATGGGAACTGTGGGAATTTGTGAAATTAACCTAGTCTTGAACTATTTCATGTTATAAAGAGGTATTTGAAACACAATGGTATGATTTAAGGAACAAAGGGAGTCGGTGTCTCCCACCGTGTATTAATGAACAAAGGAAGTTGTTCTCCCCAAGTTAATGAAAATAATTTTGGGCATGATGTGTTACGTTACAAGTGTAGTTGGTATGACGATACCAACAATGTATGCCTAAATGTGTCTTGTGTTTCATTGAATGGGATTGTGTGATAAATATTTTAATTAGGCTCCTGATGAGGGTTGTGTAGATGAGTCGTGAAAGTGGAGGTCTGAGTGATCAATACTGGAAACCGCATTTGCAACGCGAGGGTCAAATTGACCAGGGAGGTTCGAGTTTCCCTTATTATTATTATTTCATGATTAGGGAGGTTCGAGGCCCCCGTAAATCTTTATATGATCGAGTGCTTAAGTCACCTTGGTATATGTTGGGAGGTTTGAGTCCCCCGTGTGCATATATTTGAGATTATTCTCTGGTTTGTACGGCTACACGCACTGGGGCCCAACCAGGGGGTAAGAGCTAGGGCCCATATAGCCCATGGGTACTATTATATGATTGTTAAGATACACAATCCAGGATAAAGTTTTGAAATACATGTTAAGCCTTGTTCCTTATCTCAGTATGTGATATATATATATATATATATATACATATATATATATATGTTTATGCATTTGATTATGTGCATTGTCTTTTGAATGATTTTAAATTATTAATCATATCATTATGTTATTCTAAGCCCCTAGTTACATGCTATCATTCACCCCGCTAACCATCTTTGGACGTTGTATCCCTATGCGATACAGGAATGCTCATACTTCTACTGCTCCTGCTCAGTGACTTGGATTCAGGATCAGTTAGCGAGTCATATTGAAGTGGTGAGCTTCCATACTTCAGAAGACCCTTTTTCATAATTATGGTTTCCTTTACATTTTAACTTTTCTTTTGGATTTGATTTTTGTCTATTGTCGGGGGCATGTCCCGACACTTTATTGATATTCAGTTTTGGATCATAGTTTAGAAGGCTTTGTTTGGACTACTGTGTCTATTGGGTGACGTCAGTCGGTCGTTTGGCCGATCGTTGGTGGTTGGTTATGGACATGCATTTAAAACTTTCTTAGACTATTATGTGTTAGCTTGTTATGTGTTCGAAATTCATCCGAACTTAGGGTGTGATGTGGTTTTTTGGTTATGTGTAGGGGGTGATCTCTAGTCCATATGGCACTTGAGATACCCTTCATGGCCAAGCCCTAGTTTGGGTCTTGACAACAATACTTTTAAAGATGCTCCAAACACAATAATCTGAGAAGTACCTAATACGAGGCTCAAGGGAGAGTCACCTAGCACTCCTCCTAGATGGGATAATCCAAGAACCCATCCACTCCTTCGAGTTCATCTACAACTCGAGGCTCTCCCTCTAGGAGAAGGCCCCGCATCTCTGACCTCATGGGACCTAGTCAACACCATCATCGCAGAAAGAGTGAAACACAAATCATAACTTAAGGTATATAAGAAATTAGCACAATAAAGAATAAAATGAGGTAAGTTTACCTAAATGCATCCTATAGCCTCTCAAAGATAGACACGGGCATCTACGTATCAATCCGCGAGACTCTATTAGACATCCTGTTCTTACACTATTGAAACCAATAAACGTTGGCTGCTCTGATACTAATTTTTTATGACCCAAAACATGGGTCATGATATCACTTGTTGCGGCGAACCTTGACAAGTAAGCCTATCACCCAAAATGATACACAAAAAGGCAAAAAGACAGAAATATCCCTAAGGTAAGGCTTCTAGAACTAAGCAAAACCACATAGATATGATTAAAGAGGAAAGAATAAAATTAACATATGTAGCCATAAAGCCCAAAACCTGGTGTCAATAGTATAAGAACGTATTTAGTACAATTTAAATCCAAATGAAATAAATAAGATATCCAAATACAAGAGAAACTATGTCTCAAAAATAAAAGTAAAGACATAGTCTATAGAGAAAGATAGTAGAAGACATCTAGATGTCTGAAAACCATTCACTACCTTGAAAGCTCCAAATACCGCTCGAATCAACCAAGTTGAGGCGCCCTCGAACTGCGACCTGAATCAAAGACGCGTAATAGTGTAAGACCCCATAAAAGTTCTAGTTCAATTCAGTCTCATAGAGTTTGTAATAAGGGGTTTCATACTTAGAAAAATTCAGCTAAGTATTAAGACTTAGAATTATATTTAGCCTTCGTAATTGGATAATCTTATTTTCAATTCTTACAACCTTAGAATGTCGATTTGTAAGTAGACCATGATCAGAGATGTCAATAGGCCATCTTGGGTAAGTTTCAAATTTTTCAAATATCATTTGATTCGTGGTTGGATGATGAAAACATAAAGACAACACGATCTCAACGCGTTGCATTGGCTCTCGCATCGGCACCATCGACATAATGTGTCAGCTATCGCATCGATATCATCGACGCGACATATCGATCATCGCATCATTAGGCATAGATTGTGTATTAAGTTACAGGTTTGTGGGGGAAATTTAATCATTTTCCTCCCACATTGAACCCCCATAACACGAAATTCATCCCCTTAATAGTCTAAATATACTCACTCATTGACAAAATCCTCTCAAGAAATAAATCATAGTTCATCAAGCTCAAGACCAAGTTCTAAGAAATCCCCAACAATCTTCATGAATTCTGTCACTCGGGTATGTTAGGTGTTCATCCTTGGGTTTTCTTCCACCCTTGGAGTTCAAGAACTATTTTCAAAACTTAAATTTATGATTCTCATGTTATGAATTAAATTATGCTCATGTTTGTGTTTTTGTATGGGTTTCAAGTTAAAATCTTTTATGAGTTCCATGAAATTAAGTTATCATGTACGTTGAATTATGAATCTATCATGTCAAAACCCTTGAATTTTCAAGTTGCATATTGTAATTATGATGCCCTATGTGATTAGATCTCATGTATAGCAATCGTTCTCCCCAAGTGTTTGATAAAATGTCCATATAAGTAAATTATGTATGGTAACTTATTGTTGTGTTGTTATAGTTGTGTCATGAGTTTGTCAATTATGCTATCGAGTCTGGGGGGTATCTATTACCCAAAATATAGTTGTTTACTTAGTTGCAGTAGTTATAGAATAGTCCCCGTAAAGGTCAAGAATAGTAGAACTCAGTCAGTTAACAGAACTCATTCCAGTTCAGTTAGTCAACACGATCAGAGTCAGTTCAGTCAAGCTTAGTACAATCTAATGATCAGTGTCTTTTAGTTGGGAGTAGGATTCATCATCGAGTAAACCTAGGGATGGGGTCATTCATGCCAGCAGAGGGTTTGACCCTTAGTTGAATTTCCTGCATTACAAAACTATGTAGCCAGCGTAGGGTAAGTCATCCACCTACCATACTAGGGTAGATGTAATCATATATATATTTCATGAGTCTTCCTGCCAGATTAGGGTTGACACAATTGTATTAGTATCCCATGGCAAGGTGCTAACACCCTTCTAACTGGGGTCACAAGTTAGACCTCAAATCAGTTTATATAGGGGTATGCCGGTTAGATGAAGACTTCCACCGTTATAGTTTGCATCATCAGTATTCAGTAAAGAACTCAGTCATTTCTACACAACCATGGCTATCAGTTATCAGTTACTCAGCCATCAGAATTTAGTATTCAGTTTCAGTATAACCTCAGATACACGATGTATACCTATAGGCACAACATAGCATGTTCAGTATGTTCAGTAGTTACAGTTTTGCATGAACTCTCATCCAGTTACTTCATGATGTTCATTCATTCAATCATCATCTCATGAATATGAATCTATGTATATCAACCTTACCTCACTTAGTATACCAGTACATTCCATATATTGATTGCATACACTCTTTTTTGTTCTATGATGTCTTATATCTAGCTTCGTACGCTTAGGTTCCTGAACGTACTTAGCAGCTTAGGCTACCAGTAGTAGATATAGTGGTGAGTCCTTATATTTTAAGGACAAAGTTTATGCATTTTTGTATTCTAGCAGTTCAGTAGTTATTTCAGTCGGATTTAGTTGGGGGTTTGTCCCATCAACTCCATATTTAGACAGTTAGAGGCTTTCAGGCCAGCATTGTCAGTTATTTAATTTTTAGATATTATTATCAGTTATACTCAGTTATTCTTTTAGTATTTTGAGAATCTTATGGCATTTTTAGATTTCTTCTGCATATATTTTCCAGTATTATATTCAGTGTTCACAGCAGGTACCAATCATGGGTTAGCTTGTGGTCCTTCAGTGTTGTAAGCACAGTGTGGCACCCAAGGTGTAATCTCGGGTCGTTACAAACTTAGTATCAGAGCCTAAGGTTCTAAAGTGTCCTAGGGAGTCAGAAAGTCACATCAAGTAGAGTCTTGTGCATGGGTGTGTAGCGCGCCACACTTATGGACAAGAGGCTATGAGGCATTTTTAGGAAAAGTTCCCTTCTTTCAGTGTTCATGTTATTCTAGTGAGCATGAGATCAAGTTAAAATTCTCTGTGTAATTCAACTTTTCCTTCTGTTTAAAGAATATGCCTTGCAGAAAGACCAACGAAAAAAGGACTGGAAACCAGCCAGCACCTCCGCCCGTTCAGAAAGATCCCCTGAATGAGCATGTCTCCCATGCAGAATTCAAAGATGCATTTACCACTCTAGCTCACTCTGTAGTAGCCCAGAATAAACATTCAGCTACTGTTCAGGTCAACCTAGTGGCCAATACTATTGCAACTAGAATTCAGAACTTTACCCGAATAAACCCTTCTTCATTTTCATGATCTAAGTCTGAAGAGGACCTACGGGAATTCCTTGACATGGTAAAGAAAGTCACAAACATTATGGGGTTACCGCTAGTGAGAGTGCTGAGTTAGATTCCTATTAGTTACAGGATGTGGGTCATACATGGTTTAAACAGTAAAAGGTATATAAGGTCCCAGATGTAGGTCCTATATAATGGGAGGAGTTATTTACTTTCTTTTTATATAGGTTCTTTCCGTTGGAGTTAGGGGAGGCTAAGGTGTTAGATTTTATCAACCTGAAGTAGGGTAATGTGAGTGTGAAAGAGTATTCCCTTAAGTTTACTCAGTTGGCCAGGTATGCTCCTCATGTGGTAGCTGATAGCAGGTTTAAGATAAGAAAGTTTGTGTCAGGTGTATCTGACAGTGTGGTCAAGGAGTGTAGGACCGCAATATTGATTAAAGAGATGGAATTGGATAGGTTGATGGTACATTCTTAACAGATTGAGGAATAGAAGACTAAAGAGAAAAAGAAAGAGAATACGAGGGTTAGAACAAGTAGCTTTAGTTTTGCTCAGCCTAAGTCAGAAGGTGGAAACCATTCTTAGTTTCGCCCAAAATCTTCAGTCCCAACTCCGTCCTCATCCAGTGCTCTGGTGCCTAAATTTAAAAATTATAATAAGGATAGGGAACCAGGCTCTAAATCTCAGGGTAGTGTTAGCAGTTCTCGAACAAATCCTCTTTTCCAGAAATATGGCAGAAACCATCAGGGTGTCTGCAGGGCTAGTAGCAATATGTGTTTTGGGTATGGTAAGCCAGGCCATAAATTATAGAGTGTCCTCAGGTGGGTTCACAGAGTTAGCATAATATTCCCCTAGCTTAGTTTGATCACTCACCTCAGCGGGGAGCCGCTTCTAGTGCTACTAGTAGGCAACGCCCAAATAGGCTCTATGCACTCCAGTCCCGACGGGATCAGGAAAGTTCTCTTGATATGGTCACTGAAATGTTACAAGTATACCATTTACATGTTTAAGCTTTGTTAGATCCAGGGACTTTTCTGTCCTTTGTAACTCCTTATATAGCTGTCAACTTCAGTGTTAGTCCTGAGATCTTAGCAGAATCCTTCTCAGTTTCTATCCTAGTGGGTAAATCTATCATCCCGGTGGGTATAAAGGAACTGTGTGGTTGAGGTATCCCAAAAAGTTACTTCAGAAGACTTAGTAGAGTTAGAGATAATGGATTTTGACGTCATTCTCAGCATGGATTGGCTTCATTCATGTTATGCTTCAGTTGATTGTAGGAGAAAAATTATCTATTTTTAGTTACGGAATGAACCAGTTCTTGAATGGAGGGATAGTACCACAACACATAAGGTTTAACTTATTTCATACCTTAGAGTGATAAAAATAATATCCAAGGGGTGTTTCTATCATTTGGTGTGAGTCAAAGACTCTAGTTCCGAGGCTCCAAATCTTGAGTCAGTTTTAGTAGCAAATGAATTTCTAGTTATGTTTTTGGAAGATCTCCCCGGAGTTCCTCCCAAAAGGGAAATCAATTTTGGAATAGACCTTCTTCTAGATACTTAGCCCATCTCTATTTTGCCATACAGAATGGCTCCAGCTAAACTTAAAAAGTTAAAAGAACAGTTGAAATACCTCTTAGACAAAGGATTTATCAGGCCCAGCATATCTCCTTGGGGTGCACCAGTCCTATTCATGCGAAAGAAAGATGATTCTCTTGGAATGTATATAGATTACCGCCAGTTGAACAAAGTTACAGTCAAGAATAAGTACTCACTTCCTAGAATTGATGACTTGTTCAACCAACTTCAATGTGCCAGTTACTTTTCTAAGATAGACCTCAGATTAGGCTATCATCTACTCAGAGTGAGAATGTGACATTCCAAAAATAGCTTTCAGAACTCGGTATGGTAACTTCGAATTCCTAGTCATGTCATTTGGTCTTACCAATTCCCCAGCAGCCTTCATGGACTTAATGAACCGCGTGTTCAAGTAGTACTTAGACATGTTCTTCAGTCTTCATTGATGATATTCTTGTCTACTCCCACAGTGAAAATGATCATGCAGACCATCTTAGAATAGTATTATAGACCCTCAGATCCCATTAGTTATTCACCAAATTCAGTAAATGCGAAGGCTAAGGTCAGTAGCTTTCCTTGGTCATATAGTTTTTAGTGATGGAATTAGAGTTGATCCTCAAAAGATCAAAGCAGTAAGAAACTAGCCCAGACCCATCTCTCCATCAGATATCAAGAATTTCTTGGGGTTGGCTAGCTATTATCGAAGGTTTATTGAAGGATTTTTATCTATTGCATCCCCTGTGTCAAGATTTACTTAGAAGAAAGTCAAGTTCTAGTGGTTAGATTCTTGAGAGAAGTGTTTTCGAGAATTGAATACTCGAATCACTACAACTCTAATTTTGACTTTACCAGATAGTTCAAATGGGTTTGTTGTGTATTGTGAGATTCCAGAGTTGGTTTGGGGTTTTTTTTATGTAGAGAGGTAAGGTTACAGCCTACGCTTCTAGACAGCTTAAACCCCATGAAATGAATTACCCCACCCATGATCTTGAACTAGCAGTTGTTGGATTTTCCTTAAAGATTTGGAGGCACTATTTTTATGGGGTGCATGTGAATGTATTCACAGACCACAAAAGCCTGCAGTATATGATTTCGTAGAAAGACCTGAACTTGCATCAGAGAAGATGGTTAAAGATGTTGAAAGATTATGACATAAGTG
The DNA here is from genome assembly GCA_030864215.1 of Capsicum pubescens. Classification (NCBI taxonomy): domain Eukaryota; kingdom Viridiplantae; phylum Streptophyta; class Magnoliopsida; order Solanales; family Solanaceae; genus Capsicum; species Capsicum pubescens. The sequence continues at coordinate 211,714,204 of CM061542.1, forward strand.
TTTTGTATCATCCGGGCAAGGACAATGTAGTGGTAGATGCCATCAGTAGGTTTTCCATGGGTAGTGTTTCTCACGTTGAGGATGGTAAGAAAAAGTTAGTTCAGGAAGTCCATCAGCTTGCTAGGGTAGGCATCCGTTTAGTTGATTTGGATGAGGGAAGTGTTTAGGTGCAGAATAGTTCAGAGTCTTCTTTAGTTTCTGAGGTAAAAGAAAAGAAGGACAAAGATCCAAGTTTAGTTAAGCTGAAAGAGTCAGCCAGAGATCAGAAAGTTGAGGTTTTCTCCCAAGGGGGAGATGGGGTGTTACGCTACCAGGGTTGACTTTGTGTGCCATGTGTAGATGGCTTGAGGCAGCAAATTCTTGCAGAAGAGCATGGTTTGCTTTACTCGATTCATCCAGGGACCACTAATATGTACTATGACTTGAGGGAAGTCTATTGGTGGAGTAGGATGAAGAGAGACATTGCAGCGTGTGTGGCTATGTGTTCTACTTGTCAGCAGGTGAAGATTAAGCACTAAAAGCCTAGTGGTTCCATGAAGGATTTCAGTATTCCTACATAGAAGTGGGAGAAAGTGAACATGGATTTTATGACGGGTGTACTCATCATCAGTATGATTCAATTTGGTTCATTATAGATAGGATGACCAAATCTGCTCATTTCTTTCCATTCCATACCTCTTTCTCAGTCGAGGATTATGCTAAGCTCTATGTTAGAGAGTTGGTCAGATTGCATGGAGTTCCGTTGTCCATCATCTCAGATAGGGGTACTCAGTTTACCTATAACTTTTGTAAAGCTTTCCAAAAGGGTCTTGGTACCCAAGTCCACCTCAGTACAACCTTTCACCCTCAGACAGATGATCTAGCATAAAAAACCATTCAGACTTTGGAAGATATGTTGAGAGCATGTGTCATTGACTTTAAGGGAATTTGGGATGACCACTTACCTTTGATTGAGTTCGCGTATAATAACAACTATCACTCTAGTATTCAGATGGCTCTGTTTGAGGATCTTTATGGGAGAAGATATAGATCTCATATTGGTTGGTTTGAAGTATGTGAGGTTGCGGTAGTTGGGCCTTACCTGGTTTTTTATGATTTAGAGAAAGTGCAGTTGATTAGGGAAAAGATTAGGGCAACCCAGAGTCGACAAAAATCTTATGCAGATGTGAAATGGAAAGACCTTGAATTTGAGGTTGGTGATTATGTGTATTTGAAAATCCCTCCCATGAAAGGAGTGAAGAGGTTTGGTTAGAATGGAAAGCTTAGTCCCCAATATGTTGGTCCTTAAAGAATTCTGAGCCATTTTGGTAATGTATCCTATGAGCTTGAGTTGCCTACAGACTTCGCATCAGTGCATCCAGTGTTTCATATCTCCTTGCTATAGAAGAACATACTTGATCTAGCAGTTGTAGTCCCTATAGAGAGTGTAGACGTTTAGAACAGTCTCTCTAATGAGGAAGTCCCAGTCGAAATCCTTGATAGTCAAACTCACAGACTAAGGAACAAAGAAGTTCCTTTGGTCAAAGTTCTTTGGCGAAATCAGTCCATTGAGGGATCTACTTAGGAAGAAGAGGCAGACATGGAAACCAAGTATCCTCACCTCTTCTCCGCAAATCTTAGACTCGGTTTAAGGTAACAACCTTTCTTAGATTTACTTTATTCCATGCTCAGTTACAACTGCATAACATTCTCATATCATTCATGCATTCATGAAAATAGTTCAGTCATGTTTCATGTCTCTAGAATTCAGTCATGCTTCAGTTATGCATGTCAGTGTATGTACAGTTCCTCAGTTCCTCTCAATTCAGTCGGTGTCATTCAAGGACGAATGTTCCCAAGGGGGAGATATTATAAGACTCCATAAAAGTTCTAGTTCAATTCAGTCCCATATAGCTTGTAATAAGGGGTCCTAGACTTTGAAAAATCCAGCTAAGTGTTAATACTTAGAATGATTTTTATCCTTCGTAATGGGATGATCTTATTTTCGATCCTTACGACCATAGAATGTCGATTTTTAAGTTGATTCGTGATAAGGAATTTCAATAGGTCATCTTGGGTGAGTTTCAGATATTTCAAACATCAGATGAGTCATGTTTGGATGACCAAAATAGCAAGCCAACATGATCTCAACACATCGTGTTGGCTATTGCATCGGCTATAGCATCAACAGCATCGATGGGATGTGTCGGTCATCACGTCGCTAGGCATAGATTATGTATTAAGTTACGGATTTGTGGAGGTAATTAAGTCATTTTTCTCCCACATTAAACCCCTATAACATGAAATTCAGCCCCTCAATAGGCAAAATACACTCACTCATTCACAAAATCCACTCAAGAAATAACCCTAGTTCACCAAGTTCAAGATCAAGTTCCAAGAAATCTCCAACAATTATCATGAATTTCGTCACTCAGGTATGTTAGGTGTTCATCCTTGGGTTTCTTTCCACCCTTGGATTTCAAGAATCCTTTTCAAAACTTGAATTTATGATTCATGTGTGATGAATTGAATTATGCTCAAGTTTGTGTTGTTGTATGGGTTTCAAGTTAAGATCTTTTATGAGTTCCATGAAATTAAGTTAGCATGTGCGTTTAATTATGAATATATCATGTCAAAACCCTTGAATTTGCAAGTTGCATGTTGTAATTATGATGCCCTATGTGATTAGTTCCCATGTACAGAAATCATGCTCCCTAAGTGTTTGATAAAATGTCCATATGAGTAAATTAAGCATGGTAACTTGTTGTTGTGTTGTTAAAGTTGTGTCATGAGTTTATAAATTAATCTATCAAGTCCTGGGGGTATCTATTACCCAAAATCTAGTTGTTTACATAGTTGCAGTAGTTATAGAATAGTCCCAGTAAATGTTAAGAGCAGTAGTACTCAGTCAGTTAATAGAACTCAGTGAACTTAGTCCAGTTCAGTCAGTCAACACGATTAGGGTGAGTTCAGTCAAGCTTAGTACAATCTAGTGATCAGTGTCTTTCAGTTGGGAGTAGGATTCATCATCGAGTGAACCTAGGGAGGGGGGTATTCATGCATGCCAGCAGAGGGTTTGACCCTTGTTGAAGTTCCTGCATTACAAAACTACGTAGCCAGCGTAGGGTAAGTCGTCCTCCTGCCAGACTAGGGTTGATGTAATAATATATATATTTCATGAGTCTTCCTACTAGATTAGGGTTGACACAACATTGTTAGTATCCCGTGGCAAGGTGCTAACACCCTTCCAACTGGAGTCACAGGTTGGACCCCAAATCAGTTTATATCGGGGTATGTCAGTTAGATGAACACTCCCACAGTTATAGTTTTAGTCATCGGTATTCAGTAAAAAACTCAGTCAATTCTACAAAACCATGGCTATCAGTTATCAGTTACTCATCCATCATAATTCAGTAGTCAGTTTCAGTTTAACCTCAGATACATGATGTATACCTATAGGTACAGTATTGCATGTTCAGTATGTTCAGTAGTTACAGTTTTGTATGTACTCTCATCCAGTTACTTCATGATGTTCATTTAGTTAGTTATCATCTCATGCATATGAATCCATGTATATCAGCCTTACCTCACTTAGCATACCAGTACATTCCATGTACTGATCGCATACTCTTTTTTTTGCTCTATGATGTCTCATATCATAGGTTTGGATGCTTAGGCTCCTGACCGTACTTAGAAGCTCAGGATATCAGCAGCAGATATAGTGGTGAGTCCACATATTTTGAGGACAGGGTTTATCTATTTCAGTATTGCAATAGTTCAGTAGTTATTTTAGTCGGATTTAGTTGGGGGTTTGTCCCATCAATTCCATATTCAGACAGTTAGAGGCTTTCAGACTAGCATAGTTAATTTTTCAGTCTTCATATGTTATTATCAGTTATACTCAGTTAGTGTTTCAATATTTTGAGAACCTTATGCCATTTTTATATTTCTTCTGCATATATATTCCAGTATTATATTCAATGCTCACTGCAGGTACCAGTCATGGGTTAGCTTGTGGTCCTTCGGGGTCGTAAGCATCGTGTGGCTCACAGGGTTTACTCTCGGGTCATTACAAGTAGGCATGAGTACGCTCCACTTTTACTTAGTAGGTATCATAGGCTGACCAAGCAAGGTAGAAAATAAAGCATATAAAATACATACTAAGGGCATGTCACCTGAAATCAGAAATTGTTCCATAATGATAGCCCACACCGTTTACACTAACGGTTCTATAATATCCATAAATAATACAACAACATGCCAGATAGTGATACAAATATACACCATATCACATATAAGTAGAACAAAAGAGGAACATGTATAATTAAGACCATCAACTACAAATAGAGGAAGATAGAACAATTATACATTTACATGTCAAGATATAGAACAAATAGATAGATGACAAGTCCATATGACAATACAAGCACAACATAAACATAATAAAGTGAGTTCAATATATATGATGATGATGATGATACATCAGGTCATTGTAAAATCTTCGAGATCATTGCATAATCCTCATATACACCCACGAAGGCAAGCCTTCTGATGTGGGACCCATGGGAGTACGTAAACCCATATGCAATTCATATATCAATATATTCTCCCGGCACATCCCTCAGAGAGGGTTTATAAAATCTGATGTACCCAATATTTTCAAAATTTCCAGTATTTCAGTGTTTCTAGAGCATATAAGACACAAATCAAGTTTGACAAAAGACAACAACAAGTATATAAAAAACATACAACAAACAAGTGAAATGATGCGTGGGATGACGTGAGGATGACGATGCAATGTTCACAACCAATCACAATGAGTAATTATACCACCAATCCACATGATGTATTTTCACAACCAACCACAATGTTACATTTTTACAACCACGTTAGCCAACAACCACTCATTATTTCCATTATTTATGAATCTCCATATGATTCATATGCCCACAAAGTATAAATATGTTAAAATACACCAAATGTACCACAATTGGCATTTTTAACAACACAATATGATTATTCACATATATTTAGGGCTATCAACATTACATAAGACCCCATATGGTCACACATATCACGTAATATCCCAAATTCAATAATTACAACTCACATAGGCCCCCACATGAGCACAACATATAGATAGATATTTTTTATGATTAGTTTCCGCCCTTAACATGCATTTTGGTAGACAAATTAACTATACAACTCAATCTTAAGAGTTAAGCCATAACCTACCTCAAATGTCGAAACCGGTCCGCTACACTTTGAACCCATGATCTTAATTTTCAAGAATAATTCCAAAATCAACTAAAACTAAGAAATATAAAATACACGCATCCAAATAAATCTAACGATACCCATATTGACCACTTTTGGTTTGGGCTCAAAATGGACCCCCAGAATGGGTTTTCAAAAAAAGGGATAAAATCATAACTTTACTTCAAAAATATAATTTCCACATTTTTAGGAACCTACATTTGAAAATCCTAGTCAAATTAAGTAAAAAATGAGGTTCAAATTGAAACAAAGTTATTTTTAAGCTTTATCGGGTAAAATCTTTAAATCCATATTAAAATCATGAATCGAAATTATTTTGAAGATTAAATTGATGAAAAACAAGTAATTATAAGATTAAAGTATTATTTAAGTGAAAAGGAATCAAATTGAGGTTTAAAATCAAGCCCTAAGATTTTTGGGGTTTAGAGAAATTACAAAGAAAAGTGGTGATTTCATACCTTAAATTCGTAAGAGAATCAAGAAATAGATGTTAATCTCGCTTTCCAATCACCCACTAGCTTCACTTTTAACCTCTCACACTATTTAAGGATTTAACTCTCAAGAGGAAAGGTGAAAGAATGGGCAAAATGGGAAAAAATAGAGGAAAAAAATTGGTATATTTTGCAAAAAAATCTGCTATAGTGTAGATTTTTCTAAGTCCAAACGGACTTTGACGAGGTATCCAGGATTCGTTTGGAGTTTGATATACGCAAACGAATCATGTAACCACACTAAATTAGACTCTCCAGACTCAATGGTGATATCATATTTTTGAAAAAATATTATTTTCACAGAATTGACCCCTAAAATCCAAAACCATAATTTTTCAAACCAAGAATCGAAATGAGATTTAAAAGCCATAAAATCCAACCAAACATGTTACCGCCCTAAAATCAATGTTTCTGACTCGTTGACAAATTGAATTTTCCATCCGAGGTTGTTTCGACCAAATATAGGTCCCACACTCATATTTCTAATTTTTCAACTTTTCGATCAATAGGTCGAAATAACCTTGGGTGCATCGGAACCCGAACCAAAGGTCTACCTAGCCTAAAATCAATATTATAGAGTTTCTAGAACAGTCCATCTATCCATCACACGAATTAAAAAATAACCACACAAGTTCATAATAAGGCTCTCGAAGCCACCAAAAATCACAATATCGCACAAAAGGCACCAAAATGCATCCAGAAATATATCAATCACCACCAAACCTCATAAATATCCCAATGAAACTATGGAGAGGGGTAAAATAGTCAAATCACATAAAAACAAATATTTCACATATTTCATCAAAAAGCTGGTCGTTACACCAAAACGTCAAAATTAGCCTAGTAACATATATAGTTTGGCTCAATAGGATCCCAATCAAATATCGAAGGTTCGTTCGGAGCTTGTAGACTTGCACTAAAATTAGCATTTACTGATATCTGGTGCATCCACTTAAGCGGTCATGGTTCGCTTAAAGCGGCACCGCTTTAGCGGTCTAAGAATTCTTAAACGGTAGCCACTTTAATGTTCAGGCATCACTTAAGTTGTAGCCGTTTTAGCGTCCTGGTACCTCTTTAGCGATAACCGCTTAATTGGTCGCTTAGTCGCTTAAGCAACAACCGTTGTATATAACTTCCCCCTCCTCTTAATTTTTCACAATTTCTGGACCTCTAAACTTTGAGAAAGGAAATTTTCGTGTGATTTTTCATCATGTTTCATGTGGGTAACCTCCAAACTCATATTCCCATTAATTTTCATTGATTGTATCCTTGAAAACACCTTTTAATCATGATTTTGAAATGAAATTTTGAGGTTTTTATCGGTAAAGAATAAAAATATTTTTTCTTCTATTTGGACCTCATTTTAATCTATTTTTTTCAACTGTGGACTCCTATAACCTTAAAAAATGCATTTCTAAAATAAAATTCTAGTTTTACCCCTTTGATTTTGAACTCATTTTGCGAACGTATTTTGGACTCGGCTCAAATATGGGCAATATGGGTATCATTATTTTTTTAATGCATAGATGTTATATTTGAATGTTGTAGTTGATTCTAAGGCCTTTCATAATGGAAAAGCTTCGTGTTGAAGTACTTTAGGTTGATATTTCATCATTTCGAGGTAGGTTATGGCTTAACTTCTTTTAGATTGAGTTGGGTAGTTAATAAATAAATAAAAAAATACTATGGATTGGGAAAAATAACTATAGGATTTATATTTTAAGATTATTATTACTATTGTGTACCCATGTGGAGGCTTTTATTTTGTTGTTATTGACTTGTGATATCTAATAATGCATGTTGTCCATATGAGGACTTTATTTGACATCATTGGCCTTAGCTGTGCATTTACATACTTTAGTCTAAATATAATACCCATGTAGTGGATTGAATTATTATTTTAGGCCTTTTTGAGCATTTGATTGCCTTTATCATGATAAAAATACCCGAGTTAGGGGTTGATATGATATAAACAATATCTTATATGAATACTTATTCCAATTTATGCCTAATTAGAGGTGATAATAATGAAATATGGATATAGTGAGTTGATTTTTGGGATTATTTATATACGTGTTAGATGGATTGAATGTCTTCATATTGATTTTACTATGACCATTACATTTTCATTCTCTCTCTCTCTTTCTCTCTCTCTCTCTCTCTATATATATATATATATATTCATGAGATACTGGTACCATTGAGAAACACTATTTTTGAAAGAAAGTGACACACTTTCATAAAAATCCTCTCCAAGAACATGAGCCAGAGAGGTGGGTTGAAATATTGTTAGTGGAGAGGGTGTGAGATACCGTTTGGAAATTGTTTGCTTATAGGTTACACGCTCATAGTTTTACATTATGTACCATATCTCATGCTTCGCTGAATTGGCCTACGATGCCTGTTATACCCTATTTTAATACGGGTTGAACCAAGGTACAACATGTTGGAAAACTTCTAATCAAATTTAAGAAAGTCGCCACCTAATTAGTTCTACGGTGAATTAGAACACCTATTATAAACTAAGGAGTCGTTTGGTAGGAGGGACTATTTTTCTAATCCATGTATTAAAATGTGGGATAAATTAATACAATGTTTGGTAGCAAATAAGGAGCAATGTATAACTAATACATGGATTAGTTATACACCCTACATGGTATTATAGGGTGTATAACTAATACACCCAATTTGGTTGGATTAGTAATCCATGGATAAATATTAATAAAGACAAAAATGCCCTTAATTCTTTTAAATGTTTTTTATTTATTTTTTTACTTTATTCAATATGAGTTATTTGTTTTCAATTTTCAAGATGATAATATTCCTCTTAATAATTTTAATCATTAAAAAGACTACTCCATTAACTTAGAAAATACTTATTTGTCAAAGCCCGAAATAAATTGCATGATTGCATATAGCTTTAATTTTGTAAATAGATGTATCACAAATAAAAAAAAATTGCTTAGACTTAACACTTTATGGAACACAATTCTATGTTAACAATGATGCAATTGTCTCATTCAAAAGTTACACGTATCCTCTCCAACTTAAGAACACCACAAAGTGCAAACAACAAAAAAATAAAGAAAAGATAACAATTTTTTTTTTACAAGTGAATGATTAAATCTTAAAATTCCAAAATAAGTTATTACTATAGTTATATTGCTGATTTAAAAATAAATAAACAATAAAGCTTTGCAAAGTAAATATACAAAGTTATTGTATGTCAAGGGTTTTTTGGTAAACAAATAATATTCTTTTTAAAATATAAAAATACATACTGTTTTCAATACATCAAACCAAACACTGCATAAAAAATAATCCCAACATTACTAATTTCAGTATTACTAATCACAGCACTACTAATCCCAGTATTACTAACACACCCTATTCAGTATTATCTTATACACTCTACCAAACGACCCCTAAGTGATAAGGAAGAAAGACTCCGTTTTAAGGTCTACACAACTTAAATTTCTAGGTAAGGATTCTATTTATCCTAAAGGGAAGGGATTAGGCACCTTAAAGGATCCGCTAACTACGGTTAACCGAACAAACTTAGATTAGATAATGAAATAAAATATTAAATTAAGAAAGATATGAATATGGTATTAAAAATATATTATATACATCTTATTAACATGGAATATGTTAGTTATTCAAAGATTGAGAACTTTAGAAGAATGTACCTACTTTTCAAAAATTATAAAAGATAACTCCTAAAACATATTCAACCTTATTGTTGTCAAAAGATAATTATTTCGAGTCAATTCCCTACAGAAGCTTTCAACTAATTATTGAGAAAGTTAATTGTGTAAAGAATTTCACTCTTTTCTTTTCGAAAAAAAATGAATCTTTTGCTTTTCTTAACCAATCTTATTAAAATAGGTTAATTATCCTACACTAAATGACTAGATAAAATATATAATTGTCTAAATGCATAATGGCTTGAGAATTTATTATCTATTACGATATGACTAAAAATAAATAAAATATTTATTTATTCATTAGAAATTCTAAAGGGGTTCGCAAAGTGCCATCTTTTATTTAAAATTAATAGAAAAGAAATTTGATTTGTCATATCCAAAATAAGTAAAGACGATTTTTGAGTCTAGCGATGATAAATTTGCCTACAGTAAAATCCTATATTTTTATTAATTCGACATTAGTAACTAATGAGAAACTAATTTAAATTAAAGATAAGGTCATTTATTCTATAAGATATGTTATTGCCAATTAAGTTTTATCCTTTTAATGATATAAACTATGTACCAAAGCCTAGTGGTTATGCTAAGTTTAAAGTCTACGAGGAAAATAAGAAACAATTAAATTTACTACCACATTAAAGAATCGCATCAATTCAAACAAGAACATACAAAACACAAATAATAATGTAAGAAATGTTAGAACAAAAATAATAATGATTGTCTACAAAATAAAAAAATAAATCTTGAAGAAAAAAGAAATGAGGAACTAGACTGCTAAACGAAGATCCACAATGCATCTGTTATATCGCTTCTCTAATTTGGACAGATATGGGGTCAAGTCATAAGACCCCAAACGCACTCCTGAGTGTACATGTGAAACAAAAAGGAAAAGAAGGAATTAGGAAGATATAAATTCTTGATGAGGAAAGGATATAGAAACGATTATACAACAATATGTTAATGCAAAGGGGACTTGAAGCTCCTGGATCTATATACATAGAGATTTAACTTGACAAAATATCATACCAAGAATAAAGTTATGGACGAACATTGGTCTAACTGCTATGTTTGAGAAGAAAATTACATCTACTTTGAACACAGCTATTGTAATACCCCGTATCTCCCTAGCACAAATTAAATCTCAGTACGTGAGTATTGGTACACAAAATTTCCGAAATACCCACTATTTCTCAGTTAAGAGACCAACAAGTTGTGTGAAATTGAACTATCTTTCCAACGATATAAGATTCGCCTTAATACGATAACCGAGTAAGAAGTTATGGCAATTTTAAGTTTCAATCGTAAAATAACCGTGATTTGGGCCCGTAGCGCATCGCAGAAAAGTGTAAAATCACAATTCTCAAATTCCAGTGAGACTCTATGATTCCATAGCATTGTGGTTATGTCCCATCTCACAATTGTCCCTTTCCATTGAAGCTCTGTGATCATGGCGCATCGCGGAGAAATCCCATTTCACATTTGGTAATTTTCAGTGAGTCTCCGCGATAATGGCGCATTGCGGAGATGGCCAAAATGGTATTCCAAAGGCTTACCGTAATATCTCCGTATCTCGGTAATTTTCCAGGTCCTAATTAGCAGTTTCCAATAGGCCACCGCGATGTTAGCGCATCGCACCAGAGGCAAAAATTGAAATTTCCAACTTTCAATTATGAGTTTTAAATTTCTTCAAGGGTATTTGAGTCTTTTTCCATGGCCCTAATTAGCCTAAAACAAGATATTTAATCCCTAAGTGACCCAAATAATCATTATTTATTCAATTTCTCTCAAAATTGAAGATCCCCTTCTCAAGAACAAGAAATCCTATCTCTCAAATGCAAGGCCAAATCTCAAGAACTCACCATCAATCCTCCCAAATTTATTAACCCAGGTATGTTAAATGTTCATTCATGGATTCCTTTCACCCATGGAGTCCAGGTATCTGATTTTAATTACAATTATGATCTTTTCAAGTTACTCTATTTTAAAATTAAGTTTTCAACTATGAATCTCCATAAACTATGATTCTACATCATGTATGAATGGAATTGTTATTGTTATTCAATTCCCCATGTTTTAATGTTATCATTCATTGAATTAAATCATGATTTAGTGATATTCATGTTGAATCCATACTATTACTACAAGTTCCATAACATTCCTATGATTTGATTAAACTATGAACTACAAGTGTTTGATAAAATGCCTACAAAAATGAGTAGTTGATAAAGGTTTTCATTCTAAGTCCTCTAAGTTTAATATTGTGTTACTATTTTTTCTTTTGAGTCTTGGGAGTATTGAATACCTTAAAATCATAGTTGTTTACTTAATCTCATCTCAGTATTTTCAGAATAACTTCAGAATACATCATAAGCATTACTAGATCAGTCAGTTAAACTCATAAATTATCAATAACATAGTGTCATTCAGATGGGAGTAGGATTTAGCATCGAGCGAGTGTAGGGATGGAGGTTTCCCTGTCATATAGGAAGAGTCGTTATTAGTAGTCCCTATACTACAGAACGACGTAACCAGTGTAGGATATGAGAAGTCACCTGTCAGTTTAGGCTTGACTACCTCGCAAGGGTCACCCGTCAGATTAGGCTTGACACCCTTCGTACTTTGGAATAATACAGTATATCAGACAAGTGGATCCATATAGCCAGCGTTAGTAACCGTGACTATGGTTACAGGTTGTACCCCGATTATCTTAGATTGGGGCTTGTCCGTTGGATAATAGCTCCCACAATCTCAGTCCAATAATCAGACAAGTAGTTCCGTCTTAGTGTTGTTTGACCAAGGCATACAAATATCAGTTATTTTAGTATTTCAGTTTACAGACATTTATTTAGTTCATGTTTTATTTTTGGTCATGTATCCCTAGTATCTACATATTTCATGTACCTTCAGTATTTACAGACTTTTATGCATACACAGTATTTACAGATTTCACATATTTTTAGTATCTACAGATATTATGCTCTCTATTCAGTACACTAAGTTTTATATGTATATTTAGATAGATGTTATTCTTGTTCATGAAACCATGTGTGTCAGCATACCTCATTTAGCATACTAGTACATTCAAAGTACTGATCGCATACCTTTCTTTTGCGCTATGATGTATTATATCATAGGTTCTGACGCTTAGTTTCCGGATCGCGCTTAGACTTCTTACACTCTCAACAGTAGTAGCGGGGAGTCCTCACGTTTTGAGGATAGATTATTTTAATTTATTTCTTTAATTCAGTAGTTAGTGGAGTTAGTTAGGGCCTGTTCCATATACTCACAGTCAGTCAGTTTAGAGGCTTTCATATATTGCAGTTAGCTATTCAGTACTCAGACTTCAGTTGGCATGTCAGTTAGTTATTCAGATTTTCTTTATCTTACCAGATTCAGATAATTATTTTCCAGATTTATGGCACAGTGTTGACTTTAGTTAGTAAAACCTTACGGCATATTAATTTTTCTTTTATATTTATGATTATGTTATTCAGTGCTCTCACAAGGTACCAGCTCATGGGTTAGCTTGTGGTCCTTCTGGATTATAAGCATCGTATGACACCCAGGGTGTACTCTCGAGGTGTTACAAACTTGGTATCAGAGACTAAGGTTTTAAAGAGTCCTAGGAAGTCTGAAAGTCACGTCAAGTAGAGTCTTGTGCATGGGTGTGTAGCGCGCCACACTTATGGTCAGGAGGCTATAAGGCATTTAGGAAAAGTTTCCCTTCTTTCAGTATTTATGTCGTGCGAATGAGCATGAGCTCAAGTTAAATTCTCAGTCTAATTCATTACTTCCTTCCATTTACAGAACATGCCTCCCAAAAAAATAACAGAAGAGGAGTAGGAAACCAGTCAGTACCTCCGCCCGTCCAGGCAGATCCTCTAGATGAGCATGTCTATCACGCAGAATTCAGGGTTGCATTCACCACTCTCACCAACTCCATAGCAACATAGAATGAATGGCCAGCTGTTGTTCAGGCCAACCCATTGGTCAATACTGTTGCATCTAGGATTCGAGACTTTACCCGAATGAATCCTCCTTCCTTCATGGAATCCAAGTCTGAAGAGAATCCACAGGAATTCTTAGATATGGTTCATAAGGTAGCGTATATTATGGAGGTAACATCTAGTAAGAGTGTTGAGTTGTCTACATATTAGTTGTAGGATGTAGACCACACATGGTTTAAGCAGTAGAAGGTTGATAGGGGTGTTGATGCAAGGCCTATAGAATGGGAAGAGTTTTTCACAGCTTTCTTAGATAGATTCTTCCCATTGGAGTTGAGAGAGGCTAAGGTGTTAGAATTTATTAACTTGGAGTAGGGTCGCATGAGCGTGAAGAATTATTACCTCAAGTTTACTCCGTTAGCGAGGTATTCTCCTCATGTAGTAGATGATAACATATCCAAGATGAGCAAGTTTGTGCCCGGTGTGTCTGATAATGTGGTCAAGGAGTGAAGAACGGAAATACTAATTAGGAAAATGGACTTATCTAGGCTGATGGTCCATGCTCAACAAATAGAGGAGCAAAATATTAAGGAAAGAGAGAGAGGGAACAAAAATGCTAGAACAGGTAGTTTTAATTTTAATCAGCCAAGGTCAGAAGGTGGCAATCATCCTTAATTTCATCAGAGGTTTTCATCCCCAGCACCCTCTTCAGCTAGTGACTTAATACCCAAATTCAGAAATGATAATTGGGATAAGGCAGCAGTCTCTAAGTCCCAAGGAAGTGTTAATAGTGCCCGTACGAATCCTCTATGTCAGAAATATGGAGACACCATTAGAGTGAGTGTAGAGTGGGAAGTTATGTGTGCTTCAGATGTGGCAAGCCAGGCCATCGGATTCAGAAGTATTGGGTAGTTTCTCAGAGAGGTAGGGAGTTGCACCAACAGGGCCAGTCCAATTAGTAGTCAATTCCATCCGATCGCCCGACTCAGTAGGGTGCTTCTTCCAGTGCTACCAGTGGTCAGCGTCTGAAAATATTATATGCTCTTTAGTCCCACCAAGATCAGGAAAAATCTCTTCACATAGTTACTAATACGTTGCAGGTATTTCATTTACAGGTCTATACTTTACTAGACCTTGGTTCTTCTCTTTCTTTTGTAAATCCTTATATAGCCGTCAACTTCGGAGTCAGTCCCAAAACTCTAGCAGAGCCCTTTTCAGTGTCTACCCTAGTGGGTATTTCCATTGTAGCTAGGCAGGTATACAGGAACTATCTGGTTATAATTTCTCAGAAAGTTACTTCAATTGATCTCATGGAGTTAGAGATAACGGATTTTGACTTCATTCTTGGCATGGATTGGATCCACTTATGCTATCCCTCAGTTGATTGTAGAAATAGAATAGTTCACTTTCAATTCACAAATGAACCAATCTTGGAATGGAGGGGTAGTACTACAACTCTCAGGGGTCAACTTATTTTGTACCATAGAGCGAGAAAAAATGATATCCAGGGGGTGTATTTACCATTTTGTTCGAGTCAAAGACTCAAATTCAGAGACTCCAACCCTTGAGTTAGTTTTAGTAGTCAGGGAATTTCTAGATATGTTCCCTGGAGATCTTTCTGGAGTTCCTCCCGAAAGGGAAATCGACTTCAGAAGAGACCTTCTCCTAAACATGCAGTCTATATCTATTCCACCATACAGAATGGTTCCAGATAAACTCAAAGAACTAAAAGAATAGTTGAAAGATCTCCTACAAAAGGGATTTATCAACAGTTCTATTCGTGGGTAAGAAAGACGATTCTCTAAGAATGTGTATTGATTACCTTCAGTTGAACATAGTCACCATCAAGAATAAATATCCACTTCCTAGAATCAATGATTTATTTGACCAACTTCAGGGAGCCAGTTATTTTTCTAAGATAGACCTCAGATCAGGCTATCATCAGCTCAGAGTCAGAGAATGTAACATTCCAAAAATAGCTTTTCAAACTCGGTATGGTCACTTTGAATTTCTAGTCATGTCCTTTGGTTTTACAAATGCCCCAGTAGTTTTCATGTACTTGATGAACCGAGTGTTCAAAAAGTACTTGGACATGTTCATTATATTCTTCATCGATGACATTCTTGTCTATTCCCGTAGCGAGAATAAACACGCAGACCACCTCATAATCATAGTTCAGACTCTCAGAACCCATTAGTTGTTCGCCAAATTTAGTAAGTGTGAATTCTAGATAAGATCAGTAGCCTTACTTGGCCATACTATTTACAGTAATGGCATTAGAGTTGATCCTCAAAAAACTAAAGCGGTGAGAAACTGGACCAAACCTATTTCTCCTTCAGACATCAAGAGTTTCTTGGATTTGGCTAGCTATTACTATCGGTTTATTGAAGGGTTTTCATCTATTTCATCCCCCATGTATAGATTGACTCAGAAGAAAGTTAAGTTTCAGTGGTCAGATTCCAACAAAAAGAGTATTCCGGAGTTGAAGACTCGACTCACCTCAACCCCAGTTCTTACTTTGCCAGATGGTTCAGATGGGTTTGTTGTGTACTGTGATGTATCCAGAGTAGGTTTTGTTTGTGTCTTTATGCGGAGAGGAAAGTTCATAGACTATACCTCTAGATAGATTAATCCCCATGTGAAGAATTATCCGACTTATGATCTCGAGCTAGCAGCTGTAGTGTTTGCCTTAAAAATTTGGAGGCATTACTTTTTTGGGGTGCATTTTGATGTGTTCACAGATCACAAGAGTTTGCAGTGTGTGTTTTCTAAAAAAGATTTGAATTTGTGTTAGAGAAGGTGGTTAGTGTTATTGAAAGATTATGACATAAGTGTTCTGTATCATTCTGGAAAGTCCAACATAGTGGAAAATGCTCTCAGTAGGTTGTCTATGGATAGTGTTGCTCATGTTAAGGATGGTAAGAAAAATTTAGCTCAATAAGTTTATCAGCTTGCCCGACTAGTTGTCCGCCTTGTCGATTAACCAGAAGGTAGTGTATAGGTGTAGAGTACTTCAGAATCATCTGTAGTTACCGAAGTGAAGAAAAAGTAGGACAGAGATCCCAGTCTAGTAAAGTTGAAAGAATCAGTCAAAGATCAAAAGGTGGAGGTTTTCTCCCAATGGGGAGATCA
Organism: Capsicum pubescens; assembly: GCA_030864215.1. Classification (NCBI taxonomy): domain Eukaryota; kingdom Viridiplantae; phylum Streptophyta; class Magnoliopsida; order Solanales; family Solanaceae; genus Capsicum; species Capsicum pubescens. Next base: position 211,730,734 of record CM061542.1, read on the forward strand.
GGGTCGACTATGTGTACTTGGTGTACATGACTTGAGGCAATGAATTCTTGCAGAAGCGCATGGTGCACGCTACTCTATTCATCCAGGGGCCACTAAGTTATACCGTGATTTGTGGAAGATATATTGGTAGAGTGGGATGAAAAGAGATATTGCAGACTTTATAGATAAGTGCTCTATGTGTCAGTAGGTTAAGATTGAGCACCAGAAGCCTAGTGGGTCCATGCAGGAGTTCAGCATTCCTACATGGAAATGGGATGAAGTGAACATGGACTTTGTGACGAGTCTGCCTCGTACTCATCATCAGCATGATTCTATTTGGGTTATCGTAGACAGGATGACCAAGTCGGCTCATTTCTTACTAGTCCATACCTCTTATTCAACCGAGGACTATGCCAAACTCTACCTCAGAGAGTTGGTTAGGTTGCACAATGTGTTCCCTTATCCATCATCTCAGATAGAGGTACCCAGTTTACTTCTCGCTTCTAGAAAGCATTCCTAAAGGGTTTTGGTACCCAAGTCCACCTTAGTATAGCCTTCAACCCTCAGACAGACGGTCAAGAAGAAAGTACCGTTCAAACTCTTGAGTATATGTTGAGAGCATACGTAGTTGATTTTAAGGGTAGTTAGGATGACCACTTTCCTTTGATTGATTTTGTATGTAATAAAAGCTATCATTCCAGTATCCAAATAGCTCTATTTTAGGCTTTTTATGGTAGGAGATATAGATCTCTGATTGGTTTGTTTGAGATGGTTAGTCAGGTTGCGGTAGTAGGGACTGACTTTGTGTTTGATGCGTTAGAGATGGTCCAGTTGATCAAAGAAAGGCTTAAGGCTGCCCAGAGCCGACTGAAATCAGATGCAGATGTGAGGAGAAAGTATCTAGATTTTAAGGTTAGTGATTTTATGTACTTTAAAATCTATACCATAAAGGGAGGAAGGGAGTGAAGAAGTTCGGCAAGAAAGGGAAACTCAGTCCTCGATATGTCGGTCCCGACAGAATTCTTAGTCATTTCAGAAAGGTAGTGTACGAGCTTAAGTTTCCTTCAGATCTAGCCTCAGTACACCCAGTGTTCCATGTGTCATTGTTGAAAAAGTGTATTGATGATCCAGCTGTAGTTGTTCCCTTAGAAAGTGTGGATATTCAGAACAGTCTTTCCTATGAGAAAGTTCCAGTTGAAATTCTCGATCGTCAAGTTCGTAGACTAAGGAACAGAGAAGTTCTACTAGTAAAAGTTCCTTGACGGAATCAGTCCATTGAGGGAGCCACTTTGGAAGAATAAGTAGATATGCAGACCAAGTACCCTCATCTTTTCTCCGTGAATCAGATTTGGTTTAATGTATTAATTTTCTTAAGATTCCTCTCCATCATTCTTAGTTTCAGTTGCACATCATGTTCATGTCAGTCGTGCATTCATAAATCACTTTAGTCATGTATTCCATGTATCAGATATGTATGTTCAGTGTGTAATCTCAATCTATCAATTTCCTCATCTTAACCAGTCTCATTCGAGATCGAAATCCCAAGGGGGAGATATTGTAATACCCCGTATCTCCCTAGAATAAATTAAATCTCAGTACATGAGTATCCATACACAAAATTGCCAAAATACTCATTATTTCTCAGTTAAGATCCACCAAGCTGTAGGAAATTGAACTAGCTTTACAACAATATTAGATTCGCCTTAATTCGACAACCGAGTAAGAAGTTATGGCGATTTTAAGTTTCAATCGTAAAATAACCGTGATTTGGGCTCGTAGCGCATAGCGGAGAAGTGTAAAATCACAATTTTTAAATTCCAGTGAGACTCCATGATTCCCCAGCATCGTGGTGATGTCCTATCTCATAATTGTCCCTTTCCAATGGAGCTCCACGATCATGGCGCGTCGCGGAGGAGTCCCATTTCACATTTGGCAATTTCCAATGAGCCTCCGCGATAATAGCGCATCATGGAGATGGCCAAAATGGAAATCAAAAGGCTTATCATGATAGATCCGCATCGCGGTGATTTTCCAGGTCCCAATTGGCAGTTTTTAGTAGGCCACCGCTATATTGACGCGTCGCGCCAGAGGTAAAAATTAGGATTTCCAGCTTTCAATTTTGAGTTTTTACATTCCATCAAGTGTATTTGGGTCTTTTTCCATGGGACATATCAGCCTAAAACACGAGATTTAATCCCTAAGTGACCCAAATAATCATCATTTATTCAATTCCTCTCAAAATTAAAGATCCCCATTTCAAGAACAAGAAACCCTAGCTCTCAAATTCAAGGCCAAATCTCAAGAACTCACCATCAATCCTCCCAAATTCATTAACCCAGGTATGTTAAATGTTCATTCATGGGTTCCTTTCACCCATGGAGTCCAAGTATATGATTTTAATTACAAATTTATGATCTTTTCAAGTTACTCAATTTTTAAATTAAGTTTTCAACCATGAATCTCCATGAACTATGATTCTACACCATGTATGAATGGAATTGTTATTGTTATTCAATTCCCCATGTTTTAATATTATCATTCATTGAATTAAATCATGATTTAGTGCTATTCTTGTTGAATCCATGCTATTACTACAAGTTTCATAACATTCCTATGATTTGATTAAACTATGAACTACAAGTGTTTGATAAAATGCCAACAAGTATGAGTAGTTGATAAAAGTTTTCATGCTAAGTCCTGTAAGTTTAATATTGTTTTTCTATTTTTTCTTTTGAGACCTGGGGGTATTGAATACCCAAAAATCATAGATTTTTACTTAATCTCATCTCAGTATTTTCAGAATAACTTCAGAATACATCATGAGCATTACTAGATCAGTCAGTTAAACTCAGAAATGGTCAGTAACTTAGTGTCATTTAGATGGGAGTAGAATTTAGCACCGAGCGAGTGTAGGGATAGAGGCTTCCCCGTCATATAGGCAAAATCGTTAGTAGTATTCCCTATACTCCAGAACTACGTAGCCAGCGTAGGATATAAGAAGTCACCCATTAGTTTAGGCTTGACTATCTCGTAGGGGTCACCCGTCAGATTAGGCTTGACACCCTTCGTCCTTCGGGACAATACAATATACCAGACTAGTGGATCCACATAGGTAGCGTTAGTACCCGTGGCACGGTATTAACACTTTTCCAACTAGAGTTACAGGTTGGACCCCGATTGGCTCAAATTGGGGCATGTCGGTTAGATGATAGCTCCCACAGTCTCAGTCCAATAATCTGACCAGTAGTACAGTCTCAGTGTTATTTGACCAAGGCATACAGATATCAGTTATTTTAGTATTTTAATTTACATACTTTTATTCAGTTCATGTTATATGCTTGGTCATGCATCCCCAGTATCTACAAATTTCACATACGTTTAGTATTTATAGACTTTCATGCATACACAATATTTACAGATTTCACATATTTTTAGTATCTACAGATTTTATGATCTCTATTAAGTACTCTATGTTTTATATGTATATTTAAACAGTTGTTATTACTGTTTATGAAACCATGTGTGTCAGCCTACCTCATTTAGCATACCAGTACATTCAAAGTACTGATCGCATACCTGTTTTTGTGCTATGATGTATTATATCATAGGTTTTGATGCTCAGCTCCTGGATCGCACTTAGACTTGTCTGACTCTCAGTAGTAGCAGCGGTGAGTCCTCATGTTTCGAGGATAGATTTTTTTAATTTATGTATTTAGTTTTGTAGTTAGTGGAGTTAGTTGGGGAATGTCCCATCAACTCACAGTCAGTCAGTTTAGGGCTTTCAGATATCGCAGTTAGTTATTCAGCACTCAGACTTCAGTTGATATGTCTATTAGTTATTCAGATTTTCTTTATCTTACCAGATTCAGATAGTTATTTTTCAAATTTATGGCATAGTGTTGACTTCAGTTATTAATACCTTATGGCATATTAGATTTTTTTTCGCATTTATGATTATGTTATTCAGTGCTCTTAGCAGGTAATAGCTCATGGGTTAGCTTGTGGTCCTTCAGGATTGTAAGCAACGTGTGACGCCCAGAGTGTACTCTCGGGGCGTTACAGCTACGCATAATTATACAGATACAAATTTTGAGAATATGAATGTCTTGTGAAAACTTATTACATTAGATGGTCTACTCGAAAGATCACCACATAGAAAGCTAAGTCTAAAGTAGAGCACATCATCAAATTGGGCACTTAAGAGTATATTAACTACACCTGGCACAACAAAAGATCGATATATCTATGTAAAAGAATTGGCATTTAGTTTTGCATGGTCTTGATTATATATTTAATGGATATATACTTTCTTAGTTTGCAAGCTGCGTGTATTTAAATACTCAAGACAATTTTTAAATGAAAAGCTAAACTCAGGAGTTTCACTAAAATGGTATCTAGTTTCCCAACAACATTGTAAAGTTAAAACAATCACGAAAATGATTTTCTCACTAACTACTAGGTTTCGATCATAGCATGGAATACATATTTCAAGTCTCCATCAATAATCAAATAAGATCATATGACCACAACAACATATTCAATGAGGCGCAAAGGAAAAATAATTAGTTCATACCAAGATGAGTGTGAGGCAGTCTTAGTAAAATATGAACAAAGCAGGGAGGGAGAGCACCAAAAAATAACTTTGATCATAGAACAAATACTTATATATTGGGCAAGTTAATTAACAAACTCCTCTAAATCACATTAACTCTTATCAATCATTTTCGTGCATAGCCAAAACACAGAGGGTACCCATTATAATATGATAATGAAACAAAATACTTTTATTTAAGAAATGAAAGTAGAATTACCCTCTTGTAGTATAAGAAGGAAAAGTCTTTTGCAAATTGAAAAAAGAAAAGTGCTATTTGTGATATAATAGGGAAAATGCATCTTTTACAGAAAAAATGGTACTATTTATCTAAGGCAACAGGTTGCAAATAAATTAAGGTTTTAGAGTAGTTGCGCAAATATTGTCATGAGTATGATATTAAATTCAAACCTCATTCGACCCAATGGCTACTTAGAAAGCGTTGATAACTTGACGGGAAGAAATATTGATAAAAATAAAGTTATTAAGTAAATTCCTACTCCGTGATCTAAACACAGGAAATAATATGTTAACATTGAATGCTCAAAGTAGTGTAATGACCAAACTATCATATTTAAACAAGCATCTTTAGAACAAAATAAAGTTCTTTGGACCAAAACACTGTCAGGCTCCTTTTTCGACAAAACAAAGACTTCAAAAATTAAGAACATGACTACTTAAAAATGTCTACAGTAGAAGACACAGAAGTAAAAAGGGGGAAAACATGTTCAGTGATACCATGTTCATGCATCTGAAACTCAATTTAATCGAAGAGATTGCAGGTGACCACTTTTAACTACATCTAAAATTTATGGAAGGATTACCAATTTTGGCATGAGCTTCTAACATCTAAATACAGTACAGATTCAAATATTTTCTTATCCAAACCAAATTCTTGTAGAGACAATCAAGATAATTTTAAATCCAAAACTCAATAAAGTATCATCTTTCAGTAGCAAAGTTTTAGATGAACACACAAAAGAAAATGTTCTGACCATTCTATTTTAAATATAATCATCCACTTCTTAATCATCAATAACTCCATAACAAATCATGAATAACCTTGACTAAATAAAACACTACGAAACCAAGTATTCCGCCAAACAACTTTACCAATATCGACAATAAGAATTTTAAGGAACTCAATAAGTTAGTGAGGGATATTACTGACCTTTTGCGGAGCAACAAACTAGGAACCTGAGGCAAAGTATGATTTGACCATTAACGACGAATTTGAATTTGAATGATGAAATGTAACGATGATAGCGGCGTGAGTAAATCGAAACAAAGAAAATAGATAACGTAGTGAATCGGAGAGTGAGATAAAACTTTAAAAAATTTCAATTTCTCTATTGAACCATGTCCTAAAGGATTGAATAAGGCCCTCTTTTTTATAGGGAAAATGGACTACCACAGATTCTTAGAGAAGCTTCAAACCTTTTCCAGAATTTTAAAATTTGAATTTTATTTGTAAAGGCAAAATCTTAAGATTGATTGATGAAAAGAAATAAAGGAGGGAAAGGTCACCTTTTCGGTCAATTTGAATGAAAAATGATGGATTGGAGGCTATTACACTCGAATCTGTAAGTTTGAGAGGCTAAGCATCCTCAGAACATAAAGGACCATGAACTTTACCTTCTTTTTCAGAAAAATGCAGAGCCTTGGGCTCTACTTTTCTTCAATAGGAAGTGATAGTCAAAGGTGATAGAAAGGATAGGCGAGACAAAGGTGAAAAAACCACCAGATTTCTTAATTATCTGGTGGTTAGAGCATCGCCTAGCGTCGTTGGATGGCATTGTTACTGTTGTGGTGTTGTTTGTTGAAAGTTGTTCATGTTGTTTTATTATCGGTAGTTTATTGGCATCGTGTAAGGGAGAAAAAGAGTGTGAAGTGGGTTGGGTCAGAGGTTTATTTTGGGCTTGGGTTGGTGGTTGAGGTGGTTGTTATATGTTAACTAAGAAAAATGGAATTGGGGTCTTGGGTATTTGAAGTTGGGCCATTTTAATTTTACGTTAAGAAAAAAGAACTTTTGGGATGAAATAAATTAAGAAAAATTGTCCCAAATGGATAAATGACTTAATCTAATTCTCCCCAATCGATTTCATTTGACTAATTTAATGATGATTATTTGTTCAATTAATTTAACGTGTATATATATATATATATATGTGTACGTATATATATTATTCATTTTTGAAAGTGAAGTAGTGAAATAATAATTTAAAATATATTTATTAATTATTTTTGAGCGAATTTATAAGATGCAAAGATAAGAAAAAATATCATTTTTCAAACTATTAATGTAAAAATTAAGGAAAATATATTGGAAAAATATTCAAGAATCTTAAGTATCGAGAAATTAATTTTATGAAAAAAGAGAGACAAAATTGGGTGTCAACAACTTGTCCCTCTTTAGGCCAAAGATAATGAAAGAGTCTTTGGACGACGACATTGACGTAAGCCAATTTTTCCTCGACTGGTAAATTAGACCGATTATAGGAAGGCTACACCTAAAAGGTGGCACAGTGAAGCTAGAATTGGCACGATTGATAATTAATTCTATTGAACCCTGGTTTTCGAGTTGCCTACATATCGCGGGTTTCACGAGAATCAGGTCGATGTAGTTCAAAGGTTATAATATGCAAAAATTTTGAGAGAATCTAAAAATTGGGTCCTAGTTTCAGATTTATGATGGCACTGGAATATGAGAATAGATTTATGAAAAAGGTTGAAAGTTATATGAGAAATACTGAAAGTTTGAGTTGAGTTGAGCTTTGAATCGTTGACGCTGGTAAGGATGCTTGACATTTTGCTAGCTTTGTCCTAGTTCGTTGCTAAGAGATGGTTCCATGTTATCCTATGTCTCCTTCTTTCTGCATATAAGTTTTGATTCCTACTACGTCTTGATAGAAAATTTAGCAAGTAAAGCATGAAAAAAATATAAATAAAATTCTTACCAAAAGATCACAAGACAAATGAATTTATCTGTTCTCTAGATGCAATTAGTCATATGTGCAGTATTTTTAGAAGTAATACTTCAAAATGCTTGCAAAATTCATCAAACAAATGAATAATTGAGCTTGATTTATAAAGAACTTAAAAGTTAGCATGTGTTTCTAAGTTAAAAATAAATAATTAATTAAGGAATTGCTAGATGTTCAATTTTAGGCAGGTCATCATAAATATTCAATTGAAAGCAGGTATGCATAAAATTTTTATTAGAGGGCATATTATCCCAATATGTCCTATATTATGATGGGCTAATCCAAAATATCCTATTTTAGGGTGGATGGACCCAATATGTCAAATATACTTGTAAGATTCATAAAACGGAAAAGCAATACTAAATGAAAGACAAATGAGTAATTAAACTTGATTTTCAAAGAATTCAAAAGCCAACTACAATGCATATTTAACTAAAATAAATATAAATGCATTGTGAGATGTTCAATCAAAGGAAAGCGAATATAAATATTCAGTTGAAGACAAGCATGTATAATGTCTTATTAAAGGGCGGACCAACCTAATTGTGTCCTATTTTAGGATAGACAGGCCCATAATGTCCTATTTTAGGATGGACGAACATAAGTTGTCCTATTTTAGGGTGGACAGACCCATAACTTCCTATTTTAGGTTGGAAGAACCCAATGTGTATTGCAAACTTTCAAATATTAACACAACGCAAAGACCTTGGTGCAATTTTCTATAACAATTTCAAAAATTTAAAGGATAAAACGCAGTGCATAACTAATCAAAATAATAATGGTAGAAGTAAATAAATGATCAAGGCACTGTGGCAGTGCACACATAAGTGCACGTGGTCTACCAAGTAATATAGTGACCTTCAAGAAAGCTGAATATCGATCCTATAGGGACTTGTGTTAAACTATCCAATTCTAGTTTAACAAATTGAGGAGAGTAACAAATAAAGTTTTTGAATTGTAAACTAAAAGTAAACTAAACGAATGCGCAAAAGTAAATGATTTTTGACAATCAAAGGATAGAGACCAAGGTTTAAGGCTTAGAACAATCATACTACGCCATTGCACTTCATTTTTTAGATTGCTTATCGTGGTTGTTGATTCGTAGGGTAAATCGCATGATCATGGTCTCCTGGCCTCCAACCATTTATCTAATGTGGTCATTACAAATACATCATTGAGCGAGGATGTAATAATCCAACTAAGTGGTCTAATGATATCATCCTATGTGTGAATTAAGTAAGACTTCTAAGTACATCCCTGTTCTAGAGGCTAATTTGGATTCCTTATTTTATAAAAGAATACAGACAATACTCTGATCATCCCCATGTTCTATCTCCCTGTTCCCTCTCCCGAGATCACAATGTTGATAATGAATATCTTATAAGGGTAGCTAATACTTAAATTAGTTAAAACAAAGATAAACAAGGAACCATAATGATAAGTAACTCAAACAAACTTAATTCAAAACAAAAGTATTTTGAAGATTAAAACAACACAACATCCTCAATGGTGAATCAAAAAAACAAGCTAAGACTAGGCTAGTTTTCTTGATCTTCAACTTTATGTTTCGACTCTTAATTTGAATCAATTGAACTTTTCATATTACACACAAGTTTTTACGCATATAAATACACAATAATGACTTTAGGAACTTTTTAAAACACACTAGAATCCAATGAGATAGACTAGTCACGTACCTAGTTCAGCTAGTAACACTAGATTCCTCGATTGACTCTAAGCAATTAATTTGAATCAAAACTCGTGTGAAAACACCTTTAAACATTGTAAGAACATGCATGGACACTTAGATGTACATTTATCTCATTATCAACACATTAAGAACATGAATCATCCTCAAAACAAAGCTAAATAGGATAGAATAGTAACACTAGAATGCATAAATACACCCAACATCACCACCCCACACTTAAAGCCTTGTTCGTCCTCGAACAACTCTTAACTATAAATACCATAAGCTAAAGAGACTCCACACTTATACTACAATAAGGACACTTAAGCTGGTACTACAACGATTACATGGAATGCAAGTTTCCTCACTAAGCATGTTATGCATAATTTAAAGCTCAAGAATCCTACTTCAAAACATCCTAGCCTCAAGAATTGACTCATTACATGGAAAACTCATGCATATTGCTAAATATAAGACATCATACAAGTCACCCATATTCATCAAACATGTACTTTCACAACAAGAGAGTTACCCATGATCACTCACAATAATACAAATTTAGAACATAGTGGGTATACAAATCAAGTTACGCTCACTCTCACAAAGAATTCACAAGCACATAATAAACCGTAGGCTTTCCCTTAGTGTAGTACTCCACTAATATCAGAAAGTCAAGTATAGGATCAATTAGGTCTTTTCGGGTTATAATAAAGGCTAAGGGATGGGTAGGAACTATTTTAAAATAGTGACTATTCTCCCTAAGTGCTTTAATGAAACACATGATCAATTAAAACCAGTCTCCAACAACCAATTTACACAACTTTTATCTACCCATATTGTAATACCCCATACGTTTCTTAGTCCCATTTAGCTCCTAGTATGTCAAGGTTCAAATTTAAGAGTGTATAAATCTTAATATGTGTAGAATTTTTTAGCTATAAACCCACCAAATTGTAGATGATTAAACCAACTTTCCAATGATACCAATTTTGCCTAAATTGATACACGATTGAGAAGTTATGGCAATTTTAGTAAAAAATAGTATAGCACCGCGATAGCACCACGTCACGGTAAGGTACGGAATGGCAATTGTTCGTTTACCAGTGAGGCACCGTGATTATCCCGCATTGCAGTGAAGCCCGAATTCCCGTTCATCCCTTTCTAGTAGCTCACTGCGATTGGCTGGTATCGCGCCAGGAATCTCAATGGGACAGACATCGCATCATGGTGGAGTGTAAAATAGCACTCATCCTTTTCCAGTAATGAAACATGATTATGCCGCATCGAGCCAGAGTGCAAAATCACACGCATCCCTTTTCCAATAAGCCACCGCGATAAGCAGCGCGTTGCACTGTGGCCCAAAATTGGGATTTCTAGTTCTGAACTAATTTTTACAAAGGGTAACCTAGTCATTTTCAAAGCCCCCAATTCGCAAAAAAGACAAGATTAAACCTATTCTAAGCATATTATGATTACTTTTCATCAAATTACTCTCCAAGTAACCCTAGAACCTCAAAACTTAAACCTCAAGATATCCAAATTTTACCATTCATTTTCCAAGATAACCTAAAATTCAAGATTCTCAATTCAAGATCTTCAAGAATAAATCTTCAAGAGAACAAATAGGAACTCAAAGTTCAAGCTTCCTCAATTATTCATCAATTAAGGTATGTGCGGTTTTTTACAAGGATAATTATTTCATCCTTGTGCCCAAAATTAGTTTTAAAGTTTATTTTTACATGAAGGTATATGAATTTTAGTTTAGGTTTTATACCCACTTATTAATATTTGAAGATTATGAGATTTTGAGAGATTTAGATGTTGAATTGCATGTCTACTTTTGTATTTTTATGCGTGTTGCAGTAATTTCTAGATTTAGAATTAAATTATTCATATTTTCATTATCAAGCATGAACTTTATGATGATTTGACATGATATAGATGCATGGGTTATTAGCCCCAGTTTGAATGTTGTTATTTCAAGAAGATTATGCTTTTAAGCATCCCAAGATTAGTTATATTCAGATTTTGAATAAAGATTTCATCGTTTGTTCTCATCTTAGATATGGAATCCACTTTACTTTTAAATTTATTATTTTTTTATACAGTAAACAGATTTACAAGAGGTTTTCATTGTAAACCCTTATACTAGCTTTAAAAGTAGATTTCCTACAGAATGAGCATACAGATTGAAGGGAATAGTATTTAGCATCGAGTTGGGTGTGTTTACATGCCCCAAAACTATGAGCCAACGTAGGTTTAGATTATCAGATTATTCCCATTTTTATATGGATGACAGTTACAGATGTGATCACTTAGATTAGGTTATACTCCTTGGCAAGAGTATGACACCTCTCCCCAATATGAGATTTTCCCATAAATAAACTGGACGTTAGGCACTACAATATATCACATAGTATATATTAGTTAGAGGAACCTTCTTAATAGAAAAGACTATAGAAAATAATAATACAATAGCTTTTAGAAACTAAGTGTAAAGGCTCATAGTATTATTCAGATATTGCTTTATATAAGACATTGGCTATAAGATTTTTGCTTTCAGTTTACAGATATAAAAGTGAGTCCTTTCTATACTTCGACAGTATAATTTCAAGCTAGAATACAAGTATATCTTTTAGAACTAAGTATTATGACTCACTAGATTTTTACAGCATACTTTATTTCTCATGATTATGATTCTCAGTTTTCAGTTATTTAAGTTATTGTGAGTCATCTACACTTAGCATGCATTCTTTTGAAAATTTACACTATTTCTGAGATTTTGTTTTACTTATGCATTTCACTCCTATATACTCAGTACTTTCCAGAAGTACTGATCCACATATAGGTCTATGTGTTACATTGTTTCATAATATAGGTTCAGGTGCTCACTTTCAGTAACGTGGGTGATTTTGAGTATCTCGTCTATATCCCAACATTTGGTGAGTCCTCATATTTCTAAGACCTAGATATTCAGTTCTTTCAGCTTATTAGAGTAGTTGATGCAGTATTTTCAGTCAGTCTGAGTCAGCTGGGGACTTGTCCCAGTAGTTCTCTAGTTATTAGTAGTAGAGGCTTGTCAGACTGCTAAACATAATTCAAATTTCCAATATTACTTTTCCAGACTTTGAGTCTAATATTATCAGATATTATGTTTATATAATTTCAGCTTAGACCAGACAGACTTCAGCATTAATATTATGTTCATATTTCTTTATTATGAGCTTCAGATTTAGTAAAGGCCTTACAGGGTTATCTTAAGGCTATTAGTAGTCTTGAGCATCATGTGACATCTCGAGACCCATTTTTAGGGAGTTACAAACATAGTATCAGAGCTTAAGGTTATAAGATTCCTAGGAAATAAGACAAGCTGTGTTACGTAGAGTCTTGATCATGGGTGTGAAGAGCGCCATATTTATGAGAAAGAGGCTACGAGATGTTTTTAGGAAATCATCTTTTTCTTTCTTGATCTATCGTGCTTACAGTATCTCTATCTAATTTTAACTGGTGCTCTTACATGATAGTTAAATATGCCTCCTCGTCGAGCTAATGCACGCAAAAATAATAACCAACCACCCCAACCTGCTGACCCTCTGAATAAGAATGTATCCTATGCTAAATTTTGGAGTTTTTTAAGCATTAGTGCAAGATATGACTTTCAATGTTCAGGGAAACCATCAGGTGATAGTCTCATTTCAGTAGAATGTGGATTTAGCAGCAACCAGAAATTAAGACTTTATAAGAATAAATCCGCCTAAGTTATTTGGGTCAAAAGTAGGTGAGGACCTACAGCTTTAATTAGATGAGATAAGGAAGATCACCCAGAGTATGCATGTTACTGAGGAGGAGAGTATAGAGTTGGCATCCTATAGGCTGAAGGATATGGTGTACAATTGGGTGGTTATGTGGAAGAATGGTAGAGATGAGAATGCAGCCCCTATGAGTTGGCAGGTGTTTCGGGATATATTTCTATACAGGTTCTTTCCACGTGAAATGAGAAAGGCTAAGGTAAGAGGGGTTTGTGAACCTGAGGTAGGGCTCGATGACAGTGAAAGAATACTGCCTTATGTTAAACTAGTTGTCTAAGTACTTCCCTAATACGATGGCTCTAGGGTAAGTATGAGTAAGTTAGTTACTAGAGTATATGGTTTGGTAGTCAAGGAGTGTAGGACTTCCATGCTTAATGGGTATATGGATCTTTCTAGGTTGATGATTCATGCTCAACATATTGAGGAAAAAAAGGTGAAGGGGAGAGAAAGGGGAAATAAGAAATCTAGAATTGGGCAGTTTGATTATGGCCAAACAAAGTTTGGAGGGGGAAACCGTTCATAGTTTCAGAGTCGCTCATCTATTCCAGTGCCATCTTCATCTTGTGCTCCCACCCCCAGGGCTAGGCAGAAGCAATGGGTAAGACTTCTATGTCCAAATTTCAGAATAGTGTGAGTGAAAACCCAAATATGCTCCATGTTCTAAGTGTGGTAAGAATTATCTTGGTGTGTCGAGATACCAGAGTAGATTATGTGTGCCATGTGTTGATGATTTTAGGCAGAGGATTATGAAAGAAGTTCATGGTGTTCATTACTCCATTCATCCAGAAGCCATAAAGATGTACCGCGATTTGCAAAAAGTCTATTGGTGGAAGGGTATGAAGAGAGATATCGCAAAATTTGTAGCGAAGTGAAAAACTAGTCAATAGGTTAAGGTAGAGCACCAAATACCTGGTAGCATATTTCTGTAGTTTAGCATTCCCACTTGGAAGTGGAAAGAGGTAAACATGGACTTTGTGATAGGATTACCTTATTCACGTCATAAGTATAATTCGATTTAGGTTATTGTAGACAGATTGACCAAATCAGCCCATTTTTTGCCAGTTCATAGTCCTACATAGCTGAAGATTATGCTAAGCTATATATCAGAGAGTTGGTTAGATTGCATGGAGTTCCCTTGTCCATCACTCCAGATAGGGGTACTCAGTTTACCTCTAAGTTTTGGAAGGCCTTTCAGAAGGGTCGTGGTGCCCAAGTTCATCTTAGTTTAGCTTTTCACCCACAGATAGATGGTCTGGCAAAGAGGACCATTCAGACTCTATAGTATATATTGAGGGCATATGTTCTTGAATGCAAAGGCAGTTAGGATAACCATTTACCGTTGATCGAGTTTTCCAACAATAACAGTTACCATTCTAGCATTCAGATGGCCCCGTTTGAGGCTCTGTATGAGCAGAGATGTAGATCAATAATCGGTTGGTTCAAAGTGGGTGAGGATAATTTGATTGGTCTAGATATGGTGTTTGAATTCATAGAGAAAGTTTAGTTGATTTGAGAGAGATTTAAAGCAGCTTAAAGTAATCAAAAATCTTATGCAAACGTGAGAATAAGAGATATTGAGTTTGAAGTAGATGATCTTGTGTATTTAAAGGTCTCACCTATGAAGGTGGTAAAGAGATTTGGCAAAAAGGGGAAGCTTAGTCCCCGATATGTAGGTCCCTACATGATATTGAGTCGTGTGGGGAAGGTAGAGTATAACCTTGAGCTACCTGGAAACTTGTCTTTAGTTCACCCAGAGTTCCATGTGTACTTATTGGAGAAGTGCATGGATGATTCAGCTATTGTAGTCCCTCTAGAAAGCACAGATATTCAGAATAGCCTTTCGTACGAACAACTTCCAGTAGAGATTCTTTATCATCATATTCATAGACTAAGGAACAAAGAAGTTCCCTTGGTCAACATTCTGTGGAGAAAGCATTCCGTTGAGGGTGCTACCTGGGAAGCAGAAGTAGACATGCATACCAAGTATCCATACCTTTTCTCTGCAAACTCAGATTTAGTCGAAGGTAACAGTCATCCTTAATTCAATTCTTTTCCAGTCTCAGATTCAGCCATATAGTTATCTTCATATCAAGTTATCCATTCACAGATTAGTTTAGTCGCTCAGTATGATTTAGATTCAGTCATGTAGTGTTTATTTCAGTTGTGCATACTAGTACATAGCCTCATATTCCTCAGTATCCTCAGTTTAACTAGTCTCACTCGAGGATGAAGGTTCCCAAGGGGAGATATCGTAATATCACATACTTTTCTTAATCCTATTTAGCTCCTAGTATATTAGGAGTCAACTTTAAGAGTGTATAACTCTTCGTACATGTAGAATTTTTCAGCTATAGACCTATCAAATTTTAGATAATTGAACCAGCTTTTCAATGATACCAATTTCGCCTAAATCTGATACTCGGTTGAGAAGTTATGGTAATTTTAGTGAAAAATAGTAGAGCACCGCATCGGGGTAAGGTGCAGAATCGCTATTGTCCAATTTCTAGTAAGGCATTGAGATTATCCCACGTCGTGGTAAATCCCAAATTTCTATTCGCCCATTTCCAGTATCTCACCATGATTGGCTGGTATCGCGCCATAAATCTCAATGGCACAGACACTGCATCGCGTTGGAGTGCAAACTGGAACTCATTCTTTATGTAACGCAATTACGCCGTGTCACACTATATTGCAAAATCACACTGGTCCCTTTTCCAGTAAGCCACCACGATAAGCAGCGCGTCACACTAAGGCCCAAAATTGAGATTTCCAGTTCTGAACTAATTTTTACAAAGGGAAAACTAGTCATTTCCCAAGTCCCAATTCTTGAAATCACAAGATTAAAGCTATTCTAAGCATATTATGATTGCTTTTCATCAAATTACTCTCCAAGAAACCCCAAACTTCAAACTTAAACCTCAAGAAATTCAAATTCCACCATTATTTTTCCAAGATAACCCAAAATTCAAGATTCCCAATTCAAGATCTTCAAGAATCAATCTTCAAGAGAACAAATAGGAACTCAAAGTTCAAGATTCTTCAATTATTCATTAATTAAGGTATGTGGGGTTTTTAATAAGGATAACTCTTTCATCCTTGTGCCCAAAATTAGTTTTAAAGTTGATTTCTACATGAAAGTATATGAATAGGGTTTATACCCACTTATTACTATTTGAAGATTATGAGATTTAGAGAGATTTAGTTGTTGAATTGCATGTCTACTTTCGTATTTTTATGTGTGTTGTGGTAATTTCCATATTTAGAATTGAATTATCCATATTTTCATTATCAAGCATGAACTTTATGATGATTTGACATAAAATAAATACATGGGTTATTAGCCCTAATTTGAATGTTGTTATTTCAAGAAGATTATGCTTTTAAGCATCCTATGATTAGTTATATTCAGATTTTGATCAAAGATTTGATCTTTTGATCTCATCTTAGATATGGAATCCACTTTACAGTTTTAATTAGAGTTTACAGTAAACAGATTTACTAGAGGTTTTCATTGTAAACCCTTATACTAGCTTTAAAAATGGATTTCCTATAGTATGAGCATACAAATTAAAGGGAGTAGTATTTAGCACCGAGTTGTGTATGTTCACATGTCCCATCACTACAAGCCAATTTTGGTTCAGATTATTATATTATTCCTATTTCTATATGGATGACAATTACAGATGTGATCACTTAGATTAGGTTATACTCCTTAGCAAGAGTATGACACCTCTCCCCAACGTGAGGTTTTCCCATAAGGGAACTAGCTGTTGGACACTATGATAGCTCACATAGTGTATGTCAGTTACAAGAATCTCCCTAATAGAAAAGACTGCAGAAAAGAATAACAAAACAGCTTTTAGAAACTAAGTGTAAAGTCTCACAGTTTTATTCAGATATTGCTTTATATAAGACACTGGCTATAAGATTTAAGCTTTCAATTTACAAAGATAAAAGTGAGTCTTTTGTACACTTGGGCAGTATGGTTTCAAGATAGAATACAAGTACAACTTCTAGAACTAAGTGTTATGACTCACTAAATTTATACAGCATGCTTTATTACTCATGATTATGATTCTCAGTTTTCAGTTATTCAAGCTATTATGAGTCATCTACACTTAGAATGCATTCTTTTGCAAATTTACACTATTACTGAGATATTATTTTACTTATGCATTTTACCCCCATATACTCAGTACATTCAAGAAGTACTGATCCACATATATGTATACGTGTTATATTGTCTCATAATGTAGGTTTAGGTGCTCAGTTTCAGTAGCATGAGTGATTTTAAGAATCTCCATCTACATCCCGATAGTTGGGAGTGAGTCCTCATAGTTTAGGGACCTAGATATTCAGTTCTTTTGGCTTATTAGAGTAGTTGATGTAGCATTTTAAGTCAGTCTGAGTCAGCTGGGGACTTGTCCCAGTGGCTCTCTAGTTATTAGTAGTAGAGACTTGTCAGACTTCTAGACATAGTTCATAATTCCAGTATTACTTTTCTAGACTTTGAGTCTAATATTATAAGATATTATGTTCGGATAAGTTCATCTTAGATCAGACAGACTTCCGCATTGGTATTATGTTCATATTTCTTTATTATGAGCTTTAGATTTAGTAGAAGACTTAATGGGTTAGCTTAAGGCTACTAGTAGTCTTGAGCACCGTGTGACATCTCGGGACCCGTTTTCGGGGTGTTACACATATCTTTTATTTTCACCCCATCTCATTAATTTCAATTAATACCTATGGTGGAAGTATGCAAATCTTTCAATTTTTTCCTTTTTCACACCTATTCTATGCTACGCACCCCTATGATAGCCACCCTTAACTTAAGCAATTTGCCTTAGTTGAAGTGTATAATGTCCAAGAGGGTCCAGGGCCAAAACAGGCTCATTGTAACAAAATTAGGCTAAACATGGTCACTTTTTTCAAATAATGTTTCTAACTCTCAACCACACCAATTGTACACTAAAGCGCTTAGGAGCTTTTGGATCAAATTATGGTCCATCAAAGAAAGGATTAGTCTACGTATAAGGATAACAAAGACAAAGCTAAAGGATCAACAGGGATAGCTGATATTAAGCATAAAGGGTAGGTCACAAAAACGGTATAAAACAAGGCTATCACAGAAATGTCTATATCATCTAAACTCACACTCTTTATCTCATTTTTCACACACACCGAGCAAGTTAAAAACATCAAATACAACAAGGAATATACAAAACCCTTACATCATACATGGCACATGCTCAACTTACATAGGATCATCATAGACTCTCAACCAAACAATAACATGAATTCAAATTGTAAGCCACAAATACAAGAGTCACAAACATGAGTCTAAGTGTCTCAAAAGTAGTAATTCTCATAATCAACATTCTTTAACAATTATAACACTTGCACTATGTAATCAAAACTAGCACCAACAAGAATACCTTACACAAAAAAATTTAAACTAAGCCTAAAATTGGGAATTTCCCTACCCCACACATAAAAATATACTTTGTCCCCAAAGTGAACTTAAAAGTAAGAGATATAAATACTCTCTGAGGGCCTCTAGGAATAGCTAGTAGCATATTTTACATTTATGGGATCCACGGGACTCCATACTCAGTCTTTGTCATGCTCTTTAACTCTGGTTTTCGGTACTCGGACTTCCTATTAACCTACGACTCAATCAAAAACTAAAAACTAAAAAGAAAACATACCTTATCTTGGGTTGCCTCCCAAGAAGTGACTAATTTAGTGTCGCGGCATGACCCATATCATCTTTTTCCTCTACCTTGAGGATATGAATTTTATCCCCAACATCGCATCCATCTTCTTACCCCACTCGTATAGGGGTGATACAAAGGTTAAGGAACCGAGGAATATATTGTGCACGGTAACCCACTCGTCCTTAAAGTGAGGTGTGTTTTTATGTTGCTTTTCTTGTGCAAAATTAAGAATATAGGATTCTTGATTCTCATTTTCACACTCTCCTACTATTTCAGATGATTTCACAGACAAGACATCATCTAAATATAATGTAGAAAATTTCTTTAAATGAGTCCCAACCAATCCCACTTCAAAATTTACACTATCCACAAAACCTTCACTTACATTCACCTTTTCAATTTCAGTCTCAAAAGAAAGATGATAGTTGAGTGACTGTGATTCTTGTGTTTGTTCCACAGATTGACTAGTATCATCTACATATTTTTCTTTTCTTAGCATCTGTGGATATGGTGGTGGTGGTATATACTCAACCTATTCTTCAACCTTAGTTTCCGAGTACTCAGACTTCCTTGAATTATCAATATCTTTATCTGCCACCGATTAGGGAGTCAACTCTGCATCTACCTCCTTAGTTGTCTGTTGAGCATTGCCCACAAAGATGACTAAATTAGGATTAAAAGAACATATATCTATAGAGTGATACATATTTCCACAAACCACACACCAACTTGCAGTCTGCTGCATAGGGAGACAACAAGCAGGTCCCCTCCAAACGCTTGGATTAAAGTTTTGACAAAAAGCCTTGTGATGGGGCCCTCAACAAAAATAACAAGAATCATCATCCCTTGAAAACCATTTATCCAAGACTTACATATCAAGAAGTGTGATAAAAATAGAAATAAAGAGAAATAAAAGGAAACTAAAAAAACTACTTACAACTCAATATAGAAAAACTGAAAATAAGATAGTTGCCTATTTACAAGTCCCCGGCAACTGCGCCAAAAACTTGACAGCGCCCAAGCGCACACGCAAGTGTGCGTGGTCTACCAAGTAATATAGTAGCCTAAAAGAAAGCTGAATATCGATCCCACGGGGACTTGTGTTAAATAACTATCTAATTCTAGTTTCACAAATTGAGAAGACTAACAAATAAACTTTTTGAATTATAAACTAAAAGTAAACTAAACTAATGCGGAAAAGTAAATGAATTTGGATAATCAAAGGATAGAGACCCAGGGTTAAGGCTTACAAACAAGAAAACTACGCCATTGAACTTCATTCGTTTGATTTCTTATCGTGGTTGTTGATTCATAGGGTTAATCACATGATCATGGTCTCCCAATCTCTAACCGTTTACCTAATATGGACATTACAACTACATCATTGAGCGGGGATGTAATAATCCAACTAAGTGATTTAAAGTTATCATCCTACGTGTGAATCAAGTAAGGCTTATAAGTACATCCTTGTCCTAGAGGCTAATTTGGATTAATTATTTTATAAAAGAATACAGACCATACTCTTATCACCCCCATGTTCTATCTCCCTATTCCCTATTCCGAGATCACCAGGTTGATAATGAATATATTATAAGGGTAGCTAATCCTTAAAATAGTTAAAACAAGGATAAAAAAGCAACCATAATGATAAGAAACTCAAACAAACTTAATTCAAAATGAAAGTATTCATGATCTTGGACTTAAATCGGAAAGGAAGTTTAGCCTTTAATGGAAATATTCACCATCCAATTCCTTAGATTGATGATACCAACCATAAAGAAACTAAATTCAAGAATGTTAAAATCTAAAAAGAAGTTGTGGTAGCCTCCAGTGTTGTCCAAGCCGATCTAGGGTGTTCCAAGATTGTCCAAGATGTTTAAAATTGAATTTAAGACATTATATTTATAGTATACAAGCCATAAATTGACTTGGACTAGGTTTCCACGCTGTCCTTATTCAGCAAGGCACAAAAATCCTAATTTTTATGGTCATCGCATCTCGGTGGTGTCCATCACCATAGGACCATGAAGCGGCATAATAGATCCAAGATTCTGGAATTTGACAACTATAGATTTACTTTTCACCGCAACGCATTGCCTCCTTCACCTCTATTACCACCGCGATGTAGTGGATCACTATTTTGGGCCTCTTCTAAATCTAGTGATGGGACGCACGCACCTATTGTTCCTTCCACTCACCTCCACTCACCCTAAATATTCCAGGTATCCAAATTGTGTCAAGTTTGTATATTGTGCTTTCATTGATCATTCCAAGCTTTTTTGTGTTGTTTCCACTTGATTTTAAGCTTTTATATCCTTCATATATCATAATAATCCATTCACAAAGCATCCTAGAGAATTAAACACAATAATATAGAGCTCAAAACAAAACAACATCCTCAACGGTGAATCAAAACACAAGCTAAGACTAGGCTAGTTTCCTTGATCTTCAACTTTATGTTTTGACTCTTAATTTGAATTAATTGAACTTTGAAAGATACACATAAGTTGTTCCATATATAAATACACAATGATGACTTTAGGAACTCTTTAAAATACACTAGAATCTAATGAGATAGACTAGACATGCACCTAGCTCAAGCTAGTAACACTAATTCCTCGATTGAACTCTAAGTGTTCAATTTGAATCACAACTCATGTGAAAACACCTATAAACATTTTAAACATATACATGGACACTTAGATACACATTTACCTCATTATCAACACATTAGGCACATGAATCATCCTCAAAACAAGGCTAAATAGGCTAGAGTAGTAACACTAGAATGCATAAATACACCCAACATTACCCTGCGGTATGTTAAAGTAAAGGCAAGCAAGCATAAATATCTAATTGAAGGAAAACATGCATAAATAGTCTTATTTAAGGGAAGACTAACCCACTATGTTTTATTTTAGGGTTGACGAATCCAACATATCCTATTTTAGGGTGGACAGACCCATGGTGTCCTATTTTAGGATGGACGAACCCAATGTGTCCTATTTTAGGGTGGATGGACCCTATATATTTTTCAAACTTACAAATATTAATGAAGTGCAGAGAGCTTGGTTTAATTTTGTTCTAGTAAAAAAATCTCTATGTAGTGCCTTTGTAGTAGGAAAAATTCAAGGTGAGGTGCTTTACGATAGCAAATATTAATAGTGCAATGTGACATAAGTGATTATTCATAATGTGGTACCCATAATTTGAGATTTACTCATTAACTTTGCTTTGAGGAAGCTCCTACTAAAAAAGAACTGTAAGTTTAGAAATTTAAACTGCATTGATTTTGCGTCATTTGCAATGCCATTCTTGTGTTTTGATAGCATGTGTCATCCTTCAAAAATAACTAAAAATCAGCTCTGCATCACTCAAAGAAAACTTGTTAGTATAAAAGAAAATGATTGCCTTGCATTGAATCCTAAATTTTGACTTTGAATCTGCGCTTCTTGTAGTTATGGCATTGCTGCAATTTGATGATGCAAATTTGTCCCGTGATATCAAATATTTGCTTTTCCAGAATTGAGATAGGCTATTTGCAAGGTTGTCCCAGTTTTGTCTATAAGAGGAATGAATATTTTTTTTATAATATTATGACCGAACCTGAAATAGGCACCAACGTATCCTGTTGCTAAAAGGAATCAAGTCCAACGTAGTTCATGAAAAATTCTGAAAAAGATTGCAAAATAGTAGCCTCTTATATAGAAATAGAAGTAGAGTGATACTAAGTTACAAAATAGTAGTTACTCAAAAAGGGAAAATGATATTCTCAGATTACAAAATAGTAGCTACTCATATAGAAGGAAAAGGAAAATGATATTCTCAAGTTAGAAAATGATGCCTTTATCAGTCTTCTAGACTTGCTTCCCTCTTTCTCATCAAATACTTTGGTGCCAATTTTGATGGATCACTATTAACAAAAATTATGCCCTTGTTTGTGACATTACCGTAGCTAGTTGGAGGCTCTTGCTCTAGATTTATCTTGCCACACTCAATAAGACTTTAAACCTTGAATCTTTGTGCTGGACAATCTTTAATGTCATGTCCTTGAATGTTTGACTGATAGGCATAATTTTTTGA
Source organism: Capsicum pubescens (assembly GCA_030864215.1). Classification (NCBI taxonomy): domain Eukaryota; kingdom Viridiplantae; phylum Streptophyta; class Magnoliopsida; order Solanales; family Solanaceae; genus Capsicum; species Capsicum pubescens. The sequence continues at coordinate 211,753,590 of CM061542.1, forward strand.
TAAATTAAAGTTTGGAGATGGATACTTAGGTATGAATACCTTTTTGGGTTGCAAAAGTCCCTTAGTTCTCAATATCTCAAATATATCGACCAATGGCTCCCTAAAGGAGTGAATGAGAAAGATTTCATCTTTTTCTGTGGCCACGAGGTAGATTGTGTTTGGTGAAATTGTTTTTGGGGGCTATTTTGAAAAAAAAATTGACAAAGAGGCAGGAGATGAGCATTGAAAAGGTCAAAAAATACATGAGACTTCAAAGACCGATGACCTTAAGGGCATTGTGATTGATGCATAAAAGCTGAATTGCTTATGCTTTCTAGAATTTTTGGTGTTTTCGACTGGAAAATAGGGTGAAAAACTTGTATTACTTCAATAATTTTTCCTTCTTGAATGCCATTTTCTATCTCTTTACCAATTCAAATAAAATCAGAATAGTTGCGTGCACATGCTCTAAATAACTTATCAAAATACAGGCATTCTTGAATTTGGATGAAGGTTGAGATCAATTCATCCTCAGGAAGTGGAGGATGTATTTCTGAAGCTTCTAACCTCCATCACGTGGAATATTCTTAAAAGTATTCATACGATATCTTCTTCACTTTGAGAAAATCGGCCATGTGCAATTGCCTCCAATGTTAAACTCATATTTTCTTACAAAGTCATGAGCCATATCATCATATGTTCACCATTTTCTATACTCTTGCTTGGTATACCAAGTGAGTGTCAATCTTGATAAACTTTGAATGAATAGTCGCATTTATATGGCATAGTCTCATTAAAGTATTTTTGAAGCTTCTAACTTCCATCACATGGCATATTCTTAAAATTATTCATGCGGCATCTTCTTCACTTTGAGAAAATCGGTCATATGCAATTTCCTCCAATGTTAAACTCATATTTCCTTACAAAGTCATGAGCCATATCTTCCTATGTGCGCCATTTGCTATACTCTTGCTTGGTATACCAAGTGAGTGCAAGTCCTGATATACTTTGAGCGAATAGTCTCATTCATATGGCTTCATGTCCAATTCCAATTAACTGCCACAGTAGTCCTGTAAGTGAGCAATGGGATCTCTTTCCCGTTGAAAGTGTTAAATTTTGGTAGCTTATACCCAGGAGGAAGCTAAATATTTTGGTGTACACACAAGTCTTCATACTTTAGACCCTGGTAATTTCTTAAGCGCAACTCTTCATCAAGTGTTTTTCTCAGACTGTAGAGATCTTTGCCCAGATTTTCGTGGTGGATTGACTGAATTTCCTTTCCAAGTTTTGCATTTTGACAGATTGATAGTTTTTCATGCCTATTTTCCTTGAAAAGAAGCAAAATTGTGGAAGAATTAATATTTGTCATCATAGTAAGAAGGAAATTTTGGGGATTTTTAATATATATTGATGACATTTGCGGAGAGATTACATAGGAGGGAGCTAGACGAGGTGATATGGTTAAACAAATATTTTTGGTTGAGTTGGAAGTCGTGGTAGGAAGAAGGCTAAAAGTACTTGGTAGATTGACCAAAATATTTCTTAGAACCACATTCTTTTTGCCATTATCATTTTGTGCTTGCACTAAACCCACACTGGTGTCGAATGATTCACACCTATCCGTCATTACCGTATTGTCCTCAATGCAAATTCACAGCCAAAATAATGTTCAATGCCAGGCAATCCCTAAACAAAAATAAAATTTTAAACATAAAATGAAGTGTTAGTACATGTGAAATGTGTATAATAATAATAATAATATTAATAATAATAATAATAAAATTTTGGAGGAAAAATATTAATTCTTGATGAGTCTAAGTAAGAGGTTTAAACTAGAAGAGATGATCTTAGTTGCGGAACGAGTGGATCAAGAGACTTCTTAGCTAGTAGGCTCTAATGCTTGAGATGTAAAAGAAAAAAAAGTAACTATTGATTTGGAATAGTAATTAGAAGAAAGATTGAACCTATGTTGAATACCAAAGCTTGGATCTAGTTTGATCCTTATACTTGCTAACTCTGACGTATCCCAAAATTTACCCCAGTCTAAAGACAATTATAACGATGATGCCTCATCTTGTGTGCCAAAATCTTGTCCTAGTCCTTAAGACATTTTGATGATGATGCCTTGATTGTATGTCAAGGTTCTGCCCCAATTGTCTTCTCTCATATTTTGGAGAAAAAATAAAAATATAATAAAAAGACCGAGCCTTATGTAGGCTGCCTACGTATCCTGTGTCCGATAGGAAATCAGATCGAACGCAGTTCCAATTACATGCAAAAGGATATTGAAATCCTATGCTAATATGACCGCATCCCTATGTGGGTTGCCTACACATCCACCGAGGAAATTAGGTCAACCATAGTTCGTCTTACATAAAAGGAAATTTAAAAACGTACAAAGGATTGATCATTAAGTTCACAACAATACATAATTGTTCCCAAAAAGATGTTACCTCGAAAAACTTGACCATCCTACTACATAAGTCCTAGATGACATATTTTAAAAAAAGATCTTTCTATACTTTAATCGTCATGCGCAAGGAAACCATTGCTGGAGTTCTGCCAGGTTCGATTGTAAGTGCTTGCAAAAATTGTAGGAAAAGATGAATTAGGTTCTTTTCCTTTTGGATCTTTAGGAAACTCTGCAGATTTCCCAACTTCTCTAGGAGTACTACTAGAAGACCCATATTGCTTGACAAAATCATCGACTAGGTTGCCCCAGGAAGATAATTTCCACATATCTTGCTTTGCATACCACATTAAAGCTAGACCAGTAAGTATCCTAACAAAAAGTCTCATCTTCAGTTCATTGTCTTGCCCAATATTTCTCACCCAATCAATATATGTCCTTAGGTGTTCTACGGAATTACCTATCCCATCATACATCGGATTATTGCCATAATCCATCTCAAAAGGTAAAGCAAGCTCATTTGTAAAGAAAATTTGATTAGTCTCAATATTAAAACGCCTTTCATCATTTGCTCCATTTTTACTTGTCTCCGCCAAGTTGTTGAACATCTCTTTTAGAGAGAATGAGAACATGTTAGAGAAAAATTGAGCATTATAATCAAAAGTAGATGCGTCAGTGCCAAAGAGAGAGTATGCTTCTGAGCCCTCAAAGGTGGGAAGTGTAGCAGTGTCGAAGGGTGAGTATGCTTCTGAGGCTTCAGTGAATGAATTCTTAAGATAGACTATCATTTCTTTCAGGCTGTCAATTTCTTGCTCCATTTGTGATACTTTAGTCTTAAGCTTAGAAACTTTATCTTGATACAAATCTGGTTCTTTGCAGTCAAACTCATCTTCAACAAAGTCAATCAAAGTAATTTGGTCAGCCATATCGTTCTTGAATTACCTTTGGTGCTCAACTTAAGTCAACCTTTGAAAGGAAAATGAAATATTCGGTAAGCATTGAATATTTATTAAAGGCTATTAGAAATGAAGCATTTAGAAATATGATTAAAAGAACCTAACAGGTCAAGTCCTATAGGGGGAATAAGCACGAGATGATAATTAATAAGAAAATAGAACGCACGAAGATTAAACTTTGATAAGACAAAGGATTGTAAATGACTCATAATTCTAATGTAGCATTCTTGGATAAAAAAAATATCAAAGACGAAGAAAATAATAGAATTTTCTCAATTTACACGCTAAAGCTTGAGTCTTTTTTATTAAAGTGTGAAAGATCAATCCCAATAATCTTAAGATAGGATGACACAGGCCATTTGAATGAGTGAAACTTTAAAGAAGTAGCAAACTTAGGGTCGTTACTCCAAAACAATTTAAGGGAGAAAATCGAACAAATAAAGTCAAGTGCATTTTAACACATACTACGGAGTTAATTTAGGAAGCAACAAATGACCTGAAGGCCAATGAAAGGACGGAAATATTGAAACACACTGAGCAAAAATCTTATAAGGTAGATCAGTACAAAATAGATACTGCGGAGAGCTAAACATTTCGTAGTCATAAACAGAAGATTACACCCGTAAAGAAAGAACTTGGAAGAGCTTGAAAAGGTAAAAAAAAAAAAGCCAACAGCTTGAATTTAGCACGAGTCTGACAAAATTTAAAATGAATGATTTAGGAAAATAGACAAAAAAAATATTTGCGAAGAATTATGTCCCCACTAACAGAGTAGAAAGAAATTTTTAACAAATTGAGGACACGAATATTGAAAAACTCGAGGAAAAGAAAAAAATAAAAAATAATGATGAATTAAACTCATTAAAAATTTAAAGAAAGAATGTAAACCCTATAGAAGATCGTGAAAAATAAAAATGGGAGAAAACCTTAATTGAAATACTAAGAATTCGACGTCCTGGAGATAATTTCCTAAATGGCGCTCTAGAATTGTTAAAATGCGCTAAGTGCAGAAGTATTACAATAATAGAATTTTAAAAAATGTCATGATATAAAATATGTAAAAATGCAATAGATAATAAAGAGATATGTAAATGTAAAATTAATGTTTCTCTGAATATAAGGACAAAACAAATATAAAGTTAGCAAATAAATATCAAGTCAAATGAATTCATGTAGGTTAAGCAGCATGTAAGCAAGAAAATTTATAGTACAAATAACTCAAATACGTTAAATAACACGTCAAGAAAATTCACAAAACAAATAACACAAGTTTGTTAAATAACACGTCCTAATATGCAGGTGACTCCTTTATGTCAGAGGTAGGCCTAAGCATCAAATATAAATTGAGATTTCGATAAATTAATTCAAGCATTACTCGAGTTTGGAGTTAGAATTTTTCTAACTCAATTTGATCAAAATTTGACTTGGATCAATTTATCATTATCTTTGCACATAATATGAGGATCGCCAAAGGGTCGTGAACCCTTTAGACATAAGGGCGTTTCCTAAATTCACAAAATGACAACATGGATAAAACCACATATGGCTTATGCATGCATGGCCTAAATCAAGGGTGACAACGCTCTATCTTAAGTTTTTCTAAGATTAGGATAGACACGGACTTGAATTTCCTATATGAAAAGGCATGTGGTACTACAACAGTAAAACTCTCGCTCACACCATGTATGCGCCGACTCTCTAAAATAGATGATTTGAAAGAATTTTGGAAAAGTACAATGTACAATCCCAGTGTACAATGTGTGTGAGTGTCAATTTTTCGAAGTGGAGAAAATATGAACGGAATGTCAATTTATATAAAGCGGTAAACAAGTAAGCAATTTATACAAAACAATAGCAAATAAACATTTTATGCCATACAAACATGATAAAATAAGACAATTAGGGTGAAACAAATAACAAAATATAAAAGACTTAATTATTAACCTAAGTTTGTTATAGTTAAGAACCTAATAATCCCCAATGAAGTCTCCAAGTTGTTATACCCTATTTTAACACGGGTTGAACCGAGGTACAACATATTGAAAAACTTCTAATCAAATTTAAGGAAGTCGTCACCTAATTAGTTCTACGGTGAATTAGGACACTATTATAAACTAAGTGATCTAAAAATAAAGACTTCGTTTTAAGGTCTACGCGACTTAAATTTCTAGATAAGGATTCTAATTATCCTAAAGGAAAGGAATTAGGCACCCTAAAGGATCCGCTAACTACGGTTAACAGCCAAACTTAGATTAGATAATGAAATCAAATATAAAATTAAAAAAAATATAAATACGGTATTAAAAATATATTATATACGTCTTATTAACATAAAATAGGTTAGTCGTTAAAAGATTGAAAACTTTAGAAGAATTTACCCACTTTTTGAAAATTATAAAAGATAACTCCTAAAAAATATGCAACCTTATGTTGTCAAAAGATAATTATTTCGAGTCAATTCCCTACAGAAGCTTTCAATTAATTATTGAGAAAGTTAATTATGTTAAGAACTTCACTCTTTTTTTTTCTAAAAAAAAAAAATCTTAAAAAAATGACCCTTTTGCTTTTCTTAATTAATCTTATAAAAATAGGTTAATTATCGAACACTAAATGACTAGATAAAATATATAATTGTCTAAATGCATAATGGCTTGAGAATTTATTATCTATTACGATACGACTAATAATAAATTAAATATTTATTTATTCATTAGAAATTCTAAAAGGGGTTTGCGAAGTGTCATCTTTTATTTAAAATTAATAGAAAAGAAATTTGATTTGTCATATCCAAAATTAGTAAAGCCAATTTCTGAGTCTAGCGATGATAAATTCGCCTACCGCAAAAACCTATATTTTTATTAATTCAACATTAGTAACTAATGAGAAACTAATTTAAATTAAAGATAAGGTCATTTATTCTAAAAGATATGTTATGGCCTATCAAGTTTTATCCTTTTAATGATATAAACTACGTTATGGCCGAACATTGGGCTAACTGCTAAGTTTGAGAAGAAAATTACATCTACTTTGAACACAGCTACGCATAATTCTACATATACAAATGTTGAGAATATGAATGTCTTGTGCAAACTTTTTACATTAGATGGTCTACTCGAAAGATCACAACATAGAAAGCTAAGTCCAAAAGAGAACACTTCATCAAAGTTGGGCACTTAAGAGTATATTAACTACACCTGGCACAACAAAAGGTCGATATATCTATGTAAAAGAATTGGCATTTGGTTTTGCACGGTCTTGATTATATATTTAACGGATATATACTTTCTTAGTTTGCAAGCTGCGTGTATTTAAATACTCAAGTCAGTTTTTAAACGAAAAGTTAAACTCAGAAGTTTCACTAAAATGGTATCTACTTTGCCAACAACACTGTAAAGTTACAACAATCACGAAAATGATTTCGTCACTAACTACTAGGTCTCGATCATAGCATGGAAAACATATTTCAAGTCTCCACAAATAACCAAATAAGATCATATGACCACAATAACATATTCGATGAGGCCCAAAGGAAAAATAATTAGTTCATACCAAGATAAGTGTGAGGCAGTCTTACTAAAATATGAACAAAGCAGGAGGGAGAGCAACAAAAAATAACTTTGATCATAGAACAAATACTTATATACTGGACAAGTAAATTAACAAACTCCTTTAGATCACATTAACTCTTATCAATCATTTTTGTGTATAGCCAAAACACAGAGGGTACCCATTCCAATATGATAAAGAAACAAAATATTTTTATTTAAGAAATGAAAGTAGAATTACCCTCTTGTAGTCTGATAAGGAAAAGTCTTTTGCAAATTGAAAAAAGAAAAGTACTATTTGTGATATGATAGAAAAAATGCATCTTTTACAGAAAATAAATGATACTCTTTATCTAAGGCAACAGGTTGCAAATAAATTGAGGTTTTTTAGTAGTTGTACAAATATAGCCGTGAGTGTGATATTAAATTCGAACCTCATTCGACCCAATGGCTACTTAGGAAGCTTTGATAACTTGACATGAACAAATATTGATAAAAATAAAGTTTTTAAGTAAATTCCTTGATAACGCTCAACTTACACGTTCAATTAAGTGCAAGGTGGTCGTTGTCAATATATTTACCCAATTAGGAGTCGGAGTCGAATCTACGGGGAACAATATGAGTGGCGATTAAGTAGGTTCGGAATGAGAGCTACTAACTAAATTCAAACCTATTATACAAAATGATTTGGAGGTTTGAAATGGAAGTCAATCATGAATATAATTTTTGGGCTTCTAAAGACCTAATTCAAGACTAAGAATGATTAGAGTGTAAACAATTAGGAGCGGATCTTGGGACTATGCTATCCTAGGGGAAAGATATGCATGGGTATGTAATGATTTAATGTCAATTCTAATTGTTGATGATATGGTAGGCTAGGTTTAAAGTCGTTTAGGAAAGTTTTTCAACAAAGCCTCAATGCTTTCACTCGTTGACCCTTTTGAGTACCTAACGAGTGTGCAATTAAAGCCACCTAATACCTCAATTAAGCAGCCTATTTCTAGGATGGAACTCGAGGGATAATCAACCTCTATTCGCCCTTATTTCTAAGATAGTGAAAATTAGTAAACTATACCCATAAATTATTTACTATTGCCTTGGTTCCCACATTCCTCTTTCAAGGATGATGAGGGTTCGTAAAGTTTACCCAAAACCCTTCTTTAGAAGATGGCTTATAGATTTCTAGAGTTTGGAGTTTTCACCCATTAAATCCATGTGAGTATTTGGAGATTTGACCCATCAAATCCCAACCTATTTAATCAGGCAATAATAGAACACATCATCAACAAACTAAAATCTACACAAATACATCACAACCCACACACTTGCACCCTATTCAAGCATAATCCCAAGAGGAAGAACTAGCAAAACATAAGCACAATAAATATAAATAAACCATGAATTCCATCAAACAAATTCATGAAGAATAAAAAAATGCAAACCAAACTTTAAATCTCCATAAATCTCCAATGGAATTATCTATTTCTTTACTTGAAAGTCACCCTAATGTCTTCTTAGCTCAAAATTAGTACAAATTAGACCCTAATGTCTTCTTAGCTCAAAATTAGTATAAATTAGGCTCCAAGCTCTAAGAAATTATAAACCCTAATCTAAGCTAAGATTGAGGAGTGTGTAGTGATGGAAGATAGATAAAAGATGGTGAAAATGAACTAAAATCCCTATTTAAGCCCAATTTCACATTTACCCAATATTACAAAAATGACACATTGATATTAATCTACTTAAGCAGATGGAGAGCAGGTGGAAAGCTGATGCAAAGCAGATGACCCTTTACTTTCACATTTGACCTCCTTTTGACTTGAAAGATTTGCTCATCTTCCCTTTTTGACTTTTCATACACAAATGAGCATTAAGTATGAGAAAAATATCAAATCAATGGAAATCAATGGAAAAGGCATGATAATTTAGGCTTAAAAGGTACTAAAAATTCGTCAAATGACTGCTTATCAACACTCCCAAACTTAAACTATTGCTTGTCCACAAGCAATCATGAATATTTCAAAGAGATAGGGTATTTAACTCAAATCCGCCCAAAATAAAGCTATAGTAAAGGAATAAGCTAACAAATCTCTTCAAATACTTTCTAAACATGTCATGGCAACAAGTAAATAAAAAAATTTCAATAAGCATATATTTATGAAGCAAGGATGCAAGTTTGTATCAAATGAACCTTCCAAATCAAAAAAGCATCTTAAGAGGAAACACAAAAATTTTAAAAAATTTCTCAATCTTTACAATGCAACTTACTTCACCCATTTACCCAAACTGAGAGTAAGACTTCACCCTCTACCTCAAAGTATCGATGCCGCTCACAAGCAAGAGTTATCCCCCCTCACACAAAATATATGAAAATTTCTAAGGGAGCTCAAATAATGAAAGAATTCACACTCACTCTCGCAAAGAAATTAAAGTACAATAAGTAGAACCATATGCTTGCCCTTTGTGTTTTTTCGTTACTAATGTAGACTTACCTAGTTTGGAATCGCCAAGGTTTTACGAGTCAAGATGAAAACTTAAGGTGTAGGATGGAATATCTATGGATCATGTGACTAAAATACCTCCTTCAATGCACTTCCTCAACCATTTTTACCCCAAATTTTTCAAGCAATCCACCTTATTCTCCTCTAAATCATTTCCCATTTTTTCAACCTTTTTTATTAGAATTTACCAAACAATTCAAAGCCACCATTTTCTCTCTTTCTTTTTTCACTTTTTCAAGAGACTTTCTAACTATGAGATCTTCTTAGCCCCCCATTTGTCTCTTTTTTCTTCACATTCTATGGGATAGGTTATATAACTTTATCATCAAGTATGTCTCTTATCTATTAAATACATGAATTGACCACCTTACATACACCTTTCTTGGCTCATCTTAGCACATCACATTAATCCCCCAAAACTTAGAATATGAACCACCCATACATTACTCTCCCAACTACACAAATCTCCCAAACTTAGGCTTTCGCCTATATTTCACTACCTTGAATCATTCGATGTATCAAAGGAGGTTGAGTGCCAAAAAGAAGATTTTAAAAGGGCTTAGGTATTTTAGCAAGGTTATCATTACAAAAAAGAAAGAAAAATGGGCAAAAAGGATCAAAGAGTTTAACTAGGGAATGATGATAAGGTGGTAATTTGGTCATATGATGGGTCAAAAATGGCCTTAGGTCATTCTCCAAACCAAGCTTGTCTAGATTTTTTCTTTGAACACACTTCGGGCAAGTTCTAGACTATACATATGTACAAAAATTATTCAAACATCTCACCACACATGGCATCGTACTCATAGAGAAAAAAGTTAATCTCCCAACCAATTTGAGCTTAATATGTTACTCTGAGTCAAGGACTCATCCTTGTAAAGAGACAGACAAGAATCAAATTTAATGGTCTCACTCAAAAGAAAGCTCAAGAACATTCTTGGTTTCTTTTTTTTCAAAAAGAAAATTATAATTTTTTTGGTTTTTTCTCAAAATCATTTTATTTCTTGCCAATGACATTTTAAAAGTATTTTTGAACTTTTGTCTCTTTCTAAACAATTAAAAAAAAATTAGGTGAATGCAAGGCAACATTTTTATTACACCTCATGGGATTCTTTCCTCACCACTTCACATATCACCCATTTAGATCATAAAACACTCATAACACCAATAGAAACATAAATGACCCTATACCCTTAAGAATAGCGTCACCCAATCTATCATATGGCAAGATAAGCATTCATGTCTCTCTTCCATGGGTGCAACATTCATCAACAATTTCAATCAAAGACCACCAATTATTCCACATTCAAGACCAATTAGACTCAAAGCTATGCTCCAAAAATGATCACATAATTCCCTAAGAAAGTTCACATTAACCTTTACAACCATATAAGGTATTTAACTCTTATTGACATTTTAACAAATATGTGATGTGCATGGAAATTAAGAACTTGAAAGATAGAATAACAACACAAGTGAACAAGCTCAACGAACCAATTCATCACCAATCACACCATTAGTAATCATACTAACCCAATTAAATCACCCACCACTCAATTTAGCAAACAAACTACAAGTGGGTGTTTTATCAAACACATGGTGTTCACTAGTGTATGGAATCAAGATTTTGTAATTGGGCATGTAAATCAGGGCACACTGTAACACCCCGTATTTCCCTAACATAATCTAAGTCTAGTGCATGAGTATTCATATAGGAAATTTTTTAAACACTCATTATTTTTCAGTTTAGAGCCTTCCATTGCGTAGGAAATTCAATTATCTTTCCAATGATATAAAATTCACCCAAATCCGATAATAAGGTAAGAAGTTATGGCGATTTTAAGTTTCAGTCGCAAAACCCCATCATTTTAAACTCTAGCGCGTTGCGGAGCATGCCAATCTCCCATTTGGCAAAATTCAGTGAGGGTCCACGATCCTAGCACATTGCTCCACAGGTTAATTTGACATTTGTCAATTTTCAGTGGGCCTCCATGATCATGGCGCGTCGCGGAGATGGCCAAATTGGCATCCACAGGCTTACCACGATGGTGACGCATCGCGGCGTTTGTCCAGGTCCCAGTTGTCCCTTTTCCAGTGGCTTGGCACGATAGTGGAACATCTCACCAAGGCTAAAAATTAGGATTTCAGTTTCCAGCTTGTGTTTTAAAATTCGTTTAAAGGTATTTGGGTTTTTTTCCTAAGCCCTAAACTCGCCCCAAAACACAAAATTTAACCCCTAATTGACCTAAATACTCCTCATTATTCACTTTCTCTCAAATTAAAAATCCCCTCTTTCAAGAACAAGAAACTCTAGCTCTCAAGAATCAAGGTCAAATATCAAGGACTCTCCATCAATCCTTCCAAATTCATCATCCCAGGTATGTTAGATGTTCATCCATGCATCTCTTTCATCCATGGAGTCCAAGAAACCTTTTTAAATTATAAAATTAAGATATTTTCAAGTTATTGTGTTTTAAATTGAGATTTAACCCATGAATCTCCATGAACTATGATTCTATACCATGTTACCATGAAATTATTGTTATTATTCAATCCTCCATGTTTTAATATTATTATTTATTAAATTAAACTATGATTTAATGCTATTATGATGAATTCATGTTATTCCTACAAGTTCCATGACATTCCTATGATTGTTTTAAAACCATGAACTATAAGTGTTTGATAAAATACCTACAAGAGTGATTTATTTAATAAGAGCCTTCATGTTTTGGCCTTCAAGTTTTAGTGTCTTTACAGTATTGTAGTTTTGAATCCTGGGGGGATTGATTACCCAAAAATCATAGTTGCTTATTTAGTATAGCCTCAGTACATTACAGAATAGTCTTCAGATTATACTATGAGCATTATCAGAAAAGTCAGATATCAGTTATTCAACTCAGAATAGTCTAGTATCTCAGTGTCTTTCAGTTGGGAGTAGGATTTAGCAATGAGCAAGTGTAGGGATGGAGGCTTCCCCATTAGATAGGCAGAGTTGTTAGTAGTAGTCCCTATACTCCAGAACTACATAGCCAGCATAGGATATGAGTAGTCACCCGTTAGACTAGGCTTGACTATCTCGCAGAGGTCAACCGTCAGTTCAGGCTTGACACCCTTAGTCCTTTGGATATTATATCAGTTTAGTGGATCCACACATCCATTATTAGTACCCGTGGTACTGTATTAACACCCTTCTAATTGGGATTACAGGTTGGACCCCGATTAGCTCAAATTGGGGAACGTCGGTTAGATGATACCTCCCATAGTCTCAGATATAGTCTTAGTTACAGTCCCATCTCAGTTATTCAGTCTTAGTGTTGTTTGACCAAACCATACATATTTTAGTTATCTCAGTATATCGGTTTACAAATTTTACTCAGTTCATGTTATATGTTTGGTCATGCATCCACAGTATTTACAGATTTTCCTATATTTTTAGTATCTACAGATTTTATGCACTTTATTCAGTACTCCATGCTTTACATGTATGTCCAATTAATTATTATCATTCATATTCATGAGACAATGCATATCAGCCTACCTCATTTAGCATACCAGTACATTCAAAGTACTGATCGCATACCTTTTCTTTTGTGCTATGATGTCTCATATCATAAGTGATGACGTTCAGTTCCCGGATCGCACCAAGATTCTCAGATTTATCAGTAGTACAGTAGCAGTGGTGAGTCCTCATCATCCAAGGGAAGATTATATTACTTTATTTCTCTATCTCAGTAGTTAGTAGAGTTAGTTGGGGCCTATCCCATCAACTCATAGTATCCAGTTTAGAGGCTTTTGATATACTACATTTATCTATTCTGACTATTCAGATTTCTGTATTTTTATCAGATTCATAATTCAGTAGTTATTTCATTATTAAGACCTTATGACATTTCAGTTATTCTTCTGCATTCATGATTATATTATTTAGTGCTCACAGTAGGTACCAGCTCATTGGTTAGCTTGTGGTCTCTCAGGACCGTAAGCACCGTGTAATGACTAGGGGGTAGTCTCAGGTCATTATAAACTTGGTATAAGAGTCTAAGGTTTTAAAGTGTCCTAAGAAGTCTGAATCCCCATTGAGTAGAGTCTTGTGCATGGGTGTGTAGCGCACCACACTTATGGAAGAGAGGCTACAAGGCGTTTAGGAAAAAGTTTCCCTTTTTTCAAGTATTCATGTCGTGCGATTGAGTATGACCTGAAGTTAAACTCTCAGTTCTAATCCATTTTTTTCTTCCATTTACAGAACATGCCTCCCAAGAAGAACAGAAAAAGAACAAGAACTCAGCCAGCCCCCCAGCCTATCCAGGAAGATCCTTTGGACGAGCATGTCTCTCACGCAGAATTCAGGGTCGCATTCACTACTCTAGAAAACTCCGTAGTAGCATAGAATAACGGTCAGCCATTGTTCCGACCAATCCATTGGCCAATACTACTGCAACTAGAATTCAGGATTTCACCCGGATAAATCCTCTTTCTTTCACGGGATCTAAGTCTGAAGAGGATCCACAGGAATTCTTAGATATGGTTTAGAAGGTCACGGATTCTATGAGGGTGGCGTCTAGTCAAAGTGCTAAGTTGGATGCATATCAATAGAAGGATATAGCCTATACTTGGTTTAAGAAATGGAAAGTTGATAGAGGTACTGATGCAGGGCCTATAGAATGGGAAGAGTTTTCTATGGCTTTCTTGGACAGATTCTTTCCATTAGAGTTGAGGGAGGCCAAAGTGTTAGAATTTATTAATTTGAGGCAAGGCAATAAGAGTGTGAGGAAGTATTCTCTTAAGTTCACTCAGTTAGCTAGATATGCTCCTCATGTGGTAGCTGACAGTAGGTCCAAAATGAGTAAGTTTGTGTCTGGCGTGTCTGATAGTGTGGTCAAGGAGTGTAGGATCGCAATGCTGATTAGTGAGATGGATTTTTCTAGGATGATAGTCCATTCTCAACAGAAAGAGGAGAAAAATATTAAGGAGAGAGAGAGAGGAAATAAGAAAGCTAGGACGGAAAGTTTTAATTTTAATCAGCCAAAGTCAGAAGGTGATAACCATTCTCAGTATCATTAGAGGTCTTCAGCCCCAGTACCTTCTTCAGCCAGTGCCCCAGTACCTAAATTCAAAAACGATAATAGGGATAGGGCACCAGGCTCTAAGTCCCAGGTCAGTGTTAGCAGTGCTCGCACCAATTCTTTATGTCAGAAGTACACCAGACACCATCAGGATAAGTGTAAGGCGGGTAGTGATGTATGCTTCGGGTGTGTAAATCTAGGCCATTGGATTCGGGAGTGTCGGATAGTTGCTCAAAAAGATAGAGATACACGCCAACAGGGCCAGTCCCATCAGTCGTCAGTTCGATCCAGCTTCCCAACTCAGCAGGGTGCCACTTCTAGTGCTACCAGTGGTCAGTGTCAGAATAGATTATATCCTCTTCAGTCCCACCAAGATCAGGAAAATTCTCCTAACGTAGTTACTAGTACGTTGCAGGTCTTTCACTTACATGTTTATGCTTTACTAGACCCTGTATCTTTTCTTTCTTTTGTAACTCTATATATATCTATCAATTTTACAGTCAGTCCCGAAACTCTAGCAGAGCCCTTTTTAGTGTCTACCCCAGTAGGCATTTCTATTATATCCAGACAGGTATACAGGAACTGTCTGGTCACAATATCTCAAAAAGTTACCTCAGTTGATCTCATAGAGTTAGAGATGACGAATTTTGACGTTATTCTCGACATGGATTAGCTCCACTCATGCTATGCCTCAGCTGATTGTAGAAATAGAATAGTTTATTTTCAGTTCCCAAATGAACCAGTCCTTGAAGGGAGGGGTAGTACTACAACTCTTAGGGGTCAGTTGATTTCATACCTTAGAGCCAGAAAGATGATATCCAAGGGGTGTGTTTACTATATTGTACGAGTCAAAAACTCTAACTCAGAAACTCAAACTCTTGAGTCAGTTCCAATAGTAAATGAATTCTCAGATGTATTTCCTGAAGATCATCCCAAACTTCCTCCCGAAAGGGAAATCGAGTTTAGAATAGACTTTCTCCTAGATACTCAGTCTATATCTATTCCACCATACAGAATGGATCCAGCTGAACTAAAAAAGTTAAAAGAACAGTTAAATGATCTCCTAGGTAAGGGATTCATTAGGACCAATATCTCCCCATGGGGCGTACCTATTTTATTCATGCATAAGAAAGACGGTTCTCTCAGATATGCATAGATTACCGTCAATTGAACAAGGTCACAATCAAGAATAAATATCCGCTTTCTAGAATCGATGATTTGTTCGACCAACTTCAGGGTGCCAGTTACTTTTCCAAGATAGACCTCAGATCAGGCTATCATTATCTTAGTGTCAGAGAATGTGATATTTTGAAAACAACTTTCCAAACTCGGAATGGTCACTTCGAATTCTAGTCTTGTCCTTCGGTCTTACAAATTCTCCAGTAGCCTTCATGGACTTGATGAACCGAGTGTTCAAGAATTACTTGGACATGGTCATTATAGTCTTCATTGATGACATTCTTGTTTACTTCCGTAGCAAAAATGATCATGCAGACCATCTCAAAATAGTGTTGCAAACTCTTAGATCCTATCAGTTGTTCACTAAATTAGTAAGTGTGAATTTTGGATAAGATCAATAGCTTTTCTTGTCCATATTATTTTCGGCGATGGTATTATAGTTTATCCTCAAAAGATTGAAGTTATGAGAAACTGTCCTAGACCTATCTCTCCATCAGATATCAGGAGTTTCTTCAGTTTAGCTGGCTATTATCGTCAATTTTTTGAAGGTTTTTGATCTATTTCATCCCACATGTCCATATTGACTCATAAGAAAGTTAAGTTTCAGTGTTTAGATTCATGCGAGAAGAGTTTTCAGTAGTTGAAGACTTAACTCACCTCAGCCCCAGTTCTTACTCTACCAGTCGATTTAGATGATTTTTTTGTGTACTGTGGTGCATCCAGAGTAGGTTTGGGATGTGTCCTCAAGCAGAGAGGTAAGGTCATAGCCTATGCCTCCAGACAGCTTAAGCTTCATGACAAGAATTATTCGACTCGTGATCTTGAGCTAGCAGTAGTAGTATTCGCCTTACAGATTTGGAGGAATTACTTTTATGGGGTGCATATTGATATGTTCACAGATCATAAAAGCCTTCAGTATGTGTTCTCTCAGAAAGATTTGAATTTGCATCAGAGAAGATGGTTAGAGTTATTGAAAGATTATGACATGAGTGTTCTATATCATTCGAGAAAGGCCAATATAGTGGCTGATGCTCTTAGTAGAATGTCTATGGGTAGTGTAGCTCATGTTGAGGATGGTAAGAAGAAGTTTGCTTAGGAAGTCCATCAGCTTGCCCGACTAGGTGTCCGTTTACTCGATTCAGCAAAAGGTAGTGTATGGATGCAGAGTAGCTCAGAGTCATCTCTAGTTTTTAAGGTGAAGGAAAAGAAGGATAGAGATCCCAGTCTAGTTAAGTTGAACTAATTAGTCAGGGATAAGAAAGTGGAGGTTTTCTCCCAAGAAGGAGATGGTGTTTTGCGTTATCAGGGTAGATTGTGTGTACCTGGTATAGATGAGTTGAGGCAATGAATTCTTGCAAAAGCGCATGGTGTGTGTTACTCTATTTATCTAGGGGCCACTAAGATGTACCGCGATTTGTGGGATATCTATTGGTGGAGTGGGATGAAGAGAGATATAGCAGAGTTTGTAGATAAGTCCTCTACATGCCAGCAAGTTAATACTAAGCACCAAAATCCTAATGGGTCTATGAAGGAGTTTAGTATTCCCATGTAGAAATAGGAGAAAGTGAAAATGGACTTTGTGACAGGTTTGTCTCGTACCCATCATCAGCATGACTCTATTTGGGTTATCATAGATAGGATGACCAAATCAGCTCATTTTTATCCAGTCTATACCTCTTACTCAGCCGAGGACTATGCTAAACTCTATCTCAGAGAGTTGGTTAGGTTGTACAGTGTTCCCTTATCTATCATCTCAGATAGAGGTACTCAGTTTGCCTTTCACATTTGGAAAGCATTCCAAAAGAGTCTTGGTACCCAAGTCCACCTCAGTACAGCCTTCCACCCTCAGACAGATGGTCAAGCAGAATGAACTATTCAGACTTTTGAGGATATGCTGAGAGCATTCATTGTTGATTTCAAGAGTAGTTGGGATGACTATTGGCCTTTAATTAAATTCACATATAATAACAGCTATCATTCCAGTATCCGTATGGCTCCATTTGAGGCTCTCTATGGTAGGAGATGTAGATCTCCAATTGGTTGGTTTCAAGTAGGTGAGGCCACAGTAGTAGGGCCTGACTTGGTGTTTGATACGTTAGAGAAGGTTCAGTTGATCAGAGAAAGGCTTAGGGCTGCCCAGAGCTGACAAAAATCATATGCAGATGTGAGAAGAAAGGATCTCGAGTATGAGGTCGGTGATCTTGTGTTCTTGAAAATCTCTCCCATGAAGGGAGTGGGGAGATTTAGAAAGAAAGGGAAACTCAGTCCCCGGTATGTTGGTCCCTTCAGAATCCTCAGTCATTTCAGAAAGCTAGCTTATGAGCTAGAGTTGCCTTCAAATTTAGCCTCGGTACACCCTGTACTCCATGTCTCATTGTTGAAAAAGTGTATTGGTGATCCAGCTGTAGTTGTTCGCTTAAAAAGTGTAGATATTCAGAACAGTCTTTCCTTTGAGGAAGTTCCAGTCAAAATTCTTGATCATCAAGTTCGTAGACTAAGGAACAAAGAAGTTCCACCAGTCAAAGTTCTTTGGCGGAATTAGTACATTGAGGGAGCCACTTGGGAAGCAGAGGCAGATATGCGTACCAAGTACCCTCATCTCTTCTCTGCAAATCCAGATTCAATACAAGGTACCAAATCTTCTTAAGATTTTTCTTTATCATGCTCAGTTTCAATTTCACATCATGTTCATGTCAGTCGTACATTCATGAATCAGTTCAGTCATGCATTCCATGCATCAGATATGCATATTCAGTGTGTAAGCTCAGTCCATCAGTTCCCTCAGCTTAACCAGTTTCATTCGGGGATGAATGATCCCAAGGGGGAGATATTGTAACACCCCGTATTTCCCAAGCCTAATCTAAGTTCCAGTGCATGAGTATTCATATAGGAAATTTTTGAAAAACTCATTATTTTTTAGTTTAGATCCTTTCATTGCGTATGAAATTTAAATAGCTTTCTAACGATATAAAATTTGCCCAAATCCAATAATCGGGTAAGAAGTTATGGAGATTTTAAATTTCTATCGCAAAACCCCATGATTTTAACCTCTAGCGCGTTGAGGCGCAGGCCAATCTCCCATTTGGCAAAATCCAGTGAGAGTTCGCGATCCTGGCGCGACGTCAAATTGATAGTTGTCAATTTCTAGTGGGCCTCCGCGATCATGGCGTGTCGCGGAGATGGCCAAATTGGCATCCATAGGATTACCGTGATGGTGACGCATCGCAGCGTTTGTCCAGGTCCCATTTATCCCTTTTCCATTGGCTTGGCGTTATAGTGGTGCGTCGCGCCAAGGCCAAAAATCGAGGTTTCAGTTTTCAGCTTGTGTTTTTAAATTTGTTTAAGGGTATTTGGGTCTTTTTCCTAAGCCCTAAACTCGCCCTAAAATACGAAATTTAACCCCTAATTTACCTAAATACTCCTCATTATTCACTTTTTCTCAAATTAAAAATCCCCTCTTTCAAGAACAAGAAACCCTAGCGCTCAAGAATCAAGGTCAAATCTCAAGAACTCTCTATCAATCCTTCCAAATTCATCATCCTAGGTATGTTAGATGTTCATCTATGGATCCCTTTCATCCATGGAGTCCAAGCAACTTTTTAAAATTATAAAATTGTGATCTTTTTAAGTTATTGTGTTTTAAATTGGGATTTCACCCATGAATCTCCATGAACTATGATTCTATACCATGTTACCATGAAATTATTGTTATTATTCAATCCTCCATGTTTTAATATTATTATTTATTGAATTAAACCATGATTTAATGCTATTATGATGAATTCATATTATTTCTATAAGTTCCATGACATTCCTATGATTGTTTTAAAACCATGAACTATAAGTGTTTGATAAAATGCCTACAAGAGTGATTCATTTAATAAGAGCCTTCATGTTTTTGCCTTCAATATTTAGTGTCTTTACAATATTATTATTTTGAGTCCTGGGGGTATTGAATACCCGAAAACCATAGTTGTTTATTTAGTCTAGCCTCAGTACATTACAGAATAGTCTTCAAATTATATTATGAGCATTATTAGAAAAGTCAGATATCAGATATTCAACTCAGAATAGTCTAGTATCTCGGTATCTTTCAGTTGGGAGTAGGATTTAGCACCGAGCGAGTGTAGAGATGGATGTTTCCCCGTCAGATAGGAAAATTCGTTAGTAGCAGTCCTTATGCTCCATAACTACATAGCCAGCTTAAGATATGAGTAGTCACTCGTCAAACTAGGCTTGACTATCTCGTAGGGGTCACCCATCAGTTCAGGCTTGACACCCTTAGTCCTTTGGACATTATATCAGTTTAGTGGATCCACACAGCCATTGTTAGTACCCGTGGCATGGTATTAACACCCTTCCAACTGGGGTTACAGGTTGGAACCTGATTAGCTCAAATTAGGGAATATCGGTTAGATGATACCTCCCACAGTCTTAGATATAGTCTCAGTTACAGTCCCAGCTTAGTTATTCAGTCTTGGTGTTGTTTGACCAAAGCATATAGATTTCAGTTATCTTAGTATATCATTTTACAGATTGTACTCAGTTCATGTTATATACTTGGTCATGCATCCACAGTATTTACAGATTTTCCTACATTTTCAGTATCTACATATTCATGTACTTTATTCAGTACTCCATGCTTTACATGTATGTCCAGTTAATTATTATCATTCCTATTCATGAGACCATGCATATTAGCCTACCTCATTTAGCATACCATTACATTCAAAGTACTGATCACATACCTTTTCTTTTACGCTATGATGTCTTATATCATAGGTGCTGACACTTAGTTCTCGAATCGCACCTAGATTCTCAGATTTATCAGCAGTACAGTAGAAATGGTGAGTCCTCATCATCCGAGGATAGATTATATTACTTTATGTATTTATCTTAGTAGTTAGTAGAGTTAGTTGGGGCCTGTCCCATCAACTCACAGTATCCAATTTAAAGGCTTTTCAGACACTACAATTAGCTATTCAGGCTATTCAGATTTTAATATTTTTATCAGATTTATAATTCAGTAGTTATTTTTATTATTAAAACCTTATCGAATTTCAGTTATTCTTTCCCATGCATGATTATATTATTCAGTGCTCACAGCAGATACCAGCTCATGGGTTAACTTGTGGTCGCTCGAGACCGTAAGCACCATGTAACGACTAGGCGTAGTCTCGGATTGTTGCACACACATTCAAAAATCTTTACCCCAACAACCATATTTCACAAAATTAAGCTCAAGAAAAATAAATTTAAACCATAAGAAATTATTGAATAGGTTCATTGGTCATCGATGAGAACATCAAAAATCCATTTGTTACACATTGTATTTTTCCTTAATTGACTTTCAAGTGAGGGGCTTCATTTTGCCCTTTTGAAATGACAAACTCCAAAATATAAAGATTTTGCTCCTCATCCTCAGAACGCATTATTTGCTTGGGTAGGTGGACTTTTATCACATCCGCCAAGCACAATATTGAAATTTTTTTTGAATGAGAGTTATCCCTCAGATCAGAAATATCATCCCTACCCCAAAATGGACTAACGTCTTTACAAGGATTGTGTTTGATTTCTTCGTTCGACTCTAATACCATTTCTTCATCTTTGGCATATTCTTCTTTGATTGGTTTGGTTAGTTGGGAAATCTTCAAGGGTTCTTCAACGTCAAGCTCACCATAGACTATGTGGCTTGACACCTCTAATTTCTCAACCCCATGATGAAGAGTGAGTATGTTCATGGTGCTTGAAGGATTTGCATCTTCACCCACTTCTTCTTTCTTTTCACTCTCCTTTCCAAATGTCGCCCTGGATTGATGCATGACCCGCATATTATCCTCCATTGATTCCACCCGTTCTAAGATACGTTGAAGCATTGCTTCAATACTAACATTTTTAGTGCTTCGTTCTTCCCGTTCTTTTTCATAAGACCTATCAAAAGCATAAAAAGAACTAGCAATTGGATTAGCATAACGGGGGAAGCGGGAATTTGGACAATCACTCCAATATACATCTTGAACACCACATAGATAACATCCATACTCCCTATAGGATCGATATGGTGCACTCATCTCTTTCTGAGAAGAATATCTACATTCTTGCCAAAAGTGGGGTCCACCATAAAATGGACATAGATTATCAAGATATGTTTTCCAACCACCAAACCCATATTCATTCGTTGATTCCATAGTAAGAAATAAACAAAAATAAAGAAAATCTACCTAACACAAGAAACAAAGAAATCACAAACAAATATTTACAAGTTTGAATTAAAGCAAGTAAACTAAAAATTCAAACTAACTCAATACGCTAAATTGTTCCCTGGCAACGGCGCCATTTTTTATAACGCTCAACTTACACGTCCAATTAAGTGAAAGGCGGTGTCGTTGTCAATATATTTAACTAACTAGGAGTTGGGGTCGAATCCATGGGGAACAATATGAGTGGCGATTAAGTAGGTTCGAAATGAGAGCTACTAACTAGATTCAAACCAATTGTACAAAATGGTTTAGGGGTTTGAAATGGATGTCAATCATGAAAATAATTTTTGGGCTTCTAAAGACCTAATTCAAGACTAAGAATGATTAGAGTGTACACAATTAGGAGCGGATCTTGGGACTATGCTATCCTAGGGGCAAGATATGCATGGGTATGTAATGATTTAATGCCAATTCTAGTTGTTGATGATATGGTAGGCTAGGTTTAAAGTCTTTGAGGCTAGTTTTCCAACAAAGCCTCAATGCTTTCATTCGTTGAACCTTTCGAGTACCTAACGAGTGTGTAATTAAATCCACCTAATACCTTAATTAGGCACCCTATTTCTAGGATGGAACCCGAGAGATAATCAACCTTATATTCCCCCTTATGTCTAAGATAGTGAAAATTAGTAAACTATACCCATTAATTGTCAACTATTGCCTTGGTTCCCATATTCCTCTATCAAGGATGATGAGAGTTCCTAACGTTCACCCAAAACCCTTCTTTTAAAGATGGCTTAGAGCTTTCTAGAGTTTGGAGTTTTCACCCATTAAACCTATGTGAGTATTTGAAGCTTTCACCCATTAAATCCCAACCTATTTAATTAGGCAATAATAGAAACCATCATCAACAAACTAAAATCTACACAAATACATCACAACCCACATACTTGCACCCTATTCAAGCATAATCCCAAGAGGAAGAACTAGCAAAACATAAAGACAATAAACACAAATAAACCATGAATTCCATCAAACAAATTCATAAAGAATAAAAAAAATGGAAACCAAACTTTAAATCTCCACAAATCTCCAATGGAATTAGATAATTCTTCACTTGAAAGTCACCCTAATGTCTTCCTAGCTCAAAATTAGTACAAATTAGGCTCCAAGATCCAAGAAATTACAAACCCTAATTTAAGATAAGATGGAAGAGTGTGTAGTGATGGAAGATAGATAAAAGATGGTGAAAATGAACTAAAATTCCTATTTAAGATCAATTCCACATTTGCCCAATATTATAAAAATATCACCTTACTCTTGATCTGCTTAAGCATATGGAGAGCAGGTGGAAAGCGGATGCAAAGCAGATGGCTTTTTACTTTCACATTTGACCTCCTTTTGACTTGAAAGATTTGCTCATATTCCCTTTTCAACTTTTCCTATACAAATGAGCATTAAGTATGAGATAAATATCAAATCAACGAAAATCAATGAAAAAGCATGATAATTTAGGCTTAAAACGTAATAGAAAGTCATCAAATGACAGCTTATCATTCCTACTCCGTGATCTAAACATAGGAAGTAATATGTTAACATGGAATGCTCAAAGTAGTGTAATGACCAAACTATTGTATTTAAACAAGCATCTTTAGAACAAAATAAAGTACTTTGGACCAAAACACAGTTAGGCTCCTTTTTCGACAAAATAAAGACTTCAAAAATTGAAAACATGACTTTTTAAAAATGTCTACAGCAGCAACCACAGAAGTAAAAAAAAAAAGAGGTTAATATGTTCAGTGATACCATGTTCATGCATCTAAAACTCAATTTAATCGAAGAGATTGCAAGTGACCACTTTTAATTACTTCTAAAATTTAGGAAAGGATTACCAATTTCGGCATGAGCTTCTAACATCTAAATACAGTACAGTTTCAAACATTTTCTTAGCCAAACCAAATTCTTGTAGAGACAATCAAGATAATTTCAAATCCAAAAATGAATAAAGTAACATCTTTCAGTATCAAAGATTCAGACAAAAACACAAAAGAAAATGCCCTAACCATTCTCTTTTAAATATAATCATCCATTTTCCAATGATCCATAACAAATCATGAATAACCTTAACTAAATAAAAATGTGATGAAACCAAGTATTCTGCCAAACAACTTTAGCAATATCGACAATAAGAATTTTAAGGAACTCAATAACTAGGTGAGGGATATTACTGACCTTTTACAGAGCAACAAACTAGGAAGCCGAGAAGAAGAATGATTCTACCACTAACAACGACTTCAAATTTGAACGATGAAATAAAATGATGAGAGCAGAGTGAGTTAATCTAAAGAAAGAAAATAGATAACATAGTGAATTGGAGAGTGAGATAAAACTTTACAAAATCTCAATTTCTCTATTGAACCATGTCCTAAAGGGGTGAACAAGACCCTTTTTTTATATGCAAAATGGACTGCCACAGATTCTTAGAGAAGCTTCCAACCTTTTCCATAATTTTAAAATTTGAATTTTATTTGGAAAGGAAAAATCTTAAGATTGATTGATGAAAAGAAATAAAGGAGGGAGAGGTCACCTTTTCAGTCGATTTGAATGAAAAATGAGAGATTGGAGGCTATTACACTCGAATATGTTGGTTTGACGGGCTAAGCATCCTCAGAACGAAGGTCCATGAACTTTACCTCTTTTTTCCGAAAAATGCAAAGCCTTGGGCTCTGCTCTGCTTCAATAGGAAGTAACAGGTAAAGATGATAGAGAGGACATGCGAGATAGAGGTGAAAAAACCACCAGATTTCTTAATTATCTGGTGGTCCGAGCTTCGACCGGCGTCGTTGGATGGCATTGTTACCGTTGTGCGTTGTTAGTTGAAAATAGTTCATGTTGTTTTGTTTTCGGTAGTTTGCTGGCATCGTGTAAGGGATAAAAAGAGTGTGAAGTGGGCCAGGTCAGAGATTTATTTTGGGCTTAGGTTGGTGGTTGAGGTGGTTGTTATATGTTAAGCAAGAAAAATAGAATTAGGCTGGGTTTAGGGTATTTGAAGTCTGGCCATTTTAATTTTAAGTTAAGAAAAAAGAACTTTTGGGCTGAAATAAATTAAGAAAAATTGGCCCAAACGGATAAATGACTTAATCTAATTCTCTCCAATCAATTTTATTTGACTAATTTAACGATGCTTATTTGTTCGATTAATTTAACATGTGTGTGTGTGTATATATATATATATATATATATATTATTCATTTTTTAAAAGAAATGAGTGAAATAATAATTTAAAATATATTTATTTATTATTTTTGAGAGAATTTATAAGATGCAAAGATAAGAAAAAATATTATTTTTTGAACTATTAATGTAAAAAATAAAGAAAATGTATTGGAAAAATATACAAGAATCTTAAGCATCGAGAAATTATTTTTATGAAAAAGAAAAGCCAAAATTGGGTGTCAACAATTAAACTGAGTATAAGTGGACTGTACTCACCCTTACTGTGTCCTTTCAGTGCAGAACCTAATTCAAGTACAACGCGGGCGGTTGAGGTTTCTAGCGGAATTGACCAGATTTGAGGTACTGGATCGTCTTAGTGTTCTGAGCTGATTTCAGATCTCACTCTATCTTTATCTTGTATTTATTTTGCATTTGGAGACAAATTTTGTATTTAGGTTTTTTGGATATTTCGCTAGATCCTCTTAAATTATGACTTCAGATTTTGGGTGATTTCCATAGTTTCTTTCAGATTTTTCTTTATTTATATTCTATGTTAGTCTAACTTCATTCTAGAAGTCTCTTCTTGCTATTTTTTTCGCTCGATGGGCATATCTTACCTTTTTTGGTGATTGACTTACTTGTCGAGGCTTGGCCGCGATAAGTGTCATCATGGCCTAGTTTTCGGATTGTGACAATATGCATCTTTATCTTTACCTTTATATTTTCTTGATGTGTAATAGGTTTCCATTTACCTTTCGTGATTACATGCTTTCATTATGATTTCATATTTATATTAGAAATGTTAGTGTAGATGGTGTGAGCTACCGTTTGAAAAAATTTCTATTTACAGATGATGTGTTCATAATACTTTCTTTACTTGTATTATTTTCTACTTTGCTTAGTCGGCCTATGATTCCTACCTAGTACAAGTGTACTATACTCACTCCTACTGTGACCTTACGGTGAAAATCTTAGTACGAGTATGATACACGGTGGTTGAGTTCGTGCGGGATTTGGTGGATCTTCGAGGTATTGGTGTGCTCCATGATGTTCGGGAAGATTCCAGATCTCATCCTATCCTATTTTATTTATTTGCTTTTTAGGGACGAACATTTATATTCAGTTTTCAGATATTGTACTTAGATGCTCCGCACTTATGACACTATTCCCTGAAGATGTTATGATATTGTTGCAGACTTTTATATTTGTATATGTGTTGATGTGATTTTATTCTAAAAGTCTCATTTTGTCTTACTTTGTATTAATTCGATCTTCTTTCCTTTTTAGGTGTTTGGCTTATCTTCCAAGATTAGATAGGAGTAGATGTCATCATACCTCAACTTTTGGACATAACATTTTGGTACTGACCACATAAAATAAGATGAATGGAGTAATATTTAATGAATAGGCTAATATTGATTATTTTTTCTCTTGGGGCTGCCAAATTGAATAGTTTTGAAGTGGTAACCAAATAATACTTAAATGTTAATCAAACAATACATTCGTTGTTTCAAACAAAAATTATTTCATATTTTTTTGCTATTTAGTCCACCCCAAAAATAATATATTTCTATATATAGTACTAATTTAAAATTATAGTTTTTATTTTACTTTTAATAATTATGGACTATTTTAAGCCACAAGCTTTAAAAGTTTTTTATTATTTTTAATTTTTGTGCTCAGTCAAAAAAAATTCGAATCAAACATTCAAATGTAATTTTTTTTATATAAAAATAAACAGATTTTTGAAAATTTTGGTTAGTATTTGGGTTACTTGGAATATAACGACGTTTACATAGAGCATGGACCAACACCCAATTACCAGCCAAATCGATAATCTAGTTGGGAAAAGGACACCATGTAGCTTTTTTGAAAAATAATGGACAATAATGGCCCACGTTTCACTTTTTGGACAAAACTAACACCTCGGCTATTTTAAATGCCATTTATTAGCCCTTTATCTTATTAAGAAAAGGGGAGCCTAAAAGGAAAAGGGAGTCACATGCTAAAGGAATAGGGTTTTGTGACCTTCATTCTTTCCATAACCATTCTTCTTTTCTTTCCATAACCATTCTTCTTTCTCCTTTCTCTTATTTCTCCAATCTGTGATAGTTAAGAATCCAACAAAACTCATATCTCTTTTCTTCTTGTTCTTAATTTTTTCTATTAAGAACCCAATAAAACTCATATCTTTTTTTTTTCTAATTCTTAATTTTTCCTATTTAGGTTATCTAAATTGAATTGAGTTTGTGAATTATGTGGGTGGATGAAAAATGAGATAGAGAAATGAAAGAAGAAAAAATATGCAAATTCTAGAGGTTGATCGGGATGGAAGAAAAAGGCTATTGTGTTGAAATTTGAAGAAATGGAAGAAATTTGAAGGAAATTTGAAGGAAATGGAAGAAATTTGAAGGAAATGGATTGTTTTTGAAAAAAAAAATGTGTTTTATGAGTCAAGATTGCATAGGATTGATTATCTATGGAGATTTTAGAGAAATGAAGGTTTGTATATGATATGTATAAAAATTGTATATTTAAGATTTTTATACGATGTGTATAAAAACTGTATATTTAAGGTTTGTATATGATGTGTATAAAAAATGTATAAAGAATGTATATTTAATGTTTGTATATGATGTGTATAAAAACTGTATAAGAACTGTATATTTAAGGTTTGTATATGATGTGTATAAAAACTGTATATTTAATGTTTGTATATGATGTGTATAAAAACTGCATAAAAACTGTATATTTAAGGTTTGTATATGATGTGTATAAAAACTGTATAAGAATTATATATTTAAGGTTTGTATATGATGTGTATAAAAACTGTATATTTAATATTTGTATATGATGTGTATAAAAAATGTATAAGAACTGTATATTTAATATTTGTATATGATGTGTATAAAAACTGTATAAGAACTGTATATTTAAGGTTTGTATATAATGTGTACAAAAATTGTATAAAAACTGCATATTAAGGTTTGTATATGATGTGTATAAAAACTGTATAAAAATTGTATATTTAATGTTTGTATATGATGTGTATAAGAACTGTATTATATAGAATATATTTTCTATATATGATTTGTATAGAATTTGTATCATTGTTGTATGAAATATGTATATCGATAGGATGTATATAAACTGCATAAATATTGTATAGAGTTTGTATCTAAATGATTATTTTACCTAAATAGTGAACAAAATGTGTATAACCTCTTGGCAAAAATAAAAGATACAAAAATAGTTTTAAAACATGCATGTGAGTCATTAAAATATGCTATTTTTAAAAATTTGTATTCAAAAAAATACAAAATTTTATTTGGTTACGACATTATAAATTAGTATTTGATTATTTTAAAAGAAAACTACAAAATTTTATTTGATTATTTTATTTATTGATAGTATTAAAAAAATATACAAAAACATCAGTAAAAAAATGAGCACAACCAAAATAAAAGGGAAAAGGAAGAAAACACAACTACCAGAAAACAAAAAAAAAAAAAGACAACGAAAAAATAACAAAAAATAAATATAATATTATAAATTAGTATTTTACAAAAATATAAAATTTTATTTAGTTATGATATTATAAATCTGTATTTGATTATTTTATTGATAGAATTAAAAAATAAATAAAATATTACTTTTTTAGAAAAATAATGAGCAGAACCAAAAAAGGGGAAAAGGGAAGAAAACACAAGAAGCAGAAAAAAAAAACATGGAAGAACAACAAAAAACAAATAAAATAGAAGGAAGATTTATTAAATGATCAGTGGTCCAAAATAATAGAGAACAATTTTTTAAAAAAAATTAATGGAGAGCAATTTTTTTTCTTTTTTAATAGAAATAGCAGTGGTCCAACAAAAGAGATGGCCGCCTAATTAGCCAATAAAATGGCTACTATTTGAAATTTTGAAATAATAATCATTTCGGTGTCATTTATTTTGGCCAAGTGGCCATTTATGTCTTTTACCCAATCTAGTTCTCGGATCTGAAGGCCCAATGTGAAATAGAGCAAAAAGAGCCAACACTAACATGTTATTTCCTCGATTTACATAACACAATAAATATGAAACTATAATTATCATACATGATCAATGTTTATAATAATAACCATGTATAGTTATTTATAGCTAATCATATCCCTTCCCCTATCTCTCGCTCCCCTTGACTTTTCCCTCTCTCTCTTTTCCTCTCCGCCCTCACTCTTTTTTTTTTTTTAATTCTCACTAATCGTTATTAATTGTAGATTCTGTTTCAATTGTATATTCAAATATGTATCAGTTGTATATTAATTCAATATTTGTATATGTTGCAATAAGAAGGTTGTATATGTATCAATATGTATTAAGTATTTGTATTTGGTTTAAATTGGAATATACAATTGGAATATGTAGCAACCATTATATGTTTCCATTAATATTTGTATATGTATCAGCTGTATATTAACTCAATATTCTTATATGTTTCAATTGTATTTGTAATACATATTGTAATATACAAATGCATATGTAATGTCACTTTATGCATTTTATAGCGGGAAGAGTTGAATAAATGTATATCTGTATATATACATTTTGCATAATGTATATTGAATATGTACATATACATTTACCTAATGAATATTGAATAGTGTATGAAACTAATTGTATGATTTATATATAAAATACAAATACAAGTGTATACAAATATACAATTGTTCTTGAAAGTGTAAAAAAGGAAAGGGAGAAAGAGAACGAAAGAGAGAAGGGCAGCGAGAGAGAGGGAAGGGAGGTGAAAGACATTGTGAGAGAAAAGAATAGTGTGGAGAGAGAGGGAGAGATATACTTCATATTTTAAGAGATAGCTATTTTTCATAATTATGCAAAGTTTAATCATGACTTGGTAATTATGAACTACATCTGTATTTGTGATGTTTTTCCTTCTTGTTATTGACTAAAATTTTTAAAATAGACTTCATTTTTATTTGTTATTGTTAATCTCTTATTTTATTTTCACATTAATTCTTTTTTTATGTAAGATTTAAAAGTATATTTCAATTAACAAAAATATTATGTTAAAATATTCATTTTAAAAACATGCAAAATTTAAAATCTATAAAGATAAAAGAGGGTCATAGCTTTGGTGACATGGCGCTCTCTTAAGCTATTATACCTATTTATCTTTTTATTTGTTTTTAATCAGTTATTTATTTGTCTTTAAACATATTTTTTACAATCAACTTAATGTTTTAATTAAATTAAATTCCAACAGATACGTGTAGCCACTAATTTCAAACAAATAACGGTCACTTCTCTCAATGGAAAACCCCAACTGCTGCATTAAAACACATCCCCTTCATAATTCAACGAAAATCAACGATAAAAAAATATTAAGCTGCTGAGAAGAAATTCTAGCGCTATGAAGTTTCAAGTTTGATGAGTTTCTCGACTCTTTCATCGCATCTCTGAGATCGTTCTGTCTAGAATATATTAATTTTGCAGAGAATAAATTTTATACAGTAGGAAGCTTCATGCTTGATGGATTTCGTCACGTTTTCATCTCATTGCAGGGATTATGAAGTGAATTCCCTAAATAGTCACTGAAACTTTGTGAATTTCGTTCAAATATAACTTATATTTTATTTAAGACCACAATATCACTCAATTATCACTCTAAACAGCTCAAAAGTGTTCTTCTCTCTTAGTTGGCATGTCATGTCATTAAAATCACATTTTTCTTAAAATAATAAAACCATTTAATTCATCAAAATCATTTAACCAAAATTATATCTTTATCTTTTTCTTCTTTTTTTTTTTGAAAAATACGCATTAGTTTATTTTCATACTTAGGAATTCTTTACCACACTTAAACTTTACAAGATTATTTTACATGCAAATTAAAATCTCTAGATGGTTTATTTAATTTAGAGATATTATTTCCTTTAGAAAACAATTAATCTTTGTAGGTAATTATATATAAAAATCTGAATGACCATAATTTAGAAAAATAGCCCTAGAAAAAAAGTATAAATACCTAAATATGAGAATTTTTTCGTAATAAATTAATGTAATTTATTTTAAAAAATAAGATAATAATTTTGGTTAAATGAGTTTGATGAGTTAATATGTTTATTACTTAAAGAATATGATGGTTTATTGATATGACATACTAATAAGAAGAGGAGGAGATTTTTGAGGTATTTAGTAATTTTTAAGAAAAATAGATAGTTGAGTGCTATTTGTTGAGTTCGAAATCGAAAGGGTGTCATGCAAAAGCTTAAAGTTTTCAAACAATAGGACGGTAATTACGACAACAAAGAAAAATATACTAAAAATCTATATATTAATATGATTTGGTCAAACGACCTACATATTAAAAATAATATTGAAAAAAAAAACTTAAAACCTATTAGGAAAAAATCTCCCCCTAAACAAAACTTTTTAATGACTACATTGTGGATACTATTGTGTTATGGTATGAGAAGGGGGTCTTCTATTTATAGATGTCCAAAACCTTTCCTCCAAGAAAGAGGTTAGCCAAATATGGAAAAGTTTTATATTTCACTTTCAGGAAAAGTAAAAGTAATTATGGTATTACTTTATTTTCCTTATAAAAAAAATAAAACTTAAATTTGATAAGAAAATCAGGGCAAAAATCCTAACAAATCTCTCTTTTTTGGCTTGATTTTCTTGACTTGATCCGCCTTCTTCATATCTTTGATATTTGTTCTTCACAGTCTTTATCACTGTTGTTTTGCATGCTTAAAAGTAGAGCTTTTGAGTTAAAAATATATGAGCTCTTTCGGGTTTAAAATATTTGAGACCTTTGAAGGGTTAAAAGTAAGCTTTATTTTCAAATATATAAAAGCAGGATTGTTGAAAATATGATTGACATATCTTTTCCATATGTAGTTGGACAAAAACATCATTATCACCGAACAGGTTGCAACTTGATTTGAAACCGCTTTGAACCTATTTAATCTCGTTTCACTACATTGGACCTTTGAACCGTAGGATCTGATACCACTTGTTGGGTACGAAATCGAGAGGGCGTCATGCGGAAGCTTAAAGTTTGTAAACAATAGGACGGTAATTCAGATGACAAAGAAAAATATACTAAAAATATATTTATTAATATGGGTTGGTCAAACGACCTACATATTAAAAATAATATTAAAAAAAAAGTTAAAATCTATTGGGAGAAAATCTCCCCCTAAACAAAACTCTTTAATGACTACATTATGGATACTATTGTGTTATGGTATGAGAAAGGGTCTTCTATTTATAGATGTCCAAAATTTTTCCTCCAAGAAAGAGGTTAGCCAAATATAGAAAGGTTTTATATTTCACTTTCAGGAAAAGTAAAAGTAATTATGATATTACTTTATTTTCCTTCTAAGAAAAAGTAAAACTTAAATTTGGTAAGAAAATTAGGGCAAAAACTCTAACACTATTATTGTCTTAGCAAAAACAAAAGTGATTTATATAAGCGACTCAAAAAACATGGATAACATTTTAAGAAAATAACTTTAGAAAAAATAGAAAGTTTAAGTAACGGTAAAAGATTCCTAAGCATGAAATTTTTTTCTTAATAAACTAATGTATTTTTTTTGAAGAAAAGAATAAGAATATATTTTGACTAAATAAGTTTGATGAGTGAAATATGTCTATTATTAAGAAAAAGTAATTTAATGACATGGCATGTCAATTAGAAGAGAAAGAGACATATGAGATATTTTTATTTTATTTTATTTTATTTTATTTTATTTTTGAGAAAAATAGTGATAGTTGAGCCATCTTAATTATTATCTCTAAAAAAATCAAAAGTATTTTTTGTAGGCAATTCAAAAAACTATTGTGACCATTCATAAAAATAATCCTTAAAATATATATGTCAAGTGTTAGTACCAATAAAGATTTTCTAAGTATAAAATTTCTTTTTAATAAATTAATATATTTTTAATATATATATATATATATATATATATATATATATAAAATTAAATTTTGATTAAATGAGTTTGATAAGTTAAATGGTTTATTATTTAAAGAAAAATGAAATTTTAATGACATGTCATGCCAACTAAGAGAGAGGAATATTTTTTAAGGTGTTTAGTATTTTTTAAGAAAGAGTGATAATTGAGTGATATTGTGTCTTAAATGAAACACAAGTGATATTTGAAGAAAATTTCCAAAAACTTGGGTGACTATTTAGGAATTCACTCAGGGATTATGTTGTAGTTGTTGTTTTTACCAGTTTGTGTCACTTGATAGTTTTTGCATCATAAGGAGCGATGACTTAAAGCAGGGAGCGATGACAATATTTTTTATTTTATTTTTGGGCACTTTTGCTTTTCAAATTATCGTTTTCCTCGACACATTCACCTATTAATTCAGGAAATATGGCACAACAATATTGATCAACCAAAAATTCCTCATTGCAGTATAGAAGGAGAACCTCAAATGGGACCGGATCTGGAACTACGAATGCATGGTGTTACTTTAAGTATGTTTATTGTTTCTGAAACATCTCCCTAATTTTTCTTTAAATTTTCTTTGTTAATAGCTATAGGTACAGGCTGTTAAACAACTACTAAAACATACTGCACATTTCATACACAAGACCTAGAGAAGCAGAGCTTCATTTGAGGATGAAGAAAAAGAACTGTATTGATTGGAAAACTGTTACAATGAGAATCCTGGGCTAGAAATTTATAGACTCACATAAGCCTCACATGAGCTTCTAGAGTCTTCTTAAACTATCTCTAACAACTTGAGCAACTAGCCTCCTAATCAGCTTGCTCGACTAGCCACTGTAACTAACTAGTGAAAGAGGAACAGTAAAACAAAACCAATGAAACAGTAAAAACTACTTCAATGGAATAATGAAACTGACACATTTTAACACTTTCCTCAAGATAAAGGGTGCAAAATATTAAGCACATCAAGCTTGCTTAATAGGTGTAAATGTGGATCTTGACTCAAGATCTTGGTGAGAATGTCTACAACCTGATGGTTTGTTGGAACATACATAGTTTTCACTAATCCCTCATTGATTTTGTCTCTGATAAAGTGACAATCAACCTCAATATGTTTTGTCTTTTCATGAAAAATGGGATTCAATGCTAGTTGAATAGCAGACTTACTATCATTGAAGAAAGTACTAGGCTTATTGATCGGCATATTCAATTCTACAAATAGACTTTTCAACCATGTGATTTCTACTAAAGCTGAACTTCTAGATATTGTGTGTTGCTTCTTAGACTTCCAGGATATCAAGGAATCACCAAAATGCATCACGTAACCTGTAATAGATCTTTTTGTATTTGGGCATGCAGCCCAATTGAGTCACACCAACACACAGGTTCTGCAGTAAGTTGAGCCTTGAGCCAAACATCCTGGCCTACAGTACTGTTTAAGTACCTCGCCACCCGATTAACATCTTCCAAATATGACTTTTTAGTCTATTGCATGAACTGACTTAAAGTCTATACAACATAGCTAATATCTGGCCTGGTTATGGTTTCATACATTAGCTTCCCAATCATCCTTTGATAAGAGGTAATATCTTTGATAATAATATCACCTGTAACACCTACTATTTTATCAAACTCAACTGAGGTCATTTTAGCAATAGTCTCTAGTGCAGTAGGAGTTGTTTTGGCACCAATAAGTCTTGTATTAGAAATAAGCTCAAAATATACTTTATCTGATTCAATATGACTCCATTTGTGGACCTCAACACATCAATTCTCAAAAATATTTAAGCTCTCCTAGGTCTTTGAGTTTGAACTGTTGATGCAAGATCTTTTTTGCTTAATTTATCATATCAATATTGTCACTTGTAATGAGAAGATCATCCACATATACTAATACCACAACCATTCCTCCTTTCTTCTTCAAATAAAAAAGAGAAAGCAAAGCTATAGTAAGCTTAATGTTCCATGTCTTGAAGCTTGTTTAAGTCTATACAATGACTTGACGACTCTACAGACTTTGTTTTGTCCTTCTTCCTTAAAACTACTTGGCATCTCCATGTAGACTTCTTCATATAAATCACCTTGTATGAATGCATTATAGATATCCGTTTGAGACATACACCACCCTTTTGAGACTGTCAAGACAATGACACATGTAACAGTAACCATCTTGGCAATAGGGGAAAAAGTGTCATGATAATCAAACCCTTTTGTTTACCGTACCCCTTGGCTAGTAACCTTGCCTTAAACCTCTCCACTTCTCTATTAGCTTTGTATTTAATCTTGTACACTCATTTTGATCCTATGATATTCTTGTCTTGAGGCATATCAACCACCTCCCAAGTATGATTGTCTTCAAGCAATTTGATCTCTAATTTCATAGCTTTAATCCACCTTTTATCCTTAACACCTTGACTGTAAAACTGAGGTTCAACTAATGCTAAAAAGTTAGATATAAAATAATGATAACTTAGAGTAGTGCTAGCATAAGACAAGTAATTTATTAAGGAATATCTGGTCCCTTTTCCCTTTCCTGGTGAGGTGTAATCCATGAACCAAGTAGGCTATTTAGGTACTCTGGATGATCTTCTTGGGATAACAATTACAGGTGCTAATGAAGATGATGCATCTACATCTGATAAACTAGGAAGAATCTCAGCTGGTGTACTGACTGGAGTATGTTAATAGGCACATCCTCACCAGATGACTCAAAAACCTGGTCAAGCAAATTTGATGCCTCAAGAGAATCTGCATGATCAGTGGTACCTGCTCCTATCTTAAGAAAATCTGTAGGTGATTCTGAAGTTCACTTTTCTACAAAAAGAAATAGATGCTCTTTAAACACAATATCCCTAGTAACAAACAACTTGCTAGTGATCAAATCTATCACCAAATACCCCTTTTGAGTAGCAGAATAGTCTATCAATACTGAAGATTTTGCTCTTTCTGAAAACTTGCCAGCTCTTAGTATTACTGAAGTATACATTTACAACCAATAACCCTTAAATGTGTCAAGGATAGAACCTTAGAAAACAATATTTCATAAGAAATTTTACCTCCAATGGATAGAGAAAGTGGTCTGTTAATAAGATAAACTATAGCTTTCACATTTAATCCCCAAAATCTCATAGGCATTTAAAACTGAAATCTGATGACTCTAGCAATATTTAATATATGTATGTGTTTTCTCTCAATAAATGGTTGTGGTGTGTAAGGATAACTACTCTGATTTAGTGTACTTAAAGATTGAAATAACTCTCTATACTAAGAATTAAGAAATTTTGTCCCATTATCTAATCGAAGGACCTTTGTTTGAGCATCAAACTGATTCTGAATCATATTCAAGAAGTTCTTAATATCCACTATGCATTTCAGTTGTAATAAATGAAGCCAAGTATATCTGCTATGATCATCTATAACAGTCAAGAAATAATTCTTCTTCTCAAAAGTTGAAATTTAATAAGGCCCCCAAAGATCCATGTGTCCAACATCAAAATATTTTGCATTTCTTGAATCACTGGTAGGAAATGTTAGTTTGATTTGTTTAGCTAATAGACAAATATGACACTTATTTAAGGACTCAAAGTCTTTAGTGTGTCTTAACAAACCGAGTGACTTCAAGACTTGAGGAGAAGGGTGCCTAAGACTTCTATGCCACAAATTGCAGTCTTGCACATCCACATTTGCATGGAACCAAATTTTGATGAGTGTTGTCTCTTTGTATCCTATCTAATCCACAGAGTTTCTTAAGGATGTATAATCCTCATTTCTCCTGACTAATCCCCTTTCCCTACCACTGTGAATGTCCTAAAATACATAAAAGTGAGGGTAGAATGAAACAAAGCATAAGAGCTACTTAGTCATCTTGGACACTGACAACAAGTTGAGTTTAAAGTTAGGTAC
The DNA here is from genome assembly GCA_030864215.1 of Capsicum pubescens. Lineage (NCBI taxonomy): Eukaryota > Viridiplantae > Streptophyta > Magnoliopsida > Solanales > Solanaceae > Capsicum > Capsicum pubescens. The sequence continues at coordinate 211,790,511 of CM061542.1, forward strand.
AAACAACACATCCCTTACAACTTCATCCTTAAGAACCTATGCTTCTTTAACATGTGATATATCTATTTTTTCTCCACTAAAAAGATTTAATTTATCCCTTCTGATGTTAACTATCTTATGACAGCGTGAAAAAATACCTTTATGTGCTGCAACATGGTGGGTGAAAATAGAATCTACTATCCATTCATATGGAATAACATGAGATAATAGGAAAGTAACTATACCTGATATATTAGCTTGCTTGATTTCCTAGGTGTCTTTGTTCAGCAATGTCATGAACTTTTTGTATTCTTCATTTGAGAAACCTTATCTCCTGGCTAGAACAACACTGTTGATCTCTTTTCTCCCTTGACTGCTTGAAGGAATCACTTGACTTGTATCTTAACCAAATTAATTTCTAGTGAAATTGTGAACTAAAATATAATTGGTAACCTGACTAGTAAACTGATGTCCATGTCTACCATATTTTCCATGAGATTGGTTATTATGGAAAGACTGATGTGGTCCTCTTGCGTTACCATTGTAAGTGCCCTTCTTCCTATGCTTTCGATCAGTAGGATATCATATCAAGTTATAAAAAGTTTCTCTAGTGTGTCCAATAAAATGTCAGTAATCATATTTTTTCCCGTTGAAATTTTGACTTCTATAATTATTTTTTGCAGCATTTCTATTCACCATCATACCTACAGGATCAGTCTTATCGCTTATGGTTGCAACACAGGTAAGTTGTTGAATCTCATCTTCCACTATCATTGCATATGCCTGGGTAAGAATAGGCGTTACCCCTTTCATTAATATTTACCTCTTAGCATGATTAATAAGCCATTCAGTCCACTCAGAAATTGAAATGGTCTGCATAATCCTTAGAGAATCTGAACGTTTGAGGTACCGCCACATTCAGATTGTGAGCCATTTTATCATGGGAGAAAAAGTTTTGCAACCTCGAGTACTGGAGAGGAATTAATTCCTTAAGGACACTTTGTGAAATCGGAGGACTTGGTTCTATTTCTACTTCATCTTATTTCTATTAAATAAACATACTTCTTTGATAGTTCATGTTGAACTTGTATTGAAGGAGTTAAACTTCAGTGTAGTTCTAGAAACTGTCTTGAACTTAGATTGAAGGGTATTATGCAAATATATAGATTGTGTACCCGAAACAACACAATATACAAGCTCGCCTGCGTGACAACTCGTGTGCAACTTGCCCCCATCTCATTCTTCCCGTAATTATCATCATTATTATTATGATCCAAAATAAGATTAGTTTTAATTAGAGCAATGAATTAAGCCATTTATGAAAAATTGTATGTCGTAACCTTAGTAGTATGATCCACTATACTTTTTGGATTGGATGGAATAGTTTATTTAGTTAGTTTTTCTATTAGTTCTTTAAATAAAGTAGTTATAATTGGTATCTTGGAATTAGTTTTTGACTTTTTAGGCTCGATTCGTTATAAAGTAGTTTTAAATGGAAGTCACATAAGATTATCTCTGAATCTTCTTATTGTTCAGAATATATTTGCAAAATTTTAGTTACGTTGCTAAAAGGAATAGTTTGAATTATAATAGGAAAAATTTATCAAAGAAATCTAGTGCAACTTGATTTTGCTGATGATTTCCTCCTGTAAAAAGGATGTGCAATCAGTTACTATATTGTAGATAAAAGCCAATATACTCATATTCAAAAGTGTGATTCATTTAGATGGGTGTCTAATATAATGCCACTCAGCAAGTAATCTTTGAAGTGCAATATCAAAGTAGAATATTACTTTTAGGTACATAGGACTACAACCAAGTATTAAGAGACTAACTATTTTGCAATTCGAGTTTTTGATTGAGAAGATGCTTGGTAGGATGAGTTCATGGACTTCTACATTTTTATCATATGTAGATAGAACACAACATCTTGGGAAAATAATATAAAAATATAACAATAATAACATTATTTTATTTATAAAAAAGGGCTAAGAATGACCCTGAACTATAAGAAAAGGTTCAAAAATATTCTTCATCCACCTATTTGGCTAAAAATATCCCTTCATCCACCTTTTTGGCTCACTTATACTCTTAGAAAACTAACATCCCTTCTTTATTTTAATTTTTGAAAATTATCTATTACGTGTCATTTTTTTATTAGATGAACAAAAACTCCACCTTCACCAAATTTTTTTCCTATAACTTATTCATCCTCTCTCCCTGTATTATTGTGTAAAATCTATCAATCCATTAGCTCTATCATAAGGATTTTTGTTGTTAATCCTACTGATAAAGTTTACATTTTTTTTTTCTTTTCTTTTTTGGAGTACGAATTGGAATGGGATTTGTTTCTTTCCCCACCCCAAAGTTGTTTTTGTTATCTTAAAAGGATGATTTATTAAAATAGGACATAAGGTACGTTTATTACAAATAAGAAACCATCGGCGAGGTTTCATTGACATGAAAGTCTTTAAAGAGTTCTTGCAAAATAATAGGAGGGGAATCATATGTAACGACATTGTTTTCCACCTTCGAAGTTGAAGCTTTTTGAAAGTAGCAAGTTTATGCCACAATATTTGCCTTCCGATAGACGTGGCCGATATGCGGTTCATCTAGATCCACTATGAGCGACCTGCAATCCAATAATAGTTGTGAGAAATACTATCTATTTTCTTTTAGTATTTGGATGAATACCTGTGAGTTAGTCTCCACTATTATAGGAGTTAAGTTCTTTTCCACAACCAATTTCAGCCCATCTAGAAAAGCTAATATTTCCATATGAAGTATTGATATTACCTTCCGAAAGAGTGCAAAATCCGAAATTCAGTCGTCATTATGGTTCTGAATAACACCTCCATCAAAGGCACCATCTACATTCAGTTTGAAGAATCCCATTGGTGGTTGTTCCCATTTAATGAAAATGGAGGCTTGGTTAGTGTTATTTTGGAGATAGGATGGGCCTAGATGGTAGTAATCAATAGGTTGAATTTCAATCAATTTTGGAGAGATGAGTGGTGAAGAATTATTGAAGATGGTGTTGTTTCTGTTTCTCCGAATGTTCCAAAGAATAAGAGGAGTAATTATTAACAAAAGTACGAAAATGTTACCTCTTAGTTTGATTAAATTGTAGGAAGAGCAGTAGTTTTTATATCTCAAATCAAGTGGTCATTTGAGGGGATGAATTTGAAGTGATCCCAAATTATTTTGACCTTTGGACAAAAAAAAGGAAAATATGGCTAGCCGTTTCCAAAATGTTGGTGCGTAAATGGCATGTATTTAAGTTGATAATATGCCTACTATAAAGATGTTTGGCAGTTGGGAGCTTCTTTGATGCCAGGAGCCGCATGAAATATTTTATTTTATTGTTTGTTTTCATTTTCCTTATCCAATGATCAAAGAAAGTACTTTTATAGTATATTTTATCTAGAGATTTTATGGAGAGCATGTAGGCATCTGTTAAGGAAAAAATCCTCTAGTAGAATTCCAGAAGAACCAATCTGATATTGGAACTGATTGATTGATGTATGTGTTATTGATAATATCTGATACGCCAAGAGGGACCTGAATAGATAAATTCAAAAATTTCCATGATCCATTAATCAGGATTTGATCAACATTTTGTTTAAAATCATCTTTTGATATAGGTGCTTGAATAATTTCTCTCAAATTACTATTAGTGTAAAGCCATCTATCCATTCGAAGGTTAATTTTTGTTCCATCTCTGATCAGTGGCGGAGCCAGACTTTTGGTTAAGGGTGTTCATATTTTTTCTTGGGCAAAAAACTGTTTAAAAAATAAAGAAAATAAAGTACCGTTGCACCTGCCAAAGTTCGAACCAGGGTTGTTGATGCGAAAATGCACACTCTTGACCACTGGACTATGTTTCTCTAGCATGTCAAGGGTGTGCAACAATATGTATATAACCATAAATATCTATATTTAACCTATATACTCGAAAAAAAAATTCGACGAAGAGTGTTCATCTGACCACCCTTCGTTGGCTGTGGCTCCGCCACTGTCTCTGACATCCCAAGAAAGTCCTGGGTTGAATATGTGATGTTTTTTACCCAAGCTTTTCCAGATGTAAGAGTCTCTCAATTTGTGGGTAATGGAGTTATTTAAGTATCTACTTTTATATTTATTTTGGATGATCTTGACCTCAATTTGTGGGTAATGGAGTTATTTAAGTATCTATTTTATATTTATTTTGCATGATCGTGATCCAAAGATGTGATTTATTTTTCATGAGGCGTCAGTTGAGGCTAGAGATCAAAGATGAGGTTTTACTATAAGATTTGTATATGCCTAACCCTCTCTGACTCTTAGGAAGTGTGAACATGTCTCGAGGATCCCCATAGAAAGTTTCTTTGAATACGATCCATGTGATTGATAATATTCTTTGACAATATGTTGATTTGCGTGGCATATACATAAATGAAAGCTCTGATTTAATCAAAGTTGTTCTCCAGTTAAATAAAGAAGCTTTGCTTTCCATCCATTGAATTTATTATTCATTTTATCTTAGTATAAATTTATAATCTTTTCTCTTAGGCTTAAGTTAGTCATGGGTAGCCCTAAATATTTTCCAAATTCTAGTGTGGGTTTAATTTGTAGAATAGAAGTTATGGAAGTAGAAGTGGTCTGATTCACATTTTTTGAAAAGAACACTCTTGATTTGTTGTAGTTAATTTTTTGTCTCGACATATCTCCAATATTTTTAAATATCGAGATAATAGTGTTAGTATTGACAATATTAGCTTTTGTGAAGAGGACCAAGTCATCCATAAAAATTAAATGAGAAAGAGGGGGTTGAAAGACTAATTTTTATAGGACTCCAATCTTGATGGCGTGTGGCTTGGATAATAGGTCTAGATAAGGATTTCATGCAAATGATAAACAAGTAGGGGTATAGTGAATCAGCTTGTCTAATGCCTCTCCTAGTATTAAAGAAGTTTGTTGGGTTGCCATTTATGAGGATAGATATAGAGGATGAAGTAACACATTCCATTATGAGGTTTATCATATCCTTAGGAAAATTTAGACTAGGTAGAGTAGTAAATGAATGACCATTCAGTTCTATAGAACACCTTTTCTAGGTCTATTTTAATCATCATTTTTCCACTTTTACCTTTTGATTTATTAAATGTGTGAATTGCTTCTTGAACAATAATCGCATTATCAACGACTCTTCTATTAGGGATAAAGCTACATTGGGTAGGATTAATGATTTTATCAAAGAATGGCCGGGTTTTATTTAGTAAGACTTTTGTTATAGTTTTGTAAACTGTATTACATAGGTTAATAAGTCAGTAATGTTCAAAAATTCACGTTAGTGTTTTTTTTACGGATGAAAAGTCAATGAGATATAACACTCCAATGTCTGTTGTATACAATTTATTACCATTTTGTATCCTATTTCTGCAGTCATGTTAACTAGGTTTCATGGGACTCATGTGGTATGCTAACAGGTTTATCCGAACACGAGGGCTGCATTCATTGATATATTTAGAACTCATGGCATTCGAGGACTGTATTCTGGATTCAACGAGAGACTTGTTCAGGAATATTAATCTTCCGAACATGAGCAATATGCGGTTTATTAATATCTGAATGAATAATGTTGGAGTTAAAAACGTTCATAAATGTGCGAATAATGAAGAAGTTTGTGTCTTCCCACATATTTGGAAAATAATAGGGTGAAGACCATCTGGACCCAGATCTTTTAATAGTTTAACAGAGTTAATAGATTCATAAATTTATTTTATAGTTAAAAATCGATTATGTGTTACTTGGTCTTCCTCAGAACACTATTCACCACTTTAGAATATTTAATAAGAGGTAGCTAGCGAGTTCGGTTGTATACACACTTCCGATCTGCTTAAGAATGATGGACTTTATTTTATTGTAATAACCCAAAATACACTAGACACATTTGCAACCCTTAGTTACATGTTTAAAGGTGTTCAAGTCATTATTTTACACTAAGTACAAAAAGAAATCAATTTTTAAAACCCCAAGAATTCAAGGATTTTATTTTGACCTTCCCGAGTCCAAAACGTCGATTTGTGAGTTGAAATATATTTAAGGATCTTAAAAGAGTCACCCAAGAGGATTTCAGAATTTTCAAAAGAGGTTTGGAGTGATTTTGGACCTCGGAGATAGTAACCTTCCGCGATATTGACGTGTCACGAAGGTTAGCCTCACGATAACCTCCGTGACACGAAAACTATATTTTCTTGCTTCCTTCGTAAAAAAACCAAGGGGCATTTTGGTCTTTCCCCCTCACCCCAAACGTCCAAAGCACGAATTAAAACCCCAAGAGGGGCATCAATAGCCCATTACCCATCAGTTTTCATATGTAAAAACCCATCCCCTTTCCCAAGAACAAAAATTCAAGTTTCTTCTCAAGAATTCAAGCATTCAAGGTCCAAATTTCAAGATTTTTCTTCAAAGATTCAAGCAATTAAGGTATGTGGGATATTCATCAATGGGTTCCTTCCACCCATTGAGTCCCAAAATCCCTTTTTATTCAAGTATGAAATTTTTATCCTCTTTTATGAAAATATCCATGTTAACTATGAATTAATGCATGCTTTCTTAGTAATTTTGAATTCATGCCATGCCAAGATGTTTTTCCCATGTGAATTATGTTGTTATATATTTTGAACATCAATAATCCACTTCATGTTTAGTTAAAACCAAGTCAATTTCTCAAGTTATGAAATAAATCATGTGTTTATGTTGTTCTAATAAGTTTATCATATTCGTGTACACATAATCACGAATTTCACCAGTTTAGTGAAATATACTATATTTTGGGGTTTACGAATCATGAATTCCCTTACAGTGTTTTAAATAATGATTTTGTATTTAAAGTATTATTCAGTGTTGGAGGATTTTAAACACCCGTGTAAGACCCCACAAATTCTAGTCATTTTGGTCCTTTATAGCATGCCAAAAGGGGTTCCAGACTTAGAAAAATTCAGCTAAGTGTTAAGACATAGAATCATTTTAACCTTCGTAATAGGCTGGTATTATTTTTGATCCTTCCAACCTTAAAATATTAATTTTTAAGTCGATTCATGATCAGGGATGTCAATAGGTCACCTCAGGTGAGTTTTGGATTTTTTTGAACGTCGTTAGAAGCTTAATTAAATGTCCAAAACAGTGAGTCGACGCGATCTCGGCCCGACGCGATGCCATCACATCGATAGTATCGTCAACAGCGTCAGGCGTCATCACGTCACTCTCAACGTGACGTGTTGTCCATCGCGTTGACCCCATTGACGAGACGCGTCGGATACAGCATCACTGGGCAAAGCCTTTAGTGCAATTTCCAGTGAGCTAACGTGATCACGATGCATCGCGTTGGCTATTACGTCAACCCCATCGACGCGACACGTAAGGTATTATGTCACTGGAAAGCTTTTGCTCATTAAAATCTAACTTTCCAAGGGCAATTAGGTCCTTTTACCCTCACCCACATTAGCCAAAACACAAAATTAAGCTCTCAAAAGGGCAAATATTCATTATTCACAAAATTCTCTCAAGAACAAACCATAGTTCATTAGGCTCAAGATTCAAGTCCTAAGAATTCACCACAATTCTCAAGAAATCAACAGTCAAGGTATGTTAGGTGTTCATCCTTGGGTTTTCTTCCACCCTTGGAGTTCAATAACCCTTTTTAAAACTATAAGTTTATTGATTTCATGGTTTACATATTTGAATTTGATTGTGTTCATGCATGTATTGTGGTATGGTTTTCAAATCAAGATTTATACAAGTTTTAAGTGAATTAATTAACAAGTAAGTATAATCATGTGAACCTCATGTTAAACCCTTAAATATGCAAATTGAATGTTGTAGCCATGATGTTTATATCTTGATGATTTCTATGTACATTAGTTATGCTCTACAAGTGTTTGATAGAATGTCTATGTAAATTGAATAGTGAATTCATGACATGTTATCATGTGGTCCCATTCATGTACAAGTTCATGCCTCTCAAATGTTTGACAAAATGCTTAAATGAATGCATGGTGGACAAGTAACTAATGTAATGCCTTCAAGATTTTGCCATGTTTTACTATTAATACTATCGAGTTCTGGGGTATTCAATACCAGACAATCTAGTTGTTTAACTAGAATTACAGTAGCTATAGAATAGTCTCAGCAACATCACGAACAGTCGTACTTAGTCAGTTATAGTACTCAGTGAACTCAGTCCAGTTCAGTCAGTCAACAAGATCAGTAATAGTTTAGTCATGCCTAGTACAGTTTAGTGATCAATTCAGTGTCTATTCAGTTGGGAGTAGGATTCAGCACCGAGCGAACCTAGGGATGGGGGAATTCCTGCCAGCAGAGGGTTTGACCCTTAGTAGCAGTCCCTGCATTATAGAACTACGTAGACAACGTAGGGTAAGTCATCCTCCTGCCACATTAGGGTTGACACAACTATATATACATTTCATGAGTCTTCCTGCCAGATTACGATTGACACAACATTGTTAGTATCCCTTGGCAAGGTGCTAACACCCTTCCAACTAGGGTCTTAGGTTAAACCCCAACTCAGTTTATAATTGGGGTATGTCGGTTAGATAAACACTCCCACAGTTACAGTTTCAGTATTCAGTACTCAGTAATCTGTATTCAGTCTCAGAATTCAGTAAAGAACTCAGATAGTTCTACAGAACCATGGCTATCAGTTATCAGTTACTTAGCAATCAAAATTTAGAATTTCAATGTCAGTCTAAACCTCAGTTATCAGTATTCAGTTACCCAAACTCAGTACTTCAGTTTTAGTCTGATTCAGACAGATGTTATATGCACAATATTACATAGTCAGCTTGATCAGTAGTTACAGTTTTGCATACACTCTTATTGAGTTATTTATGATGTTCATTCAGTCAGTTATCATCTCATGCATATGAGCCCATGTATATCATCCTGCCTCACTTAGCATACTAGTACATTTAAATTATTGATGAATACTCTTTCTTTTGTGCTATGATATCTCATTTCATATGTTTAGATGCATGGGCTCCTAGCTATACTTAGCAGCTCAGGTTATCAACAACAGTTATAGTGGTGAGTCCTTATATTTTAAGGACAAAGTTATGTATTTTAGCGTTCCAGTAATTCAGTATGTTCAGTAGTCAGAGTTAGTTGGGGACTTATCCCATCAACTCCATATTTAGACAGTTAGAGGCTTTTGGACTAGACTATTTCAGACCGATGTTCAATTTTCATTATTATTATCAGTATTCAGTATTTGTTTTCAGTTTATGAACCTTATGGAAATTTTATCCTAACTTCCGCATATATTTTCAGTGTATTATTATTCAGTCCTCATAGAAGGTATCAGTCATGTGTTAGCTTATGGTCCTTCGGGATTGTAAGCACTGTGTGATGCTCAGGGTGTTGTCTTGGGGCATTAGAAACTTGGTATCAGAGCCTAAGGTTCAACAGAGTCCTAGAAAGTCTGAAAGCCACATCAAGTAGAGTCTTGTGCATGGGTGTATAGTGCGCCACACTTATGGGAAAGAGGCTATAAGGCGTTTATAGGAAAAGTTCCCTTTTTTTAGTATTCATATCGTGCGAGTGAGCATAAGATCAAGTTAAACTCTCTGTATAATCTAAGTTTCCCTTCTGTTTACAGAATATGCCTCCCAAAAATACAACGGATGAAGAACTGGAAACCAGCTAGCACCTCCGCCCGTTCAGGCAGATCCCCTGGATGAGCATGTTTCCCACACAAAATTCAGAGCAGCTTTCACCAATCTAGCTCATTCTGTGGTAGCCTAGAATAAATGCCCAATTGATATTTAGGCCAACCCAATGGCCAATACTGCTGCAACTAGAATTCGGGACTTTACCTAAATAAATCCTTCATTATTTTTGGGGTTTAAGTCTGAAGAGGACCTATAGTTATTCCTTTACACGGTGCAGAAGGTAATAAATATTATGGGGGTAACCACTAGTGAGAGTTCTGAGTTAGCTGCATATCAGTTACATGATGTAGGCAGTGAAAGGAAGATAGGGCCACAAATGTAGGGCCTATAGAATGGGAGAAGTTTGCTACTGGCTTTCTAGATAGGTTTTTTCTGTTGGAGTTGAGGGAAGCCAAAGTTTTAGAGTTTATTAACCTGAAGTAGTCCAGCATGACAGTGAAGGAGTATTTTCTCAAGTTTACTCAGTTAGCCAGATATGCTCCTCATGTAGTAGCTGATAGCAGGTCTAAGATGAGTAAGTTTGTGTCTAATGTGTCTGACAGTGTGGTCAAGGAGTGTAGGATTGAAATGCTGATTAAGGAGATAGAATTGTCTAGGTTTATGGTCCATGTTCAACAGATAGAGGAGAAGAAGACTAAGAAGAAAGAGAGGGAGAGAAAAAGGGCTAGATCAGGTATCTTCAACTTCACTCAGCCTAAGTTAGAGGGTGGTAATTGTTCTCAGCTCCACCCAAAATCTTTATTTCCGACTCCGTCCTTAGCCAGCGCTCCGGTGTCTAAGTTCAGAAACAGTAATAAGGATAGGGCACCAGGCTCTAAATCTCAAGGTAGTGTTAGTAGTTGCCGAACAAATCCCCTTTGTCAGAAGTGTAGCAGAAATCATCAGGGTGTTTGTAGAGCTGGCAGCGATGTATATTTTAGATACGGCAAGCCAGGCCATAAGATCAGAGAGTATCCTCAGGTGGGTTCACAAAGTCAGTATAATCATCCCCCAACTCAGTCCGGTCACCCATCTCAGCAGGGTGCCGCTTCCAGTGCCACCAGTGGGCAACGTCCAAATCGACTCTATGCACTCTAGTCCCAATAGGATCAGGAAAGTTCTCCTGATGTGGTCACTGGTATGTTACAAGTTTACCATTTATATGTTTATGCTTTGCTAAATCTAGGAGCTTCTTTGTCCTTTGTAACTCCTTATATAGCTGTTGACTTCGGAGTCAGTCCCAAAATCATAGTAGAGCCTTTCTCAGTCTCTACCCCAGTAGGTAAATCTATCATAACTCTTTGGGTATACAGGAACTGTCTGGTTATGGAATCTCAAAAAGTTACTTCAGCAAACTTAGTAGAGTTAGAGATAACAGATTTTGACGTCACTCTTGGCATGGATTGGCTTCATTCATGCTATTCTTCAGTTGAGTGTATAAATAGAGTTGTCTATTTTTAGTTCTTGAATGAATCTGTCCTAGAATGGAGGGGTAGTACTTCAACACTTAGGGGTCAGCATGTTTCCTACCTTAGGGCGAGAAAAATGATATCAAAGAGGTATGTCTATCATCTCATTCGAGTTAAAAACTCTAGTTTAGAGACCCCTAATCTTGAGTCAGTTTTAGTAGCATGTGAATTTCCAAATATGTTTCCCAAAGATCTTCTCGGAGTTCCTCTTGAAAGGGAAATTGACTTCGGAATAGACCTTTTTATCGATACTCGGCCTATCTCTATTCTGCCATACAAAATGGCTCCAGCTAAACTTAAAGAATTAAAAGAGCAATTGAAGGATCTCCTAGATAAGGGGTTCATCAGGACCAATGTTCCTCCTGGAGCACACCAGTTCTATTCGTGCATAAGAAAGACGGTTCTCTCAAAATATGTCTTGACTACCGTCAGTTGAACAAGGTCACAGTTAAGAACAAGTATCCACTTCCTAGAATCGATGACTTGTTTGACCAACTTAAGGGTGCCAGTTACTTTTCTAAGATAGACCTCAGATCAGGCTATCATCAGCTCAGAGTTAGAGAATTTAACATTCCAAAAGCAGCCTTTAGAATTCGGTATGGTCACTTCAAATTTCTAGTCATGTCATTTGGTCTTACCAATGCCCCAACAACTTTCATGGACTTGATGAATCGCGTGTTCAAGCAGTACTTAGACATGTTTGTCATAGTCTTCATTGATGAAATTCTTGTCTACTCCCGCAGTGAAAATGATTTTCCAGACCATCTTAGAATAGTAATGCAGACCCTCAGAGCCCATTAGTTGTTTACCAAATTCAGTAACTATGAATTTTGGCTATGCCTAGTAGTTTTTCTTGGTCATATAGTTTCTGGTGATGGCATTAGAGTTGATCCTCAAAAGACCAAAGTAGTGAGAAACTAGCCCAGACCCATCTCTCCATAAGATATTAGGAGTTTCTTGGGTTTGGATGGCTATTATCGATAGTTTGTTGAAGGATTTTCATCTACTGCATCCCCCATAGATAGATTGACTCAAAAGAAAGTCAAATTCCTGTGGTCAGATTCTTGTGTGAAGTATTTTCAGGAGTTGAAGACCCGACTCACTACAACCCCTATTTTGACTTTACCAGATAGTTCAGATGTGTTTTTTTGTATATTTTGATACTTCCAGAGTTGGTTTGGGATGTGTTTTGATGTAGAGAGAAAAGGCCATAACCTATGCCTCTAGACAACTTAAGATCCATGAAAAGAATTATCCTACCCATGACCTTCAGTTAGCATCTGTAGTGTTTGCCTTACAGATTTGGAGGCACTATTTATATGGGGTATATGTTGATGTGTTCACAGACCATAAAAGTTTGAAGTATGTATTTTCACAGAAAAAATTAAACCTGCATCAGAGAAGGTGGTTAGAGTTATTGAAAGACTATGACATAAGTGTTCTGTATCATCAGGGAAAGGCCAATATAGTGGCTGATGGTCTCAGTAGATTGTCCATGGGTAGTATTTCTCACGTTGAGGATGGTAAGAAAAAGTTAGTTCAGGAAGTTCATCAGCTTGACAGGTTGGGTGTTCGTTTGGTTGATTTAGCTGAGGGTAGTGTATAGGTGCAGAATAGTTTGGAATCTTCCTTGGTTTCTGTGGTGAAGGAAAGCAAGATAGGGATCCCACTTTAGTTAATCTAAAAGAATCAGTTAGAGATCAGAATATAGAAGTTTACTTCCAAGGGGGAGATGGTGTGTTATGTTGACAGGGTAGGTTATGTGTGCCATGTGTGGATGGTGTGAGGCAGTGGATTCTTACAGAAACATATGGTGTGCGTTACTCAATTCACCCAGGGGCCACTAAGATGTACCGCAACTTGTGGGAAGTTTGTTGGTGGAGTAGGATGAAGAGACATTACAGAGTGTGTGGCTAAGTGCTTTACGTGTCAGTAGGTTAAGCTTGAGCATCAGAAGTCTAGTGGGTCTATGCAAGAGTTTAGTATCACCACTTGGAAGTGGGAGGAAGTGAGCATGGACTTTGTGACGGGTTTATCTCATACTAGTCATCAACATGATTTGATTTGGGTCATTGTATACAGGATGAACAAATTCGCTCATTTCTTGCCAGTCTATACCTTTGACTCTACCGAGGATTATGCCAAGCTATACATTAGAGAGTTGGTCAGATTGCACGGAGTTTCGTTATCCATCATTTCAGATAGAGGTACGCAGTTTACCTCACACTTTTGGAAAGCCTTCCAAAAGGGTCTTGGTACTCAAGTTCTCCCCAGTACAACCTTTCACCCTCAGAAAGATGGTCAGGCAGAAAAGACCATCATACTTTAGAAGATATGTTGAGAGTGTGTGTTGTTGACTTTAAGGGCAGTTGGGATGGCCACTTACCTTGATTGAGTTCGCGTATAATAACAACTATCATTCCAGTATTCAGATGACTCCGTTTGAGGCATTTTATGGGAAAAGATGTAGGTCTCATATTGGTTGGTTTAAGGTAGGCAAGACTGCATTGGAAGAGCCTTTAGTATTTAATGCTTCAAAGAAGTTTTAGTTGATCAGGGAGAGGTTTAAGACAACTCAAAGTTGACAGAAATCATATGCTGATGTGAGAACAAAAGATCTTGAGTTTGAAATTGGTGATTATGTGTACTTGAAAATCTCTCCCATAAAGGGAGTGAAGAGGTTTGTGAAAAGGGGAAAGCTTAGTCCCTGATATATCGGTCCTTATCGAATTCTCAGCCATTTTGGAAAGGTAGCTTACGAGCTTGAGTTGACTCTAAACTTAGCTTTAGTACACCTAGTGTTTTATGTCTCCTTGATAAATAAATGCATTGGTGACCCAGCAGTTGTAGTCCCTATAGAGAGTATAGATGTTTAGAACAACCTCTCTTATGAGAAAGTCCCAGTCAAAATCCTAGATCATCAGATTCGCAGAGTGAGTAACAAAGAAGTTCCTTTGGTCAAAGTTCTTTGTCGGAATCAGTCTATTGAGGGAGTTACTTGGGAAGTAGAAGCAGATATAAAAATAAAGTATCCTCACCTCTTCTCCGTATACTCAGACTCAGCTCGAGGTAACAATTTTACTTAGATTTACTTAGTTCCATGCTCAGATTACCTTTACAAACTTGGTATCAATTACCATTGCGTATCATCCTCATGGCAGTCATGCATTCATAAATCAGTTCAGATATGTAATCATGCTACAGTTATACATTTTCAGTATGAAAACTCAGTTTATCATCTTATCAGCAGTTTCAGTCATGTAATCATGCTTCGATAGTGCATGTTTAACATGTAAACTTAATCTATCAGTATTCTCAGTTCAGTCAGTCTCATTCGAGGATGAATGTTCCCAAGGGGGAGATATTGTAAGACCCCATAAATTCTAGTCATTTCGGTCCTTTATAGCATGCCAAAAGGGGTCCTAGACTTAGAAAAATTCAGCTTATTGTTAAGACTTAGAATCATTTTAACCTTCATAATAGGATGATCTTATTTTCAATCCTTAAAACCTTAAGATATCGATTTTTAAGTTGATTCATGATCAGGGATGTCAATAGGTCACCTCGGGTGAGTTTTGGATTTTTCGAACATCATTAGAAGCTTAATTGAATGTCCAAAATAGTGAGTCAACACGATCTCGGTGCGACGCATCATCCATTGCATCAAGAATAACATCACCAGCATCAGGCATCATCACGTCACCTTCGACACGGTGCGTTGACTGTCGCGTCGACCCCAGACATCAGCTGTAGCGTTGCTGGGCAAAGCCTTCAGTGTATTTCTAGTGAGCCAACATGAACACAACGCATCCGTTTGCTATTACGTTCACCCCATCGACACAACATGTCGGGTATCGTGTCACTGGGAAGTTTTTGATCATTAAAAATCCAAATTTCCAAGGGAAATTAGGTCCTTTTACCTTCACCCAAGTCAGCCAAAACTCGAAATTAAGTTCTCAAAATGGCAAATTACATTCATTATTCACAAAATCCTCTCAAGAAAAAACCCTAGTTCATCAAGCTCAAGATTCAAGTCCTAAGAATTCACCATAATTCTAAAAAAATCAATAGTCAAGGTATGTTTGGTATTCATCCTTGGGTTTTCTTCCACCCTAGGAGTTCAAGAACCCTTTTTAAAACTACAAGTTTATTGATTTCATGGTTTACATGTTTTAATTGGATTGTTTTCATGTATGTATTATGGTATGGTTTTCAAATAAAGATTCATAAAAGTTTCAAGTGAATTAATTAGAAAGTAAGTAGAATCATGTGATCCTCATGTTAAACCCTTAAATTTGCAAGTTGAATGTTGTAGCCATGATGTTTATATCTTGATGATTTCTATGTCCATTAGTTATGCTCCCCAAGTGTTTAATAGAATACCTATGTAAATTGAATAGTGAATTCATGACATGTTATCATGTGGTCCTATTCATGTACAAGTGTATGCCTCTCAAATGTTTGATAAAATGCTTAAATGAAAGCATGGTGGATAGTAACTAATGTATTGCCTTCAATCCTGTGCTTACAATCCTGAAGGACCACAAGCTAACCCATGAGCCGGTACCTGCTGAGAGTAATGAATAACATAATCATAAATCCAGATGAAAAAACAAATATGCTCTAGGTTTTAATTACTGAAATCAATACTGTGCCATAAATCTGGAAAACAAGTATCTAAATCTGGTAATATAAAGAAAATCTGAATAACTAATTGACATGTCAACTGAAGTTTGAGTACTGAATAACTACCTATAATGTTTTGAGTACTGAATAACTAGCTGTAATGTCTGAAAACCTCTAGACTAACTGACAGTGAGTTGATGGGATTACTACTGAGCTAAAGACATAAAGTAAAATAATCTGTCCTCGAAATATAAGGACTCACCGCTTCTACTGCTGAGAGTCAGAGAAGTTTTGGCGCGATCCGGGAACTGAGCATTAGAACTTATGATATAATATATTATAGTGCAAAATAAAGGTATGCGATCAATACTTTGAATGTACTGGTATGCTAAATAAGGTAGGATGACATGCATGGTTTCATGAACAAGAATAACAACTGTCTAAATATACATATAAAACATGGAGTACTAAATGAGAGCATGAAATCTATAGATTCTGAAAATATGTGAAATCTGTAAATATTGTGTATGCATGAAAGTCTGTAAATACTAAAGGTACGTGAAATCTGTAGATACTGGGGATGCATGACCAAGCATATAATCATGAACTGAATAAAAGTCCATAAACTGAAATACTGAAATAACTGATATCTGTATGCCTTGGGCAAACAACACTAAGACTGAGCTACTAGTCTAATTATTGAACTGAGGCTGTGGGAGCTGTCATCTAACCGATATGCCCTAATCTAAGCTAATCGGGGTCCAACCTGTAACCCCAATTGAAAGGGTGTTAATACCATGCCACGGGTACTAACGCTGGCTATGTAGATCCACTAGTCTGGTATATTGTATTATCCCGAAGTACGAAGGGTGTCAAGCCTATTCTGATGGGTGACCCCTACGAGATAGTCAAACATAAACTGATGGGTGACTTCTCATATCCTACGCTGGCTACATAGTTATGGAGTATAGGGACTACTACTAATGACTCTACCTATCTGACGGGGAAGCCTCCATCCCCACACTCGCTCGGTGCTAAATCCTACTCCCATCTGAATGACACTATGTTACTGACTATTTCTGAGTTTAACTGACTGATCTAGTAATGCTAATGATGTATTTTGAAGTTATTCTGAAAATAATGAGACAAGATTAAGTAAACATCTATTATTTTTGGGTATTCAATACCCCCAGGACTCAAAAGAAAAAATAGTAGCACAATATTAAACTTAGAGGACTTAACATGAAAACCTTTATCAACTACTCATTCTTGTAGGCATTTTATCAAACACTTGTAGTCATAGTTTAATCAAATCATAGGAATGTTATGAAACTTGGAGTAATAGCATGGATTCAACATGAATAACACTAAATCATGATTTAATTTAATGAATGATAACATTAAAACATGGGGAATTGAATAACAACAACAATTCCATTTGTATATGGTGTATAGTCATAGTTCATGGAGATTCATGGTTGAAAACTTAATTTAAAAATAGAGTAACTTGTAAAGATCATAAATTTGTAATTAAAATCAGATACTTGGACTCCATGGGTGAAAGGAACCTATCAATGAACATTTAACATACATGAGTTATGAATTTGAGAGGACTGATGGAGAGTTTTTGAGATTTGGCCTTGAATTTGAGAGCTAGGATTTTTGTTCTTGAGAAAAGGATATTCAATTTAAGAGAAATTGGATAATGATGATTATTTAGGTCACTAATGGGTTAAATCTCATGTTTTAGGCTGATTAGGGCCGTGGAAAAAAATCCAAATACCCTTAAAGGAATTTAAAAACTCAAAACTGAAAGCTGGAAATCCTGATTTTTGGCTCCGGCACGATGCTGTACTATCGCGTCGGGCCACTGGAAATTGACAAATGGGACTTGGAATTTTGGCTCAATGCGGTGAAATCACTGTAATTCTTTGCAATGCTATTTTTGTCACATCTGTGATGCTTCATTATCGCGGAGTCTCACTAGAAATTGCCAAATGTGAAATAAGACTCCTCCGTGACGTGCCATGATCGCGGAGCTTCATTAGAAAGGGACAATTGTGAGATGGGACATATACGCGATGCGGTGGAATCACGAATTCGCATTGGAATTTGACTATTATGATTTTACACTTCTCCACGATGCTCCACGGGCCCAAATCACGATTATTTTATGACTGAAACTTAAAATTGCCATAACTTCTTACCCGATTATTGGATTAAGGCGAATCTTATATAATTGGAAAGGTAGTTCAATTTCCCACTACTTGGTGGGATCTTAACTAAAACATAATACGTATTTTGGAAATTTATGTATGGATACTCACATTCTGAGATTTAATTTGTGCTAGGGAAATATGGGGTATTACAATATCTCCCCATTAGGATTATTCGTCCTCGAATGAGACTGGTTAGGCTGAGGAAATTGATGGAAAAAAATTACACACTAAACATGCATATCTGATGCATGGAATACATGACTGAACTGATTCATAAATGCACGACTGACATGAACATGATGTGCAACTGAAACTGAGCATGATAAAGAGAAATCTTAAGAATATTAATACCTTAAACCGAATCTGAATTCGCGGTGAAAAGATGAGGGTACTTGGTCCGCATATCTGCTTTTGCTTCCTAAGCGGCTCCTTTAATGGTCTGATTCTGTCAAAGAACTTTGGCTAGTGGAACTTCTTTGTTCCTTAGTCAACGAACTCGATGATCGAGAATTTCGACTGGAACTTCCTCATAGGAAAGATTGTTTTGAATATCCACACTTTCTAAGGGAACAACTACAGCTGGATCACCAATATATTTTTTCAACACTGAGACATGGAACACTAGGTGTACTGAGGCTAGATCTGAAGTCAATTAAGCTCGTACGCTACCTTTCCGAAATAACTGAGAATTTTGTAGGGATCGACATATCGGGGACTGAGTTTCCCTTTCTTACCAAATCTCTTCACTTCCTTCATGGGAGAGATTTTAAAGTACACAAAATCACTAACCTCAAACTCGAGATCCTTTCTTCTCACATCTGCATACGATTTTTGTCGGTTCTGGGCTGCCTTAAGCCTTTCTCTGATTAACTGGACCTTTTCTAACATATCAAACACCAAGTCAGGCCCTACTACCGTGGCCTCACTTACTTCAAACCAACCAACTAGAGATTTACATCTCCTACCATAAAGAACCTCAAACGGAGCTATTTAGATACTGGAATGATAGCTGTTATTATATGCTAACTCAATCAAAAGCAAGTGGTCATCCCAACTACCTTTAAAATCAACTATGTATGCTCTCAAATATCTTCATGAGTCTGAATGGAACTTTCTGCTTGACCGTCTGTCTGAGGGTGGAAGGAAGTACTAAGATGGACTTAGGTACCAAGAACTTTTTGGAATGCTTTCCAGAAATGAGAGGTAAACTGGGTGCCTCTATCAGAGATGATAGATAAGGGACACCGTGCAACCTAACCAACTCTCTGAGATAGAGTTTGGCATAGTCCTCGGCTAAATAAGAGGTATGGACTGGAAATAAATGAGCAGACTTGGTCATCCTGTCTACGATAACCCAAATAGAATCATGCTAATGACGAGTACGAGGTAGACCCATCACAAAGTCCATGTTCACTTCTTCCCATTTCCATGTGGGAAAGATGAACTCCTGTATGGACTCACTAGGCTTCTGGTGCTCAATTTTAACCTGCTGACACATAAAGCACTTAGCTACAAACTCTGCAATATCTCTCTTCATACCACTCCACCAATACATCTCTTGCAAATCACGGTACATCTTAGTAGACCTTGGATGAATAGATTACCGTGCACCATACGCTTCTACAAGAATTCATTCCCTCAAGTCCTCTACACCAGGTATACATAGCCGACCCTAACAACGTAGCCCACCATCTCCCCCTTCGATTAAAACCTCCACCTTCTGATCCCTGACTGATTTTTTCAACTTAACTAGACTGGGATCTCTATCCTACTTTTCCTTTATTTTGGAAACTTGGGAGGATTCTGAACTACTCTGCACCCATACACTACCTTCTGCTGAATCGACTAGGCAGACACCAAGTCGGATAAGCTGATGAACTTTCTAAACTAACTTATTTTTAGCATTCTCAACATGAGCAACACTACCTATAAACAACCTACTAAGAGCATCTGCCACTACGTTGGCCTTGCTCGGATGATACAGAACACTCATGTCATAATCTTTCAATAACTCTAACCACCTTCTCTGACGCAAATTCAAATCTATCTGTGAGAATAGCTACTGTAATCTCTTGTGATTTGTGAACACATCAACATGAACCACATACAAGTAATGCCTCTAAATATTTAAGGCAAACACTGTAGCTGCTAGATCGAGATCATGAGTTGGATAATTCTTCTCATGGGGC
The DNA here is from genome assembly GCA_030864215.1 of Capsicum pubescens. Classification (NCBI taxonomy): domain Eukaryota; kingdom Viridiplantae; phylum Streptophyta; class Magnoliopsida; order Solanales; family Solanaceae; genus Capsicum; species Capsicum pubescens. Next base: position 211,810,703 of record CM061542.1, read on the forward strand.
TTAAGTTGTCTAGAGGCATAGGATATGACCTTACCTTTTTGCATGAAGACACAACCCTATTCTACTCTGGATGGATCACAGTACACAATAAACCCATTTGAACCATCTGGCATAGTAAGAACAGGGTTGAGATGTGTCGAGTCTTCAACTCCTAAAAACTTTTCTCACAAGAATCTGACCACTGAAACTTGACTTTATTCTGAGTCAATCTGGACATGGGAGATACAATAGAAGAAAACTTTTCAAAAAACTGATGGTAATAGCCAGGCAAACCCAAGAAACTCCTAATATTTGAAGGAGAAAGGGTTCTGGGCCAGTTTCTCACCGCTTCAGTCTTTTGAGAAATAAATCTAATGCCATCACTGAAAATAATATGGTCAAGGAAAGCTACTAATCTTAGAAAAAATTCACACCTACTGAATTTGGCAAACAACTGATGGTTTCTGAGAGTCTGAAGTACGATTCTGAGGTGTTCTGCGTGATCATTCTCGCTACGGGAATAGACTATAACTAACATGTCCAAGTTTTTCTTGAACACTCAATTTATCAAGTCCAAGAAAGCTGATGGGGAATTTGTAAGACCAAAGGACATGACTAGAAATTCAAAGTGACCATACCTAGTTCGGAAAGCTATTTTCAGAATGTCACATTCTATGACTCTGAGCTGATGATAGCCTGATCTGATGTCTATCTTAGAAAAATAAATGGTTCCCTAAAGTTGGTCAAATAAATTATCGATTCTAGGAAGTGGATATTTATTCTTGATGGTGACTTTGTTCAACTGACGATAGTTAATGCACCTTTTAAGAGAACCATCTTTCTTATGAACGAATAGAACTGGTGCACCCCACGGGGAGATGCTGGGTCTGATGAATCCCTTATCTAGGAGATCCTTCAACTGTTCTTTTATTTCTTTGATTCCAGCTGGAGCCATTCCGTATGGACGAATAGATATGGGTTGGGTGTCTGGAAGAAGATCTATTACGAAGTTGATTTCCCTTTTAGGAGGAACTTTGGGAAGACCTTCAGGGAACACATCTGGAAATTCCTGACTACTGAAATTGACTCAAGGGTTGGAGTCTCTGAATTTGAGTCTTTGACGTGAACTAGATGGTAAATACACCCTTTGGATATCATCTTTCTTACTCTAAGGTATGAAATAAGATAACCCCTAAAAGGTGTAGTACTAACCCTCCATTCGAGGACTGGTTCATAAACTATTCTATTTCTATAATAAAATGAGGCGTAGCATGAATGGAGGCAGTCCATGCCAAGAATGACATTGAAATCCATCATCTCTAACTCCACAAGATCAACTGTGTTAACTTTTTGAGATATTGTGACCGAATAGTTCTTGTATACCTGCCTGGCTACATTGGAAACATCCACTAGGGTAGACACTGAAATAGGTTCTACTATAGTTTCGGGACTGACTCCGAAGTTGATGGCTATATAAGGAGTTAGAAAAGAAAGAAAAGCTCTAGGGTTTAGTAAACCATAGACATATAAATGAAAGACCTGCAATGTACCAGTAACTACGTCAGGATAATTTTCTTGATCTTGGCGGGACTGAAGAGCATATAATCTATTCGGATGCTGACCATTTGTAGCACTGGAAGCGGCACCTTGCTGAGTTGGGCAATCGGATGAAACTGGCGACTGATTGGACTGGCCCTGTTGGCGCAACTCCCTACATCTTTGAGAAACTACCCAACACTCTTGAATTCGATGGCCTAGCTTGCCACCTTCGAATCACACATCACTACCTGCTCTACACTCACCTTGATGGTGTCTCCCATATTTCTGACATAGAGGATTCATACGGGAACTGTTAACACTACCTTGGGACTTAGAGCCTGCTGCCCTATTCCAATTATCATTTTTGAATTTAGGTATTGGGGCACTAGATGAAAAGGGTGCTGGGGCTGGAGACCTCTGATGAAACTGAGGACAATTACCACCTTCTGACCTTGGATGTTTGAAATTAAAACTACCCGTTCTAGCCCTCTTGTTCCCTCTATCTCTTTCCTTAATCTTCTGCTCTTTTATCTGTTAGCATGGACCATCAGCCTAGATAAGTCCAACTCCCTAATCAACATTGTAGTCCTACACTCTTTGACCATATTATCAGATATACCAGACAAAAACTTGATCATCTTGGATTTGTTATCAGCTACTACATGAGAAGTATACCTAGATAACTAAGTAAACTTGAGGGAATATCCCTTTATGCTCATGCTTCCCTGCCTCAAGTAAATAAATTCTAATACCTTGGCCTCCCTCAACTCCAATGGGAAGAATCTGTCTAAGAAAGCTGTGGTAAACTCTTCCTATTCTACAGGCCCTACATTAACACCCCTATCAACCTTCCACTTCTTAAAATAAGTATGGGCTACATCCTATAATTGATATGCAGCCAGCTCAGCACTCTCACTAGATATTACCCCCATAATATCCGTTACCTTCAGAACCATATCTAAGAATTACTGTGGATCCTTTATAGACTTGGATCCTGTGAAGGAAGGAGGATTTATTTGGGTGAAGTCTCGAATCCTTGCTGTAGTAGTATTGTGTTAGCCTGAAAAACAGCTAGCCATTCATTCTAAGCTTCTATGGAGTTGGAAAGAGTGGTAAACGCAACCCTGAATTCTGTGTGAGAGACATGCTCATCCAGAGGATCTACCTAGACGGGAAGAGGTTCTGGTTGGTTTCCTGATCCTCTTTTATTATTCTTTTTTGAAGGCATGTTCTATGAATGAAAAAAAGTAATGAATTATACTGAGAGTTTAACTTGAGATCTTGCTCACTCGCATGACATAAATACTGAAAGAAGGGAAAATTTTCCTAAACACCTTGTAGCCTCCTGCCCATAAGTATGGTGCTCTACACACCCATGCACAAGACTCTACTTGACGCAACCTTTAGAATTCCTAGGACACTATAAAAACTTAGGATCTGATACCAAGTTTGTAACGCCCTGAGAGTACACCCTGGGAGTCACATGATGCTTACAATCCAGAAGGACCATAAGCTAACCCATGAGCTGGTACCTACCGAGAGAACTAAATAAAATGATCATAAATGCAAAAGAAAAACTGATATTCCATAAGGTTTTAATAACTGAAATCAACACTGTGCCATAAATCTAGAAAATAACTATTTGAATATGGTAAGATAAAGAAAATCTAATTAACTAACTGGCATGTCAACTGAAGTCTGAGTACTGAATAACTAACTGTAATGTCTGAAAACCTCTAGACTAACTGACTATCAGTTGATGGGACAGGACCCAACTAACTCCTCTAACTACTGAGCTAAAAACATAAAGTAAAATAATCTGTCCTCGGAATATGAGGACTCACCGCTGCTACTGCTGAGAGTTTGAGAAGTCTAGGCATGATCTGGGAACTAAGTGTCAGAAGCTATGATATAATACATCATAGTGCAAAAGAAAGGTATGCGATCAATACTTTGAATGTATTGGTATACTAAATGAGGTAGGTTGACATGCATTGTTTCTTGAACAGGAATAATAGCTATCTAAATATACATATAAAACATGGAGTACTAAATAGAGAGAATGAAATCTGAAGATACTGAAAATATGTGAAATCTGTAAATACTGTGTATGCATGAAAGTCTAAATACTGAAGGTACATAAAATCTGTAGATACTGGGGATGCATGACCAAACATATAATCATAAATTGAATAAAATTCTGTAAACTAAAATACTAAAATAACTGATATCTGTATGCTTTGGTCAAACAACACTGAGATTGAACTACTGGTCTGATTATTGGACTGAGACTATGGGAGCTATCATCTTACCGATATGCCCCAATCTATGCTAATCGGAGTCCACCCTATAACTCTAGTTGGAACGGTTTTAATACCGTCCGTGGGTACTAACACTGGCTATATGGATCCACTAGTATGGTATACTGTATTGTCCCGAAGGACTAAAGGTGTCAAGCCTAATCTGACGGGTGACCCCTGCGAGATAGTCAAGCCTAAACCAACGGGTGATTTCTCATATTTTATGCTGGCTATGTAGTTTTGGAGTATAGGGACTTCTACTAATGACTCTTCCTATCTGATGGGAAGGCCTTCATCCCTACACTCGCTCGGTGATAAATTCTACTCCCAACTGAATGACACTAAGTTACTGACCATTTCTAAGTTTAACTGGTTGATCTAGTAAATCTCATGATGTATTCTGAAGTTATTCTGAAAATACTGAGACGAGATTAAGTAAACAACTATGATTTTTGGGTATTTAATACCCCCAGGACTCAAAAATCAAAAATAGTAACACAATATTAAACTTAGAGGACTTATCATGAAAACCTTTATCAACTACTCATTCTTGTAGGCATTTTATCAAACACTTGTAGTTTAGAGTTTAATAAAATCATAGGAATGTTATGAAACTTGTAGTAATAGCATGGATTCAACACGAATAACACTAAATCATAATTTAATTCAATGAATGATAATAGTAAAACATGGGGAATTGAATAACCACAATAATTCCATTCGTACATGGTGTAGAATCATAGTTCATGGAGATTCATGGTTGAAAACTTAATTTAAAAATAAAGTAACTTCAAAAGATCATAAATTTGTAATTAAAATTAGATACTTGGACTCCATGAGTGAAAGGAACTCATGAATGAATATTTAACATACCTGAGTTAATGAATTTGATAGGATTGATGGAGAGTTCTTGAGATTTGGCCTTGAATTTGAGAGCTAGTGTTTTTGTTCTTGAGAAAAGTATCTTCAATTTAAGAGGAATTGAATAATGATGATTATTTAGGTCACTAATGGGTTAAATCTCATATTTTAGGTTGATTAGGGCTGTGGGAAAAGACCCAAATACCCTTAAAGGAATTTAAAAACTCTGAACTGAAAGTTGGAAATCCCAATTTTTGGCTCCGGCGCAATGCGGTGCTATTGCGTTGGGCCATTGGAAATTGACAACTAGAACCTGTAAGTTTGGTGTGATGTGGTAAAATTGTGGTAAGACTTTGGAATTCCATTTTAGGCACCTCCGTGATGCGCCATTATCACGGAGGTTCACTAGAAATTGCCAAATATGAAATGGGACACCTCCATGACGTGCCATGATCGCGGAGCTTCACTGGAAAGGGACAATTGTGAGATTGGATATCACCGTGATGTGGTGGAATTGTGGAGTCTCACTGGAATTTGACAATTGTGATTTTACACTTCTCCGCGACGCGCCACGGGTCCAAATCACGATTATTTTACGACTGAAACTTAAAATTGCCATAACTTCTTACTCAGATATAGGATTAAGGTGAACCTTATATCATTGGAAAGCTAGTTCAATTTTCCACAACTTGGTGGGATCTTAACTGAGAAATAATGAGTATTTTAAAAGTTTTATGTACAAATACTCACGTACTAAGAATTATTTGTGCTAGGGAAATACATGGTATTACACTGCATTACAGAACTACGTAGCCAGTGTAGGGTAAGTCTTCCTCCTACCAGATGAGGGTTTATGCAACCATATATAAACTTCATGAGTCTTTTTTCCAGATTAGGGTTGACACAACATTGTTAGTATCGCTTGGCAAGGTGCCAACACCCTTCCAACTGGGATTACAGGTTTGATCCCAACTCAGTTTATAATCGGGGTATGTCAGTTAGATGAACACTCCCACAATTACAGTTTTAGTATTCAGTCCTCAGTAATTAGTATTAAGTCGCAGAATTCAGTAAAGAAGTCAGATAGTTCTACATACTTATGGCTATCAGTTATCAGTCACTTAGCCATCAAAATTCAGTACTTCAGTGTCAGTCTAAACCTCAGTTATTATTATTCAATTACTAGAACTCAATACTTCAATTTTAGTCTAATTCAGATAGAGGTTATATGCACAAAATTGCATAGCCATCTTGATCAGTAGTTACAGTTTTACATGTACTCTTATTCAGTTATATCATGATGTTCATTCAGTCAGTTATTATCTCATGCATATGAGCCCATGTATATCATCCTGCCTCACTTAGCAAATCAGTACATTTAAAGTACTGATGCATACTTTTTTTTTTGAGCTATGATGTCTCATATCATAGGTTCAGACGCACAGGCTCCTGATCGTACTTAGTAGCTCAGGTTATCAGCATCAGTTATAGTGGTGAGTCCTAATATTTTGAGTATAGAGTTATCTATTTTAGTGTTCCAGTAGTTCAGTATGTTTGGTAGTCGTAGTTAGTTAGGGACTTGTCCTATCAAATCTATATTCAGACAGTTAGAGGCTTTTGGACTAGACTATTTTATTTTGATGTTGAATTTTTCAGTATTATTATCAATATTAAGTATTTGTTTTTAGTTTATGAACCTTATGGCAATTTCAACCTAACTTCTGCATATATTTTTTTTATTATTATTATTATTCAGTTCTCATAGCAGGTACCCTTCATGGGATAGCTTATCTCCTTCAGGTTTGTAAGTGCTGTGTGATGCCCAGGGTAAAGTCTTGGGGATTTACAACCCGATACCTATATCCTTACCCATGTTTCAGAATTAGAAGTAGCTAGTCAGTCAGCCATGATTTTACTATCATACTCAATTTGGTATGATCATGTTGAGCATTATTAGTTGTGATGTCTAGTTGAATTTAAATTAGGACCAGTATTAGTTCAATTGGGAGTAGGATTTAGCACCGAGTGAACTTAGGGATGAAGGCTCACCCTTCAGTAGAGAACGAAAACCTTTAGTAGCAGTCCCTAAGTCCCAAAACTACGTAGCCAACATAGAGTTATGAGGTTTCACCCTCCAGTACAGAACTGACACTTTCTTAGGGGTCACCCTCTAGTAAAAGACTGATACCCTAGTCCTTCGGGTCACTAGTTTAGTGGATCCACACATCCAGTGTTAGTGCCTATGGTAAGGTACTGATACCCTTCCAACTGGGGTTACAGGTTGGACCCCGATTAGCTCAGATTGCATGTTGGTTACATGATACCTCCCATAGTTTCAGTTCAGTACTCAGGTTATATCATTATAGGTTTATATGACCAAGTATTCAGTTATCAGCTATTCAGTCAGCCAGTTTTACAGATTATCTCAGTACATGGTTTAGTTGGTCTTACATTTTTTCCATGTTCATGCATCCATGTTCAGTATCTATATGTATTTCTGGTTAGTTCCTATCTCACATACCAGTACATTCAAAGTACTGATCACATACTCTCATTTGCACCATATTGATTCACAATATAGGTTTGGATGCTCAGATCTATGATCGCCCATAGTCAGCTTAGTGACTCTCAGCAGCAGTAGTGGTGAGTTCTCATCTATCGAGGACAAGTTATGTTCTGTTATTTTCAATATTTTTTTAATTTTAGTCAGTTGGAGTTAGTTAGGGATTTTTCCCATCAACTCCACATGTCTTACCGGCTTTCAGACTAGATGTTTAGATATTTAGATATTTAGACTATATATTTAGTTATTCAGATTTGTTTTTGGTTTATTATGTAATTCATACATATTGGTATTTGCTTCAGTTTTATATCTTACTAGACTTTTATCAAATTAACTTTTGCACATGATGTTTCATTATTATATTATTTAATGCTCACAGTAGGTACCAAATCATGAGTTAGCTTTGGGTCACTAATGGCCTTAAGCACCGTGTTATGACTAGGGGGTAACCTCAGGTCGTGATGAAGCTTGGTATCAGAGACTAAGGTCTTAAAGTGTCATAGAGGGTTTGAAGGCTGCGTTGAGTAGAGTCTTTTTCATGGGAGTGAAGCGCGCCACACTTATGGGCAAAAGGTTACAATATATTTTAGGAAAGTTTCCCTTTGTCCAGTATTCATATCGTGTGAAAGGGAACGAGCTCTATTAAATTACCATTTTTTAACTCTTCCTTCATCCATTTATAAGAAATGCCTCCTAATAGGAACAACAAAAGAAGGAACGGGGATCAACCCGCACCACCACCTGTTCAGGATGATCCCCTGAATAAACATGTTTCCCACACTAAGTTTAGGGCCGCTTTCACTACTTTGGTGTATTCTATGGATGCTCAAAATAAACAGCAGGCTATTGTGCCAACCAATACAGTGATGAATACAACAACTAGGATCCAAGACTTTACTCGAATGAATCCTTCATTATTTTCTGGATCAAACTCTAAGGAGGATCGACAAGAGTTTTTGGATGGTTTACAGAAGGTGACAGATATCATGGGTGTTATTGCCAGTGAGAGTGCTGATTTAGATGCCTATCAGTTACACAGAGTAGATCATACTTGGTTCAAGTAGTGGAATGAGGAAATAGGTGTTGAGGCAAGGCCTGTAGAGTTGGAGGAGTTTGCCATAACCTATTTAGACAAGTTCTTTCCACTTGAGTTAAGGGAGGCTATGGTGTAGAGTTCATAAATCTAAAATAAGGTAACATGAGTGTGAAGGAGTACTCACTTAGGTTTACTCAGTTGGTGAGGTATACTCCGACTATAGTGTCTGATCCTAGTTCCAGGATGAGTAAGTTTGTGCCTGGAGTGTCTGATAGTGTAGTCAAGGAGTGTAGAAGATCCATGCCGATTAAGGAGATGGATCTTTCTAAGCTGATGTTCATGGTCAATATATTAAGTAGGAGAATCTCAAAGAGAAGGAAAAAGAGAATAAGAGGGCCAAAAAAAGTAACTTCAACTTTTCTCAATAGAGGTCTGATGGTGGAAATCGTTCTCGGTTCTGCCAAAATTTTTTAGCCCCAACCTCATCTTCACCCAGTGCACCAATGCCTATGTTTAAGAAGGACAATAGGGATAGGGCTCTAGTCTCTAATACTTAGGGTAGCATGAACAATGTTTGTTCTAACCCCCTTTGTAGGAAATGAGGTAAAAATCATCAAAGGGAGTGTAGGGTAGGCAGTTATGGGTGTTTTGGATATGGAAAGCCAGGCCATAGGATCAGGGATTGCCTTTTTATTGCCCAAAGGGAATGGATCTTCATCAACAGGGTCAGTTTAACTTTTTATTATCTTCAGTAGGTCTCCCAACTTAGCAGGGCACCACCTCTAGTGCCACTAGTGGGCATCATTAGAACTGACTTTATGCTCTTCATACTCGAAAGAATCAGGAAAGTTCTCCTGATGTGGTTATGAGTACGTTATAAGTTTTCCATCTCTATGTTTATGCATTTTTGGACCTAGGAGCTTCACTTTCCATTGTGAATACTTATATAGCCATAGATTTTGGCAACAGTCCCAAAATCTTAGAAGAACCCTTTTTAGTGTCTACCCTAGTGGGTAGTTCTATTATAAACAGATGGGTATACAGAAATTGCCCGTCACAATGTCCCAGAAAGTTACTTCGGTTGATCTTGTAGAGTTGTAGATGACTGATTTTGATGTCATTCTCGGCATGGATTGGCTCCACTCATGCTATGCCTTAGTTAATTGTAGAAATAAAATTGTTTAGTTTCTGTTCCCTAATAAGCCTGTTATTAATTAGAGGGATAGTACTTCAGTGCCTAAGGGTCAGTTTGTTTCCTATCTTAAGGCAAGAAATATGATTTCCAAGGGATGTATTTACCATCTTATCCGATTCAAGGACTCAAATTTTGAAACTCCGAGTCTTGAGTCGGTTTCAGTAGTGAATGAGTTTCTAGAAGTATTCCTAGAAGATCTTCCTAGAGTCTCTCCCAAAAGAAAAATTGAATTCGAAATAAATCTCCTTCTAGATACCCAGCCTATCTTAATTCCACCTTATAGAATGGCTTCAATAGAGCTTAAGGAATTGAAGGAGTAGTTTAGTGATCTCTTAGATAAAGGTTTCATCAGTCTTAGTGTTTCTCCATGGGGTGCTCCAGTCCTCTTCATGCAAAACAAAGATGGTTCCCTCAGAATGTGCATCGACTATCGTCAATTGAAAAAACTCACAATCAAGAAAAAGTATCCTCTCCCCATCATTGATGACTCATTCGACCAACTTCAGGTTTCAAGTTACTTTCCTAAGATAGACCTCAGATCCGACTACCATCAGCTCAGAGTCAGAGAATGTGACATTCCAAAGGCAACTTTCAGGATTTGGTATGGTCACTTTGAATTCCTAGTTATGTCTTTTGGACTAACGAATGCTCCGACATCTTTTATGAACTTAATGAACAGGGTGTTCAAGCATTACATGGACATGTTCATCATAGTCTTCATAGATGACATTCTCATCTATTCGTATAGTAAAAGTGATCATGCATACCATTTGAGGATTATATTGCAGACCCTTAGTGATCACCAGTTATTTGCTAAGTTCAGTAAGTGCAAATTCTAGTTGAGATCAGTTGCTTTCCTTGACACATCATTTTTGGTGTTTGAATTCAGGTTGATCCTCAAAAGATCAAAGCAGTGAGAAACTGTCCTAGACCCATCTCTCCATCAGACATTAGGAGTTTCTTAGGTTTAGCTATCTATTACATTTGTTTTTTTGAAGGATTTTCTTTTATTTCTTCTCCCATATATTGATTAACCTAAAAAATTCAAATTGCAATGGTTAGATTCCTGTGAGAAGAGTTTTCAAGAGCTAAAGACTCTACTCACTTCCACTCGTATCATGACTTTACCAGATGGCATATATGGGTTTGTAGCTTGTTATGATGCTTATAGAGTTTGTCTTGGTTGTGTATTAATATAGCAAGGTAAGGTCATAACCAATTCCTCTAGATAGCTTAAACCCTATGAGAAGAATCATCCAAACCATGACCTAGAGTTAGCAACAATTGTCTTTTCCTTAATGATTTGGAGGCATTGCCTTTATGTAGTTCATGGATCATAAGAGTTTACAGTATATGTTCACACAGAAAGACCTGAATCTTTGTCAGAGAAGGTAGCTTTAATTATTGAAATACTATGATATGAGTGTGTTGTATTACTCGAGTAAGGCTAATGTAGTGGCTGATGCCCTTAGTTGATAGTCTATGAGAAGTGTTGCACATATTAAGGATTATAAGAAGGAATTAGTCCATGAGGTTCATCAGCTTGCTAGGTTAGGTGTTCGGTTGGTTTATTTGATTAAAGGCAGTAGATGGGTTCAAAATGGTTCGAAATCTTCATTGGTTGCTGAAGTAAAAGAAAAGTAGGACAGGGATACTATTTTGTTCAAGTTAAAGAAGGCAGTCAGGGATCTTAAGATAAAGGTTTTCTCGCAATGGGAGATGGTGTGATTCATTATCAAGGAAGTTTATGTGTTCTATGTAATGATGGATTGAGACAAGGAATATTAGATGAAGCGTATGGTGCAAGATATTCTATTCACCTAGGAGCCAGTAAGATGTACTGTTATTTGTGGAAAATCTATTGGTGAAGTGGTATGAAGAAAGATATTGTAGAATTTGTGGCCTAGTGTTTGAATTGTCAGCAAGTTAAGTTTGAGCACCAAAGGCCTAGTGGTACGCTTTAGGAGTTTAGTATCCCTACTTGGAAGTGTAAGGTGGTAAATATGGATTTTTTACAGGGTTACCTCATATGCGCCACAAGCATGATTCAATTTTGGTCAATATAGATCGAATGACTAAGTCAACCATTTCTTGCCTGTTCATACATCATATTCAGCTGAAGATTATGCTATACTCTATCTCAGGTAGTTGGTAAAGTTACATGGGGTTCCTTTGACCATAATCTCAGATAGAGGTACTCAGTTTACCTTTCACTTTTGGAAGGCTTTTCAGAAGGGTCTTGGTATGTAAGTTCATCTCAATGAAACTTTTCATCCTTAGACAGATGTTCAGGAGAAACGGACCATTCAAAATTTAGAGGACATGTTGAGGTCATATGTTATTGAATTGAAGGGTAGTTGGGATAACCACTTACCTTTGTTTGAGTTGGCCTACAATAATAGCTATCATTCTAGTATTCAGATGGCTCCGTTTGAGGCTCTCTACATAAAAAGGTGTAGATCTCCTATTGGTTAGTTTGAAGTAGGTGAGTATGCTTTAACATAGACAGATTCAATTTATGAGGCGATAAAGAAAGTTTAATTAATCCGCGAAAGGCTGAAGACAGCCCAAAGCCGACAAAAATAATATGTAGATGTGAGGAGAAGATACCTTGAGTTTGATGTTAGTGACTTGTTTTATTTGAAAATTTCACTTATGGAAGGGGTGAAGAGATTTGTCTAGAAGGGGAAGATCAATCCCATCTATGTTAGCCCATATAGAATTTTAAGATATTTTGGGAAGGTAGCTTATGAGTTAGAGTTACTTGCCGATTTGGCATCAGTGCATCCGGTGTTTCATGTCTCTTTGCTAAATAAATATATTGGTGACTCAGCTTCTGTTGTTCCTTTAGAGAGTGTGGATGTGAAATATAGTCTTTCTTATGAAGAAGTCCCAGTTGAGATCCTTGACAATCAAATTTGTAGGTTGAGGAATAAAGAAGTTCCCTTGGTTAACGTGCTATGGAGAAACCAGTCCATTGAAGGATCTACTTGAAAAGCTAAAGCAGATATGCAAGCCAAGTATCCCATATTTTCTCTAAGAATTCAGATCCATCTTGAGGTAATGGTTTCTCTTAAATTAATTCTCTCATTTTCTATCTCAGCTATCCAACTATCTTCATGTCATTTTATGCATTCATGAATTCAATTCATCCCATATATCATATTTCAAATTTAGTTCCTTAATCATGATTCAACTCATAAGTATTTAGTGTACGATCTCAGTCTTCCTAGTATCTCAGCTCAAACAGTTTTATTCGAGGATGAATGATCCCAAGAGAGAGATATTCTAATGTCTCAAAAGATTCTAGACACATTACCACCCGTTAGTTATATGTTTAAATGGGTCCAAGTCATTATTTTACACTAAGTACAAAAAGACTTAACCATTTTTAAGACCCCAAGAATTCAAGGATTTTATTTTGGCCTTCCCAAGTTTGAAACATCGATTTATAAGTTAAAATAAGTTTAAGGATATTAAAAAGGCCATCAGAGAGGGTTTTGGAATATTCAAAAGAGGTTCAGGGTGATTTTGGACTTCGGAGGTAGTAAGCCTCTGTGATATTGGCATGTTATTGAGGTTACCCTCCACGATAACCTCCGTGACACGGAGGCTGGACTTCTGCGATAAGCTCCGTGACATGGAGGTTAGGCTTCACAATAACCCCTATAACACATAGGCTGTATTTTCTTAATTTCTTAATAAAAAATACAAGGGGTATTTTAGTCTTTCCCCCTAACCCCAAATGTCCAAAGGATGAATTGAAACCTCAAGAGGGGCATCAATTGCCTATTACATATGAATTTTCATACGTAAAAACCCTTCCCCTTTCCTAAGAACAAAAATTCAAGTTTTTTTTCAAGAATTCGAGCATTCAAGGTCCAAATTCTAAGATTTTTATTCAAAGATTCAAGCAATTAAGATATGTGGGATATTCATCAATAGGTTCCTTCCACCCATTGAGTGCCAAAATCCCTTTTTGTCCAAGTATGAAACTTTTATCCTCTTTTATGAAAATATCTATGTTAAGTATGAATTAATCCATACTTTTTTTGTAGTTTTGAATTCAAGTCATGCCAAGATATTACCCCCATGTGAAATATGTTGTTATATGTTTTGAATTTCAATAATCTTCTTCATATTGAGTTAATACCATGTCATTTTCTCAAGTTATGAAATAAACCATCTGTTCATGTTGTTCTCATAAGTTTATCATATGCATATACACATAATCATAGATTCCACCAGTTTAGTGAAATATACTATGTTTAGGGGTTTATGAATCATGAATTCCCTTACAATGTTTTAAATGATTATTTTTTATATAAAGTATTATTTACTGGAGGGTTATGAACAACCGATACCTATATGTTTACCAATGTTTCAGAATTTCAAGTAGCAAGTCAGCCAGTTCTTGATTTTACTATCATACTTAGTTTGTTATGATTAGGTTAAGCATTATCAGATGTGATGTCCAATTGAATTTAAATCAGTACCAATGTTAGTTCAGTTAGGAGTAGGATTTAGCACTGAGTGAACATAGGGTTGAAGGCTCACCCGCCAGTAGAGGACTGAAACCTTTAGCAATAGTCCCTAAGTTCCAAAACAATATAGTTGATGTAGGTTATAAGGTGTCACCCACTAGTATAGGATTGACACTCTCTAAGGGGTCTCCCTCCAGTAGAGGACTGACACCCTAGTCTTTTGAGACAAAAATTTAGTGGATCCACACAACCAGTGTTAGTACCCATGCCAAGGTACTGACTCCCTTCCAACTGAGGTTAAAGGTTGGTTATCGATTAGCTAAGATTAGGGTATGTCGATTACATGATACCTCCCACAGTTTTAGTTTAGTACCCAAGGTTATATTAGTATAGGTTATCATGACTAAGTATTCAATTATCAGCTATTCAGTCAGTCAGTTTTACATATTATCTCAGTACATATTTTACTTGGTCTTTCATTCTTTTACATGTTCATACATCCAAGTTTAGTATCTATATGTATTCCAGTTAGTCCCTATCTCACATACCAGTACATTCAAAGTACTGACTGTGTACTCTCTTTTGTGTTTTAGTGTTTACACAATATAGGTTTGGATGCTCAATTCCCCGATCGCCCTTAGTCAGTTTAATGCCTCTCAGTAGCAATAGTGGTGAGTCCTCATCCATCGAGGACAAGTTATGTTCAAATATTTTCAGTATTTTTGTCATTTCAGTCGGTCAGAGTTAGTTGGGAGTTTATCTCATTAATTACACATGTCTTAGAAGCTTTCAAACTAGATATTTAGATATTCACATATTCAGACTAGATATTCAGTTATTCAGACTTATTTTTGGTTTATTTTGTAATTCAAACATATTGGTATTTGCTTCAGTTTTATATCTTAGCAGACTTTTATCAGCTTAACTTTCACACATGATGTTTCATTCTTATATTATTCAGTTCCCATAGCAGGTACCAAATCATTGATTAGCTTTGTGTCACTTGTGGCCTTAATCACCGTGTTATGACTAGGGGGTAGCCTCGACTCATGAAAATTATCTTTGGCAAAAGTAGAGTTACCCACCGAGCCTAATATCCCTAAAATTCAATTACGAAGAATTATTTTCATTGTCAAAGTATGCAAGAATGTTGTATTAGCGTCTCCTTCTGGTACCCGTTGAATTCTTTATTTAAGTTTCCAAAAATCCTGTTCTTACTTGGGTACATTAATATACTCATGTAATGATGAGGTTTCTAGATTATAATGGTAGTATTTTTTTCTTTTAGGGTCCATTTGTTGAAGCCCCCAATCAAGAAGAGTTCTAGACTTCTTTTTAAATATATTATCAAAATGTTCATTTTTCCAATTAGTAACATTTAGGAAGAAATATTGGACAACATTCAAGTAATTATAATTAGAGTGCCAAGAGTTTTTAACAATATTCTTAAACTCAGGATGATGTAACCACATTGTTTCAAACTTAAAATTTCTTTTAGGCTTTCTATTGCATTTAATAAGATTTAGTAACAAAGGAGAATGATGTGAGTGTACTCTAGGAAAATGAATAATATTTGAATCAGTGAATAAATATAACCATAGGGGGTTACATAAAAATCTATGTATACATTCCATTATAATGCTAGTATTATTTTTGCTCATGTTAGTCCATGTTAATATAGGCCCCAAAAATCCTAAATCTATCATGTTTAGGTTATTTATTCAGACTAAAATCTAGAAACTCTTTTATTATCAATAGGATTACCACTAAATATTTTTGATGCATTTGTAGCCTCATTATTCTCCACACAGTAGCCAAGGTAGATTTATTTTAATTGATATTTTATTTAATTTATTCCAAAGAACCTTTTAAAAACATAATTGTTTCTATCATATATGACTAAAAATGTCCATGGAGGGGTAATAGGGCTAACTTGAAGACTGACATGGATTTCCTGCTCAGTGCGTACCATTGGGTTCATCATCAAATTGTTATTGTTCCAAACGATAGCAATACTACCTGAGTAACCAGATGTAGGAATCTACATAAGGTCAGTTAACAGAAGGATGTTCATTAAAGTGTCGTGATCGGCCATCCTTGTTTTAGTTAAAGCTAAATGTGTTGGATTGTTGAATGATATTATTTTCATCATGTACCTCCTAAATGCTAGGTTATTTGCACCCTTATTACTCCTGATGGCGATCTTTATGAGTGGCTAATTTCTTAGAGTTTATGTCTCTCTCGGGGATAGACTTATCTCCAAGTTAAGTTTAATTTGATTTTGAAATAGACAAAAGTGACATTACTCCCTCTCTACCACTGCCATCAATATTGCATACTAATGGATATGATCTGCTGGCGATTGATATTTTTGATATTAGAGGAAAAACTATCATCAAGATTCATTCTTCTATGTTTATTTGAAAAGTAAATATTAGTGAGTCCTCTAAAGTTAATGAAATCATTACCTGAGTGACTCTGTTTGGCAGTGACTTCTCCATTTCCTAAGGAGGTGGAGGAATGCTTCTATTTAAAGGGGAGGATGAAAGTGGCAATTCTTGTATTTATGAGATCACATAGTCCTGAGAGTTTAAATCCTCCATTTTTATCAACATTGGTATTTGAGAAACAGACCAATTGGAATAATTTATTGGTGGGAAGAGTTCCTTATATTTTTCATGGGAGGGTCCATTTAGCTGTTTTGAATTTGAAGCATGTTCCACCCTAAGTTTGTGAGCTATTGGTCTTGGAACTAGTGGG
Organism: Capsicum pubescens; assembly: GCA_030864215.1. NCBI lineage: Eukaryota > Viridiplantae > Streptophyta > Magnoliopsida > Solanales > Solanaceae > Capsicum > Capsicum pubescens. Next base: position 211,827,420 of record CM061542.1, read on the forward strand.
TTGTCATAAGATTTTGGTAGTTTATAATGAGTTTGGACATTGTCGTTATTCGTGGAAATTGTTTCAAAGGAATCTCATGGATTATGTTTTGTCCATTTTTGATGTTCATTATTGAAAATATATGGGGTAGAAAGTGGTTATTCTCTTAGATAGGGTAGAATAGGAGATGAGTTGGGTGGTGTGGAAGTATTTATGGAGACTAGTTTTGTCGGAGATTTCCCATGTTAAAATTTTGAGAGTTTTGGGAGTATTGGAGATTCTAGTTCTCCTGGGTGTTTGACATATTTTTGTTCACTAGAATCAATTGAGGGTTTGACGTATTCTCTAGAGTTCTGTGGTAGTTTTCCAAATGTGGATGTGTGTAGCTTTTGTAAGGCCTACTTTTGTGGTGAAAATGGCGGCGCAACATTTTTAGTATTGAACATAGGATTTGGCACAATAGGGTGGTGAGTTGATATATAAGAGTTTGAAAATGTAGATGATTTTTGAGTTCCATCAATAGATATAGTTATTGAGAGTAATGACAAGTTGTTTGACTCTTTCTTTGATTTGTATTGCAGCTGTAGAAATTTTTGGTTAGGTTGTAAGGCTTTTTGTTCAAGTTGTGGCAATGGAGTTGTTGAACTTGTCATACTGTTGAGAGATGCGCAAATGGTGGTTTGTTTATCAAATGTATATTTGGGACTTGTAGTTTCAATAGATTTGGTGATGTTGATCGAGGAAAGAGGAGTGGTACTCTGATTTTTACTTCAGGTAGAAGGTTGTAAAGGTGTGATGATAAATGGCTACATTAGAGATATTACTGCTTGTACCTGGAGAATCAAGTTGTAAAGGGAAATGGGTGGTTGGCAATTGATGTGCATTAAAGCACATGTCTATTTGGATATTTTGTTTAATGAGTAACGTGGAGGGGGGGGGGATATATTCATATTTCTTGGAAGTGTAGAGCTTGTACACGATGGTACCCTAGTGGGAGCCAAAATATCATTCTTTTGATGATTCAGATTTTTTCTTTTCCTTTAACTGGTTTTCTAATATTATGTTATTATTTTCATCATTTTTAAGTGACTAAATTTATTATAGTAACTACTATATGGATATTTTTACCATTAATTCTTGAATTAAAATTTCTTCTATTTTTTGGTATTTTTTTCTCATGACTAAGCGTAGTTCATATATACTCATTTTCACTTTTTTTCTCTTTCCAATTTTTTTGTTTTTTTCTTCTTTTTCATTTTTTTCATAATCTTTTCTTTATTTCCTTCTTTTTCTAATTTTTCTTTTTCCTTTTTTCCACATTTAGTAATTCCCATAAAAGTCACTAAACATGGTGTCTCAAGAAGACGAATCCATATCCATATTATTTTTCTTCAGATAGTAGTAAAATTTGTGACCTAAACATCCACATATTTGACATAAAGGAGTTGAGATTTTAAAGTGTATTTTCGGGAGACGTGAACCTATGAGGACATTCAGGAGCAACGGTTTGTTTAACTGGGTCATAACACATAATCTCGTGTATCTACTAATAGACACATTTTTGGTACAACTATCTATCTTTAAGACCGTTTCAATCTTACTACCAATTTTTTCAAGGACTCTTAAGTTGTAATACTCAGTTGGTAGTTTGAAAAGTCTAAATGCAGATGGTATCAAAGGGCAGAGTTTTTGTGTATGGACTAAGTTGTGGTTCCCATTTATTGATGATAAGGTATTGAGAGCCAATAAACCATATACCTTGTACCAGGATTTTATTTTAGTTTTGAAGGTGGACTTATTTTATGAGGTATTAGTCTTCCCCTAGGTGAATCAACTTTGGTTCTTCATTTAAGTTCTACAAAGCTTTGAGCCTACTACGGAGATAATTATATACTAGTTTTTTCTCTAAAAATTTTATGATGATGGCTTGTTACCATGGGGTCTAAAGTTTCTTTTTATATAATGAAGAAATAAGTATAAAAAAGAGGTGGTTAATGCTATTCTCTTGTTCATCATCAAGATTGAAATGATGGAAGTCTTTTTAGATAGAATCTATTGAGTTGAAAGGATTGTTAATTAATATCTTGTCCTTGAAACTTATTTTACTTGTGCTATCAAATAGTAAAGGAATAGATGTAGGTACCTCTTTAGGCTTTTCCATCTTCTTGCTAATAGATCTTCCTTCTGTTCTTGGGTTTTATCATTCGTTTTCTCCATTGATTTTTTATCCTTGTGTTTGATGAAATTTATTTTCCTTTATTTCTCACTCTAGTTCTTAGAGAGAAGGCATAGGAAAAGAGCACTACAATTCCCATCTCAAAGTTCATTCCTTTTTCTTTTCTTGATTTTTTTTAGTTACTAAACCTAGAGATTTTGAAAAAGTTTTTTCTTTTTGAGATGGATATTGAATAGGGGTTGCTGAAAATATAACTTTTTGAAATTTCTTGACTTAGGATTGCATTGGATTTTCTGAATTTTTTTATTTTTATAAAACTTTCTTGAGTTAGAATTTAATTGGGATTGCTGAACTTTTTAATTTTTGGGACTTTCTTGAGTTGGAATTCTTGAATTTTCAGTTTCATGACTTTGTTTGAGTTTGAACTGAATTGGTTTTTAGGGAATTTTCCATATTTTGTAATTGTTTTGAGTTTGAACTAAAATAAATTTTATGTAGATTGGAGGTTTGAGTGTAAAGTGTGTGGGCGTGGGAGGAATGGAGATTCCAAACAAATAAAAGGGTCGATTTCTCTCTGCAATAAATTCATGGCATTACTATCAATCAATTAGCATTATCACTAGAATTTAGTATCAAGAACTCTATGCATCATAAAAATAACATAATAAAACAGGGACGAAGAATGTAACACCTTGCATTTTTGAGCTAAAAATCAAACCGTCGTTCCTATATATGTAAACTCTAATCGCATGATTTATAATTAAATTCATGTGTCATGATCTTTATCCTAGTTTGTGAAGTGACTATGGGATAAAAAATACTCATAGAAATCAATTAGAGCAAAGTTGAGCTAAGAACTTTCGATTCGTCCAAAGTTTGGCATTTGATTCTATAAGGGTCAAATTTGAACATGTATAACTTTTGATGTATGAGGCATTTTTCAACACGAGACCTATCAAATTGTAGAAAATTGAGTTAGATTTCTAACGATACCAATTTTGCCTTAATCCGATACCCGAGCAAAAAGTTATGATTATTTTTTGTCAGGACCAGTAAGCCACCGTGATAGTGGCACATCGCGGTAAGTCTCTAAATCAGGTTTCAATTGCAAATTTTAACTCCGAGGGGAAGTGTTGAGTTTTTCCTATAGTCCCTTGTCATGAAAACTAAAATTTAAGCATCATTAGGGAATTATTGCCCAAAACTGCTCAAATTATCTCCCAAAACACACCCTAACTCCTCCCCCAAAGATCAAGAATCAAGATTTTAAATTCAAGATTTCAATGAAACAAATTAAGATTTGGGTTCTATTCTTCTAACTAAATAACATAAGGTATTTGAGACTATCCTTAAACTCCATGAGCATGAATTTTATCATTTTTATCAAGTATAATGATTTATAATCATGTTGCAAATTAAGGGTTTTGAATATTATTTCAAAAAGCTTGTCATAAAGATTGTTTTGATGAAAGTGTGTGCATTGTGTTGAATTCTTTTCGTGGAAATCAACTTTTCAACACTTATGTATATATGTTTATAGTTTGAAAGGTTTAATTGAGAGCATGAACAATGAATTTCCTTTCTTGTGATGAATTATGGTTTCTATTTGCATTACGAATGATTTTGAATGCATGAACTAAATTTTGGAAGTAAGTTCCTTAACATCATGGTGTTTGACATGGTTTATGTATGATGAAAGGAAGTTTTCTTACCATTCCTATACTCTTTGCATTAAAAAGAAGAATTGTATGTGAATGAATAATTGACATGCCCACCTCATGTTTAAGTATTGTGAAAAAAGAGTAATTGCATACAGATTTCTTGAGGTTTCAAAATGATGACTCTCTTGTGATGTTATAACTCTTTAGTGGTCATTTGCATATTTTGAATAAGATGGGTTGTGAAATTGACACAATATGAATGACTTGCAAGTCTGGGTATGACGATACCTTGTGATGACATGACCTTAAAATTTAAAGCATTGAATGATTTTGTATATGAAGTTTGATGTTTAAAGAACTAATAGTTGGGCTTAAGAAATCTAGTTGGTTACTCGAAGAAGGTGTTTGAATGTAAGGGCTCATCGCTGAAAACCGTAGTTGCCGATACAGTACTTATGATATTATATCCTATATGGGAGTATAATTAAACTAGGACATCTCACATGGGGGAGGGGGTGGGGGGTTCCTACGGTGTACTCATATAGGGCCATCACCATCACCAAATCCTAGTGGCTACTTTGATTGGAGGTAAAGCCCGTGGAATTCCATATTTGTAGGGTGTACCGACTAGCTCAGAAGAATAACAAAGAGTGAGTCAAAGTTGTCAAGAATTATTTTGAAGTGCACTAAAGTATGCCAATGTATTTTTACTTTCATGGTTATTACGAAATGCTCTCCTTTATTTTGTATAAAAGGCATGCTATTTTTGTGTTGTTTCACATACAATACAGTTGTATTAACCCTCTATATTTCAGGATCTGAGGCACAGTCCCGGGGTCCCACTAAGTAGTAGGTCAAATCCTATAAGAGTTTGCAGTTGGTGAGCCTCCCTTTATTTTGGAAGGCCTTTTTTAGAATATTATTAGTTTATTTTGATTTATGTTCAGTCCAACTGGGGGTCTTGTCCTTATTTTCATATAGATATTGGTCTTTGGTATTGTTATAGATTTCACAAACTAGTGTCGTGTGTTTTCAAATATTATGAATTAAATTTTGTATTGTTCAATTGAAGTAAGAGAATCACCATGTTTCCTTTTTGCTATATTTCTGCATTTTCTTACTGTGTATGAATTGTATATATGATTGCCAGTTAAAGAAGGGTTATCGGGCCTTTATGCTTCGGGATGCCCATCACGGCCAGGGCCTTGGTTCGGGTCTTGAAAAATTTGGTATCAGAGCACGGTTCATGGTCCCAGCATGTCTGCAAATTTGTATGGGTAGAGTCCCTTTTATGGGTGTGTAGCGTGCCACACTTTTAAGGGAGAAGCTACTTGGCATTTAGGAATGTTTTTCTTTCTTCATGTTCTAGTTTATGCTATGGATCCTAAATGTATCTCTTTCATACTTTAGTTTGTGCTATAACATCATCCATACTAAAGTTATCCCTATTCATTGCATACTCCAATATTATCAGATATGTCTCATTGTCGAGGCGATTCAAGTGTAGAAGCTTAGAGTCTAAATGATGTGGTCCTTTTTGATTGAGCCATAAATAATTATAAATTTTAGAAGGACTTGGTATGAGTCTATAAGTGCTTTAAAGAGTATTGATTTAAGCTTATACCCCTATCTACATCAATCATGCATTTGAGCCTGAGGTATGAAATATATTCAGTCCCATTTAAAATTTTTGTTGTGGATGTCATGCTTAAGGGTAGTGCTATAGGTTAGAATGTTGGAACAATATTTCCACTCGAGTAGTAGTATGTGATAAGGTTTCATACCTTATTTGTAGTAAGATGATCCCCAAGTTAGTGATATGACATCACAAGCTTAGAAGTTAGAACAAGAGGGACTTTTGCGTAAGAAATCTAGTTTAGTTGTATAATTGTGGATTTCAGGGTTGGTTGCCATTTTATAGTGATAGACTAATGTGGTAGAAATATTTGTTGATTGTATGGTAGTATGTGGAGGAAGTGTTTGGGAAGGAGCCTAGAGTGGACAATTATGATGGTTATAGAAATCCCTTACAGGCTGTAAATGGAAAAAGTTAGATTAGCCAATAAGTTATAGGTGTAGACTCATTGCTATATATGGAATTTTAAAGGTAGTTGTGATGTATGAATGGGAAGTTTAGGACCTGAAAATTTTTTCTAAGTGTTGAGAGACTTAGACATATTTTTGTAACGCCCCAAATCTGGTACCCAGAATGCTACCCCGAAGGATCACAAGCTAACCCATGACTGATATATGTACCTGCATACTGCATAAAATACTGAATAATGCTGAAACATGAATTTAAAGGCCATAAGGTTCACATAACTGAAGTAAAATATAACATCTAAATTGGGTAAGAAATACCCAAAACAAAACTGAAAATACTGAAGTCTGAAACATAATAGTTTAGAAAACCTCTAACTGACTGAAATTTCTGAATAAGGAGTTGATGGGACATGTCCTCAACTAACTCCAACTAATAAACTAATTAATGAGATAATAGAGAAATAATCATGTCCTCGAATGATGAGGACTCACTTCTAACTCTGACTGTTGAAACTAGAATCTACTGCTGATCTAGAGCTCGTGTCTCTAAACCTATGGTATAATACACCATAGCACAAATGTGTTAGTACTTTGAATGTACTGGTATGCATGTGAAATAGGCTGAATGCATGGGGTTCATATGCATGAACAATACTAGCTAACTGACTAATATGAACAAGAGAATACATGCATGCATACATAGTAACTATATCTGAAATTGTGATAACATGAGTACTGAATCTGAATACTGATAACATGACATACTAATAACTGATATAATTGATAACATGAGTGATTATATCTGTCAGTCCTGAATCTGGTGGAATTATTTGAGTTTTGTTTTGTATCTGAGTTGACTGTATCTGTATCTGACAGTCCTGGATTCTGACGAACTATCTAAGTTCTTTTACTGAGACTGATACTGAGACTATGGGAGGTAGTCATCTAACCGACATACCCCAAATAATGCATTATAGATGAATTGGAGTCCAATCTATACCATAATTGGAAGGGTGTTAATACCACGCCATTGGTAAGGAAAATATGTGAGTGACCCTAATATAACAGGTAACTCTAATGAGAACGGTGGGAACCCTCATATAGAAGGCTAAGCCACCTCATCTACCCTCATATAGCAGGCTATGATGTCTCAACCTATGCTGGCCACATAGTTCTGGAATGCAAGGATTTCTTCTAAGAATCACACCCTCATATGACAGGTGAGTTCCCACCCTTGGGTTCGCTCGGTGCTAATTTCTACTCCCATCTAAATAGACACTGAACATAACTTACTGAACTGAATATGGAATGATTACCGACTTCTATTGACTGACAGAATACTACTGACATCTGACAACTGACTGAGTTGATGAGATCATGGAGATTTCATGAGTCATAAGATTGTCTGAAGTCTAAGGATCATGGCTTGATTGAGAGTATCGTGAAAACTTGACATGGCTTTAAGCACACAACTAATGTTTCGGGTACAAGTACCCCCAGGACTCAATGGAAGGAAACTGACCAAGAATAACTTACTTGAACATATAACTAACATCATAATCCATAATACATTTATAGAAGCATTCCAACAAAACATGTGATAGGCATAACTTGTACATACATGGAGATTTCATGATATCATACTAGTTGGGCATTGTTCCTTCATCTAGGAATTTAATCAAACACATGATAGGCATAGCACATGTAGACAATATTATACAACAATTAATCATCATGATTCATCTCTAATTTCATCATCCTAGGGTTTATTCATAGGTTCACATGAATATACATCTATACAAATCACTTCCATATAAAATTGATCACCCAACATAGATTTTAATTCAATTGATCATTCTCAACATAAACAAAATAAACCCAACATGAAATTCATAAAGAAATCCATAAACTTAAACTTAGAAAAAAGATTCTTGGATTTCATGGACGAAAGGAGTCCATGAATAAACACTACACATATCTTGGTTTGTGATTTCGTGAAGATTGACGGAGGAAATCCTTGATTCTGAATCTTCTATGAAAGCCCTAGGTTGTTCTTGAGAAGTTTTTGAGAGAAGAGAGTGTATTTTGGGTGACAAATGGCTGAATCACGTGTTAAAGGGCTTAGATAGGGTGGGAAGTTAACCCTTTTAACCCTGGACGCATCATTTAATTTCAGTAAATTTTTCTCGAACTGGGCCTTTGGAGCGATGCGCTTCTATCACGCTGTGTCACTGGAATTTGAAAATTGGGAAACTGAGGGATGGCACGATGCTTAGCCATCACGTTTCCCCTTCTTTTACGACCTGGAACTTTGGCGCGATGCGGAAGAAATCGCGCTAAAACACTGGAAAAGAACAATTCTGAATTTGGGCCCTAGCGTGACGTGCCATAATCGTAAACCCATACTAGAATTTTCCAAATGACATTTTCTCTTGTGGCGCGGCGCGCTACTGACTAATATGGCACTGTTTTACGACGGGAACTTAAAATAGTCGTAACTTTTGACTCAGTTATCGGATTTGGGCAAATCTTATATCGATGGAAAGCTTATTGAATTTCCCACATGAAAAAAGTGAAAATCTTGAAAATTACTCATGGAATAACCATCATTCAATTTAGAATCTAATACTAGATATTCTTGAGATGAAATTAGCTAGAAAAAAGTATGGGGTATTACAATTTTAAGCCTCTTAACTTTGAAGATTTTTAAATTGGTCTTCCCGACCCCTAGATGTAGATTTTTGAGTTTATTCATGTTTAAGGATGTAAGGAGCATGTCTCGAGAAAGTTTTAGATTTTTCAAACGAGGATTGGGTTATGTTTGGATTTCAATTTTAGAACCTCACGATGATAGTGGCACATCGCAGAGGTAATAGTGATGAGGCCTTCACCGTATCGCGGTGACCTTATTATCGGCATTCCAGTTGCGAATTTAAATTGCTAGAAGGGAAATGTAGTCTTTTCCTATCATTCCAATTCATAAATGAATGAAGTATATCATCAATTAGGGAACATATTACCCATTAGTATAGTATACGTCATGCTTTATATGATTGGTATTTCTAGACTAAAGTCTTGAACTGTAGATGTGGATGGTGGTAATAAGAATAGTAACTTAAGATTTATGATGCATGTTTTGTGGGAGTAAGTAGTAGGCTTGATTTGAAGTGTGCAATAGCCTAGACTGGAAATTTGTAGAATAATGAGTGGAAAAACATTGTAAAGTATATATATATATATATATACATGAGAACAAGAGTGAATAAATATGAACTATGGTTGAATCATTAAGTGGTTAAAAACATGTGTATATAAGAATAAGTTGAAACCCCCCAGGTAGCATATTGTTAGATAAGATTTATATATGTATAAATGTCATGTGTACCTAGTTCATATTCTTGAATTTTATAGTTTGGAGATGTCTGGGGAGTTGTTGTTTGGTGATCTTTAGAGTTAAACTTGAGGAAATTTAGGTAGGAAGTATACTCCTTTGGTATAGTTGTACAAATTTTGTTAAGTTGTAAGTTAGGTGATTAGAGGTGTAATGTTAGTATTCAAAGGAGTGTTAAGTGTTTAGAAGAATAGATCCCCATGCCCACGTTAATGTTATTCATAAGTCGCTGACTTTGGGGGTTGGAGAAAGTTATGATTAGTGTCCCAGAAGGGGGAGGTCCTAGGAAGAATTTTGTGTGTTCTTATTAAAAATTATTGAAGGAAGTTGTGTTTATGGGTATCCTACCCCTCATTGTGTTAAGAGTTGTGGTTATGGATTTGGTGAGAGGATATGTCTGCAGGTCTAGGATTGTGACTTTGATCTAAGGGGGATATGGTGAATTCAGGTAGTTCCTGAATTTTCTTGAGGTGTCAAGTTTCATGAAGGAGTCATGATAAAATCTACTCCTCCTATTTCAATTTAATGAGGATATTCTACCAATGTCTTAGGGATTGAAGTCTTGCCTATGCGCAAAGTTCGAGTTATCTATGCAACTTATGTTATGATACGATCTCCAAACTAGAAGCAATGATGCTTCAGTAACCTAATATTTCAAGTATTCAAGCCCTATGTTATATTGCTCATGATCCACAAAAACCCATACCTGACATCATGCTGGGGCCTAAGAAAATATATTTCTATATGTCACCAATTCATTTTGTGTTGGGTTTAGCCAAAGTGATAAAGTTTATGCAAACTCATGACGATATCAGCTCTGAAAATGAAAAGCAATTGCTTCAGGTACCAATCCTTTTCTCAATTGTTGATTTTATGAATTTCAACTTTATGTTATTCCTTTCCTGATATATTCTCACCTGTTTCTCATGGGGCCCAGTCCCAAGAACCCATGTTGTATAGGTTTACGTCTGAACGACTCTCTATTTATGATCCAAACCTTGATATATGGAGAACTTCCTATCTATTGTATTGCATCTTCATTTCTTAACCACCATTGAGTACTACAATAAGCATATGTTGTAATTGAATAGTGTTACTTCTTTTCTTAATTCATATTCTCGGGGTCCCTCAATGACCCTTCGAGTGATTGTACGATAGTGGTTATGGAAGAGTAGTAGTGACTTAGGAAGAGGGGGTAGATGTTCATAAAGGTGAAATTTTTTATGTGATTTCTTAAGCTAAGGCTATAGAAGAAGGGGGAAGAAGGATATGAAATTTCTTTATGTGAAATAGTAGGAAGGAGATATATGGAAAAAATCTTTGTGAGAAGGATTGAATTTGATATTCATAGTGGGGGAATCCATGAAGTGGTTGTAGTAATGATAGGCTTGAATGATGTGATTGGTGAAAAACCAAACCAATGTGTTATGTGGTTGAGACTCCTTGATTTGAGACTCAAGGGTGTTTGATGATAGTGATAATGTTAGGTAATATTCTAAAAGGGAGGTAGATCATAGGTTCCCATAGCTTAAGTTAGCACCTTTCAATGTCAGGTTAGGCTTCAACATGGACGTACTATGTAGTAAGACTCAAATTCTTGTGGTTAGATTTGTGATGGGAGACTTTTAAGATGGAAAGTATGAAGTATGTTATTTAATGTTGGAGCGTAGACGAGTAGTGTTTCTAAGTTTAAGTCTATTCGTTGTACCTTGTAAGGTAGAGAATACGTCTAATACCATGTCCTGCTAAAACCTTATTTCATGATTTGTACCTATGTAAATTAGGCCTATGATCACCAAATAAACTTATATCCTATGTCATGATCATCTCTATGTCACTTCTTATTAACTCACGCATCGTGTTAACACATTTCACTAAGGGTCATCATGAAGCTCGTTTGATGTCTTTGCATATTGTGCTGAGGAAAAAATGTTCTATATGACATTACGTTCTTTATTCTACACTTTTAGAGCTTTAACAAGTCCCTACCCAATATTCGGGGACAAATGATCCCAAGAGGGAGATAATGTAACACCTTACATTTACGAGCTAGAAATCAAACCATCGTTCGTACATGTATAAACTCTAATCCCATGATTTATAGTTAAATTCATGTGTCATGATCTTTATCCTAGTGTGTGAAGTGACTATGGGGTGAAAAATATTCATAGAAATCACTTAGAGCAAAGTTGAGCTAAGAACTTTCGATTCATCCAAAGTTTGGTATTCGATTCTACAAGGTTCAACTTTGAACATGTTCAACTTTTGATGTATGAGGAATTTTTTAATACGAGACCCACCAAATTGTAGATAATTATTTAAGATTTCCAAAAATATTAATTTTTCCTTAATCCGATACCAGAGTGAAAAGTTATGATCATTTTACGTCAGGACCAGTAAGCCACCGCGATAGTGGCGCGTCGCGGTAAGCCTCAAAATCAGGTTTCAGTTGTGAATTTTAACTCCGAGGGGAATTGTTGACTTTTTCCTATAGTTTCTAGTTGTGATAACTGAAGACTTAAGCATCATTAGGGAATTATATGCCCAAAACTACTCAAATTATCTCCCAAAACACACCCTAACTCCTCCACTAAAGATCAAGAATCAAGCTTTTAAGTTAAAGATTTCCAAGAAACAAATCAAGATTTGGGTTCTATTCTTATAACTAAATAACATAAGGTATGTGGGACTATCCTTAAACTCCATGGGCATGGATTTTATCATTTTTATCAAGTATAATGATTTGTAATCAAGTTTCAAATTAAGGGTTTTGAAAATTGTTTGAGAAATCATGTCATAAAGATTGTTTCGATGAAAGTGTATGCATTGTGTTTAACTTTTTTCCATGGAAATCAAATTATAAACCCATATGTATATATGTTTATAGTTTGGAAGGTTTAATTGAGAGCATGAACAATGAATTTCCTCTGTTGTGATGAATTATGATTTCTATATGCATTTCGAATGATTTTGAATGCATGGACTAAAGTTTGGAAGTAAGTTCCTTAACATCATGGTGTTTTACATGGTTTATGATATGATGAGAGGAAGTTTTCTTACTATAACTATACTCTTTGCATTAAAAAGAAGAATTGCATGTGAATGAATAATTGACATGGCACCACATTTTTAAGTAATATGAAAAGAGAGTAATTACATAAAGATTTCTTGAGGTTTCAAAATGATGACTCTCTTATGATGTTATAAATCTTTGGTGGTCATTTGCATGATTTGAATGAGATGGGATGTGAAATTGATACGATATGAATGACTTGCAAGTCTGGGTATGATGATACCTTGTGATGACATGCCCTTAAGATTTAAAACATTGAATGATTTTGTATATGAAGCATAATGTTTAATGAACTAAAAGTTGGGCTTAACATATCTAGTTGGTTACCCAAAGAAGGCGTTTGAGTGTAAAGGCTCATCGCTGGAAACTGTAGTTATCGATGCGGGACTTATGATATTGTATCCTACATGGGAGGATTATTAAATTAGGACATCTCACAAATGAGGATTCTTGCGGTGTACTCAAATGGGGGGTATCACCATCTCCAAATCCTGGCGGCTACTTGGATTGAAGGCTTGGCTGCTGGGTCAAGGGCGGGTTCCACAAAGTCCGTGTAATTCCAAATTTGTAGGGTGTACCGACTAGCTTGAAAGAATAACAAAGAGTGAGTCAAAGTTGCGAAGAATTGTTTTGAAGTGCACTAAAGTATGCCCATATATTTTTATTTGCATTGAGTTAATGGTTATTATGTAATTCTCTCAACTAGTTTGTATTAAAAGCATGCTATTTTTGGGTTGTTTTACATACTAGTACAATAGTATTGATCCCCTATATTTCAAGATATGAGGTACAGTCCTGGGGTCCTACTAAGAAGTAGGTCGAATCCTGTCAGAGTTTGCAGTTTTTGAGCCTCCCCTTATTTGAAAGGCCTATTTTAGAATATTGTTCGTTTCTTTTTGATTTATGGTTCAAATGGGGTCTTGCCCCAGTTTTCGGACAAATATTGGTCTTTGATATTGTTAGAGATTTCGTAGATTGGTGTCGTGTGTTTTCAACTGTTATGAATTGAATTTCATATATGAATTGTGTATATGATTGCCAATTAGAGAAAGACTCTCGGACCTTTATGGATCGGGATTTTCGTCACGGCCAGGGCCTCGGTTCAGGTCGTGACATCTATGCATCATAAAAAATACATAATAAAATAGGACGAAGAATGAATAAGTTATAGGAAAAGAATTTTATGGGGGTGGAGTTTTTATTCATCCAGTAAAAAAATCATAATATTTTTAAAAATTAAACTAAATATGGGTTATTAGTTTTCAAGGGTATAAACGAGAGAAAAAGATGGGTGGAGGATTATTTTTAACCAAACAGGTGGATGAAGAGTATTTTTGAATCATTTTCTATAGTTTGGGGTTATTTTTTTTCCCTTTTTGTTTTATTAATTATGAAGTTACTTGTTATTAATATAGTAGTATTGATAAATCAGAACAGTAATAATGCTGCTGCTGTTGTTGCTGCTGATGATAATGATACTAATATGAAATAACAATACTAATATGTTTTAATAGTAATATTATTATTATTATAATAATATAAATATAATAATAAAGATCATTAAATAAATATTACGACGATAGTATTTTAAGTGATATATAAATTATACTTGAGTCGTGCTAGGTACTTTCCAAAGAAACTTTTCAGCAGTATGAAATATTTTCTCAGGATTAAACAAGCATTCCCTAATATAAATTAGAGGCTACAAAAATCAACAAAATTAATTATAAACCATCCAGTTAAATTGGGAGGAAATAAACAAAAGGAGATTAAGAAAATAAAACAAAAGGGAGAAGAATAATATGTGAGGGAGAGGGAGTAATATTAAAATGGTTGAGGTGTCTTTCTCAAAAGCCAAGGACCTCTATTTATAGGGAGTATGTGGCAGTGGAAGAAATTTAAAGAAATGTAATGTCACGATCTAAAAAGCGTGTCATAATGGTACTTATCGCGACTCAGCATTGATAAGTAAGCCAATCACCCAAATCGATAAAGAAAAAACAAAATCAACAATAATATAAATCATAGGGAGACTTCTAGAACAAAACCAATACAAGTACAATAATAGCAAAAATCTAAAAGACATGTCATATATCCCAAAATATGGTGACACAGTACAAGAGCATATAGTGCCATATCAAGAAACTGAAAATACACATATGTCTCTAAATCATAAATAAAGACAAGTATGGATAGATGAGGTCCAAATAAGCCCTGAATTCTGGATCAAATTAGTACCTTAAAAATTTGAGTCATCGCACAATCAACCACCCTGCATGGTACTCAAATAATGTAATGATCCTATAGGTTATTTCCTCTATTTACGTGTATTTTTAGTGTCTGGAGCCTTCCAACAATAGCTATAGGTCATTTGTGACTTATTGGAACTGTCGTTTCGATTATTGGATAATTCATTTGGGTTTTAGTCTTATTTCCCTATTTTGGAGATTTAACTATTAAAGAATTGGTCTTGTACAAAAAATCCTAGTAAATGACCTCGAATAAGAATTACAACAATGTTATCAGCTTTGGAACATGAATTTTAGACTGGGGGACCCTTGGTTTAGGTTCTAAGTCTTTTAGATACATTTTGGTCTATTGGGTTGATTACATAAAAAATGAAACTATAGGTGTGGGCTTCAATTTAGTTGAAATGAATTCAAATAAAAGTATTAATGGTTCCATTAAGCTGGAAATATTAAATTTGGTATGGTAGCATAGTTTGTTTGCACACATGAGATTTTGAATGAATCCTGAGCACTTGGTCATAGTCCAGTTTGGACTAAGCCAAAATTTGGTGCCTGATATCTAGTATGACCTCTGTAGCGGTCAAGGAGCCGCTTTAGCGACCTTGAGCCGCTTTAGCGGTCTTGGCCATTTGGCTGAGGTCTATTTTAATGGTTAATAACCGCTTTAAGTGGACATCACTAAAGTGGTTGGCCGTTTAAGCAGATATTGCTTTAGCTGCCAAGCAATCATTTTAGCGATGCCTGTGTGCTTGGTGCATGACCGTTTTAGCTAAATTGTTCCCCTTAAGCATTAACTACTTAAATTGACAAGTGGCCTCTTTAATGGCACCTAGGGATGATAAATCCCCTTTTTTCACTTAATTTTCCATCATTTTCTTCTCTATTTTCCCACCATTTGATATCTTGAAAAGATGAAAGAGTGGGGAATCATCCGTTGAGGCTATGATAGCTAGCCTAACACTCCTTGGTCATTTTTAATTATTTTTTTTCATCAATTTCCACCATATCTCATGGTAAATTCTTAGATTTTAGGTCTTTAATCCCTAGAGTTTAGGGGCTGATTTGGGCCTTGATTTATACACCATTTGTTCTCAACTTTTAAGCACACATTCTTTGTCCTTCATGGAATTTCCTGATGAATTAAATTTTAGATTCCATTTTTGGGCCCCGCAGGTTCGATCTTGACCCAAATTCCAACCCATCCATTTCCATAGTAATATGGATCTCATTTTACTTCTCATAGCATGTAAATGTCTATTTTGATAGTGTGGAAATATTTTAGGATTGTGGAGCAAAGGCGGGAAACTTTTGGATGATTCAAGGATTTGCGTTCAACATCGATGTAGGCTTCGATCTACTCTTCTTCATGTTATAGTGTATGATATATATTGCATGCTAGGTAAGGATTATAGGATATGATTATGGGTAGAATACTGTGATTTAGATTTATGAGTTTAGGGATAAGATAAAATATTTGTTATGCCTATAGAATCATGTTATTCTAGGTTATTAGTACATTGATCGTAGTTAATTCTAAGTTTACTTTAGTATAAGGTTTACCACCTACTTAGTGGACTATCATAGTTTCCAAGATTATAGTATTATTTATATACTAAGTTACACATTTTTGGGCCGCTTATGATTGTATTGTTTGGATACTGGTGATGGCACACATACATTATAGTACACTTATGCTCACTTAGTGGTATGATTTCAACTAAAATCATTGTTTTACTACTATTTTCCAAAAAGAGATTTATTCTCACTTTTTAATTTTAAAACAAATTCTTTCATAATTGAGATCGTACCACCTTAATGGATGATTTATAAGTTTTTGGAACTAAAAATAATATTTTAGAAATTTGACCGAGATAGATTTTGGTCCATGATTTTACCACTATTCTTTACTTCAGTTGTGAGATATTCCAACCCCTTTCTACTGCATTATTATGATTTAGTCCCAGAGTTGACCCTGGACTATAGATTTACTAACTTACACTCTTTTAGCTACAGTTCGAGTCTGTGAATTTATTAAATATAGATCTCTCCGATGCTAGACAAAGTAGATAGATGATTGAAAATCTTGAATCATGATGAGGACACTGTATACGGGTACTCCCAAACCTCCTAGGGGACCCTTCGTCTATAAGCTATCGTGCCGGAGAAGGGAGGTCGCTGTAGGTCTTGCCTTTACGATCAATTGAGATAGAGGAGGTGTATACACTAGGTACATTATATCACTTGGATCAGTTATGGTGTTATGGATTTACTTTGATTCATTCATGCATGCACATTACCTATTACCAGTATGTTATTTGCTTCATATATCAATCAACCTTATGTGGAGTTGTATAGGTATAGTTTATGAGTACTGTTTTCTTAGTGTTGATTGAACCTTTAGATTTATGGGCCCCGATTAGGTATTATATGTTCAGGCTAGCTTGTTACTTTATTGTTGTTGTTTTGGATAATTCATGGCAGGTTGATTATGGACTGGTACTAAGGTTGGAAGTATATTTCTAATCCTTTCTCTCTTATGGTAAATTATAGTATGGATAATTATCTCATGGATACACATTAGGGTTAATGACCTTAATTGTAACGCCTCGAATCTAGTACCCGAAATGCTACACGGTGCCTATGACCCCGAAGGAACACAAGCTAACCCATGACTGATATCAGTAACTGAGCACTGAATAATATACTGACATTATGTGGAATAAGTAAAAGCTGTAAGGCCATAAGGTTCAAAACTGAGTAAACATCTGATAAAATAATGTCTGGAAACGGTACACAAATACTAAAACAAATTTGAAGTAACTGTCTGGCATGCTATAGTCTGACAGCCTATAAACTGTCTGAATAAGGAGTTGATGGGACAGTTCCCCAACTAACTCTGACAACTGAATTAAACTGAAAGCTGAAATAGTAATGGAATCATCACGTGCTCGAAGGATGAGGACTCACAACTGACTCTGACTGCTGAACTGGGATGCTATTGATGCTCTAGAGATGGTACTTCTAAACCTATGGTATAAGACACCATAGCACAAATGTGTTAGTACTTTGAATATACTGGTATGCAAGTGAGGTAGGATGAATGCAAATGGTTCATATGCATGAACAATACTAACTGACTAACTAACATGAGCATGAGAATACATGCATGACTACGTAATTGTAACTGAGATCGTGATAGGACTGGCTACTGAGTTTACTGATGTTGACCCCCGAGTCGCTGATAAGTGAGAAAGACTGATACTGTATTACTGAATACTGAGGGATTGATACTATGTTACTGATACATGAATAACTATTTCTGACAGTTCTGATTATAAAGAACTTGTCTGGTTGACTGTATCTGACAGTCCTGAAGCTGAATACTGATAACATGTGTGACTGTGTCTGACAGTCCTAAATCTGATGGAACTAGCTGAGTTCTGTACTGTATCTGAATTTGACTGTATCTGACAGTCCTGAAATCTAAAGAACTATATGAGTTCTTTTACTGAGATTGAGATTGAGACTGAGACTGAAACTGTGGGAGGTAATCATCTAGCTGATATGCCCCGGAGATGAACTGGTAGGGTCCAATATGTAACCCCAGTTGGAAGGGTGTCAATACCGTGCCATGGGTAAAGACCTACTATGAGTATACCCTCGCTGACAGGGAGCTCTTTCGTCAACCCCTCCTAGTAGGTACTCCAAATGATATATATATATATCCCTAAACGCGTAGGGTTCATCTCAACCTATGTTGGCTACAAAGTTTTAGAACACAAGGATTGTTCTAAGGATCACATGCTCCACTGAATAACAGGTGAGTCCCCATCCTTGGGTTCACTCGGTGCTGAATCCTATTCCTAACTAAATAGACACTGAATTGATTAACTAAACTGAATTGATTTAACTGAACTGAACTGATTAACTGATGGTATCATTTAGCGGAGCTAAAACTAAATTTACTGAGTTTCATTGACCAATGGAATGCTACTGAGATCTGAGGACTGACTGAGTGTACTGAAGTTACTGAGACTTACTGGGAATACTGAGATCACGGAGGTTACTGAACTACTGAGATTACTGAGATTTCTGAGATTTTGTGAGTCACATGACTAATTGAGTTCTATGGATCGTGACTTGTCTGAGAGTATCGTGAAAACATGACATGTCTCTAGGCACACAACTAAGTTGTCGGTACAAGTATCCCTAAGACTCGATGGAAAGAAACTGACATAACATGACTTACTTGAACACATGACCAATAACACAATTCATAATCCATATATTGAAGCACTTCATCAAATATGTGATATGCATAAACTTGTACATAAATGGGGATTTCATAATATCATGCTAGTTTGCAACTTTTCCTTCATATAGGCATTCAATCAAACACTTGGTAGGCATAGTACATGTAAACAACCTTGTACAACAATTAGACATCATGGTTCAATTCTAATTTTATCATTATAGGTTTTAATCGTAAGTTCACATGAATATACATCTATACTAATCAATTCCACATAAAATTGATCACCCAACATGGATTAGAATTCAATTAATCATTCTTAACATGAACAAAACAAACCCAACATGAAACTCATAAAGAAATCCATAAACTTGAAGTTGGAAAAAAGATTCTTGGGCTTCATGGACGTAAAGAGTCCATGAATGAACACTATGCATACCTTGGTTCGTAAATACAAGAAGATTGACGGAGAAAATTCTTGAACTTGAATCTTTTATGAAAAACCCTAATGTGTTCTTGAGAGGATTTTGAGAGAATAGAGTATATTTTGGTGTAATAGAGGCTCAAATCTTTGTTTTTGAGCTTATATAGGGTAGGGAAATTGACACTTTTAACCCTAGAACATGTATTTTAATTCTTATAAAAATTTGTCGATTTTCATCCTTGGCGCGACGCGCCACTATCGAGCCAAGTCACTGGAACTGGACAATTGGGAATCTGCATGGTGGCGCGACGCGGAGCTATCGCATTGCCACCTTGTTTGAGACCTAAAAGTTTGTACCAACATACCACTATCACGGAGCAACACTAGAAATTGACAATTACCATTTAAGCTGGCTCCGTGACGCGCTGATGGCTCAGGTGATAAACTGTCCCACTAAAAAGGCTCTAACTCTTCGCCCGGGTGTCGGATTTAGGCAAATTTGGTATTGATGGAAATATTATGGAATTTCCCACATGAAAAAGTGAAAATATTTAAAATACCACATCTATAAAAGTGGATTCATCTTTCAAAGAAAGCTTCTAACTTTCTTGGGGAAAAATTTCAAACTAGGAAAAGTACGGGCATTACATTGATTATGCCAACACTAGTTTCCTACTTGATTAGGATGCCTTGAGATGCAAGGTTAGTTACATTAGTCATTACCTTAAGTAGTTATATATATATATATACACATATACACACACAATATTATTGTATATCCCTATCTTCCTTAGGTATTTATGATAGGATACTTTATTCTTATTGCCCCTCTAACTTTATTATGTTATATTCCTGGATAGTTCCCTGAAGTTTATATTCTTGCTTATATGTTATCTATATTTGCATTATCTTTGGAGCTCAGTCGATAGTTTCCTACTGAGTATCACGTGTTGGTACTCATACTATATTTCCGCAGTCTGCAGATCATAGTATGGGTTCTCACTATTGTTGTGTGTGCTATGTGAAGCAACTATGAATCAGATATTTAAGGTGAGCTCTTGGCATTCAGAGTATTACTACTCTTCCTCTTAGGGACTAGACTGTTCTATATATTGTATTTAGAGATGGGTTATGTATTTATATTTATTTAGTATTTCATTTTGTACATTGATTGTATTAAAATTTCTTGTACTAACTTAACTAGGTATTGGGACTTATATATATATATATGCCTTTGTACCATATTTATTTCACTTCTTCCTTTCATTTCTTGGGATAGTCCGTTACTAGAAGTTTAGAATTATGGGTTGGCTTACCTACTGCCAGGGTATAGTTGGTTCATCATGACCTGAGAAATTGGGTCTTGACAAAATAGTGATGAAGCCTAGGTGTACCCGTGTATTGTTACAAGAACTTGGTATCTAGTAAAGTTCTACAGATTGGTGAAAAGATGTCCTTTTCCTATATTTGAGAGGCTACCTAGAATTCTTAGGAAATTCTATTCTTTCCTCCTTGTTAAGTGTCCAAATTTCTATAACCCTCTAGTACATTCTTTGACTCTATTCTTCACAAGACAAATGATACAAAATTATCGATTAATATAGATAGAACTTCGGCACATGTTTCTAGAGCTTTAGTTTAATATCAAAATAGGGAGTCTGAGGAGAATATCAAAGATCATCTTTGTTTGTTATAGGATTTGGGTCTAGCTTAGGATCTGGTATGGTTTGTGACCACTTCATCCTTTCAAGAGTCAACATTGGGGATTTTGATCCTTTCTACAGACACCTCACAAATAGAGTTAAAGTCCAGTTCATCGATCAATTCTAGGCTAAAGTTAGATTTGTTGGTTTTTTGTAGGGTTCCGTGTTGGTTTCAGAGTGTGAGTTTGGTTTCTTAAGTGGCTAGGAATATTCCTATGCTATATCGTTTAGATCATAAGATGGTACATGGGTTTATTAGAGAATTAGCTTTTCCACTTTGTTTAGCATTGAAATATTTGATAGCAGGTGGGTTTTCTTTCCCTCAGGTTGTTGATCACATGAGGGCCATTGAGAGAAAATGTATTGAGACTTATAGATGTGGTGGTAAGAGGCCATGACATCAGTACAGTGCTATTGGTATTCCATCCAAGAGTGAGGATCCTCCTAGCAGAGATCAACTACACTTAAAGACTGTCAGTTCAACATAAGTAGCATTTCAAACTATAGATGACATTCAGATCAGTTGTGGGGATCATAGCGGACAGGCTTTTCATTGGACCTTGTAGAGTATTTGGTAAGGATTTCTAGGTTGTGGTGACCATTCTGGATTTTTGGGTGCACTACCTCATAGTAGTTTAGGAGCTTTCCATGGTTCTGGAGAGATTGGTCATTAGTCTAGAGAGTGCCCAAGCATGAGTTGGTTGTTTAGAAGAAGTTAACACATGTTCTCGCCAGCCTAGAGTTCTTGAGATATGTAATGATTTTGGGAAGGATGGTCATTTTAGTAGGGAGTATCCTCGGTGTTAATTTGTCAACCAGTTGGGTTCAATGCATGTTTCTCATCAAGTTAGAGCTTAGTGGTTTTATACGACCATAGAGAGACCGGTTATTGGTCAAAAAAGTGTCCCTGGTGTAGGATTATTATCTATTTATCTCTTTTAGATTAGTCTCATAGAATTGTGCCATCTTCAGTTAGAGGTAGTGCACTTAGTACATCAGCCGATGATTCAGATACTAAGTCTGAGTTTTAACTTGCTCAGATTTACTCCTTTATCCACGTTGAGCATGTGACATCAGATTCCACTATGATAGATGAGCCTTTTGTTTTCTTCCTTAACCTTTTGTTTGATTTGATTTAGGATTTTTGTACCCATCGATGATTATGTTCCCTGATAGATTTATATTGATTGTTGTGTTCCTTGGTGTAGAGTTCATGATGATGCGACTACCCCCTAGATGATTCCTTTTAGTAGTGGATAGAGTGGATCAGTATTGATATTTCTCTAGGGGTGTAGCATTTGTGTTCAACTCCCATTTACCTTGGCATATTGTACTTCTTATGGCCCTAGAGTGGTACACATTATTATTTTCATTTTTGGTACCACCTACTCCTTATATAATGTTGTTATTATTGTCATTATTTGGATATAATTGATCCTTTCTTTATAGATGATTAAACTAGTATTATCTAGCTATTTATCCATCAGCCTAGACAACGAGCTCGGTTGGATTTTTTTTCTTATAGCAAGGTAAGGTTGGCTATGTTCCTCTTCTGTTGGTGAGGTTATATCGGTTGTTGAGTGGGCTATGAAAGTGAAGGTAGGCTGGCCTTCCTTGGTTCTATTATGGTTCTAGAGTTTGGCAACTTGGTTTTATTGATCATTTCTGAGTTTGAGATTCTAGGACTCACATTCGTGTTTGTTGAGATTTTAGTATTAGATATTCCTTTCTATTTAGACTATTCCTAAGGTTGACTAATTGGCTAGTTTATCACTAAGTAGTGATTTTGATATTGATGTCAAGAGATATTGGGCTTGCCTTTTAGGTTTGTTAGGTTTGTTTTCTTGGTGATAGCTTTATCTCTGTATTATCTTGGGGTTGGACATTGTTCTAGTAAAGTTAAGGGAGGTAGAGATAGGTGACCTTTTCTGTGTCTGCTTCTTAGATTTGCAGGTTGGGTATTCATTGCCGAAATGAAATATTAGACTGTCCAGTTTCTGACCAAGGTTGTATTTTCTCGAGTCGCTAGGGTATTGGCTATTACTACTATAATTTGTGCCCTTGGTGATTTCTTGGGTATGCTTTGATGAATCATGCCCTCTAGTAGATATGGAGTTAGTTTCTTGTTCTTTCAGCATGTGGTTTATCCTCTGTTGTGATTTTGGTTCTTAGCTACATTTCATTTT
The DNA here is from genome assembly GCA_030864215.1 of Capsicum pubescens. Taxonomy (NCBI): domain Eukaryota; kingdom Viridiplantae; phylum Streptophyta; class Magnoliopsida; order Solanales; family Solanaceae; genus Capsicum; species Capsicum pubescens. The sequence continues at coordinate 211,850,557 of CM061542.1, forward strand.
TGACTTTGGAAGGATCCAGTGAGGATATGCCTAATCTTGATAAAGAGTAAAAGTTGGGTATTTACCCTTGGTTTAGGATTTTTGGCTTTAATTTTAGATTGGATGCCTTGATATGAAAGCTTAAGGGTTATGATGGACGTTTGGAAGTTGGATGCCTTTCTGTCCACAGGGTTAGTGTGGATATCTGAGATCGAGTGGTTCATCTTTAGTGTTGAGATTTCAGCTAGGAGTTGTAGAGCTTGGGTGCAACCTTCACTTTTATATTTCCTCAGTAGGAATTTCACCTATGTACCGGCTAAGACTAGTCTTCGTTTACCTATTCAGTCTTCATCAGTTCATATGGGTTGCGGTTAATTGATATTCGGATGATAGCCCATTGGCAGTTAATGACGGTTCCTTTTGCTCTTAACCTTGATTTTTTAAAATTTTTTCTAGAAGTTTGGATTGTCTTCTTAGAAGAATTTTTTTACTCGAGTTTGATTCAGTATGGCTCCACCCTTAGTTGGTTGGACATGCTGGAGTGTATCATTTGGTTTTGAGAGTTTGTGCTTTAGACACTTTACTATCAGTTTCTAAGGTCATCTAGATCCGTTGTATCATTGGCATAGATTGCAGATATTATTCATCATCATTTTCCATTATAGGTAGCACTCTATGGGCTTATCGTATGCTTGCCAGTATGGATTATATGTGGATAAACTTTAGTTATTTGAGGTTAGCATGATGGAGTTACGCAGACAGGACTAGGGTAACATTTTAGGTGGTTCAAAGTAGATGGTAGGTTTGGGAAGACAAAAGAAGGTTATATTTGGATATTAGAGTTGTTCACATAATTCATGCCTTAGATTTCCTTAGATTGGTTGAGTTTTGACTTGGTTGTGCTAGTATTGATGTGGTATTAGTGTGTTATGGCTTGGATTTGCGTGCATCCTCCTTCCTCGATTCTGTTGGAGTCCAGTTGCTTGCTAAGGTTAAGTTTTAGTTGAATGTGAAATAAAGAAAGAAGGTTGGTTAAAAAAAGGGAAACCTATGGCAAATTCTCTTGGTAGCACTATTTTATCTTTAGGTTATTAAAGGAGCCATGCTCGGAGCATGCAGTCTCAGTACCTCATCCCTTTGATCCTTTATGTTCTTCCTATCCACTGGCTTTCTCGAATGAAAGTCTTTTTAGTAGTGGATATTGTAACCTCTAGGTCATTTCCCCAATAACGTGCATTCCAACATTTTGAGTCTTCCCACAATGGCTATAGGTTATTCATGACCTGTCGAAACTATCGGTTTGATTATCAGATAGTTTATTTGGGTTTTAGACTTATTTCCCTATTTGGATCTTTTGTTGTTAAGGAATTGGCCTCAGATTAAAACTACTAGTAAATGAGCTCGGATGAGAATTCCGACAGAGCCATCATATTTAAAGTGTTAATTTTAGGCTATGGGGACCCTTGGTTCAGGTACCGAGGATTCCAAGCATATTTTTGGTATTGGGCCAACTTGACTATATCATAAGCTACATACACTAGAATGAAATATGCAGAATTAGTGAACCAATCCACAATCACCCAAATCAAATCATAAGTTCTATTTATTTGTCATAAACCTTATGCTTTTTGAGGTACTCTCTTTCTTCTCTTCTTGTACATAAAGATTACAGTGTATACTTATATGATTTGATTTGGGTGATTATTAACCATTTGATTAAGTTTTCATACTTCATTCTAGTGAAATGTGACTTATAATACAACCAAGTTGGCTAAGATTTATGTTATGGATATTGTTTAACTGTAGAGTGTGCCTAACAATTATTGTTAGATAGAGATACACAGTTTACCTCTAGCTTTTGGGGAAAATTTTAGGAAGTGTGGGACACTAAATTGAATCTAAGTATAGCCTATCATCCATAGGATGATGGGAAGTTTGAGTAGATGATCCAAGTGTTGGAAGACATTCTTTATGTGTGTATCATGTATTTTGGTGGTCATTGGGGATAATTCTTAGTGTTGTGCATATTAGCATACAATATTAGCTATCTTCGAGCATAGACATGACTCCTGTTGAAACATTATTTGAGATGAGGCATAGATCTTCCATTGGGTGCTTTGATTCTTTCAAGGTGAGACCATGAGGCACTGATTTGTTAAAAAAGTCAATGTAGAAGGTTAAAGTTATCGAAGAGAATATTGTAGTGGCTTAATCCAAAAAATGAAGTATGTGGATAGTAAGGTGCACGATATGCATTTCGCGAAATGTGAGCAAGTGTTTCTCAAAGTTTCACCCATAAAGGGTGTGTTTTAATTTAGGTAGAAGAGTAAACTTAGCCTAAGGTACATTGGGAAATTTGAGATCTTGAATGGTGTAGGATCAGTGTCTTATTGGTTGGTTCTTCTTTTGAGTTTTTGGGAGTCCATCTTGTATGTTTCAATGCTCAAGAAATATCATAGGGATGGTGATTATATCATTACTTATGATTTTATTTTGCTTGATAAGAACCTATTTATGAAGAGGAACCTATTACCATTCTAGATAAAGATGTTCGAAAGTTGAACTGAAGTGATTTTGTCTGTGAAAGTCCAATGTAAGAACCATCCTTTAGAGGAGGCCACTAGAGAGACTGAAGTTGACATATGCAAGAATTATCCTCAGTTGTTCACTGATTTCTATACTTTTTGCTTGTATTTTCTCTTTTCTTTCTAGTAATGACCATTAGAGGATGACTAATTGTTTAATTAATTTCAAATATAACACCTATTATAATGATATAAGAGTGTGAATATAGTTGTTCTTAGGATGATAGTTGCAAAAATAGAGTGAGCTCAGATGAATATGGGTATTGTGTGGGGTAGAGACCCCTTTTATGTTATGGTGGTTGGAGTATTGGTTTTATAAGTGTGATATGATAGATAAGAAATTGGGTAATATATATGAACTTTTACAACAAAATTTTGGAATATAGAGCTTTGGTTATAGTATTTGTTGTGATAGGATAAATCTATGTTGTTGAAAAACAAAGCTTGTGTTATAAAAGAGTGAAAATCTAAAAGTTCTTTGAGCTACTATTTAAGGTCTACTTTAGCACTCCTAGTGTCGCTTATATGGGATTGTCATAGCAGTTTTGCTGACCGACATAGAGGTCAACAACAAAAGGCGAGGGACCGCCATTGGGCCACTAGGCTGCTATAGCCAGACCACTATTATAGGCAGAAGGTTGCTATAACTTTGAGTGGTGTTTTAATGATGAGTTCCAATTTTTGAACTTATTTTCTCCAAAAGCATCCAAAATTTAACCTAAGACTTATGTGGGGCGATTCTTTTCTGGTTTGAGTAATTTCAACTCTTTAGGTAAGATTATTGCACCCATTTAACATAGATTAATCCCCCTTTTATCCTTGAATCACTAGACTCAAGTGTTAGGTAAAATTCACTGATTAAAGCCCTAAAATTGATGATCTAATGGGAATAACCTACGTGGTTTCTTAAAATCAATTGTAAATGGTTCTAGGTTGCTAGACTTCACATCTTTACATAGAACTTTTTCTTGTTAACACGAATAATGTGGGATTGGGGTAGATTAATAGTTGAAAACCCCCAAATAATGGTTTAGGCTATGAACTAGGTTAAAACCAATGAGTTTTATTTCCTAATTCTTAGAATTAGAGAATAAGTTTTTGATTTCTCCTTTTTATTATTTTTAGATCGAGAAGAATTCGAGCAAAGAGAAAGGGAATAACTTTAGTAAATTAATTCTTTTCGACTTGTGTTTAGAGGTAGGAAATGATTTGGATTGTAGTTATAGACATAATTTAAATTCTATGCCTATTCATGAGTGGAATAATTGTGAACCTAACTTTAGGCATATTTTTGATTGGTGCGTTGACTCTGTAATTGATTGTATACATATAACAATTAACTTTGAATTTGTGTATGTATCTATATAAGTTTCTTAATTTGCATAATTTGTGAGATTCATCATATTCTTGGTCATATTGATTGTGATATTCATTTATGTGATATTTGGTGTTTCGGGTACCACATCGGTACATGTTGCTTATATATTGATATTTTGAGGGTCGGGTACCACACAAGTATGATACATGGACTGAGCTATTCCCTTGCAGGTCATGACTATAGGGAATATATAACCCTTAGTATGTGTGTACATATTTGAGGCGGGGTTTGAATGTTGTGATGCATTGTATCATATTATTGATTTATTGCTTTATTAATTTCATTACATAAGTGTTGTGACAAATAGTAGCAACATGTCACTACTTGTGAGTGAGTTACACTTGTGATATGTAGAGGGCCATAGGCTCCTTCTTTGTTGTGGTGGAACTAATCCTTAAAGAGAAGTATAATTGGGTTGATATGGTAAAGATTGGTATTGTTGTGTTAGTTAGTTTTGTAAGTGTTTATTATATGGATAGTGGTGGTTTGGTGCAATTACTTGTTATTTATTGATTTCCACCTGCTCTTATTTTATTTATGTTTATACGTGGTTTTTTTCTAAGTCGATCGATGATGTCTTCTAGTACATAGTGTTTTTGATGATCCTACCTATGCTTTTAATCTATTAAGTGCAGAAATTGCTCCACCAATTGAGGTAAGACCTCAATTTTAGTTTGTGACCAACAACTTTTTAATCCAAGAATGATCACCTGCTTTCAGCAAGTTGTTTTTGATCCAAGAATGAGCACCTATTTTAGGAAGTTGTTTGATATTCTCATTTATCACACCCATTCCTTTGGAAAATGACACTCCAAAATTATTTATTTTTTGATATTTGTTGTAAGCAATGGTTTTTGACTTAGAATGGTCTTGTACAATGACTTTCGGGTCCTTGAGATAATGTAATAGTGTAACACCCATAAGTTTCTAAGACTGTATTTCAGGATTAGCATACAAAACTAGTTCAAACTTACAACAAAAACCACAGGAAGTCTCTGACAATCAGTTATTGTCTGGCTTGACGGATCGTCGCTGCACTCATTCTGAGGAGATAGATAAAAGTCTTAAAAAATTGTATTTTTCACTAGTGGCAATAACTCATGGCATGAGTTATTACTAGACCCTATGAGTCACTGCGAGTGTTTGTTCGGAGAAATTCCTAATAGTATGAAAAGTGCCTCTTGGCCATGAGTGGGACCAATTACCCATTGGATGAACCGACGAGCCATTGTATGTAACCTGGTAATTGGGAAATGAAAATTGAGAAACCAAAAAACCCACAAAGATGACCTATTGGATGAACCAATGAACCATCTCGTTGGATGTCTGATGAAGTTAAGAGAACCCTCATGATCCTTTAATAGCAATCACTAGAATCAATGTAATGACCTGATTCATGAGATTTTTCTTTTGATGTGATTTTCCCATTTTCCCTTCCCCGTTACTGCTACATGTTTGATTTTGTGGTATAGGGATGGTTGGCATGGTTTTCAATGCCTTCGAGAGGGTTTCGGGAGTGTTTGCGACTCTTAGAGGCTTTAAAAGCCACTAGCTTGACTCTGGTCATCATTTGATATTCTGAGTGCTAGATGGCAACTTGGATAGTTTGATTAGGTCTAGAATGTCAAATTTGGGTTAGTACGGAGGGGGGGGGGGTTGGTTTAGGTTCAAAATCTTTATTTACATTTTAACTATTCTTTTAAAACTAGTAAAATTTATCTAAAAAGGTCTCGGGGGATAAGCCATTGAAAATGATCCATTTTTGAAAATTTGATGTTTCTATCAATTTTCAAATATCAAAACTGGTCTATTACCATATATGGTTGATTTTTTTGAGGTCCAAAATGAATCATGAGTGTTCGTTCAAAAATCTTTCAACTTACCAAAACTCAGCATTTTGCTGATATCTGGTGTAGACCCAACCCTTTTTTGTGAATGTGGGCCTTAACTTTGAATGCAAAGAATGAAGTAATCCTTCATCATGAATATGATAGGGATATCGCAAACATGAGGGCCTGGGTCATGGACATTTACAAATGTGAGGCCCTAACTGCAAATGTGAAGGCCATTTATTGAACTGCTCAATGTTGACCATCATAAATGTGAAGAGATGACTGCATTCCTGAGGTAATGTTCACAGAACAGTATCAATAGCTCAAAATTGCAATTTTTCTCAATTTTTCTCAATTTTTGGACCGCCATGCTTTGGAAAAGATAATTTTTCTAAGGTTTCTTCATCAATATCATGTGGGTTATCTCTAAACTCACCTTTTCATTATTTTTTGATAATTATGTCTTTGAAAACACCGTCTAATATTGATTTTGAAATGGATTTTGAAGTTTTTGTCGGTAAAGCTCAAAAATGGGTTTCCTTGGTTCAGATCTCATTCTTAACTCATTTTTACTTGGATTTTCAACAGTAGACTCCTCTAACCTCGGGGAATGTGTTTCTACAATAAAATCAAATTTTACTCCTTTTATTTTTGTACTTATTTTCTTAGCCCATTTTGGACACGTCTTAAATATGGACAATATGGGCATCCTTATCTTTCTTTTAGTATGTAGATGTTATATTTGTATGATTTAGTTGATGAAACTGTTTGAAAGGTAAAGACTTCAAATTGAAGGAATTTAGGCTTGGGTTTCGATTCTTTGTGGTAGGTTATGGCTTGACTTTCTTCAGTTTGGCAGGGTAGTTTCATAAATAATTAAATCATGTTATGGGTTGGAATTATAACTCTGGAATTTGTATTACAAGCTATTATATATATTGCATATTGTCCTTGTGGGGGATTTATTTGACATCATTGTCCTTATTTGTACATTTAAATGCCTTTACTCTTAATGTGATGCCTTTGTGGGGGCTTGAATAGATATTATATGCCCTATTGAGCATTTTTTTCCTTTTTCATGATAAAAATTCCTGATTTATGGGTTGATATGATACTAAAGACTTCTTACATGCATATTTATTCCAATGGTACCAAACTAGAACTAATATCATGAAATTTGATATATTGAGTTGATTTCTGGGCTCACTTATAAACATATTGGATGGATTTGTTATCTTCATACTGATTTGGTCATGAGCATGATATTCTCATTGTATAAATACACATTTATGAGTTATTGCTATCGTTGAGGAACACTAATTATGATATAAAATGAGAGACATTTTAAAAAAAGTCTAGGCCAAGGGAAGCTCGATAGGTGTATGTGCATTGAAGATCGATAGGTGTACATAGAAAGCCATGCAATGTCTTTTAAACCATTCACTTCACTATTCCTTACATTTTCTTTGCTTATGCATTTTATGTGCTGCTTTCTTATGTTACTTGATGTGTAATCAGTTTTTATGTACATTTGTGTATCTTTTTTTTCTTTTGGTTTTTCATATATATACCAGAATTGTTAGTGGAGATGGTGTAAGATACTGTTTAGGAACTTTCTACTTGAAAGAGATGTGCTCATAATATTTCTTTACCTATATTATTTAATACTTAGCTCTGTCAGCCTAGGATACCTATTGAGTTTAAGTGGACACTACTCACTCTTAGTGTGTACTTTGGTACAAATCCTAGTACAAGTACGACAAGTGGTGGTTGGTTTTGTGTTGGTTAGAGTTGGTGGTTTGAGGTACTAGCCTGCTCTAGGGCTTTCAAAGTTGTCCGCAGACCTCATCTTATCTTTTTTTGTTGCCTTTATTTGTTATAATTTTAGTATTTCAGATGTATCTATTAGATGCTCTATAATTATGACACCAGATGTTAGTGATTTTATGTATTTTCTTTTGACTTCCGCTATATTTTGCATATGTTTTGACCTAACTTTGTTCTAAAAGTCTCATCTTGTATTATATTATTATTATTTTAAATTTTTTCTTTAGAAAATTATCTTATCTACTAAGGTTGGGTTGAGATAGACACATTCATTACCTCACTTTTTAGGTTATCACAAATAGTAATTAGAGCACAAGGTTCACTGGTCTCATAAGTGTAAGAGTAGGATATTTAGTAGTGTCTCTCCGATTAATATGAAGATATTTGTATCTATCTTCGTGAGACTATAAAATGTATTTAGGAAAAACTTCTTTAATTGATAACTTGTCGTGTGGGATATTCTTACCCAATGTTCTAAACTTGTGCTCCATTATTTTTTGTGCAGATGGTGAGTACTAGGTCTAGTGATGCTAGGGATACTGAGTTGACAAGCGATATTAAAGACCCAATTAGAGGATGAGGCAGGGGTCATTATCGACCCAGAGGTAAAGGATGAGCATGAGGAGCTGCCCAACCAAAGGACATGTTAGGGAGCCTCCCCTGTGCTTGAGGTTAAGTATGCTAGAGATTATTATCAAATAGGGGCTATGAGGATAACTTAGCTTCTACAGAGTTCAATTTATACCCCATTCCTTCTGGATTTGTTAATTTACCTTAGAGTCAGTAGGATAGTATTCCCCTGAGTGTACCTGGAATTCTACAGACTGCGAGTGGTGTTTCGCTATTTGTACTGGCCTCTGCTTATGGTATTCCTACTTCAGGGGTACAATCATCATCTATGGTACCCTCATATAGGGATTGATTGCCCGACAGACTTATTATCTATATAGTTGATTCTTGTACAATGATGTTTTCTAATTATCAGAAAAGGTTTGAGAGGTTTATTCACTTGGCTCTACCCAAGTGAGCGATTAGTGAGGATGCCTATGAGTTTTCGATTGACTTCCTAGGGAAATTACATAATATTGGGTCCTTGAGTCTTATAGAGTTGATTATACTACTTATCAGTTATTGGATATGTCTAAGGATTGGTGGAGGTCTGTCTAGTTGTAGACCTTTGGGTTCACCTTCTATGACTTGGGCTTAACTTTATAAGGCCTTTCTAAAAAGATTTATGCGGTATATCTTGAGAGATCATATGCAGATGAGTTTGATCACTTTGAGCAGGATCCATCTCTATTTCTGAGTATAAGGCACAAAATCCATTTTTTTATCCAAATATTCAACAAAGCATCCAGTATCTCCATAGAGTTAGAGAGGATTTGGAATCTTATAAAGGGGTTAGAGAGACCTTATCATTTGTCTATATCCTGGATGTCTATTTCAAGGGATTCTTTTTAGAGTATTATTGAGAAAGCCAAGTTGACCTAGTATATTACCTAGGATACTCAGGGAGGCATCCAGAAGGTGTGCCATCCGATCAAGTTTAGTATTCGGACCTCCTGAGGCAGAGAATTCTCAAGTTCAAGTTTTTATGGTTATCATGGTGTGCCGGTTCAAGCAATTTTACAAGGATCAGTGAGAGGTTCCAAACACATAGTACATCATGGTTATTTTATAGTTCTATGAGTAGGTTAGATCTATATTAAGGCTTCAAATAACTCCCAGCAATCAGACGAATCAAAACATTCCTTTTCGATTGAATTCTTGAGAAGGATATTGTTATAGTCAAATTCAAACGATCATATATCTCATTATACTTAGAATTTTTTATATCATGTCCTATCAACAGATAGATAATTGAATTATCTTTCCAACGATACCAATTTCGCCTTAATCCGATATCGGAACAAAGAGTTATTCCTATTTTACTTCAGCATGTCAGGCTGGAAATAGTGTGACGACATTCGTGGTAGCTTACCACATTTGTGACGCCCTACCACGAAGGTCGTCAGCCTTAGGCAGAAACTAGATTCTGTGTGACGACATTCGTGGTAGCTTACCACATTTGTGACTCCCTGCCACGAAGGTCGTCAGCCTTAGGTAGAAACCAACTCTTGTGTGACGACATTCATGGTAGCTTACCACATTTAAGATGCCCTACCATGAAGGTCGTTAGCCTTAGGAAGAATCCAGCTCCTGTGTGACGACATTCGTGGTAGCTTACCACATTTGTGACGCTCTACCACGAAGTTCGTCAGACTTAGCCAGAAACCGTCAATTCCAGCTTCTGTGTGACGATATTTTTGACGGCTTACCACATTTTTGACGTCTTGTCACAAATGTCATCAGCTATTATTTTAAGCAACTGGGAATTTATTTCATAAGGGTATTTTGATCTTTTACCTTCACTTTCCATGACTTATAACCCTAAGGAGGCATAATTTTTCCCATTTTTCTTCAGTTAAGCATCTTAAAAACCCTCTCTTATGATCTCAACTAGGGTTTCCATCAAACTCATCTCTCAAAAGAAAGATTTAAGCCTTTTTCCAAGATAATTGAGAATTAAGTTTCCCAAATCCAAGAACTCTCCAACAAATCATCAAGGTTTCCTTTCTAAGGTATGCGTAGTGTTCATCTATGGATTCAATTCATTCATAGAGTTCAAGAACCATGCTTTTAAATGTTATTTTGTAAACTTTTATGGTGATATAAGCATGTACACATTGATGATTGTTGTTCAAGTTTCATGATGGTATCTAAGGATGTTTTTCATGAAATATATATTTTTGTTGGTTGAAAATCATGAACTATGGGTGGGTTGAACTAATGCAAGTATGAAATCCACCTATGCCTTAAAGAATGCATGTAAGGTGTTTGATAAAATGCCTAGGATGTTAGAAGTTCATATTTACATGATTTCATGATATCTAAATGACAAGTCCATGTTAGAGATACACTTCAATATAAATGCCCGTGCTATTTATGTATTCTTATGATGATGGCATGAAGTATGTATGATGATGGAAATATGAATTTTGTGTGCGAATTATAACCATGCTTTCCCTACCATGTTTGAAGTATTGATTAAATACATGAAGTATACTATCCCCTACTTATGATATAGCGAATTGTGGACTCCAATCTTGTGCTCAATTCATGTCATGTGTGTCAGCTTCTTTCTATCGAGTCCTGGGGGTAATCATATCCAAAAAACATAGTTGTGTGCCTAGATCCATGTCATGTTGTCATGATAATCTTATTCAATTTATAATCTATAGAACTCAGTCAGTTAAGTGACTTAGGAAACCTCAGAAATCTCATAATCCCAGTTAACTCTCAGATAATAGTACTACTGCGTCAGTCAATGGAAGTAAGTTAATCTGTCTATGTACAGTCAGTTGAATCATGTTTAGTCTCTTCAGATGGGAGTAGGAGTTATCACCGAGTGAACCCAACGATGGGAACTCTCCTGTATATGAGGGTGTGATTCTTAGCAGTCATCCTTGCATTCCCAAACTATGTAGCTAGTATAGGTTGAGACATCGCATCTTGTTATATGAGGGTAGATGAGGTGGCTTAACCTTTTATATGAGTATTCCCATTGTTCTCACTATTACCTATTATATAAGGGTTGCTCACATGTTGTCCTTACCAGTGGCGCGATATTGATACTATTCTAGTCAGGGCCGAGATTGGTCCCCATCTTAGCCATAATGGAATATATGGGGCATGTCGGTTAAACAACTACCTCCCACAGTTTCAGTATTAGTCTCAGTAAAAGAACTCAGACAGTTCTTCAGATATCAGTATACCAGGACTGTTAGATACGGTCAAATTTAGTTATAGCATGGAACTCAGAGAGTTCAACCAGATTTAGGGCTGTCAGATACAGTCATCCATGTTATCAGAACAACGGTTCCATCTATGTATTAGTGTACAGAGATATCCACTACGTACTCACGATCTTAGTTACTATGTATGTATGTTTGCACTCTTACATTCATATCAGTCAGTCAGTTAGTATTGTTAATGCATGCAAACCCTATTTATATTTAGCCTACCTTGCTCGTATACTCAGGACATCCCCTCATACTGATGCATTTGTGCTATGGTGCTTTCTTTTCATGTTACACCATAGGTTCAGAGACACGAGTCCCAGACCAGCAGTAGCAATCGCATTGAAGCATACAGAGTTGCAGTGAGTCCTCTTCATTCGAGGAAGACATTATTTAATTAATTCATTTATTTCTTCAGTTCAGTTTTATGGAGTTAGTTGGAGACATATTCCTTCAACTCCTTATTTCAGACAGTACTTAGAGGCTTTTGGATTTATGCTCAGATTTAGCTTTCAGATTCAGTTTTCAGTTGTTTTGGGTATTTTTCGCCCATATGGATGTTATATTATTTCAGTTGAACTTTATGGAATATTGTGCATGTTTTCTATATTATTATGTCATGAATTGCAGTATACAGGTACAAATATCAGTCATGGGTTATCTTGTGGTCCCTCGGGGTCATAAGCACCGTGTAGCATTCCGATTCAGAAAATTTGGGTGTTACAGTGATGTATCTTTGTGCCTAGTGTTTAAGAGATATTACCAAGTTCCCTCTATGTGTTAAATCCAGAACTTTCCCAGTTAGTCTTACTGAGGTTTTAAGAAAGTGGTTAGGAAAGGATCATAGGCTGTTTTGACATTAGTCAAATTTTAGCCTAAATAACTTTCCATGTATGAATAATACACCTTGATCCTGATTTTGAGCCTAGATACCTATTTTTCTTGTTAAATCTATCACCTTCCTATTTGTATTACAATGAACCTGTTTTGGTCCTAGTCCTCCTTAGACATTGTGCACTTCGACTTAGGCAAATATCCTAAGTTGAGGGTGGCTATCATAGAGGTGTGTGATGTAAAGTGAGTATAAAAATTAGTAAAGTAAGAGAAAAGGATACAAGACTGGGTGCGGTAGAAAAAAGAATAAAAAAAAGAAAAGTTGTGAAAAAAAAAGACTAAAAGACCACACCCAACCTGAGTATGCTTTAATAAAGAAAGGGAAAAATAAAGTAAAGGAAGTGAAACCCCAAAAATAGTGTAGTGCCAAGGATATTAGTCACTTTAAACATACTTTCATATCATACCAGCCCTAAGCCTATGCTACAAAGCCGAAGAAAATTCCTATAGTGATCCTAACTTAACTTTCGAAAAGCCTTGATAATGAAAATAAGGGCAAGTTTATGGTATTTCACATACATTGACTGGAACTTCTTTCTGATAGAGAGTGTTTCTTGGTCATCCCCACATTGACAGACTTTATTTCATATATAAGTAAGAAGGGACTTCTTTGCTGTGAGGGCACATGGGTTATATTATTAGCTGCTTATTTATTTTGGGGACTGTTACTTGTATATATGCATGGTTGTTTGTTTCTACTGAGATGCCATATCTTGATCCCCTTATGTCTCATTTTTGTTATCCATTAACACACACAGTTGAGTTTAAAGTGATTTAACTTAGAGAGGATAAGGTATTTGAGAAAAAATTGATGATTGACTGTCATAGGTACCTTACATTCTCTTGGTTAAGCCTCATAGTATTGTACTATTTTAGTTGCTTGAGGACAAATAATTTTTTTAAGTTGAGGGTATTGATGTGCGATCTTTCTTCTAGCATATGTAAGGCTTTTAACTTGGAATAGTTGTAAATTCTTAAGAAATTTTTGTCATTTGTGATTATATTCTCTGTGATATTGCAGGTAAGTCAAGATGCATGAAAACCTACAACAACTACGTCAAGAAGGATGGATTTTGATAAAGTAGATATGAAGATTACAGTTGACGACCTGTCTAATAAGTCGTCAACTTTGTGGTAAGCCATCAGGAAAGTCATCAGCTGAAGACAGATTACAAGAGCCAAAGTGAAGAGTTGATGACTTAACCTGATAAGTCGTCAACTTTGTGCTAAGTAGTCAGGGAAGCCGTCAGCTGAAGACAGTATATGGGAGTTGAAGTGAAAAGTTGTCAACTTAACCTGAGAAGTCATCAACTTCCTGATAAGCTGTCAGATCAGGTCATCACTTATAAGAAGCAAACATGGATTCGAATGAGCAGTTGAGGACTTGGTCTAATAAGTCGTCAACACCCTGATAAAGCATAAGATGATGTCGTCAGCTATGCGCAAAAAAATCTGGGATTTGAAATTTGACTCCAAAATTACCTTGAGTATTTATGGGAATGTTTTAGGTTTTCATCAGCATCTTGAAACTTACGTAAAACAACAGCTTTTTAACAGTTTTCTCTGTATTTTTTGAATTAAGTTTATGGGATTATTATTGTGGTTTTGAGACTTCTATTGTGATTTTAGATGAAGTAACAATCATATATCTTCATCATTTGTAATTTAACAACTATTGAATTATGAATGCAATATATGTTGTTGATTTTTATATAATGAGTAGCTAATTCTCTTAACCTGAGTTGTGGATCTATGAGTTTGGTCTTGTAATGTCATTAGTTGATCAAGATTCTTAAGACATTTGGAAGTTCTTGATAATTCTGTTTTGCATGTTGTCTATTGGTTGCAAATAATATACTAGGCCTAATTTTTGATTTGTTTGAAGTAAGAGATCAATCTACTAGGAAGTGAATTATCAACGTGGATTTAAAAGTGTTAAACTTTCATTTAACGATTAACGTTGTAACAAGGTTAATTAACTCGAGATAAAATCTGGTTAAGAATATGGATTTCCTAAGTTTAAGAGAATTAGGTAATTGAATGTCTAAATAGGTTGAGAGACATTTAGATAGTAATTTGATACTGATAGTCTGTTGTTACTACATGTCATAAGAATCTTGAGCTATAACTAGAGTATATCAAATACCAATACTCATAGTGAACACAACTCTAGTTTTCCCATAACATTGATTTTAAACATTGAAATATTAGTTGCAAGTTGTTGAATTAAAGTGAACATTAACTTCTATTTAATCTCTGAAATCCCCATTCATAGGTAGTTATTAACTATTAGTCGGTTGAATCATGAGTAACTTAAATTAACACCATATTCCCTGTGGGATTATACCCTAACCTAGTTAGGTTATATATTTGACAATGACTGCTTACTCTCTAGTAAGAGAGGTGTAATTTTGGCGTATCAGATATATATATATAAATGTATATGTCTTTTGGTTATGTGAATTGGTTTTTTATGATTTTGAATAGTTGATCATGGAATTATGATATCCTTATCCCAGAGTTACATGCTAGTGTTCACCCCACTAACTTTCTCTGAATATTATATCCCCACACGATGTAGGCACAAGAGATACCTTTACTTTTTCAGTGCAGAGATAGGTGGATCAGCTCGGTTCTTCGATTTATTATAGTGAAGTGGTGAGAGATTTCATTTCTTGAAAGGTTTAGATATTTTATTAGTTTTCATTATTAGAATTGAGTTCGGAAACAACCTTTCTACTTCTTTAGAGGTAGAGGTATGGACTGCGTACATCTTACCCTCCCCAGACCTCACTATGTGGGAATACACTGGGTTTGTTGTTGTTGTATTAGAATTGAGTTGATATTTTCATTATCAGTAGCATTAGGATTTTCGTTGTCATTTTTTGTAACACCCCGAGTCTGTACCCCGGACGCTAGATGGTGCTTACGTCCCCATAGGACCACAAGCTAACCCATTACTGATATCTTTTGTGAGCACTGAATAATCATATGGTAAAAAAAATAATACTAAAATAAGTGGGAAAATTAGGCTGAAGTCGCCACAAGGTTCGCAACTGAAAATAAATACTGAATACTGATAAATAAATATTGAAAGATGAATATCTGCCTGAAATTCTCTAGTCTAAAAGCCTTTAACTGTCTGAATATGGAGTTGATGGGACAAGTCCCCAACTAACTCCATCTACTGAATGTGTTGAAATACAAAAATATTGAATGATAATATCATCCTTGAACTATGAGGAGTTACTACTGAATTTGTTGTTGATAATCCAGGCTGCTAAGTGCGGTCAGGAGCCCATGGGTCTAAACCTATGATATAAGACATCATAGCACAAAAGAAAGTATGCATCAGTAATTTGAATGTACTAGTATGCTAAGTGAGGTAGGCTGATATGCATGGGTTCATATGCATGGACAACAACTAGCTAATTAATATGGATGTAACTGAATGAGAGTACATGCTTGAATAAATAAACTATAACTGAGATCATGTTAACACTGGATACTAAGTTCTGAATACTGATTAACTGATATCTAAGTTTACTGATCTATAGTACTGATTACTTAGTGACTATTTCTGAAAATCCTGATTTTGTATAACAGAACTGAGTTTTATACTGAGTTGGGTGACTGTGTCTGACAGTCCTGAATCTGTAAAACTGAACTGAGTTCTATAATGAGACTGAAACTGAAACTGTGGGAGGTAGTTATCTAACTGACATACCCCTTTTGAAATGGATTGGGATCCAACATGTAACCTTAGTTGGAAGGGTGTCAATACCGTTCCACGGGTAAACACAAGATATGAGTTAACCCTCTTTGACAGGAAGCACTTTCATCAATCCTCGCTGGCAGGAAAACTCATGTGAGATGTATCAATCCTAGTCTGGCAGGAAGATATCTCGACCTATGATTGCTACATAATTCTGTAACTTAGGGATTGTTACTAAGGGTCAAACCCTATGCTGGCAGGAATTCCCCCAACCCTGGGTTCGCTCGGTGCTGATTCCTACTCCCAGCTGAATAGACACTGAACTGATTTCTAAATTGTACCAGGCTTGACTGAACTGTTACTAATCGTACTGTCTAACAAAACTAAACTGAGTTCACTGAGTTTTGAATTGACTACTAAACCGAGATTAGGATTGATTACTGAGTATTACTATTTGTGACACTATTGAGACTGTTCTTTAACTACTGTAGCTCTAGGTAAACAACTTTATTTTTTAGGTACTAAATACCCCCAGGACTCGATAATATGAAAAGTAAAATACTTCATGACTTTAGTAGCATAATAGTACTTGCTTACTAATAATGCATTCATTTAGACATTTTTTTCAAACACTTGATATACATGAGCATGTACATGAATGAAATCACATAATAACATGACATGATTGCACTAGTCAATTCACATAAGCATTTTGACAAATAGTTGTGGAGTATGGGTATTTCACATATCAATAAATATGTATTACTATCATGGATACTACATTCAACTTGAAATTCAAGAGTTCAACATGAAGTTCACATAATTCAATCCACAATTAACTAGTATCATGGAACTTGTGTTAAATCATGGAATTGAAAACCCATTTAACATCATAATCAAGATTATATTCAAATCCAACATGAAATCTATGAAATTATTTAACTTATAATTTAAAAGAGTTTCTTGAACTCTAAGGGTAGAAGGAAACCCTTGAATGAACACTTTACATACATTGGTACTTGAATTAATGAAGGTTGATGGTGAATTTCTTGAAGCTTAAATTGAAATTAGATCTCCTAGAGTTTTGTTCTTGAGTAATCTGAGAGAAATAATGAAGGTTTTTGCCCTTGGAGTGATTAATTTCGTGTTTTTGAGGCTGAATACGGGTGAAAAAGACCCAATTACTCCTCAGGACGCGGGCTTTTATGTTACTAAAAATGGGTCTAGTGACGCGCAGCCTGACGCGCTGCATCGAGTCTGCATCATCTTACTGGGAATTGGCATTTAGAGCTAGGAAAAATATTTATCAACGCGATAGGCAATGCAGCGCATAGAGATCGCGTTGATCCAATGGTTTGGACTTCCAAACAAGATTCAAATGATGTTCGAAAAATTTAAAACTTGTCCAAGAATACCTACTGACATACTTGATCATGAATCAACCTAAAAAGTGACACTTTAAGGTCTTTAGGATTAGGAAATAGGATCACCAACTTATGAGGCAAAAATAATAATTCTAAGTGTAAACTCCAAGTTGAAATTTCTAAGTATGGGACCCCTTATCAAGCTCTAAGGGCTTAGTTAAGCTTAGAATTTTGCGGGGTATTATAATATCTCCTCCTTGAGAAAATCCATCCTCGAATGAGATTGACTAAGCTGAGAACACTGATAGATTGAACTTTTTTACTAAGCATGCATAACTGAAGAATGATTTCATGACTAAAACTACTGATACACTGAATTTTTCATACTGAACATGTATGACTAAAACATAACTGAATTCTGAGGACATGACATATGACTGAGCTGTTTTGTGAGGGTATGCGTGATATGAGAATGCTATGTAACTGAACTGATATCTAACTCATACAGGAAATCTGAATATAGAACTAAGTAAATTCAAGGAAAACTGTTATCTTGAGTTTAATCTAAGTTTGCAGAGAAGAGGTGAGGTTACTTGGTCCACATATCTACTTTTGCTTCCCAAGTAGCTCTCTCAAAAGACTAATTCCACCAAATAACTTTGACTAGAGGGACTTCTTTGTTCCTTAGTCTGCGAATCTAACGATCAAGGATTTTGACTGG
Source organism: Capsicum pubescens (assembly GCA_030864215.1). Lineage (NCBI taxonomy): Eukaryota > Viridiplantae > Streptophyta > Magnoliopsida > Solanales > Solanaceae > Capsicum > Capsicum pubescens. The sequence continues at coordinate 211,868,691 of CM061542.1, forward strand.
GATCTCTTCATAAGAGAGGTTGTTCTGAACATCTATGCCCTCTATAGGGACTCCGACTGCTGGGTCACCTATGCATTTCTTTAGCAAGGAGACATAAAACACTGGATGGACTGAAGCTAAATCTGAAGGTAGCTTAAGCTCGTAAGATACCTTTTCAAAATGGCTGAGAATTTGGTAAGGATCGACATACCGGGGACTGAGTTTCCCCTTCTTGCCAAACCTCTTCACTCCTTTTATAAGAGAGATTTTCAAATACATAAAATCCCCAATCTTAAACTCGAGATCCTTCCTTCGCACATCTGCATATAATTTCTTCCGGCTCTTAGCTGTCTTAAGCTTTTCCCTGATTAACTAAACTTTTTCTAAGGTATAAAATACCAAGTCAGGCCCTACCACTGCGGCCTCACCCACTTTAAACCAACCAATGGGAGATCTACATCTCCTCCTATAGAGTGCCTCAAATGGATCTATCTGAAAGCTAGAATAGTAACAATTATTGTACACAAACTCAATCAAAGGTAAGTGGTCATCCTAACTACCCTTAAAGTCAATAGCACACGCCCTTAACATATCTTCCAAAGTCTGAATGGTCTTTCTGCTTGACCATCTGTCTGAGGGTGAAAGGTTGTACAGAGGTGAACTTAGGCACCTAGACCCTTTTTAAGGCTTTCCAGAAATGAGAGGTGAATTGTGTACCTGTATCTAAGATTATGGACAACAAAACTCTGTGTAATCTGACCAACTCTCTAACATCAAACTTGGCATAATCCTCAACTGAATAGAAAGTATGGACTAAGAAATAATCTGATTTGGTCATCTTGTCTACAATGTCCCAAATTGAATCATGCTAACGATGAGTACGAGGAAAACCCATCACAAAATCCATATTCACTCCTCCTACTTCCAAATAGGAATATTGAACTTTGGCATAGACCCACTAGGCTTCTGATGCTCGATCTTAACCTGCTCACATGTCAAGCACTTAGCTACAAACTCCACAATATATCTCTTCATCCCACTCTACCAATCGACTTCCCGCAAGTCATGGTACATCTTGGTGGCCCTTGGCTGAATCGAGTAGCCCACACCATAGCTCTGCAAGAATCTACTTGCTCAAGTAATCTACACCTGGAAAACAGAGTCGACCCTGGTAATGCAACACACCATCTCCCCCTTGGGAGAAAACCTCTACTTTTTGTTCTCTAATTAACTCTTTTAACTTAGCTAAACTGGGATGTCTGTCCTATTTCTCCTTCACTATGGAAACCAGAGATGATTTTGAACTATTCTGAACCCACACACTACCTTCTACTGAATCGACAAGCGAACACCTAGTCAGGCAAGCTAATGGACTTCCTTTCCTAACTTCTTCTTACCATCCTCCACATGAGCATCACTACCCATAGAAATCCTACTGAGAGTATCAGCCACTACATTGTCCTTGCTCAGATGATGCAGAACACTCATGTCATAGTCTTTCAATAGCTCTAACTACCTCCTCTAACGCAGGTTTAGTTTTTTTTTGAGAAAATACATATTTTAGGATTTTATGGTCTTTAAACACATCAACATGCACCCTATACAAATAGTGCATCCAAATGTTTAAGGAAAGGACTATAGCTGCTAACTTAAGATCATGAGTGGGAAAGTTCTTTTCATAGGTATTAAGATGTCTAAAGGCATAGGATATGACCTTACCTCTCTGCATCAGTACACACCCTAAAAACACTCTAGAAGTATCAAAATATACCACAAACCCATATGAACCATCTAATAAAGCCAAAACTGGGGTTGTAGTTAGTCAAGTCTTCAACTACTAAAAACTCTTCTCACAAGAATCTGACCACTAGAATTTTACTTTCTTCTGAGTCAATATGGACATGGGGGATATAATAGGTAAAAATCCCTCAACAAACCATAGGTAATAGCCAATCAAGCCTAAGAAACTCTGAATATCTGATGGAGAGATGGGTCTGGGCCAGTTTCTCACTACTTTGATCATTTGGGGATAAACTCTAATGCCATCGTTGGAAATGATAAGTCCAAATAAAGCTACTGAATTTATCCAAAATTCATATTTACTAAATTTGGAGAACAACTGATGGGCTCTGAGGGTCTTTAACACTATTCTAAGATGGTCGTCATGGTTAGGCTCACTGCGAGAGTAAATAGGAATGTCATCAATGAAGACTATGACAAACAAGTCCAAGTAATTCTAGAACACATGGTTCATCAAGTCCATGAAAGATGCTGGGGCATTGGTAAATCCAAATGACATGACTAGGAATTTGAAGTGACCATACCAAATTCTAAATGCTATCTTAGGAATGTCACATTCTCTGACTCTGAGCTAATGATAGCCTGACCTAAGGTCTAACTTAGAAAACTAGCTGGAACCTTGAAGTAGGTCAAACAATTAATCGATTCTGGGAAGTGGATACCCGTTCTTGACCGTGACTATATTTAGATGACGGTAGTCTATACACATTCTAAGAGAACTATCATTCTTATGCATGAATAGGATTGGTGCACCCCTCGGGGATACAGTGGGTTTGATGCATGGGTTCATATGCATGGACAATAACTAGCTGAGTAACATGGACGTAACTGAATGAGAGTAAATACGTGAATACATAAACTGCAACTGAGATCATGTTAACACTGGATACTAAGTTGTGAATACTGATTAACTGATATCTGAGTTTACTGATCTGTAGTACTGATAACTAAGTGACTATTTTTGATAGTCCTGATTCTATAGTACAAAACCAACCGAGTTCTATACTGAGTCGGGTAACTATGTCTGACAGTCCTGAATCTGTAGAACTATACTAAGTTCTATATCGAGACTGAAACTGAAATTGTGGTATGTAATTATCTAACCGATATGCCCCTCACCAAATGGATTTGGGTCCAACTTGTAATTGTAGTTGGAAGGGTGTCAATACATTGCCATGGGAAAAGACAAGATGTGAGTTAACCCTCTCTGACAGAAAGCACTTTTCTCAACCCACTATGGCAGGAAAACTCATGCTGGATACGTAGTTCTGTAACTCAGGGATTGCTAATAAGGGTCAAACCCTATGTTTCCTAAAATCCACCCATCCCTGGGTTCGCTCGGTTATGATTCCTACTCCCAATTGAATAGACACTGAACTAATTTCTAAACTATACTAGGCTTGACTGAACTGTTACTGATCGTACTGTCTAACTGAACTGAACTGAGTTCACTGAGTTCTGAACTGACTACTGAACTATGACTAGGACTGATTACTGAGTATTACTATTTGTGATACTACTAAGACTTTTCTATAACTACTGTATCTCTAGGTAAACAACTAGATTTTTCGGGTACTTAATACCCCCAGGACTCGATAATATGAAAAGTAAAATATTGCATGACTTTAGTAGCATAATAGTACTTGCTTACTAATAATGCATTCATTTAGACATTTTTCAAAACACTTGATATACATGAGCTTGTACATGAATCAAATCACATAATAACATGACATGATTGCACTAGTCAATTCACATAAGCATTGTGACAAACACTTGGGGAGCATGCGTATTTCACATATCAATAAATATGTAATACTATTATGGATACTACATTCAACTTGAAATTCAATAGTTCAACATGAAGTTCACATAATTAAATCCACAATTAACTAGCTTTCATGGAACCTATGATAAATCATGGAATTGAAAACTGATTTAACATTGTAATCAAGATTACATTCAAATCCAACATGAAATCTATGAAATCATTTAACTTGTAATTTAAAAGAGTTTCTTGAACTCCAAGGATGGAAGAAAACCCTTGGATGAACACTTCACATACCTTGGTACTTTAATTAATGAAGGTTGATGGTGAATTTCTTGAAGCTTGAATTGAAATTAGATCTCCTAAGGTTTTGTTCTTGAGTAATCTGAGAGAAATAGTGAATGTTTTTTCCCTAGAAGTGATTAATTTCGTGTTTTTGGGGATGAATATGGGTGGAAAAATACCAAATTACCCCTCATGATGTGGGTTTTTAATAACTGAAAATGGGTCCAATGACGCACAACCCAACGCATTGCGTCGATGTGGTTGATGCGATGGCCGACACACCGCATCGAGTCCGTGTCAACTCACTGGAAATTGGCACGGGGAGCTAGGAAAAACATTTATCAGTGCGATAGGCGATGCGGTGCATCGAAATTGCCTTGATCCACTGCTTTGGACTTCCAAACATTATTTAAACAATGTTCAAAAAAGTCCAAAACTTGTTCGAGAAAAACTACTGACATACCTGATCATGGATCAACCTTAAAAATGACACTTTAAGGTCTTCAGGATTGGGAAATAGGATTGCCAACTTATGTGGCAAAAAAAATAATTCTAAGTGTAAACACCTAGCTGAAATTTCTAAGTATGGGACCCCTTATCAAGCTCTAAGGGCTGAGTTAAGCTAAGAATTTTGTGGGGTATTACATTGTAATATGTTAAAGTCAGTCATTTGTCCCAACAAAGACATGTTTTTTTTGTGTTAGAATGCTTTGTTGGATTACTGTGGACTTGTGCGATGATGGTCGGTTATTTTAGACGGTCGACTGTTATTGGTTATAGACATAACCTTTATTCTTTAAACCTATCTTATTATATGTTCAGAATTTATCCAATATTGGGGATATTGTGTTGTTTGGTTAGTGCACAGGGGTAGTCTCCAATCCAAGTGGGACTTGAGATACCGGTCACATCAAAGCCTTGTATTTGATTGAAAAAATATAACCATCTCTAACCAAACTAAAGATAGAAGAGAAAGAACTGGTGCATTAATCTAGAATTTCTTTGTCTTCTCTCTACCTATACTCATTGAGTATCACCTTAAATGAAAAGGTTCAACCATCCCTCTACCCTCAAATGAAGCAATATTTCACCCTTATCCAAACCTTAAAACCCACTAAAGACCCTGTCTCTCAACATTGTGTATTGCCCAAACTTAACAATTCGAGTAATCTTTGCATCAAAAGTATCTTAATATCCTCATAGTTATTAGTATTATCCTTAGTACCACTATAAGGAAGCTTATTTTATGTGTCCTCATCTCCTAAGAATTCAGAGAAAGGCATTCCCTTCTCATTATCTTAATATTTATGGATATCCTCCAATTTGGACTTGATAGAAGTATATTAAGGAACTGGTTGCTTGTCCTATTTCTTATTCCTGGTAGAAGACATAACATATTTTCCATGCATTTTTCATTCAACAACTTCATATTCTCCATCCATAATTTCAATAGGATCAGTAGGATGGACAAAGGATGAGTTGTTAGAATGAGGGTTTTTAGAAGACATAGCAAGTTGACCCTCATCTAGTGTCTTCTTGACACTCCAAGTGACCCTAACTAGAATTGTCTAGGATGGTGAGAAGCAGGTTAACTCAATGGTTGATCCATAAGTATTTTAATAGTTTTCTCAGTAGCCTTTCTAAGTCATAAACTAATCCTATGAGCCATGTAGTTTGAATTTGTACATACTCCTCATCAACAGACTAAGCAAGGAACATGTATCACTAACCTCTTCCCTAGATAGTGGACTAACACTAACATCACCAGACATGGTAAAATCAGATAACAAACCTAGATACTTAGCGAAATAGTTCCCAACAGAGAAACTAGGTTTGACTAAGGGGTATCATAATGAATTCCCCTCACTAGATGCCCCCAAGTTGATCATAATAGGTAAATAATGTACAGATACCTAGTATCCTAGTATTTCCCTCACCCAAGATGCATTCTCCTGAACTTCTTCATACAATATTATCACAAAAGCAACAGATCCCATAGTGAAGGAGCTTCCCATAAATCGAATACAACAAACTTTAATTCATACACAACAACAGAGAAAAATCATCAATATGGGCATCCTCAATAGAAATGTCACTAGGGTCTCCTAAATGATCAATACCAAGATCATAAATAAAAATAGTTAGGGGTAGGTGAACATTTTTTACCTATTCCTTTAATAATAATAAATCAAAATCATCAAAAGAAGAGGTTAGAGAAGAAGAATTAAGAGCAGTAGTGGGTTGGGTGGGTGGGTTAATTTCTTATTGAGAGCTTTGAGAAGAGGTAGATTGGAATTCCATGTTTTGTAAGATGTAAATACATAAGAACAAAAGGAATTTTTGGCTTTGAGATTTAAAGAGAAGAAATACTTTTGTTGTTGAGTGAAAAATTAGGCGGATGGGTTTAAATAGGACTTTAAAGAAAAAGTAGTTGTTTGGATATGATTAGAGTCCCTTTAGAGAAAGTGTTTTCCTCGGATAAAGGAACTGATTTTATAGTTGGTAGATTTATCAAAAATTAGTCGTGATTAAAAGGGACTTCTTCGTTTTAGAGAAAATTGATGGTTATAAAGTTGTAGATGATATAATTCTTCTTGGGACGGGTGGAAAGGACAAGTACAAGTGCTTTGAATTAATTTTCAATTAAGTGAAAAGTGAGTCACATACCATGCTTGGTGGAATATGTTTAATCTTTGTCCATTTGTTTTATCTACCATACCTATGACATGTGCAAATACAATGGTATAGTGCAAGAGTAGCTGGATCATTAAAAATGGCACGCTACTATAACAACCTTAGTTGAAAAATTATCCTTTTATGTATTTATCATTTTTCCCTTATCCATAGTTTTTATACACTATATTTGAGATATGGGATGGTTGGCGTGATCCTTGATGTATTCGGGAGTGATTCGGGAGAGTTTGAGACTCGTAGAGTTTTTTAATGTCATGATTTTAACTTTTGCTGACATTCTAAATATTGAACACCGAAAGGCAATTCGAATAGTTTCATTAGATCCGGAATATCAATTTTTGGTTAGTAGCAGGGTTGATTTAGGTTTGAAACATTTAGTTTGTAGTTCGATACTTTTAGTGAAAACAAGTGAAATAATCCAAAGGGGGGTCTCGAGGGGTAAATTATAGTTAATGATCTCTTTGAAAAAATCCAGCATGGTCATTGAGTTTATGACACGACCCGAACCATGGCCTAGTTTTGTCGGGTATCTCAAGTCAAACTAGGATTGGAGACTACTCCCAATACCCCATCGTTAGCTACCCCACACCCTTTGTTGGATAAATTTCGAACAAATAACAAGATAAAACAATAATAATCTAAAAATAATAAAGTAAGCCTATAAGCATAACCAAGCAGCCACAACCAAATGTCCAACCAACACCAATCCCAATGCCAATACCAATACCAATGTTAACACTAATACCGACACCACCTATGCCTATAGTAGTCCAACAAAGCCTCTAACCAGAATAAATGAATATTAGATTGGGACATGCCCCCGACCATATGCAAAACCAAAACTAGAGAAATAACAATAATGGAAAGAAGTCCATATCATGAAATGGGGTCTTCCAATATATGGAAGATCACCACTTTAATCTAACTCAAATTTTCCCCCGAATCTAAGTCACTGAGCAAGAGGAATGGTATTATGTCTGGTTCCTACATCGTCGGAGAATACAGTGCTCGAAGATGGTTAGCGGAGTGAATGATAGCATGTAACTCAGGGATAAAGATAAAATAATGAAATCATTGAAAACCAAATCAAATAACTATATGCAATCACATATATACATATATATACATATATAATGCTGGGATAGGGAATAAGGTTTAGCGTGCCTTTTAAATCTTAACCTAGAATATATAGCCTTGAAGTCATATACCCTTCCACGGGCTATATGGGTCCAGTGTAACCCCTTGAATGGGACCCAGTGTGTGTAGCCGCACAAACCACTAGATATCAAAGAAGGTCGGGGAGTCACATGTACCCGTCACTCTCAGTGATACATATATACAAATATAAACTTGGGGAGTCCCATGTACCACTCAAGCATAAGGTCACCAAGACCAACCCTCATGTCAGCAAACATGAGTTTCCAGTGTCCGTCTATCGATCTCACACCATTACGGCTAGCTGTCAAAACTCTGCATTATTGCCTCATTAAAATCATTTACACATAACCAAACTACTAATTCCAAGAGTGAATTTTTAGGCATTATAAAGTGGTATCATCATACTGACTATAGCTTGCAAGCTATGTCACCAGCCAACACTTAGGGGATTCCTTCTTACCCCACAAAATCCATTACAAAAATCACTTGGGGGATTCTGTAACGCCCCGAGAACCTATCCCAAGACATCACATGGTGATCAAGGCCACACGTGCCTTAAGCTAACCCTCTAAGCGTGTCATCACTTTTAGAACTCTCTACGACATGAATCATCATAAAGTAAGAAAGAATAATCATGACATGAACATATTGAGATACGAAGTAATACTGTTCTGTACAAATAAAATACTAAAATATCTATACATGCTGGCACACTAGTCTGATAAAGCCTCTACTTCATAGGACTGAGGAGTCATTAGGACAGATCCCCAACTGACTCGTACTGAACTAAAAGTAAACAACCATCTATTAACAATACAAAATCTGAGACACAGGTCCTCGAACCATGAGGACTCACCAACCGCAGAGATGTAGATGAAGGTACTCAAAGATCACGGTCACTATTGGGACTGAGCACCTGAACCTATATCATAAGAAAATATAGAATACAAAAGAGTATGGGAGTCAATACTTGGGAATGTACTGAGTATGTGGGGGTGGATGCAATATTTTAAATAATATCATAAATGTATAAGAAAATTATGCATGCTGACAATAATAACTCTCTTCGCTTGAATTATCTAAAACATTATTTTTGTAAGTCATCAGTAATAACATATGTTTTATAAATATCATAAATCATTTAACTCAACTCAAACCGTTTGACTCATGACTTAGAGTGACTCGGTAACTCATGGTACTTAGATCATTATGGATGTGGGATTTTCTTATAATCGACATAACTACACCACGTGAGCTGCATGGAGTCCAACGTTTTGCCCTCCTAAGGAGAGAACCCCACATTGGCGGGAGAATCGTACTCTTGCTAGGGAGTACAACCTCAATTTCACAATCACAATCCCACACTCTTACTTTGGCCGACAATTATCAACATCAATCCTATGGTGGCACGTAGTTTTGGGGAAATACCAAATTTTCCGCTCGGTGCTAAATACTCCTCCCAGACTCAGCTCAGAACGCGTTAGTAAATGCACCTTAATAAATATCAACTCATGGGTCTATTACAAAGACCAAAACTTAGATATATACATATATTTCATCTGTAAATCATAAACATCTTGTGGATTCCTAACTCGACTCAACTCAACATAATCTTTCTCAACATCAAGTACATTTTCTTTTTGAATCATTTTCAAATATCAAAAGCTTCAACGAAACATCATAGGACTCATTCTTGACTTTCAATCTCAAATATCGATATATTTTCAATAGTCAAATTTCTCATGGAAAGACATAACTTATGACACTTGTCTTAAATCGCTTAGAAATCATCAATACGTAATGACAATATACAACTCATAGAATAAATTCTCAATTTAAGAAACATGATGGTGAAATAATCATAAATATCAAACTTATTAAACTCAAATCTCATAAATCATAAATAAAGAAATTTGGGTGTAAATCCACTTGCAAAACCATGTAAATCAATAATAGAAAGTAAATCTTTAGGCACAAGAACAAAAGAAGTGTTCTTTTTCAAACCCCACATACCTTGGATTTTGATTTGAAGATGTGGAAACTTGTTTGGAACTATTCTCACACTTTTAGGCCAAGATTCTTGATGCCTTTGACTTGGGAAACTTAGTTCTTGATCAACTTGGAGAAATTCATGGAAGATTCTCTGAATTTCATGGAAGAGGATTTAGATTTTGGATCTTGTAGAAACCCCAGTTTCTAGGAGATTCATGGAAGATTGGAAGAGAAAGGAGAAGGAAATTAGTGGATCTTCTCCACTTTGATATATATATATAAGATCACATGGGGAGGAAATGATTAAAATGCCCTTTTTGAAAAATCTGAAATTTGCTGATTGGGGCCTGTGATAGTCGATCTGACGACCCCTTAAGTCTTCTGACGGTCCATCAGATCGTCCGTCACTCGAGTGCCAAAACTGGAATGTTCTGCCTTGACGTGGCAGCTGAAGTGACGGTCCATCAGGAAACCTACGGTCCACCAAGTCATCCGTCACTCGAGGGCCAGAAATGAGATATTCTGTCTCGAGCTGGCGGACCCCTTGATGGTCCATCAACTTTTTGATGGTCCACCATCTTGGTTATCGCACGATGGACTGAAAAAGTAGTAACTGCCTTGGGTTGACAGGGCTCTTGACGGTCTACCAGGAACTTGACAGTCCGCCAGGTCGATCGTCTAACCTGGGGGATCCGATATCGTTGAGTAAAACGGACATATCTCACTAGTCCGATGTCGGATTTTGATGAAATTGGTATCGATGGAAAGCTTATTCAATCACTTTGGAAGTCATACATATCCACTCAAAAGATGGATTTAGTCTTAGGAAACGATCGAGGTATTACAATATCTTCCCCTTGGACACATTCATCCTCGAATGTTGCCAAATAGGCCAAGAACAAGAGAAAATGAGGACGTATAGTTGGAATGACTCACATCTAAGGGTTCACTTTACTCTAAACTTTTGAGTACTTCACCAAATGTATGAATCATAATGGAATAACCATATATCTGAATACATTAGATTAGGAGGAAACTAAATTAAGGGAATAGTACCTTCAACTTGATTTGAACTCATGGAGAAAAGATGAGGGTAACTAGCTCGCATATCTACTTCTTCTTCCCAAGTGACACCCTCGACAGATTGATTTCGCCACAGAACTTTAACCAAGGGAACTTCCTTTTCGTCAGTCTATGGACTTGATAATCTAGGATTTCAACCGGGATTTCATCATACGAAAGGCTATCCTAAACATCACAACCTTCTGACGGATCAACAACAACAGAGTCTCCAATGTGCTTCTTGATCATAGAAACATGAAACACAGAATGGACAGCTGACAACTCTGCAGGAAACTCAATCTCATAAGTTTCTTTCCCAACACGATTCAAAACTCTATAAGGGCCAACATATCTGGGACTCATCTTTCCTTTCTTTCCAAATCTTTTCACCCTTTTCATGGGTGAAATTTTCAAATACACCAAATCATCGACTTCAAACTCAAGAGATCTTCTTCTCATATCTGCATACGACTTCTGGTGACTCTGGGTTGTCTTCAACCTCTCCCGAATTAACTTAACTTTCTCCATAGCCTCAAACATAGCATCGGGTCCCATCATAGTGGCTTCGCCCACTTCAAACAAACCTATGGGTGATCTACATCTCCTCTCATACAAAGCTTCAAATGGAGCCATTCCAATACTAGCATGAAAACTATTGTTGTAGGAAAATTCAATCAATGACAAATGTTCATCCCAACTTCCTTTGAAATCAAGAACACAAGACCTCAACATATCCTCCAAAGTCTGGATAGTCCTCTCAGCCTGACCATCTGTCTATGGGTGAAAAGCGGAGCTAACATAAACTTGGGTGCAAGACCCTTCTGAAAGGCTCTCCAAAACTGAGAAGTAAACTGAGTACCTCTATCGGAGATGATAGACAACGGAACTCCATGCAACCTGACTAACTCTCGAATATACAGCTTAGCATAGTCCTCTGCGGTGAAATATGTATGCACTGGCAGAAAATGTGCTGACTTAATCAACCTGTCTACAACGATCCAAATAGAATCATGATGACGGCGAGAAAGAGGTAAATCAGTCACGAAATCCATGTTCACAACTTCCCACTTCCAAGTAGGAATGTTAAATTCTTGCATCACACCACCAGGTCTCTGGTGCTCTATCTTTACCTGCTGGCAAGTTGCACACTTTTCTATGAACTTTGCTATATGCTTCTTCATACCATTCCACCAATAAATTTCTCGAAAATCGCAATACATCTTGGTAGCACCGAGATGAATAGAATACCGCACGCCATGCGCCTCATCCATAATTCTCTGCCTTAGATCATCAACATCAAGCACACATAATCTATTCTAAAATCTCAATACACCATCTCCCCCTTGGGAGAAAACCTTCACCTTTTGATCTTTGACTAATTCTTTCAGTTCGACCAAACGAGAATCCATATCCTTCTTCTCCTTCACTTCCGAAACTAGGGAAGATTCGGAACTACTCTACATACAAACATTACCCTCAGCTGAGTCGAGCAATCTAACACCTAAGATATCCAAACGATGCACTTCATGAGCTAACTCCTTCTTATCTCCCTCAACATGTGTTACACTACCCATGGATGACCTACTAAGGGTATCTGCCACTATATTGGCCTTGCCCGGGTGATACAACACACTCATATCATAGTCCTTAAGTAATTCAATCCATCACCTCTGCCGAAGATTCAAATCTCTCTGAGTAAAACCAATACTGCAAACTCTTGTGATCCGTAAATACATCAACATGAACACCGTACAAATAGTGTCTCCAGATTCTCAAAGCAAAAACCACTGCAGCTAACTCAAGGTCATGGGTTGTATAATTCTTTTCATGAGGTTTCAACTGCCTGAAGGAATAGGCTATAACCCTACCCTTCTGCATCAACACGCAACCCAAACCAATTCTGGAAGCATCACAATATACCACAAAATCATCTACACCATTAGGCAGGGTCATCACAGGAGCTAAAGTGAGTCGAGTCTTCAACTCCTGAAAACTCTTCTCGCAAGAATCTGACCACTGGAATTTAACCTTCTTTTGGGTCAACTGGGTCAAAGAAACAGCAATGGAAGAGAAACCATCGACAAAACGATAGTAGTAGCTAGCTAAACCCAAGAAACTCCTAATATCAGATGGGGAAATAAGTCTAGGCCAATTCTTCACAGCTTCTACCTTTTGAGGATCAACTCGAATACCATCAGAAAAAACAATATGATCGAGAAAGGCAATTGAACGAAGCCAAAATTCACACTTGATAAATTTGGCAAACAACTGTTGATCCCTAAGGGTCTGTAAGACAATTCGAAGATGATCTGCATGGTTGTGTTCACTCTAGGAATATACAAGGATATCATCTATAAACACAATAACAAACATATCTAGGTACGGTCTAAACACCCGATTCATGAGGTCCATAAAAGTTGTCGGGGCATTCGTTAGCCCAAAAGACATGACCAAGAATTCAAAATAACCATAACAAGTGCGGAAAGCCATCTTTGGAATATCACACACTCTGACTTTAAGTTGGTGATAACCAGATCTCAAATCTAATTTCGAGAAGTAGATGGCACCTTGCAGCTGATCAAACAGGTCATTAATTCTAGGAAGAGGGTACTTATTCTTGACTGTGACCTTATTAAGATGACGATAGTCAATGCACATGCATAATGAACCATCTTTCTTTCACACGAATAGAACAGGTGCACCCCAGGGAGACACACTGGGCCTTATAAAACCCTTATCAAGAAGATCTTTGAGTTGCTCTTTCAACTCCTTAAGTTCTACGGGGGCCATACGATACGGAGGAATAGAAATAGGTTGTGTATCAGGGAGAAGATCAATTCTGAATTCTATCTCTCTATCAGGAGGTACCCTTGGGAGATCTTCCAGGAAAACATCAGGAAACTCATTGACAACACTAGGAGACTGAATAGTTGGAGTCTCATACTTAGCGTCCTTAAATTGAACTAAATGATAGGTACAACCCTTGGATATCAATTTTCTAGCTTTTAGATAGGATATGAAATGACTTTTAGGAGATACAGAATTTCTTGACCACTCAAAGACTGGCTCATTGGGAAACTAAAACTTGACTACATGGGTACGATAGTCTATAGACGCATAACAAGAGTGAAGCCAATCCATACCCAGAATAATATCAAAATCAACCATGTCTAGCTCAATCAAATCTGCAAACATGATTCTATAAAGGAAAATGATAGGACACTTCTTATATACTTGCTTAGCAACAACAGATTCTCCCACTGGTGTAGAGACTAGAAAAGGCTCGGAAATTTTTTAAGCTTTGATTTCAAAATTCAAAGACACCAACGGAGTCACATAAGAAAGACTTGACCCAGGGTCCAGCAACACATACACATCAAAATAAAATACACGAAGCGTACCAGTAACAACATCTAGTGAATCCTCCTGCTCCTGGTGGGGGGGTATAGCATAAAAACGATTCTGGCGCTGACCACCTGCAGTACTAGACGAGGCACCCTGAAGAGAAGTAGGATGAACTACAGGGGTTGGAGAACTAATAGTCTGATTCTGAGGACGAACATCGCGACTCCCCTGTCTAGTATAAGGGCAATCCCTGAACTTGTGGCCCAACTTACCTCAACCAAAACAACCTCTCTGACCAACTAAGAACTCATCGGGATGGTCTCTACAGCACTTCAGACATGGGGGAGGACGAGGTCTGTAACTTACACTATCCTGGGACCTGGACATAGTAGGCCTATTACCCTGCTCCGGCCTAATTCTTAATGCAGGAGTACTGGTTGATGAAGGCACTGGCACAAGTGAATGACTATGGAACTGAGGGTGGATCCCTCCAGAAAATCTAGCCTGACTATACCCCTGCTACTCTGATCTAATTCTCTTATTCCCTTTCACTCTCTCTCTCCTTCACTTTGTCCGCTTCGATCTGCTGAGCATGAACCATTAGTCTTGAAAGGTCCATGTCCCTATTAAGCATAGTGGATCTACACTCTTTCACAATATAACCAGATACACCAGTTAAGAACTTACTCATACTATTTCTAGAATTAGCCATCATACCGGGAGCATACTTAGATAACTGGTTAAACTTATGGCAATACTCCTTAACTGTCATGGGGCCCTGTCTCAAGTTCATAAATTCTTCTAATTTCTCTTCTCTCAGCTCTGGGGGAAAGAATCTGTCTAAGAAGGCATCCTGAAATAATTGCCAAGTCACAGGAGCATCATTCTCCCTTCTACTTTTCCGCCACATCTCTACCCAATCATAAGCAACATTATTCATTCGACAGGTAGCCAATTCAACACTTTTCTCCTTAGTCACATGCATAATCTGAGTAATTTTTCTCACTTCATCTAAATACATTTGTGGGTCTTCACCTACTTTTTACCCATAAAACTCAGGTGGATTCATTCACATAAAGTCACGAACCCAGGATGCAGCAGAATTATTCCCTTGCGGAGGTGGAACAGTAGCATGGGTGTTGGATTGAGCATTGGCGGTGACCTCCTGGGCTAGCGCTTGGAAATCTGCCCGAAATTCAGCGTGGGACACCGTCTCACCCAAAGGATCAACAGTTTGAGGTCGTTCGTTATTTCTGCGAACTCTGTGAGGAGGCATTTTCTGTTATAAAAAAAACAAATTAATAATAGACAGAAACAGTCATAGGAATGATAGACTCTTGAAAGAAAGAAATAACTTTTCCTTAAATGTCCCGTAGCCTCTTGCTCATAGATGTGGCACACTACATACCGATGATCAAGACTCTACGTAATGTGGCTTGTCAGACTCCCTAGGACTCCTTGAACCTTAGGCTCTGATACCAAGCTTGTAACGCGCCGAGAACCTATCCCGAGACATCACATGGTGCTCCAGGCCACATGTGACCTCAAGCTAACCCTCTAAGTGTGTCATCACTTTCAGAACTCTCTACGACACGAATCATCATAAAGTAGGAAAGAATAATCATGACATGAACATACTGAGATACGAAGTAATACGGTTCTGTACAAATAAAATACAAAAATCTTTGTACATGCTGGCACACTAGTTTGACAAAGCCTCTACTTCATAGGACTGAGGAGCCATTGGGACAGATCCCCAACTGACTCATACTGAACTGAAAGTAAACAACCATCTATTAACAATACAAAATCAGAGACACACGTCCTCGAACCATGAGAACTCACCAACTGCAGAGATGTAGATGAAGGTACTCAAAGATCACCGTCACTGATGGGACTGAGCACCTGAACCTATATAATGAGGAAATATAGAATACAAAAGAGTATGGGAGTCAGTACTTGGGAATGTACTGAGTATGTAGGGGTGTATGCAATATTTTAAATAATATCATAAATGTATAAGAAAATCATGCATGCTGACAATAATGACTCTCTTCGCTTGAATTATCTAAAACATCATTTCCGTATGTCATCAGTAATAACATATGCTTTATAAATCTCATAAATCATTTAACTCAGCTCAAACTCTTTGACTCATGACTTAGAGTGACTCGGCAACTCATGGTACTTATATCATTATGGATGTGGGAGTTTCTTATAACCGACATAACTACACCATGTGAGCCGCATGGAGTCCAATGTTTTGCCCTCCTAAGGAGAGAACCCCACATTGGCAGGAGCGTCGTACTCTTTCCAGGGAGTACAACCTCAATTTCACAATCACAATCCCACACTCAGCCTTTGGCCTACAATTATCAACATTAATCCTATGGTGGCACGTAGTTTAGGGGAAATACTAAATTTCCCGCTAGGTGCTAAATACTCCTCCCAGACTCAGCTCAGAACGCGTTAGGAAATCCACCTTAATCCATATGAACTGATAGGTCTATTACAAAGACCAAAACATAGATATATATATATATCATCTATAAATCATAAACATCTTGTGGATTCCTAACTCGACTCAACTCAACATAATCTTTCTCAACATCAAGTACATTTTCTTTTTGAATCATTTTCAAATATCAAAAGCTTCAACGAAACATCATAGGACTCATTCTTGACTTTCAATCTCAAATATCAATATATATTCAATAGTCAAATTTCTCATGGAAAGGCATAACTCATGACACTTGTCTTAAATCGCTTAGAAATCATCAATACGTAATGAAAATATAGAACTCATGGAATAAATTCTCAATTTAAGAAACATGATGGTGAAATAATCATAAATATCAAACTTATTCAACTCAAATCTCATAAATCATAAATAAAGAAATCTGGGTGTAAACCCACTTGCAAAATCATGTAAATCAATAATAGAAAGTAAATCTTTAGGCACAAGAATAAAAGGAGTGTTCTTGTTCAAACCCCACATACCTTGGATTTTGAGTTGAAGATGTGGAAACTTGTTTGGAAAAATTCTCACACTTTTAGGCCAAGATTCTTGATGCCTTTGACTTGGGAAACTTAGTTCTTGATCAACTTGGAGAAATTCATGAAAGATTCTCTGAATTTCTTGGAAGAGGATTTGGATTTTGGATCTTGTAGAAACCCTAGTTTCTAGGAGATTCTTGGAAGATTGGAGGAGAAAGGAGAAGGAAATGAGTGGCTCTTATCCACTTTGATATATATATATAAGATCACATGGGGAGGAAATGATCAAAAATCCCTTTTTAAAAATGCTGAAATTTGTTGATCGGGCCTTTGACGGTCGATCTGACGGCCCGTCAAGTCTCCTGATGGTCCACCAGATCATTCGTCACTCGAGTGTCAAAACTGGAACGTTCTGCCTCGACGTAAAGGTTGAAGTGATGGTCCGTCAGGAAACTGACGATCCACCAAGTCATCCGTTACTCGAGGGACAGAAACGAGACATTCTGGCTAGAGCTAGCGGACCCCTTGATGGTCCGTCAACTTTTTGACGGTCCACCATCTTTGCCGTCGCACGATGGCCTGAAAAAAAAGTCACTTCCTTGTCTAGACAGGGCTCTTGACGGTCCACCAGGAACCTAACGGTCCACTAGGTCGTCCGTCAAACCTGGGGGATCCGATATCATTGAGTAAAATGGCCATAACTCACTAGTCCGATGTCGGATTTTGATGAAATTAGTATCGATGGAAAGCTTATTCAATGCTCTACATGATAAAAAGTTGAAATTAGAGAAATAAAACATGGTTTAAACATCAATAACTTTGGAAGTCTTACATATCCACTCAAAAGATGGATTTAGGCTTAGGAAACGATCGGGGTATTACAATATCTCCCCCTTGGACACATTCGTCCTCGAATATTGCCAAATAGGCCAAGAACAAGAGAAAATGAGGACGTATAGCTGGAATGACTCACATCTAAGGGCTCACTTTACTCTAAACTTTTGAGTACTTCACCAAATGCACGAATCATAGATGGAATAACCATATAGCTGAATACATTAGATTAGGAGGAAACTAAATTAAGGGAATAGTACCTTCAGCTTGATTCGAACTCGTGGAGAAAAGATGAGGGTAACTAGCTCTCATATCTACTTCTGTTTCCCAAGTGACACCCTCTACAAATTTATTTCGCCACAGAACTTTAACAAGGGAACTTCCTTGTTCCTCTGTCTATGGACTTGATAATCTAGGATTTCAACCTGGATTTCATCATACGAAAGGATATCCTAAACATCACAACCTTCCGACAGATCAACAACAACAGAGTCTCCAATGTGCTTCTTAAGCATATAAACATGAAACATAAGATGGACAGCTGACAACTCTGCAGGAAACTCAATCTCATAAGCTACTTTGAAACACGATTCAAAACTCTATAAGGGCCAACATATCTGGGACTCATCTTCTCTTTCTTTCCAAATCTTTTCACCCCTTTCATGGGTGAAATTTTCAAATACACCAAATCATCGACTTCAAACTCAAGAGCTCTCCATCTCATATCTGCTTACTACTTCTGGCGACTCTGGGCTGTCTTCAACCTCTCCCGAATTAACTTAACTTTCTCCATAGCCTCAAACATAGCATCAGGTCCAATCACAGCGGCTTCGCCCACTTCGAACCAACCTATGGGTGATCTACATCTCCTCTCATACAAAGGTTAAAATAGAGCCATTCCAATAATAGAATGAAAACTATTGTTGTAGGCAAATTCAATCAACGACAAATGTTCATCCCAACTTTCTTTGAAATCAAGAACACAAGCCCTCAACATTTCCTCCAAATTCTGGATAGTCCTCTCAGCCTGACCATCTTTCTGCGGATAAAAAGTGGAGCTAAGATAAACTTGGGTGCCAAGACCCTTCTGAAAGGCTCTCCAAAACTGAGAAGTAAACTGAGTACCTCTATCATATTTGATAGACAACGGAACTCCATGCAACCTGACTAACTCTCAAATATACAGCTTAGCATAGTCCTCCGCGGTGAAAGATGTATGCACTGGCAAAAAATGTGTTGACTTAGTCAACCTATCTACAACGACCCAAATAGAATCATGATGACGATGAGAAAGAGGTAAATCGGTCATGAAATCCATGTTCACCACTTCCCACTTCCAAGTAGGAATGTTAAATTCTTGCATCACACCACTGGGTCTCTGGTGTTCTATCTTTACCTGCTGGCAAGTTGTACACTTTTCTATGAACTTCGCTATATCCTTCTTCATACCATTCCAAAAATAAATTTCCCACAAATCGCAATACATCTTGGTAGCACCAGGATGAATAGAATATAGCGCGCCATGTGCCTCAGCCATAATTCTCTTCCTTAGATCATCAACATCAGGCACACATAATCTATTCTAAAATCTCAATACACCATCTCTCCCTTGGGAGAAAACCTCCATCTTTTGATCTTTGACTGATTCTTTCAGTTCAACCAAACTAGAATCCATATCCTGCTTCTCCTTCACTTCCAAAACTAGGGAAGATTCGGAACTACTCTGAATCCAAACATTACCCTCAGCTGAGTCGAGCAATCTAACACCTAACCTAGCCAAACGATGCACTTCACGAGCTAACTCCTTCTTATCTACCTCAACATATGTTACACTACCCATGGATGACCTACTAAGGGCATCTGCCACTATATTGGCCTTGCCCGGGTATTACAAATTCCTTCGTACCACACTAGGTTTTCTAAATCAACCTTAACCATTTGACCATTTGGTTCCATGCATTAGTTTCAAGAAATAGTCAAACCAAACACATGGGATTCCATTGTACACCTAGTTCAACTTTCCACCTTTCTCATAACTACTAACTAATTTTATAAAACAAGGTTGGGGTTATAACCACTTAAAGAGTCACAAGTTTATAGTGATATACCATTATCAAGTTCAACCACTATACCCATGTAACCATATGTTCTAAACCATAGTTAAAACACGGAAAACCATAATTAAACCATGAGAAAAAATATTCATCCATGAACAACCATAACAATACCATGAAAACTATACTTTAAAACATATGTCTTGAGTAAAACAACAATGAGTGAGAAGTAACATGCCTTAGACACCAATAAGAATGGAGAGAAACTATCCTTGAGATCATTAATTGATTAACTTGATGAAACCCTGGCTTTATCTTGAACAAAGAGTTGAGGTAGAATTTGAGAGTTTTTTATTGTGAATTATGTGTTAATGAAGTCCCGAAAGGTGTTTTAAGTCGTAGTATCAAAGGGACTTAAAGTGGGAAATATCCAGAATACCCCCAACTTAAAATCTATAAAAAGGTCACAGTGGTTACGAGTTGACCCCTTGACTTGTGAGCCCAACATATGACTCGTACCCCTTGAGTCGTCACCAAGATAGTGAGTTTGACACCCATACACTTTCCACCATACGACTCCATGATCCCACTCGTGATCTGACTATACAACTAGTATGGTCTAGTCGTATACAAGATAGAACCCAGGGCATTAGACACTTGACGACATACAAGTAAGCCCTACCACTCATAACCTATCCTCAAAGCTCTTGATGAGTCACTCGTACTTAGAGACAAGTCAAGCTAATAAGTTTTTAATTTTATGAAGGTTCATCTTAACGACTCATCGCTACCCTTAACGACTCGTACCACCAAGTAGTTACCAAGACCAAAAAAAAAATCACCACTCATTGGACACCTAACGACTAGGGTAACCTGACCCGTTCCCACACCATAAACTCATATTATGAGTCATCCATAGGGCAGTGAGCTCAAGGCTAAGGAAATTTCCAAGGGCCAAAATTGAGGTTGTTTCAATTATCCCCCACTTGGATCATTCATCCTCGAATGATGGGACAAGGCAACGACTAGCACGATTAAACCCCTAAACATCTCTACTCTTACCTTTAAGACATAAAACAGCTTACCAAGGGATTCACAATCTACCTTTAACAAAGACAAAAATCAAAGATTTTAAGAACAACACATACCTCATCCATGATTCTTTGGAATGGGAAATAGGAATGGATACTGCAACTTCATGACCTCTTTAACTTCCCATGTAGACTTTTCTACCTTGTGGTTCCTCTGTAGAACCTTTACCAAAGCTACATCCTTGGTCCAAAACCGATGAACCGGCCGATCCAAGATCTTAACTGGGACCTCCTCAAAAGAAAGGGAATTTATAATACCAATATCCTTCATTGTCACAGTTTGCAATGAATCACCAACACACTCCCTTAATATAGAAATATGGTATATCGGGTGAATAGAGTTCAAACTAGAAAACAACTCAAACTCATATGCAACATTACCAACCCTTCTATAAACTAAGTATGGACCAACATACCGAGGAATAAGCTTCCCCTTCTTCCCAAATCACATCACTCCCTTCATGGGAGACACCTTCACGAATGCCCTATCCCTAACCTCAAACTCTAACTTTCTAGGCCCCACATCTGCATAAGACTTTTGATGACTTTGGACAGCCTTAAGCCTATCCCGAATCACCTTCCCCTTCTCTATTGCTTGGTAAACCAAATCTTATCCAAACATCTCTACCTCACCAACCTCGAACCACCCAACATGAGAACTATACCTCCAACCAAACAAGGCCTTAAATGGAGCCATCCTAATGCTAGAGTGGTAGCAATTATTATATGTAAGCCTATGAGAGACAAATGCTAAACCTAACTACCACCATAGTCAATCACACAGGCACAAAGCATATCTTCTAATGTCTGAATACTCCTTTCCAATTACCCATTCGACTGCGGGTGGAAAGCAATACTAAGACTCACTTTAGTCCCCAAAACTTTCTAAATTGATCTTAAAAAGTATAATGAAAAATCCATACCACGATATCAGATAATAGAAATAGGTACCCTATGCAACTTCACAATCTCTTAGAGGTACAACCTTTCATAGTCCTATATCGAAAAATTAGTCCTCACTGCCGAAAATTGAGCAGACTTAGTCATCCTATCCACGATTGCCCAAATCAAATTGATTCAATTTTGAGACTGGAGAAGACTGATAACGAAATCAATGTTGATAACTTCCCACTTCCATATAGGAAATTAAATTTCTTAACATAATCTTCTGAGCTACATGTGCTCAACTTTCACCTGTTGGCACACCATGTATTTATCCACAAAACTATCCATGTCCCACTTTATGTTATTCCACCAATACATCTCCTTAAGGTCATGATATATTTTTATTGACCCAGGATGAATAACATACCGGGATTCATGCGCTTCAGCCAAGATTCTTTCTCTCAATCCATCCACATCTGGAATGCACAATCTCCCATAGTACCATAAAGTACCATCACTACAAACCTCAAAGGCCATTATTTTATTCCCACCTACATCACCCTTGATTTGCATCAAGATAGGATCTAACACTCGTTTCTCTTTCACCTCAGCACCAAGACATGACCCCACATCTCTTGAACAAACACACCACTATCCTCAGAGTCAAGAGACGCACTCTAAGGTTAGCTAAATGATGAATATCTTTAACTGATTCCCTTTTATCAACATCCATATGAGCTAGACTTCCCATGGATAACCTAAGAAGAGCATCAACAACCTTAGTAGCTTTACCTATATAGTAGTGACGACTCATGTCATAATCTTTGAGAGGCTCAAGCAACCTTCTTTGCCTGAGAATAAGCTTTGCTTGAGTAAACACATACGACATGGTTATATGATATAAAAAGATATCCACATGTTGTCCATACAGATATTAATGCTAGATTTTTAATGCGAACACCAGAGCCAATAGCTCCAAGGCATGAGTCGGAGAATTTCTCTCATGCCCTTTTAACTATCTAGAGGCATAAGTTATCACCTTGATATGCTACATCAAAATGCAACCAAGATCCATATGGGATGCATCACAATAAACCACAAATCTGTTAGTGCCTTCAGGAAAAGTCAATACCGCAGCCGAAGTCAGCATATCCATCAGCTTTTTAATGCTACCCTCACAAGCACCGGACCATAAAAACTTTACCTTCTTCTGAGTTAACTAGTCAGTGGGGCAGCTATAGTCAAAAAACTTTCCACAAACCTCCTGTAGTAATTGGCTAAACCAAAGAATCTTCAGATATCAGTTGGAGTCTTGGGTTAAGGAAACTTCTTAACCTCTAAAACTTTCTGTTGATCCACTATGATCCCTGCACTAGAAATGACATCGCCTTGAAAAGTGATAACATTTAAACAAAATTCACTTATAAAAAATTTAGCATACAACTATTGATCCTTCGGGGTGGCAATGCAATGCAAAGGTAACCAGCATGATCCACCTCACTCTTCGAGTACACCAAAATATCATCTATAAACATAATGATAGATAAATCCATAAACTGATGAAAGACCTTATTCATCAACTCGATGAATGCTTTTGGGGAGATAGCCAATGAAAAAGACAAAACCAAAAAATCAAAATGCCCATGTCAAGTATGGAAGACAGTCTTAGGGATATCTACCTCTCTATTCTTTAACTAATGATACCCAAATCGAAGATCGATCTTGGAGAAAAGCTTATCACTTTAAAGCTAATCAAACAAATTATCTATCCTCTTAAAAGGGTACTTATTCCTTATCGTCACCTTATTCAGCTTCCGGTAGTTAATACACATATAAAGAAAACTATCCTTTTTACAAAAAAATAATACCGGTGCACCCTACGAAGACACACTAGGATGGATGAAACCTTAATTTCTCCTTAAGATCCTTTAACATCGCTGGAGCCATTCTATAAAAGGGAATAGAAATAAGAAAAGTGTTTGGAATAAGATCAATCCCAAAATCAATCTCCCTTTCGGGAGGGACACTAGGAAGGTCATGAGGGAAGTCCTTAGGGAATTCATTCACCATCCAAATAGAAAGTAAAGAAGGACCCTCCAAGTTAAAATATTTAACCTAGACCAAATAATAAAGATACCCCTTGGAAATTAATCTCCGTACTCAAAGATAGGAAACAAACCTCCCCTTAGGAGCTAGGGAACCACCCTCCCACTTAATAATTTGCTTATTAGGGAATTTAAAGCTGACCTTATGGGTTTGACAGTTTAGAGAAGCATAACATGAGTGCAATTAATTCATCCCCAATATGACATCAAAATCAACCATGTATAATTCAAACAGGTCCACCAAAGTCTTCCAATGACCCACATATACCGTACAACCCCTACAGACTCTCCTAGCAATCATTGAGTCACCCACTGGTGTAGAAACAGAAAAGGGGTCCGAAATACACTAAGGATCGAAACCAAAATATGCAGCCACAATTGGGTCACATATGAAAGAGTGTACCCCAGATTAAGTAAACAATACACATCACAAGAAAAGAATTTCAATATACCAGTAACGACATTAGACGATGCCTCAAACTACTGGCGAATAGTGAGAGCATAGAGTCAGTTCCGACCGGTGTTGGAGCTAGATGGTACACCATTTGGTATTAAAGCTGATGAAGAAGCAACTAGAACCTTATATCCCCTGATGAAACCTTAGCCACTAGACATTTTCTAACATTGTGCCCTAGATAGCCATAGTTAAAGAACTTGTTCTTTCCTTTATCACGGTAACCCTAATGTGATCGACCCCAAAATTTTTAGGGAAGATACGATAGAGTTGATTAGGCCTCACTAGCTTAAGATTGGGTATCCTTGTGTCGTATAATTATCACCACCATGAAAATGCCTTTCACCAGTTAGCTTTGGGTAGAGAGCACTAGCCATTGAGTGAGACCCAGAATTTTCTCACCTCTTCTTGGACCACTTCCCACAATCCTTGCCATTCCACTATTGGCCACAACGCTGATAAAATAATCTAAACATTTTACTTTACCTCTTCTCTATGTCTGTCTTCTTCCTCTTCTCTTGCTCAACTTATTACATATACAAAACCAACCTTGAGATATGTATGTCCTTGTTATACAAGGAAACCTTACTCTTTTAAATCAAGTCCAGGGATAAATCAAAAGAAAATTTTCTCATCCTAGACCTCATGCTAGAAACTAACTCCATAGCTTACCAAGATAAATGGTGAAACTTTAAGGCATACTCCTTGACTTACATCTTTCCTTGCTTCAGGTTGACAAAATCTTCCTCCTTAGCCTCTCTCAACCCTTGAGAAAAGAAAAGGTCTACGAATGCATTAGAAAAATCATCCCATAGGACTGACTCAACATCTCCATCCCTTGACTGGTCTCATTCTTTGTACCACTATTACGCTACATCTTTCAGCTGGTAGGCGACGAATTCCATGCCCTCCACGTTAGTGGCATACATTAAACAAAATATCTTTTCCATCTCATCAAGAAAACCCTGTGGATCCTCCTTGACCATAATACCAGTAATGGTTGGAGGGTTTAACTTTATAAACTAGCAAACTTTTGTGGCCTCAGAATATTGAGTAACTGAAACACCACGCTCGACCTAGGAAGCTACCAACTGAGCCAACATATTAATAGACTGACAAAACTTAACGTTCATCACATCAACTGGAGGAGCTCGAGAAGGACTCAATGGAACTAGTAGAACTCTAAAATGATAATTAGGAACTGGACCCATAAACTAGGTCTGGACCCCACAAGTAGAATGTGTCCTATTAACATGGTCCTCGAGTGGGATAAAGCAGTTTTTGTGAACATTAGATTGTCTAGAAAATATGAACTTAATTGAGAATAAACAGGTATTATAGAATATTTTAGGACCGTAGACTCTACAACCTGAAAATAGAACATAAGAATGAGAAATAATCCTAAATACCTCGTAGCCTCTCCGTTATGAGTGTGGCATGTTACATACCCTTAAAAGAGTCTCTACTCAAAATGACATTATGGACTCCCAATCAACCATAAACCTAGGGCTTTGATACTTGTTTGACATAAACCGAACTAGGGTCTAGTCCTATTTGGTATCTCAAGTCCAACAAGGATTGGATACATCTCCCAATACCCCACCATTAGCCACCCTACACCTCTTATTAGATGAATTCTAAATATATAATAAGATAAAATAATAATAATCTAAAAACAGCAAAGTTAGTCTATAACCATAACCAAAAAACCACAACCAAATATCCAACAAACACCAATCCCAATGCCAATACCAATAAAAACACTAACACTAATACTAACATCACCCATTCTCGTAGTAGTTCGACAAAGCCTCTAACTAGAATCAAAGAATATCCAATCGGGATATGCCCCCGACAATAGACAAAACCAAAACCAAGGAAATAAAAATAATGAAAAGAAGTCCATAGAATGAAATAGGGTCTTT
This sequence comes from Capsicum pubescens, assembly GCA_030864215.1. Lineage (NCBI taxonomy): Eukaryota > Viridiplantae > Streptophyta > Magnoliopsida > Solanales > Solanaceae > Capsicum > Capsicum pubescens. The sequence continues at coordinate 211,895,119 of CM061542.1, forward strand.
AGGAGTATGGAAGATCACCACTATAATATGACTCAAAGATGTCCCCAAATCTTAGTTATTGAGCAAGATGAATACCCTATAGCCGATTTCTGCATTGGGTAGGGATACAGTACACGAATATAGTTAGTGGAGTGAATGCTATCATGTAACAAAGGGATAAATATAAAATAATTTCATTATTGAAAACCAAATTAAAAAACCATTTGGGTCCAGTGTAACCCCCTGAATTGGCCCTAGCGCATGTAGCCGCATAGAAGGATGGGGAGTACCGTGTACTCTTCGCCCTCGATGATACGCTTATATAATTATAAACTTAAGGGGGTCCCATTTACCCTACAAGAATAAGGTCCCTATGACCAACCCTCTTGTCGGCAAATATGAATTTGCAATGTCTGTCCATCAGGCTCACACCTTTACGGGTAGCTATCACAACTCGCCATTAATGCCTAATTAAAACCTTTTATACATAACGAAACCACCAATTCCAAGAGTCAATTGTTATGCATTATAAAGTGGTATCGTCACATCGACTATAACTTGCAAGCAATGTCACCGGCCAAAATTTAGGGGAGTTCTTCATAGCCCACATGGTTTTCAAAATCACCCTTAACTATTTAACTATTTTTTTCATGCATTAGTTTCAAGAAATAGTCAAACCGAACACTTTAGAAAATACATTGTACCCCAAGTTAAAATTCCCACCTTTTTCATATCTACTAACCAGTTTTACAAAAAAAAGTTGGGGTTATAACCATCTATGTAGTCATAAGTTTAGATTAATTTACCATTATCAAGTTCAAACTCCATACCCATACAACCACATGTTCAAACCCATACTTAAAACATGGAAAACCATAATTAAACCATGAGAAACAATATTCATCCATGAACAACCAACCCCCCCTCCCAACTTTTATTTCAAAACCATAACAATATCATGGAAACCATACTTTAAAACATATGCTTTAGTGAACTAACAACGATGAAGGATGTAATACACTGTAAGATCATAATCTTGGTACAGTCATAGTTGTATGCTTAAGGGGTTCAAGACTTGAAATTTTCACTAAGTGTTAAGAACTTAGTCATTTTCAAGACGCCTAAACTTCATGGAATTTTATTTCAGTCTTGCCGATCCCGAGATATTCATTTTTATGTTGATTCATGTTTAGAGAGGTTAATGGTATATATCGAAAGAGTTTTGGGATTTTTGGATGAGGGTTTAGACGTGTTAGGATAACTTAAACAGTAAGCCAATGCTATAAAATCGTGGTGCATTGGTCTCTCCCATGGGGATGGGGTCCATGGTGTGTTTCTTTCTCCCCCAGAGTATGTGATGTGTTGCATTTCTTTCTACCCTATAAAGAGGGTTACAGTGCATTTCTCTCTCCCATCGAGCTCTTTAATTAATGAAATCAAGGGGCAAGTAAGTCTTTTACCCTCAACCTAATTTGGGGCATCCATAGGGGCATTATTTACCTCTTCTTCTAAAAATTACTCTCAATAAAACCCCTCCTTTCCCAAGAATAAAACCCAATATCTTTCTTTAAGAATCTAATATTTCAAGCTCCCAAGCCTAAGCAATCTTTAAGAACCTAATAATTGAGGTATGTGGGATATTCATCAATGGATCCCTTTTACCCATTAAACCCAAAAACCTTCTTTATGGTTAAAATATGGGTTCTTGCTCTATTATGGAGTTTGATATGTTAAAGATGGGTTAAAGTCATGTCTTTCCTTGGTAATTGAACTCATTTTTATGTCCACAAATGATCATATGAAATGTTAGTTTAATTAATGTTTTAAACTATAATTTCCCATGTCATGTTCAAGTGAATTTCATTTTTCAATATAAAATTATTAATTTAGCCATGTAATCATGGTTTTTCCTCATGTTTAACACATTTCCATGTTAAAGTTCATGAATCTCACTTGTTTTGTGAAATGTTCATGTTTTGGGTCTTTGAACCATGATTCATATGATAGTTTTAAGCTTTGATATTGTATTTTATGACCATTCAGTGCTGGAGGGTTATGAACACCCAATACCTATGTGTTTTACATGATTTCAGATTTTTAAGTAATAAGTCAGTTAAGCCATGAATCTTTTCATTATACTCAAATATTTATGATCATGATGAGCGCTGTAAGAAATAATTTTTAATTAAACTTAGTTCAATTTAGTAACAGTGTTAGTTCTGTTAAGAGTAGGATTTAGCACCAAGTGATCCCAGGGATAGGAGCTCACCTGCCAGTAGAGGGTGTGACCTTTAGTAGCAGTGCCTGAGTTCCATAAAGCATCAATATAGTGAGGAAGCCACTTAAATTTCTTTTGCATATATCAACTGAATATCATATTAGCTATATAGTCACACAATTATATTTATACACGAATCATAATGTATAAAAATTTTACCTTGAATTCCTCAAACCACATCTCGCGAGTAGACTATAGAAAGTTCTTCCATGAAGGTCTAGCCAATTCAAACTTACTCCAAATTCAATTATCAATAATATCAATAACTACCTTGTATGGATCAAACCTACATAACATATAGTAGTTATCAAATATAGGCACATATAAATAGTCCAGAAAAATATATATATTATTAAACGTTAGTCGTATTACCCATCCCCTTAAGGTACAATCCCTATTTCATTATCATCATCTACATTGTCAACTATATTAGGTGAGGTGGATGGAGTCCTATTGGCTGGTGGTGACATTAATGGTTCAGAATCTTGATTTGTAGGTTGGGCCAAATTAGATTAAGGTGGAGAGTCAATAATAGTAGGTGGGGGTTGGTTGATCCCAAGATTAAGTTGAGACTCATTTACATGAAGTAGACTAGTATGGGAATAGAGGGGTTGTAGTGGTATTATGGGAGGCACAACAATGCTATAAGTCTGGGATTGATCGACTTTAGGATTTGGTTGATGTGAGGAAGAGTAATTCACAAGCGGTGAACCAGTATAAGATTGAAGGGATCCTAATAGAATTATGGAAGGCAATTGAACTATTTATCACTTTATTGTCTATTTTTTTACTTGCTTTCTCTCCTTTTTCATTACATAATCCTGCTCTTTTAGATCATACACCTGGCATCTGCAGCAAATAAAAAAAAAAAAATAATATACTAGTGATTTAATTGATAAACAACACATGAATAAAGGTGATCGACAAATATTTTGAGTATCAAGATCCATCCCAAACTAATAATGCAGTAGATATGATTTAGTAGGAAGTTTCAAGAAAGGTGTCATCGATACATCTGAAGGTAGTTTCATAGTCTTTATTGATGGAATCCTTGGTTATTCCCGTAGTGAGAATGATCATGCAGACTATCTGAGAATTATTTTGCATAACCTTAGAGCTCATCAGTTGTTTATCAAATTTAGTAAGTGCGAATTGTGGCTGAGTTCAGTAGATTTCCTTAGAAAAAATTTTCTTAGTGATGGCATTATAGTTGACCCTCAAAAGATCAAAGTAGTTAGAAACTGGCCCAGACCTATCTCTCTATTTGATATCAAGAGTTTCTTAGGTTTGGCTGGATACTACAAATGGATTTTCTAAGGGTTTTCTTTAATTGCATCCCCCGTATCTTGATTGACTTAGAAAAAATTCAAATTTTAGTGGTTAGATTCTTGGGAGAAGAGTTTTTAGGAGTTGAAGTCTTCACTCACTTCTGCTCCAGTCTTGACCTTACCAGATGGCACATATGGGTTTGTAGTTTATTGTGATGCTTCAAGAGTTGGTCCTGGTTATGTTTTGATGTAAAGAGGAAGGTCATAGACTATGCCTCTAGACAACTTAAACCTCATGAGAATAATTATCCTACCCATGATCTTGAGTTTGCAGCTATTATTTTTGCCTTGAAAATTTGGAGACATTATCTTTATGGGGTTGATGTTTATGTGTTCACTGACCATAAGAGTATACAGTATATGTTTATGTAGAAAGATCTGAATCTTTATCAGATAAGGCGGGTTGAGTTGTTAAATGATTATGATATGGGTATGTTTTATCTTTCTGACAAGGCCAATGTAGTGGCAGATGCCCTTAGCAGGTTGTCTATGGGTAGTGTTTCTCTTGTAGAGGATGGTAAGAAGATGTTAGTTCATGAGGGCATCTGCCATAGACAAGATTAGGTGTTCGATTGGTTGATTCAGCTCAATGTAGTATACAGGTCTAGAATGGTTCAAAATCTTCATTGGTTGTTGAAGTGAAAGAAATGCAAGATAGGGATCCTAGTTTAGTTAAGTTGTAAGAGACAGTTAAAGATTAGAAAGTAGAGGTTTTCTCCCAAGGGGGATATAGTGTGCTTTGTTGTCTGGGCACGTTATGTATTTCATGTGTTGATGGTTTGAGAAATCGAATACTTGCGAAAGCGTATGGTGTGCGATACTCGATCCATCCAAGAGCGACTGATATGTACCATTATTTGTAAGAAATCTATTGGTAGAGTGGTATGAAGTGAGATATTACAAAGCTTGTGGCTAAGTGCCTAAATTGTCAGCAGGTTAAGGTTGAGCACCAAAGGCCTAGTACATTGCATGTGTTTAGCATCCCCGCTTCAAAGTGGGAAGTGTTGAACATGGATTTCGTGATAGGGTTATCTCGTACGTGTCGTCAGCTTGATTTGATATGGGTCATTATCAATAGAATTACCAAAACAGCTCATTTCTTACTAGTTCATACTTTGTACTCAACTGAGAATTATGGAATGCTTTATATTAGGGAGTTTGTTAAGTTGCATGGGATTGCATTATCTATCATATCAGATTGAGGTACTCAATTTGCCTCTCACTTTAGGAAGGCTTTTAAGAATGGTCTTGGTAGCCGAGTTCATCTCAATACAACTTTTCATCCTCAGACAGATGGCCAGGTAGAGAGGACAATTCATACTTTAGAGGACATGTTGAGGGAAAGTGGTATTGACTTTAAAGGTAGTTGGGATGACCACTTACCTTTGATCAATTTCGCATATTACAATAGTTATCACACCAGTATTCAGATGGCTCCATTTGAGACTCTCTATGGAAGGAGATATAACTCTTATATTGGCTGGTTTGAGGCAGGTAAAGCTTCTTTGATAGGGCCAGATTAAGTGTTTGAGGAAATAGAGATAGTTTAGTTGATACGGGAGAGGCTGGAGTTTTCCCAAAGACGTCAGAAATATTATACAGATGTGAGGAGAAGGTATCTTGAGTTTGAGGTTAGTGATTTGGTCAATTTGAAAATTTCATCTATGAAGGGAATAAAGAGACTTGGCAAGAAGGAGAAACTCAGTCCCCGCTATGTTGCCCTGTATAGAATCTTTAGTCATTTTGGGTTAGTAGCTTATGAGCTAAAGTTTCCTGCAGATTTGGTTTCAGTACATCTGGTATTTCATGTTTCCTTGTTAAAGAAATGTATTGTTCATTCAGGTGTAGTTATTCCTTTAGAAGATATGGATATTAAGGATAGTCTTTCCTATGAAAAAGTCCTAGTTGAGATCCTTGATCGACAGATTCGAGGGCTATGAAATAAAGTAGTTCCCTTGGTTAAAGTTCTTTAGAAGAATTAGTCTGTAGAGGGAGATGCTTGGGATACAGAAGAAGATATGAGAACAAAGTATCCTCACCTCTTCTCCGCAAATCCAGATTCAGTTTAAGGTAAAGATTTCCCTTAGATTGACTCTTTTCCATTCTTAGTTTAAGTTGTGTAATCATTCTCATGTTAGTGCATACATTTATAGAAATCAGTTCATTTCATGTATTGCATTTTAAACTCAGTTATATAATCATGTTTCCATTCATGTATGTTTAGTATGTGATATCAGTTTCCTTTGTGCTCCTAGTCTAACCAGTCTCATTCGAGGATGAATATTCCCAAGGGGAAGATGATGTAATACCTATAAGATCCCAAGCTCAATTCAACTCACAATTGCATATTCAAGGGGTCCAAGACATGGAATTTTCACTAAGTTTTGAGGACATAGTAATTTTCAAGACCCCTAAACTTTGATGATCTTATTTTTAACCATCTGACCTCGGGACATTGATTTTTGAGTTGATTCAAGATCGGTGTTATTCATAGTATGTCTCATGTGAGATTTGAAATTTTTGGACGAGTGTACGAGCATGTTTGGAAAACTAAACCAGTAGCACCACCAGGATAAGCGGGTGTCGCCCCCTCAGTCCACCGGGGTAAGGCACGCTCCTCTTGGTCCACTCCCCCTCTCTAAGGTGGGTACCACCAGGCCTAGTACACCGCTTCATTCCTGCGCTGCCCCTACCTATTATATCTAACTTTTTTTATTGGCATTTTAAGGGTATTTGGTTGATTTCCCTTCACCTTATTCGTCAATAGTACAAATTTGGGGATTCCAAAGAGAATTATTTGCCCTTTTATTCACAAATTGCTCTCAAGAAAACCTCTTTTTCCCCAAGAACAAGTCCAAACTCTTTCACAAGAAATCAACGAATTCAAGCTTCAAGATCAAGAAATCCTCAAGGAATCTTTAAGAATTCATCGAGTGAGGTATGTGGGATATTCATCCATAGGACCCTTTCACCCATGGTGCCCAAAAACCCTTTTTGGTTTAATTTTTGAGTTTATAAATGTTCAATATGAAATAAATCCATGAATATCTTGTCAATTCAATATCAAGTTATGGTTACAAGTGTTTTCTAGTGAAATGAGTCATATCATGTTTTAATTGTTGTTATTCCCATGTTATGTCCAATTGATTTCAAAATAAATCCCCAAATTATGAACTTAGCGATCTAATCATGTAGTTTTTCATGTTTAAGACAATCGCATGTTCAAATTTATGATCCCCACATATTTGATGAAATATCTATACTTTGAGTCTTTGAATCATGATTTCATACTATAGTTTTGTTACTTAATATCATATTTTATGATTATTCAGAGCTGGTGGGTTATGAACACCCGATACCTACGTGTTATACATGCTTTCAGATCTTTCAAGTTACAATTTAGTTAAACCATAAGTCTTGTTATTTACTTAGATATTTATGATCATGATGAGCACTATTAGTTATAAGAAATAAAATTCAGTCAAACTTAGTTCAGTTTAGTACTAGTGTCAGTTCAGTTGGGAGTAGGATTTAGTACCGAGCGAATGCAGGGATGGAGGCTTCCCAGCCAGTTAGGCAGAGTCATTAGTAGTAGTCTCTGTATTCCAGAACTACATAGATAGTTTTGGATATGAGGGGTAACCTATCATTTTAGGCTTGTATTTCTCTCAGGGGTCACCCGTCAGCTTAGGCTTGATACCCTGATCCTTTGGGATATTAGATTAGTGGATCCACACAGCCAGTATTGGTACCCGTGGCACTACTGACACATTTCCAACTAGGGTTACAGGTTAGACCCCGATTTGCTCATATTGGGTCATGTTGGTTATATGATACCTTCCACAGTCTCAGTACGGTAATCATGATATTCAGTTCAGTTTTGCTTGACCAAGTGTATAGATTTTTAGTTATTCATCTATACAACTTTCAGTTTTCTGATTATAGATTATCTTAGAAACATGTTCATACTTGGTATTGTTCTCTCAGATATTACATGTTCATGCATTCATGCTCAGTTACTTTGTGTATATCAGCCAGTCCGCATCTCATATACTAGAACATTCAAGTACTGACCGCATACTTTTTTTTGAGTTATGTTTCTTATAACATAGGTTCGGATGCTCAATTTCTCGACCGTTCTTAGATAGCTCAGTGTTACTCAGTGGTAGCAGTTCTGAGTCCTCATCCATCAAGGACATGGCTTATTTATCCCAGTTATTTTAATTTTTTCTTATGTTTAGACAGTCAGAGTTAGTTAGGGGATTGTCCCATCAACTCCCTATGAATGTTAGAGGCCTTCAGACAATCAATTGGACAATCAGTCATTCATGTCAGTATTATCGGTTTTCACCAACATTTCAGACTTGTCATTACGTATATTCAGTATTGAGATTTTTTTTGTATTTTTATCAGTTTGTCTTCCACATAAGTTATATTAGTGTCATTTTATTAAGTGCTCACAACAGGTACAAACTCATGAGTTAGCTTGTGGTCACTTGTGATAGTAAGCACCGTTGTCGTGACTAGGGGTAGCCTAAGGTCGTGTCATGAATATTATTCAACACAAGAATACCTCATAACTAAGACTTGGTTTCATTTCTGAATGACTAAGACCTATACAGACCTATTAAGAGTTAAAATCTTAATAAATAATTAATGCACTTAATGGTCATAAATCTGAACCATGAAGATTCAAACCTCCATTATGAGCAAACAAATGAGGCCAATAAGAAGAAAAAATGTATGTACGTGGGTTTTTTTATATATTAACAATTAAAAGATTTATTGAACTAATAGCAGTCATGTACTCGTTATGTCACTTTAGAGTTCCTCTACTTCTTGGTAGATTTTCCTTGAGATTATTAATGTTTTTTTCTTTTGGAGAGATCTATGTTCAAACTTTCATTTAGCTCCATTTTATATTTCTCTCTTCTCTTGGCCTCAATCATCATATATCTTCTGATTTTTTTTCTCTCCTCTATCTTCTTTGCTTGTGCATTTAGATTATAGTGTATATTATATATGATAATGAAATATTATTTTTTTTACTCTTCTTCCTATGAACAAGTATGAGATCATCCTAATCTATCACTTACTTTATTTTAGAGTATCTCATGAAACCATTGAGCCCGACCTATATGATTCATATTATTACGTGGTGAATCTACTTTTATCATTAATTTCATTTTTAATTTTCTCAGAAACAATAATATTTTTTATTTTTTTCTATGCTTCTATTGAGTTTATATTTAAAATGGACTCAAAACTTAGCTAAAAAAATTCAAAATAACTCAAAATATTCCATATTAGAATTTACTAAAGACGTAAAATGAACTAAAAACATAATTTTTTTTTAACAAAAGTCAAATGTTCCAACAAACATAAGATAGAATATGACAACAAAATAAAATGATAAATTAAAGTTGACCTAAAGCCTAATATCTAAGTTAAGATCTTTCTCCAACAAAGGATTGATAGTTGCAGGTGAAGCAACACAAGACACCTGCAGCACCATGGCCAGTTGTGATAGATCAAAAATATTCTGCTGATGGTCGGGAAATCTAGGAGGCCCATGAACCACTGGATTCCTAGGATGAAGATAGTAAAAGTGTATTTGGCCACATAATATTATTGGGGTAGACTTACAAATACCTAAGCGATGGTAGAAGGCGGGGAGTTCAACAGAGGGCAAAAGAATTTTTTAGGAGAAGCACCTCTTTCCCAAGTTCCTTATAACATATGCTTTATTTTGTGTCCTGCCAGCCCATGGCTTTAGGTGAATACCTCACTGCAGTACCTGCACTAATAGTACCAAATTCCATCAGGCTTCGTTATGATTTGTTGGTGTGCCATTACAACAGTTGGCTTTATTTATAATTTTTTGTGAAGGATTTCTCGGAGACTCTTAAAAATGAATTAGTGAGGATTGAAGAAATGCACATCGATACTAATAGGATAAGAAATTTTGATAAAAATACTAACAATGCTTGTAAGGATAATTTACAAGTAAAACATATTTATTATGGTCAAGGGCTAAATCTGGATATTTCTTAAAAACAACTCAAGTTTGACCTGTTTTAGATTTTGAAAATCCCAAATGAAATATTTTTTCCATTATCTTCGTTTTCTCTCTGTTGCTTATTAACTCAGGAATATTTTAAAATCTCAAATCATATTTCTTACTTTCATCACATTGATGATTATTAGTTTTCTCTATTTTGAATAACTCTGATAGTTTTAAATTTATTATTATTTTTATCTAAGCAAATAAAATTAAATTTCACTTTCTTATACATAACCCTAAAGATCAACACAAATCCAAATGGATTAAAAGAACAACTAATGCTACATAAGCATATTTTAATTTGGACATCTCCAACTACATGTAAAATATTTAGCGTTAAAGTTAATTGTCATCACAATCTCAATTTTATATCTTATTCGTGACTTATGAGTAGTCACTTTGTCAGGACACAAAAATTAGATCATGATGGCACCAACTATAGCCTACTAGTAGGGAAGCCAAATTCATAGCTCGAAATAACAAGTAATGGTCAAATGAGATAAAGACGGAATAACGGGATAATATCACAAAATAAAGCAAAAAAATTTGAAAATAAATAGAATATGAATATAATTAATAGGGTAAGGGACAAAATATATGAAATGGATCCCCCAAGACCTAGTATAGTCAGTACATGACCGTTAAAGCATAAGCAATATTAGACAAGTGGTATATGTATATATATACATACACATACATATATGTATATGTGTACATATACATATAAGTATATATACATATATACACATATATATACATATATATGTATATACATATATAGATATATACATAGACATACACACACACATATATATATAAAGAATAGTCTCCAAAGGTGCAAAATAAGACTTATTGAAAAAAGAAGGAGATAGATCAGCTCTGGTCGATGTTATGCCTTTTCTTGTAGGGAATCCCATTCCTTATTATAGTTAATTTTCTAACTTCTCTTTAGATATCCTTACTTGTAGAGGTTATTCTATGAAAGGAAACTTTATGCGAGCTGGATGTGAGAACCTATAAAATTTTGATCATTTTATTTTTTACCCTCCTATGTGAATAACATTAATTTTTTACTTTAATTATATTTAGGAATGTTAATGGAGTGGTTAGGTAAAGTTTTAGAATTTTTGAAAAAAGTTTGAGGCTATTTTGGGACCTCGAGGTAGTACACCTCTGTGATAGTGGTGTACCACACCAGTTATCCTCCACAAAAAGGACGTGGAATGGAGGCTAACCTCCATGATAGCAGCATGCCATACTGCTATGTATTTTTCATATAGCTTTTATTTTTCACTTAGAGTGAGGATTTTTTGGTCCTTTTACCCTTTAAATGACTTATAAACACTAGGTGACCCCTTTTTCTTTAGTTTTAAAGATAAAAACATTACAATCCTCTTGTTTAACCCCTAACCTAATAAATCTCAAGGGTTTTATAGAGAATTCATAATTCAAGATCTAAGATTCAATTTTTGTTCAATTTTATTTATATTTCAGGCATGTTTCTCTTTTTGTAACCTGAACTTTACATGGTGGCTTCAAATAATTTAATATCCATGTGATTTAACTTAATGGGTTGAGGATTTTTCTGGTTATTACTTGAATTACTTTTCCAATATTTTAAATTATTTATTCATACTTTAATTGAATTATTGGGACTGATTTGGTGCATTATGATTTTGGTTGGAATGGGTGACATTGGTTTCACATAATTTGATGAATTTTTTTCTTGGGAATGGCATTAACCTCAATCCACATTGTAAACTTATTTTGGAATATGGATATTTGCATTGTTTAACTCGTCTTTTAAATTCACTGCATTGCATTAAATGATAAATAGATAACAATGTTATGGAATGCCCTTGGTGTCCATCATTTTAGTTTTTAAATAGAACTTAGGTGTCTAAAGGTTTAATGGGATGGTTTGGGATAATTTAATTAGCTTGCAAGCATATTGGTACGACAATACCAAGTTGGTAAATGCCTTAATAAATAACTCTTGGGTTAATGGTTGGTTTATGTGTAAATTGTTTTAATTTGGGCTGAAAGGGAATCATTTAGCTCATCATGAAGGTGTAATATTGAGGAAACCAATAATTGAAACAACATTTTTCGATGTTGGGGATCTATATTACCATGTATCTGGATACACATTATATTTTGATGGCTATCGTCTTGGTTTCTTTAGCCTTTCCCTAATTTATTTGGTATGTGTGACTAACATGAATTGGGACCCTTCCGACAGGGGGAGTCAAACCCATATAGCTCGTGGGTGCCTTTAGGATGGATTGAGCTACACATTTCAAGTTTATGGCTTAAACTCTCATGTTCATGACCCTTGCCCCTATCCTGACATCATATATATGTATATATATATAAATGTTATGCATGTGGTTTTGATTGATATTGGCAACGAAATTATTTTATCCTTTTACTCTTAGTTACATGCCAATGCCCACCCCCACTGACCATCCCCAGACGCTACATCATTTCACGATGTAGTCTTAGAGGATTTTTCTGTTGCTCTTGTACAATGTTAGGTTATTTCGTACGTTTGTTGGTCTACTACAAAGTGGTGAGACTCCATCTTTCCAAAGGCCCAGTCATTTTAGTTTCCTTTTTTATTGGTCTTAATACTTTTTCTATACTTTGAACCATAGTCGAGGGCATGTCCTAACTTAGTTTGTATTCTTGGTTTAGAGGCTTTCACGGATAAGATCGGGATTTCATTGATGTCTTATTTTTACTCTTCATATTTTCTTTTGGTATTATTTAATTATCAATAATTTGGTTATCTTTCAATATTTATTATTATTGTGTACTGGATGTAATGCTAAGGGGGGTTATCTCTGGCCCATCGTGGATATGAGATTGTCCATCACTGCTAGGCCCAGGTTTGAGTTATGACAAGCTTGGTTTCAGAGAACTATTTTGGGTTTGTTGGGTTTCATAAAGACGTGTTTAGTTGAATCCCTTTTATGGGTATGTAGCGCATTGCACCTTTAAGGGAAGGATATAAAGCCTTTAGGAATGTTTTTTTTTCTTGTATTCTATTTCGGGCTATAGTGTCTAGATTATATGAAACTCCTCTAACTCCTAGTTTACTTGAATTTTATATCATGCCCTTCTGAAGATCTAACAATCATAGAAACTCTATTGAAACCTCTGTCCAACTCGAGGAAGATGTGGTAGTGACTTACCCTATTTATGGAGTGCAGATCTGATAAAGGTCCTTGCTCTTAATTATACCATTCAATATAGGATTATACTAGTCCCTACTAGTTATCTTCTGGCTTCCTAGGCTGGTGGTACTTATGCTCAGTCACCTCAAGAGGATATCTCTAATGTAGAGTTCCATCAGTCTATTCATATGCTTCCTTAACTAGTGGCAACACAATCTCATCGATCTGATCATGTTGGTTTTACTATTAGTTCATCTAAGGTCACTTGGGTTGAACAATTTATGAGATTGAATCCCTTAACCTTTAAAGGATTTAAGGTTTAAGAGGATTCTTAGGGGATTATTGATAAGATGGAGAAGATTTTCTAGGTTTTGCACGCTACTGATTAAGAGGGTGTGGAGTTTACTGCCTATCATTTAAACATTTGGCTTACCAGTGGTATGAGGAATGGGTAATGATGTAGTGTGATGATGCTTATCCGACTGTGTGGGATAAATTTTAGGTACTCTTTTTGATCACTTCTTTTCTTAGGAGTTGAGAGAGGATAAGATCAAAATGTTTGTGACTTTTAAGCTGGGTAAGATGAGTGTTAAATATTATGCTTTGGAGTTCCAATAACTGTCGTGTTATGCTCTGGAGTTGGTGTTGAATATGAGGTTTAGAATCAGGAAATTTTCTTCTAATTTGTCCCATGATTTGGTGTTATAGTGTAAGGCTGCTATGTTGAATAATGATATGGACATATTTAGGCTAGTGGTTTATATGCATTAGGTAGAGAATGAGAAAAATAAGCAAGTAGAGGTGCGATAAAGGCAGAATAAAAAGTTTAGATATGCAGAGCAGGGAAAAAATTATTATAACAGTAGGAGATATGATAGGAAGTGGACTAAGTAGAAGAATTGGGGAATTTTTTTATTCGACAGCTAATGCTCTTTATCCTAAACCTTCTGGTGATTTTCTTTTTAGGGAAGTAGTGGTCGTAAGTCATAGGGTGCCCAGTCTTTGGTAAGTGGAGCTCAGCTAACCCCACCTTATCCTCTTTGCTATTTTTACGGAAAACTTCATCACGTATATTGTGAGGATGGTAGGAATTTTTGTTTTAATTATGGTCTACCTGATTAACTACAATAGAATTATACTATAGCTAAAGTTTTCAATGGATCTAACAAGGTCCCAGTTTCCACTTCTTCAGCTCCTGCCTAAGGGCGCCACTTCGAGAATTAATAATGGTCGAAATTGCCTTTATGCAGTTACCACTCATCAGGAATCTGAGGCCTCCCTAGATATTGTTACTAGTATGTTATAACTCTTCTCCCAAGATGTTTATTGTTTGCTTGATTACGGTTCTATCCAATGATATGTGGCCACTTATGTCGTTGTACACTTTGGTTTTGGTCTTGAAAATATTTCCAACCCCTTTTCTATTTCTACTTCGATGGGTGATTTTATTGTTTCTCAAAAAATCTATAGAGGTTGTGTGGTATCTACATCATAGGGAGACACTATTGGATTTTATAGAACTTGATATAATAGATTTTGATGTACTCTTGGTAATGAATTAGATCCATTTGTGCTATGCTTCTCTTGATTATAGGACTTGAAAGGTCAGTTTAAATTTTTCAAATGAACCATTGATTGAATGGGAAGGGAGTCCATTAGTGGCCAAAGTGAAGTTTATTTCTTATCTTAGAGTTTATAAAATGATCACCGAGGGGTGTTTGTATCATCTAGTTCAGGTTAAGGATTCAAATTATGAAAGTACTTCTTTGCAATCTATCCCCGTGGTTAATAAATTTCCTAAATTTTTTCCCAATGATCTTTCTGGGATTCCTCCTGATAGGGAAATAGATTTTGGGATTGATCTTTTTATTGATACCCGTCTCATTTTCATTCCTCCTTATAGGATGGCTCCGACATAACTAAAGGAACTTAAGTAGAAATTAAAGGATCTTCCTGATAAGGGTATCATTCATCTTAGTGTTCCTCTGTGGGGTTCTCCTATTCTTTTTGTGCAAGAGAGGGATGGGTCTCTTCAGATGTGTATAGATTATAGACAGTTGAACAAGGTTACAGTGAAAAATAAATACCTTCTTCCTAGGATTTGTGACCTTTTGGATCAATTTCACAGTGCTTGGTGCTTCCCTAAGATTTTTTATCTATTCGGGCTATCACCATGTAAAAAGTAGGGATGCTGATATTCCTAAGACTACTTTTTAGATTCAATATGGCCATTTTGAGATTTTGGTTATGTCATTTGGGTTGACTAATGCTCTAACTAATTTCATAGATCGTATGAATTGGGTATTTAGGTTGCTTTTGGATTTGTTTGTTATAGTCTTCATTGATGACATCATGGTGTACTCCAAAAGTGAGGAGGATTATTCCTATCACCGCTAAATTAATTTGCAGACTCTTAAGGACAAGAAGTTATATGCAATTTTTTCAAGTGTGAATTTTTACTAAGTGTTGTGACCATTCTTGGGCATGTTGTTTCTTATGAAGGTATTAGGGTTGATACACGAAAGATTGAGGAATTTAAAAGTTGGCCTAGACCCACGACTCCAACCAACATTAGGAGCTTCTTGGGCTTGGTTGGGGATTATAGGTGATTTGTAGAGAGTTTCTCATATATCACTACTCCACTGATGAAGTTAACTCAGAAGAAGGTAAATTTTCTGTGGTTTGATGCTCACGAAGGTGCGCCAGTGTCCATCATTTTAGATCGAGGTATGCCATTTTCTTATCACTTTTGTCATTTGTTTCAAAAAGGTTTGGGTACTCAGGTAAACGTTACCACTGCTTTCCAACCCCAAATGGATAGACAAATGGAGCATACTATTTAGAATTTGGAGGATATGCTAAGGGTCTGTTTGATTGATTTAAAAGGTAGTTGGATTGAACATTTGCCTCTTATTTTATTTGCTAACAACGACAGTTACCATTCTTGCATTAAATGGCTCCTTTTGAGGTTCTTTATGGTAAAAGGTGTTGTAATACCCCGAGAATTCCAACCGATAGTAGAACCATGTTTCAAACTCATGAGAAATAAATTTTAGTGATTTTGTAGTTTTAGGATCAAGTTTTATGTGTATTAAGGCCTCAAATATGTTCTAGCTATTAGGCAAATCAAAATATCCCTTACCGATTGAATTCTTGAGAAGGATATTGGTACAGTCAAATTCATATGAGCGTATCTTTTGTTATACTATGAATTTCTAAGATCATGACACAAAAATATATAGATAATTGAATTATCTTTCTAACGATACCAATTTTTCCAAAATCCATTGTCGGGGTAAAAAGTTATGGCGGTTTTACAGTGAGCTATCTGGACTGCCAAAGTGCGATGGGAAGGCCGACAGATCATCGCGCTAGCAATAGACCATCGCCAAAACCGTCACAAATAAGGTAGTAAGCCCATTTTCTGGCGATAAAGTGACGGTTAGAGGGACGGTCCGTCCCTGGGGCGACGAGTCAAAGCCCAAACCATCCCACACCTCCGTTTATCTATTAAAAGTCATTTTTAAAGGGATTTTTGGGTCTTTTCCACCCCTTTTAACACCTAATTACATCAAATCAAAGCACATAACTCCATATTCATCCATAGCATTATAATTAGGGTTCTTTTCAAGATCAACCCTCAAAAACAAGGTTCAAACCCTTCTTAAAGAAAACTCAAGAATCAAAACATCACCATTCAAAAAACTTCAAGAAAAGCCTCCAAGAACAATCTCAAGGCTTCAAAAGTCAACTTGTTCCATTGAATCAAGCCAAATAAGGTATGTGGGGTTTGAGCAAGAACAATTCTTTTGATTTTGTGCCCAAAAGCTTACTTTAGGTTACAAATTTCTTAATTTTGATATGATTTCCATGAAATTAAAGTTAGGGTTTATACCCTATGTTTCTAATTGCATGATTTTGAGATTTTAAGTAGTTTGAATATTGAGTTACATGTCTACTTTCAAATATTTATGCACATGATCATATTTTTCCAGATTTTAAGTTGAATTATGAATAATTATGTTATAAAGCATGAGCCTTATGGTGTTTGAAATGAAATTGAAGCATGGGTCATTAAGAACTAGTTAGTATGTTGAAACTTCAAGAATGATCATGATTTAAGAATCCCATGATTAGCTATTTTCAGGTTTTGTTAAAGAAAGTTGATCTTTTGAGTACAGTTTATGATTTAAAGCAAAGATAAGCATAATTGGTTTTCTTTATAAACCCTTATGCTATTTTAAGGTGGATTTACTAAAAATTCTGAGCCTAAGTATGGGAGTAGTATTTAGCACCGAGTTGGGCTTGATTCCAAGGTCGCATGCCCCATAACTACGAGCCACCGTAGGATTATGATTCACCCCAAGAAGGTTAAGATAGTGATCTCTAAAGTTAAGGTTTTATTCTGATGGAAAAAGTAGAACAACTCTCCCCAACATGGGCAAGACATTGGACTCCATGTCAGCTCACATAGTTTATGTCGATTAGAAGAAACTCCCAAAGTTCAACAATCCCTTAGTTTCAAAAGAAGTCCCTTATTCTCCTTAATATAAATGTGTATGTTTTGAAAGCAATTGTTTTAAGATTTTCCAAGATACTAGAGTCTCCAAGTCTCCAAAGCTTTATAGTCCTAAAGTTCCCAAGTCTGTGAGTTCCCAAAGTCCTATTCTCTCCAAGATAAAAGCATAAGTTTTGAAAGTTATTGTTTTAAGATTTCTTTTTTTCTTACAAGCTTTGAGAATACGAGGAGAATACAGATTTTAGAACTAAGTATAATGACTCACGAGATTTATGCTACATGTTTCATTATTCATGATTTATGAGATTTAGATTTTAGATCTATTCAAGCTATGTGAGTCATTTATATCAATATGCATGGTTTTATAAAGAGTAATGATATTGTTGACTTAATGCATACATCCCCATATACTCAGTACATCCTTAAAGTACTGATCGACATATATGCCTATGTGATACATTGTCTCATAATGTATGTACAAAATCTAGTAGGCACATTCAGACTCAGACATTTGCAGATTCTAGTCAGCAAGGTGATGAGTCCTCCTACTTCGGGGACTTCTGTTGGATTTATTTATGTTGTGTCTTTTCTTATTCATATGTATTGATTAGAGATAGTTGGAGTAGCTTTCCAACATTTTATAGTTACTATAGTAGAGGCTTCACAGATGTCCATTAGAGTTAATATTGTAATTTCAGTCCCTTTCTTCAGACTTTACTAGAATGTAAAAGTTTTATCAGTATTGTGTTTTATAGATTTTAGCATTTCTCTATGATTCCACACAGTAAACTCTGTTATTCATTCATATTTAATCAGTTGCTTAGTAGTGTTCCATTAGAAGGGTTAGCTTGGGATCACTTGTGGTCCTAAGCACCGTGTGATGTCTCGGGATAGATTTTTAGGGTGTTACAATCTTGGTATTAGAGCATAGAGTTCAAGTTTCCTTGGGTATCTGTGAAGCCGTGTCTAGTAGAGTCTTGCAGAATGGTACGGAGACGTTTGTACTTTTCTTCGAGAGGCTACAAGGCATTTAGGAAATGTTCCCTTCTTTGAAATGTCAGATTGTTCTATAGAAAGGTTCTCTAAGAAATTTATACAGATTCTCATATTGCTCTATTCGTACCATCTCTGCCTTATTTTCAAGGTAACAGAAACAGTCAAGCTTAAATATTTACAGATAGAGCTTTCTCAAACAGTCCTCACAGATAGTTATGGGATTGTACACAGTCTCAAAAGTATCTTATCAATGCTTTTAAGTTTTGAGTTTTGAAAAACTTCATTCATGTTCATGGAAATTGTGTGCTAAGCCCAAGTCAGATGTGCTTTCAGATCCCTCCTCAGAATTCATAATGTTAATAAATACTTCCCCATCTATACATTATTCTTGAGATAACACAATTAGCAAGTTCCAATTTCATCCCCTAGTAATGCTCTCAGATTTGCTAGCGAGAAGTTTCAAAATGCACCCAAAGGGTTTGAGAGGATCTCTTTAGTGTGTCATAAGTCCCTCAATCTGAAAGTTATGTCCTCATTCTTATGAGTTTTTCATTTAATGAAAAATTAGTATGTATTCAGATTGCTCGTTGACCCTTTTAATACAGATAATGCTCATGAGAGGAGATAGTATGAACCTAGACTGTTAAGTGTAGTGTTCATTCCAGGGATATTATGAACTTTAGTGTTATAATTTATGAATAGTAAAACCTTATTATAGTTGGAAGTATGGGTATAGAAGAGTAGTTGCAAGAAGAGTGAGCATGATGATTGATAAAAAGTATAGAGATAAATTTATGCATGCTATAGATTTTGCATTATGATGATATATTCCTGTGTGTTATTTTGGTGAAAGGTAGAGATGGAGTTATTAGTAAGGTAAATAGTTGTTGCTTGAAGTATGGGAAGAGTTATTGCTAGTATTTATTGTGATTGAAAGTACAGGATATTAATGAAGTATTTGGTATTTTAGTATCATTAATTTAGGCTTCTCTAGAGGTTGCAAAAAGGAGTTTAGCTGAAATTTATAAAGACATGAGAGTAATTTAGATGTATATAAAGGTAAATAGCAACGATATGTATAAGGAGGATGTATTAATGGATTATGATAAGATAGGCCATATGATTACAATTAAATATTATTGCAATGAAGTTCTAGTGGACTAGTGTTTCGTGATGTTTTATTCTATAGATTCCAAGTGCGATTAGTATGTGAGGTTCATCATGCCTAGCACCAGACACTAAGTTTGAATAGTAGATGATTAGCAAGGTGAAGTAATAATTTCTTGGTTAGTGTGGCTAATTGTATGGAAGTGATCTTGTAGGCTTGAATAGTGTATGCATCAACTTAAGTTTATTTGTTCAAAATGAAGTATGATGTTAAAGGTATGATGTAGAGAAATGCCCAAGGTGATATGGGGATTCATTATTTTTGAAACTTATTAAGTGTTGTGTGGTTAGTAGTACCCCTTGAATTGATAAGTATGAATGAGGTTGTGTAGTATATGGTGTTCATGTCAGTTAACTTATGGTTTACATATTGGTGATATGGTAAGTTAGAGATGTGATATTTGAAGAGTATGAGGAAAGTTCAGCAAAGCTTTAGATATATCCATGTTTAGTGTTAGAATCTAAGTTGGCGAGTGTTTAAGTTGTTATATGATGGCTTATAGGTCTATAGAAATCTAAGAGTTAAATCTTAGAAAGAGGTGTTAGCATTAAGGGTTATACGTAAAGATACAGTCCTTCAGGGTAAGTTTAGTTTTATGTGTATCGATTTTATCCCATATTATAGAATAAAGTGATTACGATTTAGATTAAAGTTTATATAGTGGTTCACAGACTAAGAGTGATGGTTTAAGTCTTATGGGGAGATGACAGAAGGAGTAACCAAGTCATACTTCCAGATTCTTGTTGAAATTCCTGTGTAATGTAGAAAACCCATAAGAGATGATGATGCCCAACCCATTCTTATTTCAGTATTTCCAGTTATCCCAATACCTACTCATGCCTTATATTTCAGTTCCATGATCATAGTTCATGTTCATGCATATGATAGAGAATCATGTACCCTCCTAGTTCCCAAAATGAGGAGTTTCAGTTCTTTCAGCAGTTGGAATCACATTCCATAAGTGATGAACTCCAAATTTAGGTCATGCAGCTCATGACTCATGTACTCAAGTTTTATAGTATGTTCGGTTCAAGCACTCAAGCAATACTCTTAATGATCAGCAAAATTCAGATTTATATCATGCATGTCCTCATATCACACCTCTTTGATGAGTTCATGATGTTAAATATTCTATTCCTCAAGCCTCAGTTGAGTGTAAAGTTATACATAGTATCCCTTTATGTTTTAGGTCCTCATGTTCTAACCTTTTATTATCTTTCCTTAGGTAAAGATAGTGATGACAAATAGTTGTTTGGATGGGAGAGAGTAAACATTTCTTGTTAATGAAAGATTGTTGTATGCTTATTTTAGCTAAGGCTTTAAGTGTGAAGTAGGATTGAGGCCAATTCATTGATACACGTCATGGTTAGTTAAAGTTTTATATGCTATGTGTGAGTAGTTGAAATTTTATGTATGTCTTCTTAAGAATAGTGAATGGAAGTTGTTCTTGTAGAGGTTTGTAGGATATGGAAAAGATACTTTATGAGCATTTGTTTAGAAGTGCATAGGGGGTTATAAAGATAGTCTTGAACTCATGTTTGTATATATGCGGAAGGATGCATTGAGCGTTAGTGAATGTCTAGTACTAGGTGGATTGTAGTTGTTGGAGTGGTAATGAGGATTATTCTGGAGATAAAAAGTTGTGAAAAGTGCAGATACGTGTGAATTCATGATTCTGACTGGTGTTATGTTATGGTGTTATATGTGATACCTTGTGATTTTGAGTTAGGCTTGACCATAACGAGAGAGTTGGGTTCAGTTAGGCTTTGGTAGATGGATTTTTCAATGGTTGTGTAAGAATTATAAGTTGAGTCAATGAGTATGGTGTTTAAGGGGAAAGTTTAGTTGAGAGAGTATTTTAGAAGTGTGGCTAAACTTTAAAGTGAGAAGTTGCATTGCTGGAGGCCTAGTACTTCTATCTCGACTTATGATTCACAGGTCTATGTTCCATGCTATATTTGGAGAAATGTTGTAATTCCTTATTCTGTGGTCTTGTTCATATCATGCCCAGAGTCCCTTACTCCCTAATGGCCTTAGAAATTTCATTAGAAAGGTGTTGAAGAAATACCCTATTTGAGGGAGAGCATTCACCATGATTCAGTCTGTGCAGCCAGAAATCCAGTTTACATCATCCTCTTTAGTATAGTCTCACTACCTAAAATTTTATGAGTATGACCATTTCAAGAGATAGTTTGTTCACATCCAAGTAGATTGTGAAATTCAGTTCAGTACATGCATCATGCATCAGTTTCAGATTCAGATATTAAGTCATGGTTCAGTCCGTAAGTATCTTGTATATCATCTTAGTCTTTTCTAGTATTTCAACCAAATTATTATCATTCGGGGATGATTGATCCCAAGGAGGGGGTGTTGTAATACCCCGAGTTTTAATGTCATTAACCTCTTATCTCTTCTCCGCGAACTCAGATCTAGCCGAAGGTGATAGTCTTCCTTAATTCAGTTCTTTTCTAATCAAAGATTCCGCTATATAGCTATTCTTATAATAAGTTCATGCATTCCCAGAAGTACTCAAAGGATTACAATGATGTAGAATCAGTTTAGTAATTTATTTCAGTTGTCCATCCTCAGTTTTCTTAGCTAGCCAACCTCATTCGAGGACGAAAGTTCTCAACGGAGAGATATTATAATACCCCGAGTATTCCAACCGGTAGTAGAACCATTCTTCAAACTTACGAGAAATAAATTTTAGTGATTTGGTAGTTTTATGATCAAGTTTGATGTTTATTAAGGCCTCAAATATGTCCTAGCTATTAGTCGAATCAAAACAGCCCTTACCGATTGAATTCTTGAGAAGGATATTCATACAGTAAACTTCAAATGATCATATCTTTTATTATACTATAAAATTCTGAGCTTATGACACACCTATATATAGATAATTGGATTATCTTTCCAATGATACCAATTTATCCAAAATCCGTTATCGGGGTAAGAAGTTATGGCCATTTTACAGTGAGCTATCGAGACTGCCAAAGTACGACGGGAAGGCCGATGAACCATCGTGCCAGCGACGGACCGTTGCCAAAACCATTGCAACTGAGGTAGTAAGCCCATTTTCTGTCCATAAAGTGACGGTTAGATGGACGGTCCATCCCTGGGGCGACGGGTCAAAGCCCAAACCATCCCGCACCTCTGTTTATCTATTAAAAGTCATTTTTAAAGGGATTTTTGGGTCTTTTCCACCCTTTTTAACACAGAATTACATCAAATCAAAGCACATAACTCCATATTCATCCATAGCATCAAAATTAGGGTTCCTTTATAGATCAACCCTTAAAAATAAGGTTCAAACCCTTCTTAAAGAAAACCCAAGAATTAAAATATCACCATTCAAAAAACTTCAAGAAAAGCCTCCAAGAACAATCTCAAGGATTCAAAAGTTAACTTGTTCCATTGAATCAAGCCAAATAAGGTATGTGGGGTTTGATCAAGAACAATTCTTTCATTCTTGTGCCCAAAAGCTTACTTTAAGTTACAAATTTCTGAATTTTAATATGATTTCCATGAAATTAAAGTTAGGGTTTATACCCTATGTTGCTAATTGTATAATTTTGAGATTTTAAGTGGTTTGGATATTGAGTTACATGTTTACTTTCGAATATTTATGCACATGATCATATTTTTTTCATATTTTAAGTTGAATTATAAATAATTTTGTTATAAAGCACGAGCCTTATCGTGTTTGATATGAAATTGAAGAATGGGTCATTAAGCTCTAGTTAGTATGTTGAAACTTCAATAATGATCATGATTTAAGAATCCCATGATTAGCTATTTTCAGATTTTGATAAAGAAAGTTGATCCTTTGAACCAAGCTAAGATAGGAATCCACATTATTCATACAGTTTATGATTTAAAGCAAAGATAAGCATAATTGGTTTTCTTTGTAAACACTTGAGCTGTTTTAAGGTGGATTTCCTAAAAGTTCTGAGCCTAAGTATGGGAGTAGTATTTATTTAGCACCGAGTTGAGCTTGATTCCAAGGTCTCATGCCCCAGAACTACAAGCCACTGTAGGATTATGATTCACCCCAAGAGGGTTAAGATAGTGATCACTAAAGTTAAGGTTCTATTCCAATAGAAAGGGTAGAACAACTCTCCCCAACGTGGTCAAGACGTTGGACTCCATGTCAGCTCACATGGTTTATGTCGGTTAGAAGAAACTCCCAAAGTTCTACAATCCCTAAGTTTCAAAAAAAGTCCCCTATTCTCCTTAAGATGAATGTATATGTTTTGAAAGCTATTTTTTTATGATTTTCCAAGTTCCCAGAGTCTCCAAGTCTCCAAAGATTTATAGTCCTAAAGTTCCCAAGTCCTTGAGTTCCCAAATTCCTATTCTCCTCAAGATAAAAGCATAAGTTTTGAAAGTTATTGTTTTAAAATTTATTTTTTACTTACAAACTTTGAGAATAAGAGGAGAATACAGATTTTAGAACTAAGTATAATGACTCACGAGTTTTATGCTATGTGTTTCATTATTCAAGATTTATGAGATTTAAATTTCAGATTTATTCAAGCTATATGAGTCATTTATATCAGCATGCATGGTTATATAAAGAGTAATAATATTGTTGACTTAATGTATACACCCCCATATACTCAGTACATCCTCAAAGTAATGATCCACATATATGTCTATGTGATACATTGTCTCATAATGTAGGTGCAAGATCTATTAGGAACATTCAGACTCTGACAGTTGCAAATTCTAGACAGCAAGGTGATGAGTCCTCCTACTTTGGTGACTTCAGTTGGAATTATTTTTGTTGTGTCTTTTATTATTCATATTTATTGATTAGTGATAGTTGGAGTAGCTTTCCAACTATTTATAGTCAGTATAGTGGAGGCTTCACAGAGTCAGTTAGAGTCAGTATTGTAATTTTAATCCTTCTCTTTAGACTTTATTAGTATGTAAAAGTGGTATCATTGTTTTGTTTTACAGATTTCAGCATTTCTCTATGTGTCCACATAGTAAATTCCATCATTCATTTATATTTAATTAGTTTCTTAGTAGTATACCATTAGAAGGGTTAGCTTGGGATCACTTTTGGTCCTAAGCACCGTGTGACATCTCGGGGTAGATTTTCGAGGATTTACAGGTGTAGGTCTTCTATTAGGTGGTTTGAGGTTGGGGATACTAGGTTGTTTGGTCCTGACTTGGTTCACCAAGCGATGAAGAAGGTAAAGGTGATTAAATAAATGGTAAAGACTGATAATAGTCGCTAAAAATCTTATGCGGATGTAAGGAGAAGTTAAATTGAATTTGAAATTTGTGATTGGGTAATCTTTAAGGTCTTTCCTATGAAAGAAGTCATGATATTTTCGAAGAGGGGGAAGCTTAATCCATGTTATGTTGGTCTATATCAGATAGTGAGAACAATTGGAAATGTCGCTTGTGAATTTGATTTTCCAACAAATTTGGCTTCTATTCATCTTGTTTTCCATGTGCCTATGCTTAAGAAGTGTATGGGTGACCCTTCTTTGATTGTACTTATTGAGGATGTGGTGTTAAAGATTCATTATCTTATGAGGAATTCCTAGATGAGATATTGGATAGGCAAGCTCATAGATTGAGGACCAAGGATATAGCTTCGGTGAAGGTTCTTTGGAGGAATAAAAAGGTGAAAGAAGAAACTTGGGAGGTTGAGGCAGATATGAGGGCCAAATACCCATACTTGTTCTCCGCATTGGATAAATGTTCTTATGATATGAGTTTCATTTTCCTCTTATTATATTTTGAATTGGTTCTTTGATTCTATGATATTCTTTCTTGTTATAGTGATAAACGTTCCCTAACTTCTCATTCGTGGATGACTGATCCTAAGGGGGGATAATATGAGACCTCATAAAATTTTTATTATTTTATTTTGACCCTCCCATGAGTATAATGTAAAGTTTTTACTTGAATTATGTTAAGGGATGTTAAAAGGGTATTTTGGGATAGTTTTTGAATTTTTAAGGGGTTGGAGGCCATTTTAGGACAACGAGGTTGTACGCCTCCCCTATAGTGGCAAACTACATGGACTAGACTCCGCAATAAGGGTGTGGCACAGAGACTAACCTTTGTGATAGCAGCATGCCATGTCGCTATGTATTTTTCAACCCGTTTTTGGTTTTTCACTTTGGTAAGGGGGTTTTGGTCCTTTTACCCCCTAAACGACTAATAAACACTAGATGACCAATTTTCATTCAGATTTAAAGATCAAAATATTACTATTCCCCTCATTAACTCCCAACCCAATAAAGCAAAATGGTTTTACAGAGAATTCATCGTTCAATCTCCTAACTTCATTTTCTCTTCGGTTTTCATTATATTTCAAGCATGTTTTCTTTCCCTAACTTGAAAGTTTCATTGTGGCATCAATTTATAGAAATCCATGTAATTTGAATTGATGGGTTTTGTAATACCCCAAAAAATCCAAACCAATATTAGATCCATGTAACAAGCTCATGCATAGTACATCATGGTTATTTTATAGTTTTATGAGTAAGTTAGATGTATATTAAGGCTTCAAATAACTCCCAGCTATCAGACGAATCAAAACATTCCTTACCGATTGAATTCTTGAGAAGGATATTGGTATAGTAAACTTCTAATGAGCATATCTCTCATTATACTTGGAATTTTTTATCTCATGACCTATCAACATATAGATAATTGAATTATATTTCCAAATATACAAATTTAACCTAAATACAATATTGGAGCAAGGAGTTATGCCTATTTTACTCCAGCATATCAGGCTGGAAACAGTGTGATGACATTCGTGACAGCTTATCATAATAGTGACGCCCTATCACGAAGGTCGTCAGCCTTAGGCAGAAACCAGCTCCTAAGTGAAGAAATTCATGATAGCTTATCACAATTGTGATTCCCTATCACGAAGGTCGTCAGCCTTAGGCAGAAACTAGCTCCTAAGTGACGACATTCGTGATAGCTTATCACAATTGTGATGTCCTATCACAAAGGTCGTCAGCCTTAAGAAGAAACCAGCTCCTAAGTGACAACATTCGTGATAGCTTATCACAATTGTGATGCCCTATCATGAAGGTCGTCAGCCTTAGGCAGAAACCAGCTCCTGTGTGACGAAATTCATGGTAGCTTACCACATTTGTGACGCCTTACCACGAAGGTCTCCATACTTAGGAAGAAACCATCAATTCCAGCTTCTGTGTGACCACATTTTTGACGGCTTACCACATTTTTGATGCCTTGTCACAAATGTCGTCAGCTATTATTTTCAGCAACTGGGAATTTATTTCATAAGGGTATTTTGGTCTTTTCCCTTCACTTACCACGACTTTTAACCTTAAAAAGGCGTAATTTTTCCCATTTTTCTTCAGTTAAGCATCTTAAAAACCCTCTCTTATGCTCTCAACCACAAGATTAGGGTTTCCATCAAACTCATCTCTCAGAAGCAAGATTCAATCCTTTTTCCAAGATAATTGAGAATTAAGTTTCCCAAATCCAAGAACTCTGCAGCAAATCATCAAGGATTACTTTCTAAGGTATGCGTAGTGTTCATCTATGGATTCAATTCGTTCATAGAGTTCAAGAACCATGCTTTTAAATGTTATTTTGTAAACTTTTGTGGTGATATAAGCATGTACACATTGATGATTGTTGTTCAAGTTTCAAGATGATATCTAAGGATGTTTTTCATGGAATATATGTGATTGTTGGTTAAAAATCATGAACTTTGGGTGGGTTGAACTAATGTAAGTATGAAATCCACCTATTCCTTAAAGAATACATGTAAGGTGTTTGATAAAATGCCTAGGATGTTACAAGTTCATATTTACATGATTTCATGATATCTAAATGACAAGTCCATGTTAGTGATACACTTCAATATGAATGCCCATGCTATTTATGTATTCTTATGGTGATGGCATGAAGTATGTATGATGATGGAAATATGAATTTTGTGTGTGAATTATATCCAGGCTTTCCATACCATGTTTGAGGTGTTGATTAAATACATGAAGTATACTATCCCCTACTTATGATATAGTGAATTGTGGAGTCCAATCTTGTGATCAAGTCATGTCATGTGTGTCATTTTCCTTCTATCGAGTCCTGGGGGTATTCGTACCTGAAAAACATAGTTGTGTGCCTAGAGCCATGTCATGTTGTCACGATAATCTCAGTCAAGCTATAATCTATAGAACTCAGTCAGTCATGTGACTCAGGAAACCTCAAAAATCTCATGATCCCAGTTAACTCTCGGATAATAGTACTACTACGTCAGTCAATGAAAGTCAGTTAATCTGTCTATGTACAGTCAGTTGAATCATGTTTAGTCTCTTCAGATGGGAGTAGGATTTAGCACCGAGTGAACCCAAGGATGGGAACTCACCTGTACATAAGGGTATAATTCTTAGCAGTCATCCTTGCATTCCAGAACTATGTAGCCAGCATAGGTTGAGACATCGCAGCCTGTTATATGAGGTTAGATGAGGTGGCTTAACCTGTTATATTAGGGTTCCCACCATTCTCACTAGATTTACCAATTATATGAGGGTTGCTCACATGTTGTCTTTACCAGTGGCGTAGTATTAACACCCTTCCAGTCAGGGCAGAGATTGGACCTCATCTTAGCCATAATGGCACATATGGGGCATGTCAGTTAAACAACTACCTCCCATAGTTTCAGTATCAGTCTCAGTAAAAGAACTCAGACAGTTCTTCAGATATCAGTATACCAGGACAGTTAGATACGGTCGAATTCAGTTATAACACGAAACTCAGAGAGTTCAACCAGATTCAGGGCTGTCGGATACAGTTATCTATGTTATCAAAACTACGATTTCATCCATGTATTAGTGTACACATTTAGCCGTTACGTACTCACGATTTTAGTTACTATGTATGTATGTTTGCACTCTTATGTTTATATCAGTCAGTTAGTAGTATTATTCATGCACGTAAACCCTTTGCATTAGCCTACCTCACTCGTATACTCAGTACTTCAGTTGTACTGACACATTTTTGCTATGGTGCTTTCTTTTCATGTTACACCATAGGTTCAGAGACACGAGTCCCAGACTAGCAATAGCAGTCGCATTCAGCATACAGAGTTGCAGTGAGTCCTTTTCATTCAAGGACGACATTATTTGATTTATTTATTTTCAGTTTTACGGAGTTAGTTGGAGTCATGTTCCTTCAACTCCTTATTTCAGAAAGTACTTAGAGCCTTTCGGATTTACGCTCAGATTTAGCTTTCAGATTCAGTTTTCAGTTGTTTTGGGTATTTTTTGCCCATATGGATGTTATATTATTTCAGTTGAAACTTATGGCCTATTGTGCATGTTTTCTGCATTATTATGTCATGAATTGCAGTATACAGGTACAAGTATCAATCATGGGTTAGCTTGTGGTCCCTCGGGGTCATAAGCACCGTGTAGCGTTCCGGTTCAAAAAATTGGGGCGTTACAGTATTCAAGCATCAGATATGCGTGGTCAGCTTATCAGTACTTTCAGTCATACATTCACGTATTATGTCATCCATATAATCATGCATTAGATATGCATGGATTCAACTTATCAGTTAACCATCAGATATGCATTCTCAGTTTGAGAAACTCAATTTATCGGAACACTCAGTCCTACATTCATAAATCAGCTACCCATGCATCAGATATGCATGTACAATATGATATGCTCAATTTTTAGTCATGTCATCCATGAAATAATGATCAGCCATTCGTGCTATATATGAGTCA
Organism: Capsicum pubescens; assembly: GCA_030864215.1. Lineage (NCBI taxonomy): Eukaryota > Viridiplantae > Streptophyta > Magnoliopsida > Solanales > Solanaceae > Capsicum > Capsicum pubescens. The sequence goes on from CM061542.1 coordinate 211,924,376, forward strand.
TTTTATCTTTTCTTCCCTCTAAAGCAGTCATCATTCGAGGACGAATGTTTCCAAGGGGGAGATATTATAATACCCCAAAAAATCCAAACCAATATTAGATCCATGTAACAAGATCATGCATAGTACATCATGGTTATTTTATAGTATTATGAGTAAGTTATATGTATATTAATGCTTCAAATAACTCCCAGCTATCAGACGAATTAAAATATTCTTTACCGATTGAATTCTTGAGAAGGATATTGCTATAGTCAACTTCAAACGAGAATATATCTAATTATACTTGTAATTCTTGACCTCATGAACTATCAATATATATATAATTGAATTATATTTCCAACAATACCAATTTCGCCTAAATCCGATATCGGACCAAAGAGTTATGCCTATTTTACTCCAGCATATCAGGCTGGAAATAGTGTGACGACATTCGTGATAGCTTATCACAATTGCGACGCCCTATTACGAAGATCATCAGACCTAGGAAGAAACCAGCTCCTAAGTGATGACATTCGTGATAGATTATCACAATTATGATGCCTTATCACGAAGGTCGTCAGCCTTAGGCAGAAACCAACTCCTAAGTGACAACATTCGTGATAGCTTATCACAATTGTGACGCCCTATCACGAAGGTCATCAGCCTTTGGCAGAAACCAGACCCTAAGTGATAACATTCGTGATAGCTTATCACATTTGTGATTCCCTATCACGAAGGTCGTCAGCTATGATTTTCAGCAACTGGAAAATTATTTCATAAGGGTATTTTGGTCTTTTCCTTCACCTTCCACGACTTATAACCCTAAAGAGGCATAATTTTTCCCATTTTTCTTCAGTTAAGCATCTTAAAAACCCTCTTTTACACTCTCAACCACAATATTAGGGTTTCCATCAAACTCATCTCTCAAAAGCAAGATTCAAGCCTTTTTCCAAGATAATCAAGAATTAATTTCCCAATCCAAGAACTCTTCAACAAATCATCAAGGTTTCCTTTCTAAGGTATACGTGTGTTCATTCATGGACTCCTTTCGTCTATGAAGTTCAAGAACCCTTTTCTAAAACTATATATTATGGTTTTCAAGTTATGAATGGATTGTTGATCATGTTTATGTGTTGAATGATACCAAGATAGAATCTTTATGTGTTATTATGAATCTATGACATCATATGAGTTGAAAACATGTAAGTTTCATTATTTATGATGAGTAATTGAATGATTTACACCTATGCCTAAGTTTTGCATGTAAGGTGTTCGATAAAATACCTAAGAGACTAGAAATCATGCATTATAGCTAAATTGTGACAAGTGAAGGATTCATGATATGCCCCCATAGTCCAATGATTTTCATGTTGATATTGTGTCGGGTAAATATAGTTGGGATGTTCATGAACTAGTCTTATGGAATTATGCTATGCTTACTTGCAAAACCCACTCATGTACAATATGTAGAATACCCATGTACTTCATGAAATTCCCTAAGTTGTGATATTATGGATTGTGGTTGTAATATGTAATGAGCATGATATTGAAAGCTATGCAAGTATATACATGTTGTATGAAATTCCCTTCCATGAAATAGATTGTTGAGAAACATTCTTAGTATGAAATCCCTTATTTATGATATTGTGGATTATGGACTCTACTCTTATGATCAAGTCAGTCATGTGTGTCAGTTTCCGTCCATCGAGTCCTGGGGATACTTGTACCCAAAAAATATAGTTGTGTGGCTAGAGCCATGTCATGTTATCAGGATACTGTCAGTTAAGCCATGGTCTATAGAATTCAGTCAGCCATGTGACTCAGGAACACTCAGAAATCTCAGTAGTCTCAGTAGTTCAGTAATCGAAGTGATCTCAGTACTCAGTCTGTAACTTCAGTATTCACAGTCAATCTTAGTAACTTCAGTAATCTCAATCAGTCCTCAGAACTCAGTACATTTTGTTAGTCATCGAAATTCAGTAAACTCGGTTTAGCTCCGCTAAATAATACCACTAGTATCAGTTCAGCTAATCAGTTCAGTTCGGTTAAGTTATTTAGTTCATCTCTGTTATTCAGTTTAGTGTATGTCAGATGGGAGTAGGATTCAGCACCGAGTGAGCCTAGGGATAGGGACTCACCCACTAGAATAGGATTGATATCCCTAGAAGCAATCCCTAAGTTCCAGAACTACATAGCCAGCGTAGGTATGAGATGTCACCTATTAGATAGGACTGACATACTCAGGAGTTACCCGTTAGCATATTTATATGTATAGTACTGATCCCAGGAGTCACCCACTAGATTAGGACTGACTCTATAGCAAATATATTTACTGGTGGCGCGGTACTGACACCCTTCTAGTTAGGGCAGATATTGGACCCCAGTCAGCTTAGCTTGGGGCATGTCGGTTAGATGAATACATCCCACAGTTTCAGTTATAGATTCAGAACTGTCAGAGACAGTGAACTCAGTTCAGTAGTACAGATTCAGTACTTTTAGAGACAATCAATCCTCATCATTATAAATAGACTTCAAGATCACCCATTACACAGGATAAATCTCAACTATAGTTAAACAGTATCAGAATTATCAGATTTAAAGATAACCCGCTAGATAGGAATGATCTCAAATTCAGTTACTCCGTATAAAATAGAACTCAGATAGTTCCATCAGAACTTAGACTGTCAGATACAGTCACTCAGTGTCTGTTACATAGGTTAGGTCGATCATCACAGTTATATCAGTTATATCAGTTTTCTGAACTCATGTATTAGTCATATCAGTTATCAGAATTCATGATATCTGTATGCAACTTCAGGACTATCAAACACAGTCAACCAGACCAGTTCTTCATAATTCAAACTGTCAGAAATAGTCGTTCATCTATTCAGTATCTCAGTATCAGTACACTCATGTTGTCAGTATTCAGACTCAGTAGTAAGTATCTACACGAGTTCAGTTACATTTATTTATGCATGTATGTATTCTCACGTTCATATTAGTCATCATTGTTCATGCATATAACCCTTTGCATTTAGCCTACCTCACTCATATACTCAGTACATTCCGACGTACTGACGTATTTACGCTATGGTTCTTTCTCTTATGTTACACCATAGGTTTAGACGCACGAGCTCTAGATCAACAGTAGCATTCCAGTGTTTAGAGTTTCCAGTGAGTCCTTCTCATTCGAGGATGATATGATTATTTCTATATTTACTATTCAGTTGCTAGACAGAGTTAGTTGGAGACATGTTTCTTCAACTCCTTATTCAGTTCAGTTAGAGGCTTTCAGACTAGATGTCAGATTAGATATTCAGATCTCATTATTTTCATTATTTATGACTTGTTTTGGTATTGTTATACCTTTTTTAGATATTTTGTTATCAGACGTTTATTTAGTTCCAGCCTTATGGACTTTCATGTTCATGTTTCTGCATTTTATGATATATTATATAGTATACAGGTACAAATATCAGTCATGGGTTAGCGTGTGGTCCTTCGGGGTCATGAGCACCGTGTAGTATTTCGGTTCAAAAAATTGGGGTGTTACAGGTTTGAAATTAGGTTGACGATTTTTTGTTGTTATTACTTGAATTACTTATCCCATGTTATAAATTATTTATTCATGCTTTAATAGATGGTTTTTAAACTGATTTGGTGCCTTGTGATTTTTGTTGGAATGGATGACTTAGGTTTCACAAAATTTGATGAAGTTCAGCCTTTGTAATGGAATTAACCTCAACCTACTTTGTAAACTTGATTTGGAATATGTATATTTTCATAGTATAACTTGTCTTTTAAACACAATACATTGCATTAAAGGATGAATTGATAACAATAGTTTTGGATTGCCATTTGTTGGCATGGTTTTGGATTTTAACTATAACTTCGGAGTCTAATGGTTAAATGGACTAGTATGGCATAATTTAATAATCTTTCAATAATATTGGTATGATGATACCAAGTTGGTAAATTCTTTAATAAATGACTTCTGGTTTAATGTTTGGCTTATGCTCAAATTGTTTTAATTTGGGCTTAAAGAAAATTGTGTTTCTCACTTTGAAGGTGTAGTCTTAGTGGGACCAACACTGGAATCAACATTTGCCGAAGTTGGTGGTATATTTTACCATGAGTTTGGATACATATTTTATTTTGGATGGATATTGTCTTTATGTCTTTAGCCTTTCCTCCGTACGTACGGCTAACACACACTAGGGCCTTTCTGACAGGGGGAGTCTGGCCCATATAGCCCATGGGTGATGGTTTAAACTCTCATGTTATCCCCTCGAGTTACATTCCAGTGCTCACTGCACTGGCCATCTATGGATGCATATTTTATGATGTAGGTTTGGAGGACTTTTCTGTTGCTTTTATGCAGCATTAAGTGGTTCGGTACATTGGTTGATCTGTTGTGAAGTAGTGAGCCTCCATTTATCAGAAGAACCAATCATTTCATTGTCCTTTCTTATTGGTCATAGTACTTTTTTGGATTCTTTTTGTAATAGTCGGGGGCATGTCTTGACTTAGTTGGTATTCTTGGTTTAGAGGCTTTTGGGCATAGGATTGGGATGACATTGATATATTTTTTTGACTCTTTACATTTTCTTTTGGTATTATTTACTTATTATTGATTTGGTTGTCTTTTACTATTTATTATTATTGTGCTCTAGAGGTAAGGCTAAGGAGGTTGTCTTCGGCCCATTATGGGCTTAAGATTGCCCGTCTAGTCCAGGACCGGGTATTGGTTGTGCCACTTAACTCTTGACCTCATCACGCTTCGCCCACTCGCTTTCATGCCTTTTCTATATGGGACTCCATTTAGTTTACCTTCTCGTTATCCTAGTTTAACTCGGCAAGTGAATAACATGTAATAGCAACTTGTTTCTTGCATGTGTTCTACATATTTGGTAGCCATGAAATCTCTTTGATCAAAAAAATCCTGCTTTTTGATGATGACAATTATTGCTTCTTGTGTGTAAATTGATGGGACCTTAGATTCTAGTAATTTAATGATTGTGAGGTATGAAGTTTGGCTTAAGGATCATCTTATGAACAACATCAAAAAATAGTTTGTTCTAAGGAGTGATAGCCCCTTTGTTGACTTTAGTATGCTCTTCAAGGTTGAATCATTAGAAAATTTCATGGATTTCAACTATTGAAGGAAGTTCATTGAATAGAAGACATAATCTCTTGACATAATGGTATGACCCATTTATACATTCCCCTAAGACTTGAACTAGTAATTCAAGAGTGAAGTGGATATGAACATTTCTAACCAAACTAGAGATAGAAGACGAAGAACTAGTGCATTAGTATTGAATTTCTTTGTCTTCTCTCTACATATTTCAGATTGAGTAGAACCATAAAGGAAAAGGTTCAACCAATCTTGTACCCTCAAAATAAGTAGTAGTTCACCCATATCCAATCCTTAAAACCTAGTAAAGAATCTGCCACTCAACATTGTGTATTTCCTAATGTTGACAATCATAGTAGTCCTTGCATCCAAATTATCTTAATATCCTCATAGTTATCAGTCTTATCCTCGATACCAACTTATAGAAGCTTATTTCGTGTGTCCTTATCTCCTAAAAATTTAAAGGCATTCCCACTATTTCTAGATTCATCCTCCAATTTGGACTTAACAGAATCATATTGAGGAATAGGTTTCTTATCCTATTTCTTATTCCTACTAGAAGTCATCACATATTTCTCATGCTTTCATGCAGCTACCTCATCTTCCTCATTCATAATTTAAATGGGATTGGTAGGATGGATAAAGGATGATTTGTTAGAATGAGGCTTTTTAGTAGATATTGAAAGTTACCCCTCATCTAGGTTTTTTTTGACACTTCGAGTGACACTAACTGGAATATTCTAAGAGGGTGATAAGGAGATTCATTCAAAGGTTAATCCACAGATATTTTAATATCTTTCTCACTTACCCTTCAGGTAATTTTTTTATTCTCGCTTAAATTTTCCATTAAACCTTTTCTTTGGCTGCCCCAAGTCATTTATCACTTTCTAGAACTGATAGTATGGTTACCAAGTAATTTGTTTGGTTTTTAGAGAAATTCACTATTTTGAAGTCTTTGCTGGTTCAAATTGACTACCGAGCAAAAATAGCAGTCAAAGAACCTCGTATGCCAATTCTGACTATTGCAACATCTCCTAAATGTTGATTTTAGACTATGCGGAGTATTGGTTTGGTTCCCAAGGCACTCGGTCTCATTTTGAGCTATTTGTCAAAAGTTAAGAAAATTATAAGTTGGGTGTGGGACCCACTTTTCCTCGGAATGACTTCAGAATTAAATTTTACTGTGCCATTGTGTCTAGAACATCGAATTTAATATGGTAGCATCATATTTTTACATATATGGGATTCTAGATGAATCCCAAAGGTTTTATGAATTTCCAAGTCTCAGTTATTGATAACATTCGAGATCTGGAAGAATCCACGAAGTGTCGCATTAGCGATATTTGAAGTCGCAAAAGCGATTCCCCTGTAATTCACATAAGTATCTTGAACCACGACACATATGTCATGATAGAAATATCATTCTCTAAGTCCAAGTATCGTGATTGCAAATCAACGGGTCATGGTTGCAATACCCATGTACCTAGGAAGGGTATATATACCCCTTTTTGGCCCCTTTTTGCCTTTTTCTCATCCGTTTCAAGAGTCTTAAACCCTAAGGAGTGGGATAACATGGGAATAACAATTTTTGGCAATTTTTTAGGTTGGATAATGATTAATTATATAATTTTTTCTAATTTTAGGTAAGATTCCTCTATTTCACGGTTAATTTCCCTATTTTTCTCTAAAATACCTAACAATGGTGACTTGATTTTAGCACCAATATATCTCACAATTCACCCATTTTTAAGGGTAATTACACCTTGAGAATATGGGGACATTGAGTTGGTGTCAAAAATGTCATTTCCATAAATGGGCCCAACATGATATTTTTACATAATTTTGGACACAAAATACAATAGTAAAATATGGGTATCATTGTGCTCATGTTGATGAGTAGATTGTGATTTTAATGGAGTGTCACCTTTTGAAAGCTTCTCAAAAGGGGAAATAGGTGATTTAGAAGATGCTTCGAGCTTCTTTTGGCACCTAGGTAGGCTAGGTTAAATTACTTCATGGATTGAGCTATCTCATAGTATAATTATGATATTATGCTGGATACAAGGTCAGATTTAGGTGTTGTGGTGCGAATAAGGATATTTGGGTTAATTAGTCCCTTAAGCTTCCGTGAAACTGTTGATGCGAAATAGTAAATGTAATTAGTTATGGCTTGGGGAGTTGGGCTTTGTAGTGAATATTTAGAATTGAAATGCCTTGATTTCTCAAGGTAGGTTAAATTTCCTAATTACTCATGTTAGGGTAGAATTCTTCTAAATTGCTTAAGGTAAGGGAATTGCCTCTGTTTCTATTATTTTTTGTAGGATTGCCTTAGTTGATCATGTTCAGGGAACACTTATATCTCAGGGCTAATTATGGCTAAATTGAAATATAGGGATGAACTTAGATACCTTAGCCTAGTCTGAAGTAGACATTGCTTAAAGTAATTTTTGGGAATTAGAAGTGAGCCCCTCCGACCCACCTTAGGCCAAGACTTGTGATAACCAATTAAACTCATTTGTGTGTGATTTACTCTTATAAATGGTAGGTTGGAATTTGAGGGCATAGCATAATTGTTGATGAAGTTAGTGGATATCGAAGAATCATTGTGAATCTCGAGTAATGCTATTGATATTGTCTTATATATGACCAATGGTATAATATGTAAGCATATTTTAGGACTTATGTATGTTATTATGGTTATGGAATTTGAATATGATTAATAGAATGTCCTATTGATATGCTTAATATTATAGATATAACATGGCTCATGGGTATAGTATAGCTTATGTAGATATATAAAATGTCTTATGATTATAATATGCCTTGCGATTACGATATGGTCTAAATATCATAATGTGGATTATATATAAATATAATATGGCTCATAATTTTTATTTGTCTCATAGATAGAATGTGGCCTATAGATGTAAGTATTGGCTTGTCGATATAACATGTCTCATAAAGATGATGTGGCATATATATATGATTAATGACCTGTAGATAAGATGGGTGGCCTATAAATATGGTTATTAATATGAATTCTGACTTTGAAATATTGCTTATAGATATTGTTCTTGATATGGTCTCCTAATATGGCCAATAATAAGGCTAATACTATGGTGTATGGACATGATTATGGATGAGACCCATGGATATGATTCCTTGTTCGATTTATAATTATGAGTAAATGATATGGTTTATGGCTATGACTTATTGGTATAACTAATTTAGTTTAGCTTTCGTAAATAACTCACTTATATGGTTCATTGATGCGGCTTGTAATTATGAGTTTCGGTTCAAGCCTAACAATTTCAAATGATACCAATGATATAAGTTCCAGTTCAAGCTTGAAAAAATTGGTGCTTATAATGGTAATTATATTGAGTTCCCATTCCAGTCCAGCATTGTGGGTTGATCATGATGTAACACGGGTGATATATCCCAAAACTATACCTCCAAAGAAGTATGTTATGGTCGATGTCTAATATAGTAACCCAACTTGGATGGGGTCGAACCCACAGGGATTGCATGGAATTATCTTTCAAACTTGATAAAATCAACAGGCGGTGTGAAAAAGTAAATGAGGGGGTCTATGTCAAACAGCAAAAAGTAACATGCTTTGGATGTCTTTGGTTGTAAAACAAATTGAAATGAATACTAGAATTGTGTTCCTCCTAGATTCTTAACTCCGTAAGTTTCTCGTACTCAGTCCGACTATCTCAAAGCTATGCATGAAAAATCTAACAAGACATGTATCACCAACTGTCTTGTAGATTCATTGGTAAATCTTACCCTTTACCTTGTGAGTCCTAGGGTGTCGCCTTACTAACCTTTGTCTTCAACCCTAGTTTATCTTTCACCTTGTGAGTCTCAAGCTATTAGACGAGGATTGAAATCCTCGAAAGTGCTCTTATTTTCTCAATTTTAAACTCCTTTATGAAGATGATCTCAAATATAGGCAAGTCATTAGCTTCCGCAGTACCTATGGAAGAAATCAACATGAAAAAAACCACAATACATATAGCAACAATGATCTAATTGAGCCTCGTACTTCCACTACTTCGTTAATCTGCCAAGATTCCCACAACCCTATTTAGGGAAGTTATCCACTCATGGTTATGGAACAATCCATAGAAATCAATGAACAAGACATAGAATTAATTACACAATAATGAAAGAGTTAAAATCCAAAATCTTAGATTAATTACGAAACCAAAAACCAAGAAAAATACTATCAATAATGTTAAAGTTTGTAACAAATATCAAACGTGCATAACCTAATACAAGAATAACCCAAGTGTATTTATAGTATTTCAAATAATAAAGAAAACCTAATTAAAACAAAACAGGAAAATTATGTCGGCAATGGTCACGCCTCTGGCAATGAGCCGTTTGGACTAGTCACAACTCATTGCCTACTATCGTAGATCTCTTTTGGCTTTAGTGTCACGGCTTGTTAGGTGACATAATGAGTCGTATGCTGGAAGTCATCATCACTCTATTAGATTTTCACTATAAGTACATTTGATTTTTCTATAAGAATGACTCTTCACCACGTGTCATAGTCAGTCCTTACAACTTGTGGTATTCCTTCATTAGCACTGGAGAATCTTTTATAAATATCCAAGACTTTTATCCACTGTGCTCAGTATGACATTAAACACAACTCATAGTCTCACATAACGAGTTATGGCCAATCTTTATTTAACTCTTGTATCTTATCCACAATAACTTCTATGCTCAGTAATAGAACTCAGATAGTTCTACAGTATTCAGGACTATCAGATACACTCAACTCAGAATAGTACAGAACTCTACTAGTTCCATCAGAATCTAGACTGTCAGATACAGTCGCTTAGTATCAGTTATTTTAGTTATACAAATATCAGTATCTCATGTTATCATTACTCAGACTCAGTAATCATATTATCACGAACTCAGTTACGGTTATTATGTATTCATGCATGCATTCTCACATTCATGTTATTCAGTCAGTTAGTATAGTTCTTACATGTGAACCATTTGCATTAAGCCTACCCTACATGCATACCAGTACATTCTAACATACTGACGCATTTGTGCTATAGTGTTTTATACCATAGGTTCAGAAGCATGAGCTCCAATGCATCAGTAGCATTCCAGTCTCCGAAGTCAGAGTTAGAAGTGAGTCCTCATCCTTCGAGGATATGACCATTACTTTATTATCTTATTAATTAATTTATTAGTTGGAGTTAGTTGGGGACATGTCCCATCAACTCCTTATTCAGACAGTTCAGTCGGTTAGAGGCTTTTCAGACTATCATGTTCAGACAGTTATTTTAGTTGTTTTGGGTATTTCATACCCCATCCAGATATTATATTTTTATCAGTTATGTTACTGTTTTGAACCTTATGGCCTTTCAGCCTTTATTTTCGTAATCATTCAGTATATTATGCAGTGTTCAGGTGCAGCTATCAGTCATGGGTTAGCTTGTGGTCCTTCAGGGTCATGAGCAGCATGTAGCATTCTAGGTACCAGATTTGGGGCATTACAGGTTATGTAACGACCCAAGACTACCCCCTATTTGTAACACAGTGCGTAGAACCACAAGTGATCCCAAGCTAACCCATGTATTGGCATACTACTTTAGCAACTGATTTAAAATGTATATAAAATCTAAATTTCCTAAGAAAAAGCATAATCATGAGAAAATCTGAATAAATATGATACTGTAAATATTTACAACACGATAAATCTAAAGAAGGAACTTGAATTACATATAATGACTCTAACTGACTATCTATGAAGCCTCTACTATACTGACAATAGGTAGTTGGGACATGACCCCCAACTATCCCTAATCAATACATAAGAATAATGGAAATAAAATACAGGAACTACAACTGACTTGAGTCTCCGAAAAAGAAAACTCATCACATGCTGGTTAAATATTGAGAATTGTCTGACCCTGGTGTGTGGGCTACATCAAGTATCTACATTATGAAGGTATGTAGCCACAAATGCATATATGTGGTCAGTACTTTGGAAATGTGATGAGTACATGAGACATGCACTAAATTGTGGAAAATACTTAATGTATGCTTTAAAATTAAAGACATAAGCTATCTGCTGAAACATGCATTTAAATCATGATTTTACATAAAAGTTGTAATACATAGTAAAATTTCTGAATCATGAGCTGAAAACATTGTTGTAAGTTGGAAAGCTGTCGAAACATGAATACTTTATGTAAATCTCATGTTAAAGTTGAATAGGCTGTAAAATTGTATTGAGAGTCAAGTTTGGATTCTGAGCATAAATGCATGAACATGTAAAATGAATACAACAACAAGTATAAATATGTATTTAAATAATCTGTAAAACTAAATAACTAATAAACTGAATATTTGGTCATGTAAACCTGAGCTGATGTGGTATGAATACTGAACTGAGACTATGGGGGCTTACATTTAACCTACATGCCCCAATCTGAGCTAATTAGGGTCCAACCTGTAACCCTAGTTAGAAGGGTATCGATACCTTACCACTGGTACTGACACTGACAGTGTGGATTCATAAAGCTGATGTCCCGAAGGATGAGGTGTCAGCCCTAATCTGGCGGGTGACCCCCTAAGAGAGTATCAGTCCTAAACTGGCGGGTGACCTTTCATAACCTACATTGGATACATAGTTCTATATCATAGGGACTTCTATTAAAGGAATCAGTCTTATACCGGTGGGTGAGCCTTCATCCCTAGGTTCGCTCGATGCTAAGTATTACTCCCAACTAAATTGACACAGAAGCATAAACTAGTGCATGCACTGATAACTGATATGCTCAAATATGGTATTCTGAAAATAGTAGTGCATCCATAATCTGAAATAATCATGAACATGTTAACTGATATATTTAGCATGACATAATACTGGTGAGTGCTCATTATAAAAATGTTATAAATTTCATGGTACAAACATGGTATGAATAACTTGAAATCGTGAAAATTATAGCATGCATGATCATCTAGGTATCGGGTATTCATAACCCACCTATAATGAAAAATACAATTAAGTACGATAATTTCAAAGTAATGACATGATAATAAATTTCATGAATTAAACTCAAGAATCCAACAATTTCATCAATGTAACAATTATCATGATTAAAGTATGGAAGAATGCTTGAATTTATGAGGAAACACTTGTTCATGGTTGAATTCAAGAATTACGTGGAGAGATCATGGAATTTATGCTTTTCATGGAACCCTAGTTTATGGAATTCATAAAATTCAGGAATAGAAATTGTAAATTTAGGCATGAGGATGAAAGGAGATCCTCATTGAATACCCACATACCTTATTTCATGACTTCTTGAAAGGAAACTTGGATTTGGATCCTTGGAAGTAGAATTCTTAAAAAAGAACCCTTATTTGGTGTTCTTGAGGATTTGGGAGAAGAGGGATCATTTAATAGGTGTTTTGGGGGTTATGGAATGATACAATTTTGTTTATATCAGTCATAGGATATTTTAGGACGTAAATGACTTGTTTACCTATGAAAACTATAGAGAAACGCGGGTTTTAGCATTTCTGAAAAAGGTTTGTGCCATGCTGCATATAACGGAGCGTAAGGTCCATGTCATGCTACTTATTACAGAGAATAAGGTCCGTGCCACACTGCTTATCACAGAGCACAATGTCCGTTCCATATTGATATCATGGACACTCACTGGTTCCTCACGAAAATGCTCATAACTCTTTGCTTCGGTATCAAATTAATGAAAATTGGATGCACTGGAAAGAGGAATCAATTATCTATAATTTGGTGGATATTGAGCTCTAACATTACATATATTCCAGAATTTATACACGTACAAAGTTGTCCCTTGTAGGATCAAATACTAAATTTGGTCAAATCAAAAGCTTTAAACTCAACTTTGCTCTAAGTGTTTCCTATGAACACTTTTCACCTCAAAAGCACTCTTCACACTAGGCTAATGATCATGACACTTATATTCATATAGAATTCATGGGATTAGATTTTTTACATGTAGGAACGATGATTCAAATTCTAGCACAAAAATATGGGGTGTTACATTATCTCCCTCTTGAAATCATTTATCCTCGAATGATAGGTAGGAACTTATTGAAGCTTTAGAAGTATGGAATAAAGTATGTAACTTCACATTAGGAATTCTCCCTCTGCAAAAAACATTTAGGAATCTAAATAAAAGGGATTCATGGAATCACTAAACAAATTATTTAAACACGAATCATGAGACAATGAGACCAAGGTCTTTTATTTAGATGAGACCAAGGGACATATAGGCCTCTTGATATATGTTTTCACAGATCTCATCTCAAAAATAATACTCCTTACTACTTCAACAACTAACTTTAACCTCTTACTAGGAGTTCACTAATGCACAAAGCATTTATCCATATATATACCAACAAGATGTTTAAGCCTATCATTATAACCAGAAATAAAATTCTAGGTAACCAACCCACCTAGGAATTTTTCCATATTCTCTAATACCTCTATCAATAACAAATTTCATGCATTATCCTTAAGAAGAAACACATGGAATTCTCAAGTAACCATGACATATACCAAAGCTTTGCCTCCATATTCCTTCACACTTATAGCCTTAGATAAAACAACCGTACAATAATCTTTCTCTAATAACAAATATTTACTCTCTCCCATCTAAACCATTATTCATCAATTTCCATCACCACTATCATTACATAAGGAGATGTCACTAAAAGGTTAGAACATAAGGACCTGAAGCCTGAAAGAATACTATACATAACATTGACACTTAACTGAGGCCTGAGGGATAGAGAATCAAAGGCATGAATTCATTAAAGAAATCTAAATTGAGGACATACATGACATAATGCAAATTTTCACTGGTCATTAAGGGTTCACCATGAGTTATGGGAATTGAGCATACTATAAAGCATGAGTACATGATCCATAAGTTGCATGACCTGAGTTTGGAGTTCATAAATTCACGGCATATTATTTGTACTTCTGAGTCAACTGGATCCCCTTACATGAGAAACTAAGAGCGCACACGATTCTATGTAAAGTGCATGAATATGAGTTATGATCATGGAACTGACTTGTAAGGCATGAGTAGATGTCATGATAACTGAAGTACAAAAATTTGGACTGATATAAGAATGGGTTGGGTATCTTTCTTCCCTACTATTTTTTAGAACTCACTAGCATCACTACTAGGATATAAAAACTTGACTTGGTTCCTTGTTCTATCATTTATCCCTTAGATTTTAGACGTCGTTCTAAGTCTAAGAACCCCTTAAATAAACTCTAACTGAACTGCAACTACTATACTCTAGAGTTTGAGATATAACTATACACAAATAATAAAATCACCCTGAAAGACTATATCTTAAAGTGTAAAATCCACTACTAGTACTTCCTTCTGAGATAGAACTCTTAAGTATTTATAGCCCCAATAGTCATCATATAATAACTTAAACACTTACTAACTTAATATCTTCAAGAGTATTACCATACCTTGGGTTTTGTAATGCCCCGAATCTGGTACCCGAAATGCTACATGGTGCTCATGACCCTGAAGGACCACAAGATAACCCATGACTAATATCTGTACTTGAACACTGCAGAATATACTAAATGATTGCAAAAATAAAATATGAAAGGCCATAAGGTTCAAAATTGTAACATAACTGATAAAAATATAACTTATGGATGGGGTATGAAATACCAAAACAACTGAAATAACTATCTGAACATGATAGTCTGAAAAGTCTCTAACTGGATGAACTGGATGAATAAGGAGTTATTGGGACATGTCCCCAACTAACTCCAACTAATAAATTAATTAATAAGATAATAAAGTAATGTTCATGTCTTTGAAGGATGAGGACTCTCTGCTAACTCTAACTGCGGAGACTGGAATGCTACTGATGCTTTGGAGCTTGTGCTTCTGAACCTATGGTATAAAACACCATAGTGCAAATATGTCAGTACATTGGAATATACTTCTATACATGTGAGGTATGCTGAATGCAAAGGGTTCACATGCATGAACTATACTAACTGATTGAATAACATGAACGTGAGAATGCATGCATGAATACATAATAACCGTAACTGCATTCATGATAGCATGATTACTGAGTCTGAGTACTGATAACATGAGATACTGATATCTATATAACTGAAATAACTGATACTAAGCGACTGTATCTGACAGTCTAGATTCTAATTGAACTAACTGAGTTCCGTATTATTCTTAGTTGGTTGTATCTGACAGTCTTGAATACTGTAGAACTATCTAAGTTCTATAATTGAGACTGAATAACTATATCTGATAGCCCTAATTCTGTACTGAAATTGTGGTAAGTAGTCATCTAATTGACATGCCCCTAATACGTCATTATGGCTGAGTTGGGGTCTAATCGGTAACCCCAATTAGAAGGGTGTCAATACCGTACCACTGGTAAGGAAAATCTACGAGTAACACTCATATAATAGGTAACTCTAGTGAGAACTGTGGGAACCCTCATATAATAGGTTAAGCCACCTCATCTACCCTGGTATAACAGGCTATGATGTCTCAACCTATGTTGGCTATGTAGTTCTGGAATGCAAGGACTGCTTCCAAGAATCACACCCATATATAACAAGTGAGTTACCATCATTGGGTTCACTCGGTGTTAATTCCTACTCCCATTTGAATAGACACTGAACTTGGATCACTAAACTGAATTAACTGAATTACCTAAGTTCCGTTGACTAACAAAATATTACTGAGATCTGATAATGGACTGAGATTACTGGGATTACTGAGTTTTCCTGAGTCATGAGACTGACTGTATACTATGGATCATGGTTTGGTTGAGGATATCATGAAATTATGACACTGATTCTAGGCACACAACTATATTTTTTGGGTACAAGTATCCCCAGGACTCGATGGAAGGAAACTGACAAAGCATGACTTTCTTGAATACATGATCACATCAATAGTCCATAATATAATAAGTTGGAGAATTAATAAAGTGCAACTTCTAAAGCACCACAAATTCCACACATATATCCATAATTCATTGACTAAGAAATTTCATCAAACACTTGACATGCATGAACTTGTACATGGATAGGCATTTCATATTATCATACTAGTAGGACACTTTTTCTTCACATAGGAAATCCATGAAGCTACACCTTTAATAATTAATTCCACTTAAGATTTATCACTAAACATGGATTAGAATTCAATTGGTCATTATCAACATGAACAAAAGCAACCCCAACATGAAATTCATAAAATCCATATACTTGAACTTTGAAAGGAGATTCTTGGGCTTCATGGATGAAAGGAGTCCATGAATGAACACTATGCATACCTGGGTGAGTGATTACTTGAAGATCTTTGGAGGAAAACTTGAATTCTTATCTTGGAATCAAGCACCTAGTGTTTTTTGTTCTTTCGGATTGATCCTTGAGAGAAACTCTAATTTATTGTTGTAGAAGAATAATGAAATTATGAGCTATGGTCGGGTGTAATTAGGGGTTAAATCGGGTGGAAAAAGACCCAAATACCCTTTTAAAATGACTTAAAATTTGCTGAATGGGACCTACGACATCTCATGCAACGGTCCGTCATTGGCTCGACGGTCTGTCGTTTCGACCGTCGTACGTGGACTAACAAAAAGACTCACTGCCTTATAGCAACGACTTGGGTAATGATCTGTCGCAAGTTCGACGGTTCGTCAATATTTTAGTCATACATTATCCAGAAGGTTGACTCACTGCCTTGGATATGACGGTTTAGGCGAAGGTCCATCGCTAAATCGACGGTCCGTCAACCTGGTCGTCGCACCTGGTTGATTCTGACAGCTCTGAGTAAAACGTCCATAACTTTTTACTCTGATGCCGGATTTGGATGAAATTGGTATCGTTGGAAAGATAATTCAATTTACCACATGATAAAAAGTGAAAATCTTAAAAATTCCATATGCACACAGATGGATTTATCTTTCCAGGTAATTTTTTAACATTCTTAGGACGATTTCAAGCTAGGTAGAAGTATGGGGTATTACAATATCTCCCCCTTGAGAAAATTTGTTCTCGAATGAGACTAATAGGAGAGAATATAAACTGGCGTACGTACTGAACATGAATGACTGAAACATGATTTCAAGACTAACGTAACTGATAATTGAATATATCATACTAAGCTTGCATATTTGATGCTTGTGTAACTGATTCATGAATGCATGACTGAGAGTTATGATGAACCAAGGTTCTGACAATTAGAATGCATGCCTGAGCATTATTGTATAGATGAACTGATACATGAATGCATGACTAACTATGCTATGGTACTTAATACCAAGTTTATAATGGAATTCTGAACATGAACTGAATACTAAGCTTGTGATTGAAAGATGAACATGAAACTAAAAAGCTTAGGGAGAATTATTACCTTGATCTTGATCTGAGTTGGAAGAGAAGAGGTGAGGATACTTAGTACGCATGTCTATTTCTACTTCCCAAGTAGCTCCCTCAACGGATTGATTTTTCCATAGAACTTTGACTAGAGGGACTTCTTTGTTCCTCAGTATACGAGTTTAGTAGTCAAGAATTTTGACTGGAATCTCTTCATAAGAGAGGCTATTCTGAACATTTATGCTCTGAATAGGGACTACAACTTTTGGGTCAACTATGCACTTCTTGATCAAAGAGAAATGGAAGACTGGATGAACTGAGGCTAGATCTGAAGGCAATTCGAGCTCATAAGCTACCTTGCCTAAACGACTGAGAATTTTGAAGGGACCGATATATTGAGGACTGAGCTTTCTCTTCTTGACTAATATCTTCACTCCCTTTATGGGAGAGATCTTTAGATAGACATAATCACTAATCTCTAACTCAAGATCCTTTCTGCGTACATCTGCATAAGACTCTTGTCGGCTCTGAGCAGCCCGGAGTCTTTCCCTGATCAACTAGACTTTCTCTAAAGCGTCAAACACTAAATCAAGCCCTATAACTGAGGCCTTACTAACTTCAAACCAACCAATTGGAGATATTTATCTCCCACCATAGAGAGCTTCGAATGGAGCTTTCTAAATACTGGAATGATAGTTATTGTTATACGCAAACTCAATCAAAGACAAGTGGTCATCCCAACTACCCTTGAAATCAATTACACATGCCCTTAGCATATCTTCTAAAGTCTGAATGGTCCTTTCTGCTTGACCATCCGTCCGAGGATGAAAGGATATACTGAGATGAACTTGGGTACCAAGACCCTTTTTGAATTCTTTCCAGAAATGAGTGGTGAGCTGGGTACCTCTGTCTAAGATAATAGATAACAGAACACCATGCAATCTAACCAACTCCCTGATGCATAGTTTGGTGTAAGCCTCGACTAAATAAGGGGTTTGGACTGGAAGAAAATGAGCTGATTTGATCATTTTGTCTACAATGACCCAAACTTAATCATGTTGGTGACGAGTACGAGGCAAACCCAGTGGCCAATATTGCCAAAGCTAGGATTCAGGACTTTACCCAAATGAACCCTTCTCTGTATTCAAGATCCATATATGAAGAGAATCCGCAGGAATTCTTAGAAATGGTCCATAAGGTAACAGATATTATGGGGTGAATTCTAGTGAGAGTACTAAGTTAGCTGCCTATCAGTTGTAGGATGTAGCACATACTTGGTTTAAGTAGTGGAAGGTAGAGAGAGGCGCAGTTATAGAGCTTATAGAATGGGAAGAGTTTGTTACTGCCTTCTTAGATAGGTTCTTTCAGTTGGAATTAAGAGAAGCCAAGGTGTTAGAGTTTATTAACTTGAGGCAGGTCAACATGAGTGTGAAGGAGTATTCCCTCAAGTTTACTCATTAGCTAGGTATGCTCCTCATGTAGTAGCTGATAGCAGGTCTAAGATGAGCAAGTTCATGTCTGGGGTATCTGACAGTGTGGTTAAGGAGTGTAAGACTGCAATGTTGATAAAGGAGATGGAGTTTTCTAGGCTTATAGTCCATGCTCAATAGATTGAGGAGCAGGAGAATAAAGAGAAAGAGAGGGGAAGAACAAGAGGGATAGGATGGGTAGCTTTAATTTCAATCATCCAAGGTCATAAGGTGGTAATCATCATCAGTTTCATCAGAAATCTTTAGTCCCAGCTCTATCTTTAGCCAGTACACCCGTACCTAAATTCAAAAATGACAATCAGGATAGGGAGCCAAGCTCTAAGTCCCAAGGTAGTGTAAACAGTAGTCGTACAAATCCTCTTTGCTAGAAATATGGTAGAAATCATTAGGGTGAGTGTAGAGCTGGCAACGATGTATGCTTTGGGTATGGAAATCCAAGCCAACGGATTCAGGAATGTCAGGTAGTTTCTTAGAAAGGTAGGGATTTATGCCAACAAGGCCAGTCCCATCAGTCATCGATTCTAGTCGACCGCCCTACTCAGCAGGGTGCCACTTCCAGTTCTACCAGTGGTCAGCATCCAAATATATTGTATGCCCTTCATTCCCAGTAGTATCAGGAAAATTCTCCTGATGTGGTCACTGGTACGTTGCAAGACTTTCATTTACATATTTATGCTTTATTAGACCCTGGAACTTCTCTTTGTTTTATAACCCCTTATATAGTTGTCAACTTTGAAGTTAGTCCTAAAATCTTATTAGAGCCTTTCTCAGTGTCTACCCTAGTGGGTGTCTCTATTGTAGCCCAGCGGGTATACAGGAACTGTCTGGTTATAGTGTCTTAGAAAACTACTTCAGTTGATCTTGTGGAGTTAAAGATGATGAATTTTGATGTCATTCTCATCATGGAATGGCTCCACTCATGCTATGCTTCAGTTGATTGTAGAAATAGAATAGCTTATTTTCAGTTTCTAAATGAACCAGTCCTTGAATGGAGAGGTAGTACTACAGCTCGTAGAGGTCAACTTGTTTCGTACCTTAGAGCGAGAAAAATGATATCCAAGGGATGTATTTATCATCTTTTTCAAGTCAAGGACTCAAATTCTGAGGCTCCAAATCTTGAGTCAATTTCAGTAGTGAAGGAGTTTCCAAATGTGTTCCCGAAGATCTTCCCGGAGTTCCTCTCGAAAGGGAAATTGACTTTGGAATAGACCTTTTTCTAGATACTCAGCCTATCTCTATTCTGCCATATAGAATGGCTCCAGCCGAACTCAAAGAGTTGAAAGAACAGTTGAAAGATCTCCTAGATAAGGGATTCATTAGGCCCAGCATTTCCCCATGAGGTGCACCAGTTCTATTCGTGCGTAAGAAAGATGATTCTCTTAGATTGTGTATTGACTACCATTAGTTGAACAAAGTCACAATCAAAAACAAATGCCCATTTCCCAGAATTGATGACTTGTTTGACCAACTTCAAGGTGTCATTTATTTTTCTAAGATACACCTCAGATCCAGCTATTATCAACTCAGAGTCAGAGAATGTGACATTCTGAAAATAGCTTTCAGAACTTAGTATGGTCACTTCAAGTTTCTAGTCATGTCCTTTGGTCTCATAAATGCCCTAGCAACCTTCACAGACTTGATGAACCGAGTGTTCAAGCAGTACTTAGACATGTTCATCATAGTCTTCATTGATGACATTCTTATCTACTTTCGTAATGAAAATGATCATGCAGACCACCTCAAGATAGTATTGCGGACTCTTAGAGCCCATCAGTTGTTCGCTAAATTTAGTAAGTGTGAATTTTGGCTAAGATTAGTAGCTTTCCTTGGCCATACTGTTTCTAGTGATGGCATTAGAGCTGATCCTCAAAAGACCAAGGTAGTGAGAAACTAGCCCAAACCTATCTTTTCGTCAGATATCAGGAATTTCTTGGGTTTAGCTAGCTATTACCGATGGTTTGTTGAAGGATTTTTGTCTATTGCATCCCCCATGTCCAGATTGACTTAGAAGAAAGTTAAATTTTAGTGGTCAGATTCTTATGAGAAGAGTTTTTAGGAGTTGAAAACTCGACTCACCACAACCCCAGTTTTGACATTGGCAGATGGTTCAGATGGGTTTGTTGTGTACTATGATACTTCCAGAGTTGGGTTGGGATGTGTTATGATGCATAGGGTTAAAGTTTTAGCCTATACCTCTAGACATCTTAAGCCCTATGAAAAGAATTACCCTACCCATGATCTTGAGTTAGCAGTTGTTGTGTTTGTCTTAAAGATTTGGAGGCATTATTTTAATGGGATGCATGTTGATGTGTTCACAGATCACAAAAGCTTGTAGTATGTGTTTTCGCAGAAGGATTTGAATCTATGTCAGATGATATGGTTAGAATTATTGAAAGATTATGATATGAGTGTTTTGTACCATCTAGGCAAGGACAATGTAGTGGCAGATACCCTAAGTAGATTGTCTATGGGTAGTGTTACTCATATGGAAAGTTATAAGAGGAAGTTAGTTGGAAAGTGATAAGAGGAAGTTAGTTCAAAAAGTTCATCAGCTTGCCAGATTAGGTATTCATTTGGTTGCCGAAGTAAAAGAAAAGTAGGATAGGGATTTAAGTCTGGTGAAGTTGAAGGAGTCAGTCAGAGAGCAGAAAGTAGAGGTTTTCTCCCAAGGGGAAGATAGTGTAGTGCATTGCCAAGGTAGACTGTATGTTTCGTGTGTTGATGAGTTAAGACAGCGAATTCTGGCGGAAGCACATGGTGCGCGTTACTCTATTCGTCCAGGGGCCACGAAGATGTACCATTATTTGTGGGAAATCTATTGATGGAGAGGGATTAAAAAGGATATCGTAGAGTTTGTAGCTAAGTGCTCCACTTATCAGCATGTTAAGATTAATCATCAGAAACCTAGTGGGTCTATGCAAGAGTTCAGTATTCCTACTTGGAAGTATGGGGTAGTGAACATGGATATTGTGGAAGTTTTGCCTCGTACTCTTTAGCAGCATGATTTGATTTGGGTCATTGTAGATAGGATAACCAAATCAGCCCATTTCTTGTGAGTTCATACTTCTTATTCAGCCGAGTACTATACTAAGATCTCTATTAGAAAGATGGTTAGGTTGCACGGTGTTTTATTGTCCATCATTTCAGAAAGAGGTACTCAGTTTACCTCTCACTTTTAGAAATCCTTTTAGAAGGGTCCTGGTACCCAAGTTCACCTCAGTACAGCCTTTCACCCTTAGACAGATGGTCAGGCAGAGAGGACCATTTAGGCATTTAAGGATATGTTAAGAGCGTATGTCATCGACTTTAAGGGCAGTTGGGATAACCACTTGCCTTTGATTGAATTCGCGTATAATAATAACTATCATTCCAGTATTCAGATGGATCCGTTTGAGTCTCTATATAGATGGAGATGTAGATCTCCGATTAGTTGGTTCGAAGTAGGTGATCCCGCAGTAGTAGGGCCTGACTTGTTATTGAATGCCTTAGAAAAAGTACAGTTGATTAGGGAGAGGCTTAAGGAAGCCTAGAGCCGACTGAAATCATATGGAGATGTAAGAAGGAAAGATCTTGAGTTTGATATTGGTGATTTTATATACTTGAAAATCTCTCCCATGAAGGGAGTGAAAAAGTTTGGTAAGAGGAGGAAGCTTAGTCCCCAGTATGTTGGTCCATTCAGAATTTTGAGCCATTTCGGAAAGGTGGCTTATGAGCTTGAGTTGCCTACAGACTTAGCATTAGTGCACCCAGTATTCCATATCTCTTTTTTGAAGAAGTGCATAGGTGACCCAGCAGTTGTTGTTCCTCTAGAAAGCATAGATGTTCAGAACAGCCTTTCTCACAAAGAAATTCCAGTTGAAATCCTTCAATGACAAATTCATAGACTAAGGAAGAAAGAAGTTCCCCTAGTCAAAGTTCATTGGCGGAATCATTTCATTGAGGGATCCACTTGGGAAGTAGAAGTGGATATGCATACCAAGTACCCTCATTTTTCTCTGCAAACTCAGACTCGACTTCAGATAACGATCTTCTTAGAATTTCTCATTCCCATGCTCAGTTTCAGCTGCATATCATTCTCATGTTAGTCATACATTCATAGAACCAGTTCAATCATGAATCATGTTTTAGACTCAGTCATGTAATAATGTATACTCAGCATGGTATCTCAGTTCCTTAGTGCTTTTAGTCTAACCAGTCTTATTCGAGGACGAATGTTCCCAAGGGGGAGATATTGTAATACCCTAAAAATCCAAACTAATGTTAGCTCCATGTTTAAATCTCATGCATAGTACATCATGGATCATTTATAGTTTTATGAGTTAGTTTGATTTGTATTAAGGTCTTAAATAACTCTCAGTTGTTAGACGAATCAAAATAATCCCTACCGATTGAAATTTTGATAAGAATGTCGCTTTAGTCAACTTCAAATGAGAATATCTTTTTCTCTACTCAGAATTTTGCATCTCAAGACCAGCCAAGTTGTAGGAAATTGAATTATCTTTACAACGATACCAATTTCTCCAAAATTTAATACCCGGGTGAGAAGTTATGGCACTTTTAGTGCAAAGCAGTAGCCCAACGTGATAAGGCCGCATCGCGGTGACGGCCAATTTCACGTTCGTCCTTTTCTAATGAGTCACCGTAGTAAGCACCGTATCACACCAAGGGGCATTTTTGCAGTTTTCAATTTCCAGTAAGGTACCATAATTACTATCACGTCACATCAAAGTTCCAGTTCGCAGTTGTCCATTTCCAAAGGCGTAACGCGATAGCACCACATCGTTTCGATGGACAAAATGGGGACTGTCATTTTTCTAGTGTCCCAAAGTTATTGTACCACATCACGATGGTGAGCAAAATTGGGATTTTCAGTTCGCGGTTTAATTTTTCCAGGGACCGTTTGGTCTTTTTCCCATGACCCCAATCCGTAAAAATAACGAGATTAAGCCCCAATAGCCTATTAGGTCAATAGTTTATTCAATTTCTCCCAAATCAAAAGTATTCTCTTTCAAGAACAAACCCTAGACCTCAAGATTCAAGGTCAAATCTCAAGAATTCACCATCAATCCTTGTAAATTTATAAACTAAGGTATGTTAAGTGTTCATTTATGGGTTCCTTTCACCCATGGAGCCCAAGTATCCAATTTTAAGTTCAAAAGTTGTGATCTTTACAAGTTATTATGATTTTAAATTGTGATTTTAACTATGAACTCCCATGAATTATAATCCTACACCATGTTTCCATGAAATTGTCATTGTTATTCAACCCTATATATTTAATAATGTTATTCGCTGATTTAATTCATAATTAGTGATGCTGATGTTGAAATCATGTTATTTCTACAATCTTTAAACTATTCCCATGCTTAGCTTGAACTATGAACATCAAGTGTTTGATGAAATGCCTACAAGAATAAAATTTTGATAAACGCTTTCGTATTATGTCCTCCAAGTTTAGTACTATTTTACCATTATTGCTATCAAGTCCTGGGGGTTATGAATACCTAAAAACTTAGTTGTTTACTTATTCTTAGTATCTTCAGAATAGTTTCAAAATATGTTATTAGCATTATTAGTTCAGTCAGTCATCATAAACAGTTAAACTTAGAACAGTTCAATATTCTGAGTTAGTTCAGTTAGGAGTAGGATTTAGCACCGAGCGAGTGTAGAGATAGAGGCTTCTCTGTCAGATAGGCAAAGTCATTAGTAACAATCCCTATACTCCAGAACTACCTAGCTAGCATAGGATTTGAGAAGACACCCATCATTTCAGGCTTGAGTACCTCTCAGGGGTCACCCGTCAGTTTAGGATTTACACCCTGGTCCTTCGGGACATCAGTTTAGTGGATCCACACAGCTAGTGTTAGTAATAGGGGCACGGTACTGACACCCTGTAAACTGGGGTCACAGGTTTGACCTAAATTGCTTATTGGGGAATATCGGTTAGATGACAGCTCCCATAGTCTCTGTCCAGACATCAGTTCAGTATTTTAGTTTCAGATTTTCTTGACCATAGCATACAGACATCAGTTATTCAGTTATCAGTATTCAGTATTTTAGATTTTAGATTATATTCAGAACATATTTTATTCTTGGTCATTCATCTTCAGAACTTACAGTTTCTATGTATTCCATTCAATATGTCATGTTATATATATTCTGACAG
The DNA here is from genome assembly GCA_030864215.1 of Capsicum pubescens. Classification (NCBI taxonomy): domain Eukaryota; kingdom Viridiplantae; phylum Streptophyta; class Magnoliopsida; order Solanales; family Solanaceae; genus Capsicum; species Capsicum pubescens. The sequence continues at coordinate 211,949,578 of CM061542.1, forward strand.
TTATTACTCATGTTCATGAAACCATGCATATCATCCTACCTCATTTAGCATACCAGTACATTCAAAGTACTGATCGCATACTCATTTCTTGTGTTATGATGTATTATATCATCGGTTCATATTCTCAATTCTCAAATCGCGCATAGACTTTCTAGATTATTAGACGTAATAGTGGTGAGTCCCTATATTTCAAGGACATCTTATTTTTATCTTTATGTTTTTAGTTCAATAGTTAGATAGAGTTAGTTGGGGACTGTCCCATCAACTCTTATTCAGTCAGTTTAGAGGCTTTCGGATATTTCAGACAGTCGGTCAATTCTTAGATTTCAGTTGTCATTGCCAAATATTTTATCAGTATTATCAGTTTTGTTTACATATTTTATCATATTTATTACTTAAAACCTTATGGCATTACTCAGTTAAATTCCGCATATGATCTTTGTTATCAGCTTTACTCAGTTTTCACAGCAGGTACCAGCTCATGGGTGAGCTTATGCTCCCTCGGGACTGTAAGCACTGTCTGGCGCCCAGGGTGTACTCTCGGGTCATTACATGAAATCTTTCTAACTTTTAAAGATAAAGCCACTGATAGGATCTTTTCAAGCCTGTGTGCAATCTCATAACTGTCTGAGAAAACTCTATCACAAGGAATTTAAGCCTAACTATTTTTGTTACCTCAAAAATAAGGTAGAGTTGGCCATAATGGGGCAATGTAAGAGTCTTATAGGGTTCTTGAGGAACATCTATACAGTACGATCTGAGACATAAAAGAAGGGAAATATTTCAAAAATACCCTATAGCCTCTTAAAGAAAAGTATAGACGTCTTTGTACCATTTCACAAGACTCTACTAGGCACGGCATCATAGATACCCTAGGACAGTTAAACCTTGTGCTCCAATACCAAGTTTGTCATGACTCGAGACTACTCCTAGTCATAACACAATGCTTAGAACCAAAAGTGATCCCAAGCTAACCAATGTACTAGCATACTACTTGAGCAACTGATTTAAAATGTATATAAAATCTAAATTTGCTGAACGAAAGTATAATCATAAGAAAATTTGAATAAATATGATACTATAAAAGTTTACAACACGATAAATCTAAATAAGGAACTTGAATTACATATAATGACTCTGACTGACTATCTATGAAGCCTCTACTATACTAATTATAGCTAGTTGGGACATGACCCCCAACTATCCCTAATCAATGCATACGAATAATGGAAATAAATGTAGGAACTGCAACTAACTTAAGTCCCTAAAATAAGATAACTCATCACCTACTGGTTAAATGCTGAGAACTATCTGACCCTGGTGTATGGGCTACATCTCATACCTATATTAAGAAGGAATGTACCCACAAACGCATATATGTGGTCAGTACTTTGAAAATATACTAAGTATATGAGACATGCACTAAATTGTGGAAAATACTTAATGTATACTTTAAAACTAAAGACATAAGCTATCTTCTAAAACATGCATTTAAATCAAGGTTGTACGTAAAAGTTGTAATACATAGTAAAACTTCCAAATCATGAACTGAAAACATTGTTGTAAGTTGGAAAGTGGTAGAAACATGAATACTATATGTAAATCTTATGTTAAAGTTGAATAGGCTATAAATCTTACTCAGATTCAAGTATAGATACTGAGCATGAATGCATGAACATGTAAAACGAATGCAACACCAAGTATAAACATGTATTAAAATAACTTTTAAAACTGAATAACTAATAAACTGAACACTTGGTCATGCAAACCTGAGTTGATGTGGTTTAACTATTGAACTGAGACTATGGGGGCTAACATTTAACCTACATGCCTCAATTCTGAGCTAATCAGTGTCCAACCTGTAACCCCTATTTAAAGGGGTAGATACCTTGCCACGGGTACTGACACAGATAGTGTGGATCCATAAAGTTGATGTCCCAAAGGATGGGGTGTCAGTCCTAAGATGGAGGGTGACCCCCTAGGAGAGTATCATCCCTAAATTGGAAGGTGACCTGTGATGCCCCGGAAAAAAAAATTCAGTTAAGATCTCAGACAAAAATGTGTTGAATTCTGTTCTTTATCATGATTAATAATTTTTTTATGTGGAATTTCTTGATATACAACCCGTCATCGCGTAGATCATCGAATAATATTTCCAACGATATGTGGATCATCCAAAATGGGCACTCGAGCGATGAGTTATGATCATTCCGATCTAACCGTGAATAGTGGTGAACAGTAAATGTGCAGGAAAAAAATACTGAGGCCAGGCAAATTTTAAGGTCAACTTCAAACGATCATAACTCCTTGTAAATAATGATATGGGTGAGCTAATATATATCAACAGAAAGCTCTGGAATTCCTCTTTCCAATGAAATTGGTTTCATCCAATTTGGCCATCGGAGCAAAAAGTTATGGTCGATCTACTTCAGCCTATCAAAATAGTCCACCAAAGGACAGATTTGACATTATTTAATTTGTAAGGGTATTTTGGTCATTCCCACTCCAATCCATCCGGGTAAACCATGGATTTAAGTCCATTAAGAGCATTCAATAGCTCATTTTTCTACAAAATTTCCTAAGGCTCAATCCCCAACCCTACTACTCCAAATTTCATCCTTTTATGTCTCTTGATTGAACCATAGAAATTTCAAATTGATTTGGGATTCGAGTTGATCATGTTAAGGTCTTCGAGAAGCACTCTTTCTTTTTGTGAATAAAGTTCTGGAGTCGGAAGTTCATATTCACCTTCCATTTTTAGGTATGTGGGGCTTTGAACAAGATTATCCTTTTGATCTTGTGCCCGATATTTTTGTTGAATTATATTGACATGAGATTTTACATGTTTTACCATGAATTGGAAATATGGTTTTATATCTTATATTATTGTCCATGAGCTATGGGATTATGTCATCCGATATGTGTATGATGTTGAGATGGAATTATGTCCAAAAAGTATTTGATTATGAGAGTATGATGATTTAATTGTTAAGCCTTGATTTATACTATCATTTCACTATTTCCTTATTATGAATTTATAATTGTTATTGGAAATTCTATATCCCTACTATGGGTTGATGTCTGAAGTACCTTTAAATGAGAGTTGGATGGCAAATTGAGAAATGTTGATATTGAAGTTGCAATGAGTCTTGGTATTTTTCAAATGGTTTTGATGAGTTAAATTGTTGAAAATATTATATATTGAGTCTTCATATTCTTGTCCAAATGTCGAGTCAGTTATGGTTCAATGCATTGATACCTTGTTGATGTTGAGGAAGATTAAAATGTTTTGAGCTAAAATGTGTTGAGTTAGGAATTCACAAATTGATATGATTTGATAAATAAGAAAGAGATTTGATTTGATCTTTATGATAGACCCTTGTGATGTTGTGGTGGATTTCCTAATGCTTTCTGATCTTGTCGGTAAGTAGTACTTAGCACCGAGAGGGAAATTTGGTATTTCCCCAAACCTATGTTCCACCATAGGGTTGTTTGATGATGATATTATTGGCCAGAGAGCCCGATTGTGATTATTGCAGTTTTAAGGTCGTACTCCCTAGCAAAGAGTATGACGCTCCCACCAACGGGGGTTTCAAACGTTGGTATTCCATGTAGCTCACGTGGGGTTGTCGGTTATAGGAAACTCCCTTGTCCAAAAGAATCATGTTTATTGAAATACCGAGTCACTTCGAGTTTTAATGTGGTAAGTCAAGTTGCCTATGATGATCTATAATGAATTATGAGGTTTTTCTCCTACATTTCCTATCTAAGATTTTATGAGTTGCATAATTCAATGTCACTCAAGCCAGGTGTGTCATTATGGTCCATATGTACGTTTTTATGAAATTTGTGATATTATTTATATTTTGCATGCGCCCCCACATACTCAGTATGTATCTTGTGCTAACCCACATATTTCTCTATGGGATACATTCTTACCATGATGTAGGTTTAGGAACTCAGCCGCAGCCGCGACAGTGATATCCGAGTGTCGCATCTATGTTTCTTCAATGGTGAGTCCTCATGGTTCGAGGACCAAGTTGCTAGTTTTGGTGCTATTGTTTTGTGATCTCTTTGGTCTATTGAGTCAGTTGGGGTTTTGTCCCAATGGCTCGTTGATTTTGCTGTATAGAGGCTATGTCAGACTAGTGTATTATTGGGTTGTTTTGTGTATAGACATTCCATATATGTACAGTCTAACGATATTCCGTGCCATGTGTGATGTGATATGATATGTACTTATATATATATCCTTAGCGTAGCGTGTATGTTGTTATGTTGGAACCCAAGGGTAGTTTTTTGGCTTAAAGGGTTAGCTTGAGGTTACGTGTAGCCTTAGGCATCGTGTGGCATCTCGGGAGGATATTTTGGGGTATTACAAACTTGGTATCAGAGCCTAAGGTTGTGAAGAGTCCTAGGGAGTCTGACAAGCCGCGTTACGTAGAGTATTGAGCATCGGTGTGTAGCGCGCCACACCTATGATCAAAAGGCTGCGGGGTGTTCTAGGAAAAGTCGTTTCTTTCTTTCTACAAGAGTCTATCATGCTTACAACTATTTTCTTATACCATTAATTTATGCGTTCTTACGACAGAAAATGCCTCTACGTCGAGCTCGTGGAAACAACAACCAACCTCAACCCGTTGATCCATTACAAGAGACGGTATCTCATGCCGAATTTTGGGAAAATTTTCAGATGCTAGCCCAGGCAGTTACCTCCAATACTCAGTACAATGCTCCACCTCCGCAGGAAAATAATTCGACAGCAGCATGAATTCGTGATTTTATGCGGATGAATCCTCCAGAGTTTCATGGGTCGAGAGCAGGTGAGGACCCACAGATGTATGTTGATGAAATGAAGAAAATTACACAGATTATGCATGTGTCCGAGGAAGAAAGTGTGGAGCTGGCTTCTTATCAGTTGAAGGACGTTGCCTATGACTGGGTGCAGATGTGGAATAAGGGTAGAGAGGAAGATACCGCTCTGGTGACTTGGCAATTATTCCAAGATGCTTTCTTGGATAGCTTCTTTCCTCTTGAGTTACGGGAAGCTAAGATAGAGAAGTTTATGAATTTGAGACAAGGATCCATGTCGGTTAAGGAGTATTGTCTTAAGTTTAATCAGCTATCAAAGTATGCTCCCAATATGATGGTTGACTCGAGGACTAGTATGAGCAAGTTTCTAACTGGGGTGTCGAGTTATGTGGTGAAAGAATGTAGATCTGCTATGATCAATAGGGATATTTACCTTCCTAGGTTAATGATTCATGCCCAACAGATTGAGTCAGACAAGATAAAGGAAAGAGAAAGAGTAACAGGGATTAAGAGAGTCAGATAGGAGCAACAGGGGTCTGGTCAGACTAGATTCTCTGAAGGGAGTCGCCCTTAGTTTCAGAGACGTCCATTTATACCTGCACCTTCCTCAGCTAGTGCTCCCATATATCGGGGCAGGAAGGAGCTCTGGAATAGTTCGGTACCTTCCAGGTCTCAGGACAGTGTAAGCAACCGACCTCATCTTCCTTCGTGTGCTAAGTGTGGTAAAGACAATTTTGGGGAGTGTTATATGGGGCAGTGGGGTTGTTTTGGTTGTGGAAAGTTGGGTCACATACTTAGAGACTGCCCGTGTACCAGACAGCGAAGTCGTGATGCCCGTCCCCAGAGTCAGGCTACCAGTGCCCCGCCTCCCGCAGCCCATCCAGTTCCTCCTCAGGGTGCTTTATCTAGTACTGCTAGTGGTCAACGCCAGAATTATTTCTATGCTAAACCACCTCGTTAGGAGAAGGAGGACTCTCCCGATATTGTCACTGGTATGCTCCGTGTTTTCTATTTTGTTGTTTGTTTTGATGGACCCTAGTTCGAGTTTTTCTTATGTGACACCTCTGGTTGCTGTAAATTTTGAAATGGATCCTGAACTAATTTTTGAGCCTATTTTAGTTTCTACTCTGGTAGGAGAGTCTGTCATTGCTAAGAAGGTGTATAAGAAATGTCCCATTCCTATATAAGTCTAAAACACGGGATTTGTCCCCAATTCAATTAAAATATAGTGTCTCACTCAAGTTTCTCTCACGAACAAGTTAGGGTTTTCAATTAAGGATTCAAATTCAATACTCAAATTCAAGAATTTCTCCATCAATCTTCGTATAATCAAGAACTAAGGTATGCATACTGTTCATTCGTGAATTTCTTTCGTCCATGAAGCTCAAGAATCAAGTTTTAAACTATGAATTCTTATATTCATGTTATGGATTGATTATGTTCATGTGGTTATTGTTGTACGATTCCCAAGTTGGAATCTTCATTTGTTTTATGAAACTATGTTAGCATGCAAGTCAAAAAAACTATGAACTTAGTTAGTTATGGAGTGTTAATATGATTATTATGCCTATGTCCTAAGTAGTGCATGTAAGTTGTTTGATAAAATGCCTAAGAGAATAGAAATTAGGCATTATAACTTAATTGTGACCCAAACCATAAATACATGTTTTACCCTTATGTTCAAATGACTCCCACGATATTGATGTGCATTGTAGATGTTTGTTGGAATGCTCATGATGTTAGAATATGAAATTATGACATGATTATATGCATTCCTATCCACTTACAACATTATGATGACCATGTGCTTCATGAAATCCCCAACTTATTGTATGATGAATTGTTGATATTGGTCATGTGTTCAAAAAGTGTCAAGTCTTATCAGTTTCATGCTATTGAGTCCTGGGGGTACTTGTACCCGAAAATTTAATTGTGTACCTAGATCCAGTGTCTGTTTTCACGATACTCTCAGTCATGCCAAAATCATTAGTATTCAGTCAGTCTCATGACTCAAGAAAATTCAGTGAATTCAGTATCAGTCTAGTCCTACTCAGTAACCTCAGTAATCTCAATAACCTCAGTGATCTCAGTAATATCAGTAATCTCTATAATCTTCGTAATCTCAGCAATCTCAGTCAGTTATCAGATCTCAGTAGTATTCCGTCAGTCAATGGAATTTAGTGAACCCAGTTCAAATCAGTTATATAATACGATCAGTAACAGTTCAGTTCAGTGTCTTTTTAGTTGGGAGTAAGATTCAGCACCAAGTGACCCAAGGATGAACGGTCACCTATCAGTTGGTAGAGGGTGTGAACCTTATAATTAATCCTTGCATTCCAGAACTACATAGCCAGCGTAGGTCGAGATGTACCCCTACGAGTCTAGGGATTATACATCTCTTTTAAGTTTTTCCTTATAGGAGGGGTTGACGGAAGTGCTCCCTATTAGAGAGGGTTTACTCAAAGCTTGTCTTTACTCGAGGCATGATACTGACACCCTTCCAACTGGGTTTATAGGTTGTGCACCACCAGTTCTGATTCGGGGCATGTCGGTTCGATTATTACCTCTCACAGTCTCAGTTTTAGATTCAGTCTCAGTAATAGAACTCAGTTCAGTTCTACAGATATCAGGACTGTCAAATATTATCACTCAGCTTAGTACTGAACTCAGCTAGTTCCATCAGAATTAGGACTGTCAGATAAAGTTATCCAGCTCAGTCTAGAACTCAGATAGTTCTTTAGATTCAAGACTGTTAGATACAGTCACCCAGTCCAGTAAAGAACTCAGATAGTTTTTCAGTATCAGTATACTTAGTTATCAGTTATCAAAAATATTATACCAGTAACCTCAGATATCGGTTACCTATAAACTCCATAATTCATATCATCAATAGACTCGATTATTCAGTATCCCAGTATTAGTAAACTCAGATGTTAGTACATTAGTATTCAGTATTGTCACAACCCCAGTCCCAGTTTATGTATTCATGCATGTATTTCTCACGTGTTCATGTTCATGTCATCAGTCAGTTATTATTGTTCATGCATATGAACCCTTACATTCAGCCTACCTCACTTGCATACCAGTACATTCAATCGTACTAACACATTTGCGCTATGGTGTTTTATACCATAGGTTTAGAAGCACTGGCTCCCGAGCATCCTTAGTAGATCAGACGTTCATTAACTAGACTATCAGTGACTCCTCATCATTCGAGGATTGCATGATTATTTTAATTACTTTATTATTTTAGTAGTTCAAAGTTAGTTGGGGACATGTCCCAGCAACTCCACAGATTTTAAATAGTTTAGAGGCATTCAGTCTACAGCATATTTCAGATAGTTTATTTTAGTTTTGGGTATTGTTATACCCCATTAAAGACATTGTTTTATATTCAGTATTAGTTCAATTTTTAACCTTATGGCCTTACAGTTTATATTCTGTATATTTACAATATATTATTTAGTGCTCAGTTACAGATATCAGTCATGGGTTATCTTGTGTTCCTTCGGGGTCATGAGCACCGTGTAACATTTTGGGTACCAGATTTGGGGCATTAAAAACTTGATATCAGATCCAAAGGTTCTACAGTGTCCTAGGAAGTCTGAAAAGCTGCATCTAGTAGAGTTGTATACATGGATGTGTTGTGTACCACACTTATGTGCAGGAGGCTATGAGATGTTTTAGGAATAGTTTCCCTTCTTTTAGTATTCATGTTATGCAAGTGAGCATAATCTCCAATTATTTTCTCAGTCTAATCCACTTTTTTATCTCACTTACAGAATATGCCTTCCAAAGGGGTTAGCAAAAAGAGAATCGATAATCAGTCAGCACCTCAGCCCGTTCAGGCAGATCCCCTGGAAGAACATGTTTCCCATGTAGAATTCAGGACTGCATTTACTACTCTAGCCAATTTAATCACAACTCCGAATGAACGGCCAGCTATTTTTCTGGCAACCCAGTAGCCAATTCAAGTGCAGCTAGGATTCGAGACTTCACCCGAATGAATCCTCCCTTATTCTCAGGTTCTAAGTCCGAAGATGATCCACAGGAATTCCTCAACCAGGTTTAGAAAGTCACAGACATCATGAGAGTGGCTTCCAATGAGAGTGTAGAGTTAACCTTTTATCATCTACAAGATATAGCCCATATGTGGTTTAAACTATTAAAGGTATACAAGGGTACAGATGCAGAGCCCATAGAATGGGAAGAGTTTACTACGGCCTTCTTAGAGAGATTCTTTCCCCTTAAGCAGAAAGAAGCCAAAGTGTTAGAGTTCATTAATCTCAGACAAGGTAGCATGAGCATAAAAGAATATTCCCTCAAGTTCACCTAGTTAGCCAAGTATGCTCCCCATGTAGTAGTACACAGTAGATCTAGAATGAGTAAGTTTGTGTCTAGGATATCAAGTAGAGTAGTTAAGGAGTACAAAACTACGATGTTGATTAAGGAGATGGACATATCTAGGCTTATGGTCCATGCTCAACAGATTGAAGAGAAGAAACTTAAGAAGAAGGAGAGGGAAAATAAGAGAGCCAGAACTAGTAGTTATAGTTTTTCTCAGCCAGGGTCGTAGAGTGGTAACCATTCTCAGCATAGCCAGAAGTTTTCAGTTTTATCTCCTTCCTTAGCTAGTGCTTCAGTTCCTAAGTTTAGAAATGGTAGCAAAAATTGGGCGCCACGCTCCAAATCTCAGAATAGTGAAAGCATTATTCGCACTCATCCACTTTATGAAGAGTGTGGTAAGCATCATAAGGGTATATGTAGAGTTGACAGTGATATGTGTTTTGAATGTGGAGAATCAGGTCATAAGGTTTGAGATTGTCCTAGGCCTAGCCCTAGAAGCAAGCACGGTCGTCCTTCAACTCAGTTCGGTCGCCCGAATCAGTAGTGTGCCAGTTCCAGCGCTATTAGTAGGCAATGCCCAAACAGACTCTATGCACTTTAGTCCCGATAGGATCAGGAAAGTCCTCCTGGTAAAGCCACTGGTATGTTGTATATCCCTCATTTATATGTTCATGTTTCTTCAAATTCAGTAGCTTCTTTTTTTTTGTAACTCCTTTCATAGCAGTCAACTTTAAGGTCAGACCAAATATTTACAGGACTTTTTCCAGTCTCTACCCCAGTGAGATAGTCTAACTCAGCCCGATAGGTATTCAAAAACTGTCTGGTTATAATATCTGAGAAAGTCAGGCCTTCAGATTCTAGTAGTAATGCCAGTATATATAGAAAATCAATAAGGGAAGATGATTCCCAACCCATTCCTACCTCAGTGCAAAGTTTTGTACTTCAACCCTCCCGATACTTATGCATGCCTTACATTTCAATCCCACGAATACAGCTTATATTCATGCATTTTTCATAGAATAGTGTGTGTTTCAAGTTCCTCGTATGAGAAGTCAAAGTTCATCCAATGTTGCGAATCATGTCCATGAATATAGCAATTCCAGACTCAGGTCATGCAGCTCATAACTCATGCACTCATGTCATGCTTTATATTATGCTTAGCCCACACGATTCCTGACTTCACTCTTAGTGTTCAGTCAAACTCAGATTATGCCATGTATACCCTCAGTTTAGATCCCTCGGTGAATCCGTAGTGTTAATGTTCCATCCTACAGGCCTCATTTATAGTGTCAGTTCAGTAATAAATATTCAGTAAAGGACTCAGATAGTCCCATAGAACCATGGCTTTTATCTATCAGTTACATAGCCATCGGGATTTAGTACTCCCATACCAGTCTAAACCTCAGATATAGAAAACCAGCATTCACTCTCAGTTACAGTCTTAGTTATGGTTACAATCTTAATACCATCTTATCTACAATCGCAGTCCCAGTCCTAGTCTAGTCAAATCATAAACTCAGTTCACTTTCAAGATTACCTAACCAGAGCATATGGCTATCAGTTATTCATTCATTGGTATTTTAGTACCTCAATTTACAGAATGTTTCCAAATCATGTTGGATGTTTGGTCTTTCATTCTTAAGGTAATACAATTTTCCACTCATTTATGCTCAGTTACCTCACGTTACCCAGTCAGTTATTACCTTTTATGTATAATACTCTATAGTCTAAGTCCAGCCTTTCAGGCTAAGTACAGTTCAACCTTACAGACCTAGTATTCAGTTATCAGTCATTCAGTTAATCAGATGATTTAATATATTTATGCATTCATGCTCAGCACCCACGTTAATCTTTTTAGTAGTCTCAGTTGCAGCGTATAAGGCTTAGTTACTTTATTTTAGATGATTTTTCATAAGCCTTGTCTCCTAATACAAGAACCCCAGTCATGTAGCGATCTCCTATTCTGATGTCCTGCTTAGATCAGGCCAAGATTCGTTGTCTCCCTTCAGTCACTAGAACTCTACAAAAAGAGTGTTATAGGTACGCTCCATTCGAGTAGAAGTTTCCAGTATGAGTTAGTTAAGCAGCCAGTAATTCAGTTTAGCAACCAGATAGACAAGTTCATATGGTGTGGTTTCCATCTTTCAGTCTAGTCGCACTATCTAGAGTCTCATGAATGCGATCATTCTAAGATGTACTAACCAGGTAGTTGCGTGTTCATCCCAGTTCATGTATCATATCTTAGTTTCAGATCTCAGATATTCAGATAGAAGGTGCCTCTTGCATCGCCACAGTTTTCCTCATAGCTCAGCGAAGTCAGCCCAGTATTTTTCAAGGGACATAGTTCCCCAAGAGGGAGATACACTATAATTCCCCGAACCTTCATGACATAAATGTTTCACTCTCTCTTTTCGTAATGAATATAGTTTGGGATAAGGGGTACTCATGAGTTGACCCTAAAACTCTGATCTCAGTCGTAAGCCACGTATTCAAGGTACTCAGTTTAGATCATGATATACAGCTCATGTATCACGTTCCAGACTCAGTTACGTTCACGTGTTTCCTCTCATGCATATCTAGTAATTAATTTCAGGCTCATTAGAATTTTTAGTTTAAGAAAATAGTCTCTCTTGAACTTATCCAGTTTCATGCTTAGATTTCCATGATAAAATTGGTATCAATTACCATTGCATATTCAGTCATGAATTCATGTGCCAGATCAGTCATGTATTCATGTATTAGATATCCATGTTTAGTATAGTATATTCAGGTTATCAGTCATTAAATCATGCATCAGATATGCATGCTCAGAACAAATCTCATCAAATCAGTGATGTCAATCATATACTCATGTTTCAGTTGTTCATGTTCAGGATGTACTTCTGCTTATCATTTTCCCCATCTCAGTCAGTCTCATTCGAGGATAAATATTCCTTAGGGGGAGAAATTTTAAGACCCCGCAAAATCCTAAGCTTAATTCAATTTATTTTTGCTTGTTAAGGGGGTCCCATACTTAGAAGGTTCTAGCTAAGTTTCCAGACTTAGTTTATTTTAGCCTTCAAAAGATTGCAATCTTATTTCATGACTTTAATGTCCTTTAATGGTCCGTATTCTTGCTAATTCATGACTAGGATGGTCAATAGGTGTTCTCGGACAAGTTTTTATTTTTTTGGAACTCGTTTAGACCACGTTTGGAAGCCTAAAAAAATGGACCAATGCAATCTTGGTGCGCCGCATTGCCAATCGCGTTGGTTGATATTGTTTTAGGTTGCTAGAATTAAAGTACTGAGACTCGACACAATGATGATGCAACACATCGACTATCGTATCGATAATAGCACTGATGCCCAGTTTCAGTCATTAAATATCTACATTTTTAAGGGAAAAGGGGTCAATTTCCCACCCCTATATAAGTCTAAAACACGAGATTTAGCCCCAATTCACCAAAAATATCGTGTCTCTCTAAAGTTTCTCTCAAGAACAAGTTAGGGTTTTCAATTAAGGATTCAAATTCAATATTCAAATTCACGAATCTCTTCGTCAATCTTTGTATAATCAAGAACTAAGGTATGCATAGTATTTATTCATGGATTCCTTTCATCCATGAAGCCCAAGAATCAAGTTTCAAACTATAAATTCTGATATTCATGTTATGGATTGATTATTTTCATGTGGTTGTTGTTGTACGATTTCCAAGTTGGAATCTTAATTTGTTTTATGAAACTATGTTAGCATGCAAGTCAAAAAAAACTATGAACTTAGTTGGCTATGGAGTATTAATTTAATGATTATGCCTATGCCCTAAGTGGTGCATATAAGGTGTTTGATAAAATGCCTAAGAGAATAGAAACTATGCATTATAACTTAATTGTGACCCAAACGATAAATACATGTTTTACCCTTATATTCAAATGACTCCCATTTGTTGGAATGATCATAATGTTAGAATGTGAAATTATGACATGATTATATGCATTCCTATCCACGTACAAAATTATGATAACCATGTGCTTCATGAAATCCCCAACTTATTGTATGATGAATTGTTGATATTGGTTATGTGTTCAAGAAGTGTCAAGTCTTATCAGTTTCATGCTATTGAGTCTTAGGGGTACTTGTACCCAACAATTTAGCTGTGGGCCTAGAGTCAGTGTTAGTTTTCACAATACTCTTAGTCAATCCATGATCATTAGAATTCAGTCAGTCTCATGACTCAGGAAAATTCAGTGAATTCAGTATCAGTCTAGTCCTACTAAGTAACCTCAGTAACCTCAGTAATTTCAATAATATCAGTAATCTCAGTAATCTTAGTAATCTTTGTAATCTCAGCAATCCCAGTCAGTTATCAGATCTCAGTAGTATTCTATCAGTTAACAGAATTTAGTAAACCCAGTTCAAATCAGTTATACAATACGATCAATAATAGTTCAGTTCAGTTAAATCATTTTAGTGTCTTTTTAGTTGGGAGTAGGATTCAGCACCGAGTGAACCCAAGGATGAGGGCTCACCTGTCAGTTAGTAGAGGGTGTGATCCTTAGAAGAAATCCTTGCATTCCAGAACTACGTAGCCAGCGTAGGTTGAGATGTACCCCTATGAGTCTAGGGACTATATATCTCCTTTGAGTTTTTCCTTACAAGTCCAAGTTTCAAGAAATCCCCAACAAACTCACACAAAGTGAAAAATCAAGGTATGTTAGATGTTCATCTTTGCGTCCCTTCCATCCTTGGAGTCCAAGAACCTCTTTAAATTCAAGTTCTAAGTTTCACATGATTTATATTGAATTATGTCCATGCATGTGTTGTTATTTAAGTTTCAAGTTGAGAAAATATGAGTTTCATGTAAAATAAATCAATGGGTATCTTGGTTGATGTAGATCTCATGTCAAACCTTAAATAGTGAATTGATTGTTGTAGTCATGATGCATTAACATGTTGTTCATTCCCATGTACAAGGTTAGGCCTCCTAAGTGTTTGGCAAACTTTCTAAGTGAACGAATTTTGCATGGTGATCTATTTGTTATGCATTTAAAGTTGTGATATGGTCCCATGGTCAATGCTATCGAGTCCTGGGGGTATCGAATACCCAAAATTAGATTTTTACTTAGTTCCAAATTTTATAGAATGGTCCCCGTAGTATCATGAGAAGTAGCGTCCAGTCAGTTAACAGGATCAATGTGAATCCAATCAAGCTTAGCCCAGTCTAGTGATCAATTCTAGTGTCAATTTAGCTGGGCGTAGGATTCAACAACGAGAGAACCCAGGGATGGGGGCATTCCTGCCAGATTAGAGTTTGACCCTTAGTAGCAATCCCTAAGTTACAAAACTATGTATCTAGCGAAGGTTTTGATATCTTCCTGTCAGATAAGGGTTCACACATCTCGTATGAGTTTTCCTGCCTGTGAGGGTTGACAAAATGTCTTCCTTCCAGTTAGGGTGACTCACAGCCAGTGTTAGTACCCGTGGCATGGTACTAACATACTTCCAACCGGGGTTATAGGTTGGATCCCAAATAGCTTATTTAGGGAATATTGGTTAGATGATACCTCCCACAGTCTCAGTTTCAGTATTCAGTATAGAACTCAGTTCAGTTCTACACGATCATGACTTACAGTTATCAGTTATTCAGTTATCAGAAAGTCAGTACTTCATTTTCCATCTAAACTTTTAGTTATCAGTTATTTAGTTATAGATCTCAGTACTATAGTTTCAGACTATTTCAGATATACGGTATACGTTTGGTCTTGCATGTTCAGTATTTTTAGTTTCTCATGTACTCTCATATGGTTATCTTATGTTATTCAGCCAGTTATCATTACATGCACATGAACCCATGCATATTATCCTGACCTTATTTAGCATACCAGTACATTCAAGTTATTGATCGCATACTCGTTTTTTGCACTATGATGTTTAATATGATAGGTTCATACGCTCAGTTCCCTAACCGCGCATAGATATACCGGTTTATGAGCAACAGCAGGGGTGAGTCCTCATACTTCGAGGGCATGGTTTATTATTTTAGTTTACCTTGCTAGTTTCGTATTTCTATGCAGTCGACGTTAGTTGGGGGTTTGTCCCATCAACTCCACATTCAGTCAGTTTAAATACTTTCAGACTAGTACAGACAGTTGGTCAGTTTTTAGTTGTTATTATCAGTTGTTTTATCAATATTTCCAGTATGTTTTAAGACATTTAAAACCATGATTCAGTATTTTTTTCAGAAACTAAAACCTTTTGGCATTTTCAAATAATTTCTGCATAAGTTGTTTATTAGTTTCACTCAGTGCACACAGTAGGTACCAGCTCATGGGTTAGCTTGTGGTCCCACAGGGACGTAAGCACCGTCTGACATCCAGGATGTACTCTCGGGGTGTTACAAACCTATCCTATCAACCTTACCCCATATGTAATTTATACGATGTAAAATTTCATAATGAAGAGTAGACTGTAGCCTACCTTGTAGTCTCGAATCAGCTTCAAACTTCTTGTCTTCACTCCTTGATCTCTGAATTTCATTGCAATATCAAATTCATATTCTATATCCTAATACCAATAAAACAAAATAGATATTGCAATAATAAACTCCAAGTCAAGAATCGAATCAAAAATAGGACCGTGGGACCTATTATCAGAATTTAAAAATTGAATTCATCACGAGGTCTCTCACAAGACAAGGAATGCATGCTCAAAATTTGAGCACAATAGGAGATCAAATCGAATCCCAAAACAGCCCACAAAAGTTAAGGAAATCATGAATAAAATATTGAATTAAAAAGGGAATTCGGTTGGGAAGTTATAGAGAATCGATCATAAAATACTCACTTCAACATTCCCAGGCTATTCCATGCCTTGATTATTGATTACCCCCTAATTTCAAGATCCTAGTTGTGAACTACGGATAAAAACACTAGGAGAAAAATCTGAAAATGAAGGGAGTGCTATTTATATAAAACATCAGCAGTGGCCCTTGTGCAGCGAAAAGACTGCTTAAGCAGTCTTGTTTAAGAGACCAAGGTCCGCTTAAGTGGCCCTCAATGAGGTGACCAGCTACTGCTTAAGTGATGCCCAACTGCTTAAGCAGTTATCACTTAAGCAATCAGCAAACAGCATAAGCGGTTGCACACCAACAACCTTAGCACAAGAAATTTTACTAAGTCCAAAGAGACTCTGATCGAGTACTCGGCATTCATTTAAAATTTTCGCCAAAGACCAATTTCTCAACTTCAAAAGCTCAAAAATAGGAGAAATTGGCTTTAAACCAAACAAACATCTCGAGAATTGTTCTGATGGTCCGAATAAGTAATAAATGACCTATAGCTTCTATGGTAAAGAACAAAATCACAAAATGCATGAAAATAGAGAAAATATCCTAGAGGATTATTAAAACATTCACTACAAAGAGGACTTTCATACTCGAAAGTTAGGGAATAGATAGAGCTCAAAAGCTCAAATGGATGAGGTACAGGGCCACAATGCCTGTGCAAGGCTCCTCAAGTAACTCCACGACTAAATAGTACTTTCACAGGACCTTACCATGGAAATCCCAACAACTTCTACTTCCTTTCCTCACTGATTAAAATACCTTCAAACTCATCTTTGAAAGCCGACTAACCTCCAACCGAACTAGATCTCACCTAAAGTACATGGGTCCCAAACCATAGTACATTGACATGACACCAATACGAGCACAACTAATTGAATACTTCACTTAGATAAAAAAAAACTAAATCATGAACCATACATCTAACTCCAAACTCTTAATCTAACATTTTATTATATTTCCAAGCATGTTTTCTACTCTAAACCTGAATCTCTCCAGCATTATCTAAGTCTTATCTGCATAATCACACCAATACAAAACTCGAAAGAATAACACTAACCCACTGAAAATATCCCAAAGTAGCATGAGACCACTGCCTCATAAGTTTCTACCTAAATGCCCAAATAGTAGTGACTAATGTCTATGAAAACTATGAAATCGAAAAGTTGGTTCCAATGACCTTGAAAACTAGAATCATGAGTCTGGAGCACATCCTCAAAACATGAATAATCCACTCTAGCTGGAAGCTAATAAAAGGGTGAAAAGTCATTCTAAACTCAACTTGTATACCTCATCACCCATAAAATAAACTTTTAAAAATCCCAAAGTCATTGAAAACAGAGGTAAGAAGTAGTAGAAACTAATACCATATGAAAACCAACAATCCCTCAAACACATATCTAAGTTAATCTCTCTAAACTGAAGAAAATTGAATAGATATGCAGTGTGTAAGCCAGTCACTTGTTGACAATGTCTCAAAAAAAATCAACAACTACAACATACCCAGTGTATTCCCACGTAGTGGGGTCTGAGAAGGGTAGAGTGTACGCAGACCATACAACTACTTAGGTGAAGTAGAGAGTCTATTTCTGATAGACCCCCGGCTTAGGACCGATAATAGTATAACAAACACAAAAACATAAATGCATATAAACTAGTATAGTATGCAAAATAAGTTGTCACCACTAGTCACAAGATAATACTAAAAACTAAGAGATTTGAAAAATCTCAATTTTTATTATTGCCTTATTTTTATTTATTCATTTAGTCATTTATTTATTCATTCATTTGGTCCTCGAAGCCAAAGTTTTAATTTTATACAGGTGAAGCAGATTTGGGACCTCAGAGGTATGAAAACTAGCTTAGGATAGGTTATGGGACAAAAGCTCAAGTATTTAGATTAGGATAGGTGAAGATGGGCCAAAAGCCCAAATTAGCTTAGGATGGAATTTATGGATTTGGGCCTAATTGCTTTAGTCATTTAGTCTCCCCCTTTCCCCTTAATATGCTAATTGTTCTTAGTTTTCTTAGACTTTGTTAAAAAGCCCCGCTAAGTCGTCAAAATTTGTTTTGCACAAATCATGAAGACAATTATTTCCTTAATCATTTTCTTTTCAAAAACCAATTTCCCTTTTTAAAATTAGTCAAAAAGGTTATTTTCAAATAGTCTGGATAACCGCAAATTAGCTGATACTCTTAGTGCCTTAACAACTCTCTCGTTGCCAACTGAAAGAGTCACAATTACAACTAGAGCTAATAATCCTTTGAGAATGTCAATTACCCTAGCAAAGCTCACCTTCAGATACAAAGCATACACTCAATGGAACTAAGGTGATGCCAAGGAATATAATCACAATTGAGAAAAAATATCACAACCCAAAAATTAAGGGTCATGTTGGCACTTGTCGCGGCAAGTCTTGACAAGTAAGCCTATCACCCAAACTGATATGAAATGAAATTCAATACCAAAACCCAAGGCAAGACCCTTAGAATAGATTCAAACCACATATATGAATTAAAAGTGAAAATGTAATCAAGATACCGACCAAATTCCCAACACCTGGAGTCATAGTGTAAGAACATAACTAGTACAACTCGATATCAAAATACATAAGATATCCAAAACAGGAACAACTCTGTCTTTGAATACTAATAAAGACAGTCTAAATAGAGAAAGGCAGTAGTTAACTCCAGACGCATGAAATCAACTTATACCTCAAAAAAGCTCCAAATGTCGCTCGAATCAACCACAAGCTGCACTCGAACCTGGATCTACACCAAAAGGGCATAGTAGGGGTGAGAATAGTCTACTTGTACTCAGTAGGTATCATAGACCAACTGAGAAAACCAAAAAATAAAGTATACAAAATACACACTAAGGGCATGTCACCTACAACCAGAAAATGTCCTAAACGGTAGCCTACACTGTCTCTACTAACAGTTCTATAATAATCACATATGCCATAGAAATTACAAGAAGGAATACAAATATAAAGAGATTACACATAAGAGTACAAAGGCAGAAATGCACATATATAGGTATACATAAAGGGATCTAAAGAAACATAAATAAAGATACAATGTAAATAAAATAGAATGGAGATAATGATGATGATGATGATAATAACGATGATATGATGCACGAGGTTGTCGCACAACCTTAGTGTACACCTACGGAGCTAAAGCTTCCCAACGTAGGACCCATGGGGGGTTGGTCAACAATATAAAACCAAAATCCAATACCAATATTCATATCTTCTCTCCAGCACACCCTTCGGTAGAGGATTTTGAAGATGTCACATTTTTTGTCATAAAAATCTAGTGTTTCTAGAATTTCCAATATTTCAATGGTGGTATTAATGTTTCATGAATGAAAAGATATGAGGATGTAATGCTCATAACCAGCCAAAATGCGAAATTCCATATCCAACCAAGTGAGCCAAAATTCATTCATTTATCCAACCGTCCATGAATCCATCATAATCCATATGTCAAAAGAATGAAATACAATAAAAAGTCACCATTGATACCATATTAGGCTTTTTCATCAAACAAAATTATAATTAATTTCCACATACACAGGCCAATAATATCATATAGGACCCTACACAGTCACACATAACAAATAATGTACCAAAACCACCAATAAACATCGATATTAGGCCCCCACACGGAAACAACAAAATAATATAGCCATTTTCGTGATTAGTTCCCACACCCTTAATATGATTTTGTACCAATATGTTAAATCATAACCTACCTCAAATGTCGAAAATCAGTCTGCAATCCACTAATCTGAAGCTTTACTCCCATGAACAGACTCGAAATAAACTAAAAAAATGAAATATAGAATTTATGCATCAAAAGAAAGCAAATGATACCCTTGCCTATTTTTGAGTCATGGTAAAAATAGACCCCTGAAATGGGTTTTCAAAAAAAGAGTAAAATTGAAATTTTAACTTTAAATATGTTCCTCACACTCTTAGCAGTCTACAATTGAAAAATCAAGCAAAAATAGGTTAAAAACGAGGTCCAAATTGAAGAAAAAACATTTTCAAACTTTACCGATAAAATCTCCGAAATCCATGTAAAAATCGAGAATTGCAGTTGTTTTGAGGATGAAATTGAGATAAAATTTATAATTTTATGATTAGAAACTCATAAAATGAGAACGGGTTGAAATCAGGGTTTTGAGTTGGAGAAATATAATTTTTTAGCCCTACCAGGCCAAAATCCCCAATTTTCCACTTTTAAATCCGCGGTAAAACAAGTTTTAAATGATAAAAATTGAGAAGTATTTGAAATAGGTGTGTTGGAGCTTACCCAATGAGGAAATTTCTCAAAACCACGAAACCCTAAGTTTGATATCTCAAAAATGGTGAAAAATGGAGAAACATGGGTATTTAAAGGACTCAAGCATTGCATAAGCAATCACAGGGTCGCTTAAGAGATAAGCACTTACGCATCGCGGTTATGAACAAGATATCTCGTATGCAACACTTGGTTTGATCATTGAGTCACGTAAGTGACCCAAATGTCGCTTACGTGAGTGCACTAGCTGGAGACTTAGAAAATTCCAAGTTTCTGCGGGCCCCTTGGGATTCATCCAGAATCTCGTGAAGGCAAACGAACTATTCTACCCTATAAAATTCGATGTTTCGGAGTCAACGGCGATATCAGATTTTCAAAAAAATATCATTTTCACAAAGTTGTCCCCGAAACCTAATATCACAACTTTTCAAATCGGGGGTCGAAATGAGATAAAAAAATTCATAAAACCAAGTCAACTATGTTACCACCCTAAAATCATCATTTTGGATCAGCTAGCACAATTTGTTGTGCCATCCAATGCACAAATCAATAAATATTGACTGAAGTCAACTATAAGGCTATCCAAGCCACCACAAACCACAATATCTTATAAATCACACTGAAATGCATTGAAAACCATTCCAATCATCCCACACCCTAAAAATTTATCATAAAGTAACCACGAGGGAGGGGTAAAATGGTTAAATCACAAAGCAATAACATTTCACATAAATCACCAAAACATTAGGTCGTTACATCATCTACCACTAAAAATCTAGTTCGTCCTCGAACTAAAGGAAAGGAAAATACTTATATCTACAAAAAAATGGGGATAAGAACTATGCATATCCGACTCGACCTCCCAAGTAGCCTCATCTATAGGTTGATGTCTCCACTGGATCTTAAACACCAGAATATCTCTAGAACACAACATCTAGCCTCCCTAGCTAACATGGAGAGAGGCTCATTAACAAAAGACAACCTCTCATCTAACTGAACTGAATCCCAACGAATGATATGAGACTCGTCCAGAATGTAATGGTGAAGCATGAAAACATGAAAAACCAAATGAATATCTATAAATTTGGGGGCAAAGACAACTCATAAGACACAGCACCAATGGTCTGAGGAACCTCGTATGGACCAATATCCCTGAGGCTAAGCTTGTGTCTCTTCTTAAATCTCATAACACCCTTCATGGGCAACACTCAAAGAAAAACATGATTACAAACACCAAATCTTAAGGCACAAAGTCTATGATCTACATAGCATTTTAGCCTACTCTGAGCCGCTCAAAGCCTATCTTGAATGATCCAAACTCTATCCAAGGACTCACGAATAAAGTCCATACGTCGAGGTCTAATCTCAGAAACCTCAATCAAACCAATTAGAGAGAGACAACACTGACCACACAAAGCCTCAAAAAAGGCCATATCAATACTGGAATGGTAGCTATTATTATATACAAACTCAGCCAAAGCTAGATATTGATCCCACTGACCACCAAAGTACATCACACAAGTGTGGAGCATATCCTCCAAGACCTAAATAGTCTGCTTCGACTGACTGTTAGTCTGGGGGTGAAATGATGTACTAAGATTAACCCGAGTACCTAACTTGTCTTGAAAGGTTTTCCAAAAGTGAGATGTGAACACTAAACCTTAATCTAAGATAATAGACACTGGCACACTCTGAAGACGTACAATCTCACAAATATAGATATGGTCTAACCTCTTAGCACTACAAAAAACCTGAGCTAGAAGAAAATAAGTAGATTTAACCAACCGATTCATGATGACCCAAACACTATCAGAACCATAAGAAGTACGAGGCAACCCAGTCATAAAGTTTATGGTGATCCATTCCTATTTCCACTCGAGAATGTGTAACCTCTTAAGAAAACCACTAGGCCTTAAATGCTCGACCTTCACCTGCTAGTAGCACAACCAACAAGGAAAAAATCCACTACATCCTTCCTCATACCATTCCACCAGTAATGTTGCCTCAAATCAGGGTATATTTTAGTCACTCTCGAGTGGATAGAATACCTGGAACCATGGGACTCCTCAAAAATTAGTATAATCTAATCACCCACTCTCGGTACATAAACGTTACCTCAAATCCTCAAAACACCAACTTAATCAAGTGAGTCTTCCTTAGTTGTTGCGCCCAACCGCACATGCAAGTGTACCTGGTCTCACCAAGAAACATAGTGTCCTTATAAAAAGATAAATATCGATCCCACAAGGACTTGTGTTGACAACTATCTAAATATACTTCACTATAAAGATTAAAAAGTGCTCAAGTAACCAAAAGATTTTAAGAGTTATAAACTGAAAGTAAAGTGAAGAATGAGGAAAAGTAAAGATTCTTGGACAATCAATAGGAGTAACCTAGGGTTAAGGCACTACAAACTCTCATACTATGTTATATAACATCATTTGTTAGGTCAATTATATTGGTTATTGATTCACGGTGTTGATATTATGACTATGGTCTTTCGAGCCTCTAATCACCTATCAGGCTTAGCCCCAGACTACATCATTAAGCGGGGATGTGGTAACTAAATTAAATACATTTACATTTCATCCCATAAGTGAACAAAATAGGTAAACTAGGTCTATTCATATCCTAAATTCAAATTATAAATTCATTCTATAGAATATTACAATCTTATTCTATTTACCCCACATTCTATCCTCTTGTTCCTCCTTCCAGACTCACAGGATGACAATAGGTATAGTATAAGGGTCGAAAATCCTTAAAATAGTAATAAAAAGGATAAATAAACAACCAAATATGATATTTAATAAAAAACAAATCAATTTATAATAATAGTAATCATGTTCTTGGCCTTAACCCAAGAAAAGGGCTTTTAGCCGCTCATTGACATAATCGTAATCGCAATGATTGAATACATGTTAAAACCCATAAAAAAATCAAATTAATTGAATAAAAACTCTAATTGAAGTGTTATGCAACATCCCTAAATGTTTCAAGGTCGTCCAAGTGTGTAATATAATGTTTAAGGGTCCTATTTATAGGAGGACACAAGCTGTCGATCTAGATGTAGCGGTGTGCCACGCTTATATTGCAGTGACTAGGGTTTGTGGAACACCCTTATCATGGTGAGATACTGTAATTGAATTCCTAGAATTACCCAAGGATGTGACACGGACCTAAAGTGGTGACTAAGGTCCGCGTCACGCCAATGACTCCAAAACGTCTGTTTTTGGTCAAATCTTATTCCATGTGTTTGTCCATCATTTCCGAGCCTTGTGATATTATTTCCACTTTATTTACAGATTTTTTATAATCCATATATCATCATTATAAACTAATAAAGCATCCTATATCATGAAAAAACACGTATTATAGCTCAAAACGACATACAATTCAAGAAGATGAACTAGAATCTTAAGCTAAGAATACTAGTTTTGTCCTTTTAATCTTTAACTCATTGTTTTGTCTATTGGCTTGTTTCAATTGAACCATAAACACTATAAGAAAGTTATTCAACTCATAATTACACTATAATACCCTTATCAACTCATTACACACTCTAGAATCCATCCAAATCAACTAGAACAACACATAGCTCAAGCTAGTAACATTAGTTTTCTTGTCTAAACTCTAAGTGACCAAATTGATCCCAAACTTGTTTGAAACACACCTTAAACATTGTACTCAAGTATTTCAACTCTTATATGCTCATTTATACCATTAAAAACTCATTAATCACACAAGAATTCCTCAAAATAGGGTTAAATAAGTTCGGATAACAACACTGAGGTGCATAAATCCACTTCAGATCATCACCCCACACTTAAAGTCTTGTTCATCCTTGAATAACTTTTAAATCTAAGAATCATAATAAGAAAAGACCACACACTTTTATAATATGCAAGATATTCAAGCTAGCACTATAATGACTACATAGAATGCAAGTTTTTACACTACGCATGTTACATACACAAGTGAAAGCTCAAGAATACCACTTCAAAATATCCTAGCCTCAAGAATTGAATCGCCAAGTTGGAAAACTCATGCATATTACTTAATCTAAGAGATCACACAAATCACCAAACTATCATCAAAAAGTGCCCTCACCATAAGATAGTTACCCATAATCACTCATATAGATGCAATTTATTACAAACTGGGAATAAGAATCAATTTACTCTCACTCTTACAAAGAATTCACAAGTTACACAAGATGAACCATAGGCTTGCCCTTAGTGTAGTACTCCACTAATCTCAGAATGTTAAGGCTTAATATCAAATAGTTCTTTCCCTTAGTGTAGTACTCCACTAATCTCAGAATGTAAAGGCTTAAGATCAAAAAGGTATTTATGGGTTGTAATACCAGCTAAGGGACAGGTAGGAACTATTTTGGCCAGTAATAGTGACTATCTTCCCTAAGAGATTTAATACATCATATATATCACATAATATTGATCTCTAAACAACTAATTTCCACCACTTCTATCTACCCACATCTTTTGTTTTGCCCCATTTTATTAAGCTCATTCACATACACTATGGTAGGAGTGTTCTATGTACATATTATTCAATTTGAAAAATCATCATTCTTTTCATTACACAACTCCCAACCATACACATATCAATTTTCAACACCAATAGCTATTTCTTGTGGGATTTACTTTCACCTTTTCCCTACTTAAATTTCAAACTCTTTAACTTAATTTATTTTTAACTAAAGCTCTTAAGAGATTTGGATCAAATTATGGACAATTAAAGAAGGGGATACATGCTACATATAAGGATGCTAAGGAAAATAATCTAAAGGCTCAATAGGATTAACTAGGTTAACTAGGATTATGCACAAGGATAGGTCAGAAAAAGGGTATAAACATGGCTATCAAAGAAATGCCTATATCATCTCCCAAACCCATACTATTTATTTCGCTTTACATACACACTAGGCATGTTCTTGACATCAAATGCAATAAGGAATACACGACAACCTTACTTACACATGGCATATGCTCAACTCAAGTAGGATCATTATAGACTCTTAACCAAGAAATCACATGAATTCAGAATTAAGCGAACAAGTACAAAGGTCATAAACTAGAGTTTATGGGTATAAAAAGTAATACTTCACACAATCAACGTGCTTTCATATACAAAACCACTTGCATCAAATAAATCACACATAGCAACTAGCAGGACCATCCCACTTATTCCTGACACAAAAATTTTAAAATTACTCCTAAAAAGAAAAAGGATACTGGGTTCAAGGTGAACCCCCGTTGAAAAGAATCAAAAAGAACAACCATGGGGTGGGTGAAGTGTGCACCTACTAAACTGACCCAAATAACTATAACTAAAAAAGAGAAAATCTTTTTGATAATTTTTTTTTCAAATTTACCCAAAACTAGAAAAAGCAACTAAGACTCAAGAACTACCACATCACTTCACCCCAAAACAATGGGAATTTCCCCACCCTACACTTAAAAATCTACTTTTTCCCCAAAGTATAGTTAAAAGTAGAGATAGAAATACCATCTGAGGCCTCTAGGCCTAGCTAGTAGCATATTCATACATCAAGAGGGTCTGAGGACCCCACACTCAGTCTTTGCCATGATCTTTAGCTCACTTTTCCAGTACTCAGACTTTCCATCAACCTATGACTCAATAAAACAAAAACTACGCGAAGTAAAAACTAAAAATGCTGAAAAATAAATACCTACATTAACTTGGGTTGCCTTCAAAGCAACGCCTGATTTAGTGTCATGGCACGACCTACATCAACTTTTTCCTCCACCTTGAGGATATGAATTCGCCCCTAACTTCGCATCCATATTTTTACTTTGCTCATAGAGTGGTGGTACAAAGATGAAAGAACCGAATAATGGATGGTGCATGGTAAAACACTCGGTTTTGAAGTAAGGCATGTTTTTTTGTTGCTTGTCTGGTGCAAATTTAAGAATATAGGACTCTTGTTCCTCACTTCACACCCTTCCACTATTTCAAATGACTCCAAAGACATGTCATCATCTGAACATAATGTAGAAAAGTGCTTTGAATGAGACCCAACAATTCCTACTTCCAAATTCACACCATCCACAGCACACTCACTCTTATTCACTTTCTCAATGTCAGTCTCAAAAAAATGACAGTTGAATGACTACAATTCTTGTGTCTACTCCACAGATTGGCTAGTATCCACCTCATCTAGTGAAGGTCCCAGCCACTCACTTCCCTAAAAATTTGGACAATAACCCTCTCGGTGGGGTCGCCCACAAAAATAACAAGAATCATCATCACTCGCAAACTATCTATCCCAGGCTACCAAATCATAAATTGTGATTAAAAAGTTAAAGAAAATAAAAATAAAAATACTAAACTATGTACAACTCAATATAAAAAAAAAACTAAAAATAAGCCAGTTGCTAATTTACAAGTCCCCAGCAGTGGCACCAAAAACTTGTTGCGCCCAAGTGCACACGCAAGTTACATGATCTTACCATGTAATATAGTGGCCTTAAAAAAATATGAATATCGATCCCACAGGGACTTCTGTTGAAAACTATATAAATCTAGTTCACTATAAGGATTAACAAGTTCTTAAGTAACCAAAAGAGTTTGAGAGTTATAAACTGAAAGTAAAGTGAACAATGCAAAAAAGTAAAG
The DNA here is from genome assembly GCA_030864215.1 of Capsicum pubescens. Classification (NCBI taxonomy): domain Eukaryota; kingdom Viridiplantae; phylum Streptophyta; class Magnoliopsida; order Solanales; family Solanaceae; genus Capsicum; species Capsicum pubescens. Next base: position 211,976,528 of record CM061542.1, read on the forward strand.
GTTCTTGGTCAATCAATAGGAGTAGCCCAGGGTTAAGACACTAAGAACACTCACACTATGTTATATAACATCATTGGTTAGGTCAATTATCTTGGTTGTTGATTCCCGGGGTTGATATTATGACTGTGGTCTTCCGAGCCTATAATCACCTATCTAGCTTAGCCCCACAACTACATCATTGGGTGAGGATGTGGCAACTAAGCTAAATGCATTTGTATTTCATCCCATAAGTGAATAAAATAGGGAAATCAGGTATATACTTATCCTAAATGCCAATTGTAACTAGATTATGTAGAAGATTACAATCCTATTCTATTTACTCCACGTTATATCCTTCTGTTCCTCCTTCCGGGGTCACAAGATGACAATGGATGTATTTTAAGGGTTGAAGATCCTTAAAATAATAATAAAAATGATAAATAAACAACCAAATATGATAAATAATCAAAACCAAATCAATTCATAACAAGAGTAATCATGTTCTTGGCCTTAACCCCAGAAAAGGGCTTTTAACCACTCATGGACATAACTGTAATCGCAATGATTGAATACATGTTAAAAAACATAAACAAACCAAAGTAATGGAATAAAAAATCTAATTGAAGTGTCATCCATACTACATAAAATTTTAAAGGTCTCCCAAGGTGTGTAACATAATGTTTAAGGGTCCTATTTATAGGAGGACACAAGCTGGCGATTTTGATATAGCGGCGTGCCACGTTCATATCGCGGTGCCTAGGGTATGTGGAAGGCCATTATTACAGTGAAACACTATAATTGAATTACTAGTATGCCCCCAAGTCCATGTAATGTCCCTAAAGCGGTGCCTAAGGTCCGTGGTATGCCAATGACTCCAAAATGTCCATTTTTGGGCAAATCTTGTTCCATGTGTTTGTCCATCCTTTCCAAGACTTGTGGTGTTGTTTCCACTTGATTTATAGCTTTTGTATCATCCATATATAATCATTATATACTCACCAATCATCCTATAGAATTAAAATCTACTTCTTAGAGCTCAAAATGACATACAATTCAAGACGATGAACTAGAATCTTAAGCTAAGAATACTAGTTTTGTCCTCTTGATCTTTAACTTATTGTTTTGTTTCCTGGCTTGTTTCAATTGAACCTTAAACACTATTAAAAAGTTATTCAACTCATAATTACATAATCATACCCTTATTAAGTCATTACACACACTAGAATCCATCTAGATCAACTAGAACAACACATAGCTCAAGCTAGTAACACTAGTTTTCTCGTCTAAACTCTAAGTGGCCAAATTGATTCCAAACTTGTTTGAAACACACCTTAAACATTTTACTCAAGTAGTTTAACACTTAGATGCTCATTTATATCATTAAAACTCATTAATCACTCAAGAAGTCCTCAAAATAGGGCTATATAAGTCTTGATAACAACACTGAGGTGCATAAATCCACCTTAGATCATTAGCTTCACCACTTAACACCTTCTATCGAATCACTCTGAACCCAACATCATCAAACTGATGAGCTCGAATCTACTCCATCAAAAAATACCTAGCCTCCATGAATGCCAAAACATACCCAGGTATCAAAAGATGCACCAAGCTACCCATACTATTTGACTTTCGGCCCAGCGCATATGCAACCATATTATCCTTGCTAGGATGATAGAGAATAGTCAAGTAATAATACTTAAGCAATCAAGCCAAAGAAGTTGTCTCATTTAAAATCTCACTGGGTAAAGAAATACTAAAGGCTATGGTGATTTGAGAAAATCTCATAATGAACAGCATACAAGTAGTGCCTCCACAACTTCAAAGTAAAAACAACCGCGCACAACTCCAAATCATGGGTAGAATAATTCTTCGCATGAGGTTTTAACTGCAGAGAAGCATATGCAATCACCTTACCCTCCTACATCAACACAGTACCTAACCCTCCAGCTGAAGCATCACAAAATACGGTAAAACCCATGCACACCTTGGGAAAATTCAAGATAGGAGTTGATGTCAACAAATCCTTGAGCTTTTGAAAGCTTGCCTTACAAGAATTGGACTACTAAAAGGAAATATTATTCTGAGTCAAATTGGTCAATAGAGTTGCGATAGATGAAAAATCCCTCAACAAAACACCTGTAGTAGCCCGCTAAGCCAACAAAACCTTGAATCTCAGTCAAAGAAATAGGTCTATCCCAATCACGAACCTCTGCAATCCTTACCGAATCGACTATAACACCATCCTTGGTCACCACATGACCCAAAAAAGAGACAGACTCTAACCAAAACTCACACTTAGAGAACTTACCATACAACTTCTCATCCCTCAACCTTTAGAGCATAATTCGCAAATACTCCTGATAACCAACCTCACTCTTGGAATAAACCAAGATATCATCTATAAATGCAATAACAATGAAGTCAAGATATGGCCAAAATACCCAATTCATCAACTCCATGAATGTAGCTAGGGTATTGGTCAATCCAAAAGACATAACCAAAAACCTATAATGACCCTACTTAGTCCAAAAGGTTGTCTTTGGGATATTCAAAGCTCTAATCCTCAATTACTAATACCCAAACCTTAAATCAATCTTCAAAAACATTGAAGCACCCAGAAGTTGGTGAACAAATCATCAATATGAGGAAAAGGATACTTATTCTAATCGTCACCTTATTCAACTGTCGATAATAAATACACATACACATAGACCCATCTTTCTTCTTCACAAACAAAATAGTCACACCCCAAGGTGATATACTAGGTTGGATAAATCCCTTATCTAACAAATCCTATAGTTGATCCGTCAATTCCATCAACTCGGTTGGGGTCATTCTATAAGAGGAAAAATAAATGGGCTTGGTTCCCAAATCAACATCAATAGCAAAGTCAATATCATGATCTGAAGGCATATCAAGCAAATTCGTAGGAAACACATCCATGAACTCATGAACAACCCGAATAGAATCCAAGGAGGAAGGCGAAGCAACAGTAGTGTCACGAATATAAGCCAAATAAGACAAACATCCCTTCTTATGCAAGTGATGAGCCTGTATATAAGATATAATCATCTTGAGACCTGAATGAAGTGCACACTTCCAAGCTATCCTTGGCACACCCAGTAAAGCTAAAGTCACAGTCTTAGCATAACGATCTAGGAAAGCATGATAAGGAGATAAGATAAGAAAATCTACCCAAGTCTCACACCTAGCAAAAGTCACAATACGAGATCGATACACCCGATCTACCACTAAAGAGTCTCCTCCAAGGGTAGATACGCGAATAGGCATGGCAACAGGATCAGTAGCAGAATCAAAATCCAAAGAAAAATATACAGACACATAGGAGAAAGTCGATCCCAAATCAAAAAACACAGATGCAGGTCTAAAAAAATGGGGATGATACTTGTAAGAACAGCATCAAAAGCCTCTTCCTCTGGTCTATGGGTATAGCACAACATTGTCCACAACCACCAACTAGCTGAATAGCCCAACAACTACCACCACGAGCACCACTACCTCTGCCTCACGAACCTCTTGTAGAACTTATATCTCTTACAGTTGAATTAGAAGTACCCTTGAATATATGGCGGGGACATTCCTTGGATAATTAGCCAGTATCATCATACACAAAATATTTCCTACGACCCAACTCAAGAGGAGGAGGTACGACTGGATAGAAATGCCTACCCAAAATTACTGAACAAGAAGACCCACAACCTGAATTCTAAAAGGCAACCTGCATGGTTCTACCATGATACCCATAGAAACCTCTAGAATCCCTACCTCATGAAGTGTGATCTCTAAACTCTTCCATGTGGCACCTCCCTAAGATGCTTGAAGAATACCCTTTGTCATCTTAGCGTGATCCTCTATACATTGAAAAAATGCTCCATACACTATTATCTAAGTCATAGAAAGCTAAAGAGAAATATCCAATCCCTTCACAAACTTCTGAATCTTTTCAAAATCGATGGCAATACTGGCATAAGATTATCTACACAAGGCATAAAAGTGTACCTCATACTCTACAATAGCCACAAGTCCCTACTCCAAGAGATCAAACTCATCACCCATCTGATCCCTCAGACTGTAAGGCATAAACCTCTCCAAAAAGCCTCAGCAAACTGATCCCAAGTTATCTCAGGAGAATTGACAGGTATCCAACTAACAAGTGACCTCACCAATATCTAGCAACATCCCTCAACTGCTAAGTAGTATATGCAACACCATACAGCTCAAGTGAACCTAGGTTATGTAACTTCTCATCACAGTCAATCAAGAACTCATAGGCATCCTCGCCACAAAACAACTGAACCTAGGAGGACCCAAATGATTGAGCCTCTCAAACCTCTTCTGATCCTCAGAAAACATAACTATACTCACAAAAAGAGGAGGCATTGTGAATCTGGTTGGCTGAGATCCCACCTGAGGAGGCAACATAGATGAAGGCTGAACACGCGACCTCAGAATACCATACTCAAATATAGTTGCTGAAAGACAAACAACATTCAGAGTTTGTGGAGTACCAAAAGCAAAAGTAGGTACTACTAAAGAGTCCTTACTTGGAACTGAAGGAGCACTATAAGTAGACTCTTGCACATACGGAGGTATAATACTCAAAACTGGAGAAAAACTAAGAGCACACAAACAAGCACCCTCCAAATAGGTCAATAAATTAACCAATAACACCTCCAAGACTAGGGTAGAAGAACTCAGTGAAACAAAAGTAGGACCCATATCTCTAAAATGCTAAACTTGAGGCTAAGGGGAAAGTCCCCTAGCACTAATCCTAGATGGGACAGATCCACATGCTCTTCTACCACCTTAAGCCCATCCACAACTCACAAACTCGCTCTCTAGACTAGGCCCTCTCTTCAAATGAAACCCCAGCATCTCTAACCTCACAAGATTTAGTCATCACCATCTACGCAGAAAAAAGTAAAATATGACTTAGAACACAAGGCATGAAATAAATCTGCATGACAAGGAATAAATAAAAATTTCCTAATGACATCTCATCACTTCTTGAAGATAGATACGGGCGTCTACTATCGATTTGCAAGACTCTATTATACATTTCATTCTTACACTATTAATACCAATAAACCTGGCTGCTCTGATACCAATTCATCATAACCCAAAAAATAAGGGTCATGAAGGCACTTGTCATGGCAAGCCTTGACAAGTAAGCCTATCACCCAAACTGATATGAAATGATACATTCCATACCAAAACTCAATGTAAGACCCCTAAAACGGAGTTGAACCACATATATAAATTAAAAGCAGAAATATAGTCAAGATACCGACTAAATTCCCACAACCTGGTTTCATAGTGTAAGAGCATAACTAGTAAACTCGAGATCAAAATACATAATATATCCAAAATAGGAACAACTTTATCTCTAAATACAAATAAGGACATAGTCTAAATAAGAAAAGGCAGTATTTAACTTTAAACGCATGAAATCAATCTCTACCTCGAAGAAGATCTAAATATTTCCTGAATCTACCACTGTGAGGCACACTTAAACCTGGATCTACACCGAAAGGGAGCAGTAGGGGTGAGTACGGTCCACTTGTGCTCAGTAGGTATCATAGACTAACTAAGCAAAAAAGAAAATAAAGCATACAAAATACATACTAAGGGCACGTCACCTGCATCCAGAAAATATCCCAAACGATAGCCCACATCATCTACACTAACAGTTCTATAATAATCACATACACCATAGCAATTATGAGCAGGAACACAAGTATTCAGATACTACACATACAAGTACAAAAGAAGAAATGCACATCGACAGGTATACATCAAGGGAGCTAAAGCAACACAAAGAAAGGAACAATGTAAATAAAATGCAATGAAGATGATGATAATGATGATGATGATAATGATGTGATACATGAGGTTGTCGCACAATCTCCGTATACACCTACGAAGCTAAAGCTTTCTGATGTAGGACCCATAGGGGGTTCGTCAACCCGTATACAACTAATATTCAATACCAATATTCATATATCCTCTCTGACACATCCTTTGGTAGAGGTTTTTTAATATATCACATTTTACGTCATAAAAAACTAGTGTTTCCAATATTTTCAGTATTTTCACGGTGGTACCAATGTTTCATGAATAAAAATGATATGAGGATGTGATACTCATATTCAACCAGAATGAGAAATTCCATATCCAACCAACCAAGTGAGCCAAACTCTAATCATTTATCCAACCATCCATAAATCCAATATAATCCATATGCCACAAGAATGAAATACATTAAAAATTCACCATTGATACCATATTAGGCTTTTTCATCAAACAAGATTACAATTAATTTCTACATACATAGGACAATAATATCATATAGGGCCCTGCACGGTCACACATAACAAATAATATTCCAAAACAACCAATTTACATCAATATATAGGCCCTCACACGTGCACAGCAAAATAATATAGACACTTTCATGATTAGTTCCCACACCCTTAACATGATTTTGGACCAATATTAACAACTCCGCTCAGCCTAAAGAAAGTTAAGGTATAACCTACCTTGGGTGCTGAAAACCAATCTGCACTCCTTTAATTCGAAGTCCTACTCCCACAAACGGATTCAAAATCAACTAAATCATAGAAACATAAAATCTATGTGTCAAAAGAAAGCCAACGATACTCATATTGCCTAATTTTTAGTCGGGGTCTAAAAATATTTTCAAAAAAAGTGTAAAATCATAATTTTATTTTTGAAATATGTTCTCCATACTCTTAAGAGTCTACAGCTAAAAACCCAAGTGAAAATAGGTAAAAATGAGGTCCAAATCAAAGAAAACCTATTTTCAAATTTTATTGGTAAAAATCCCAAAATTTATGTTAAAATTTTTGAATTGCAGTTATTTTGAAGATAAAATTAAGAAAAAAGTGATAATTTTAAGATTAGAAACTCACCCAAATGACAACGGGTTAAAATCGGGGTTTAAGTTGGAGAAATATAACTCTTAGGCCTTCTGGACCAAAATCTCTTATTTTCCCACTTTTAAATTCGTGTTAGAACAAGTTTTAAATGATAAAAATTGAGGGGAAGTAATTGAAATAGGTGTTTTGGACTTACCCAAGCTTAAAAATGGAGGAAATTACTCAAAATCATGAAACCCTAAAGTCCAAGTCTCAAAAATGGTGAAAATGGTGAAAAATGGGTATTTAAAGGATCCAACCATCGCATAGGCAGGTCTCTTAAGCAACTACCGCTTATGCAACTAGGTGTCGTGTACGCAATACCTTGCCTGGTGGTAGGTATTGCATAAGTGAACCTATCATCACTTACATGAGGCTCGCGATCGAGACCAAGATATCGAGTATGCGACACTTGTTCTGATCCGCTAAGTCACATAAGCAACCCAAGTGTCGCTTACCCGAGTGCACCAGCTCAGTGGTGCACTTGCTTAAGACTTTGGAGAATTTCAAGTCACCGCAGACCCCTCGTGATTCGTCTGAAATTGCATGAACGCAAATGAACTATGCCACCCTATTAAATTCGATGCTTCAGACTCAATGGTAATATCAGATTTTTGAAAAAAATGGCATTTTCACAAAATGAACCCCCAAAACCCAATTTCACAACTTTTCAAACTGAGGGTCGAAATGAGATATAAAAGCCATAAAATCAAGTCAACCATGTTACCACCCTAAAATTGACATTCTAAATTTGTTGGCGTAATTAGTTTTTCCATCTAATGCACAAATCAATAAATGTTGATAGAAGTCAACTATAAGGCATTTCAAGCCAATAAAACCATAATATTACATAAATCATATCGAAATGCTTTGGGAATTGTGCCAATCATCCCCAAACCCCAGAAATACCACAAAGTAACCATAGGGAGGGGTAAAATAGTTAAATCACACAGCAATAAATATTTCACATAAATTATCAAAAAATTAATTCATTATAAAAAAAACATGGGCTAAACACATGAGCAATATAATCCGCACATTCTGTGGGGCATAAAATACCAAGGCATAACTACAAACTTACCGGGACTATAAAGAGTCCTAGTGGTAGCCAAACCTCAGGTAACTTAGAAATATCACTACTTATACACACACCCGAAAATCCCACCCCTTGGTTACTGACAACCAATGCACAAGAACATAAAACTATTCTCTTTATTTATACACCAAGAATAAGCATCCATAAAGTCACACTAAGCCAAACAAATTCAAAAATAAGAAGCTATTGAAATCACCCATTTTAACCTCTCTCAACTCAAATGGTCTATGCACATCATTATAGGAAGAACTGAGTACTCGACTCAACATCAATACCCAACACCTAGACCACTATCGGATAATGAACCAGGTAAATCGAAAAGACAAATCTCAACTTACCAGTCTTAGGGACAGATTATAAAAAAAGAATCATTAATGCTAGAATTACCACATAACGATGAAATGCTAAACCTTCCTACACAATAACCTTCTCAACAACTAACCTCTCACCTTATTACCAGAAAAATGCCAAACAAACAAGGTATCCATCTAAGACAAGCAAACAAGAATCATATGAAAAGAGATACTAACTAGATAATGCTAGTCTAGCTGTTTGTTATTTAAGGATCAAATAAAAATCAAGGTAATAACATTAGTAAGGGCACACAATACAAGTTCCATGAAAGGAAAAATAGAAAGTGCATTTTAGGATCATACCAAGGTCACCATTCCAAAGGAAGGGAATCTACCCATGTGCTACACCCTAAGGCAATCAAATAATTGATCCAATCAATCCACTACTAAAACAAAATAATAGGGCAGTCATAAATGCATAAAAATATAGAAAGACTCATAATAATAAACACAATAATAGAAAAGTAAATATACACGGGTTGGTGAGAATACCCCAAATCAAATTGAATAGAAATAAAAGATGGCAAATCATAATCGCACCTACGCTAGCTGCATCTGAAGCATTAGCCCCAGGCCTACCTGAAGAAACCCATGGTTAACTATGTTTGACCCAAATCGAGCATCCGTATGACCACCTATAATACCTAAAGCACCATCTATGACCAAAGGTGTGATATCTCTAAGTGACTGATCTAGGTGTGCTAATTACCCAATAATCCCACATCAGGGACACTTTCTACAATCATAACAAACCATAAAATCCTTATTTTAGTAAAGAACACATTTTGACCCTATTTAGCTAACCAACTCAAACACAGTTCACTCTCTAGAACAATGCCAACCTTTCCACAATCATAGCATTCCCCAAAAACTATTTGATTTGATATACCTACTAACCCAAAATTGCCGCCATGGCCTAAAGACCTAGATTGAGAATCGTGTGATACTGAGATCTATCCATAATAACAACCATGAACTATCTGAGAGTCACTTGTAATATAAGGTGATACCTGAACGGACCTGGTAGGCTACAAGTAGAGGTACACTCTACTAGAAAGATCCTTGCCTCCAGATGAAATACTACAAAATTGTATTGGTTATAGGGAATCTTGCCACCACTACCACCTGTCTCAAGACATATCTATTCTATGGTCATCACATGATCAACAACCTAGAGAAAGAAAGATCCATCTACTATCAAATGCTCTAAGACCAAATGAAATGGTAAAATAGTCCTTTGATAAACCCCTACACCATCTCATGCTCCCTAGGAAAGATCATAGAGGTATGCCTAACCCACTAAAGAAATCCTATCTCATACTCTAAAATTGATTAGAAACCCTACTAAATACCTACAAACCTAACTCAGGTCTTTGAACCACTCAATGACTGGGAACCGTCCCTACTTGTGGTATATCTTTGAAAAGGCTCAAAATCTCTAACATAAAATCCAGAAAACCCAAGGTGATAGCAAACCTCAAAAAGTTTAGGGTGGCCACAAACTCTTTGGTTAATGTTGTAGATTATTAATATCAAACTCCAACTCCCTAGTCTAACCCTGAACTAAAACTCAAATAACATGAGTTGAAGTCTTATCCATATCTATCAGCAATATTGTCCTATTCTTCTGAGAAAAAGTGAAGCTAAAAGAAGTACTTAGAAGTTAATAGAGGTAAGGAAATCATATAGAAATCAAGAAATAGAATTCCCTAGGAATGTCCTATATCCTCTCAAGGAAAATATATGGGTGTCATATCTCGATTGACAAAACTCTACTAGGCATTTTGCTCTTGTACCAAGAACATTAGTGAACCTAATCCCTGATACCAAACTTCCACAACCTAATTTCTCATGTCATGATTGCACCTACTATACCACACCGGGATATAAGCCAAACCATAGATCAAAATAGCAAGTAATGGGACAATAAGATAAAATGATATCTAAGACTGAATAAAAGAAGAAAAAAGACCAAAAAAAAAGACATCCCCCAAGACCTAGTGAGATCAGTTCAAGAGCCACTAGAAAAACAAGAGTATAAGGTAAATATAATATATATATATATATATATATATATAGAGAGAGAGAGAGAGATGAACATCTTTGGAATACAAAAAAAATATTAGTGTAGAAAAAAGGGGGAGATGGAACAACTCTGGATGCTAGGAGGTCACCCTAAATCTCTAATCCATGATAGCTCAGCATGATGCACACATTAGCGGTGAGAAATCATACTATGATCTGCAGGGTGCAGAAATACAGTATGAGTACCAAACATGAGGTACTCAGTAGGCATCGGTCGACTAAGCTCTACAGATAATGCAAGTATAAATAACATGTACGATAATAATATACATTACAGGTAACTAACTAAGAAAAAAGGACAACAAGAATAATGGAGAAGTAAAGATAAACCACCATATGCTACAAGTAACTAGGGACAAAAGTTTTATAAAATATAAATAGTTATGGATGGAGGTAATATACTATAGTAGTAGCAAATGAAGAAGTTAATATAAAATAATAATATCTAAAAAAGAAAGGTATAAGTGATAGTAAAAAATAGGTAGCTAAAGATGATGGTACCAACCTAAAGGAGTTGTCCTAATAGCCTAAATATCAAGAGGATTATGGACAAGAAGTGTTGGAACCCTTGGGGGTTGCACCACACAGTGGGGGACCAGGTCCATCAAAGTCAATCACAATCAATCAAACAACAAAATGTAGGAAAACTAAAGGTTGGGTGCAAGAAAATAACAACACACAATATTTAATGTGAAAACCTCCTTGATCAAGGGAGGAAAAACCATGGGTTGTCCTCACAAGCACCTCAAAAGTTTACTATAATCAACATCTTGATTACATACTCAAACATGAACCTAACTCTAGGTTCCTCTCACTTTTAATACCTCTACTACAAGCTCATCTTGACAATTCTGCCAAGGCACTCTCTAAATTGATTAACTCTAATAAGTTTTGAACTTAGGTAACTCTACCTAAACACTCTCTAAAAAAGAGAAAAGATCATTACTCTAATAAACTGAGTAATTTGCTTACAAATCAGGACTTACTCAAGACACTTTCTAATTCATCACACATATATGGAAAAAGATCTTGAGCAATATCAGATATGGAGTTTTTTCCTTTCTCTATTTTCAACTCTCTTTTTACTGTTGCAAAAATTTTATGATGAAGAAGCATTTTTTTCTTTTATAGATGAGTAATGATTATGGATGAAATGTTATTGGACTAGGTGTCCTAATTAGTACAAACAGCGCCTACCAGTTTATTACACAAATAGATAAAGTTGTTCAGACGCATGCCAGTTGTACTATTGCCTCGAACATCCAGGGACCTGGTCCCTTGTAGTCATATTCTTATCATCAAAACTACATATAGCAATTTTCCCCCTTTATTATGATGACAATCCATCCATAAATCTTTGAGCATTAGTACACATCCATCATATTTAGTTAGTGTGATTACCACTATTGAAGATGAATGCTCCCCCAATCATCATGCTTCCACCATCATACAACATAAGGATCTGGTCCTTTGTTGTCATTTTCTTATCAATTTTTAATTTCTTACCCCTATCATCATGCACCCTTCATTGATCTATTCAGCACATCACTTACTTCCCCCTATCAGTATACCATTTAAATCTACAACTCAACTCATCATAAGCATCTTCGTCAGTTGTTCTTTACACAGTATTCCCCCTTTTGGCATCATTAAAAAGTGAGCATAGTAAACCAAGAGAAAAATAAGCACAAGTTAGTTAACTCATGGCCACTGGGCAATACTAACATGAAGAAAAACTTTGCAATTTAAGGGGAACAAATGTAACACACAAAGAAAAGATGCATTCATAAGTAGAGGATAAGTATTATTACATTGCATAATTTAAATATTCTAAGGAGAAAACCACAGAATCAAGAAGGATTAAATAGTGAAGGACTGGGAAAAGATTTTGAAGGAGTAGGGTCAGGTTATTGTTGAGATGTCTGATCTCTGCATTCATGCTAAGGACCTCATCATTTAAGATTGAGACCCTCTTCTTCAGTCCAGCATTCTCAGTTCTGAGCATTTCAGAATCATATGGGCTTCTTTTGGAGAGATGCTAAATTATCACCTGGAGCTTCCTAATTTTTCATCCTTGGTAGCAAGGTTGAACTTTAGTTCTTCTATTTCTTTGCTGAGATCCCTTTGAGAAATGCTACCTGATTTAACACATTTAGTTTTGAGTAGTGTCTTAATGCCAAGCATTTGTAGCACAGTTCCTTGGGTTTCATTTTCATAGACAATACCAAATTGGTCAAATACTTTGCTCAACCAATATCCATAAGGCATGCCATGTTTTTTCATTTTTCCCAAGAACAACTTTATGAATGTGTTCCATCATTAAAGTAGGTAGATTAATGGATTCAAAGCTACTAAGACATTCCATCACATACAAATCAGTGGCTAGGGCAATGTTTCTCTTTTGTGATCTAGGCAAAATCACCTTGTTCAGAAAGTTAAAGACCAATTTAAACTCACTTTTGAGTGATTTTCTATTTATTGCAGCCACAGATTTCCCTTTGACCTTTGATGCATTTGCTAAGAATTCTATTGAAGGCAACTAGTTTGAGACAATTCTCACTCCATATATAGGAATTTGTAAAATTCTTTCTAGTGTTTCTTCATTCAGATTTATTTTCTTTCCTTAGACCTGTACAGTCAAATTTAACCCTTCTTCTGAGAATTCCAAAGTGAAATATAATTCTCTGACTATCTCACTAAAAATAGTGGGAATAGGTCCTTCCATGAGATACATCCAACCTTGATGTTTAACCACCTCAACTAATCCACCATACCAGGTTCTGTTACCATATTTGAATCAAAAATCCTTTCATTTAACACCTTTTGATTCTTGAAGAACCTGATTCTAACTTCTTTGGATACCACCTTACTTTTCTCCCCATTATTTTATCTAGTATAAGTGATCACAGATTCTTTTTCAGCTACTTTCCTCTTCTTAGTACCAGGTCCCTCAAGTGTCAGTTGTTTCTCAGTAAAACTTCCAGACTTTTTTCTAGAAACTCTTGGTGTTTTACTAATACTGCTTTTCTTGTGATCAACTATACTCTTTCCTGGGATATTTGACAATAATATAAGGTTTTCATCAACCTAGGCTTCATCCATCACAACACCATCAGAACAATTTTGAGGATTCAGAGATGATTCTTCATCAATAGGTTGAATGATGAAGGAGTTAGACTTTGGAAAAGTAAGAGAAAAAGGATATTTTTAAGGAAGGTTTAGGAAGGGATTTTTAACAATGCAACTTAGAATCCTTTGAAGGACATAAAAATGGAAGAGTTGCAGCCATTAGGAAGGTTTTTCTCTTAGAAGGGCTATTTGGGATTAGGATTTTCCTTTTTTATAAGAGGAGTGGGTGTAGCAAGATTTAAGGAATACTGAGCACCAAGAAGGGTTTTTTGTGGGAACAAGATATGATTAATTTTAGATTTTAGGTGACTCGCCTTTCTTTTTAGAATAGGAAAACTTTTTCTGACAAAAGGATACAGAGTATGCGGCTTTTTCTTGATAGAACAGATAAAATTTACACATATAAGATACTAACTTGAGAGATGAGACTAGGTCCCTCTCTAGTTTGAGTGAATATTCAACTTTGTACTTGTCACATTTGTCTACCTCCAAAGTTGTTACCATGGGTATATACCTATAAAGGTATGATAATGAGTCATACCAATAAGTACCTAATGTACCAAGGATACATGTATCTTGAACATAGCCAATTTTGTGAAGAGACATTAATTCACTTGATAGTAGGTCAGGATAATCTGATTTATCCCAGCATCATCTTATTAGTTTCATTACACCACATCATACCATGACTTGTTCTGGAAATAGGTCTGAGAAGAAGTTCCTAGACTTGGCATTCTTCAAATGTCCAGAGTTCCTTTTGCATTGCTTTGAACTTGCCAGCCTCTTTCACATCTTTGTGAGCTTATTCTTGGGATAGGAATGTTGGAAAAAGCCATAAGATTTTTGACGTAGGATTTTGGTTTCACTCTTGCCTCCAGATATAACGTTAGAATATCCAGTAAGAAGAAAAGATATATTCTTCCAATATGTCCTTATGAGGAGAGATCCACTGGGACTAGGTCCCTGTGAATTTTGACTAGACACTTCTTTAGAGTTCTTCTACTTGAGTTGACATTTGTGATTGAGATTTTTTTATCACCATTCATCATTTTCTTCTTCATTATTAGGGTCTTGACCATTCCCATATGTTGTTTGCAATTTTAGACCCTTTTTACCTAATCACATACGACACTTTCACCTTAAAGTGTCTCAGGAAAAAGAATACAATCAGACCTTCTATTCATAGCCTTGAGCAATTACATATTACGAAGATTTTTTTATTGTAAAATCCTTTCTCCCTACTGCACTTACAATCATTTGTTAGACTTGGGAACCCATCTGAGTTTGAGTTCTCAGTAGGAGGATAGAAGTGTGATTAAATACTTTGTTGTCCATCTAGGTAATATAAGCTTCTTCATATTTTTCCAAGGTATTAAACCTTTGGGATAGGTTCTCCCCTAGTGTACATGTCTAACATTTGTCATTCTTGCTTTGATCTAGCTTTGACAGTCTTCTTTTAGGTGTCCATATCTTCCACAATGAATGCACAAGGATTTATATGCTTTATTTTTGATATTTTGATAAACCTTGCCTTGTGACCCAGATGAATGAGTTTTATGTTGATACCAAAGGCCCTTACCATTATTGACCCCTTGACCAATTAGGTTACAAAGGGTTTGTAAGGATGAAGTCCACTAAAGGGATTTTTGGAGTTCTTCCCTTAGACGGACCAGTTCCCTTTCTAACTCCTCATTATTCTGAAGTGTAGTCATGAGAATCCTTTGAGAATCCTCTAATTTCTCTTCAAGCTCAACCTGAAACTTTGAGGCTTCTTTCTTCCCTTTACACTTAGACGCATCTACTTTCTCCAGTTGACTTACCAAACTCAGATTTTTAAATTTTAGCTTAGCAACATGTTCCTCAGTTTTAAATATCTAGAGAGTCAAAGTTATCAGCTCAAGCTCCTGATCTTCTATTTTTTTTTCTAGAGCATTATTCTTTTCTTTATTACAAGCATCATCTCTTTACTCCAGTTGACTCACTAAATTTAGATTTTCATATTTTAACTTGGTAACCTGCTCTTCTGTTTCAGATATTTGGAGAGTTAAAGCAATTAATTCAAGTTCTTGACTTTCCACTTTTTCTTATAGAGAAATTTTTTCTTAGTCATTTCAAACATAGAGTCAATAAACACATTTGCAAGACTTTTTATCTTTCTAACTGAATAATTGTCCAAGTTTTCTTTAAGGTCAGAAAGTGTTACCTCATTTTCTTCTTCATCTTCAGTATTTTCCATAAAAGGAAACAAGGAATCAAAGGTCACATTCTTATCCTCCACAGTAAGCAGGGAAACATCTTCAGACTTCTCAGCTTCATCAGATTCACTGAAGGATTCACCCCAACCAGCTAAGGCTTGTTTAACTACAAGATCAGCTACAGCCTGTCTTTTTTATTTTACAGGGGCCTGGTCCTTATTCTTTCCTTTGTCATCTCCAATATTGAGATAATCCTAATAGTCCATCTTATGCATTTTACAATCCTTAATAAAATGTCCAGGACTTCCACAATATGACAAACTACCATAGTGGCTCCTTTTCTGTTGCTACTTCCACTTCTTTGAAACTAGCTACTTTTCCTCATAACTCTAATAATTCTTTTTGCTAAGTAGTCAACATCAGTGTCTTCTTCATTTAAAACTGACCTTGAAGCTTTTAATTCCAAGGATTTTTCCCTATTTACTTCCTTCTTCTCTTTTCATTGCTGTTTTTTGAGTTCATGGGTTTTTAGGTTACCAATAAGTTCATCCATAGTGAGGGACTTCAGATTTCTTTCCTCATTTATGGCATCCACTTTTATTTCCCATGAATTAGTAAGAACACCCAGAATCTTCCTCATTTTCTTATACAATAAAATCACTTCTCTTAAGCAGTGTAGCTCATTTGTGATAGAAGTGAATCTTTTATGGATTTCTTGTATTATCTCTCCTTCTTTCATAGTGAAGGTTTCATATTGTGTTGTCAGCATGTCAACTTTAGAATCCTTTATTTCTTTAGTTCCCTTATGAATAGTTTTTAAGCAGTCCCAGATTTCTGTAGTATTTTCACATGTAGAAATCCTGGTGTATTCATTTGGACCTATACCATACACTAGCAATTTCTTTGCCTTGTAGTTCTTCTCAATTCTTTTTCTATCTTTATCATTGAATTCCCTTCTACTTTTGATAAGCATTCTTGTAACATCTCATTCTTTGACTTCTCTTATAGGTACATGAGGAACATTAAGAATTATATCCATCAGCTCACTATCCTCAGCCATAATAAAGTCAAACATCCTTATTTTCCACCACCCATAGTACTGTCCATTAAATCTAGGTGGTCAAGTGGTAGATTGTCTTTTTTCCAGGTTAGGTGGAGTAGCCATGCTAACGAAATCACTCTAGGTGTGAACCTTTTAGAGTGTTCTGATTCTGATACTAATTGTTGGAACCCTTGAGGGTTGTACCACACAGTGAGGGACCAGGTCCCTCAAAGTTAATCACAAGCAATCAACCAATAAAGTGCAGGAAAATTAAAGGTTGTGCAGGAAAATAATAACACACAATATTTAACGTAGAAACCTCCTTGCTCAAGGGAGGAAAAATCACGGCTTGCCCTCACAAGCACCTCAAAAGTTCACTATAATCAACCTCTTGATTACAGAATCAAACTTGAACCTAACTCGAGGTTCCTCTCTCTAGCAATACCTCTACTAAAAGCTCATCTTGATAATTCTACCAAGGCACTCTCTAAACTGATTAACTCTTATTAGTTTTGGACTTAGGCAACGCTACCTAAGTACTCTCTAATCAAAGAGAAAAGATCATTACTCTTATAAACTAAGTAATTCATTTACAAACCAGGACTCAGTCAAGACACTTTCTAATTCAGCACACATATATGGCAAAAGAGCTTGAGCAATATTACATATGGAATTTTTTTCTTTCTCTCTTTTCAGCACTGTTTTTGTATTTGCAAAAACTGTTTGATGAAGAAGTATTTTTTCCCTTTTATAGATGAGTGATGATTAGGGTTGAAATTTCATTAGACCCGGTGTCCTAATTAGTACAAGCAGCACCTATCATTTTGTTACACAAACGAACAAAGTTGTGCAGACGCGTGCCAGTTGTACTGTTTCCTCGAACATCCAGGGACCTGGTCCCTTGTAGTTATCTGCTCTTCACCAAAACAACATATAGCAAGAAGGAATCTAGCTTTTGCATAATCAGAACATCTAACCCAAAATATAAATAATCAAAAGGCAGCAGAGTAACAAGACTCATAATATCAAGCGGAAAAGAACACATAAGATACCTATAGCCTCAGGTACAAATCCATAATCATTCTATCAGAAACTATGAGATAATATCCAAAAAAAACACTATTAGATAAGCCCATACAAACAATAACCTAACTAGACCCCCATAAGCTCGAAAGGTATACAACAGCAAACATAACCTAATTGACCCCCCCCCCCCCCCATAAGACCTATAGGTACAAGCAGAAGATAATCATACTAGTGATAGGCACTGCATATGAATGAATGAATTCAAAGTAAAATCAATACTGTCATACCAATTGAGTGTTATAGTATACCAAGTTTATACAACTACTTTGGCTTTCTATTTTGCAAGGTAGGACCTATATGGTATCCCATCTTTCTACACATAATTCTAAGACAGAGGGTCCTATGGGAGACGTGAGATATCCATATATAGTACTTTATCTCGAAGTAGGACTTTCAATAACCAACCAACATAAATTTTCTCTATCCAGTACCAAAGATAAATAAGACTACAATAAGTGCTAGGAGTTGATTTGACACTAAATAAGTAAAAATCCATAAAATCCAATGCCAGAGATCAAATTGGAACTAAAAATAATAGAGAAGTATAAAATGGGTCAGAATCTTCCTTGACTGAAATAAGTAAATAGTGATAGGTGAGTAAACAAAAAATAGATTGGAATCTACCTTGGTCTTAGATTCTAAAGCAGTATGTTAATTTTAAAATATCATAAACCAACAAAGAGGGTGGTACGACTTTTGTTTAAAAAATCAGTTTTAAAACTAAAAATGAGAAAATAAATCCATTTTTGAAACACTATTACAACCATGGTTTTTAGTTGGAATCATACCAAAAAATAAGCATGAGTGCGTATAAATTTATGCATGGTATCACCAGTACCCAAATAATAGACATATAAGGACTCAAGTATCTATAAACTGAAATCATAACACTTCTAGAGCATAAAAACTAACCTAATATCCAAGTGGTCTCATAACCAAGGCCCCAGGACCAACAATACATAAAGTAAAAAGATATTGATATCATAACTTAAAAAAGCTAAGACAAATAGGGACATCATGCTACTAGGCGAATCTAGCCGAGAAAATTGTCTTTATAGAGATGTACTGTCCCAAATCCTTAATTAAGGATTACTAGGGTCACCCTAAGGTCATAACGGGTATATAATTGATCCTAACACAATCCTACAGCTATAACAGGAATTCTAAAATATGGCTCAAGTTGTTATTCTATACTAAAGTTCCCTAAGAAAGGCCAAGATGATAAAGGAGATAAGATAACTTAAAACCTATCATATAGACCCCACCCTATATACAATCTATATGATATACAATTTCATAGAGAAGAGTAGACTATAGCCTACCTCATAGACAAATGGCAGTCTCAACTCATCTTCGAACTTCTCATATTTACTCCTCTATCTCTGAACGTCATTGCAAAATCAAATTTATAATCTACACTTAAATAGGATTAAAGCAAGATATATTTTTTAATGATGATCTTTGAATTGAGAATCAGACCAAAAATAGGCTCGTAGGACCTATTATCAAAATTTAGAAATTATATCCATCACGAGGTCCCTCAAAGGACAAGAAATACATGCTTAAAATTTGAGCACAAAAGGATCTCAAATGAAGACCAAAATAGCCCCAAAATTTCTAGAAATAACAAATAAAATAGAGAATTAAAAAGGGAATTTGGTTGGAAACTTATGGAGAATCGATCACAAAATGCTCAGTTCAACTCTCCCCAATTAATCCAGCCTTCAATTATTGATTATCCACTAATTTCATATCTCCCAGTTGTGAGCTATAGAGAAAAACACTAAGATAAAAATCCAAAAATAAAGGGAGTGTTATTTATATAAAACATCACCAGTGGCCGCTTAAGCGGCCAAATGATCGCTTAAGCGGTCATCGCTTAAGTGAATAAGGTCCGTTTAAGTGGCCCTCAGTGAGGTGACCAGCTACTGCTTAAGAAATGCCCATCCTCTTAAGTGATCGACAAGTCACTTAAATGGCTACACTAGAAACCTTGGCACTAAAAAATTTAGTAAGTCCAAATAGACTTCGACCGGTGCTCAAGATTCATTTAAAACTCCATGCATGCAAATGAACAATGCTATCCTAAAAAATTTAGTATTTAAGACTCAACACAATCATTAAATTTTTAACAAAGATTGTTATGACAGAATGTGGGCCCCACACCCTATTATTCCGTTTTTATCAAATTTCACCTAATATTTCAAAATGAGTTTAAAAGCCTCAAAATTTGGGCCAAGGATCCTCCTAACCTAAAATTAATATTTTGGAGCTAATGGGACTGTTAAAATCCTTATTCGAAGCTATTTTATGTGATGTTTTGGTCAAAGACTAATTTCTTAACCTCAAAAGCTCCAAAAAAGAGAAATGAGATTAAAACTCAAAAGATTTGCCTAAAAACTAAACCAACAGTCCCGAGAAGTCATAAATAACCTGTAGCCACAATAGAAAATCACAAAAACAATAACATACCCAGTATATTTGTAACGCCCCAAGTCTGTACCTCGGACACTATACGGTGCTCATAATCCCGAAGAACCACAAGCTAACCCATGACTGGTACCGCTGCAGTAGCTGAATAATAATACTGTAAATATGCAGAAATTAGGCGAAAAATTGCAATAGGGTTCAATACTGAAATAAAATTGAATATGATATAGAAATACCAAAACTGAAACATCTGTCTGAAACTACTCTAGTCGGAAAAAACCTCTAAACTATCTGAAATATGAAGTTGATGGGACAAGTCCCCAACTAACTCTGAACTACTAAAATAAACTGAAAGACTGAAATAATAATCATGTCCTCGAACTATGAGGACTCACTAATAACTTTGACTGTTGAAGTTCTGAACTGCTAAGGGTGGAATCTTAAACCTTAAATTTGAAATTTAATCTCCTAGGGTTTTTTGTTCTAGAGTATTTTGAGAAAGAATGAATATAATTTACTAATTGAGGGCTAAATATCGTGTTATGGAGGCTAAAGGACGTGGTAAAAAGACCCAACTACGCCCAAAGATGCGGCTTTTTAATGACTGAAAATTGAACCATCGATGCGCAGACCGATGTGCCGCGTCGATCACCGCATCGAGTTCACATCGGTTCACTGGAAATTACACTGAGCTGAGGGAAAAATTATCTGTCAATGTGATGGACGATGCGACGCATCGATATCGTGTTGACTCACTATTTTAGTCATTCAAACATGGTCTAAACGAGGTCCAAAAAATCCAAAACTCATCCGAGAACACCTACTGACATTCCTGATCATGAATCAACCTAAAGATTGACATTTTAAGGTTATAGAGGTTGTGAAATAGCGTTGCCAACTTACAAAGGCCAAAATAATACTAAATTTGAATACTTAGCTAGAATTTTCTAAGTCTGAGACCCCTTAGCAAGCTTTTAGGGACTGAGTTAAGCTTAGGATTTTGCGGAGTCTTACAATATCTCCCCCTTAGGAACATTCATCCTCGAATGAGACTGACTACGCTGAGAATACTGATAGACTGGATTTAGACACTGGACATGCACAACTGAAGCATGATTTCACGACTGAGATTGTTGATATACTGAATTATCATACTGAACATAGATATCTGATGTATGCGTGTATAGCTGAACATAATTCATGAATGCATGACTGAGATTACTGATAAGCTGAGTTTATACACTGAACATGCATATCTGATGCATGGGTACATGACTGAACTAATTTGTGAATGCATGACTGAGTATGCAATGTTAATTGATACCAAGCTGGTAGCTATATCTGAACATGAGACTGAGTAAATTCAAGAAAAAGTTGTTACCTTGAGCTGAGTCTGAATTCGCAGAGAAGAGGTGAGCATACTTGGTCTGCATGTATGTATCTGCTTCCCAAGTAGATCCCTCAACGGACTGATTCCGCCAAAGAACTTTGCCTAGAGGGACTTCTTTGTTCCTCAGTCTGTGAATCTGATAATGAAGGATTTCGACTGGGATCTCTTCATAAGAGAGGTTGTTCTGAATATCTATGCCCTCTATAGGGACTACGACTGTTGGTTCACCTATGCATTTATTTAGCAAGGATACATGGAACACTGGGTGCACTGAAGCTAAGTCTGAAGGCAGCTCAAGCTCGTAAACTAACTTTCCTAAATAGCTGAAAATTCGATAAGGACCGACCTATCGGGGACTGAGTTTCCCCTTTTTACCAAACTTCTTCACTCCTTTCATAGGAGATATTTTCAAATACATAAAATCACCAATGTCGAACTTGAGATCCTTTCTGCGTACATCTGTGTACGATTTCTGTCAGCTCTGAGCTGTCTTAAGCCTTTCCCTGATCAACTAGAGTTTCTCTAAGGTATCAAATACCAAGTCAGGCCCTACCACTGCGTCCTCACCCACTCCAAACCAATCAATGAGAGATCTACACCTCCTCCTATAAAGCACCTCAAATGGAGCCATCTGAATTCTGGAATGATAGTTGTTGTTATATGCGAATTCAATCAAAGGCAAGTGGTCATCCCAACTACCTTCAAAGTCTATCGCACACGCTCGCAGCATATCTTCTAAAGTTTGATGGTCCTTTCTGCTTGACCATTTTTCTGAGGATGAAAGGTTGTACTGAGGTGAACTCAGGTACCAAGACCCTTTTGGAATGCCTTTCAGAAATGAGAGGTGAACTAGGTACCTCTATCTGAGATAATGGACAACGAAACATCGTGCAATCTGACCAACTCCCTGATATAGAGTTTGGCGTAATCCTCAACTTAATAAGAGGTATGGACAGGTAGGAAATGAGTTGATTTGGTTATTCTATCTATGATTACCCAAACTAAATTATGTTGGTGACGAGTACGAGGCAAACCCATCACAAAATCTATGTTCACTTCTTCCCACTTCCAGGTGGGAATACTGAACTCCTACATGGACCTACTTGGCTTTTGATGCTCGATCTTAACTTGCTGACATGTTGAGCACTTATCCACATACTCTACAATTTATCTCTTCATCCCACTCCACCAATAGATCTCCCACAAATCACGGTAAATCTTAGTATCCCCTGGATGAATAGAGTAGCGCACGCTATGCGCCTCTGCAAGAATTTGCTGCCTCAAGTCATCTACACCTGGCACAGATAGTTGACCCTGTCAGTGCAACACCCCATCTCCTCTTTGGGAGAAAACCTCTACTTTCATATCTCTGAATGATTCCTTGAACTTGACTAGACTGGGATCCCTACCCTGCTTTTCCTTTACCTCGAAAACTAGGGATGATTTTGAACTACTCTATACCCATACACTACCTTCTGCTGAATTGACTAACCGAACACCTAGTTGCGCAAGCTGATGAACTTCCTAAGCTAACTTCTTCTTACCATCCTCCATATGAGCAACACTACCTATAGAAATCCTATTGAGAGCATCAGCCACTATATTGGCTTTACCCGAATAATACAGGACACTCATGTCATAGTCTTTCAACAACTCCAACCACTTTCTTTGATGGAGGTTTAAATATTTCTAAGAGAATACATAGTATAGGATCTTATGGTCCGTGAACACATCAACGTGCACCCATACAAATAGTGCCTCTAAATCTTTAAGGCAAACACTACTGCTGCTAACTCAAGATCATGAGTAGGCTGGTTCTTTTCATGGGGCTTAAGTTGTCTAGAGGCGTAGGCTAAGACCTTACCTCTCTGCATTAAAACACACCCCCAAAATGACTCTAGAGGCATCAAAATACACCACAAACCCATCTAAACCATCTGGTAGGGTCAAAACTGGAGTTGTAGTAAGTCGAGTCTTTAACTCCTGAAAACTCTTCTCATAAGAGTCTGCCCACTGGAATTTAACTTTATTCTAAGTCAATCTGTACATAGGGGATGCAATAGATGAAAATCCCTCAAAAAATCATCGGTAATAGCCAGGCAAGACCAAGAAACTCCTGATATCTAATGGAGAGAAGGATCTAGGATAGTTTGTCACTGCTTCGATCTTTTGGGGATCAACTCTAATTCCATCACCGGAAATGAGATGGCCAAGGAAGGCTACTGACCTTAGCCAAAATTCTCATTTGCTGAATTTGGCAAATAGCTAATAGTTTCTGAGAGTCTACAATACTATTCTGAGATGGTCTGCATAATCATGCTCACTACGGGAGTAGACAAGAATGTCATCTATGAAGACTATGACGAACATGTCTAAGTACTTCTTGAACACATGGTTCATCGAGTCCATGAAGGCTGCTAGGGCATTGGTAAGTCCAAAGGACATGACTAAGAATTCAAAGTGACCATACCGAGTTCTGAAAGCTATTTTTGGGATGTCACATTCTCTGAATCTGAGCTGATGATAGCCCGATCTGAGGTTTATCTTAGAAAAGTAACTGGCACCCTAAAGTTGGTCAAACAAGTCATCGATTCTGGGAAGTGTATACTTGTTCTTGACCATGACTTTATTTAGCAGACGGTAATTAATACACATTCTGAGAGAACCGTCTTTCTTTCGCATGAATAAAATTGGTGCACCCCACAGGGACATACTGGATTTGATGAATCCCCTATCTACGAGATCCTTTAACTGTTTTTTAAAATCCTTGAGTTCTGCCGAGACAATTATGTATGGCAGAATAGATAAGGTTTGAGTATCTGGAAAAAGGTTTATTCCGAAGTAGATTTCCCTTTCAGGAGGAACTCCGGGAAGATCTTCGGGAAACATATCTGGGAATTTACATGCTACTTCCACTAATTTAAGAGTAGGGGTTTCTAAACTAGAGTCCTGAACACGAACGAGATGGTAGACACATCCCTTAGATATCATTTTTCTTTCCCAAAGGTAAGAAATAAGTTGGCCCCTAAGTGCTGAAGTACTACCCCTCCACTCTATGACGGGTTCATTCGAAAACTAAAAATGGACAATTTTGTTTTTGTAGTCGACTAAGGCATAGCAGGAATGAGGCCAATCCATGCTAAGAATGACATCAAAATCAGTCATCTCTAATTCGACTAAGTCTGCTGAAGTGACTTTCTGAGATATCATAATCGGACAGTTCCTGTATACCTGCTGGGTAATGATAGATTTACCCATTGGGGTATAGACTGAGAAAGGCTCTGCTAGAATTTCGGGACTGACTCAGAAATCAATGGCTATATATGGAGTAACAAAGAAAAACAAAGCTCCTGGATTTAGAAAAGGATAAATATATAAATGGAAAACTTTAACGTACCAGTGACTATATTAGGAGAACTTTCCTGATCCTTTCGGGACTGAAGAGCATAGAGTTTGTTTGGGTGCTGCCCACTGGTGGAACTGGATGCGGCACCCTATTGATTAGGACGATCGGACTGAGTTGGAAGATGGTTATGCTGACTCTAAGAACCTACATGAGGACACTGTCTAACCCTATGGCCTGGCTTTCCACATTTGAAACACACATCACTGCCACCTCTACAGATACCTTGGTGGTTTCTACCACACTTCTGACAAAGGGGATTGGTTCGGGCACTACTAACACTACCCAGGGGTTTAGGTCCTGGAGCCCTATCTCTGTTGCCGTCTCTGAATTTTGGTATAGGAGCACTGGTTGAGAACAGAGCTGGAACTGAGGATTTTGGGTGGAACTGAGAATGATTCCTACCCTCTGACTTAGGCTGAGCAAAACTGAAACTACCTGTTCTCGCCCTCTTGTTCTCCCTCTCGCTCTCTTTATTCTTGGCCTCCTCTATCTCTTGAGCATGGTTCATGATCCTGGATATGTCCATATCTTTAATCAACGTTGCGTTCCTACACTTTTTGACCACACTGTTAGATACCCCAGACACAAACTTACTCATCTTCGCTCTGCTATCTGCTACTACATGCAGGGCATATCTGGCTAACTGAGTAAACTTGAGAGAATACTCTTGTACTGTCATATTGTCCTGCTTCAGGTTTATAAACTCCAAAACCTTCGCGGGAAGAACCTATCAAGAAATGCAACTGCAAATTCTTCCTATTCTATGGGCCCTACATCGACGGCCCTCTCTACTTTCTAGTGTTTAAATCATGAGTATGCCATATCCTATAATTGATATACAGCTAACTCAGTGCTCTCAACAGCAGTTACCCCCATA
This sequence comes from Capsicum pubescens, assembly GCA_030864215.1. Lineage (NCBI taxonomy): Eukaryota > Viridiplantae > Streptophyta > Magnoliopsida > Solanales > Solanaceae > Capsicum > Capsicum pubescens. The sequence goes on from CM061542.1 coordinate 212,002,558, forward strand.
ATATCAGTAACTTTCTGCACCTAATCAAGAAATTCCTGAGGGTCCTCATCTGACTTAGACCCTGTAAAAGATGGAGGGTTCATTCGGGTGAAGTCCCAAATCCTGGCAGCAGTAGTGTTGGCCACTAGGTTGGCTGGAACAGCAGCTGGACATTCAGTCTGGGCTACCAAAGAATGATCTAAGGTGGTGAAAGCTGCTCTGAACTCAGCGTGGGAGACGTTTTTGCCCAAAGAATCTGGATGGATGGGCTGGGGTTCTGGCTGGTCTCCCATTCCTCTTCCCTTAGTCCTCTTTGGAGACATATTCTATAAATGGAATAGAAACTTATATTAGACAGAGAGTTTAACTCACTCGCACGACATGAATACTTAAAGAAGAGAAAATTTTCCTAAAACATCTCGTAGCCTCATGTCCGTAAGTGTGGAGCGCTGCACACCCATGCACAAGATTCTACTAGATGTGGCTTTCAGACTTCCTAGGACTCCGTGGAACCTTGGGCTCTGATACTAAGTTTGTAATGCCCCGAGTCTGTACCCCAGACGCTACACGGTGCTCATAATCCAAAGGACCACAAGCTAACCCATGACTGATACCTGCTGCAGTAGCTGAATAATAATACTGTAAATATGCGGAAATTAGGCAGAAACTTGCCATAAGGTTTAATACTGAAATAAAACTGAATACGGTATAGAAATACCAAAACTAAAATATCTGTCGGAAAATACTCTAGTCTGAAAAATCCTCTAAACTGTCTGAAATATAGAGTTGATGGGACAAGTCCCCAACTAACTTCGAACTACTGAAATAAACTGAAAGGCTGAAATAATAATCATGTTCTCAAACTATGAGGACTCACCACTAACTTTTACTGTTGAAGTTTTGAACTGCTAAGGGTGGAATCTTGAGCCTTGAATTTAAAATTTAATCTCCTAGGATTTTTTGTTCTAGAGTATTTTGAGAAAGAATGAATATAATTTGCTAATTGAGGTCTAAATCTCATGTTATGGGGGATGAAAGAAGTGGGAAAAAGACCCAATTACCCCCAAAGACACGGCTTTTTAATGACTAAAAATTAAATTATCGATGCGCAGACCGATGTGCCGCATCGATGGGATCAACGCGATGGACGGCGCGCTGCATTAAGTCCGCGTCGGTTCACTGGAAATTGCACTGAGCTGAGGAAAAAATTATCTATCTATGCAATGGACAACGCGGCACATCGATATTGCTTTGACTCATAATTTTGGTTATTCGAACATGGTCTAAACGAGGTTTGAAAAATCCAAAACTCATCTAAAAACACCTACTGACATTCCTGATCATGAATCAACCTAAAGATTAACATTTTAAGGTTATAGAGGTCATCAAATAGCATTTCCAACTTATAAAGGCCAAAATAATACTAAGTCTAAATACTTAGCTAGAATTTTCTAAGTCTGGGACCCCTTAGCAAGCTTTTTGGGGCGGAGTTAAGCTTAGGATTTTGTGGGGCCTTATAATATTCCCACATGGTGGGGTCTGGGGAGAGTAGAGTGTATGCAGACCATACTACTACTTCAAATAAAGTAGAGAGGTTATTTTCGATAGACCCCCGGCTTAGGACTGATAACAGTATAACAAACACAAACATAAATGCATATAAACTAGTACAATCTCCAAAATAAACTAACGCTACTAGCCATAAGATAATACTACAGCCATACGATAATACTAAAACTATCTATCTGAAACCATAGACAACACTCAACACCATCAAAAAGAAACACAATAGAAAAGCACGAACATAAAAAATGCATGGAAACATAAAAAAAAATAACCTAGAGGATCATTACATTTGAATTTGTTCTATTTATGAGTATGTTTGAATTGAAGTATGGATGCATTTCTACATTTCTTGAAAATAAAGAACTTTGTTTGACTTGAATTAATACAAAGTTATGATTTTTATGGGGAATGATATGTTGGAATTATTCGTCTTTGAATTTTACAGTTAGTTTAATAATTTTACTACTTTTCAGGATTCTTAATTTGATGACTTGGTGATGAATTATTTAGAATTAAGGCATAATAAGAGTAGTGTGCATGATCAAAGTTAAAACAGAATTTAATTTACAATTCATACCATGCCTCTTCTCATAGAAGTAGTTTTGTGATAACATTTATTTGATAAGATTCGACACTTGTACAAAAATCATAACTTTGCTTCTTCTCATTTGTTCATTAGTTTTATGATTTTTCAGTTTCTCATTAGTTTTGTGATTTTCCAACTTCTCATTAGTTTTGTGATATACCCTATTATATTTGACTCTTAATCATAATATATTTAAAGGTAATTATTTCAACTTGTGCACAATATTTATATGTGAACTGATAAATATTAGCAAGGTCCATTTAACTTGAGTACAACTAAATTCTCTTTTCAAGTATTAGCAAGGTCATTTACTAGTAATACATAATGTTACAATGAAGTATATAGAATGTAATAAACAACCATACATTTTACCAAATATTCATCTTAATTATTTAGTTGTTGTTGTTGGTTAAATTAGTTAATGGTTTTTATTTTTTTCGTGTGGTGTAGATTGAAAGACTCCAAGGAAGAGCAACAACTGCTACTACTCCTACTAGAATACTATAAGGAGAATTAGTCGACAGAGGCAAATAGAAGAGCGGAACAGATGCTTCTTCCACAAATGTAGATGTCTCAGATGATAAATCTAAAAGTAATGAGAATATAGAAGGTGAAAATAGAGGATTTGTGGATGAACAGAGAAGAAATATTGGTATGATATACCTATTCTGGAGGAGGAGACATCTAAAAGTTACGTTTTATTGAACCTTTTTGTTATGTTTTGTTGAACTTTTTATATTGAGAAGCTGTTGGATTTAAGGAACTATTTTATCTCTATAAAGTGATGCACCAATTATAGTGTGATGGGACTCAAATATGAAATTGGTTCTCCTGGATTTAGATAATTAAGGTTCTTGTTATTTAAAAGGTTTCTTGATTTTCGTATTTGTTATCTTTGGTTTAAATAAATATTAATTTAACTTGTATTATACTTTGAATATAATAAATTTAATATTTTAAAAATACATCTAGAAATAACTACAGCTAATAAGGATAAAATATATATGTTGTGTATTGAATTTACAGTAGTAACTGTTGGAATATGTTGAAAATTTTAAAGCAATTGTTGTAAGATGCTGATAATTCTATAGCAATTATAGAGATATGTTATACCAAGTCAGTTAGATACTGAAATTTCATAGCAATTTTTGAAATATGTTGTAGTAAGTATAGTTACTGGAAATTTTATTGCAATTGTTGAAATATGTTGTAGCGAGTAATTTAGTTGCTGAAAGTTTCATAGTAATTGCTGAAATATGCTACAACAAGTACATTAGTTGATGAAAGGTTTATAGCAATTGATGAAATATGATATAATAAGAGTGTTAGTTATTGAACGTTTTATAGCAATTTCTGAAAATGGTATAATAAGTACATTAGATGTTGAAAGTTTCATAGCAATTGAACTCGTAATCAATCTAAATTGAGTAAATTGATCATTAATTGATAGCATAAATCATATTTAATGATAAATTTAATGATGTTAGTCTTATTTAAGAAGTTATATTTGATTGTAATCTTATACAATGAGATAGTAATTTGAGAAATACTAGACGATCAATTAAGCAATTATACATGTAATTCATTTAAATTGAGTAAATTAATCATCAATTAATTATATCAATCATAAATAGAGTGATATTGGTCTAATTTAAGAATAAAGTCATATTTAATTGTGATTCTATACAATGAGATAGTGATTTGAGAAATATTAGACGATCAATTAAGCAATTATAAATGTAATCAATCTAAATTGGATAAATTGATCATTAATTGATTGTATCAATCATATTTAATCATAAATAGGATAGTGTTAGCATATTTTAAGAATAAAAGCTAGATTTGATTGTGATCCTATACAATGAGATAGTAATTTAAGAAATACTCGACAAACAATTAAGCAATTACACGTTTAATTAATCCAAATAAACTAAATTGATCATTAAGTAATTGTATCAATCATATATAATCATAAATGGGGTGAAATTAGTCTAATTTAAGAATAAAAAGGATTTGATTGTGACCTTATACAATGAGATAATAATTTTAGGAATACTAAGTATTCAGTTAAGCAATAACACATGTAAAATATAAATTGAGTAAAATGATCATTAGTTGATGTTATCAATCATATTTAATAATAAATAGGGTGACTCTAGTCTAATCAATATATATATATATATATATATATATATATATATATATATATATATAAGGAGGACTAGAGGCATGCTGATGTGGCATGCCTCAAAATTCAACATTCCTATTTATCTGATTTCTGATTTTTTTTAGCTTTTTTCCAAATTAATTTTTTTTAATTCTACCCATTTATTTCCTAATAAATTCATTAAATATCATTTAATTTCACATGTTACACTAACAAAAAAAAAAAAAATCTATCGCTTCGAAACAATCCTCGGTCTTCTCTTATTCTCTTCACCAAGTATTATTAACAATTCTTCTAAAAAAAATTAAAAAAAATAATTAAATCTTTATTTGTTTTCTTCATCTCTCATTTGAGCAGATAAAGAATGAAGATTTGATTCTTGACTGTTAAGATTTTAACGCAGTATCAATAACATCAGCCACAAGTTCCTCTTCAGTAACCACAAACCAGATCAGACCGGTACTTTTTAGAACCATAATACTAATCAAAATCCGGTTCTATTTTCTGATTTGATTCTTCGTTGTCTTGTAAAGAAACATCTTATTTTTTGAAATTTTGATTTTTTTTTCAAAAATTTATTTTTTCAACTAAACCAAAAAAAGAGTAAAAAATGGGTAGATTTTGAGTTTTGAAAAAAAAAAAGTGGTTTAAGGGTCAACGTCGATGCAGCGAAAGTACCAACCTTCTTTGCAAGAGCCAAAAGAGAAAGTAGAAGAAACAGAGATCCCGCTTTTTGATTTTAAAGGAGAGATTATTAACAAGTTCTTGAGGATTTCTACCATTCACAATTTAATTTTTTGAAATAAAAAAATTAAAAATTGAAAGAATTGATGAAAGAAAATGAAGTTTTTGTGGGGGGGGGGGGGCGGGGGGAGGGGGCGGGACAAGAGAGGGGAAGATTGATGATGATAAGTTTTAGGCAAGGGGTTTTTCGGGGGATAAAAAGGAGAAGTGAATTTTATATAGGATTAAGGTTTTCTGTTTTTGCCGCTATTTAGGATTTTTTAGAGTGTTTGGGATTTATAATTTTTTTGTTAAAGTAAAAGGAGTGAGCGCCAGAAGGTAGGGGGATATATGATATCTTAAGTGGTAATGTCAATTTGACCGAGAAAGTGAATTCTTGTACGCAAAGAAAAATTTTCAAGATTTTGTATAATAGTGAGTTTTTGAATTAAAAAAAGCTAATGAATATGTTTTTGTTTTTGAATTTATATAGGAAACTAAACAACAATAGTCTTAGTGGATTTGTTCCTTTGGAATTGTCCAATATGACTCAACTGACTAATTTGTAAGTCCCTAAACCTCTTTTTTTTTTACTTAATTTTCTCATACATCAAGGGCCTCCAGTTGGAGTCTTGGAACAATGGTAAAGTTTTCTCTTAGTGGCCTATAGATCACGCGTTTGAGTTGTGAAAATACTTGTGTTAGATTAGTCTGGCTACATTATATACTTTGGGGTGTGACCCTTCTCCGGATCCTACATGAATGTGGTATGCTTCGTGCACTGAGATGTCCTTTTATTGTTTGCCGTTTCTTGAGTATATTATGATGGGGTTCTTGTTGGTTTTTTCTAAAGAATTGTCTTTTAACAATCTAAGTGGTCCTGTGTCAAGGCTTATGGCTAAAACATCCAATAAGTTCTTGAAGAATTTTGAATTCCATCCTTTTTTGCTTCGCTAATGATTACAGAAAAGCTATTATTTTTTATATTTGTTGGTTTTTTCTCTCATTGATGCAGCCTTTTGGGAAATCATATTATATGTGCATCTGGAAAAGAACCAGAATACAATGGGACAACAACATTCATGTCGCTGCCCTTCACTTTGCACAACTCACAAAGAATTTTGAATCCATCCTCCTAATTATTTATCTAGCCATCTTGTGCGCACCTCGACTATTTCATAAATCTCGATTGTGAAATTTTATTTTATCAATCTATATATATATATATATAGGGAGATTATAAATTTGTTGACGTGGCGCTCTCTAAGAATTGGATACATATTTATCTTTTTTGTCCTATTTTTGACAATTGTTTAATTTTAAAAGACATAAATTTCACCTTAAAATTTTATAAAATATTAAAAATAGTCATATTTAATTTATTAATGCTACTAATGATAAATGATAATTATATCATTTTCTTAATTCACCCCTTTTTTTCTTTGTTCTTCTTATTTCCTTTTATTTATTCAATCAAGAAAAGTTTTAATATATACCTCTGTAAACATTGCCTTTTTTCAACTGAAATTGATTTGTCATTTTGGGGGGGGGGGGGGGGGGGGCGGGAGGGTGTGGGATTTTTAGATCATTTCTGCAGCTCAAGATAAGTGTCTATCTTTCTTCTCCCTTTTAAATAAATAAATATATATATATATTCCCATTATTCTTTTTAATTTTTGCTCTTCAATGGGTATTTTTTTTTTTATTTGTTTTCTAATTTTTACCTTCATAACTGATTAGATATTAAATTTCTATTCTTAATAATATCATTAACTTCATGACTTTTAAGTTTTCATATTCATAACTATCAATTATTTAATTATAAAATTTACGATACCTTTTGATATTCCTTCATTTTCATCTATATAAAGTCACAATTTTTTATTTCATGAGACCCATATTTAAGAGTATCCTTTTTGTTTCATATTTGAAATAGTGCTCTTTATATTATCATTTATAATATCAACTTCAAGCTTATGAAGAAGGCTTTTGGAGATTGATCGTTTGTCTGAGGGGCTATCGAACAAGAGCTTAAAAAATTGTACACTGATTCTGTATTTTTTTTCGTCTATTTTCTTATGGTTAATGTCCAAGAAAAAAATGTGTGTGTGAGTGTGCATGGCTATGTTCTCTATCTGTAACTTCTACAATATGAACGTTCATGATTTTTTTATTCTTGTAAATTTTATTTTCGTTTAAGCAATAGCTATTGTACTTTTGTTGGTGCTAGTTACTAGTCAAACTTCAAACATGCTATTGATGGGTTAAAAAAAATATTTATTAATCAATGAAATACATTATTCTTTATGTGTTTTTTACGATACGAAAAAACAATTTATGTTTTCTTAACAATTTGCTTATTTCCTTCACTTTAATAGCAAAAGAGAATTTGATGGTAATAAGTATAAATACTTGGGTTAATCACTATTCATTTAAATAAATCAAATTAGAATATGCTTATAAGAATATCTATAATATCTTCACGTAATTATTAATTGCAGTTGAGATCATGAAGCAATTATAATCTCTCATTGTCATGTCATAGGATCTACAATAGTAATCTACAATTGTCATATCATGAGATCTAAAGGCACAACTAAAAATAATATTAAATATTTTTGCTTAAAAACTCAATATAAAATATGTAAAAATGTAAGATACTTTCTGGTGTTTTTTCTACTTATTTGCCTCTCTCTCTCTCTCTCTTTTGAGATGTATTCTTTTATTTGTAAAATAATATAAATATTGAAACAACAATAATTTTGCAAATGTCAGAAAGTTAGAAATAGAAAATAAAGATTTGTAAGATTATATTTTTAGAGTAAAAGTAGGATATATAGAGAAAAGAAAAGAAAAAAAAAAGCAATAAAGAAATACTATGATAGAGGATAGATACAAAATTAGCAATAAAAATTTATTTAGATTATGATGAAAAGATTAAAAAAAAAAAAGATAAATACGAACTATGAAAGGATAAAATGTCAAAAAAGATATAGAAGTAAAGAGGAATCATCCGAATAAAAGTTTACCGTTTAATGAAAGTAAGATGAAAATTAAATCCTTGAATACATATATTTGAATAATATTAAATTAAAAAAATTATGTATTAACCTCTTGATATATGAAACTTTTTCTTGCCGATTCTTATTTTCTTAAGAATATAAAAATCATAAATTTAAGGACTAATAATAAATTAGATGAAGAGCTTTTTAGAATGTTGAGCTCTCAATATTCTTAAAAATTATTTTGTTAATTTAACGAGGTATTTTATGATTGTGCGAAGCGCGATCAAGTTCTCTAGTTTAAGAATAAAAGTTAAATTTGATTATAATTCTGATTGAATCTGTTATAGCAAGTATGTTAGTTGCTAGAAATTGCATAGCAATCGCTAAAACATGTTATAGCAAGTTAGTTATTAGGAATTTCATAGCAATTGTTGAATTATGTTATAGCAAGTTAGTTAGTTGGTATGAATTGCATATCAATTATTGAATTATGCTACAGCAAGTAAGTTAGTTACTAAAAGTTTTATAGCAATTACTAAAATATACTATAGCAACTAAGTTAGTTGCTGGATGAAATCTAGATTTGATTTCTATACAATGAAATAGTAATTTGAGAAATTCTTGATGATCAATTAAGAAACTGCACATGTAATTAACTTAAATTGAGTAAATAGATCATTACATAATTGTATCAACCAGATTTAATTAAATTCATTATAACAAATAGATGAGTTGCTGAAAATTTTATGGCAATTGCTGAAATATGTTATGCAAGTTGTTGAGATATAATAGACGATCAATTGAGAAATTACTAAGAATTTCTTAGTAATTGTTGTAGTATGTTGAATCTCCTAGATACTATAATATGCAATTTCATTAAATTTAACATGCAATTTTTTTATAACTAAATATCCTAACAGATTCACAAATAACAACAGCAGCAACAACAACAATAATAAGATCAAATGTGTTTTTATGAAGTTTTTTTCAAAGCATGTAGTTATTCTGTGTCTAAGCATTTTACATATCGATCATGTCTTTATTCTTTTAATGCTAAATATAAAAATTATTGAACTCAACTTATTCACCATGATAATCAACTCTTAATGTTATTTTTGTCCTCTACTAATGATGTTAAAGGTAACTGAAGGTATTATGATTTAAATTTTTAAGAAATGATCATGAAAAAAGAAAGAAAAAGAAGTAGTAAAATGTCACAACTATTGAAATTTATTCAACAACTGCTTCATCAATCACAATAACAAATACAATATGTTTTGTAGATTATTCCGCAGCTATAACATTCTATTTCTTCAATTGTTGAATATGTTGCAATAACTACTATAACAAATTTAGTAATTGTTGAAAACATATGAAGCAACGACAGAAACAACAATATAAAATTCAACCTCATACGAATAATATGACAAAACTACATAAATCACTTATTAAAATAATCAAAAATTACTTTTTAAATAATTTTTAGTGCTGCACAAATAAAATTTAGTCCAAAATTAAAATAAAATTATTTTTTTCTCTCAAATTCTTCAAAGAAGAAACTCAAAGAAATAGCAATAGTAAAAACACCAACAAGTGACCAACAAAACATAGTAGAAGAGGAGGAGGAGGGGGAGGAGGAGGAGGAAGAAGAGGAAGAGGAGGAAGAGGAAGAATTTTTCCTTTTTAAGAATTATGAATTTAGTTAAAATTTGGTTAAAGTGTGTAAAAAAATTTAAGAACTTAATCAAGAAAGGATCAATTATTATTAAAGCCTAATTATAAATTTGTCATTTACGCATGATTTTTAAGACTTGAGTCACTCTTTTTATATTTCAATTTTTTTTTTGTTACTCTTAATTCTTTCACCCTGCTACTAAGAGAGGTCGAAGGGAAGGTGTGGGGGTGGCTGTATAAGAAGAATGGTTTGAGTGGTAACACTCATCCAGATCTTTCCCGCTTTCTAATTTCTATGGTTAATTAGTCACTTTGTAATTTCCAAAGAGAAAAAGAATGTCCAAACTTATGTTTTTAGCAATTTTTTTATTTATTTATTTTATAGTATATTGGCGTCTAAAGTTTCTACTTCAATAAAGATTTTGAAATAACATGGTCTCCTAGTCACGTAAATACATCCACGGATGGCTTTATCAGAAGTATGACGCTGAACAAAGAATTCGATAAATGCAAATTAATTTTTAATATATTTTTTAGCTTCTTTTTTCTATGAAAATATGTTTGATTTATTTTCTTATGTTTTCCGTATTAACTTGTTCAGGTCAGTGATGGGTTCGAAAGATAGGTACATGTTCGTACAATTTGATATGGATTAAACTGATACAAGAAAATTCAGAAGGCATTATTATGGCATTTTTTATACGTTGCAAAATTACAATTTTGTATATGTCACATGTGCATCTCATACGTTTCATGTACATTCTGTGTATCTTGTGCGCCTCATGTACATTTTGTGCATCACGTGTACACCTTGCGGTTTGATTACTTCTTTTAAAAAATCACATAGTTTAATTAAGGAGAAAAAACTATGTTTCTTTTTTGGCAAATTCATGGTTCACTAATGCATTTATTTTCGAGCAAAAAAATCATGACGAGATTGATTTTGAATTTTGAAGAATGTAGTTGGGGAACCTATTTATGTTCAAACATATGTCTTTGTTGATGGATTGGGTAATAGAGAAGAGAAAATCAACTTGTGATTTGATCCAACACATGACTTATTTTATTCAATGAATTCTTCACCAAATTGTGTAAGCATTGTATTTTCTTTTGCGTTAATCTTATAGTATTCACAATAAGACAATAGATGACATTTTTAACTTTGTTTTGTTATACATAAATGAAGTTTAAGTTGGAAATGTTAATTATGAATAATTGATCTATGTACAATATTTCGCTCTCTATATTCAAGTTTATTTGATTGTAATATTAAGCGATAAAACTATATACTTTTTAGCACATTCATCCTTATTTGCATCTTATTAATAAAAGGTCTCAAGTATATTTAGAAAATTCAATTATGCGTGTGTAGTACGTGCATCTCGAGCACCTCATGTGCATTTTGTGCATCACATATGCACGTTGTGAATTGATTACTTTTTGAAAAAAATCACATATTTTAATGACTTGTGGTAAATTAAATATCTATTAAAATAGGTTCATGCAAATAAAGGAGCTAAATATCCTCTTTGCAGTCATTGAAACTCCTTATTTGCATATGGAACGGAGAAATGTGAGCAAAATGATAGGAAAACATTTTCATTCTACACAAGCATATTTAGTTAAGATAGATAAGTCAATGGTAAAGATATAAAACAAAATTAGTAAATTATATAAAATAGTATGTTGTTTTACTACAATAAGATCATTATAAAACCATTGTATCATTCACTGTTCATTTCTATCAATAGACTTTGTAAACAATGTCATGGGCTCCAGTAGTTTGAGGTCTTAATTGCCTCAAAGTTGCATCACATATATTTGAATTCTCTTGGAGTTTTGTTATAATAAATGTCTCATCTGAGCAAATTCTTAAAGTTGGTAGAAATCAGATTTCATTTTCTATTCTAAATATGTTGGTTTGCAACACCAAAAAAAATATTTTACTACTATTAATAAGAGTGAAAAAGCAGGCAGCTCTTTGTCAACATGCCTGTTTCTTCACCTGCTTCAGCTGCTCCGTAATTTTACTATATTATCCCTAATTAATTATTTTAAGTTATTTATATATAAGAAAATTAATAATACTTAATTAAAAAAAGGTAAAATAGACATTTATGACATGTCTGTTTCAGCTGCTTCAATCGTAGTTTTATTATATCACCTCAAATTAATTATTATAAGTCATCTAGGTATTAAAAAGTTAATAATATTTAATAAATAATAAAATAGATATAAATGATAAATCAATTCTTTATGTTTTAAGTTAATAGGACATCATATATGAGACTTATTTAAAATAATTCACAAGTATGTTTGCTCCATGATTTTACTATATTACCCCTAATTAATTATTGTAAAATATTTTTACATATAAGAAAACTAATAATATTTAATAAAAAAGGTAAAATAGGCATTTATGACATATCTACTTCAGCTGTTTCAACCGTAATTTTACTATATCACCCCTAATTAATTATTATAAGTCATTTAGATATTAAAAATTTAATAATATTTAATAAAAATAAAATTGACATAAAATGATAAATTAATTCTTGATGTTTTGAATTAACATGACATCTTATATGAGACTCATTTAAATTTTTTTCACAAATATTTTCTCATAGAATTTTTTTATGTCACTTCTAATTAGGTATTATAAGTCATTTAGGACATATTCGCTTCGCTGCTTCAATCATAAAATTTGGTTGACTCTCAAATTTATTTCAGTGCTACTTAAATTGGAATAGAAGAAAAAGTATTATAAATCATAATAATTAAAAACTTAAATTATTTTAAGAATATAATTGAATATCAATGCCACAAAAATTTGGATAAGGAGAGTAACATATATTATTTGAAAATTACATAAACAATATTATAAATTACAATAGCTAAAAATTCAAAATATTTAAAAACATATTAAGAATCTGATTGATTATCTAAATTATATTTGTGTCACGTAAATTCGGGATAGTTTTGGCATTTTATAATTTGCATGTTTTATTATTTTAATTTAGTAATTTGTTGATCCAAATGATGTTTTCGAATTTAACATGTTTTAAAAATTTGGTACTTTATTTATTTTAATTTATTTACTTTATTTTGGTAAAATATTATATATGCAAAAATTATGCAAAAAGATAATTATAAGTCATAACTATTAACATCTTATAATATTTTTAAAATATATAGTAAAAAATATGATTGACTTTGAAAATTCTAATAGTGTCACGTAAATTGTAATAAAGCAAGTAATATAAATTATTTGAAATTACATTAAAAGATACTAAAATCACAAAGATTAACAACTTAAAATACTTAAAAAAATATATTAGTAAAAAAAAATTGATTGACTCACTAAATTCTAAAATTGGGACAAAGCGAGTAACATAAATTACTAAATTACATAAAAGATACTATAAATCACAATGATTAGCAACTTAAATTATTTAAAAATTTATATTAATAAAATTTGATTGACACTCCAAATGCTATTTGTGCTACATAAATTGAGATAACGTAAATAACATATGTTGGCCCGTGCTGGCACGGGCTACGGTATCTAGTATATATATAAGAGTGAAGGAAAGTAGGAGACAGTCGTCATGCCTGCTTCCTCCGTGATTTTATGATATCACCCCTAATTAATTATTATATGTCATTTATGTATTAAAAATTAATAATATTTAATAAAATAGACATCTATGGCATGTCTGTTTCAGCTGCTTCAACCGTAATTTTACTATTTCATCCCTAATTAATTATTATAGGTCATTTAAGTATTTAAAAAATTAATAATATTTAATAAAAAATATAAAATAAAAAAATGATAAACTAACTATTGATGTTTTAAATTATCTTGACAACCTTTATGAGCCCCGTCTAAATTATTTCACAATTATTCTTTATATTAATTTTGTTATATCACTTCTAATAAGTTATTTCCTAATTAATTATTATATGGCATTTATGTATTATGAAATTATTAATATTTAATAAACATTTATGACATGTCTATTTCAACTGTTTCAATCGTAATTTTACTATTTCATCTCTAATTGATTATTATGAGTCATCTAAGTATTAAAAAATAATATTTAATAAAAATGATGAAATAAAAAAATAATAAATTAACTATTGATGTTTTAAATTAACTTGACATCTTATATGAGGTCTGCTTAAATTTTTTTCACAATTATTTTTTATAGTAATTTTGTTGTATCACTTCTAATTAGTTATTATGAGTCATTTAAGACATGTCTGCATCGCAACTTCAACTGTGATATTTGATTGACTTTCAAAATTATATAAGTGTCACTTAAATTGAAATAGAACAAAAAGTATTATAAATCACAATAATTAAAAACTTAAATTATTTTTAAAATATAATTGACTATCAGCACTACAAATGTTTGGACAAAGAGAGTATTATAAATATTAATGGCTAACAGCTTAAAAAAGTAAATTACAATATCAAAAAACTATTATAAATTACAATAGCTAGTAACTTAAAATATCTAAAAAATATTAAAAATATAATTAATTATCAGAATTTTATTTATATCACATAAATTGAGACTAAAAAATAATATATATTGGGCCCGTGCTAGCATGGGCCTTTGATATCTAGCTCTATAATATAGAAGAGCCTTGAAAGCAGGTCACGGTTGTCATGCCTGCTTTTAAGGACAATTAAGTTTTTGTACTAAAAATTATTGTGTCATCTTGTATGTTTTCCACGTACTGGTAGTTCAAATAAAATCACCGAAAGAGCACATATTTTTTCTGCAATTCTTTGACATTGCGTAGCTCAGCCACAATCGAAAAACCTAAATCGATTGACGTCAACAGCACTTCCAAATCTGTAATTTGTTCATTTGTTGGTGCTTTGAGTTGAATTTCAGGTAATTCGGTGTCAAGTTTGTTGCTTTGTGTAGGTCTTTTCTCTGTGTGTTTTCAGAGAAAAGGTTGAATATAATTCATCAATTGTGTTACTTTTTTATGTGCGATTTAGGAAAAACTAAGTCTAGGAGTTTTGTTTGAGTCATATTTAGAAATTGATACTGGTAGTTCTCTCTGTGATTTGAAATTTTATTATTTGGGTCAAGTTTTTCCCTCTAGGTGTTTGTGGAAATTCTTCAACGAAGCAACCTCTTTAAACAATAATTTTCTTACGTAGCGATTCTTTGGTTACAAAATCGAACTGTACTCGATTAATTTCTCACAGTTATCTTCATTTTTCAGGTGACTAATAGGAGTAAGATCTTGTCATCTTACAAAGACATGGTATGCACATTATGTACTTGCGGATTCACTTAATAAATGTGTTTGTGATCAACTTGCTACTTTGAGTGAAGTTGGTAAGCAATTTTTTGACAAATTAGATGAAGTTTATATGCGGTTTCTTGTTCTACTTCTCAGAACATGAATATCATATTATATTAGTAAAATATCTTAACCTATTTGTATGTTTCTCCATCTTGCTTACTATCCTCTTTAATAATTCAGGTTTGTCTGAATGTTCTATAACTATGTTACTTTAATGTGCTTCCTATTTTGTTCAACCCGCTCCAATATTCTGAAGGGAAACATCCCTAAAGAAAAATAGAGGAATAAATAGATATGTATGCCTCTCAATAGTTTGAATGACTAATTTTGATCAGGACATTTTGAATGACTAATAAACACGGTGTTACTTTTAAAATCCTCTGATATTTGAAAGGCCAGTGGTTGTGCTAAGTATTTCTAGGTGAAGAACATATCTGTTGTTTATTTCACACCCTGGCACAAGTTCCTTCCCTGCTATTTATAGTAAAAGTAAAAAATAGATATATTTTCTGGTATTTGAAGCTTTTATCTGCATTTGTCTTTCATGCTTATCGATTCTTGTTTGACAGTGAGCTGCATTTATTTCATACTAGAACATCTAACGTCCTTGAGATTGTACTCTCATAGCCTATACTTGTATGAGTATCCATTACTTAAGGTTATCTGTCCAATAAAACTACGGGTTTGACAAAATTATATAAGTAAATTTTAGTTGGCTCAATAAGCGTTAGCTAACAAGATAAAATATTTACTTTCTAAGTGTGTGTGTGTATATATATTTCGCTAGGTGTTAGTGTATAAATTGAAAGATCAAAAGGTTTGGTTGCTTAGAAAGCTGGGTTCTAAAGTACTTTTATTCAAGGGTGGAAAAATCAAGAGTGAATCAGGAGATATATACATAGGTCCTAGTTGTTTGCATGATGTTCCTAGCCGCTTGCATGATGTCACTAACTCATTGACAAAAACCAATCGCAAGTGATTTATTTATTTCTTAGCCTTAGTTCTTGATTTTTCCTTCTATCAGCTATTGCTTAGGTATGGATCTTATTTCGCTACATTCTATATTGAAGCTATAACCTTTTAAAAGACTAGGATATTGGACACGACATTTTACTTTCTTGCTTCAAGTGCCTTCTACATAAATACCATGACGTTTTGTTGTCTGAATGATTTTTGAGTGATAAGTGAGTGCATCTTCCAACTATATATAAGACAATATACTCAAGCACGGGCCCAACATTGGAATACTTTCCTTAGTTAAACGCAAGTGATACTTTATGATTGGTAAGTGATAGTTCGTTTATATTCATGACGCTTATCATTTTTCACCACATATCTATATGTGATACTTTTTACATAGTTATTCCATTTGGTGTTCTGTAACTTCTTCACGCTTCATGGTACTTTTTTCTGCTGTTGATGAAAATTATGTTTTCGAATTTGGTTGCCAGGTTGATCTTCAATTACCTTTGCTGACTATTTGATCATACTTCAATTTTGTTACAGACGTGATTTGCAATCATTTTTTAGATGAAGAACCCACTGCTGGATTTGGAAAGGGTATGTTGGAGTGCATTAGATTGTATTAACCAATAACATATACCCAGTATAATCCCAAAGACTGGAGCCTAGAGAAGGTACAGGTACGCAAATCTTACCCCTACTTCACACAGAGAGAAACTGATTCTGATAGACTCTAAACTAACCAAAGAATAAGGAAACAATAGTACAACAACCATTATGATTCCTATGTAGTAATTTATTGTATAATTCTTGGAAAGTGTACTGTGCATTGGATTAAATCTCTGTATGGTCAAATAGAAGAAATCTTGACTGGATTCCTCGGTCAAATTCACATATGGCAGGTTGGTTCATATCTGCTTTACCAATTCACACCTGATTTTTTATAGCGAATACTACCAGATGCAATGGTACATAGGCTCTTATACAAGACAAATATTTTGACGGGTAGAAGCTTTTTTGGTACTCAAAAGAAGTAGGCACCTGAACCCAAAAAGAAAGTGACTTCAGACAGTTACTACGGGACGGTGAGTGAAGGTGACACAGATCTCAATTCACTTCGTGAAGAGTCTGAGATTGCTCATGCTTCTCCGTTTAAGGTAATTGCATTGTGAACCTCATCAAATACTGCACTACCATCTCTTATTGGCCTCTTTTTGCATTTTTATATGGTGATCAAGCTTTGATTTTTTCCTGTGTTTTAGAGTTTTCGTCAAAGATATCATACGAAGTTTCCATTTTTGCAGATGAGTCGTGGAATAAGGTTCATGTTGTCTCAAAATTATTTTTCTTACTTCCTATAGAAAAGTTGATCTTATTCGTATATTTCGTCAAGAAATAATGATTCATCAGTTAAAAGAAAGCAAATAAAATCTCCAAATAGAGGTAATCTCTCTATTTGTTGAATCCACAACATAATTTTCTCTGATTTGTTTATTACAATTGACCCTTTATTCTACTTTCATGAAATTGATTCGGATAACGATACAGAGAGTGGAGGAGAAATGGTTGATGGGATTTTAACTTCAGGGACCAAGTCCACATATGAAATCTCATCTCAAGAAGAACTTATTTGTTGATGATGACATTGAAAATGAATTGGAGATAGAAAAATAAGATGCTTTGAATGGAAGTTCCAGTTATGAGAATCGGGAGCTAGGAGGTAATATGTTTTAGTATCGATTGTAATTTGTAATCAACAAATTGAAAGTTAGAAAAGCTACAACTGATGGAAATTATGTTGTTTTTTGGTGAGTTTTGTATACTTCTGAAAATTGAGCTAAATTAGGAAGTGAATTTTTTTCACAATTTTTGGAAATTTAGCTGAATTAAGACTAAACATTTTCTTGACTTTTAAATTTTTCCAAACAGAGGTTATAGCAAGGCTAATATGGACAGTAAAATTAGATTTAAACAAAAAAACTCGGATGTAATTCTAATTGCGACATGCAAAACTGACAGTTACAAATTATAACTAAATTAGTAGCATTGGGCCCGCGCTAGCGCGGGCTTCTACATCTTTTATATATACTAGTTTAACCGCACGTGCAATATTTGATTATTTAAAATTAAATGATTTCGCCTATTGCGGAGATTTTTAATAAAGTGTAAATGTTCAAATCACTTTTCAAAAATCTTTCACACTTTAATATAATAATATAAACATAAATATATACACACATATATATTACCACCAGAAGTTTCAAGTGGTTGATGGATCATTACTTTTGTATTTGCTATATAATTTTTCTTTCCCTTGTTGCCATAGGCTAAGAGAGACATATCAATTTGAACCATATTTGTGTTACGATTTTATATATATATATATATATATTTAGAATCTTTCTTTATTTTTAAAGTCAAATATTTACAAAAATCATTGATTACATTCTTAATACGTACTTAAAACTTTTTAAAAACTGACATTTCTTAAATTTTTCCTATTCTAATAGTTTTATATTTATTCCTAGATTTTTTAAATCTTTTTAAAATCAAATTTAGTTGATTTAGAATTTTTAATCAAATGAAAAAGTATCAGTTGTCATTAATTTTGATGACTTCTAATAAGGATAGGTTTTACCATAAATATATTTAATTAATTTTTAAATCTTAAATTAGAAAAAGATATTTAAATTCTGATAATTTCTAATAAGGAAAGGCTTTACCATAAATATATTTAATTAATTTTTAACTCTTAAATATTAAAAAAAAATAGTGAAAAGACGATTTTGTCTAAAGTAAGAACCTTTTCATGAAGGGCAAAAAGTTCAAACAATAGTTTTAAGGTCCTTCACACTTTTAATTTATTATATATATAGTTATATATATATATATATATATAGTTATATATATTCTACTATTAGCTTTATTATTTATATTCAGAACTTTTGGTGTCAACTTATCAGTCGAGTTCGAAGCCAGAAGAAATATTTTTTTCAAGCAAATTTCCCAACGACAAGTGGAATATACATCTAGTCTCACTTTTTGTTAGAGTACTAAATAGAAATATGATAATTTATAGGGAAGAAATTGTATTTATTTATTTGTTAGTAGTTCAAGTTTATAGGGAAGAAATTGTATTTATTTATTTGTCAGTAGTTCAAGTTGTCACGCCTAAATGCATATACAAACATACAGCTTAAACGATTAACAAATACTTTATTTATTTTTATGTGTTTACTATTTCAAAAATAGAATTTAACTTTTACTTATTACTTATAACATATTAAAAAAATATAATTAATTTTTTAATGTACCCATGGCATTAACTACTTATTTCCCAAGACTTGTACTCCCACCGTCCATCGTAACTATTTATTTTCCGAGACTTATGCTCCTTCCGTCCATCATTATCTGTCCACCTTTTTATTAGGATAAGAATTAAGAAATAGTAAATGATAAGAGTAGTTTTACAAAGAACCCTTCGAATATAATACTCTCTCCGTTCAGTTTTACTTATCACAAATTTTTTAATTTTATTTCTACTTTTACTTGTCATTTTTGACATATCAAGAAAAGACAATTTCTTTTTTCCTCTTTTACCCTTTGTATTAATTGTTTTTTCTCCAAATTAATTTTAACATACAATATAAACATCATTTAATAGGAGTACTGTGGTAAAGTAGCCATTTTATTAATTATTTTTCTTAATTAATGTGTCAAGTCAATTGTAACAAGTAAAACTAAATGGAGGGAGTAAATTCTATGCCTTGAAAAATACATTGTGTATTGAATAGTATTTAATAGTAAGAGTAAAATGGATAGAAATAGGTAAATTATCTATTAATTTTATAAACTGGACAAATATTATTGAACATCCCAAAATAAAAAGTGGACAAATAAAGATAGACGGAGAGAGTATTAAACATCAATTATTATGGGCATTATGCTAAAATCCTCATATCAATCATTGTTTCTTGAGGAGCGTATAAAGTCCAAAGTGAACAAGTAAAAGTGAACGAAAAGAGTAATAAAAACAAGAAAAAAGGGGCAAAAATATCCCTATAATTTAATTTATTAGCTAGATTTATCCCTAGTCATACTTTAGTGTTAAATATACCCCTACCCTTGGTAAACTTAACAAAAATACTCCTACATTTAATACTTTTCCATATGTCTTAACATTTGGGTGAGATGGATGCCACGTGGCATGCCACCTCACCACCTGATTTTTATTTCCTTAATATTTTTTTTTCATTTTCATTGTTAATTTTTTTTCTTTTTCCTTTTTTCCTTTTTTCTTTACCTATTTACAAAGTCTCAAATACAAAAATAAATTTTCCTTTCTTCCTTGATTAAAAAATAAAATAAAATCTTTCTTGAGAAAATTGAAAGAAAGGTGTCATTTAAGTTTTGAATGAAGGATTGGTGACATTGATCAATTTAAAGGGTCAAATATAATTAGCAAACTTGATTAACTTAATTGTCGACTTGATTAAGATTTTCAAAACTTTTGAATCTTTTCAAAAAGATAAATCAACTCACACCTATCTCCTCTCCAAATCATCAACTGTCTCTCTCCTCTTTCTCTCGACAGTTTCTCCCAACCAACAGTTCTGCGAATTTCTCCTTTCAATCCCGGTGACTTCAATCTCCAGCGACAAATAGTTGGGCATCGAGTTTCTTTTCGACTTTCAACCATCAATCGACGTGGCAACCTTGCTCTCCGGCCACAACAGCTTTGAGTTCTTCATCGTCCCTTTTCTTCTTTCACAGGTAAAAAATTATGGCCTTTTAAGTTTTGAAAAAAAAAAAAGAACTTGAGTCAACTTCTCTTCTAGTATTGGTTAATAATTTTAATATTTGTTGCTTTAATTTGAAATGCGGTCTGAATAAAACCCTAATTTCTGATATTTCTTCTCTTCACTTTTTGGAGTGAAATATGTTTTTTTTATTTGTTGTATTTTTTGAAGTTTGATTTTCGTTGTTTGTGTTTGTACAAACAAAACAACGATGTTGGTGTTTTTGGTGTTACACCCGTTGCTGGGTTTATTTGTTCTTGTTCTTGGTAAAAATGGTGATATTGTTGTTGTTCTATTGAACCATATGATGCAACAGATTAACCATCTGACGCAACAGATGAAACATCCGACGCAACAGATTAACCATCTGATGCAACATATTAAACACCTGGTGCAATAATTTTACAATCTGATGCAACAGATTAAATATTTATTGCAACAAATTTACCACCGGATGCAACAGAGGAACTAACCGATTTAAAATCTGATGCAACAGATTAACCTTTCGATGCAACAGATCAACCATCTGATGAAATGAAGGGACCATCGGATTAAAAATCTAATGAAGCATATTAATCATCTGATGCAACAGATGAACCTTCTGATGGTTAAAATACTATCAACTATTCAAACAGGACATATCCAAGACTTGATTTTTTCAACTGATTATTCATGTGTTGCGATAGACGAACCTTCTTTTGGAAGAAATCTAAACAATATTGATCGTTGATAATAGTTCGAACAAATCTCTCATATGTTGCAACAGATGTGTGATCTGTTGCACAGACAAGTCATCTGTTTCAACAAATGAGTGATTTACTTTTATTGCTGCAATAGATTACTCATCTGTTTTAACAGGTTAGTTATGTGTTCCAACAGATTACCTACATGGTACAATCAATACGTGATCTACTAGAACTGTTATTTTATTGTTGTATATGCTAGACATACTGTTATCCTTTTTAACGATGCATTATTCAATTATAATCTATTTTATGTTTCTATTATTTTTTAGATAATATGGCTTCCAAAAGTCTAAGTAAAGGAACAAGTGAAGAAGCTAGGCTACATCCACCACTCTATGATCTTATTTTACAAGCATTATCTCAATTAGGAGAAGAATATGATGAACATGGAGAGGAGAAATATTTCAAAAGAGATAATCCAAATGCTAATAGCCCTTCCACCGAAGAGTTAGTCAAAACTTTCAGCATTGATCGTTATTCTGTGAGAATGCAGTGTGATGGTGCCATAGATTTAACGGGTGATTTCGTGGTTAAGTCATCCATGGAAAAATCCTTCGACACCTTCAGAAAAATACTTCGATAACAAAAATTGGATGCTTATTTCAGGGACAGCTGCTTTGGGAAATATCTTGATTTGTCGGAGGGCAACAGTGCTCGTTTCCAAATAAAAATGGTATATGATCTTCTCAAGCATAGGTTTATTTATGAAAATAAAGATAAGATGGATGGGGTGTGGATAAATTACTGTGGCATGCCTATTTGTTTTGGTTGAAAGGAGTTTGCCATAGTTACTGGACTAAAATATTATCCTCCTTCTCTTTCTTAAGTTATACCTATTCTAACCCAAAAAAAGCACCTCCCACACCCAAAAAAGACAAAGACAAGTCGAGTGATCATGATGACCTGGTGTCCATTGTTGGTCCAAGCTTTAAAACTAAAAATTTCATAGAAACATTGAAAGGTAAAAGAATTTTAAAGAAGCACAAGCAATCATTGTGCTTGGTTTGGTTTGTACATAATATTCTTTGGGCGGGAGACATTAACAACAACATACGTGTTGGTTTAATAAAGTTCTCCGAGGATCTTGAGGCATTTAACAGCTATCCTTGGGATTATGAAAGCTTCAAAATGACTATCAAATATTTGTTGACTCCGTTAACGCCAAAGACAATCAACTTATATGGTTTTCCATGGGCTTTTATCGTAAATGTTTCTTTTATTATGATATGATTCATTTTTTTATTAAATAATGGTTTTGATTTATTGGCGTTATTTTATAGGCTTGGGCGTTTGAAGTCATTCTTTATTTGAGACAACAAGTGAACTACCAGGAAACTTAGTTTACTATTCAAGAATCTTGAGATGGTTGTCGGCCAAAACTAGTAAAAATACAAAATTTCTTGATCTTTTCAACCACCGAAGGATGCAGTAAGTATAATTATAATTAAGTTTTTATTTTAATTAATGATTTTTTTGAATGATCTAATAATCATTCTAATATATGTAATGATTTATGTTAGATTGTACATCTGTCGCTTATTTCGACCAATTGAGAGTTGAAGATGGCATTTTTTCTTACTTTACGGTCTGTGTAAATTTTATCGGACCCTAAGATCATTAATAGAATAAAAATGAAATTGTTTAGAGAAACAACCATCACAAGAAAAATTATTTTGGAGGGTGGGCTTGTTGTTGTTGATGGTATTGGTGGTGATGGAGTTGTTAGTGGTGGTAGTGATGTTGTTGTTAGTGCTAATGATGCTCCTCTTACAATTTTTAAAACAAACCATTATGAGTATGATCATACTGGTGTAACGACCCAAAATCGTCTCCCGAGACGTCACACGGTGCCTAAGGCTACGAGTAGCCCCAAGCTAACCCTTAGAGCCAGTTTCCACCAATGACACTCAATTCAAGATAAGAATGGACTCAACACTAGCATAATCATATCACATGAAAGGAAATATGGAAAAGATACTCGGTCCATAAGACCACAATATAGAGAAATCTCAACAAAACCACAATATCGAACCCTCGACACGTCACAAGTCTGACACTAGTCTGACAAGCCTCTACAAATCAAAATCTAAAGAGTTGTTGGGACAGGTCCCCAACTGACTTGAAAGGAACTGAAGATAAAACATAGTCTCTTAAATACGGTAAATATCTGAAGATCGGTCCTCGAATCATGAGGACTCACCACTGTAGAAAACGTAGGCAAGGTACTCGAAGAATCACGGGAGAGGCTGGGACTGAGCACCTGAACCTATATTATGACACAATGTAGCACATAGACATATATGTGGATTGGAATGTACTGAGTATGCGGGGTTGAATGCATATGAAAAAAATATTAACAATCTCCTTTAATCAAATCATGTATGCATTATGAGACGACTCACATGGCTTGAACAAATATAAAATATAAAGCTCATAAGTCATGTAGAATGGAGCATGTAACACAAATCTCGTGAGTCATCATTGTTTAATCTCAAAATTAGAAATCTTCTCTTATTCTCAATACCCAAAGGCTAAGGGACTTTGAACAATACTTTCAACTCATGCATAAGTCTCATGGAGAGTAAAACTTCTTCAATGCTCAACATTTCATAACTATTTAGAACTCATATACTTGGAATTCGGAATCATATAACTTGAAAATATACTTGAAGGTATTTCATTCACTTTATGAAAATATCTCATCTCAAGCTTTAGGGAAATCACTCCATCTCAAATGGAAAGGCATTCTAGTTTTTGGAAATAACTTATCTCAAGGCTTTATAAAAAGTACTATAACAAGGGAAGATGTTTTAATTTAGGAAATAACTTACATCAAGAAAATACTTTAGTTGGGGAAACATCTTTGCAATTCAACCATTTAGGAAAATAGCTTATAGGGAAGGAAAATAAGTATTTGATCTCGAAGTCTAAATGTCAAGGGAGGTCCTCGTAACTGACATAAACCATGCGAGCTACATGGAGTCCAACGTTTTGTCCTCCTAAGAAAGAGACCCCACATTGGGGAGGAGCGTCCTACTCTTGCCAGGGAGTATAACCTAGGTCTAGTGATCACTAAATGAAACTCGGCCTCGGGCCCAATCATAATCATCATAAACTTGGCTTCAGGCCCAACCTACGGTGGCACGTAGTTTTAGGGTACGAAACCATAGTAACTTATCCACTCGGTGCTAAATACTACTCCGTTTAGATTATCTGCGCTCATCTCATAAAATCCACTTTTAGAATAATCATATGGTTCACCACGAACCCAATAATCAAATCGATAATTTCATATAGTGAAGTGGATTTCAAAGCTCAAGGACCATTAGGTCAATTCATTTCTTAATCATCTCAAAATACTCAAAACATGGGTGCTCATAGCACAAGAGTTCATAATTTCACAAGTCTCAAATAGGGCTTACTAACCCATTATTCAATCTCAAGTTAAAG
This sequence comes from Capsicum pubescens, assembly GCA_030864215.1. Lineage (NCBI taxonomy): Eukaryota > Viridiplantae > Streptophyta > Magnoliopsida > Solanales > Solanaceae > Capsicum > Capsicum pubescens. The sequence goes on from CM061542.1 coordinate 212,027,547, forward strand.
CTTATCAAGAGCCTAATATATAGCATATAGATTCATAAATCATGTGGAAATCTAGGAATTTCAGCAAGTTACCTCAAAATCTCAATATAGCCATATGCTTCAATATCTCAACAATGCAAATATTATCTTATCAAGGAGTAAAATCATGGGGTTTATACCCAGCTGTAAATACTCAAGAAAACATGTAGAAACCATGTCATTTGACTCTTAATTCATGGGAAATATCAATATAATGCATTCAATAATAATGGGTGAAAAACCCAATTCAAATTCATGTAAAAACCTCATATACATCAAGAATTTCATGATGTAAATAGCCTTTTGGGCACAAGGGTGAAAGGGTTACCCTTGTTCAAAAATCCCACATACCTTGAATTAGAAGCTTTTGATGAACTCTCACTTTTGGAACTCTATTCGTGCTCTAGAATGAGGGTTCTTGAGGTCCTTAACTTGGTAACCTTGAATCTTGACTCAATTTAGGAAATCCATGGTGGATTCTTGAGATTCTTGGAAGAGGTTTTGGATACTTAGGGTTTATGTTGAGAGAAAACTTGAGAAAAACCTCATAAGATGCTTGTAAATGGCTTTGATTTAGTTTTTTCACGATTTTATAGGCTTGGAAAAGGTCCAAAGTGCCTTTTTAAACAAGCCTCTCTGTGACGCGCCAGGCAGTTAAATGATGCAGTTTTACGACTAAGGCTTAAATTAGCCATAACTTCTTACCCGAGTGTTGGATTTGGGTAAATATTATATCGATGAAAAGCTTATCAGATTTCCCACGTGACAAAAAGTAAAAATTAGGAAAATTCTATATGGTTAACATGTTACTCACTTACAAAGAAACTTCTCAATCTTTTAGGGCCGGAATCACGCCTCACTCGACATGCCCTATGGCTCAAACTAAGAGGGAACTTTGCGGGGCCTTACAACTGGTTATACAGATTTTGTCTCTCCTAGCGAATATTTTGCATGTGAATGTCAAGATTGCAAGGCAAAATATAATGTAGTGATTAATGTTATTAATGCATTAATTGCTTCTATAAAGGAATTGACATCTAAGAAGGGTGTCATTCTATCAAAAAGGATTTTATATCCATCCACTCCATTAGAGATTAAGTCTAAGAAAAGAAACAAAGTAATTTCCAAGGCATTATCAAGCATCCAAAAAAGAAAATTGCATCTCTTATGTCTGTGTGTTGTACTATTGAGCAATGTACAAGGGCCACAAGAGAGCATCACGAGCTAGAAAAAGTGAATATAGATCATTTGTTCCAACTAACAAACAGACACATAGCTATTTCAATAGATGACATATCTGCTAAAAATTATTAAACATATATATACATTTGTTGCAATAGTTGACTAACATGTTGCATCAGATATAGTATCTGTTGCAACATATATCTCGCCTATTTTAGCAAATCAAACAGCTCTACGTACCATTTTTATTTGTACCAAAAGATGACTTATCTGCTGCAATGGATGGGTTATCTATTTGGATAAATTAAATCAAGACTTCCTACCATTTTAATTTTTCCAAATAGATGAGTCATATGTTGCAACAAATGGTTCATCCATTGAAAATTGTCATATAGGTTTTCCTCATATTATAATTTATCCCAACAGTTAATCCATCTGTTGCAACAGAAATATAATCTGTTTGGGACAATTTAAAACAGGAGGAAGACCTGTTTGATTTGCTAAAATAGATGAGTTATCCTTTTTTATTTTTTTGTATCTCTATAATTAGTATAGACCAATCCTATATTTCCAAGTGTATTTCACTATAGAAGCTACTGCTAAATGTATTAACAATATGCTACTTGATGTTGGGTGTATTTATGCACTCTAGTGTTACTATTCTAGCCTTTTTAGCCTTGTTTTGAGGATGATTATTATGATATATATGTTGATAATGATATAAATGAGAATTTATATGTCCAAGTATATGTTTACAATATTTAATGGTAGTTTCACATGAGTTTTGATTCAATTTGAGCATTTAGAGTTCAACTGAGAAAACTGGTGTAACTAGCTTGAGCTAGGTGTTTTTCTAGTCTATTGTGTTGAGTTCTAATGTGTTTTAATTAGTTACTAAGGCTTTTATTATGTATTTATATGTAAAAAAACTTATTTATAATGTTCAAGGGTCAATTGAATCAAGAGAAGAGTCAAAACAATGAGTTAAAGCTCAATATGAATTTAGCCTATGCTTAGCTCGTGTTTCTAGTTCAACATTGAGGATGTTGTGCTGTTTTGAGCTCTAAATTGTTGTGTTTAATGCTATAGTATGCTTGGTAAATGGATTATGATGTTATATGAAGGATATACAAGCTTTAAATCAAGTGGAAACAACTTAAAAGGGCTCGTAAATGACCACGGAAGCATAAGATGCAAGTTGGACACCAATTCGGACCCCTGAAAAAATTTGAGCGTGTGTAGAGTTTGTGTTTGTCCAATTGGCACGTGCTCCATTCCATTAGAGTCAGAAGGATCCCAAAATGGTGAAACACCGTATCTCAGAGCCGTCCCAATTCATAATTGTCCAAAAATAGTGTCTCAACACAATTGCACCGCTTAGCGCCAATGACCAAAATCAGGAGTTAAGTGCCCAGTTATGCCCAGGATGCCATTTGACACTGTGGTGCGACGCACCAATGATCAAAATTGGTATAAAAGTTTCGAACTGAAGGAAAACGACATGGAACCCTAATCTAATTGGGGTTATGACTTATATACTATAAATATAACGTCTTAAAACACGTTTTGGGACATCTTGGAACCCCTAGATCACTTGGAACAACATTGGAGGCTTCCAAAACTTATTTTTAGGTTTTTTATTCTTTAATTGAGCTTTCTTTGAAGGTTTTAATCATTCATACAATTAATTGGATGTTGATTATGGCTATGAGTGGCTAAAAACTCCCTTTCCGGGGTTGAAGCCAAGAACATGATTATTATTGCTATGGATTAAGTTTATTTTCTTTGCTTATCAATATTGGTTGTTTGTTTATTCTTGTTTCAACTATTTTAAGGATTCGCGACCCTTAGACTATATCCATTGTCAACCTTGTGAACTCGAGAGAGGGAATAGGGAGATAGAACATGAGAATAAGCAGAGTATGGTTCTTGATTCTTTATAAAATAGAAACTTGAATTAGTATCTAGGATAGGAATGTACTTATATACCTTACTTGATTCTTATGTAGGATGATTTTTTTGAGAACTTAAGTGAATTATTGTATCCCCACTCAACGATGTAGGTGTAAGGTTCAACTTAGGTAATAGATTAGAGGTTGGAAAACCATAATCGCGCAATTTACCCTACGAATCAACAACCAAGATAAGCAAGTTAACAAATGAACTCCAATAGCATAATATGATTGCTCAGAGTGCTTCAACCCTGGGTTTTCTCCTATTGATCGTTACAAGATCTTTACTTTACGCATTATTTAATTTACTTGCAATATACAAACTCAATTCTCTCTTTTGGTTACTCTCGCATCAAGTGAATATAAATTGTGAACTGAAATCAAATCGTTTCCAAATCTAGTCTCTGTGGGATTGATAACTCGACTTTCTTGAAGGCCACTATATTACTTGGTAGACCATGTACACTTGCGTGTGCACTTGGGCACTGTCACTACTCTTTTTATGAAAATACGAAGAAGCGAAAGCACAGAAACCATACGCAAGCGACATTAAAGATCCACGATGACCAAAGTCGAATTTCATAGCACCAGATGAAGAACAACTTGTCCATATTGAGTACATCTTTATAGCTTGAGTCTGTCAAAGTAACAACCTCACCCCTCCTTATGAATTGTTGGCATCAAAACTTAAATTATTGATTTAATTGTTGAGATCTGTACTCATAACAATTTTTTTATATTTTATTTATTTGTTGATTTATTTCATGTAATTTCTAAAGGCTTCGATTTACTTTATTTCTAAAAGATTGTGTGATATCTATGATGATGTGTTATAGTTTATCACATGAGGTTGTTACATTGACTGCCCAAGTTAGAATAACTGTTTAAGCTAAAGATCATGCAATGTTAACTTGTATCTGTCAAATTTTGATGATGTCCTGACAGTAAAGATATTTTTGGGGTGTTTTTACCTAGATATATTTTGTACTAGATACATAACAACAAAACATGTATCATTCTATATGAATATGTATCTTGTTCATTTTTTGCTATTTCAGTTTCCTGCATTTTTCCTTTAATTACCTTAGATACATAAAGAATTTAATTTGTATCTCTTTCAGTTTTAATCATTACAGTTGCCTGCTCTAATATATATTCTATTTTATTGCAGTTTGGACAGTATGTAGATGTCATCATGTACTACTTACGGAAGAAGTACAAGAACAAAAAAATTTCAATCAACAGATACACTACCACAAATTGCTTTTTCAAAGTGTACATCGATAACGCATATGTGAATTACTATGAAGTTGATGTTGGTAAGGATCTTACAACTCGAGATGCATCTGTAAAGACTGATGAGGTTGCTGATATGGAGATGTCATTGATTAACATCATCAAGGGATTGAGTCCATGCGCAGGTCAGCCTTGGCATCTGGTTAATGAGGTCTTTGTACCCATTAACTGTGATGATGCCTTTCACTGGGTATTGGCAGTCATTGCTTTAAAGGATCGATGCATTCGTGTGTACGATTCAATGGCATCTTCACAAAAAAAAACACAAACAAGTGAGATTGAGAAGTTGGCTATAATGATTTCGACTTACCTTCAGTATAGTGACTTTTTTAGCAAAAGGTACCAATTGACTGGACTGTACTGGCATCCTACAAGGGAAAGACCGAACGTGATCCATTTCAAGTGGAATACGTATCTTAGATAGCACAACAAGATTCTGGAAGTTTGTAAGTATTACATTACTTTTTGGTTGGTTTCATTAACGTATACGTGTGTATGGGTATTTTTAATTAAATTAGTAATTGTTATGCAAGGATTGTGGTGTATTTATAGTTGTCTATGTCGAGTATCTAAGCGAGGGATTAGGCATTCCATCTTTGGGTATTGATGCTCAATACCATCGTCTGAGATATTCTAGTCTTTGTGCAAGTACGGATCTGAAAAAATAGAGCATGGCTACTTTAGTGAGAATGACGATCCACCAAGGCCAAGGAGCAAGTTTGCACCAAAAGAAAGAGACCGTATTTTGCATATTCAATAGTTGTTTATTTATTGTCTAGTTGGCTATTAAAAACGTTGATGATGTTAGAAACTTTGATGATGAAAGTGATGTTAGATAAACATATATTATACTTTTTTAATGATTAAATACTTATATTTTGACATCCATTATAATGCAATGCTAACATATTTAAATATATATTTATGTTTCGTTATATATTTTTCTTACACTTTATACAGACATTGTATTAGATACATATTTTAAAATATTTTACAACTATACGTGTCTAAAATAAAGAAACATATATTACAATATAATGGTACTAACCATCACAATATTGCATTATTGTGTATCTATAATAATTTTTGTTCCTACTAATACGTGTTGTCTCTAACGTGCATAACAATTTATAGCTTAACTTAATAGATCTAACTCTTAAAACCGTTGACATATTAGAGTTTACAAGTGGTACAAATTATTTAAACTTGTATCTATTATTTTATATGAGATACATCTTATCATATTGTATGTATCTATTAGAAGAAAACATATTTTACTATATAATGATAGTGACCAACAAATTATTTAATTTTTATGTATCGATAACCATTTTCTGTTAATCGAAATACATGTTTGACTATACCCTGCATAACAAATTAAAGCAAAACTTATTTACTACATCTTAATAATGCAGACAAATTATATTTTACAATTGATACAAATTATTTAAACTTATATCTATAAATTTATGGAAGATACATTCTATAAGAATGTGCAACTTTTTAATCATTTAATATGACAGAACTATTAATATACAATTTAATAACATTGTCAGTTCAATATATCTTTAATTTCTATCTGATATGTAACTACAGAATACATCATAAAAAACATAAATAACAAATTAACAAAGGAACAAAAAAGCTATTTATTTCGATAACTGTCTTTCTTAAAAAAAAATTAGCAAAAATAGCAATATCATCAATTAAAATGTCAAATCAAACAAATAAAAAATCCAGCAACAAGTTGAAAAATATTTCAACATTATTCATCAGCCAACTACATGGTCACTCCTCCTTGGAAAAAAAGTTACAAGTACGCCTGTTGTGACCTTCATAACCATATCTCTCGCAACAATTACTACTGGATGTGATTGTTTGACTTGATTGCTTGTGCCTGTTTTTCTTTGGCCTTTCAGGTGGACGTTTGTATTTTAGTGACAACACAACTTCGTCCATAACTTCTTGTGGCACAATCCAGTCCTTCTTATCGGGCATTGAAAACATCAATTCTTGATACGTCTTACTTAATGTTTCATGATAGTAAAACTCGGAGCAATAAGGCTTCATATCAACTACATTCTTGCTTTTTAGAACTGCAGTCTCATGTTCACAAGTTATCTCGTCCAATTGGAATCTCCCACAACTGCAAGTCCTCCTATTAAGACTTTCTATCTAATTTCTGCCGTCATCGTAAATCGAATACACATATGTTGATGACGCACTAACCTACAATATTACTCATAATATGTTAACACATAGATACATATTTATTTTCTTTATAATATTTTTATATCACTTCAAACAAAATAATTGATGCATTTACTGTAGCATTTTTCAAAACAATATTATAAAACAAATAGACTTTTCTAATATCAATCAAACATTATATAATATGTCAAACAAAAATAAACATCTAAACTTACCTTAAGCCTTGAAGATTTTAAAGTATTTAGCTGAAGAATTTCTTCGAATCTACTACCAAGTGACGTGTTTGTCTAAGATGCTCTTTCTCTATTCTTGTAGTTCCACTTTCTAAATAATTTTTTAGCCTGCTCTAGAAATTCGATTATCGACAACTCACGTGCTAGCTTCAGTTTATCATTTATACACTCCGTTATATTTGAAGTCAGCATTCTACCTCTGTTAACAGTGCATACACGCATGCACACTTTTCAAATCCAGCATCCTCAAGATAAGACTTTACCCTCTGATCAATTTTCCCAACTTGATTAAAAAAATCAAAATCATCTTTACGGTATGCCTTGGCAATAGCATAGTAAATATCGCTAAGTCTATCTTTACTCTTCTTGAAGTTTGTGCAAACATTCTTCCACAAGTGCCAAATGCAGGCAAGGTACGGTACATTTGGATATACAACGCTGACAATCTTTATTATGCTTTCATGATGGTTGGACACAACACACATACTTTTGCGCTCTCCAGAAGCAATTCTGAAATTCTCAAAAAACCAAGTCCATGAATTGTTATTTTCACTATCAATCACACCATACGCTAGTGGAAGAATGCGTCCTACAATTTTGATAAATAAAAAACTCATGATGCTGATACAACTAAACAATTTGTCAAACAAAAAAAAAAGAAATAATAAATATTATTATCTGAATGACATCACAAAATAATTATATATAAAAATAAATTTTAATTACTTGCTCTACCAAGCGTGCTTGCGGAAACAAATGTACCTTTATATGCTCCACTCAAATATGCACTATCAACCACAACTACAGGCCTGCAATACTCGAATCCACTCTTCAAAAGTTGCAACGCAACGAACCGAACAAATATACGAATTTATTATCCTCTTCTTTATGCATTTTAATATGTGAACCTGGATATACAGAATTTAACATGTATACATATCAAGATATTTGTCGATAACCATCCGCAGGTTTCCCCCTTAACATCTCAATCATACGTTCGTTAGCCCTCCAAGACTTCTGATAGTTAATGTCTACACCAAAAACATTTTTAATGTCTTCGATTATATCATTCGGAGTGTGTATGCTCTTGTAATTGACAAGTTTTGGAGTAGCAAAATCACTAACAAATCCAACTGTAGCTTGAAGTAGAGTAAAAACTCTATCTTTCAACGAACATGTGTGGACATTTTAGAAAGTTCTAACTTTAAAAAGTTCAGTTTTTCGCCGACATGATGCTTTAAATATCCCAACACAATCCTCCGAACAGCATCATAGGACATAGCTGAATCAATAAAAACAAAACTTCAAAAAAAAATTCTTCACTTACTGCCAAAAAGCAGATTAATAGATACATAAACCACACAAACTTGTACAACATGTATCTAAAATAAAACTATTATGTTTGTTTCGTATGTTCATATATATTAAACTAAAACACAACGAGATACATAGTTAAACATAAATATATAAACTGAGATATAAGATGAGCAAAATGTATCTTTAGCATAAAAAAATGTATCTTGGCTTTATTAATTTGCTATCAAAAATCTATGTAAAATAATAATCGACAAACGTTAGATACAAAATAAAATTAAGGTACAGATTATTAACAACAACTGATACATAAAAAAACATAACATACCTTTTCTTGTCCGATCTTTTAGCATAGAAATTGAAGAAATGCTCAATTGCAAACCTTGCCATAACCGAAATCAGAGTATCCTTATCCTTATAGATTTGCCCAACCTTAACATCACTATGTTTGCAGACGGTAATGATCTTGTTCCCCTTCCTATCCAACAAAGGCAAAGGAGCAGAAGAATTAGATTTGTAACAAATTAATTCCGCAACTTTTTCTAATGGACTTTCCAAACTCATTACTGCTCCAACATCCCCATCAAACAACATTTCACTTGCAGACTTATCTAATGTAGTGATGTTGAGTGAATACGTTTCAAAATCACGCTCAATTTTTCTAATTTCGATATACAGCTTCACACTTATTTCGTTAAGAATCAACAATGGACAAGCATTTCCTTCATCAATGTAATGAGCCTCAATTTTTTCCTGGTTTCGTCTATTTTCAGTTCTCCGGCAATTGTTGCAATCAGTTTTTCATAAGTTACATGTTCACTGATCACGATTCCGTCGCTCTTATAGCCCACATAGTTGATTTCGTCAACCCAAACACCGGAATAACGTAACAATACTGAAATATTCATTTCAAATACACAAACAAAATTAACAAATCAAAAGAAGAAAAAAATGGTCGTCCAATCTTTTGAACAAGCCGTAGCAAGTTTTGCTATTTCAAAACAGATTATGTGAGAGGTTTTTTATTAGAATGGTGGAATAACAAACTAACTTCCATAAATTGTGGGATTTTATCTTGTTTTTACTATAATTAGTTAGATTAATTGTTGTTTTAATGCTAAATTATCCATTACATCCCTTAAAACGTATTAGTTAGTTTAATTAAAACATGTATTCATAGTATGTATCTAAATTAATTAACATGTATCTTCAATGGTCAAAAATTGAGATTTTACGAGATTTTGAAAAAAGATGAGATTTTTTGTAAATACTAATAAACATGTCGTTATATATGTAATTTCTACTATTAATAATTATCAAATATTTTGTGTGTTGATTGAGGTTGATAGGGTATAACATGGAAAGCATAGAGACTAGTATATGTAATGATAGAAATAGCATAATAAAAAGTATAAATAACATAAATATCAACCTTTTAAAAGTAATTACACTCTCTTCAACTTTTTTAATTACTTTACTCTCTCTCCCTATTAATATACATAACATAGCCGACATATACATAACATTCTATGTATATGTGGGATTTTTGTAATATGTTTAGGGAGTTGGGATTTTTTGTAATATTAAAAACATAAGTTGTGTATTTATGTAATTTTTAGTAATAAAAAGGAAAGAATAATTGCATGCCTTACTAGTTTTCAAATTAGAAAAGTTTTATTCTTTTAATTGAAATGAACATTGAAAATTTAACATTTTGAAATACACAAGTATTTTATTTCAAATTTAACAAAAGAAAAAAAAATAAAAAAAAAATGAAAGAAATATGTTATACTTCATTAGTTTCAAATTTGAAATCGTGATTCTTTGAAATAAAATACAACAACAACAAACCCAGTGTATTCCCACCTGGTGGGGTCTGGGGGGTAAGATGTACGCAGTCCATACCTCTACCTCTAAAGAAGTAGAAAGGCTGTTTCCGATAGACCCCCGGCTCAAGACACAAGATACCACACAAAATGATTAGTAAAAATGAAATACACTAATAAAATGATTAGTAAAAATGATACATTTAAGAAATTTTATTTCAAACCCAGCAAGAATAAACAGTGAAGAAACACTATTTTATTGATTTCCAATTTGAATTTTGAGTACTGCTAAATTTCTGAGATTAACTAATTAAATAATCTTCTGATACATGCATGGTGAGCCGTAAAAAAATTTCTTTTATAAGAATAGCTGGAAGAGGAAATGTTTTAAGTAGCTTAATACTAATATAAAGAACAACATATTCAGTGAAATTCCACAAAGTAGAGTTTGGGAAGGATAGAGTGTATATAACCTTATCCTTACCTTTTGTAGGTTGAGCGGTTGTTTCCCAGAAACCCTCCTACTCAAGTGAAGTAAATCAAAGTAGTAATGAATAACAAACGAGACTGAGATATTCAACCGATAAAGGTTTTCGAATGTCCCCATTTGGCACAACTCAGGAGGTATTCTACCATTGAAAGGATTAGTAGACAGACAAGTTCAATAAGACTGAGGTTTCCAAGACTTGAAATATTTGTAGGGATAGAACTATGATAAAATTATCGTCGAAATGAATGTGTGCGAGGTTCTTGGAGATGTTGTCGATAATAGAAGGTAACTCCCCACCACCAGGATTATTTCCAGCTTACTCAGAGTTCTTGAAAGTTAGAAGAATCAACTAAGGACGCGGAAAAAGGCTTCACTCACTATTGCTAACAAAGTTGTTGGACAAGTACAAAAATCATAATTCGACATTTTACTTGCAATATGAGAAGGAAGCTCACCACTCTACGGGTCTCGATTCAAAATCAGGCCATTCAAGCGCTCTAGGAACTTCGCCAACAAGTTCATTAGATCAGAGAAGAAGAAACTCCAAGCCACTCAGCTCGTTATGACCATCCATAGGGATTTCATCGCAAAACGAATTGTTAGAGAGGTTCATATACTGTAATGAAGCAAAGCAATTACAAAGGCAGAGGAATTGAACCAGCAAGATTGTTAGTACTCCCTACATCAAGATACCTCAATTCTTGAGAAAATCCTAATTCGTTGGGGATTTTACCTTCGAGGAGATTAGAAGAAGAACTAAGGTGATTAAAAGTTTCAAAGTTATAAGATATTTCTAGTACATCTCAATAAATTTGTGTTTCTCTACCCTTGAAACTGAAATGCCGATGGTCTGTACCCTCTGCATCCCAAATAGAGGCTTTAAGTGGAGAGTCATCAATGCATTTTAGTACTACCATAGAATGCAGCCAGAAATTTGCAACAATGCAGGCACACAAGTAGGTAGGTTAGAAGACACAAGTTAAATGTCTATGGTAAAGCTCTTGCAAGTGTTAATAACAAAAATACACAGGTCAGTTCATACATATGAACACAACTTTCCACGCATTTTTAGAACAATCTTCAATGTTTGAATCTGTTTATGTCTTGAAAAATAATCAGTACATGCGACAGCAAGAACAGTAGGTGAGAGACTTCAAAACCAGCATCAAGTACAGAGGTTGGGCATACATGCTCCCCCTTCAGGGTTCTGTTGTTCCTTCCATATCCTTCCAGTTACTCGTAACTTAAGCTCCTTTCTCTCCCCTCCAGAAAAGAAAAGGGCCATGTTACGTTGTATGACAAGCCCATCATGGCTATCCCTTACTTTCCTATGACTGTCTCTTATGCTTCGGGGCGTACCCTCCCAGGTAAGTTTTCTTCCATTACCCCCAACTTCCAGGCTGTAGCTATAGTTTCGAGCCTCCATCTCATCTCCCATAAAACGAAGAAATGCCATGTAAACAGGAGCTGTTCCCAGCTGGAAGGCTTCAAAATGGAGACAGAAGCACTGACCAAAACAATTGAAAACCTGAAAAAGAAGTAACAAAATATATAGCACTCAAAAACTTTAGCGAAACTTGCTTTTGAGCTCTGGTGGAAAAAATTAAAATAGTTCCTAAAGGAGTAAAACAAGCACAACATACGAGGTATGAAATTATAACGTGAAATTTCAGTAGCAGAAACAGGAGTGTAATTCTTGATGAATCTTCCAACAAAAGATTAAATTAAGGCGCAGATACGACAAGTCATTTTATCAAGTGTAATGAAAAAGAAAGATATGAAACAGATGAATGCCAAAGATTTACGTAATGCGAATAGTGACTAAGCACCTTCTAATATTGAGCCTTGATGAGATATGAGATGCGCAAATTTGGAAGAACATGTTAAACTCAAAACACAAGGCCAATGTCCTTTTAGTTTACATACTGAAAATAAAACAAAAAGGAGATTTCCAACTTACTGTTAACATCCACGTAGCATTTTCCACTTCTCGAGGATTAGATTTGACATACCGATGGTTGAAAGTGCATCCTGAGTGCATGTCTACCTTGTGATCATCCCTCAAATGAGCAACCAAGTAAGGAATATCACCAACAACTGAGCACTCAGACCCAGCATACGGGCAGTTGTATGGTCTAAAGTTGCAAACTGACTCATGTTTTAGCTTACTGTAATAAGGAAATATCTCAGGACACCCAACAGAGCCATATTTGCAAGGGAGCTCAAGTGATTCAGCCACCTTTTCCAGTGCTAAACATCTGATATCGCCAAGCTCCTGTCTACAAGTGGGACATCGGTTGTGTGCCCTGGCTTTACATGTCGAACAGATTGTGTGTCCATTATGACACTACAGCAATAGCATGCACAAAATGACAAGTAGCCGTTTGGTTTAGAAACAAGTTATGCAGGGATTTTAATATAAGAATCAATAATGCAAGGACTGTAACATGGAGCTTATATTGGGCGTTTGGTTCATTATACTACAATTGGATATACAGTGTATAACATAAAGTTGCGTTTAGTTTAAAACTATATAAGGGTTCAGAGAAAGAGATTTGAGGAGATACTGAAGGGTAGCTTTGTAATTTCAAATGTTTTACCCATTTATAACTAGTCATGGTATTGTACACACATTGGTCTTAATATAAAATAATACATGAATTGATGTATAAGTTATACAGATATTAGAAATGTTGACAATTAGTAACCAAACAATGGATAACAAAAGGCAAGTTATTATACCATGATTATTTTTGCTAATACAACAAATAAAACAAGCCCTTAAGCTTATTAACAAGAAATGAGGTTGCTGAGGTCATTGCTAAAGTTCATATCGTTCACGGTTATGACTAATTGTATTGACTTTTAGCTTACCTGGTTGTGATACTGATTTGGGCGCAGATTGGGTGGTTAAATAGTATATCCAAAGAACTGAATGGCTCCTACTAAATAAGTAGAGGAAAAACTAAGGCATCACTTTGATACAGAAAAATATGGCATCATTGCCAGTGACACTAAAAGCCTCCTAATACCAGTATCAACAGATAAAGGCACATGAATATGTCTTTAAGACATGCATGAGATATTGAGTCAAGAAAATGGACCTTGGCCTAACTTAAAACCCAAAAGCTAGAATGTAAACCATGTTAGGACCTTAGACCTAACTCAATCCCAAAAGATTTAACCTTTGAGGTGAGAATTGCCCAAGACAATATAAAGTGGGAACAGTGTACACATCTCAAAAGCATATGTTTTGCTCAATAACAACAATGTTTGTGGAGGAACCTTCATTCAGGATCATCCACTTGACCCTACATACCACCAGCCAACAGTCATAATAGATAGGATCAATTAATTCATAAAGTTTAACCACATGTCAGTTTAAGCCATAATTACAAACAAAAATCATTGGTTGGTAAGCAACAGCCGGGGATCATAGGATACCTCAATATCTGCAATCAAAACTCATGCCACTGTCGGATGGTATGTAAAACACAAACAAGGTGAAAAGCCTATGTAATACATAGTATCACAAAGGCATAATACATTGCAGTCAGAAATCAAAAGATATTTGTAGTCAGATAGATTGCAGCAATACAACAGTGACACTCTGATTATAGTCAAGAGACTTATAGTCCTGCTTTCTCATCCGTAACCCTAAAGTCCTCCTGAGTGCTAAACGGCTCCTACTATGAAGTTAATTTCACCCTCACTATATACGATAAATACTCAAATATTAAGTCAATCTCATCCTCTCTAACTTCAAATAATCAAAAAATGCCAATTCCAAGTACCACTATCTCTGCAAATTGACATAGATGATCTCAAGTGTTCAAGAAAAATCTCTACATCAAGACAAAGTAATACAACAATAACAACATACCCGGTGTAATCCCACAAAGTGGGTTCTGGGGAGGCTGGGGTGTACGCAGACCTAACCTCTACCTTAGAGGTAGAATGGCTGCTTCCAATAGACCCTAATACCTCAAACATAAAAAAGATTCCAATCATTTAAGATAGATTCTTATGAATATTGTAAATGTTCTTACTCTAAAAGATCTTGAGGTTTTCAAAATGTGTGCCACCCCTTTAGAAAAAGTCAACTCCGCGTATGAAGCATCACGCGCTCATGCAGGGTCAAGGGAAGGCTGCACACTAAAGGGCTATGATACATAAGCATCAGTGGTTGATTCCACAGCTCAAACCACCCTATTTTTTTGGTACATTACACACTAATATGCAGGTCAAACACATACTTAGTTAAGTTCACAATGCCATTAGACCATACTTTCGATGAACCACAAGACGTAAAACAGAAATCTTCTAACCCAGCAGTAAGACAAGTAAGAGATTTTAGCATTGCGTGTAATTACATAGAATGATTAGACAAGAAAAGAAAGATAATCATCAGAATTAGGAGATCTAAAAGTTAACTCACAGAAAAATAAATAATCATCATGCTCCATCCTAAACTTCTCTCCAAGTTATCCTTGCTACTCAATGGGAGATATGTTTTTTTCATAATATAACTTGCTCATGATGCAACTTTGTACTTGAACAAGATAAAGAATTTCAACATCCAACTACGTAATATTTATAGAGTTCGACCAATCTACTATAGATACAGAGCAGTAATGTGCTCATTTGTTCAATCGATTTTTTATTCGATATGTGCTGTTGAAATATTGTACCTCCAGCTTTAATCAAGAGCAAAGATGCTTTCCTCTACTCCATCTTGCATAGAACTTTTCACTTAGGCTGGCGGCACTCATTTGATTTTTCGGTATTCATCATGCCTGTTTATTTCAAGGTTGTTGTGAATCAATTTCTTGTAAAAGGGTTCTCTACTATTCTATGGGACAAAGCAAGAATCCTTATTTTAGTCATTTTATTTCCATATTAAAATGAGAAGAGATCAATTAGGTTAATGTTAGTGTTGCAGTTTCTCCTCTTGTACCGGGTAATTTGGCTAACTGCTAATACGGCTGATGCAGATAGGAAGAAGTCAACTAGTGTTCTTGGCTACTAGATATTAACCCTGGTCTCCAAGGATTGCACCTGCTTCATTAACCATTAGGATACACTTTTGGAGGTAAGACAATATCATTCAGAAAGGTAAAACAATATAATTTTTCTTTTGGCTCCACTAGGGATTTGAACCTGAGACCTCATGATTCTCCTCTATTAATTGACCACTAGGCCGGACCCTTAGGTGCAAAAAGGTAAAGGACCATTAGAGCTAGAAATTTTAGGAAGGGTGTTCATTAAAATAGAAGCTCCTTTGCAAATATTAAAATGGTAAAACCAAATTGCAGCCGCTCGGGATCAAACCCGTGCATGAGACACCTTTGGCCGTTACTGAACACCTACCACCGCTAAGCTACATCCCTCAGATGAGTTAAAGTTGTTCAAACCTTCACATTTAACCAAATAGAATAGCATTTTACCTATATACGCGGTATAAATTTCCGGCGGAGGTTGTTCACCTGACCACCCTTGGTACAAGGTGGCTCCGCCCCTGTGAAGGACTACCCTAATAAATGGTGTCGAGTTTCACACATAAGAACTCTCATGAGAAAAGTGACAGACAAACCACTAACCCACAAACCCCTTCTTGCAATTGGAATTAATTCAACACAGAAGGAAGAAATAAAACACTAGAACAAACAACAATCAACCAAAACTAGTTGGAGTGGTTATATGAACCTTATGTGGTTAGACTACTTCTACAATAACCGCCAACCTCCTTATCATTTATGAACAGATCAGACACGAAAAACTAAATCCACAAATTTAGCAGCTAGACCCAACATACACAGAAGTTTGGGGAAACAAAAAGCACATCTCAATCTAAAAAAAACATCAAAAGGGACAAATTCACCAAATAATTTCCACCTAACTCCACCCAATGCTTCAATAGTCCTATGCAGAACCAATTCTTAGAGTCCACCTAATAAGCCATGCTCCAATAGCTGGAAAGCTAAACCAAATCTAATTCATTCACTAACCATAAACAAACTCCCTAGTTCACACCAATCCCCACTCCTCAACTCACATAATCCATAAAACAGAGAATGAAAAGGATTGCAGATCATTCACCAGAGACTATAAACTGGAGCTTCTAATATTATAATTTTTTATTATAACTGTCTGTGCCATCTTTTACGCAACTCAACTAAATTTCACGGGATACCTACCATCTCCCACCCGCAACAAGTTTCAAGTAACTCTATCTGTCAAGGCTAGAACAGATAGGAAAAAATCACCTAGTGTCTTTTGTCTCCGTTGGGATTTGAACATGAGGTCTACCTCGTAGTTCTCAGCCCACTTCACCAACCACTAGACTTTCTAAGCAATTAGAGCAGTCAAACAGGTAGATAGATCCCCAAAATTAGCCAATATATCATTACAAGAAAATGACTGAATCTATACATCAAAAGATAACACGAGAACCAACAATAAAAATTCAATCTTTCCTCAATCAAACCAACAAAGGGGTTCACAAAAATCCAAAACAAAAAAAAAGGATTTTTTAGCTAACCTGATGGATTGGAGGGTACATAGAATTGGTACAAACGGGACATTCAAGAAGTTCATGAACACTTGTTGTAGAATGAATTGCTGCAACACCATCATTATTACTGCTACTAATATTAATATTATTGTTGTTGTTAGGTGTCTTTGAAGATGAATATTGAGAATGAATAATATGTGGATGATGTAAAGGGATCTCATCATCATCTACACCATCTGAAGATGATACACATTCAATACTATCCAACTCCATTCTTGAAAAAATAAAAAGACCAACTTTTTATTCAGTGAAATCAAGAACGGATGGATTTTAATTTTTTTTCAAATATAATACTATGTGTGTTTGAATTTGTGGGTTTTTGTGGGAATTTGTTGATGGGTTTCCATCAATAATGGGTTTCTTTTCCAAATTATGTGTTTTATTTTTACTTTTTTTTTGTGATTCAGAGATTGAAGAGAGAAGAGAGACAGAAGGACCTTTAGCTTCTGCTAGGAGGAAAGAATGGTGCTTTCTTCCCACTTCTATTCTATTGGTTGCTTTTCTGTTTTTTGGGCTTTAAGACGTTGTCGGTATTTATTCTACGAAAAAAGGTTCAAATACTTAATCAAATTGTTAGAAATAATTTATTTATGTTATGAAAAAATTTATTTATGTTATTATTATAATAAAAATACACTTATTTGTGTCATTATTTTTCAATCGTAACTTAGTGAGCGAAATATCTCGTGGATACTTATACTTGTTCTCGTTTATAAAATAGATATTTTTACTTAGGGTCCGTTTGGATAAGCTAAAAAAATAGCTTAAAAGTGCTTTTGAAAGTGGTAAACTCATTTTAAAAATAAGCAGTTACGTGTTTGCATAAAAGTGTTGAAATTACAAAAAAAATTATTAATGTGTTTGGTAAACAAGTGTTTTTAAGCACTTTTTTTTGTCAAAATATCTGAAATATCCTTAAAGTTGTTAACAATATATAGAGTTGATTATTATTAATTTTTATTTCTAAAATGATTCAACTTAAAATTAATAAATATTTTAATATATATATATATATATATATATTCATGATTATTAATTTGTGTACTAAAAAACCTTTTTTTGGTTAAAAAAAGTTTAAATCATTAAGCAAAATATATATATTACTAATCATTATAATTACATTAATAGATAAATAGTTGTTCACAAATGATACTATTTGCTTGATAAAAAGACTCTTAATTAGAAAACATATTACTCGTTGATTGAGTAATGACTATCACTACTAAAATATTGGCAAATATGAATGTTGCGTCGTGAAATATAGATGGATCATTCACTAATCGTCCATGAAGTTGTATATCTTCAATGAGTATTCTCCATATATTTTGGTTGGTGAATTATTTTTTTATTAGAGAAATTCATATGTTGTACAATAATAATTGTTCAAATTTAAAAGAATATATTAAAGAAGGACAATAATATATAAAAATTCATATTTCATAAATTAGAAGTTTCATACAAAAGAAGTATTAATATAGTTAAAGTTAAGTTCGTCATAAATATAAAAAGAGAAAATATTCAATTAATACAAGCATTAAGCATTAAAAGCTATTTTGGGGATATACAAGGATAATTTTGGAATAAGAGAGAATTTTGAGGGACAAAAATGTCTTTTAATTGGTCAAACTAAAATGGCTTAAAAGCCAAAAAAAAAAAAAAAGTAAGGAATTTGAGCATTTAGTTTTTGGCCTTTTTTAAGTCAAAATTGGCTTTTTTAAAGCAATTTTTAAAATTGTCAAATACTTCTAAAAATAAAAAGTGGCTTTTAAGCCATTTTGACCAACTTATAAGCTCTTCCAAACACCCTCTTAGCCTTTTATCGTCTGAACTCTTCAATTCATCAAAATCCAACATTTTAAACCCTTCTTATGCATATGTGGAATTAAATTATTGAGTTGACAAAACGCATGTTCACACACATTTTTAAAATGCGTGATTCAGGATTTTTAATTTAAAAATATTTATAAAAATTAAAAAAATAATAAATTTAAAGAAAATTTTAAAAAAAGGGTTTAAATTCCAGCACCCTCCCCCTGTCCAGTATCCACCACCCCATCCAGCACTCATCCCGTCCAACACCCTCCCTCATCTCCCCTCCCCACTCTGTCCAGCACCCTTTCGCGTCCCCAACCCCCACGCACCACCACCACCACATCACCAGTTAACCTTCTCTCCCCCCCCACCCCCCAAGTCGTCCCCGTCCCCCATTACCACACCAGCGACCCTTTCCCCTCCCCCCACCCCCCAAAATCCACCACCACCACAGAAACTCCCCCCACACCCCCAAAAAATAATAATAGATTTTATAATATATAAATTGATTAAGTTATATATTAATATGAGCTTATAAATTGTTATTTTAAATTTTTAAATAATGATAGAGATGAATTGTATTTTAAAAATAAATTTTTAGTTTATTATTATTATTTTTTTATTTAATGGTAGAGATGGTTTTTTAAAAATAATAGTAGAGATGAATTTTTTTGTTGTTGAAGTTTTTGATTATATGATATATAGGTGAAATCTCAAGTCAAAATCTCATCGTCGTTGTTGAAAATTTTGATTTTATAATATAAATTATGAGATTTTATAATTTCAAATTGTAATTTTATGATATATATATTTTGATTTATATTATAAATTGATTAAGTCATATCAATATGATATAAATTATTATTTAAAATTTTTAAATAATGATGGAGATGAATTTTATTTTAAAAAATAAATTTTAATTTATTATTTATTTTTTATTTAATATTATTGATTAATAATCTAATAAATTAATTAATGAAGATATTATGGCATGTCATTGATTTATGTGACGTGGATATGACGTGATACTTTTTTAAGGAGAGTGAGACACACACATGGTCAGAAGGGTTTTAAATGTTGGATTTTGATGGGTTGAGGAGTTCAGATGACAAAGGGCTAAGTAAAAGTAACCACTTAAAAAACGGGAACAAGTACAAGGGTTAACGAGACCGTTTCGCCTAACTTAGTGATATGAACGTTTAATAAACCATCAGATGACAAAAACAGTTTTGCAAGATCATCGTTAAAAAGTAATGACATAAATAAAGTTTTTTGTAATGACTGTGATATAGTAAGTTAAATTTTTAACTAGTGGTATAGATAAATCATTTCTAATAGGCCGATGACATATTCGACCTTTTTTCCTTTATGTTATTTGGCTTAATACATGAACATCTTTAAATTTAATAAGGAGTTGTTCGGATTCAACCCTCACTTCCAATTTAAAGAATGTGAGTTCGAGTCACCAAGAGAGCAAGAG
The DNA here is from genome assembly GCA_030864215.1 of Capsicum pubescens. Classification (NCBI taxonomy): domain Eukaryota; kingdom Viridiplantae; phylum Streptophyta; class Magnoliopsida; order Solanales; family Solanaceae; genus Capsicum; species Capsicum pubescens. The sequence goes on from CM061542.1 coordinate 212,047,935, forward strand.
CGGAAGAGTTCCTAGAGAGGAGTTTTTAAAATATATATATATTTAAGTTTACCAGTAAATTTCATTCAGACACTGCAATTATAATTTAACTAAGCATCTGAACACATGATAAAGTACTTTTATTGGTATCTTTCAATTCAAATTTTGCAAGAAGAAAAAATTGTGAGTGTTTTCAAACGTTCATTGTGTATAAGTTAACCACATAAAGTATGTTACATCCTTTAATTATATATACCAATGTAAATTGGAACATCTCTAAGGCATTTTACTAAGGCTAATGCATATAATTTAAGAAGTTGACATATTTTAAGTGGTTAATTTATTGACGTAATGGGCACAACACGACAAAAGAAAATTTAAACGAAAAAGTATAATGAAAATATTTTATCATGTGTTTAGATATTTAATTAAAACTAATTGTAATTTAATTAATTAAATAAAATTTAAACACAAATATAAAGAATTGACTTTGTATTGAAACATTCTATGTTATTTGAGGAAGTATATCACAATAAAATAATAAAAGAATGGCGGGTTAAGGGGGTCATTCAGTCAACACACACATTTTTTTTAATTTCAATGGCCAAAAGGCCTTTTATTTTCATAAAAAGAAAAGACTATGTACATACTCTGATTTGGGCTTAACCCAAAACCGGATGCAAAAAGTCCAAATAAAAAACTAAGCAAAGCTATTTAATTATAGGTAACAAAAAAGTGTTGAAATTTAAAAAGAGTGACTCAAGTTATAACTATTAAGTGTAGGTGATAAATTTATAATTAGGATTTAATAATAATTGACTTTGTTTTTAATAAGTCCCCAAATTTTACTTCTTACACTTTAACCCACATTTTAACTAAAACCCTTAAGTTTTATTTCATACACTTTAATCCAAATTTTAACTAAAATCCTAATTTGTAAAATAGATCTCATCTTTTCCTCCTTTCTCTCTCAACGCTCCAACAACTTCTCCTCTCCCGCGTTTTTCTTTTCTTCATTCTTTTCCTTCTTATTCTTCTTGAGAGGAAAAAAGTTCTCAATTTTGGATTAAATTTTATTTGTGCAACATTGAGAATTACTTGAGAGGTGATTTTTGATCATTTTGAGTTGAAACTTTATATTGTTGATCTTGCCATAGCAACATATGTTTCAGCAACTGCTGCAGTAGGTGCTGAAACAGATGCAGCAACTACTGAAAAATATATAGCAGTTGTTGAGTAATTTATCTAGCAAATACTACATCAACTGCAACAACTACTAAAAAATATACAACAATTGTTGAATATTTATTCAGCAAATGCTTCATTAATCATAACAACTACTGCATATATTTTTAGCAGTTGCTGAATTTATTGCAGTAGTTGCTGCAATATATTCAGCAACTGATGAAACAAAATGTTGTAGTTGTTGAATAATGTATAGCGATTTTTGTATCTATTGTTGCAACTAATGAAGCAGTTGCTGAATAAATTACAGCAGTTGTGATATTTTGATGTAATTTTTTTTCTTTTCTATCGTGATCAATTTATTTTGTTCTAAATCAAAATATCTTCAGGTACCTTCAAGATCATTAGTCATGGACAAAATAGCATTAGGGATTGATTGTCACGGTGAATGGGTTGAGTCAAACAATTATTACATTTGGCGTTGGAAAAATAAAGAAATGGCCGAGACGCTAGCGATGATTGTGCATCGAAATGTCGCATATGATGATTTTGCTAATAAAATCATTACTTATTGTGAACTAAATTGTGATTTGAAAGATATTGCCATCACTTATATGCACAGTTGTAGTGAAAAACAAAAGACTGCTTCTTTTAGAATAAAATATCAACGCAGTTTGAGTACTTATTTGGAAGATGAATCCAGACCCATTTTGAGGGTATACATGATTGACAGATTGACGGATAATCATGATTTATATCAAGACCAACAAATGTTAGATAATGAATGTGGTTGGATGGATATGAGTGTTCCAGATAAAGAGACTGCAGGCCAACAGATTTCTCCAATCGAAGTTGATAGTACTACAAAATTAACTTAGTTTAGTCATGCTCTAGATGATGGAATGTAATTTTACAATGGTATGTCATTTAAGAATAAACAAGAATTAGATTGCGCTGAAAATGGCTTGTGTGAAGAAAGATTTTAGAACCAAGAAGGTAATTAACTCCCATGTTGTGTATTGCTACAAATGTGTCATGACCCGAACCGGGGCCCTGACCGTGACGAGCATTCCCAAACCCGAAGGCCCGGAACGCCCTCTGTCTATCTGATATGCCACACGACACTTAAGTATGCCGCAAGGGTTGGAGTTCCTGAATCTGATATGCCACACGACACTTAAGTCAGTGTATAATAATATACCCGGGTTGTCAAACCACGATTTTAGGCAATGAGTTGCTTGAACTCAAGCCCTCTTCAGGGAACCACCTAACATCTATGTATGCCCATTTTTTACTTTTTCTGTACATGCAACATTCTGAATGTCTAAAATCATGATAGTCTGAAATGTCTATTAGTCTTAGTCTGATATGGCATTGGTCTGAATTGGTATCGTCATACCAAGACTTGCAAGTCATGATTTCTGAGCCATAATACATTAAGCTAAATCTTTCATTTAAAGCATAATATAGACCACCAAAAACATGCAACTGATATAGAAGATTTCGTGTTTCAAAACTCAAGTCAAAATCATGCAAAAACTTCATCAACATATGGTGGTCTAGTGCCTTTAGCAAATCCATGCACTCTTTCATTACATGTATTATGAACAGTAAACATTCATGCTATATTCCCTCTTTAGTGATTTAAAACCATATTTAAATCATAACAAGAGTTCAATCATTTCATATAGTGCTTTTCAAGGATGCATTGCAAAACAATTCATATGCTATGAGAAATCTGAAAAATTCATAATAAGAGGAAATTCACCAAAAATCATGCTCTCAACAAGAATTCATTCTTAAATACATGGTTTCATATATTCATATTCTCAAATCACTTTGGGAAAGGTCAAAAGACCAAAACAATGGTGTTAAAACATTTAATACATGAATATATACATAGATTCAAAAACCCCATTCTAAAATATGATTTTTATATGCCCATGAGAATTTAGGAAAATCCCGCGTACCTCTCTTTCAGAAAATAATGGGTGCTTCTTGAAGCCTGTGGATTGGGAATTCCGAATCTCTAATCAATTTTGAAAACCCATGGTTGAGTCTTGATTTATTTGGGTTTTTAGTTTGAAATCCTTAGGAGTGTTCTTGAGAATTTTTAGATGAATGTGGATGTATTTTGGAGAATTTGGGGACTGAATTTTGTGTTTATAGCTGAATAAGGGTGGGAAAAGGACCATTTTGCCCCCAAAACGGAGTGTTTAAGTCACTTGAAACCATAAGATATGCGCCACATATGATATCACATATATTTACATAGGCGCCGTATATGATATCGCCTATATTTACATAGGCACCGCATATGATATCGCCTATACTTTCCAGTGGCCATGTGCGATTGGTTAGGCGACGCATACTGCTTTGAAAGGCCATAACTTCTTGCTCGGGTGACGGATTTTAGCAAAATTTATATCATTGGAAAGTTAACTCGAAGACCTATCATTTGACACATAGTAGGATCTCTAATTCGACATATATAAAGAGTTATGGTCGATGGAAGCTGACACAAATTACAATGTCCACTAAAACTTAATCGATCGAAATAGTTTCAACTCGTCCTTGAGTTGAAGGACTTTTATGGTCTAAATTCATGCTCAAATGGATTCACATACTACATAAACATTCCAAATTGGCATAGGATTTAAGGATCTGGGATTATCAACGCATCAGAGTCATGGTTTTTATTCTAGCCCGAAATGCGGGGTGTTACATTATCTCCCCCTTGGGATCATTCATCCTCGAATGATGGATAGAATGTCAAAGTCTTAAGGGTATGGGATAACACGAACATGATATGTTCCCTAAGAAAGAATACACTGATCGAAAACATGACTATAAGATTGAAACTACTGATGTTTTAAATGCTTATGCCGAACTTGCATAACCGAGGCATGGAACATACGACTGAAGCTACTCATAGGCTGAATTCTCATAATGAATCATGCATATCTGATGCATGGATCTGTGACCGAGTTGGTCTCATGAATGCAGGACTGAATACACTGATAAGCTGAACTTTTCTATTGAACATGCATTTCTAATGCATACATATCTGACTGAACTGACATATGAACGTATGGCTATATACGCAATAATAACTGATGTGAAGCTTATAATAAGAATCTATGCATGTAACTGAATGAGGTATCTCCCCCTTGGTACCCTATGTACCTCTATGAATGCTCAACTCACTAAGATACTTGGAAAACTGAGGCAATGCACAGGGCATCTACAAATTGAGTCATAACTTAATCCCTTCGCCGTGATCAAGCCTAACTCTAAGTCACAAAAATACAGTATGCCAGACCACGCTATTATTCTAAACCATATGATGCAATCTTCTATATCTCCTTTAAAGATCACATCCTAAGTATAGCATGCCTTACCACTTCAATGACTACTCTGAACTTTTACTATAAAGTCGCTAGTGCATATAGCATTCCTTTATAACAATCTCAACATGTCATTCAAGCCTATCGTTATAACCACATATGAACTTCAAAGCAAGCACTCATAAAGGCATACTTCACATATTCTCTAAACCACTATCAATATCACTCCCACGAGCTACCCCAAGAACATACACATACAAAGTTCCACTAACCATCACATAAATAAAAACTTGGCCCCAAATCTTACTTCATACTTATGGACTTATCTAAACAAGCGTACTATGATCTTCCATAAACAAGGAATAATTACTCACCACCACTATCATCGCATAAGGAAGATTCACAAAAAGGTTAGAACATAAGATTTGGAGGCATGGAATGATACTATATGAAGCTTGACACTCATCTGAGGCCTGAGGAATAGCAAAACAATAATAGAAACTCACCAAAGCACTCTGAATTTAGGGTATTCATGGCTATAAGCTGAATCTCGCCAATCATTTGGTGTAAAACATGAGTTATGGAAACGGAGCACATTATAAAGAGTGAGTACATGACTCTCTATCATATGTATGAACGTGAACTAATCATGAAACTAAATCGTAAAGCATGAGTAGGTATTAGGATCACTGAGAAATACTGAGATAGGAATGGGTTGAGATTCACCCTTAATTTTTGATATTCTACATCATCATGACATCACTACAAGAATCTGAGAGTCTTACTTGGTTATTCGTTTAGTCATCTCCCCCTTAGCTTCAATCCATCATCTTAAGTTTTGGGAGGTACCTTACTAGACTTTAAACTTAACTGTACTCACTGCACTCTGGGTTCTGAAATATGACAATACATAAAATTAATGAAACTTAACCCGAAATATCACACATGAGAGTGGAACGCCCACTGCTAATACTACCTCCTGAGGCACACTCTATCATTCTGTAACCTCAATAGTCATCATCTATTACTCGAATACTTACTAACTTCGAATCTTCATGAGTATCCCCAAAGTTGAAGTGCACACCCTCTAGTGCCTCTACTCTTATTTCTATTAGCACAACTTTCAAGGACTCGAGCTTAGATTATAACACCTAACATGGGTATCACCAAGTTTTCAATGAGCCACTCTATTTCTATCATAGTCTACCAACATAGAAACTTCAAACTTATTTTTCTCTACCATGAGAATCAAGCTCATATCAAAAGTCTCAACGCTATCAATCAAAGGTCCTTAACTTGGCTATTTAGAACACCATATACCATCTAGCTAGTTTTTTTTCCACCTAGCAACTCAACGGTACCAGTAGCCACACACAACATGTAATAGCCTTAGAAAAATACTACAACTTCATACCACCTTAGGCATATTTCTACATCACATATACAATGTCATACTTCATTACGAATCAAATAAACTTAGGAACTTGCATACACTGTTCAAGCCTATAGATCACTTCTATATAACTAGTATCATTAACCAAGAAATCATCACATCCATCTCCATGGCCATCAATTATTTCAAACTTAATGTCTAGTGCTAAACATGATTTACAACCAACCTTACACACAATCCTCACTTAGAAACTATGAAATAAACATCAAGAAACACTAGTACACTAGAACTTCATAACCACAATAATCGATCATGACCTTACGGTTTTCCTTGTCATAATCCATTAGCACGTACTATTTCAACACATCAAGCTTACAAATCTAATCCCACGAAACATGTATCATCAATCTCGTGCCACTATTCACCACCACACCATTTAAATTCATGCCTATAGTCTAACATCAATCATTTACAACCAATGAAGAGTGCAACATAATATAAATATACTAATCCTTCAAATTGGGATATTCTACCCAAATACTTCAAAAATATACTACATACTTTCTCACAAGTATTAGTTTACAACTACCAATAAGAAGAAGGTTAAGGGGTAAGGTCACATAATAGACATGATCAACCTTAAGCTTATATTATAACCATACAATCTTATCTACTTATACGACTTTCTCACATCACACTTACTTACCCCAATGGGCATTTAGACTACCTTCAGATACCCCATATAACAATGAGTCTATACTTACAACCTACTGGCTAATCTAGCCATTTTCATTCATAGCCTATAAGGGGTTTCTATAACCACCTTAAATATCCACTCTGGGCTCTTTCTCTATTTTGAAAGGAAGAAAACAAATAACATTCTGAGTCAACACTTCATCCATGGACTACCATATAAGCCATAAATGGTACCACCACATTAGTCTACCATCACGAAATGGTAAATCATTCTCAATCAACAGTTATTCAACTATAAATATTTAATTACAAAAGTCACCCTCACTCTGACCTCTAACCTTATGACTTCATATCACAAACTTCTTGGTTTAATTTCACTACCAATAGGTCATGACACCGACACTCTAACTTATACTACTACTCGGGTGGAAATACAGTTCCAACAAACACAAGAACAACAAGATGAACATCAAGTTGCTAGTGAATCAAAATAGGCCTCACGCGGCTTCACTAGACTTTTGTTTTCAACAACACACTAATATTAAGATTGCAAGAGATAGAAGCTTGATACACAATATTCAATGACTCAAGAATACACATCTTACTCTTGTCTTAACTGAACGCCTCATAAGAACGAGGACACAATTTTACACTAGGGAACTCCTCTTCCATCCTTTGTGGGACTTCTGAAATTTTCTGCTAGATAATCGGAGAATTCTGGAAATACCAGAGTGAGGAAGAAATTAGGATAACTTTTCTTTTCGTATGGGTGACACCATAGCACGAATTAGAGTATGAATGAGGAACATTCTGACTCTATAGCACGAACTAGAACATGAAGAAAGAGAGATATTCCTAAACTCCTTGTAGCCTCCTGCTTATAAGTGTGGCGTGCTACACACCCATAAATAAGAATCTACGCGATGCAATTTCGCAGACACCCTGGGACCATAAATCGTGCTTTGATACCAAGTTTGTAACGACCCAAACCAGGGCCCCGGCCGTGATGAGCATTCCCGAACCCGAAGGCTCAGAACGCCCTCTCTCCATCTGGTAATCATGCACATAATTCATATGATCAAAGTAATACGGAATAGACACAATAATACGGAAACATGGTCAACAATTTAAAATAGTTAAAGGCCTGAAAACATGCCTAACAATATTTAATAAACATCTGCAACAGTCTGTTAAATCTCTACTGACATACTATCTGAATAACTGGGACTAGGCCCCCAGCAGACCAAAAACCATGCTGAAATAAATACCTAAATGACTAGGCCTTCCGAAGCAAAGAAGGGTCACCAACTGAACTCTGAGACAACCCTGTCTGTAGACTCTACTGAGGATCTGGACCCCTAGACTGCGCCTTAGTACCTAGGAGGAAGGAGAGGGTCAACACAATTGTACTGGCACGCAAAGCAATCCAAAATAGAGTAATTGAACATATATATATATAATACGTGAGAGCAAATATTCATCAAACATTATGCATAAAATAGTTTCTGAAAAACACATGGGCGCCTTCTAAAAACATGTAACCTGTTTGTAAATCTCAAACTCTGATCTGTGTATTACTTCTGAGTTAGGTGGTATCCCCTACAAGTCTGATATTCCACGGGCGATATGGAATCTGCCATTGACTCGGCGGGGAAGCCTCCAACTCGAGTATGCCGCAAGGGTTGGAGTTCCTAAATTTGATATGCCATACGATACTTAAGTCAGTGTATAATAATATACCCGGGTCGGCAAACCACGATTTTAGGCAATGAGTTGCTTGAACTCAAGCCCTCTTCAGGGAACCACCTAACATCTCTGTATGCCTATTTTTAACTTTTCTGTACATGCAACATTCTAAATATCTAAAATCATGATAGTCTGAAATGTCTATTAGTCTGAGTCTAATATGGCATTGGTCTGAATTGGTATCGTCATACCAAGACTTGCAAGTCATGATTTCTGAGCCATAATACATTAAGATACATCTTTCATTTAAAGTATAATATAGACCACCAAAAACATGCAACTAATATAGAAGATTTCGTGTTTCAAAACTCAAGTCAAAATCATGCAAAAACTTCATCAACATATGGTGGTCTAGTGCCTTTAGAAAATCCATGCACTCTTTCATTACATGCATTATGAACATTAAACATTCATGCAAGATTCCCTCTTTAGTGATTTAAAACCACCTTTAAATCATAACAAGAGTTCAATCATTTCATATAGTGTTTTCAAGGATGCATTGCAAAATAATTCATATGCTATGAAAAATCAAAAAAATTCATAATAAGAGGGAATTCACCGAAAATCATGCTCTCAACAAGAATTCATTCTTAAATACATGGTTTCATACATTCATATTCTCAAATTACTTTGGGAAAGGTCAAAAGACCAAAACAATGATGTTAAAATATTTAATACATGAATATATACATAGATTCAAAAAACCCATTCTAAAACATGATTTTTCTATGCCCATGAGAATTTAGGAAAACCTCGCGTACCTCTATTTCGGAAAATAATGGGTGCTTCTTGAAGCCTGTGGATTGGGGATTCCAAATCTCAAATCAATTTTGAAAACCCACGGTTGAGTCTTGATTTATTTGGGTTTTAGTTTGAAACCCTTGGGAGTGTTCTTGAGAATTTTTAGATGAATGTGGATGTATTTTGGAGAATTGGGAATTGAATTTTGTGTTTATGGATGAACAAGGGTGGGAAAAGGACCATTTTTCCCCCAAAATGGAGTGTTTAAGTCACTTGAAACCATAAGATATGCGTCACATATGATATCGCATATATTTACATAGGCGCCGCATATGATATCGCCTATACTTCCCAGTGGCCATGTGCGATTGGTTAGGAGATGCATACTACTTTGAAAGGCCATAACTTCTTGCTCGGGTGCCAGATTTTAGCAAAATTGGTATCGTTCAAAAGTTAACTCGAAAACCTATTATTTGACATATAGTAGGTTCTCTAATTCGATATATACAGAGATTTATGATCGATGGAAGCTGACACAAATTACAACGTCCACTAAAACTTAATCGATCGAAATAGTTTCAACTCAATGGTCGATGAAAGCTGACACAAATTACAACATCCACTAAAACTTAATCGACCGATTTAGTTTCAACTCGTCCTTGAGTTGAAGGACCTTTATGGTCTAAATTCATGCTCAAATGGATTCACATACTACATAAACATGCTAAATTGGCATAGGATTTAAGGCTCTGGGATTATCAACGCATCAGAGTCATGGTTGTTATTCTAGCCCGAAATGCGGGATGTTACAAAATGTGTACATCCCGAGTGCAAGTGGTGGTTGAGAGTTGTGAAGCTAAAAATTTGTGATAGGTTTTATATTAGAAAGTATGAAAAGTTGCACACATGTGGTTCGGAATATCGTACAAGTCATAGTCCACATGCCACAACAAAAGTTATTGGAGCATTCTTCCATGATAGGTATTCTGAGGGTAAAGGTCTATCTACAAAAGATTTAAAGAACTCCATCCGTATTGAATTGGGCTGCAAGGTAAGTTATTGAAAGATTTGAAAGGGTAGAGAGATTGCAAAGTCTCTGGTTAAAGGGACACATGAGCATGGATACGGAGTGATTGATGCATACAGTCATATACTTAGGACATCAAATCCGGGAAGTAAGACGGCAGTGGCGGTTGATGAAAATGGTAGGTTCAAGTATTTTTTTATGGCATATGGAGCTTGGATTCTTGGTTTTAGGCAAATGATAAAAGTCATAGCTATTGATGGGATATTTTTTAATAGTAGGTATGGTGGTGTGTTGTTGTCTGTCGTTGCACAAGATGCAGAGAATCATAATTTTTCAGTGACATTTTGTGTAGTAGACTCTGAATGTGATGCTTCCTACAAATATTTTTTTGAACAAATGAGCAGCTTTGTACTTGATATGAAAACTAGGCCATAAAATTTTAACCAGAAAAAGAGAAAAGGATTAAAACTAGTATGATTCATCGCAATGTATAAAATATATAACATCAATATCGTACCTTTCTAAATATTCTAAACATAAACTGATTGTACTATCGTCGGATTGCCACAATCTTTCAATTCAAAATTCATGGTATGTGGTTACCCTGCTGGACAACAATAGTTTTTTTCAATTTTGGAGTAGATTTCAAACATCCACACATTGAGCACATGAAGCATTCCACTAAATCTGTACAACTGCTTCTTAACAAAAAACTTTTATCTAAGTGAGGCCATCAACTTGAAGAAAGCGACTTTACCCCAAGAAAATAATTCATACTTGCCATCCTCCGCCATCTTAAAATTGAAGAATGAAACAAGAGCAACTTTTAATTGTGAAAAAAAGAATGTGTTGATGATATAAAATGGACATCTGGAAAGCACCTTCTCTGTTGTTAAAATTGTACATTAGAAAATGTTGTACCAACGTTTTCTTATCAACACCATTCATTGATTGAGAAAAATATCTTTGCATCAACCTGCTTGAAAATGAATCATCATATATGAAATCATCAATATTACCGGTGCATTTCATCAGTGACTAAGGCAAATTCAAAGATAGAAAATCTAAGAATGTTGTCCTTGACGAATACATACATCTCTTCTTGATTGTGTTGTTCGATTTCAAGCATAAGTAAATACTTAGTAATTTGTCTAATGTAATTGGACAGTGGAATGTCTAGATAACACCCTAAAATTTTCTCGACAAATAAGTCCATTACTTCTTGACCGACAACTTCTTTTAACTCATCTTTAAAACTTACATTACAAGAACTTTCAAATCTCAAAGGATGTGGTGGAATATCCTTTATCACATAACTCATATTCTAAAAAATGATATATAAAAAAATAGTTAACTTTGAATGATATACATAATTCAACATAAAACACATAACACAACACTGTAATTTTTGCAAGAGATACATAATCTTAAAACAGATATAAGTTTCTACATATCAAGTACATTGTAACAACTTATAAAAAGATATATACAATTTCATACAACAAAACATGTATCTCTTACATTTGCAAATGTATCTCTCATTACACTAGACTGTAATTTTTGCAAGAGATATAAAATATTAAAAATAGATACAAGATTCTACAATACAAGTACATTGTAACAACATACAAGAGATACATACTATATCATACAACAAAACATGTATCTCTTACATTTATAAAAAAAATATCAAGGATAATTACCGGATATACAAACACTCAAAATAAGAGATACATATAATTTATCAGTTAAATATACAAAGATACAAATAGAAAAAAGTACCACATTAATATAAATATGTATCTCGATCAAAAAATACACATGTAATATCTTTGACAGCATGTCTCTACTTGTAACTTTAATATTTCGTCCTTTTTTTTGATGAACTACTCCTTCGAAACTTGTAGATCCTCTATTCTTAGAAATATTCTCTCCTTTATTTTTAGCCTTATTTGTTATTTTATCACACAATTTTTCTATAACAGTCGGATCATTTCGATGTTTGGATTTATTTTCTTGAAAATCATCAGAGTCTTTATCAAAAAACCAGACATAAAATTAATAATATCTTGATTTTATTTAAAGTTATCTGAGAGGTTCAAATACTAAAAGATGGTCATGTATCTAGATTCATTGTGATAATTGAAGCATAAACGCTGTAAATTCAAGCCTTAATTGAACAATGTTAACGAAAAAAACTTTGTCCAACTAAGATGAAAAGTAATTTGAGATTTGCACTAAGTTATTGAAGTTGATAAAATTATAGAGAATAAGAAATTGGGGGAAAAACTCTTCTTAAAATCCAGAAGAAATTAAGGTAACAAGTGACAAGAAAATCGCATCTTGATGCGCATCGTTGATGGCGGAAAAACCCGCTTCTTCAACGTTGTAATTCTATCCGAGAAAAATAGCGTGTTTGAAATGTATCTTTACCTTTTACTGAAAATAGTAAAAAAGAGATTTCTGTAATTTTTTAAAATTGAAGGGATTTTTTGTAATTTTGTATTCTTAAGTTGTGCTATTATGAAATTTTTCAGAATCAATAGCCAGATGCGTCTTTATTTTTCAACTTGGACGAGCAATATCCCGGGGCCCTAAATTAAAAAAGACCTTCTAATTGGTAAAATGAACTCTTTTCGTATCAATTTTAATGCCACATTTTTTCGTTCCAATAAATTCTATGGTTTCTATTTTTATTTTTTAATATTTCAAAACCTTAAAGAAGTGGAGTGAAATAGAGTTGAAAATTGAGTCGATTTCTCATATAATCAGTCAACTATTAATGTTTATTATCTTCAAAAATATTTTTTTTTCTTGATTTCAATTCTTTTCAATAAAAAAAGTGACTTTCTGAAATAATCGAGTATTCATTTCTAAAATCAGCTCCAGACAAATCAAAATTTCAAATAATGAAAAGTAGTAATTATGATTTATATAATTTTAAATAAATTAATATGTACTCACAATTTTTTAATAATTATAATCCAATTCAAACCCATTTAATTACCAAAGACTTGATCATTATTCCCATTTTCTTCTTTCAAAGACTTGAGTGTCTTTTTTCCCCAAAAAAACACTATCCATGTTTGCTCATTTTAAGCCTCTCTCTTTCAATTGCAGGACTTTCTATGTTATACATTATAGTTAAATTCTGCCACTGACATTCTTTTTTCTATCCTAAAATCAAAGAATATTGACTTTTTCTATAGAATGTCAAAACGTAAAAGAAAAAATAAGAGGTAAATAGACAGCCAAGATGGGGCTTATACAAATAATGACAAAAAAATAATTAGAAAGCAAGCAATTTCAGTTTTGATTTCATCTGATAGCTTAAATCCTTTGGCTAATTGTCTCTTTAGTTGATGTTGTCAGCATCCTGATCTGCCTTTTTTCCAGTCTTAAAATTGATGGTTTTTTAATTAACACCACTAACTATGTAAATCTATATCTATAATCTGTATTTTTAATCTATATTTATTTCTATAATCTATAATCTATCCATATCTATAATCTATAATCTATAATAATAATAATAATATATTAAAAGTCTGAAGGGCCTTAAAAATGTTGTTTGAACTTTTTAACATTCATTAAAAGTCTTTGCTTTAGACAAAATCGTCTTTGCACAATTTTTTTCTAATATTTAAGCGTTAAAAATTAATTAAATATATTTACGATAAAACCTTTCCTTATTAGAAGTCATCAGAATAAGTGATTTTTCTAATATTTAACTGTTGAAAATTAATTAAATAGATTTATGACAAAACCTTTCCATTATTAGAAGTCATTAGAATTAATGACAACTAATATTTTTTTTCTTTAGTTTAAGAATTTTAAATCAACTAAATTTGATTTTGAAAAATTTAGAAATAAATATAAAAGCGTTACAATAAGAAAAATTTATGAAGTACCAAATTTTAAAATTTTTAAGTACGTAATAAGAATGTAGTCAATGATTTTGTAACAATTTGACTTTAAAAGCAAGGAAAGCTTTTAAATAAAGAAAAAAATTATTGTACCATAAATATAGTTCAAATTTGTAATACCCCGAACATTTTGTAACACTTAAAAGCTGAAAATAGATTATTTTGGGTAAGTTTCAGGATTTTCGAATGGGGATTGAACCGCATTCAAATTGGAAAAATAATAGCTCACCGCGATTAGGCCGCATCGCGGTGAGTATCGTGATGAGCATGTCATCGCATCGCGATGAAGGCCATTTCGGCATTTGTCAATTTCCAAAGGGTCACCGCGGTTGCACCGCGTCACGGTGAACCCCAAAACAACAATTGTCACAATCTAGAGAATCACCGCGATTCCACCGCATCGCGGTGGGTATCACAATGACCCACTCACCGCATCGCGGTGAGGCCTTAATTGACGCTCCAGTTGTGGGATTTTAAATTCCAAGGGCAATCTTGTCTTTCATTAAGCCCCCAAACCGTGTAAACAGAAGATTAATCTTGAAATTGAGCAAAATATGCTCATTGTTCATCAAATTTCTCTTCATTAAAACCCAGCTCTTAAATATAAGATCAAATCTCAAGAAATCTCGCCATCAATCCTCTCGAATTCATTAACTTAGGTATGTTAGATGTTCATCCATGGGTTCCTTCCACCCATGGAGTCCAAGTATCCAGTTTAAATTGCAAAAATTATGATCCTTTCAAGTTATTTTGATTTTAGATTAGGCAAAATACATACGCAGGTCTCTCAAGTACGCACTATCTTTCACTTAGGCACCTCAAGTGGGCATTGTTCCATTTTGGCACCTCAAGTGGCCTTCAAGTGTGCCACTTTGGCAGTTTTTGCTGAGTTGGCAAGATGTGTGTGACACACGCATTGAAGGCGCATTTGGGGGGGCATTTTCATAATTTTTCAGTGGCATTTTCGTAATTTTTTTTTCTTCTCTTTTCTTCTCTTTTCTTCTCTTTTCTTCTCTTTTCTTCAATTCATTAACTTACCACCATTTTTTCCTTAACACATTCTTATGCTAAAATGGTCAAATCAAGAATCTTACTTCTTTTATGAAAGAAGAAATCAAAAAACAAGAATAATTAATTCTAGAAATAAGAATACTTAATTATAAGAAATAAGAATGCTTAAGAAATAAAGCTAAATCAGTGAAGAAAAAATAAATTCAAACAAAATCAATAAAAAAAATTAAAATCGAAACATAAAAATCAAGAAAAATCAGTGAAGAAAAATTAGAAATCGAAGCAAAATTGATGAAAGAAATTAAAAAATAAAGCTAAATCCGTGAAGAAAAATTAAAATAAAATAAAATCAATTAAAAAAATTAAAAATGACTGGTGGGGTGGGTGGGTGGAGTGGGAGGGGCAGCGAGATGGGTGGACTGGTGGGGTGAGGGTGGGTGGGTGGACTGATGGGGTGGGGATGGGGGTGGGGGTAGGTGGGTAGAATGTTTGAAGAAGAAGGTTGGTGGGGTAGGTAGGTTAGGGGGAGGGAGTACTTTTTATTTAAATTAATTATTTATAAATTATTTGAGTATTTTTTATTTAAAATTAATTATTGGGGAAAGGGGTGATTATTGATTTTTTTTTGAAAAAAAATTAATTAATAATTTAAAAATTAATTTTTAGAAAAATGACACATGTCGGCATATCATTTGTCACTTTCCACATCATCAGGCGTGTGTAATACACACACACAATATAAATTTACTGATTCAGCAAAAGGTGCCAAAGTGGCACACTTTATACCTACTTAAGGTGCCAAAATGAAACAATGTCCACTTGAGGTGCCTAAGTGAAAAATGGTGTGTACTTAAGGGGGCTGCGTATGGGTTTTGCCTTTAGATTATGATTTCACCCATGAATCTCCATGAACTATGATTTTACACCATGTATAAATGAAATTATTGTTGTTATTCAATTCTCCACGTTTTAATATTGTCATTCATTGGATTAAATCATGATTTAGTGCTATTCATGTTGAATTCATGCTATTACTACAAGTCCCATAACATTATTTGAATAAACTATGAACTACAAGTGTTTGATAAAATGCCTACAAGAGTGAAGATTTGATAGAGTCTTGCATGTTATGTCCTTTAAGCCTAAGCATCATGTTAACTATTTTTGCTTTTGAGTCCTGGGGGTATTGAATACCCGAAAACCATAGCTGTTTACTTAGTCTCGTCTCAGTATCTTCAGGATAACTTCAGAATATATTATAAGCATTACTAGACTAGTTAGTTAAACTCAGAACAGTTTAGCATCCAGTGTTATTCAGTTGGGAGTAGAACTTAGCACCGAGCGAGTGCAGGGATGACGACTTTCCCGTCAGATAGACATAGTCGTTAGTAGAAATCCCTATACTGCAGAACTATGTAGCCAGCATAGGATGTGAGAAGTCACCCATCAGTTTAGGCTTGAGTATCTCGCAGGGGTCACCCGTCAAATTAGGCTTGACACCCTTAGTATTTCGGGACCATACAGTATACCAGTTTAGTAGATCCACATAGACAACGTTAGTACCCGTGGCATGGTACTAACACCCTTCCAACTGGGGTTACAGGTTGGACTCCGATTAGCTCAGATCGGGGCATGTCGGTTAGATGATACCTCCCACAGTCTCAGTTACAGTTTCAGTCTAATAATCAGTCCAGACACTCAGTCTCAATGTTGGTTGACCAAAGCTTACAGATATCAGTTATTTCAGTTATTTTAGTATTACAGTTTACAAATTTTATTCAGTTCATGTTACATGCTTGGTCATACATCCTCAGTATTTACAAATTTCACCTATTCTTAGTAACTCCAAATTTCATGTATTCTGTTCAGTACCTTATGTTATACATACATATTCAGACGATTATTTATCCATGTTATGAAACCATGCATATTAGCCTACCTCATTTAGCATGTCAGTACATTCAAAGTACTGATCGAATACTTTTTCTTTTGCGCTATGATGTATCATATCATAAGTTCGGACGCCTAGTTCTCGGATTGCGCTTAGACTTCTCAGGCTCACAGCAGTAGTAGTGGTGAGTTCTTATATTTTGAGGACAGATTATTTTGATTCATGCTTTCAGTTTAGTAGTTAGTTGGAGTTAGTTGGGGCCTGTCCCATGAACTCGTATTCAGTTAAGTTTAGAGGCTTTCGTACATGTCAGCTAGTTATTCAGTTTATCAGTATTTTATCAGATTTAAATAGTTTTTTTCTTATGATTCATATTTCAGTTCTGATTTAGTTGATAAAACCTTATGGCTAGTCAGTTGTTCTTCTGTATTTATTATGTTACTATTTAGTGCTCACAACAGGTACCAACTCATGGGTTAGCTTGTGGTCCCTCAGGACTGTAAGCATCGTGTGATGCCCAAGGTATACTCTCGGGGAATTACAAACTTGATATCAGAGCCTAAGATTTTAAAGTGTCCTAGGAAGTCTGAAAGTGGCGTCAAGTAGAGGCTTGTGCATAGGTGTGTAGAATGCCACATTTATGGGCAAGAGACTACAAGGCATTTTGGAAAAGTTTCCTTTTTTTCAGTATTCATGTCGTGCGACTGAGCATGATCTCATGTTTAACTCTCTGCCTAATCTAATTTTTCTTCCGTTTACAGAACATGTCTCCCAAAAAGAACAACGGAAGAAGAGCGAGAAATCAGGCAGTACCTCCGCTCGTTTAGGCAGATCCTCTGGATGGGCATGTCTCTCACGCAGAATTCAGAGTTGTGTTCACCACTCTAGCGAATTTTGTAGCAACTCAGAATGAACGACCAGCTTCTGTTCAGGCCAACCCAGTGGCCAATACTGCTACAACCAGGATTTGGGACTTCACCCAAATGAATCCTCCTTCCTTCACGGGATTCAAGTCTGAAGAGGATCCATAGGAATTCTTAGATATGGTTCAGAAGGTGACAAATATTATAGGAGTTACATCTAGTGAGAGTGCTGAGTTGGCTGCATATCAGTTGCAAGATATATCCCATTCATGGTTTAAGCAGTGGAAAGTAAATAGAGGCGCAAATGCATGGCTTGTAGAATGGGAAGAGTTTGCTATATCATTCTTAGACAGGTTGTTCCCATTAGAGTTGAGGGAGGCCAAGGTGTTAGAATTTATTAACTTGATACAGGGAAGCATGAGTGTGAAGGAGTATTCCCTCAAGTTTACTCAGTTAGCTAGATATGCTCCTCATGTTATAGATGATAGCAGGTCCAAGATGAGCAAGTTTGTGTCTGGAGTGTCTGGTAGTATGGTTAAGGAGTGTAGGACCGCAATACTGATTAGGAAAATAGACTTATCTATGCTGATGGTCCTTGCTCAATAGATAGAGGAACAGAAGACTAAGGAGAGAAAGAGAAAGAGCAAGAGGGCTAGGACGGGTAGTTTTAATTTCAGCCAGCCAAGGTCAGAAGGTGGTAACCTTCCTCAGTTTTATCAGAGATCTTCATCCCCAGCACCCTCTTAGCCAGTGCCTCTATACCTAAATTTAGAAACGATCCTCAGGATAGGGCAGCAAGCTCTAAGTCCCAAGGCAGTGTTAACAGTGCTCGTACGAATCCTCTATGTCAGAAATATAACAGACACCATCAGGCTGAGTGTAGAGCTGGTAGCGATGTATGATTTGGGTATGGTAAACCAGGATACCGAGTTCGGGAGTGTCGGGTGGTTGCTAAGAAATGTAGGGATTTACACAAATAGGGCCAGTCCCATCAGTCGTCAGGTCCAGCCGATCGCCCGACTCAGCAGGGTGTCGCTTTCAGTACTACCAGTGGTCAGCGTCCAAATAGATTGTATGCTCTACAGTCCCGAAAGGATCACAAAAATTCTCCTGACTTAGTTACTGGTACGCTGCAAGTATTTCATTTACATGTTTATGCTTTACTAGACCCTGGAGCTTCTCCTTTTTTTGTAACTCCATATATAGCCGTCAACTTCGGAGTCAGTCCTGAAACTCTAGAAGAGCCCTTTTTAGTGTCTACCCCATTAAGTGTTTCCATTGTAGCCCGACAGGTATACAGAAACTGTCCGGTCATAATATCTCAGAAAGTTACTTCAGTTGACCTCATGGAGTTAAAGATGACAAATTTTAACGTTATTCTCGGCATGGATTGGCTTCACTCATGCTATTCCCCAGTTAATTGTAGAAATAAAATAGTTTATTTTTAGTTCCCAAATGAACCAGTCCTTGAATGGAGGGGTAGTACTGCAACTCTTAGGGATCAGCTTGTTTCGTATCTTAGAGCGAGAAAGATGATATCCAAGGGGTGTATTTACCATCTTGTTCGAGTCAAAGACTCTAATTCAGAGACTCCAACCCTTGAGTCAGTTTCAGTAGTCAGGAAACTCCCAGATGTGTTCCCTGAAGATCTTTCTGGAGTTCCTCCCAAAAGGGAAATCGACTTCGGAATAGACCTTCTTTCAGATACTCAGCCCATATCTATTCCTCCCTATAGGATGGCTCCAACAGAACTCAAGAAGTTAAAAAAATAGTTAAAAGATCTCCTGGATAGGGGATTCATCAGGCTTAGTGTCTCTCCGTGGGGCGCACCAATTCTATTCGTATGTAAGAAAGATGGTTCTCTCAGAATGTGTATAGACTACCGTCAGTTGAACAAAGTCACAGTCAAGAATAAATATCCACTCCCTAGAATTTATGACTTGTTTAACCAATTTCAGGGTGCCAGCTACTTTTCAAAAATAGACCTTAGATCAGGCTATCATCAACTCAGAGTCAGGGAATGCTACATTCCAAAAATAGCTTTCCAAACCCGGTATGGTCACTTCGAGTTTCTAGTCATGTCCCTTGGTCTTACTAATGCCCCAACAAATTTCATGGACTTAATGAATCATGTGTTCAAGTAGTACTTGTACATATTTGTTATAGTCTTCATCGATGACATTCTTGTCTACTCCCGTAGCGAAAATGATCATGCAGACCATCTTTGAATAGTGTTGCAGACTCTTAGGGCTCATCAGTTGTTTGCTAAATTCAGTAAGTGTGAATTATGGCCAAGATTAGTAGCTTTTCTTGGCTATATTTTTTTCAGTGATGGCATTAGAGTTAATCCTCAAAAGACCAAAGCGGTGAGAAACTGGCCTAGACCTATCTCTCCATCAGACATCAGGAGTTTTTTGGGTTTGGCTGGCTATTACCGTCAGTTTGTTGAAAGGTTTTTATCTATTGAATCCCCCAAGTCTATATTGACACAGAAGAAGGTTAAGTTTCAATGGTCAGATTCCTGCGAGAAGAGTTTTCAGGAGTTGAAGACTCGACTCACCTTAGCCCCAGTTCTTACTTTGCAAGATGGTTTAGATGGGTTTGTTGTGTACTGTGATGCATCCAGAGTAGGTTTGGGTTGTGTCCTCATGTAGAGATGTAAGGTCATAACCTATGCCTCTAGACAACTTAAGCCTCATGAGAAGAATTACCCTACCCATGATCTTAAGCTAGCAACTGTAGTGTTTTCCTTAAAGATTTGGAGGCACTATTTTTATGGGGTGCATGTTGATGTGTTCACAGATCATAAAATCTTGCAGTATGTATTCTCTTAGAAAGATTTGAATTTGTGTCAGAAGAGGTGGTTAGAGCTATTGAAAGATTATAACATGAGTGTTCTATATCATCCGAGCAAGGCTAATGTAGTGGATGATGCTCTCAGTAGATTGTGTATGGGTAGTGTTGCTCATGTTGAGTATGTTAAGAAGAAATTAGCTCAGGAAGTTCATCAACTTTCCTGACTAGCTGTCTGTTTAGTCGACTCAGCAGAAGGTAGTGTATGGGTGCAGAGTAGTTCAGAATCATCCCTAGTTTCTGAAGTAAAGGAAAAGAAGGATAGAGATCCATGTCTAGTTAAGTTGAAAGAATCAGTCAGAGATCAGAAAATGGAGGTTTTCTCCCAAGGAAAAGATGGTGTGTTGCGCTGTCAGGGTCGACTATGTATGCTTGGTGTAGATGATTTAAGGCAACGAATTCTTGCTGAAGCACATGGTGCACGTTACTCGATTCATCCATGGGACACTAAGATGTACCATGATTTACGGGAGAACTATTGGTGGATTGTGATGAAGAGGGATATTGCAAAGTTTGTAGTTAAGTACTCTACATGCCAGCATGTTAAGATTGAGCACTAGAAACCTAGTGGATCCATGCAGGAGTTCAGTATTCCCACTTAGAAGTGGGAGGAAGTGAACATGGACTTTGTGATGGTTTGCCTCGTACTTGTCATCAGCATGATTCTATTTGGGTTATCATAGACAGGATGACCAAATCAACTCATTTCTTGCCAGTCCATACTCTTATTCAGCCGAGGACTTTGCCAAACTCTATCTTAGAGAGTTCGTTAGGTTGCACGGTGTTTCCTTATCTATCATCTCAGGTAGAGGTACCCAGTTTACCTCTCACTTCTGGAAGGCATTCTAAAAGGGCCTCGGTACCTAATTCCACTTCAGTACAACCTTCCACCTTCAGACAGATGGTCAAGAAGAACGGACCATTCAGACTTTGGAAGACATGTTAAGAGCCTACGTTGTTGATTTTAAAGGTAGTTGAGATGACCACTTTCCCTTGATTGAATTTGCATATAATAACAACTATCATTCCAATATTTAGATGGCTCTATTTAAGGCTCTTTATGGTAGGAGATGTAGATCTCCGATTGGTTGGTTTGAAGTGGGTGAGGCCACAGTAGTAGGGCCTGACTTGGTGTTTGATGCATTTGAGAAAGTTTAGTTGATCAGAGAAAGGCTTAGGGCAGCCCAGAGCTGACAAAAATTGTATGCAGACGTGAGGAGAAAGGATCTCGAGTTTGAGGTCGGTGATTTTGTGTACTTAAAAATCTCTTCCATGAAGGGAGTGAAGAGGTTCGGCAAGAAAGAGAATCTTAGTCCTCGATATGTCGGTCCTTTCAGAATTCTCAATCATTTTAGAAAGGTAGTGTATAAGCTTGAATTGCCTTCAGATCTAGCTTCAGTGCACCCAGTGTTTCATGTTTCATTGTTGAAAAAGTGTATTGGTGACCCAGCGATAGTTGTCCCCATAGAAAATATGGATGTCCAAAACAGCCTTTCCTATGAGAAAGTTCCAATCAAAATTCTTGATAGTCAAGTTCGTAGACTAAGGAACAAAGAAATTCCCTTGGTCAAAGTTCTTTGGAGGAATCAATCCGTTGAGGGAGCAACTTGGGACATAGAAGCAGATATACGGACCAAGTACCCTCATCTTTTCGTTGCAGATTCAGTTCAAGATAACAAGTTTTCTTAGACCATCTCATTTCGCTCCAAGTTTTAGCTTTGTATAGCCATTCATTCGATATTTCTTGCATTTATATATCAGTTTAGTCATGCTTTAAGTTGTGCATGCCAAATATAGCCTCAGTTTTCAGCATCTCAGCTTCATTAGTCTCATTCGGGGACCAATGTTCCTAAGGGGGAGATATTGTAATACCCCAAATATTTCTAGCTCAGTCTAACCCTTAGTACGTACTTGTAACACTTAGAAGCTGGAAAATAGCTTGTTTCAGGTAAGTTTCAGGATTTTTGAATAGGGATTGGACCTCATTCAAATTAGCAAAACAGTAGCTCACCGTGATTAGTACGCATTGTGGTGAGTATCACGATGAGCATTTCATCGCGTGGCGATAAAGTCCATTTCGACATTTGTCAATTTACAGAGGGTCACTACGGTTGCATCGCGTCGCAGTGAGCCCCAAAATAATAATTGTCACAATCCAGAGAGTCATCGTGATTCCACCACGTAGTGGTGGGTATCACGATGACCCACTCACTGCGTCGTGGTAAGGCCTTAATTGGCGTTCCAGTTGTGGGATGTTAAATTCGAAAGGCAATCTTATCTTTCATCAAGCCCCCAAACCGTGTAAATAGAAGATTAATCTTGAAACTGAGCAAAATATGCGCATTGTTCATCAAATTTCTCTCCATTAAAACCCTAGCTCTCAAATACAAGATCAAATCTCAAGAAATATCTCTATTAATCCTCTCAAATTCATTAACTCAAGTACGTTAGATGTCCATCCATGGGTTTCTTCCACCCATGGAGTACAAGTATCCAGTTTAAATTGCAAAAATTATGATCCTTTCAAGTTATTTTGATTTTAGATTATGATTTTACCCATGAATCTCCATGAACTATGATTATACACCATGTATAAATGAAATTATTGTTTCTATTCAATTCTTCACGTTTTAATGTTGTCATTCATTGGATTAAATCATGATTTAGTGCTATTTATGTTGAATTCATGCTATTACTACAAGTCCCATAACATTATTTGAATAAACTATGAACTACAAGTGTTTGATAAAATGCCTACAAGAGTGAAGATTTGATAGAGGCTTGCATGTTATGTCCTTTAAGCCTAAGTATCATGTTAACTATTTTTGCTTTTGAGTCCTGGGGGTATTGAATACCCGAAAACTATAGTTGTTTACTTAGTCTCATCTCAGTATCTTCAGGATAACTTCAGAATATATTATAAGCATTACTAGACCAGTTAGTAAAACTCAGAACAGTTTAGCATCCAGTGTCATTCAGTTGGGAGTAGAACTTAGCACCGAGCGAGTGCAGGAATGACGACTTCCCCGTCAGATAGGCATAGTCGTTAGTAGAAATCCCTATACTGCAGAACTATGTAGCCAGCATAGGATGTGAGAAGTCACCCATCAGTTTAGGCTTGAGTACCTCGCAGGGGTCACCCGTCAGATTAGGTTTGACACCCTTAGTCCTTTGGGACCATACAGTATACCATTTTAATGGATCCATATAGTCGGAATTAGTACCCGTGGCACAGTACTAACACCCTTCCAACTGGGGTTACAGGTTGGACTCTGATTAGCTCAGATCGGGGAGTGTCGGTTAGATGATACCTCCTACAGTGTCAGCTACAATTTCAGTCTAATAATCAATCCAGACACTCAGTCTTAGTGTTGGTTGACCAAAGCTTACAAATATCTATTATTTTAATATTTCAATTTACAGATTTTATTCAGTTCATGTTATATGCTTGGTCATACATCCTCAGTATTTACAGATTTCACATATTCTTAGTAACTCCAGATTTCATGCATTTTATTCAATTCTTTATGTTATACATACATATTTAGACTATTATTTATCCATGTTCATGAAACTATACATATTAGCCTACCTCATTTAGCATACTAGTACATTCAAAGTACTGATCGCATACTTTTTCTTTTGCGCTATGATGTATCATATCATAGGTTCGGACGCCTCGTTCCTGGATCGCTCTTAGACTTCTCAGGCTTACATCAGTAGCAGTGGTGAGTCCTCATATTTCGAGGACAGATTATTTTGTTTCATGATTTCAGTTTAGTAGTTAGTTGGAGTTAGTTGGGACTGTCCCATCAACTCATATTCAGTTAAGTTTAGAGGCTTTCAGACAAGTCAGTTAGTTATTCAGTTTATCAGTATTTTATCAGATTCAAATAGTTGTTTTCTTCAAATTCATGTTTCAGTACTGATTCAGTTGATAAAACCTTATGTCTAGTTAGTTGTTCTTCTGCATTTATTTTGTTATTATTCAGTGCTCACAACAGGTACTAGCTCATGGGTTAGCTTGTGCTACCTCAGGACTGTAAGCACCGTGTAACGCCCAAGGCGTACTCTCAGGACGTTATAAAATTGATGCATCTCTCTTAGCCTCAGACAATAAGGGAAAGTGGTGTTGCATGACAAACTCAAAAGTGATGATCGATCAACCACTTGAAACTTCTGGTGGTAAAATATATATGTGCTTAAAGTGTTTATGTTTACATTATTATATTAAAATATCTAGGATCTTTGAAAAGTGAGTTGACCTTTTTACACTTCAATAAAAATTCCGCAATAGATAAAATCGTTTAGTTTTAAATAATTAAACGTTACATGTGCGAGGCACGCGAGGTTAAACTGATATATATCTATATCTATAATATATTAAAATTGTGAAGGATCTTAGAAATGTTGTTTGAAATTTTTGCCCTTCATTAAAAATCTTTGTTTTAGACAAAAAAACAACTTTTCACTATTTTTTTCTAATATTAAGTGTTGAAAATTAATTAAATATATTTATGGTAAAATCTTTCCTTATTAGAAGTCATCAAAATTAATGGCAACTAATATTTTTTTCTTTAGTTTAAGAATTCTATATCAACTAAATTTGATTTTAAGAAGATTTAAAAAATCTAAAAATAAATATAAAAGCGCTAGAATAAGAAAAATTTAAGCAATATCAAAATTTTAAAAGTTTTAAATACATAAAAAGAATGTAATAAGTTTTTTTGTAAAGATTCGCCTTTAAAATAAGAAAAGATTTTAAATACCAAAAAAAAATTGTAAAACAAATATAGTTCAAATTGATGCGTCTCTCTAAGCCTCTGACATCAAGGGAAAGAGGTACTGCATGAAAAATGCAAAAATGATGATGACCAACCACTTAGAACTTCTGGTGGTAATATATATATGCTTATATAAAAATACATGTTTATGTTTATATTATTATATTAAAATATAGTGGATCTTTAAAAAGCGAGCTAAATTTTTTACATTTCACTAAATCTCCGCAATAGATAAAATTATTTAATTTTAACTGATCAAATGTTACACGCACGAGACATCTGCAGTTAAACTAATCTATAATCTATATCAAATCTATAATCTATAATATATTAAAAGTGTGAACACCCTTAGAATAGTGATTTGAACTTTTTGTCATTCATTAAAAGATTCTCTTTTAGACAAAATTGTCTTTTCACCTTTTTCCTCCAATTAAATTTCTCAAAAACAAAATTACAATTTTCCTACGTTACTTTACCAAATCATGTCCTATTTGATTTATGAATATTCTTTGTTTACCAAACTTAATAATTAAGAAGTCCTAAAATATGTGCTAAAAAAATAATATATGGTAAGAATTCTAAGGTAATCCTACGTTACTTTACCAAATCATGTCCTATTTGGTTTATGAATATTCTTTGTTTACCAAATTTAATAATTAAGAAGTCCTAAAATATATGCTAGAATAATATATGGTAAGAATTCTAAGGTATCTAGGAGTTGAATACCAAATTTTAACTGAAGTTCAATAATTTTCAAGGACATAGAGTATAACTCGAAACGTAGCAGGTTTTCTGATGTTGATGTTGCTGCAATGTTTCAGAACAGAATAATGGAGGATGAGACTATGAAAGTTGTACGTGTATCAGAAAACCAGAATCCAAAGGTTGCTAGGTAGCTTCAAGTGCATTGGGCTTTTCTTTGGTTATAAAAATTGTGAGCTTAGATTTTTTTTGTTATTGAGTAACTTTCATGATTTCTGAATTTCAAATTTCATTGATTATATACTTTTCTATAAGATTCGATTCGGATAAAAGCAACATTCTTATCAAATCTTTCTTTTTTATATATACATGCATTCAACATTTTTGAGAAATTATTTATTTAGATTTCGAATATTGATCTTTCTAGCTTGTTTGGATGGTTGTTCCTATTGTATTATGTTGTTTGATTAAATAAAATGTTAATGTCATTGTTACATAACAAGGAAAAGTAATATTTTATGTAAATTTATTTTTTTTACTTATGAGTATACAATATTGTATTATCCATATTATAGTCAAGATTGTTTCCTCATGCATTAGGGGAAGAATAACAACTAGGATGATATAATTTTTATAGTAATATTAATCGGTCCTAGATTATGTTTATTTGTCTTTTCAATAGTAGGAAGTAAGAGGCAAATTTAAAATTTAAAGTTTGTGAGTTTCACATACTAGATAAAAATAAAATCAAATAGTAACTAAGGGGATTTGAACCTATAGTCAAGAGGTCAATAAAACTTTTACAAGTTCCTCTACTCCATTAGACCAACAACACACTTTGTTTATGAGTTTCCAACTTATGATTCTTAATTATTTACTATTTTTCTCTATATAAATACTAAATTTGCATAAAAATTATTGAATTTTCGGGAACTCCTACCCAGCCCCCTGTTGGGTTCAATTGGTGTGAATGGAAAATGAAAAGTTGCTTGGAAGGGACACAACTCTTCGAGTAAAAGACACACTATTTCGAAAAAAAGGTATGACGGTTTGGATGGTTGTGGTTGTTCGGAAAAGACACACTCTTTCGAATGGACAAACATGACTGTTCAGAAAAGATACACCTTTCCGGTGAACCATTGCCACCTTTTGGAAGGGGCACTTAATGGCTATATAAACCTACATTTTTCACGGTTTAGTATGCTTTTTTCTGCACTTGAAAACATTTCTTGTCTTCTAAAATACTCTGTGTGATCATCTAACTGTTGAGTGAGTTTGAAAAGAATTCGATCGTTTGAGGTACCACTACAGTCGTATTGTTAAGCCATTTTATCCTGGGGAAAAAATACCGCAACCTCGGATACTCGAGGAAAATTATTTCCTTAAGGATACTTCGTCAATTCGGAGGACTTGGCTTTTTCTGCTTCATCTAATTTTCTTTAAAATACTGAAAACACACTTCTTTGAAAGGTCATTTTTTATCTTGTGTTGAAGGTGTTGGAAACTTCATAAGTGTTCTTGATTTATTCTTGAAGTTGTGTTGAAGTTGTTTTGCCAAAATACAAATTTTGTGTACCCAAAATACAACAATCTTAAGGAAATAATTTGAAAAATACATATATATTTTTGCTTGTTTGGTGAAATTTTCTTTTCACTAAAGTTTTTTTTTTTCATAATTTGTATTGTTTGATTTTTGGAGATTAAAGCTTTAAGTTTTCTACTCCGTTTGAACTTAACAAGTGATTTGAAAAAATAAAATCTTCATCACAAGTTAAAGATCATTCGGTTGATGATTGGAAGTCATAAAACTTCATTGCTAAACTAGAAAAAAGGGGTGTTTAAAGTTGCTACAACTTTATAAGTAGTATTTTGATATACTAAAAATTTACTGTCTTGTTGTGACAGAAAAATGACTACTGACAGTCATGTGAATGACGCTGCAACAACTGTGGTAGCAACTAGTGTTGCCACAACGAGTTGTATGAATGCTCCACCGACAATGGCATCAGCGAAGAAACCTAAAAAATTCGCGGGTATTGACTTTAAAATGTGGCAGCAAAAAATATTCTTCTACCTTACAACTCTTTGTCTTCAAAGGTTCACATTTGAAGAAGCTCAGAGGTGTCCGAGGGAACCTCTAACCAAGAGCGATTTGTCATTGTGGAGGCTTGGAAACACTCAAATTTTCTATGCAGGAATTACATACTAAATGGCCTCCAAGATGAACTATACAATATGTATAGTGGGATGAAGACGACAAAGGAGTTGTGGGGGCACTAGAAAGAAAGTATAAGACTGAGGATGCAGGAACCAAAAAGTTCTTCATTGCAAGATTCCTAGAGTTTAAAATGATAGACAGCAAGTCTATCGTATCGCAAGTCCAGGAACTGCAAGCAATCATCCACGATCTCCTCGTGGAAGGTATGATTTTGATAAATACTTTAGTTGAATATACTAAAAATATTCTTAATGTTCACATGAACTTAATTGTAGGTTTGATCATGAACGAGGCGTTTCAAGTCGCGACAATTATAGAGAAATTACCACCATTGTAGAAGGACTTCAAGAACTACTTGAAACACAAGCACAAGGAGATATCAGTCGAAGATCTTATAGTAAGACTTCACATTGAAGAAGATAATAAGGCCGCAGAAAGAAGATCGAAAGGAAATTCTGTAATAAGTGGAGCAAATATTGTAGAAGACGACCACAACAACTCTAAAACGTGAAAGAAAGATGGACATAAAAGCAATCAACCCAAGAAGAAATTCAAGAGAAATGCTTTAACTATGGAAAGATTGGCCACAATTTTATGGATTGTCGTGCCTCAAAGAAAGGCAAGAAAAAAGACCAAGTAAATATGGCAGAGTCCAAGAAAGAAGTGGACGATTTATGTGTCATGTTGTTCGAATGCAAATTGGTGGGAAATCCTTGAGAATGGTGGATGGATTTCGGTGCCACCCACCACGTTTGTTCTAATAAGGAGTTATTTGTTTCTTTTGCTCCGGCTTAAGGGGAAGAGAAAATATATATGGCCAACTTCACAACTACTAAAGTTTAAGAAACAGAAAAAGTCTGCCTGAAAATGATATTAGTCAAAGTGTTAACTTTGAACAATGTATTGTATGTACCGGAGCTACAGGAGAACTTGATTTCTGTATCACTTCTTGACAATAATAGATTCAAATATGTTTTTATTTCTGGAAAAATTGTATTTAGTAAAGGAGAAGTGTATGTAGAAAAAGACTACCTCACTGAGGGCCTATTCAAAATGAATGTAATGAATGTTGAAATCAATAAAAGTTCAGTTTCTTCTTACTTGCTTGAATCTTACGATTTGTGGCATGAATGAGGACATGTCAATTATAAAACATTGAGAAAATTGATTAACTTAGAGGTTTTGTCAAACTTTGAGTGCAATAAATCAAAATGTCAAACGTGTGCGAAATCAAAATATATTAAGCATCCGTATAAGTCCATTGAAAGGAATTTCAATCTCTTAGACTTAATCCACACTGACATTTGTGATATGAAGTCAACACCATCTCGTGGTGAAAAAAATTATTTTATAACTTTTATTAATGATTGCACTAGATATTGTTATGTCTATTTGTTAAATCGTAAGGATGAAGCAATAGATGCGTTTAGGCAATATAAAATAGAAGTTGAAAATCAGTTAGAGAAAAAGATCAAAATGATAAGAAGTGATAGAGACGGAGAAGATGAATCCTCATTTGCGCGAATATGTGTAGAGAATGAAATTGTCTATCAAACTACGACCCCATATTCACCTTAATCTAATGAAATTGCGAAAAGAAAAAACCGAACCTTGAAGGAAATGAGGAATACCTTACTTATAAGTTCATGTTTACCGCAAAACTTATGGGGGAAAGCTATCCTTACGGCTAACCGAATACTCAATAGAGTGCCCCATAGTAAGACACAATTAATTCCATATGAAAAATGGAAAGAAAGGAAACCCAACTTGAAATATTTCAAAGTGTGGAGGTGTTTAGCGAAGGTCCAAGTTCCTATGCCTAAAAGAGTAAGGATAGGACCTAAGACAGTAGACTGCATATTCATAGGATATGTTAAAAGTAGTAAAATATGTCGGTTTTTAGTTCATAAATCCGAACATTCGAATATGAACAAAAATATGGTAATTGAATCAGATAATGCTGAATTCTTTGAATACATTTATCCATATAAAACTAGACATGAACAGTCCAGTGGGGGTCTAAACGACCTCGAGATGAACCAAGTGAGGATGTACATAATGATGAGAATCCAAGGCATAGTACACATCAAAGAACGTCAACTTCGTTTGGATCGGATTTTGTAACATTTCTCTTAGAAAATGAGCCTCAAACATTTAAAGAAGCGATGTCGTCGTCAGACTCATCCTTTTGGAAAGAGGCAGTTAATAATGAGATTGATTCAATCTTAAGCAACCATACGTGGGAACTGGTTCATCTTCCTACGGGAAATAAACCTTTAGGTTCTAAATGGATCTTCAAAAGGAAAATGAAAGTGGATGGTACTATTGACAAATACAAGGCAAGACTTGCAGTAAAATATTTTAAACAAAAGAAAGACCTTGATTACTTTGATACATACTTTTCTGTAACGAGGATAATGTCAATTCAGATGTTTATTGTCTTGGTGGTGATATATGGTCTTGAAATCCATCAATTGGATGTGAAAACAACATTCCTAAATGGAGAATTAGAGGAAGAAATTTACAGAGAACAGTCTGAGGGTTTTGTGGTTCCAGGAAAAGAAAATAAGGTATGTAAACTTGTTAAGTCTTTATGTACTAAAACAAGCACCTAAACAGTGGCATGCGAGGTTTGACAAACCATGTTGGCAAACGGGTTCAAGATAAATGAATGTGATAAATCTGTTTACATTAAAGACACTCCAAATCACCAAGTCATTATTTATTTATATGTGTGTGATTTAGTGATCATTAGTAGAGACATTTCAAACATAAATGCAACGAAATGAATTCTTGAGAGCAAGTTTTATATGAAAAACCTCGGAGTTGCAGATGTGATCTTAGGAATAAGAATCCATAGAACTCCACAAGGGTTGACAGTGTCACAGTCTCATTACATTGAAAAGGTACTTGACAAATTCAAGTATTTAGAATTTTGTATTGCCAAGACTCCATTGGACGTGAGACTCACACTTCAAAAGAATGAGGGTTAAAGTGACTCACAGTTTGAGTACGCAAGAGTGTTGGAATGTTTAATATATATCATGAATTGTACATAACCAGACATAGTATGTGCTATTAGTAAGTTGAGTCGGTACACGAGTAATCCTAATAAAACTCATTGGATGGCAATGAAAAGAGTTTTAGGGTATCTTAAATACACTCAAGATTATGCTTTGCATTATAATAAATATCCTATAGTACTTGAAGGATATAGTGATGCAAATTAGATCACCGGATCGAACGAAGTAAAATCCATGAGTGGATACGCATTGACTATCAGTGGAGGAGCGGTCTCTTGGAAATCATCCAAACAGACATGTATTGTTCACTCTATAATGGAATTTGAATTTATCGCATTGGATAAAGCCAGTGAAGAAGCAGAATGGCTTCAAAATTTCTTGGAAAATATTTCTTATTGGCCCAAACCAGTGGAACCAATATGTATACACTGTGATAGCCAAGCAACAATAGGTAGGGCAAGGAGCATGATATACAATGATAAATCTCGTCATATAAGACACTGTTGACTATGTAAAGTCAAATGATAATATGTCGGATCCACTTATAAATAGCCTTTCTAGAGAAGGAGTTGAGAGGACATCCAAGAGAATAGGTTTAAAGCCTAGAACAAGTCAGCATGGCGGTAACTCTACCTAGCAGACTGGAGATCCCAAGAGCTAGGTTCAAGAAGATCAAACAATGTTGTGTCTGACAGGTTTAACATTGTCAATTTACCCATCCCATTCTCATGATGTTGACAATGTTTAGTAAATGAGGATGAAACTTATGCTGTGAAGTATTTTAATAATTATCTAAATTTGGTAGATTTGATAAAATAGTTTAATCTACAGGATTGAACGTTTATAAATCACTTATGTGAGAGCAAAGTTGAAGCCACTTCAAGAAGAATGTTAGTAAAGGCCTATTCTCTAAGCTCTTATGAGACTGGGACGTGTTCATGGTTGAAACAAACAAAACTGTGAGAAGCATAAATGGTAAAAGGTTGGTTATGTGACATGTGTTGTCTAGGTGTACATTAATGCTCGAAGCTTCAAAGATATCAAATCTACCAATTGAATGAGTGCATCCGTTGCATGTTCACTGCGAAAAGTTCAAAGGGAAACCCACTTATCCAGATGCAATCAGTCTTTGCTTAATGATCATATGCTTGTCCGTAAAGTTTTACAAAGAGTAGACATTCTCCATTCATGTGGGGGATTATTGGTCTCAATTGGTGTGAATGGAAAATAAAAAAGTTGCTTGGAAGGGACACAACTCTTCGGGTAAAAGTCACACTTTTTGGAAAAAGGTATGACTCTTTGGATGGTTGTGGTTGTTTGAAAAAGACACACTCTTTCGAATGGATAGACATAACTGTTCAAAAAAGATACACCTTTTCGGTGAACCATTGCCACATTTCGGAAGGGGCACTTAATGACTATATAAACCTGTATTTTTTCACAGGTTTAGTATGTATTTTTTTGCACTTGAAAATATTTCTTGTCTTCTAAAATACTTCGTGTGATCATCTAAATGTTGAGTGAGTTTGAAAAGAATTCGATCGTTTGAGGTACTACTACAGTTGGTGTAACACCCCGAATCTGGTACCCGAAATGCTACACGTTGCTTATGACCTCGAAGAACCACAAGCTAACTCATAACTGATATCTGTACCTGAACACTACATAATATACTGAATGATTATAGAAATAAAGGCTAAAAGTCCATAAGATTCAAAATTGTAACATAACTGATAAAAATATAACATCTGGATGGGGTATGAAATACCCAAAACAACTGAAATAACTGTCTGAACATGATAGTCTGAAAAGCCTCTAACTTACTGAACTGTTTGAATAAGGAGTTGATGGGACATCTCCCCAACTAACTCTAACTAATAAATTAATTAATGAGATAATAAAGTAATGGTCATGTCCTTGAAGGATGAGGACTCACTGCTAACTCTGACTGCGGAGACTGGAATGCTACTGATTCTCTGGAGCTCGGGCTTCTGAACCTATGGTATAAAATACCATAGCGCAAATGCGTCAGTACGTTGGAATGTACTGGTATGCATGTGAGGTAGGCTGAATGCAAAAGGTTCACATGCATGAACTATACTAACTGACTAATAACATGAACGTGAGAATGCATGCATAAATACATAATAACCGTAACTGAGTTCGTTATAACATGATTACTGAGTCTGAGTACTGATAACATGAGATACTAATATCTTTATAACTAAAATAACTGATACTGAGCGACTATATCTAACAATCTAGATTCTGATGAAACTAGCCGAGTTTCGTACTGTTCAGAGTTGACTGTAGCTAACTGTTCTGAATACTGTAGAACTATTTGAGTTCTATTACTGAGACTGAATAACTGTATCTGACAGTTCTGATTCTGTACTGAAACTGTGGGAAGTAGTCATCTAACCAACATGCCCCTAATATGCCATTATGGATGAGTTGGGGTCCAATCTGTAACCCTAATTGGAAGGGTGTCAATACCGCGCCACTGGTAAGGACAATCTATGAGTAACCCTCCTATAACAGGTAACTCTACTGAGAATAGTGAGAACCCTCATATAACAGGTTAATCCACCCCATCTTCCCTCATATAACAGGATATGATGTCTCAACCTACGCTGGCTACATAATTTTGGAACGCAAGAATTGCTTCTAAGAATCACACCCTTATATAACAGGTGGGTTCCCATCCTTGGGTTTTCTTGGTGTTAATTTCTATTCCCATCTGGATAGAAACTGAACATGATTAACTGAACTGACAGGACTGAGTTAACTAAGTTTCGTTGACTGATGAAATACTACTGAGATTACTAAATTTTTTAGGTTTCTGAGATTACTGAGTTTTCCTGAGTCACATGACTGACTGAATTTCTTTGAACATGGCTCTTCTGAGAGTATCTTGAAAACATGACACTGGCTCTAGGCACACAACTAATTGTCGGGTATAAGTATCCTCAGGACTCGATAGCATAAAACTAACAAAGCATGACTTTCTTGAATACATTACCAACATGACAATCAATAATACAATAAGTTGGAGATTTCATGAAGTAGAAGTTCTAAAGAACCACAAGGGTTACACATATATCCATAATTCATTGACTAAGACATTTCATCAAACACTTAACATGCATGAACTAGTACATAAATGGGAATTTCATATTATCATACTAGAATAACACTTTTCCTTCACATAGGCATTTAATCAAACACATGGGAAGCATGCTTTGGTTATACAATCATCAACACATCTAATAATCATGGATACATCCATCAACGTGTAAATTTAAGGGTTTATCATGATTATTAGGCAAATCATTACCTCCTAGGGTCAATCATTGGAATATGTAATTTCAAACATGAATCAAAACCCCACAACATTATGAACATGAATTTCAATTCAATTTAAATCATGAACATTCATAAATACACAAATCTTGGATTTTGAAAAGAGATTCTTGAGCTTCATGAGTGAAAGGGACCCATGAATCAGCACATGACATACCTGGGTTGTGATTTCTTGAAGATTGATGGAGGAAAACTTGAATCCTTGACTTGAAATTAAACACCTAGGGTTTATTGTTCTTGGGGATTGATCTTTAAGAGAAACCCCTAATTTGATGTTGTGAATGAAGAATGAACTTATGAGCCTTGGTCGGATATTACTAGGTATATAAACGGATGGTAAAAGACCAAAAAACCCCTTTAAAAATGACTTAAAAATAACTGAAAGGGATGTGCGATGGTCCTTCGCTGGCTCGATGGTCCGTCGTTTTGACCGTCATACGTGGACCAAAAAAAAACTCACTGCCTTATAGCGACGGCTTGGGCGACGGTACGTCGCAAGTTCAACGGTCCGTCAACATGTCCATCGCACTTTATCCAGAAGGTTGACTCACTACCTTGGCTGCGATGGTCAAGGCGACGGTCCGTCGCTAGATCGACGGTCTGTCAACCTGGCCGTCGCACCTTGGCAATTCTGACAGCTCTGAGTAAAACGTCCATAACTTTTTACTCTGATACCGGATTTAGACGAAATTGGTATCGTTAGAAAGCTAATTCAATTTCTCACATGATAAAAAGTGAAAATCTTAAAAATTTCACATGTACACAAATGGATTTATCTTTCAAGAAAAGCTTCTAACATTCTTGGGACAATTTCAAGCTAGGAAAAAGTACGAAGTATTACAGTCGGATTGTTAAGCCATTTTATCCTGGGAGGAAAATTCTGTAACCTCAGGTACTTGAGGTAAATTATTTTCTTAAGGACACTCCGTGAATTTGGAGGACTTGACTTTTTCTGCTTCATTTAATTTTCTTTAAAATACTGAAAACATACTTCTTTGAAAGGTCATTTTTATGTTGTGTTGAAGGTGTTGGAAACTTCATAAGTGTTCTTGATTTATTCTTGAACTTGTGTTGAAATTATTTTACCAAAATACAGATTTTGTGTACCCAAAATACAACACACCCTAGATCCACCCTTGGGCCATGAAGGCAAGGATAGCAGAACCTTTGGCCATGTTTCCTTGACAAAAATAGTTGGCAGAGCTATATATTGCCTAAGGATGGCAATTGGTTGTGGTCCTGTTAACAACAAATTTGTTGTGTCAATATAATACTTATCCGTTTTCTCATTCATTGGATCTTTCACACCGATCGTGATTCTTCAAATATAGCAATTTAAATGTTTTCTAAAATGCATTCGATAATGAATGTGATATGTGACATTATTTAATGATACAATATATTCAAACGTTATGGTAAGAGTTATAATTTTTTTCTCATCAACATGTATGTATGTTTTGCTGTAAATTTTACCGTTTGCTTCGCTAAATTTTTCTGATCCGATTCATATATGTCAAAATATTTGATGGGTGAAAGCAATGCTATTTTAACACAAGGGAATTGATAATGGATGTGAATAAGTGGAGAGGTGAAAACTATTAAAAAAGATTTGAGGATTCGATAGTTTTGCAAAAGCAAAAAAAGAATATATCAATTGTGTTATAAATGTACAATGTCTACTTTACCGTATACAGTGAATACCTATTTTATCATATATTGTGTATGTCTATTTATGAAAAAGTTACAAACTCTAAGGTTAGTTATCTCATATAAATAAAGAAGTTTTCCTTCATTGTAATTCATCCCTCAAGAGAAATAAGAATTACTCTCTATTCTTTCTCTACTTTTCGAAAGAGTTTTTATAATTAAAGTGTCAAAATAAAGATTTTTGTTTTGAAAAAGATTATTTAGATTTCTTACTTTATTTTTTATTATTTCATAACACGTTATCAACACGAGTATTTGTCGTTAAAAAGAATTC
The DNA here is from genome assembly GCA_030864215.1 of Capsicum pubescens. Taxonomy (NCBI): domain Eukaryota; kingdom Viridiplantae; phylum Streptophyta; class Magnoliopsida; order Solanales; family Solanaceae; genus Capsicum; species Capsicum pubescens. The sequence continues at coordinate 212,084,664 of CM061542.1, forward strand.
TTACACACACCAGGAGCGTGCAAGCATAGGTAAGTGACATTCAGTTTTGGGCCGTAGGTTTCAAACAAAAGGCTGTCAAGTAAGATCATTATTTTACTTTTATATTAAATATATATTTTGAGAGAGCCATTACTAACAAATGGATTAAGTTCAGTTTGCATGTGCTTTGCTATATTATTTTTCTTTTTTTATATATGAATGTTTAAATGATATGACTAATGATACGGGATGTCCGAATACAAGTATAGCACTTAAATATACACAGTTAATCCTTTAGTATCTATTTAATTCTCAAGTTTCTTGTAAGCTTTGAAAGCTTTATTCATATTTATCAGGTATGATTTTCTTTTCGTTATTTATTTATCTATTTGTTTTGATCATCAGAAGTGACTAAAAATAATTGTACTTCATAATATCAAAGTAGTACTTATTTTAAAGTATGAAATACTATAAAAGATATGGGGTTGAATCCCATAAAGCTTTGGCCTATTATACCATTTAATGTGTAAGACGGTAGATTTAAGTTCTATCGCATTAAAAGGATAAGTCATTGGGTTAGAGTCCCGATGCATCATGATGATAAAATATTGAGCCTATCGATTTATGCCTAAGACGCCTTTATATGGATAAGATATTGAGTTTGAATTGTTTCAACACACCATATTGATTATACTATGATGGCTAAGGTAATATTTGATGAAAAATCACAATATCCCATTGATATGCTCCATGAAGTGAATATGGTATCAATAAATGATGAATCTGAAAGTGATAACTTGCTCCATTATTAAAGTGAATGCGGTAGCAGTGCATAATATGTCTTAAAGAAGACAAGTGATGAGATTTTCACATACTTATTGTGATTATAATTAAAGATATGTAAGAGAAAATTTCTCTACAACCATATATATGCCTCAATTTGCTCCTGCAGTAGCAATATCTTGAAGAGGTTATAAGCTATCAGAATTTGATAGACTTAGGGCACGATTATATTTCATTCCTGGGGAATGAGGATTTTGATTGCTTCAATACAAACGTGCACTTGATTGTGATGGTATCATAACTCACTTCCAAATGAGGCATAATAACTGAGAAGAGTTATTTTGAAATCTACTTCTAAAGTAGTAAATCTGAATTTTATTCATGTAATAGTAAATATGAAATTTACTAAAGTAAAAGGTACATGTCATGGTAAACTTGGAGTTTGCTAAAATAAAAGTTCAAAAATTGACATGAACGATTGCGACATCCCAAAGATGTGCATACTAAGTATTAAATATATATTGAAGAATTCGAAAAAATTTCATGAGCTTTTAATATTGCTTGTTCTCATGAAAAATTGGTTGGACCAACTAATTTTGGGATTTGATCCATTAAAATCTGAAAAGTATAAAAGGTGAATATGGGCCCGTTCACCAGTCATGTGATCTATTAAGATGCATCGATATATGATGATCACTTGTACGTTTATTGTCAACCTGCAGTTTGACCTTCCTAAAGTTTTTTGCTCAATTAAATTGAGTTAAGAACATAATTTTCAGATTGTGTAATCAAGACAATTCATCTTGATGATAATGATTTGGCATTGAATGCATTTGATAAATAGCTAAACCATTGTCAATGAGAACAAAGCTTCATCTGTTGGTCTGAAATATGATATGTTGCATATAATAGCACTTGTATGTCTTAGACCAATAAATTATGATTATTTCTTCCCTTTTAATTGGTTCAAGGTCAAGAACCAACTATTCCATCTAATAGTTAATGTGCGGTATACGATTAATGAATATACCATGATTCACAAAGATAGATTCTCTAAAGTAAATTGAGATGTATGTTAGTTTTTCTAACATAAGGGGGAGATGATAAGCAACTATGAAATATGTTGGGAATTATCATGAGATCCTCATTCAAAAGATAATTCAAGTCAAATGTTAAAAGCATCTTATGCTTAAGCTGTACGTGCTCCTATTTTGTGTCCCTAAAGGACAAAGTCTATGCATGCGTGAAGCATGATAGACTAATCAGTTCTAAATGAAATAATCCTAAAAAAAAAATAAGGAGCAAATAATCATAATAAGAAGGCAATGTGCTCTTGAAGAGCCTATCACATAACACTTCATGAAACCTTATAAAAGTTTCAGGTACCTGAAAATAATGAAGTGATGAGATCTCAAAATGTTATGTCACATTGCGAACCGATACAAAATAAGAAACCGTCGACGATATTTTTAATACAATATTGGCGCAATATTGCAAAAGATTATGAGGATCTAAATTCTATGTTTATTTAAGCATGCTAACGTAGAAATATTTATCAAGTGACGTGAAAGGATGCATCTTGGTAAGATAAAACTTATTTGATTTGCAGTTCAGATACTTGAAGATGTCACTCATGAAATGTTGAATTTTGTCACTTGACAAAAGTTATATGAAAACTTTTAAGGATTAAAAATGTTTGAATCATATAAAAGTTTTATAATTCTTATAATGTATAAAACTTATAGCTTGAAAAATTATTGAAACTCTTGGAGAGTTTTCAAAAGCAATAGATTATTTGTTGAAATGAGAAATAAACCAATTTGGATTGGTTATGAAGTATCATATCTTAGTGCAATTGGTGTACTAATGTATCTTGCAAATACTATAAGGCCCAATATAGCTTTTTGATCAATTTGTTAGCAAGGTATAGTTCTGCTCCAACTAGGAGATATTAGAATGAGATCAAGCATACGAGCTTATTTTATTCGAAAGATTGTAGTCCTGATCTTGTTGGTTATGCTGACGTTGGCTACTTATCTGACCCGTATAAAACTCGATCTCAAATAAGCTATGAGTTCATATGTGGGGATACTGTCATATCTTGGAGATATACAAAGCAGTCTATCTAGCCACTTTATCGAATTATGCTGAGATAGTAGTTATTCATGAAGTAAGTCGAGAATGAGTATGGTTGAGATCCATGATACATCTTATTCGAGAAAAATGTGGTTTGAAATGTGACAATTTATCCATAATTTTACACGAAGATAATGCAACATACATAGTACATCTTAAGGGAGGATTCATAAAAGGAGATAGAACGAAGCACACTTCATCAAAGCTTTTCTACATACATAAGCTACAAAAGAATGGTGATATTAACATGCAACAGATTCGTTCAAGTGACAATGTGGTTGATTTATTCACCAAGTCTCCTTCAATTGCAACTTTCAACAAGATGGTGTATAAGATCAAGATGCAAAGGTTCAAGGATGTTCTCATTAGAGGGAGTTAATACGCGTTGTACTCTTTTTCCCTTTCAAGGTTTTGTCTCACCAGGTTTTCCTTGGAAGGTTTTTAATGAGGCAGCTTATATGCGTATTGTTAGAGATGTGTACTTTTTTTCCTTCACTACATTTTTTTTCCCATTGAGTTTTTTTTCTAGTAAGATTTTAACGAGGCACATTATTTATCAATTAGACATTCAAGGGGGGTGCTATAAATGTATCATATATAGTGAATGTCTATTTTACCATATATAGTGAATACCTATTTTATCATATATTGTGTATATTTATTTATGAAAAAGTTACAAACCCTAAGGTTAGTTTTCTCCTATAAATAAAGGAGTTTTCCTTCATTATAATTCATTTCTCTAGAGAAATAAAAATTACTCTCTATTCTCTCTCTTCTTTTCTCCTTTGTTATTTATTATTTCATAACAAATTGGATAATTTTTCTCTGTTTTGGCGAAAACGATAATGGCAATTGAGGCAAAGTGTCATGCTTGAGATTGAATTCAAGAAAAGCATGTAGGTGTATATAATTTTGTGTACACCTGAAATTTAATCATATCTACTTTTATTATTTAAATAAGGTTTTATAGTATTTTTTATATTTGTATATTTGTGTAACCCTCACTGAATGAGATGATAAAACGAGAGAGGAATGTGTAACCTTAACGGAATGACACGATGAAATCAAAAGGAGAAAAGGATTAGGAAAGCAAAAAAAAATTGACAAAATATTATTAATATATTTTCTCTTTAAACTACCACGCTAGGTAAAATTATAATTTATTATTTTTTTAATATTTAAGACTCTAAAAAGTAACTAAAATTCAGGTCATTAAATTTTTTCATTATGGGAAGGCCAAACCCATCGATAACACCTTAAACTTATCCCGAAAATTCACTTAGACCCCTAAACTAAGGTTTGTACCTATCAAACTCCTAAACCCACCAAATTTTGCTCCAATTGGGCATATTTTGTCTAATTAGCAAAATATATATAGAGAGTGTGTTACACTCGCGTGACGTGGCAAAAATGCCCAATAAAAAAAATACGTGGCAAAGAAAATATATGTAAAATTGCTAATTTTTTTATTTTTCTATTTATATTTAATAATAATTTTTAAATTTAAAAAAAAAAGAAAAAAAACACCCCCCCCAATCATCATCTTCTTCACCCCACCCCACCCCCCAATCATTTTTTTCTTCACCCCCTCCCCCTCCGTCGTCTTCCCTCACACACACATACATCATCTTTACCACCCCCTCCCCCACCCCATCCCCAATCGTCTTTACCTTCATCCCCCACCCGTCATCTTCACACCATCCCTCTCCCGGCGTTCACAGTTCTCTCACACACAAACACACACATTCACTCACATATAGTTCACACATGCACGAGAGCAGCAACGCAATCAATATTTTCCGACGAGATTCGCCGGAAAATCAACTTCAAAAAAGAAAGAATTTTTTTTCAAATCTTTGATGTTGTTGATAATGGTGAAAAATGGTTATTCATTGTGTGCTTAATGGAGTTTCTCCATTTTTTGATGTTGTCTTTAATGGTGAAGATTGATTAATGATTTTGCTGTTGTTCATGGAGTTGTTAATTTTCAACTGATTTGATGAATTTTGTTGTCTCGAAATCATGAAGATTGACAAGGATTTTGTTGTTGTGCTTAATGAAGCTTCAATTCTTCAAATCTTGTTCACTGATAATTGTTGTGGGGGGAGGGGTAGATGTTTCTGAAGAAGATGATGATTGTGGGGTGTGGAGGGGGAGCTTTTCTTTTTTTAAAAAAATAATTAAAATGTTAGAATAATTAAAAATTATATTAATAAAATAATTTAAATATAAATTTTTTAATAAAAAAAATAAAATATTATTTAATTTACTGTTCACGTGCCCAAATAGAGTTTGTTACACTCTTCTTGCCAAATCATCATTTTGTGCCTGATAGGTACCAATTTTAGCACTTGAGGTGCTTGATAGGTACAAACCTTGATTGAGGGATTTAAGTGAATTTTCAGGACAAGTTTGAGATCCTATCGATGAATTTCGCCTTATGAGAAGCATGTAACATACTACTAGATTCACAAAAGAAAGGTAATGAAACAATACATTGATGAAAGGAAATAATTTGAGACTTTAAACTCCTTTTAGGCTTAAGATTTATTTGAGTTGTTATTAGCTTTAGGATTTACGAACTGACGTAACATTGTCTGTTGTATCAAACAGAAAAAGGAAAATAGGAAGAAAAAGACAAAGAAGAAAAAAATAGAACAAGTTTAGGATTCAACAACTAATATTATTTTAGGATTTAATAATTTTAAAAGGTAAACATATGTGATTTAACATTTAATTTGACAAGCCGTTGATTAAGGTAAAAGAAAAATATAGAACCGGTTTAGAATTTCTAGCGAGGTAAATAATTAAAATATTTCATAACAATTATACAAATATTTAGATTTTAGCTTATGGTTCTCAACAGGTACCTAATACTAGGGTGGACGTTCGGTCGGTTCGGTCTGATTATTTAATATCGGTTCGGTTTATCGATTTTTGGATTGACAAAAATAACATCCGTAATCAAACCGAAATAAATTCGATTTGATTCGTTTTTTACAAATTCGGTTCGGTTATTTCGGATTTTTATTTCGATTTGGAATATTAAAGTAGTTAGCCTCTCTTTTTCATAACTGGGCATTTAAAATTGATGGATTTTTTTAGAAAAAATAGTTTTTTCAAACCTGTTTTTCATTCTCAAATATAAATAACTATAAATAACTCAACATGGATGAAACGAAATGAAATAATCATAAACTTAACATAATACATAACGTCATTAATCATTACATATAATATAACCTTGCATAAATAGTCCATAAAACAGTCCAAAATCACCAAAATAGTCCATAAAATATTTGAGTCACTAAAACAATCCATAAACAGCCTGCGGCGTATGCGAATTTGCTGTTAAATGTTAATTGTGAATGTGAATTACTAAATTTATATATATATAATACAATATTATATATATATATATATATATATATATATTATTTATTTATAAAATTTTGATTTTTCGATTTAATCGATTTTTTTTTTAAAAAATGAAAATCGAACCGAAAAACCAAAATTTTAAAATTACAAACCAAATCCAATCCGAAAATTCAAAAACTTGAAACCAAAATTAAATTTCGATTTAATTTTTTAATTTTTTTGGTTAAACCAAAATTTTTGGTTAAACCAAAATATGTCCACTCCTACCTAATACTATAGCTCTATTAGATGCTTGTGAGTATAACTTTAAGGTAAATGTTGTGAATGAAAATTTGTTGAGGTTTGCATTATTTGTCGGAATATTATATGACATGGTTTCTTCAATTATTCATTCATCTAGCTAAATATGATCTACAATATTCATTAAAAAAAAATCCCATCTTTTTTAATCTTGTAACTTAACATTATTCAATATTTAATTTTTTAATTATATACTCATTGAATATGTACACGCGGAAAGCGCGTACTACTAAATTAGTTATATTAGAAGTGTGAAGAGCCATAAAAATATTGTTTGAATTTTTTACCCTTTATTAAAAGACTCCACTTTAGACAAAATCGTCTTTTTCACTTTTTTTCCTCCAATTAATTGTCATTAAATTATTATTCTAATATTTAATATTTTAAAGTAATTAAAGTCCTTTTTGATCTAGTTAACTTAAAATTTGGTAAGAAAAAATATGTATGCTAAGAAATTAGGAGAATTAATATTTAAGAAGTTCTAGATACATGGTAAACAGAGTTCAAATCGAATTTTTTTTACTAGAGCTATGTCGACTAACAAACTAAACATGCTTTTTTTTAATCAAACAAGGAAAGAAAAGAAAGTTTCTCTTATTATTTAATTTTTTAAATAATTTTTAAAGTTATGAAATTCTAAATTATATGGAAAGGGTGTTATTATTTTTCCTTATTTGAAATTAAATAAACTTCTACTTAGGTTCAACCATTACATATATATAAATATCAATTTGATGCACGAGTAGTACATAAATAAAGCGATATAACCAAGGGATCTCTCTTCTTCTTCCTTTTTTCTTTTTTTCTCTTCCTAATTTTTGTGTTTTACATGTTGTGAATTAGTTATATATCTCTAGTCCTTGCAGTCTAATGTCTTAATTTATTTTTATTTTCAATAAATTACAAATAACATGCAGTTCTTTATCTCTTTGAATTTTAAATTTTCATTCTATTTTTATCATATTAATTAATGATGATATGGTTTAGTAAAGTTTAATTTTTCATGGATCTTCAGTGTGTTGCAGATGACCAAGAGTCCTATTTTTCTTGAAGAACAATAGATAATTTTTAAAATTATCTCAATAGCTCACACAAGTTGAATGAAAAGCTTGAACATATTTAAAGTTGCATCTTAATTTCTAAACCCATCTTTTTGGTTAGTAGCCTCTGTTATTCTCTATTTTTATTACAAGTTAGTAAATTAATCACCTTCTTTCATAGGAATTACTCTACAAAATCTTCAATTGAGATTATTAACACGTTGAAGGTTGGCGCTAAGAACATGTTGTTGGGTTCAAAATTAAAAGTGTGAATGAAAAATTGAAGCAACCAAGTGGAGAAAAATATTGAAATAACACTCAAAATGGAAAGTGTACTCAAAAAATGGGAAAGTCTACTAATTCTCCCACATTGGTGGTAGAATGAAACTTTAAAGTGTTTATATTAAGAAACACTTACTCCACATGGTAAGTGAGGCAAGAACCAAGAGGTGCTTTGCGCTGTCGTCGTCGCTCGCTCGGTTTCGGCTTCGAATTTGGAAAACTCTTGATGAGATTAATTTTTTAGACAAAATTTATTTGAAAAGTAGGAAAAATTCAGTCAGAAAATCCAAAGAAAAAATGCAACAGTTTTGTTGAAAACTACTCGGAAGAGACACAACTCTTCAAGTAAAAGACACACTATTTTAAAAAAAAAGGTGACTGTTCGAATGGTTGTGACTGTTCAGAAAAGGACACAATATTTCGAATGGACAGACATGACTTTTCCAATGGACACACCTTTTCGATGAACCATTACCACCTTTCGAAAGAGGAACTTAATGGCTATATAAACCTGCATTTCTTCCACAGGTTTGGAATGAAAATTTCTGAAGTAAAAATCACTTTTTGTCTTCTAAAAAACTATGTGTGATCATCTCCCGTTGAGTGAGTTCGAAGAGAATCCGATTGTTTGAGGTACCACTACTGTAGGATTGTTAAGCCATTTTATCTTAGAAGGAAAAGTTTGCAACCTAGGGTACTTGAGGGGAATTATTTTCTTAAGGATACTCCGTGAATTCAGAGAACTTGGCTTTTTCTGCTTCATCTATTTTTCTTTAAGAAACTGAAAACACACTTCTTTGAAAGATCATTTTGATCTTGCGTTGAAGGTGTTGAAAAACTTCATAAGTGTTCTTGATTTATTCTTGAACTTTTGTTGAAGTAGTTTTGCCAAAATATAGACTTTGTGTACCCGAAACAACACTCTTAATGAAATAATTTTCACAATCTGTATTGTTTGGTTTCTAGAGATTAAATCATTGTGCTTTCTACTCCATTTGAACTTAACAAGTAATTGAAAGTCATAAAAACTTCATCATAAGTTAAAGGACATTTGGTTAGCGATTGGAAGTCATAAAACTTCATCGTTAAACTAAAAACAAGAGGTGTTTAAAGTTGATACAACTTTATAAGTAGTATTTAGATATACTAAAATTTACTATCTTTTTGTGATAGGAAAATGACTACTGACAGTCATGTGAATGATGCTGGGACGAGTGTGGCGACAACTAATATTATCACAATGAGTCGTACGAGTACTCCACCAATGTCACCAGCGGAGAAATTCAAAAAATTCACTGGTGTTGATTTTAAAAGGTGACAACAGAAGATGTTCTTCTACCTTACAACGTTATGTCTTCAAAGATTTACATTTGAAGAAGCTTTAGAGTTTCCTGAGGGAACTTCTGACCAGGAGCGATTTGTCGTTATGGAGATGTGGAAACACTCTGATTTTCTAGGAAGGAATTACATTCTAAGTGGCCTCCAAGATGACCTATACAACGTGTATAGTGGAATGAAGATGAAAAAAGAGTTGTGAGGTGTGCTAGAAAGAAAATACAAGACTGAGGATATTGGAACCAAAAAGTTCTTCGTTACAAGGTTCCTTGAGTATAAAATGATTGACAGCAAGTCTGTTGTATTCTAAGTACAAGAACTGCAAGTTATTATCCACGATCTCCTTGCAGAAGGTATGAGTTTTGTAAATATCTTAGTTGAACATGTTAAAAATGTTCTTAATGTTCACATAAAATTTATTGTAGGTTTGGTCGTGAATGAGGCATTTCAAGTCGTGACAATAATAGAGAAGTTGCCACCTATGTGGAAGGACTTCAAGAACTACTTGAAATATAAATGAAAGGAGATGACAGTCGAAGATCTCAAGTAAGACTGCACATTGAAAAAGACAACAAAGCCGCAGAAAGAAGGTCGAAAGGAAATTCTGCAATGAATGGAGCAAACATTGTAGAAGACGACAACAACAACTCAAAAAAGTGAAAGAAAGCTGGAAGAAAAAGCAATCAACCTAAGAAGAAATTGAAGGGACAATGCTTTAATTGTGGCAAGATTGGCCACAAATCAACAAATTGTCGTGCCCCAAAGAAAGGCAAAAAATAGGACCAAGTAAATATGACTGAATCCAAGAAAGAAATGGACGATCTGTGTGTCATGCTGTCTGAATGCAACTTGGTGGAAAATCCTCGAGAATGGTGGATGGACTCTGGTGCCACAAACCATATTTGTGCAAATAAGGAGTTGTTTTCTACGTTAGCTCCAGCTCAAGGTGAAGAGAAGATATACATGGCAAACTCCACAATTGCAAAAGTTGAAGGAACAAGAAAAGTATGCCTGAAAATGACTTCAGGCAAAGTGTTGAATTTGAACAATGTCCTGTATGTACCGGAGTTACGAAAGAACTTAATTTTTGTATCACTTCTTGATAAAAATGGATTCAAATAAGTATTTGTGTTTGAAAAAATTATACTTACTAAAAGAGAAGTGTACGTAGGAAAAGGCTACCTCACTGAGGGCCAATTCAAACTGAATGTAATAAATATTGAGATCAATAAAAGTTTAGTTTCTTCTTACTTGCTTAAGTTTAATGATTTGTGCCATGAACGATTAGGACATGTCAATTATAAAATATTACAAAAACTAAGTAAATTAGAAGTTTTGCCAAATTTTGAGTGCAATAAATTTAAATATCAAACGTGTGTGGAATAAAGTATGCTAAGCATCTGTATAAGTCCGTTGAAAGGAATTTCATTCCCTTAGACTTAATCCATACTGATATTTGTGATATAATGTTAACACCATCTCATGGTGGGAAAAGTATTTTATAACTTTTATTGATGATTTCACTAGATATTGTTATGTCTATTTGCTTAACAGTAAGGATGAAGCAATAGATGCGTTTAGGCAATATAAAACAGAAGTTGAAAATCAGTTAGAGAAAAAGATCAAAATGATAAGAAGTGATAGGGGTAGAGAATATGAATCTCCCTTTGTGGAAATATGTGTAGAGAATGGAATTGTCCATCAAACTATGACCCCATATTCACCTCAATCTAATAGAATCGCGGAAAGAAAAAATCGAACCTTAAAGGAAATGTTGAATGCCTTTACTTATAAGTTCAAGTTTACCGCAAAACTTGTTGGGGAAAGTTATCCTTACAGATAACTGAATACTCAATAGAATGTTCCATAGTAAGAAACAATCAATTTCATATGAAAAATGGAAAGAAAGGAAACCCGGCTTGAAATATTTCAAAGTATGGGGGTGTCTAGTGAAAGTCCAAGTTTTTATGCCTAAAAAGGTGAAAATATGACCTAAGACAGTAGACTGCATGCTCATAGGATATGATAAAGTAGTGAAGCATGTCAGTTTTTGGTTCATAAATCCAAACATTCAGATATAAATAAAAATACGGTAAATAAATCAATTAATGTTGAATTATTTAAACACATTTATTCGTATAAAACTAGACATGAATTGTCTACTGGGGGGTCAAAATGACCTCGAGACGAACCAAGTGAGGATGTACATAATGATGAGAATCCAAGATGTAGTACACATCAAAGAACATCAATTTCGTTTGGATAAGATTTTGTAATATTTCTCTTAGAAAATGAGCGTCAAATATTTAAATAAGCGATGACGTCTTCAGACTCATCTTTTTGGAAAGTGGCAGTCAATAGTGAGATTGATTCAATCTTAAGAAATCATACGTGGGAGTTGGTTAATCTTCTTTAAGAAAATAAACCTTCAGGTTCTAAATGGATCTTCAAAAGAAAAATGAAAGCGGATGGTACTATTGACAAATACAAGACAAGACTTATAGTAAAAGGCTTTAAACAAAAGAAAGGACTTGATTACTTTGATACATACTCTCCTGTAATGAGGATAACATTAATTCGGATGTTAATTGCCTTAGCGGCAGTATATGGTCTTGAAATATATTAAATGGATGTGAAAACAACATTCCTAAATGGAGAATTGGAGAAAGAAATTTACATGGAACAACATAAGAATTTTTTGGTTCCAATAAAAGGAAGTAAGGTGTGTAAACTTGGTAAGTCACTTTATGGACTAAAACAAACACCTAAACAGTGGCATGCAAAGTTTGACCAAAACATATTAGCAAACGAGTTTAAGATAAACGCATGTGATAAATGTGTTTACATTAAAGACACTCCAAATTACAAGGTCATTATTTGTTTGTATGTGGATGATATGTTGATCATCAATAGAGACATTTCTGACATAAATGCTACAAAATGAATGCTTGAGAGCAAGTTTGATATAAAAGACCTTGGAGTTGCATATGTGATCTTAGGAATAAGAATCCATAGAACTCCATAAGGGTTGGCATTGTCACAATCTCATTACATCAAAAAGGTATTTACCAAGTTCAAGTATTTGGAAGTTGGTATTTCCAAGACTCCATTGGACATGAGCTTTGCACTTCAAAAGAATGAGGGTGAAAGTGACTCATAGTTGAAATACGCAAGATTGTTGGGATGTCTAATGTATATCATGAATTGTACATAGCATGTTCTATTAGTAAGTTGAATCGGTATACGAGTAATCCCAATAAAACTCATTGAACGGCAATGAAAAGTGTTTTAGGGTATCTTAAATACACTCAAGACTATGCTTTGTATTATAATAAATATCCCATGGTAATTGAAGGATATAGTGATGTAAATTGGATCATCGAATCAAATAAAGTAAAATTCACGAGTAGATATGTATTTACTATAGGTGGAGGAGCAGTCTCTTGGAAATCGTCCAAACAGACATGTCTTGCTCGCTCCACAATGGAATCTGAATTTATCGCATTAGATAAAGTCAGTAAAGAAGCAGAATGGCTCAAATTTTTTTTGAAAGATATTCCTTATTGGCCCAAACCATTGGCACCAGTAAGTATACACTGTGATAGTCAAGCGATGATAGATAGGGCAGGGAGTATGATGTACAACGATAAATCTCATCACATAAGATGAAGACATAATACCGTTAGAGAACTTCTCTCTAGTGGAATTATCACTGTTGACTATGTGATGTCAAAGAATAATATGTCGGATCCACTTACTAAAGGCCTATCTAGAGAAAGAGTTGAGAGAACATCCAAGGGAATGGATTTACGGCCTAAGACAAGTCAACATAACGGTAACTCTACCTAGCAGACTGGAGATCTCAACAACTAGGTTCAAGGAGATCAAACAAAATTGTGTCTGACAGGTTCAACATTGTCAATATACCCAATTCATTCTCATAATGTAGACAATGTTTAGTAAACAAGGATAAGACTTGTGGTGTGAAATTTTTTAATGATTATCTAAATTTGATAGATTTGACCAAATAGTTTAATCTATAGGATTGAACGTTTAGAAATAACCTATGTTAGGGCAAAGTGGAAGATACTTCAAGGAGAATGTTAGTAATGGCATATTCTCTAAGCTCTCATGAGACAGAGATGTGTTCATGACTGAAACAAATAAAAACATGAGAACCATAAATGATAAAAGGCTGGTTATGTGACCTGTATTGTCTCAGTGTACATTAAAACTCGATGGTTTAAGGATATCAAATCTACCGAGTGACCAAGTTCATCCGATGCATGTTCACTACAGAAAGTTCAAAGGGAAACCCATTTATCCAGATGCAATCAGTCTTTGCTTGATGATACATACTTGTCCGTAAAGTTTTACAAAGATAGTCATTTCCCATTCATGTGGGGGATTGTTGGGTTCAATATTAAAAGTGTGAATGGAAAATGGAAGGAACCAAGTGGAGGAAAAAATTGAGATAACACTCAAAATGGAAAGTGTACTCAAAAAATGGAAAAGTCTACTAATTCTCCCACATTGGTGGGAGAATGAAACTTTCAAGTATTTATATTAAGAAACACTTAATCCACATAGTAAGTGAGACAAGAACCAAGAGATGCCTCGCGCTATCGTCGTCATCGCACGTTCGGCTCATCTTCGGCTTCGAATTTGGACTTTTCAAATGTTCGATCGATAAGATTAATTCTTCTGACAAAATTTATTTAAAACGTAGGGAAAATCTAGTCAGAAAATCCAAAAGAAAAACACAATAGTTTTGCATCTCCATTAATGTGCATGCTTCTGCATGGAGAAACAATGCTAAAAGCTACTCGAAAAAGACACAACTCTTCGAGTAAAAGACACACGATGGTTGTGACTGTTTAGAAAAAGACAAAATATTTCGAATAGACAGACATGACTGTTTCAAAGGACACATCTTTTCGATGAACCATTGCCACCTTTTGAAAGGGGCACTTAATGGCTATATAAACCTATATTTTTTTCCACAGGTTTGGTAACGAAAATTTTTGAATTAAAAAACACTTCTTGTCTTCTGAAAAACTTTTTGTGATCATCTCCCGTTCAGTGAGTTCAAAGAGAATCCAATCGTTTGAGGTACCACTGTTGGATTATTAATCCATTTTATCCTGGGAGGAAAATTCTGCAACCTCGAGTACTTGAGGGGAATTATTTCCTTAAGGACACTCTGTGAATTCGGAGGACTTAGCTTTTTTTGCTTCATCTATTTTTGTTTAAGAAACTTAAAACACACTTCTTTGAAAGAACATTTTAATCTTGTGTTGAAGTGGTTGGAAAACTTCATAAGTGTTCTTGATTTATTCTTGAACTTGTGTTGAAGTAGTTTTTCCAAATACAGATTTTATGTACCTAAAACAACAATCTTAAGAAAATAATTTTTAGAATCGTATTATTTAATTTCTAGAGATTAAAGATTTACGCTTTCTACTCTATTTGAACTTAACAAGTGATTGAAAGTCATAAAAACTTCATCACAAGTTAAAGGACATTCAGTTAGTGATTGGAAGTCATAAAAGCTTCATCGTTAAACTAGAAACAAGGGTTGTTTAAAGTTTCTACAACTTTATAAGTAGTATTTTGATATACTAAGGTTTACTGTCTTTTTGTGATAGAAAAATGACTACTGACAGTCATGTGAATGATACTGGGACGAGTGTGGCATCTACTAATATTATCACAAGGAGTCGTACGTGTGCTCCACCAATGAAACCAGCGGAGAAACCCAAAAAATTCATACGTGTTGATTTAAAAAGTGGCAACAGAAGATGTTCTTCTACCTTACAATGTTATATCTTCAAAGATTTGCATCTGATAAAGCTTCAATGTTGCCCGAGGAAACTTCTAACAGGAGCTATTTATCGTTATGGGGGCGTGGAAATACTCTGATTTCCTATGCAAGAATTACATTCTAAGTGGCCTCCAAGATGACCTATACACCGTGTATAGTAGAATGAAGATGAGAAAAGAGTTGTGGGGTGCGCTAGAATGAAAATACAAGACTGAGGATGCAGGAACCAAAATGTTCTTCGTTGCAAGATTCCTTGAGTATAAAATGATTGACATCAAGTATGTTGTATCCCAAGTACAGGAACTGCAAATGATCATCCATGATCTCCTTGCAGAAGGTATGAGTTTGGTAAATATCATAGTTGAACATGTTAAAATGTTCTTAATGTTCACATAAACTTTATTGTAGGTTTGGTTGTGAACGAGGCGTTTCAAGTCGCGGGAATAATAGAGAAGTTACCACCTATGTGGAAGGACTTCAAGAACTACTTGAAACAGAAAGAAAGAAGATGACAGTCAAAGATATCATAGTGAGACTGCTCATCGAAGAAGACAACAAAGCTGCGGAAAGAAGGTCAAAAGGAAATTCTGAAATGAATGTAGCAAACATTGTAGAAGACGACCACAACAACTCAAAAAAAATAAAAGAAAGCTGGGCAAGAAAGCAATCAACCTAAGAAGAAATTCAAGGGAAAATCATTTAATTGTGGCAAGATTGGCCACAAGTCAACAGACTGTCGTGCCTCAAAGAAAGGCAAAAAGAAGGACCAAGAAAATATGGTTGAATTCAAGAAAGAAATGGATGATCTGTGTGTCATGCTGTCTGAATGCAACTTGGTGAGATATCCTTGAGAATGGTGGATTGATTCTTGTGCCACCCGCCACGTTTGTGAAAATAAGAAATTATTTGCTACGTTCGCTCTGGCTCAAGGCAAAGAAAAAATTTACATGGCAAACTCCTCAACTGCAAAAGTTGAAAGAACAGGAAAAGTATGCCTTAAAATGACTTCAGGCAAAGTGTTGAATTTGAACAATGTCTTGTATGTACCGGAGTTACGGAAGAACTTAATTTTTGTATCACTTCTTCATAAAAATGAATTCAAATGTGTATTTGTGTTTGAAAAAATTGTACTTAGTAAAAGGGAAGTGTACATAGGAAAAGGCTACCTCACTGAGGGCCTATTCAAACTGAATGTAATGAATGTTGAAATCAATAAAAGTTCAGTTTCTACTTACTTGCTTGAGTCTAATGATTTGTGGCATGAACGATTAGGACGTGTCAATTATAAAATATTGCGAAAATTAATTAACTTAGAAGTTTTGCCAAACATTGAGTGTAATAAATCAAAATGTCAAGCGTGTGTAGAATCAAATTATGCTAAGCATCTGTATAATTCTGTTTAAAGGAATTTCAATCCCTTAGACTTAATCCACACTGACATTTGTGATATGAAGTCATCACCATCTCGTGGTGGAAAAAAGAATTTTTTAACTTTTATTGACTATTGCACTAGATACTGTTATGTCTATTTGATAAACAGTAAGGATAAAGTAATAGATGCATTTAGTCAATATAAAATAGAAGTTAAAAATCAGTTAGAGAAAGAGATCACAACGATAAGAAGTGATGGGGTCGGAGAATATGAATCTCTCTATGCAGAAATATGCATAGAGAATGGAATTTTCCATCAAACTACGACCCCATATTCACCTTAATCTAATGGAATTGCAAAAAGAAAAAACCGAACCTTAAAGGAAATATTGAATGCCTTACTTATAAGTTCAGGTTTACCGCAAAACTTGTGGGGGAAGATATCCTTACAGCTAATCGAATACTCAATAGAATTCCTCATAGTAAGACACAATCAATTCCATATGAAAAATAGAAAGGAAGGAAATCCAACTAAAAATATTTCAAAGTGTGGGGGTGTCTAGTAAAAGTCCAAGTTTTTATGCCAAAAAGGGTGAAAATAGGACCTAAAATAGTTGACTGCGTGTTCATAGGATATGCTAAATTTAGTAAAGCATGTCATTTTTTTGTTCATAAATCCAAAAATTCAAATATAAATGAAAATACGGTAATTAAATCAGATAATACTGAATTCTTTGAACATATTTATCCATATAAAACTACACATAAACAGTCTACTGGGGGGTCTGAATGACCTCGAGATGAACCAAGTGAGGATGTACATAATGATGAGAATCCAAGATGTAGTACATGTCAAAGAACGTCAACTTCGTCTGGATTAAATTTTTTAACATTTCTCTTAGAAAATGAGCCTCAAATATTTAAAGAAGCGATGACATCTTCAGACTCATCCTTTTGGAAAGAGGTAGTTAATAGTGAGATTGATTCAATATTAAGCAATCATACGTGGGAGTTGATTGATCTTCCTCCAGGAAATAAACCTTTAAGTTCTAAATGGATCTTCAAAAGGAAAATAAAAGTGGATGGTACTATTGACAAATACAAGGCAAGACTTGTAATAAAAGGCTTTAAAAAGGAAGGCGTTGATTAATTTGATACATACTCACTTGTAACGAGGATAACGTCAATTCAGATGTTAATTGCCTTGGTGGCGGTATATGGTCTTGAAATCCATCAAATGGATGTGAAAACAACATTTCTAAATAGAGAATTGAAGGAAAAAATTTACATGGAACAACCTGAGAGTTTTGTGATTCCAAGAAAAGAAAATAAGGTATGTAAACTTGTTATGTCACTTTATGGACTAAAATAAGCACCTAAACAGTGGCATGCGAAGTTTGACCATACCATGTTGGAAAACGGGTTTAAGATAAACTAATATGATAAATGTGTTTACATTAAAGACACTCCATATCATAAGGTCGTTGTTTGTTTGTATGTGGATGATATGTTGATCATCAGTAGAGATATTTCTAACATAAATGCTACGAAATGAATGCTTGAGAGCAAGTTTGATATGAAAGACCTTGGAATTGCGGATGTGATCTTAGGAATAAGAATCCATAGAACTCCACAATGGTTGACATTGTCACAGTCTCATTACATTGAAAAGGTACTTGACAAGTCCAACTATTTTAACAAATTACTTCTTGAAGAATAATGACTGAGAAAAGATGTGGTGATGACTTATTATATTTTCCTTTAAGTATAGTTTTATCTTAAAAGTTTTAATTATTCTTTTAAAAAGTTGTTTACATAATACTCTAACATACACACATAATTTATTTTTTTATAAAAAAATATTATTGATTAACGCGAGACACACGTGCAAAGCAAGTATGTTTGACTAGTATATATATACATATATACACACAAATAACTGTCCTATACAATTAGACAGCATGTAAAGTATATGTTACAATACAATAGATCTATGGGGTCAACTACTTGGATTGCTGTTTGTAGATTATGAGATCTGTTACGTAATAAAAGAAAATTTTGAATCAGATATGGTATACCATTACATAAAGTATCTTCATTGGGAATTATATAGGTCACAGTCTGGAGCCTTGTTCTGCTTGAGAAAACTGCTGCCTCAATACCCTTCTCATGACTTTATTTGTTGCTGTTCTTGGAAGGGAAGGGAGAGGAACGATACTGGAAACCTGCACATTTTGTATTTAAATGAGACAATATCTCCTAACAAACTTAACAACCTTTCAGGTCTATGCTATACCTTGAACAATGGATTCAACTTCCTCTGCAAAGCTGTGTTGAAAGACATCATCAAATTGACCAAGTTCTGCTCCAAGTTATCTGAATCCTTGAAAACGACTGCAATTACCAACTTCTCAGGCCCACCTCCAGCAGGTGGTACTCCAACTGCTGCTGTCTCTAGTATATTCTCATCGACTGCATTGCATATGCGCTCAATCTCAAGCGAGCTTACCTGACAAAATGGAATAGAGCAGACTCTTGGAAAGGAAATAATCCAGTATAGAGAAATGCTTGGCAACTCTCAAATGCCCGTTCATATGCATAGTTTCCTGGATCTTAATAATAAACAAATACTTAAGGATTCAATTGCAAGGCTAAATGCAGACCTTTATACCACCTAGGTTCATTGTATCATCTGCACGACCATGGGCATGGTAATATCCTTTAGAAGTACGTTCAAACACATCTCCGTGCCTTCTTAGAACCTGTAATACAAATAATGCCAAACAAGATGTTGGTAAAACTGAAACATCTTAAGACTATGGGATAATAATTTGCATTACCTTTCCATTCAAAACAGGCATCCCTTTAAAGTAGATCTCATTGTGGTCCGCATTCAGCAGTGTACTTGAAGCTCCAAACATGAGAGGACCAATGGCCAATTCACCAATCCCAGGAACATCTGATGGCTACACAAAAAGAAAAATACTAGTGTTATGGTATCCCAACAAGTGCAGGGAATGAGCCGTTGCCTCCTACTCTCCTTATAAGATTATGGGCAATTCTCTTCTCATGAGCTAGCTTATGGCATTGATTTAGGCTCTAGTTTGATATTCTTAACAAGGTATCAAAGTCAGACCTATTCCTATTCTTGGTTCACCCAATTTTAAGCCTTATATGTTCGTCCATGCACCACATGTCCAGTCATAGGGATAAGGGGAGGGGGATATTAAGTTCCAACATTGGTTGAGGGAACTACATTGTCTCCTTATATTGTCTAGGGAAATCCTGATGGGGCCAAGCTTCATCAAGCCATTTACTAGGAGCCAAGCAAAGGGAGTTCAAGGACCTTAAAGGCTTGTTCATGAAGATGGAAGCTATGGCTGAAGAAGTTATGGAGAATTAAAGCTGAAGGAAATAATGTCTCACATGGGATCCCAGAAGCTTCTTGGAACTGCTGATGCTACATCTGAATTTTCTGGTGCAGAGTATCGTGTCCGCAAACACCATTCCCTATCAGGGAGTAGCCAGGCCTGACAAAATCCTGAGATCGCAGCAAGAAGTCTGCTTTAGCAGAAAGTACCGACTTTGACCAGGTCCGTAATCGCGCCTTGGAGTCCGCTATCGCTGAGGAAGTTGACCCAAGACTGGACCTCAACTACGCCCCAGCATACATGATCGCGAGAATAATCTCAACGTTTCGAACTTCCCTTTTTCAGTCTCATAATATTTCTAATCCGCAGGTAGCTTCTTTTAAGCCATGGTATAAATATCCTACTTTTCCAATTTAGTAGAGTTAGATTATAAATGTATGAACCTGGTAGGCGTAGCTCTTGGATCAATTCCAACTTAGTGAGGATCTTGCAAGGGGATTTAACTATCTTCTTGATGGGTTCTATAGCTTAGTTGCTAGGGTTCTAGCATAGAAGGAAACTTTCTTGCGTTTCAATCTAGCTCGTCTACTTTATTAAATTTTCTGTGTCTAAATTCAATTTCTATCCTTTAAATTTCTTCATTTTTTTTTCTTTTTGATATTTTCGATTACATCAAATCCTCACTTTATGAGCTAACATCTAGGGTTGAGTTAAGGTCAATTTTTTTAACAATCAGCTTATAATATCATAAGAACAACCAAAAAGGGTAGTGTATTTTAAGTTGTGGGAAAAAAAATCTGAATGATTTCTTTATGAGGAACCACGACAGAAGCAGTAATTTGTAGTTGCAAGAGAACTAACTGATCACATTAAGAAGAACTTACTATGCAAGCATAAAATGCATCACACGATGCCAATTGTAGTTTGCTCTAATAAATACTATTGATGTTCCAGATATAAGGTTGTATAGTGCTTACTATAGGAAGCCCATCATCGCCAAGAATATGAAGACTACATCCCATGACTGCTGTGCTGAAAGCGGTTAAAGACTGGGGCTGCAACATTGACCCAGAGACGAAGGAGCCACCAATCTCTGTACCGCCGCAATACTCAATTATCGGTTTATATTCAGCTCTTCCCATCAGCCAAAGATATTCATCCACGTTAGATGCCTCACCAGTGGAGCCAAAGCAACTACCATCATGTATGAACTACATTAAACCCAAGAAAGGGAAAAGAAAATAGAACTGAGCAGAATTCATTTAATGTGCATATGTATAGGAAATATTTGTTTTCATGTAATATCAGTATTTTGAAATATGAACTTGTGAATCAACCATGCGCAAGATTGCCCGCAATTTCAGGCAGTTTGGAAGGAAATAACAGTAAGGAGAATAAAAAAGATAGAAGTAAAACAAGGACGAAGATGCAAACAAAGCGCCTGGTAAAGCAAAATCATAATGTGAGAGTTGCTTCGAAACTACCGGATTGTTGACCAATCATAGCCATCAATAGAATTTTTTGCTTTCCAAGTCCTCACTATACTTGGAATCACCCCAAGCATAGTTACTTTAGCATCCTGATTAGTTTGAAAGGGAGATTTTTCATGAGCATAGATAACAAAAGGTATTCAAAATTTAAACAACGTAGGTTTGTGATGAAGCAACTAAAAGATTTTAAATTACCATATCTATCAGAGACTGTGATGCCTCGATTAGTTCGCTGCTATTGGGTCAGTGAGGATCCACAAGTTTAGCAATAAAACTGACATGCAGATGCAGTAAAGTGTTCTCTTTCTACGCATCATATTTTCCTATTCAACTAAATCTAGGAATTGATAAACTTAGCCACTTTAATTTCTTGATAGTCCACCAAAATACAGTCGCAAGGCTAATGCACATAGGAAGAGATAAAAATAGGTTCAAAAGACAAATAAATAGATACCTTTCCTTGCATAGAGTAATAAAATACACCAGTTTAGAAGAAAACAAAGCAACATGATATTGGGTGACACAATTATAGTAAATATATATAATTGTGATACAAAGTGATTTTCACCAAGTCGTTCAACACTAGATAGGAAACCAAGAAAGTATAATAATGAAAGAAATTAACCTGTACAAACTTAGCAAAGCCAGAACCAAGGGGAGACCCATTATACAAGGCAATGATTGCCCCATTCAACAGTGAAGCATAAACGAGCCAAGGTCCCATCATCCACCCAAGATTAGTGGGCCAAGCAACAACGTCGCCTTTTTTAATATCCATATGGCACCACCCATCAGCAGCTGCCTTGAAAGGTGTGAGGAGTGTCCATGGAATTGCCTTCGGATCTCCTGGAACCTTAAGGATTTTAGTTGTGACCATTTATTCAATTGCTTCATTTGCATTCAACGAATTCTTGATAATCAATTGGTAGACATACAGAGGATATTATAAACTGCCATTTCATTTTGACAGTTGACTACTAAATTACCCGTTCTTGTTTAGAAAAAGGATATCTATATGTGAATTTAACAACATTAATGATGTGAGTTCATCAACCCTTAATTTAATACGAAAAAAAGGCTTCTAAACCCACTCACCTCCCTCTCAACCTTCCCCCCCCCCCCCCCCCCCAAAAAGCAGGGAAAGTGTCGGAACCAAAAGAAAAACAAGACTGACAAGTTTTCCCGTGGAAACCCAAGAATCAAATTAAACTGGGATCCAACATCATGTAAACCACCCCTGCAAGCACAAACCTAGACAAACACTCAGATCTCACTTCCAATTTGGCATAACCACCTGCATATCACTCTTGACCTAAATTAATCTAGATTTATGTATAGTCCAAGCAGCTTTAGCGAAGTTTTCGCTTGCAGTTCTAGACTGGAGAAACATGTGAATGCTCTACGATCATGAGAGCTTTCTTGTTAGGTTATAGGCGGAAATTTCTAGATATAAGCTGTATATCAAGACTTTCTTAACACTATCCATTCCAAAGTACTATTCTCCCTCTTTACTATGTTGTTCACCTGAGAGGCCCCAACTTAATGATGTTACAGTTGTTACATGTGACCCTTAAGTGAACTCCCTTGTTTTCCTTCTTCAAAAGGATATTATTGTTGGAATCATTGTGAATATTCTAGAATATATGTAATAGTAGATAGCTTATATTTTTTTTTAATTTAGTCCTATTAATAATCAGGGGCAGACCCACCTATGTTCAAGTGGGTTCAGTTGAACCCGCTTGGTCAAAAAATTACACATAAATAAGAACAAATCAGTTTTTAAGGCAGTGAAATATGATAACTGATAATTTGAATCCACTTGACACATCTGCGGTCTCTGCTCAGCTGGTCTAGTGGGTTCAATTTTGCTTCTTGCTTGGATCGTGAGTTCGAATCGCCCTTTGTTGCTTCCCACTTTTTTTGGGGTTCTATTTGTACTGTTATTGCAAGTTGGCACATGTGCACTATAGACACTAAAATAGTGCTTTATGTTGCCCCCAGCGTTCTTCTTCTGTATTTTTTTAAAACCCCAACATTCCTCCTATTTTCTTTTCTTTTCCTTTTTTTCCTTGAACAATTTATTATTTTCATTTGTTCTAAAGTTTGTCATACTTGAAAAAATTAAACCTCTCCAAAGTGAATTTTGATTTCTCCTTCATCAAATGCTAAAACATGCAAGTATACTTGTATAAATTCCTTATAATTTGCAGTTTAATTTGTATTATGTTGAAAATTACTATTTGTTTATATTAAAATGCATGTCTAAATTAGTATATAACTCAATTTCTTTTAATTATGTGTACTAATTTAATTTACTTGTCTAACTCTTTTTTTTAATCTTTTATATGCAAATAACAACTCTTTAGGAGCACTTCTAAACACAAATGAAAATTCAGATTTTGTTGAATTTCATAGAGTAATGAAAATTTATATTGGTAAAAGTGATTTTTTTCGTTGAAATTTTTTAGATTTAAATAATTTAATTGTTAAAAAATACAAGTAAATAATTTGTTGTTCCTTTTTTTTTTCTATAAAAAAATGCTTCAAACTTTATTAAATTTATAAAGAGTTGACTTCAAAATGACTTCATCCTGTGATCATAATAAGAATAAAAAGAAATCACCAAGTCCTGCTTGTCTTGCCGAATATTACTTCTATACTATTGATTATAGTTGTTTCTGGTTGAACCCACTTGTGCAAAATTTTGAGTCCGCCATTGATTATAATTAGTTATAAGTTTTGGTGTTTGTCTTTACTCATATTTGTAGTTGGTAGAGACGTCAACTTTAATGAATCTTCTATCTTGATCCTCGAAAAGTTTTTGTGGAGTTCTCAGGAAATTGGAACAACAAGCAGGTGGAGCTTACCTAGGAAAAGGATCAAGAGACGCAAGGTGAAGATGAGTCAAAAGATGTAGATCTTGAAGAACTTCTTGTCGATGAACCATACACAATTGTGAAGGAAAGGGACAAGATGTAGATACAGAGATCGGAACACCTTATTGAGCAAGCAAATCTAATTGCATATGCATTCGTAGCGGTAGAAGAAGAGATGAAGATCTTAAGTCCTCGTAAGTTGGCGCAAATTTTTGCAAGGATGTTGCACAATGCCGGTTAGCCATGATGGAAGAGATGGAATCCCCTCACAAGAATCAAACATGAGTGAAATGGGTCTATGGAAAGATAGAGAGAATTCCAAAAGTGGAAGATGCTAGGTTCAAAGAGAGATTGGTTGCAAAGGATTTCAGTCAAAAGGAGAGAACTGACTACAATAAGATTTTATTTCTAGTCATGAACCATTGCTCAATTCGCGTGCTGCTAGCATTGGTTGCACAATTCAACTAGGATATTCAACAACTTGATTCCAAAACTGCTTTCTTGCATGGTGATCTAGAATGGTGATCTAGAAGAGACAAACTATATGGATCAACCTGAAGGTTTTCTAGCGGAGTAAAAAGATCATTAGTGATAAATCTTGTTAACAAAATGGGTCCAAGAAAGTACATCTATTCCTAATCTCCAATGGAAATCAAAAAAAAAAATCGATTCATTTATAATCCTCCACTAGTTGGATTAATGGATCATCTGATTGGAAATGATAACAAAATGAATAAGTTATGCCAACTGAAGAAATCTTTGTATAGTTTGAAGCAATCCCCTAGATAGTGGTACAAGGGGTTTGAGCATTCACGACTACACATGATTTATCAAGGAGTGCATTTGATAGTTGTGTATCACAAGAAGATGTCTAGTAATACAATGATTTATTTAAGGTTGTATATTGATGATATGCTTATTGTTGCGAACAACATCACAGAGATAAATGTTTTGAAGAAACTATTGAGTAAGGAATTTGACATGACGGGTTTGTGAGTTGAAAAGAAAATCCTTGGTATGGAGATTTCAAAAGAAGAATGTGTTGTACATCTTTCTCATAAGAGGTGCATCGAAAGGGTTCTTAAGAGAATCAATATGCATAAGTGCATTCCAATTGGTACAGCGTTAGCTCCTCAATTTAATCTTTCAGAGTTGCAAATGCCTCACTTCAAGGATGAGGTGGAGAATATGTGAAAGGTTCCTTATGCCAGCGCAGTTGGTAGCATTATGTATGTTACGGTGTCTACACGTCCAAAAACTACTCAATCTGTAAGTATGGTAAACAGAAACATGTCCAACCTAGGAAAGAGGCATTGAGAAGCTGTCAAGTGGATATTGAAATATCTTAAGGGAGCTTCTGATATTGATCTAAACTTTTAAAAAAGTGATGGAGGTGTTTCAGTTCTCGTTTATGTCGATTCTGACTATGCAGGAAATCTTGACAGAAAAAGGTCCATAACTGGATACATCTTTACTCTTTTTCTACAATTGTAGCAGAATGCATGCATGGCAACAATGGAAGCAGTGACAGATTTCACTATCTGGTTGAAAAGGTTTGGTGGCAAAATTGAGTTTGGTTCAATAGGAACAACTCTGAGATGTGATAGTTAGAGTGCTATTTATTTGATTAAAAATAAATGATTTCTTGAGTGCACTAAACAAATTGATCACTGATTCTATTTTATTCAAAATGTTGTTGAAGAGGGAACTATCAAGGTCGTGAAGGTTATCACAGACAATAACGTGCATACATGTTGCCCAAGATAGTCCCACTTGCTAAGTTTGCACACTGCAAGGACTTAGCAGCAGAAGCATGCATCAACTAATGTGTGGAAGTGGTATGTTCAACAAGGGTTTGTTCCTTCTTGTTTCTTACAACAGGGTTGCCTAGTAAGCTAGAAGTTTTGGTTGGAATTATTCATATGCATGCTCAAAACGCAAACCAAGGTTGAGATTGAAAGAGTAAGTTTTTTGTAGGGTCTAACTCATGTGGTAGTACATCCCATGTGCCAAATTATTTGGCTAGCGAATGAACTTGGGAAGTAAGCAAAACTTGTGGAGGACAATTTTATGATTTATTTTTCTTCTTTTGAGCTTGGAGCCCAAGTTTGGTCATCTTTAAAAGGATTATCATTCTTCATTGTTTAATCATCCCAAACTCATAAATCCTTGTAAGAGTAGAGAGTTGAGAAACCAGTTCTCTTAGGTTTAACTGAAATGTCTCCCCTTACTTTATTAATACTATAAAGGCATTAATTCTCTGATGGATAGGATCACTTTGATTTGAACCACGTTAAATCTTATTCTCTTTCTTTAACATTTCGGCTAACAATACTTTCACTTCCACATTATTTTCTTGTTTCTATTCAACTAACCCGATTCTTATCACTGTCATCCAAAATCAGGTTCCACAATGTTTCGTCAATCGGCCTTGTTCTTTCTTCAACCGCGTGTTTTTAGGAACACAGGTTTTGTCCATATCCTCACTCCAGAAAAAAGACAATTGGATCCTCTGCTCATAAATGTGTCTTTCTCTATCATTTGAAGGTAGACAGGGAGTGTCAGAAAGGGAGTCTGGAGTAGCTGGTAAAGTTGTTGCAATGTGACCACGAGGTCATGGGTTCAAACATTGGAAACAGACTATTGCAAAAATGTGGGGTAAGGTTGCGTATAATAAATTCATGTGGTTTGGCCCCTCTCTGGACCCAACGGATAGCAAGAGCTTTAGTGCAACGCGCTACCCTACACAAAGGATATCGATGCTACTCATCTGACCTCTTGTGATACCTTTTATGTGCTAATGTTACTTTCTTTACTGGTCAACCCAAGTTTATATCCGTTTCTATTAAACATCTCGACATTTCTGAGGTTTTACCAGTTCCATTTATTTTTTGGTGTGTAGACTATGACAGTCACTTTCTGGCCTGAAGTAGTCTCCTCAAGCATGATTGGAAAAATTTAGCATGGTTGAATTTGGAATAGCTTGAAGTGAGGCCGATTATTTTGTGTTCTATCATCATCCTACTCCAAGTTTGTGCATATATTTGGTGGTTTACATTGATGACATAGTCACCACATGTAATGATTGTTAAGAGTTTCACATCGAAAAAAGGATGGGCAATTGGTCTCCTTGTACGGACTTGGCAATCCTCCCCTCATGAGCTAGCTTTTGGGTTGAGTTCGGCCCAGCGAGTCATATATTTACATAGTATCAGAGCCAGACTCATCCCACTTTATATATTTACATGGTATCAGAGCCAGACTCATCCCACTTTATGATTACCGATATTGGGCCTCTATATTATATTGTTCACGCTCCAGTTAACGAGGCCTAGGCATGCATGGGAGTGTTAAGAGCCCCACTTCGGAAAGCGGATAGCGGATGGGCAATTGATCTCCTGACTTGGGTAATCCTCTCATCTTGAGCTAGCTTTTGGGTTAAATTACGCCAAGATCCATTTCTTTACAATGATGAAGAGGGAATTACCAAGTTGGAGAAAACGATCAAAATGATCCTTAATGTACAGGTGTTGTTTTATTTTGGTCCTTAATGTACAACAAAAAGGTGTTTATGTCCTTTACCCCAAACCTAATAGATATATCAAAAGTAGTTGTTAAGTTTAATTGTTGGCCCCACGTAGCTAACAAATCCATCATCATTGTCTTTGTTAGCTCCAAAGAAAGAGCTCCACGAAATCTACACCATTTTCTCGATAAAATTTACTATTTTCTATTTGCAAAAATATTATTTTATCTCCAAAGCAATCCTTAGTCGTTAGATTGACATTGCTTTTGTTGTTATCATCAATAGTTTCTTAAAGTTTCATGATTCAAATAAACCCAAAATAATACCTCCACAAAATCTGATATGAAAGCTTCCTTAATTGTTCAGAGTGATGGGAAAAATTGTCCATTTAAGTGAATCAAAATGACAGAATACCTTGTTATTACAAAAAGAATAATTCTCAAGTCTCAAAACCAAAATCAACAAAAACACCATAAAATCCCCAAACAGATGAGAAAGCAACAGCTTAACTTAGTGATTTTCTTCAAAGCTACAATATACATACACATGAATTACAATATGTATAACCAAGAATAGAGACCTAGAGTTTAGAAATTGGGAGATAAAATAACATTTTAGGAAAGAGAAAATAGTGAATTTGGTTGGAGAAAGCAGAGAAAATGGTTTAAGATTAAGCTCTTTGTTTGGAGCTAAAGAAGACAACAATGTTGCATTTTGTTAGCTATGTGGGGTTCACAGTTAAGCTTTAACACATTTTTTGACAAATCTGTTGTTTAGGGTAAAGGACCAAAATGAACAGCTTTTGTTATACATTAAGAACCATTTAAATCAAGTGAAAATATCAAGGACCTATTGGAAACAGCATCGCTACTTCACTGAGGTAGTGGTATGGTCTGCGTACACTTAACCCTCCTCAGACCCCACTATGTGGGAATACACTGGGTATGTTGTTCTTGTTGTTGGAAATATCAAGGACCAAAATAAAGCATCAGCTATACATTAAGGATCATTTTAATCTTTTTCTCTACCAAGGTAAAACATCATCGTTTCAGCACTTGATCTTCGCTAATAGAGGTATCTAAATTAGGAAGTATCATTTCATAAAGGAAGTATTCACTTGATATTCTTGAGGAGACAAGAAGATAGATTATAAGCCTATTTATAATCCAATGGATCCAAATGCTAAACTACCCGGTCACGAGAGCTTTTTAGTGATCTTGGAATATATAGGAGGTCGATAGGAAAATTGAGTTCTCATTGTGACTCGACGCGACATTACCTTCTCGGTTAGTGTTGTAAGTTCTTGGTTCTCCTTGTGACAGTCATTGGAAAGCGGTTATTCGCATTCTTCGATTCATGAAATTCGCTCTAAGGAGAGGACTACTTTTACATGCGAAGGAAATCCAAATAGAGATAGGGTCACCTTATGACAAACAATCCACTTCTGGATTTTGTGTTCTAGTTTGGAGAAATTTGGTGTCTCGGAAAAGTAAAATAAAATGTTGTTGCTAGATTGAGTATAGAAGAAATTATTAAGCTATGATAGTGGGAACATGTGAATTGATATGGATCAAGAAACTACCGAAGGAGTTGAAATTCGGAGGATTAAATAAATTGAACTTGTATGCAATAGTGAGGACACTTCACATTGCATCGAATCCACTGTATTACAAAAAACAAACACATAGATTGATTGCCATTTTGTCAAAGAGAAGGTACTTTCAGGAGACATCGTCACAAAGTTTGTGTGGTCAAATGATCTGCTTACTGACATATTCACAAGTCCTTAAGCTGATCCCTAAACAAGTTATATATGTAGCAAGTTTGGTGCATAGATTTTGTATGCACCGGCTTGAGAGGGAGTGTTGAATTCCTTGTGAATATTCTAGAATATATGTAATAGAGTACGTAGATAAATTTACACAAATTGTAATTAGGTATTGATTTTCTTTCTTTCTTCGAACATGTAAACATAGTTATTTAAACCCCAATAGCTTGAGGGAATTCAAGCTGAGTTCTCTCTTATTTTCTCTTTGACTTCACAATTATCATCTCAACAAGTATGCCTCAATCTCATCGCTCATCTTCCTCATTATTGTACGACCTTAATCCAGTGGGCAAGAGCAAGTAACTTCCTAATGCTATGAGTTAAGTCACATAGTAATATCCCCAGCTTTATGATTTTGGAAGTGTCATTCAGTTCAAAACAAAATTAAAATGCATATTGGCCATAAAGTTTTACTTTTACTACACCTGTTGTGCCAGATGAGAACAGAATGTTCGTAAATGCATCAATATTTTGTTCAACAGCAACAAACTCAAGTCCCCTGCATTTCAAACAACTAGCATTCAATGGGAAATACATGTAACATTTGTAAATGAAGATAAAGACAGAGATGACAAAGTAGACTTGTTTATTTATATTCTATCTAAGAAGGTGGAGTGGGGGGGTAGGCTCAGATCCCACCCGTTGTTGGCAGCAAGTTAGGAAAGAATTCCAAAACAAGAAGAGAGACATTTGTCGATACCTCCATAATGACAAAGTAAGAGTGGACAAGCCCACCAGTTATGTTTTGAGGTTATGTAAGCCTACAATTTCTTAAACTAAGAGACTGTTTGGATTAGCTTATTTTAGGTGCTTTTAAGCCAAAATACTTTTAAGCACTTATATTTGGCTAAAACAAAAAAGTGCTTTTAAGCACTTGTTTTTAAAACCAAATAACAAAAATAAGCCAAAACTCATAAGTTAGGATTCCTAACTTATGGCTTATAAGTCATAAGTTATAAGCCCATCCAACCAGGCCCTAAGTCATGTGTGGAAGATTCTTCTCTCTAAGACAAGAAGACAATTACGAGGTTGCAAACGAAGATCAAACATGTATTGACGATTAGCATCCTTTAAGAAATCTAAACAGCCCTATCTGGTCGTTCAAAATGATCAAGATAGGATTCTGAGGGGATCTACTTCCTTCCTCTTGTCAACGAGGCTGAACGTATTCTGATTGGCATTTTTGAGTAAGGTAACATTTTTTGCGTAACTATTTCCTGCATAAAACCTGCAGTCATTCATACTTACAACGGAATATAGGAAGATGTACTAAGCTAAAACCTACTTACAGAGATCCTATAACATCAACAAATGATTGGCCCCTCCACTAAATTTTTGAATAACCTTTTGGGGATAAATAACACCATCATCTCCGCATCTTTTTATGTACTCTTGCACATAAACTGGCTCTTGTCCTTCTTGCATTCTAAATGATCTAGGCACAAAGGTGGTAACAATATCATGTGTTAATTTATCTTGTAAATTTCTGATTGTTCTGTTTCCATTCCCTTTCTCCATTACTTCCCTTGAAATCAAAAGACCTAGTTTATGATGTAATGATTCATTTCTTTCTTTTTAGTGCATGAACCTGTACTCCTTCACTTCCTTTTTCCAGCACGTTCGATGAAGAGGGGATCCTTATCGCCACATTTTCAACAGTAAGGTCAGTCTGGTAGTTGTAGATCCTGAGATGGCGCTACTTGCTTCTTATCATGGGCATGATCAATTATTTTACCTCTTGTAGCTGTAGTTTCAACTTCAGTACTTGCATTGTGTTTATCTTCCTTCTGGGATACTTCCTTGCTAGCTTTCCCTTTGTGGTCGACAGTGATAATATCATAGTTCTCAACAGTCCTCACTAGCTCTTGCAACTTCTAGTAGGTTCTTCAATTGTTGGCTACTTTTGGCTAGAACGTTGTCTTGTTTGTCTTTCGAGTGTCTTACTGTGGGATTTCTTTTCCTCCTTTTTTACCCCCAGTACTGTGATTTTGCCAACCATTGGTTCTTCCCGTTTGAGATTTTGATCATGAGCAAGTTTGCCACTGGTTTGCCTATGTGGTTTACTCTCCTAGCATATTTGTGATTGCATTGAAGGCGTGGGTGTTCTTGAAGCAATTCTATGCTGCTTATCCCTGCTAATTTTCCTCCTTTGAAAGTGTGGAGGACGCGGATTAGGGTAGAGGGTTAGTGGGTTCGTCCATAACAGTAGGAAAGAGTGCTTTGTCTGCGTCTGGAGTTTCTTGTTCGTGGTGTTTTGGTGATGTCTATGATTTCGAATAGATAGTTTATAGTATTATCTTGTGGCTATGTTATTTCCGGTATTAGCTAGCAGTGTGTTATCCCATTTTGTTGTATGCTTTTATGGTTTTTTTTTGTTATACTGTTATCTGTCCTCTGTCCTGAGCCGGGGGTCTATCGGAAACAGCCTCTCTACTTCATCTAAGGTAGTGGTATGGACTGCGTACACATTACCCTCCCAGACCCCCCACTATATGTGGAAATACACTGGGTATGTTGTTGTTGTTGTTGTTGTTGTTGAAAGTGTTAACAACATGGTTCTAACAGTCTCCAACGTCTAAGCTGCTTACTTCATTGCCACAAGACGAGACGGGGTTTCTTTTGATTCAATAGAATTAATTTGCAAGGTTTCAGCTGTTTCAACAGTTTGCAGCTCATTCTCCTTTGTCCTCTTTCTTCCATAACTTCATCTGCTATTCTGCTTTACATTGTTCCACATCATGTCTTTGATTTCTGCATACCTTGCAAAACATGGAAAACGAACTCGTATTGCAGATTTTGTCAGCCTTCCAATGTTGTGTCTCAACACCTACAGAAACTCTTTTCATCAAGTTCACCTCAACCCAGATGCACATGTCCGACATGCTCTTCTCTGTGGCAACTTCCACTGGTAACAGATTCCAATGTGACCTTGAATTTGCTTCAAGAAATAATGACTGATCAGATGCAAGGTATACTTGGCAATAGTACTCAAAATGATGCAAGGGAGGTCTCCTCCTTCGGCCGAAGGCCTGGAGACCAGTTGAATACCTTATGCCGAAGTCCATAGTGCTCAATCATCTCTTGCAATAAACATTTATGGTTTGATTCGCAGCTGAAGTCCAGGAAAATGTCTTGCATAATATAGGCCTATGAACTTGTCCTTCAAAGTGGAGTTTTGACAATGAAAAATACCACAAAAACCTTGATTATTGGTTTTCTTTGGGAGAACTTTCCAATAGGAGTCCGTGTACACTCAACAGTTGTCCATAGTAGTCCTTAGCTCAGAATATCGCCAG
Organism: Capsicum pubescens; assembly: GCA_030864215.1. Lineage (NCBI taxonomy): Eukaryota > Viridiplantae > Streptophyta > Magnoliopsida > Solanales > Solanaceae > Capsicum > Capsicum pubescens. Next base: position 212,117,479 of record CM061542.1, read on the forward strand.
AGGACTACACATGCTAAAAAGTGGTTTTAACGACACAGAAGTTGAGCTAGGCTCGTTTTGGCATCTAGTACAGCTGCAAAGAAGGGTTTCACTGGCAGCTAAAAGGTAGAAATCTGCACCTGGGCTGGGTGGCATGGCAACTGGTATGGTCCTCCATCTCTGGCAGCAGACCCACGGGTGATGCTATTGGTGGAAAGGTGAGGATGCTTGCTAGAGAGATAAAGTAGAGGGAGGAATGAGCTAGTTTGACAAGAGTGTAGTTGAAGTCTGAAGAGGTAGTAGTGACACCACCTACTTGCAGAGAAGCATTTCTGACCTAATCTGCTCCAATTCACTTCTCAAAAACAAACTCCAATGATGCAAAGGATTTGTTTTAGATCAAATTTACTACTTTAAATTCAAATTGAGCTTCAAATATTGTAGATCTAAATCACATAAGGCTCGTGCATCCAAACCATCAGTACCTTAGATTCTAAGGCAAGTTCTATAGGAGGGTTATAAGCTTGGCAAAGCAACATGGGGGTGACTGTTAGGCCTCTAAGGTCCAATATCCACAAGATAGTGTCATAGAAATGTATATGTTTAGATGGATATGCAGTCATACAAGATTAGATAAGATTATAATCACACATGAACAAAGGCGTAAGCAAAACACATATGTGGATTAAATGAGGGAAGATCGCTTTTGCCAGCCAATAGTAGGTAATACTCTTACAAGAACGATAAAATGGTTTAATCATGTCCTACATCGGCCTATTGATGCACTCATGCACTTGCCTATAGGTGTGAAACCGTGGTGATTGAAGGACTTAAAAGGGATGAGGTTGACCTATAATGACATGGAAGGAAATCTTGAAAGATTTACAATTCCTTGGAATTCTTGTGGATAGCGAAAAAATAGACACAATAGAATGATAAGATCCATATTGGCAATACCAATTAGTTGTGATTACGGCTTAGTCATGCTTGTATGCTTACTTTAGGTCACATGTTACTAAGAGTCTTTTAGAGTGTGTATAGGAAAATATTTCAAAATGTTTGCATGGAAAATAAGTAGGTTTCTTACTTATTTTCTTGTGTTTGGTGTGTATGCAGAAATTATTATCCCGAAAGCATTTGTATGTAATTCAGGCAAATACTATGGGAGGTGGGGGTAATAGTAGGAGGTAGGGATGGTGGGGATCGGGTGTGTTGGAGGCTAAGTTGCATGGACTCTTCACTTTCGATGTCGCACCCGTGGCGGATTTTCCAAAAATATACTACTTTTGTAGAATTCAGCATGCATCCGTTGACATGTTTGAAGAGTTCGGGCATCATAGATTGGAGGTGAGGAGGAGAAAATAAATGTGGAATGCCACTTGTAGAAATTGTTTTCCCTACTTCTACTAGGGAAGTCATTTTCTTCATTTTTAAAGAACTTGATTTCCAAGAGAAAATATTTTCCAAAAATTTAACCAACCAAACATAGGAAAATTGGAAAACATTTCTCCATACCCAACACACCCTTAATCTTGTTGAAAAATTGTATACCAACAGAAAATATAGACAACTCCTAGTGTTAGTAGGCATTTGGACATAGATGTTATTTGCAAATAATGAAACAATGTTTGTTCTACAATTTTGTCCATTATTTAAACTTCAATTCAAATAGACAATATGAAGTCAAGTGAAATAATGATTCACTCAAAAACTTCAACTTATTCTTACTAATACAATTCATGTTCAAACACAATTGCAATTTCATATTCTTATTTAACTTCAACTTCAACTTTAAATACTTGGTCTTTTTAACTTCACCCAAATGTTGTCCAAATAGCCCTTAGAGAACCTAATGAATGAATATTGGATTGAGTGGGGCCTAGATGGAATGACATGGATAATGAACATTCCTATATCTAACCACAACTTGTTTGGGACTGAGGTGCAATTATTGTTGTTGTATTGAACATACAAATCAATGCAAGTTCTGGTATGTGCTCAAAAAGTCAAAAAGAATGATACATTATTTCTGGCTCAAAGTAAAGCAAGTATATTTTGTGACAACTTCAAATGACTAACATTCTACAAGTATATTTTCTTCATACCTACATCAAATGTAATTTGCATCCACACACATGGCAAAAAGCTTTCAAAGTACCGGCATATTAGATAGCAAATGTAGTGAACATGCTACTTCTAGTATAAATCTGTATTCCTAGTTCTTACATGCTTCATAATGTTTAGACGAAGAAGTTGATACAACATTCCAAACTCTGACCCAATTCGTCAATAACAATTAAGTATGACAAAGAAATAATGAACAAACACTTTATTGTCCTTTTCCTAGATTAAACTTGTATAAAAATAAGAAAGAAAGAAATTACAAGAATCTCTGTCAAAGGAATTCTTACTTGGAATCTTTCAGTCTTTCTAAAAAATCAGGCCAAGAGATGTCTCCATCACGTAATTCTATGCTCAAGCTAGAGGCTCTATTGGGAATCACAATTGCCATCGGTGAATGAGCATCAACAACTCGACTGCAGCTTCAACGGGTTAATCAAGAATGAAAAGAAATGATGAAAATGCAGAATTTACTATTGGCCCTAGCAGTTAGGCTCCCATGAACCTCGATACAGTTCAGAATGGCTGAAGTAGGAAGAAGGAAATGATGAAAATGCAGAATTTACTATTGGCCCTAGCAGTTAGGCTCCCATGAACCTCGATACAGTTCAGAATGGCTGAAGTAGAAAGAGAAGAGAGATATGACCTGTACAAGGGTATCTTTTTTTCTCCACGGGAAATAAAATCCTAGAAACATCATAGAAAGAAAACAAAATTAAACAAGAAATGAACCAATAAATAGTAATAATAAACAAATGGGAAGAAGAATGAGTACAACTGCATATGCCAAAAGGAGTAATAAGAATCAGAGAAAATGAACTGAACTATAAAATTCACCATTTATCAGAATTTTGTCTCAGGACTAAAATCTAAAATAAGTATAATCTGACCACAGAGGAGTCCATAAGAAGTAACGATCAAATAAGAGAGCCACAAAATAATGTTTCCGTACTGAAAACTTTCATAGAATGTTAATCCAACTAGATTCTGGGAAGCCTATCCTCAAACTACTGGATCTCTCCGAAAATTCTCCAAATGCCCATAATAGACACAAAAGACGCAACGTTCATCAGTATGAAGAGCTTACTTCTCGATGATCAAACTGCTTTATTTTGTTTTGAAGTATTAAAATTGAAGCCATAACTAATTAGCTGGAGGCTAATATTTGAAACTTTCTTACATTTCTTTATATTTCAAACTCATAGGTCTTCTCCAAAAGTATAAATGTTTACCAGCTTTGAGTCTAAAATGAAATTCTTTCATCATTTTAACGCGTGAACCTGACTTTACGTGCTTAACAAACTAAATTCTCCAAAAACGTTAAAAAGGAATGAAACATCATGAAGTGATTAGGTGACTGCTGCATAAATCTTCTTAATCTCTCATACATAATTGAACTATATCCAATACTTCCATATCTAAATATTTTAAGAAGATATCAGGCCATGATTTTACAACCGTTCTCCTGTCCCAATAATTTGGTCTCACGTATAATCCTCATATATTGCTTAATTTGATCTAAATAGAAATTCAATATTTTTTAGAATTCATTTATATCCACTACTTTAATGCATACTAATTATTATAGTGGCCTCTGTAACCAATATTTCCTCAATTCTTTGTAAGTTGGGTTATTATTGGATAAATTGTTAAAGGACGAATTATAGAACCATCTAATACTATCAGGGGGTGTGAGAGGTATAAGGGGATGTGAGAGGTATAAGGGATAAATAGTCCTGGGATAAAATGAAGGACTATTTTATCCCATGTTTGGTGTGAGGTATTAGTTAGTACCGGAATTATTTATCCCACCATTTACCCCATAATTTGGGATAAATGATCCCACATACATGGTGGGATAATTAATCCCAGAATTAATTATCCCGAGATAACTCTTTCCCAACCAAACGACCCCTCAGAACTTTGAATTTTAATACTATGTTATCTGGTGCATCAAAATCAATGCACCAGTGTGGGTCCTGCCTTTACAATCGTGCGTTTTAAATGTAGAATTGCAAGCATAGAAAGCATCTAGAAACTTGCATTGGTCCAATGCAATTCTAATGACCTTAAAAGAGAACACATATATGATACAATACCTACATAAGGAATGCTATCCTCATTAGATAAATAGAGCACCTGAGTAAAAATTGCTTTTGCTTTTGATATGATGAGCCTTGTTGAAATTTCACTTGGGGCAAAACTATCAGCAATAGACACAGCTACATAACCAGCAAGAACTATAGCCAAGTAGATCACCACAGAATTAACATCCATCGGCATATCTATAGCTATGGAAGATCCTTTCTCCAAACCCAGGGTTTCAAGAGCATATGCAACTGTCCTGTAAGAACGGTTATGAGTGTGAGAAAGTTGGTGGTTCAAAGATTTCAAAAATTTGGCGTAAAGCACGAAGAAGAAAGTACCCCATACATGAAACCACTGGGAATAGGACAATACTAAAAGATATGAAGCAGGATAGATGGATTCATTTAGAGAATTGGTGATTCACTGCTACATCATCCTCCCTGGCCTCTCTTAACCTTGTTAATATTTAGAAAATTGAACAAACAAGACCTTGATAAACTTTAAATTAAATCTTATTGCTAGGTCAGGGGCGCAGGAGACACCAGGCAAGCACGGTGATATCACAAGAACAATAGTTTTCTTACGTGTGAGGACTGGGTTTCAACATCCGAAGGACGGCTTGCCCCAAACCAGACTTCAACAACTCGAAGGATGGCTTGCCAAGTAAGTCGAACAGTAGATCAGATCATAGACGTAAAGGATTTTCCCTACAAAATGGGCTGGCTTTCCCTAGCCAACCTACTCCACTCGGGAAAACTTACACTTCTGACAGGTTAGCATGTAATAAACTCAGAAAACTATTGCAATTGTAACAAGCTAACTTACCTAGTATTTCCTTAACCTATTACTCCACGAAGGACCGGCCTTCCATGCCTTTCGAAGAGAAGAACAAGAGAAATTTAGAAAGCAATAAATAGGTGGCTCTGGTGTTTTCATGTAGTTGTCTGGTTTCTAGATCTACAACTTTTATTAAGAGAAGATGTTAGCATTTCACAGTATCATATCAAAGCTGATCTAGCTAACTCTTGTACATCTAACTACATCAGTTCATTGAAAGAATAATTTACAACACCAATGAATCTTACCAAACTGATTCACGTAACTCCTGCAAGGTCATCTTTTGCACAGGTGCTTCATCATTTCCTTCACTTCGCCATACTATGGCTACATCACTTAGAGTCCTCTTTCTTTTACTGAGGCAATTCTTCGCTGGATTCACCCTGGCCCCAGGAAGCCACTGACCACCTGGATGAGATGGACTCTCACGTAAAATACATTCAGGGGGAACTGAAAATGAAATATTCATTTCCTCCAATATGGTTTTCCAAAATACCTAGAAAAAGAGAGAGCAGGAAATGAGAGAGTCAACAAACACATGATTCCTTATTAGCACCAAAATCACAACAGAAGTCCAATAATCAGGAATTCATCTTCAGAGTACACTCAACCTACCTCTTGGTCGGAGACTGAAAATCTCTGAAAATCAGCGAAGCTAGAGATTGGGTCTTCATATTTTGATCCCAAGAACTCCTTTCCATGCCTCTCCAGAAGCTGGCCAATATTCGTCAACTGTGCATTTTTTCTGTTCCAGAAAAAAAAAATTGGCATTAAAAATAAATTCAAACAAATTTAAGTTCCGGAAATTCTATAACACACGCAATGTCTTATTTTTTCCATATGCAAAATCTAGTGCAGTCGGAAAAGAATCACCATTCACACTTATCAACCAAAAGAAAAAGGAACAAAGCAAAGGGGAGATGATCAGTCAAGTATACGAGAAATATAGAAAATTGGCATGATATTTTGATATCCAATACACCCTTTGACAAGAAAACCCACAAAACCATGTCGCATGATGGTACGTACACTCATCTATTAATGCCAGCTTATCACTATTTATCAGTCTTTGTATCACCCAGTTAATTCTTGAACATAACTCCATGCTTGAAAGTAAGTTACAAAGACTTTTCACATATACAGTAACAAACTTAGTCTCTGTGAGCTTCACAAGCATAGCCAGTCACAATTCCAGATAAAGCACAGCGGTGATGAAGTTGATATCATCGTAAAAATAGTCGAATTCCCAACCCAACTTATTCAGAATTGAAGCCTCTATGCAAAAGAGCTTATAAAACTTAAGACGAGGTGAATGAATAAAATGAATCATAAAAAGAATGATAATTAAAGCAAAGGAAAGAGAAGAGGGTCTAACGGGTCGGGTAACCAGGCAGGCGGGTTAGGGCCAAAATCCTTGTAGCAGCCATAGTACATCATCTGGTGGAAAGAGAAAGGAAGGTTTGGAGTGAGTATTTGTTTGGAGATATGGTGCCATGTTTGGGGAGTGGCAAACCCGTAATTACCAACTATTTGGGTTAATTTCTCGTGAAGTTCAGAGGGTATTCCCTGAGCTTCGAAGTCGGCGACGGTGACGGAATCTAAGCTCTTGTAATTCTGATGATGACCCATATCCTCCATACACACCCCACACCCACTTGTGAAGTAGTAATAAAGAGTGTGATTACACACAAATTAGAGCAAATGGGTGAAGCAATCAATCAAACACCTTCAAGTTGTTGGATATTATTAATTAATTACTTAGATGAAGAGAAACAAACATGAATTTGAATGATTGGAAACGTGTTCCGTGGCTGCCAAATCTACCAATTTTTTAATCTTTCTTGTTAGAGGGAGATTGGTCTATCTTAAGACACTATTTGATGGTACATAAAGATCGAGGGAACCTTACGCCACGTAACTATACAAAATTAAAAAACTTTTAGCACCATCTTCTTATTCTTAAAATAAATCTTCATTTAATTTATTTGATCTATTTGAGTCGGCGACTGAAAGGTTCCCTCAACTTAAAAAAAAATAATTAATTTATGATCTCAAATTAAAAAGTAACAAAAGTAGATTTGATGCACTTTTTTTTGTGCACTTTGATTTCTTTTCAAAAACATTTGAGATTGACGAAGTTAAAAGTAGATAGTGCACAAAAAAAAAAGGAGGGATCTCAAACTTATCCCGAAAATTCACTTAGGCTTCTAAACTAAGACTTGTACCTATCAAATTCCTAAACCCCCAAATTTTGTTCCAATTGGGCATTTTTTGCCTAATCAGCAAAAGGCACAAAGTGTGTGTAATACACTCGCCTGACGTGGCAAAATTAGTCAATTAGAAAAAAACACGTGAAAAAAATAATAATACGTGAATTACTGATTTTTTATATTTTTCTATTTAATTATCTATTTAATAATAATTTTAATTAAAAAAAAAAGAAAAAAAACACCCACCACCCCTCCCCATTTCACAGCTCTCTCACACACAAACACACACATTCACTCACACGCACACAGTTCACACACATACACGAGAGCAGCAACACAGTAAATATTTTCCGGCGAGACTCGCCGGAAAATCAACTCCAAAATCAGACACATACACACGCATTCACTCACACACAGAGAGTGTTAAGAATTCGTGCCCTACTGATTTTCTTATTTTCGCCTAACTTTTGCTTATCGATGGAACGTGTTGCCTGACGTGTTCCATTGACGTGTTTCAAGGAAACAGTAAACAGAAAGTAAAGAACACAATAATTTTTATGTGGAAAACACCCGACTCAAAAGGTGTAAAAAACCATGACCTGCACCTCTACAGGATTTACCCCAACTTCACTAAAAAACTCTGAGCCTCAACAACGACTTATTACAAAACTCTTGTAACCAACAAATAGGAATTATAAAGTCTAATTCCTATAACTCAACAACTAGGAATTATAAACTCTAATCCCTATAACTCAACAACTATGAATTATAAACTCCAATTCCTAACTACACACACACCTCCCAAGGTATGTGTTCCCAAAGTCTTTGAGTTTTCCCCAACTCGAAGACTAGCTCCCAATTCAGTTTATAACACACTGAAACTAATATTACATGAATAGTTCAAACACAATGAACAACTCTAAAAATCAACGCTAAAACTCTTAGCTGGATTCTGTACTGAGGACCAGGTTCTTCAACGTGTTTCTTCAGTGATTGAGTAGCACTTCGTGAAATCAATCTGTCGATTGAGCTTTTCTACTTTTTTAAGTGCGTGAATTATTCTGGTTGCTGCATCTTCTATTTAAGCACAGCTCTCCAAAGAGTCATTCTTTATTTCAAACTCCTCTTCTAATCAAAACTCTCATTGCATAGAGTTTTACTTCAAGTGAGACTCCTTCTTCAATTCCAACTCTTGTCTCCTTGGTGTTGTAGTCAAATTTCAATTCTTTAAATCAGCACATATTAATTTATCAGAATCTTTCTCCTCCCACACATAGGACTCTTAAGGATATGCTTAGAAGTGAAACTCCTTCTTCACATAGGACTCCTTTTTCAACTCAACTTGTTTTCCCTTATCATCAAGTGTTTGAATCAAATTCAACCTGTTTCATTCATATTGTCATTCATCAAAACTTCAAGGTTCCAACACAGAGTTCACTCACGCACACACACGAGAAAGTAGCAACACAGTCAACGTTTTCCGGCGAGACTCGTCGGAAAATCAACTCCAAAAAAGAAAGAATTTTTTTTCCAAATCTTTGATGTTGTTGACAATGGTGAAGAATGGTTACTTCTTTGATGTTGTCTTTAATGGTTAAGATTGATTAGTGATTTTGTTGTTATTCAGAGTTGTTAATTTTCAACTGATTTGGTGGATTTTGGTTTGAAGTTTTTCTTCAAATTGTTGCAAAGGAAACAATATTTGAGGAAACAACAATCATGTTCACTGCTAATAAATTCAAATCTTGTGCAAAGGAAACAATTTTGTGCTTAATGGAGCTTCAATTCTTGAAATCTTGCTCACTGCTAATTGTTGGGGGGAGGGGGGTGTGAAGAAGAAGATGACTGTGGGGCGTGGGGGGGAGCTTTTCCTTTTTAAAAAAAAATTAAAATATTAGAATAATTAAAAATTAAATTAATAAAATAATTTAAACATAATTTTTTTAATAAAAAAAAGTAAAATATTATTTAATTTACTATTCACGCGCTCAAGGTGCCTAATAGGTACAAGCCTTAGTTGAGGGTTCTAAGTGGATTTTCGGGACAAGTTTGAGGTCCTATCGATGGGTTTGGCCAAAAAAAAATATATTATCCATTTTTTTTAATGGTACACTAATTTTGTGCATTTTTTTTTTTTTTTTTACATATTGCACTATTAATTATTTTCATATAATGCACTTATTTATGCACTATTCATTTTTTCACATATTGCACAAAAATAGTGCACTATTCATTATCTTTCATATAGTGCACTTATTTTGTGCACTTTTTTTTCATTTATTTTTAGTGCACTATTTTATTGCACTATCCTTTTATTTATTTCATATAATGCATTTTTTTTTATTTAGTACGTATTTGATTTATTTCATATAGTGCACTATTCAATGCACTATCTTTTTTTGTCATACATTATATTAAAATTTGAATTTTCTTTTAATTTTTTCATATGTCGCACTATTTTAATGTACTATCTATTATTTTTCATTTAATTCATTTAATGAAACATCAACTTTCAGAATGTGACAGTGAAATTAAGAAAAAGAAATCTCTATGGAAGATGAATCTACATGCCCTTGGAGTTTCATACAAAATCAAGAGGTTGAATCAATAATTTGTCATGCTCGAGATGTTGATAGAAAAACAAAAGCTTTCTGAAAATGGTGAAAACTGTGATAATGGATGATATGATACACAAGCATTTCATGCATTGATGTCTATATTGAATAAACAAGTTGCTCGTTACGAGTCTCTTCAGGAAGAAAATGACGATTTATGCAAGTGGATGGTATTTCCCTGGTCTCTACTAAGTATTATTCTTCACATGAAAATGTTTCTATTTTGTTGATTGAAACATAAATGCTAATGATCTCATTTTGTGTGAAATGCAGCATGAAAATGACCTTAATATAAATTGTGAAGGTTCGATTATACGAAAACCAAAGAAAGAAATTAAGATGCTAGAGCACTTTCTTGAAGAAACATTTCAATTGCAAAAATACATAGTAGCAACAGGGCAGAAATTGATGGAAGACCAAATAAAAATTGCTTCTCAATTTGTCGAAGCTGCAGAAAAACCCGATGCACCTGCAAGCTTTGATGTCAAACGATTTGTTGATGGCATTAGAACTCTTTTAGGAAAGTTTCGAGAGGACTTGAAGTTCGTATAACTCGAATTATTGGTGATCTTGAGGGAATTTTGGCCTGTGAGGGCATCACATATTTCAAGAGATAGTGTTCACCGAGGCAGAATCTTGTCACCTTTAAGTTAAATTTCACAACTTCTCATCTTCTGAAGTAACATGAGACGGTAAATTTACATGGTGCAGCCAAATATATAATGCAGCTTATACAAAGAATGTGTTCCGTTTTAGTCCCAGATATACATGTAAATATCCTGAAACTATAAGTTTCAATAATTCACGTATATAAAAATTAATTGCATCATTTATAGCAGTATCAATGTTCACCTATTCAACCGTTTTTACTTTTGTTTTACATAATTTTCTAAATAAACGAATATCGACTAGAGGGGCACAACTTGTTCATGGATCTCTAGGCTTTACTTCTGTACATAATCATAATATATAACATGAAGAATTAAACATTAATCTGTCTTCAAGTGATAAATTAAAACGTTCATTTCGATGAGAACATGCAAGGATGAAGCTACTACCCTTATCATAGAAAGCTTATGAAATTGCAGCACAAAAACTACCTATTCCTATATTTTTTTATTTTGGTTCATGTTATGTGCATATATATGTGAATCACTCTAATCTTGATTAAATTTGAGTCCTTTTTCTAACTTACTTCTCATACTAGAAAAGGCATCAGATCTTGATGCTTCAAGATTATTGAATCCTTATCAATATTTATTACTACATTACCCTATAATGACAGTTTGATATTGTACTGGGGGTCATAGCTCAAAGATAAAAATAATAGCTAGTGCACTAAAATAGTGCGGCATATGACAAAAAAATAAATAAATCAAATTTTAGTATAATATATGACAAAAAAAAGAATAGTGCACTATATGAAATAAATTAAATAAATACTAAATGAAAAAAGTGCATTATATGAAATAAATAAGAGAATAGTGCACTAAAAATAAATTTTTAAAAATTACACAATATGAAAAATAATAAATAGTGCAATATATTTGTGCAATATGTAAGAAAAATGGATAACGCACGAAATAAGTGCACTATATAAAAAATAATTAATAGTGCATTATTTGTGCACTATGTGGAAAAAAATGAATAGTGCATTATATATTTTTTTGCATATAGTGCACAAAATTAGTGCATCATATAGAAAAAAATGAATAGTGCACTATCCACTTTTAACTTCCGTCAACTTCAAACGTTAAAAAATAAAATCAAAGTGCACAAAAAAAGTGCACCAAATTTACTTTTGTTACTTTTTAATTTGAGGGCATGGATTGATCAGTTTTTTAAGTTGAGGGGACATTTCAGTCGCAGACTCGATCTATTTTGTCTTTGTGTGGAGTTTTAAAAAATGAAAAGGACTTTTCAATTATATAGTTTGAAATTAAATAATATTAAGGTCAAACACATCAACAAGCACCTCAACTTGGCATGATCTTTCACTTTGACACCTTAAGTGAATGATGTTTATTTAACACCTAAAATAGCTATAGAATATGTAATTTTGGCACCTTTCGGCATCAACTCTACTGCGTGCATCTCAATCGCTGCCAACATGGATTAAACGGCCAATTGATTTGTGCCAACTTATTTTAAATTGCCACATCACTATATGCACCTACAATTATTATTTTATTTTTTTGAAAAAGGACTAAAACACATGGCAATTATGGTCAATGAATTAATGACACATATTTTTTTGATCAAATAATTACAAAAATGCCCACAACAATGTCTTTCCCACCCTTCTTAACCTCCATTAATTGAAGTTGAATTTTCAATAATGAAAACATACCTTCTCATTCTCTAAGGATGATAGATCCGCATTAATAACTTCACGAATGTCGTCACATGACTAAAAAAAATTTAAAGGAGAAGACAAACCATTATTCAATTGGAAAATTAATGAACATAAGAAGTCTAGTGTTCGATTAGAAGGAGGTTGTTGCGAGCTAGGTTCTTGAAAAATCAGCAACAAGTTCATGGATTACTTCTTTTACTGAAAGTCAGCAACGGGTTCCTAATTTATTCAAATTAGGAACTCAATTTTATTAATTTTTTTATTTTCTCGTATACATATTTCTAGATAAAAATATAATTATATTGTTAGAAGTGATATGAAAAAAAATATTCAAATAAATTATTTCCTAAGAGATAAGAGGAGTTTGGAAGTACCATTAAATGATCTTGAGCTTGAAAAAATGGTGAAAAGTAGTGGATAAAGAAATGGAGAAGAAGAAGGTAAAATTAGGGTGTGTTTGGTATGAAGGAAAATGTTTTCCATGGAAAATATTTTTCTAGAAAATGTTTTCCTGGAAAACAAGTTGATTTTTTACTTGTTTTCTTATGTTTGGTTAGTGGATGGAAAATATTTTCTAGTATTTGGTTGGTGAATGAAAAAATATTTTTCAAAAAATACATTTTAGTGTTTAGCTAAAGAGTAAAAATACATTTTAGAATCTTTTTTTAAAAAAAAAATTAAAAAAAATTAAATCTTTTTTTGGGAAGGGGGTTGGTTGGCGGGTGGGTAGGGGTGTCAGGATAAGTAGTAGGGGTGGGTAAGAAAAACTTTTGAATTCTTTTCGTTAAGAAAAAAAATTTAAAAAATTAGCGGGGGGAGAGGGGGAGGGGGGATTAGTAGGAGTTGGGGGTCAAGGTAGGGAGTGAGGGGGGAGAAAAAAATTAATTTTTTTTTCTTTTAAGATTGGGGTGGGGGTGGGGGGATGGGAGAGGGTGCTGGTAAGGGAGGTAAGAGAAAAGTTTGAATTTTTAATAAAATGTAGATATTATTTTTGGTGGGAGGCTGGTAGGGGTAGGGGTGAAGTGGGGGTAGGGGATGGACTAAGAAATATTTTTAAAATACTTTTTAAAATAATTGAATTTTGGGGTGGGAGTGGAGGTGGGGGTAGGGTGGGGTGGGCTAGGGCTGGTGTCGGGGTGATAGGATATTGGGGGCGGGGGGCGGGGTAGATGATTTTGAGAATTGTATGAACATTTCAACTTTAAAATGAGGATGAAAGAGAGTTTTGAAAAATGTTTTCCTTACTTTTTGAAGGGAAGTCATTTTCCTTAGATTTAAGGAATATAAGTTGGTTTGGGAAACATTTTTCAAAACATATAAGCCAACCAAACATAAGAAAACCGAAAAATATTTTCTGAAAAATGTTTTCCTTCATACCAAACACACCCTTAATGAAAAATTTAAATGAAAAATGGGATAAAATAAGGCTAAGATGCGCCCAAAAATGAGTATTCTACACTCACTTTGCCATGTCAGCAAAAGGTGTCAAAGTGACATTTTATGACTACTTTAGATGTTTAAAATGAACATCATCCACTTGAGGTGTCAAAGTGAAAGATCGTGTGAAGTTGAGGTACCTGTCGATGTGTTTCGCTTAATATTAAATACATCAATGTATTCTTTAATCATGTAATATAAACATGTTATATGAAAAGTTTAAATTAAAAAATCATTAAAATTGAAAAAAATATTTTTTTAATAATGAATTAAAAAAAACGAGTCAAAAAAATTTAAATGGATGAAATAGTATAACAATTACTGATCAGAAAATACTTACATATTTAGAAGAAACCCAACCAAAATATGTTCTCCTTTTTGGTGTCAGTTAATCCAAAACACGCATAAAGTAGTTGTATTTTGGAACCCATTTTTCATGTTTAAAATATAGGAAATGATGAATCTAGTATGAATTATGCTCCCCTTTATTATATTCTCTCCATTTTCTCAAGTGCACAGTCAGATTAACATTTGTCTTGTCTTAAATTTCTAAAACTTAAATTAAGTTAATTTAGCAAACATCTTAACTATGGTTACGATTCTAATTTGAAAAATCAATCTCCAGAATCCATAAATTGTTATCAAGTATATTTTTACATCTAGCTATAAAATTTCTCTTAATAAAATGAGATTATGTTATTAACAGGTAATTACATAATATTCATTTTTAATCATAGAATTAACCAGGGGCGGATCTAGAATTTGTAGGTTGTGGATACTCACTTTCTTTAAGGATAAAAAGGTGTGTTGCTATCAAGAATCAAATCCACACCACTACTGGTATCAAGGTGTTTAAGTTCCGCACCAAAGTCAAAATACCCAATATCCACTTTTGTCTATGAGTGTTTAACAATATATTATAACTGATTTTACTATATTTTCTATATAAATATATAAAAATTTTATCGTATTCGATGGGTGTTGAAGCACCCGATACGGACAATGTGAATCCGCCCCTGAAAATAATATTATCTCTCACATTTATCTTTGGAACATATTTTTGTAACTTTAAATTAAAAAATAGTTAGTTAAGGATCAATTACTAATTCAAATGAAAACAAGAGGCGATTTTTTTCGAAAGTACAAAATGGGATAAAATAGGTTGCGCCCACAATATGATGTACACATTTTAAAATTTTATAAAAGTTGTTCGTTATATTCTTCAAATAAAAGTAGAGTAATTAAAAAACGGGTAGGGGGTTTGGGGGCGGGGGCCGGGGGGGCGGGGCGCGGGGAGATTAGAAGATGATGGAGGAAAAACAGAAAAAGACGAGGCTATATTGCAATTTGACCTAATTTTATATCATCAGAAAAATAATTTGAATGTAAATGATATAAAATGAAGGTTAATGATAATGAAATGTGTTATGAAATATAAAATAAAGAAGAAGAATAGAGAGAAAAAAGAGAGTAATTCTTATTTCTCTTGAGGAATTCTCTTGGATCTTTTACAACTTTTATTTATAGGGGAAATTACTTTAAGTTTTTCTCTAAAAGATAAATATTTCATATCCTGATAGATATCAAATAGATCTTGATGATCTTATCTATATTCTTGATAGAAATTCAAATAATGTAAATACATTTATAACACCCTCCTTGAATGTCTAATTGATAGATAATGTACCTCGTTAAAACGTTACTAGAAAAAATTCAATGAAAAAAAATCCAGTGAATGAAAAAGAGTACACGTCTCTAATAACATGCATATAGGTCGCCTCATTAAAAAAATTACAAGGAAAACTCAGTGGGACCAAACCTCGTAAGGAAAAAGAGTACAACACGTATTAACTTCCCCTAATGAGATCATCCTTGAACCTTTGCATCCCAATCTTGTGCACCTTCTTCTTGAAAGTTGCAATTGAAAAAGACTTGGTGAATAAATCAGTCACATTGTCACTTGAATGAATCTGTTGTACGTTAATTTCACCATTCTTTTGGAGCTCATGTATATAGAAAAGCTTTGATGAAGTGTGTTTCGTTCTATCTCCTTTTATGAATCCTCCCTTAAGTTGTGTTATGCATGTTGCATTATATTCATACAAAATCATAGGTACTTTGTCACATTTCAAACCAAATTTTGCTCAAATGAGATATATCATGGACTTCAACCACACACATTCTCGATTTGCTTCATGAATAACTATTATCTCAGCATGATTTGATGAAGTGGCTATGGTAGTCTGCTTTGTATATCTCCAAGATATGACAGTACCCCCACATATGAACACATAGCCTGTTTGAGATTGAGCTTTATGCGGGTTAGAAAAGTACCCACCATCAGCATGACCAATAAGATCGGGACTACAATCTTTAGAATAAAATAAACTCATATCAGTAGCCTCTTTAGGTACCGTAATATGTATTTGATCTCATTCTGATGTCTCCTAGTAGGAGAAAGACTATACCTTGCTAACAAATTAATCGAAAAGGCTATATCAAGCCTTGTAGTATTTGCAAGATACATGAGTGCACCAATTGCACTAAGATATGATACTTCATAACCAATCCAAATTGGTATATTTCTCATTTCAACAAATAATATATTGCTTTTGAAAACTCTCCAAGAGTTCCAATAATTTTGAAGCTATAAGCTTATACAATATAAGGATTATAAATAAGTTTTTCAGAAACTTTTATATGTTTCAGATATTTTGAATCCTTAAAAAAATTTCAGATAAATTTTGTCAAGTGACAATATTCAACATTCCAAGAGTGACATCTTCAAGTCTCTGGACTGCAAATCAAATAAGTTTTATGCTTACCAAGATGCATCCATTCACGTCACTTGATAAATGTTTCTACGTCAGCATGCTTAAATAAACGTAGAATTCATATCCTCATAATCTTTTACAATATTGCGCCAATATTGTATCGAAGATATTGATGATAAATTATTTTATTTTGGTTCACAGTGTGATATAATATTTTGAGATCTCATCACTTTCATTATTTTCTTGTACCTGAACCTCTCATAAGGTTTCATAAAGTGTTATGTCATAGGCTCTTCAAGAGCACATTGCCTTCTTATTATGAACATTTGTTCCTTATTCTTTACAAGGATTGTTTCATTTGGAATCAATTAGTCTACCACGCTTCACACATGCATAGACTCTATTCTTCAGAAACACAAAATAGGAGCACTTGCAACTTAAATATGAGATGTTTTCGGTATTTGACTTGAATTATCTTTTGAATAAGGATCTGATGATAATTCCTAACATACTTCATAGCTGCTTATAATCTCCTTCTTATGTTAGGAAAACTAACATACATCCTCTATCTTCTTTGAGGAATTCATCTTTATGTTTCATGGTATATTCAATAATCGTATACCACACATCAAAAAATTTTAGATGGAATATTTGGTTCATGACCTTGAACCAATTGAAAGGAAAAAAATAATCAGAATTTATTTGGTCTAATACATACAAATGCTATTGTATGCAATATATCATATTTTAGACCAACACATGAAGCTTTGTTCTCATTAGCAATTAGGGGTGGGCGTTCGATCGGTTCGGTCTGATTGTTTAATATCGGTTCGGTTTATCGGTTTTCAGATTGACAAAAATGACATCCGCAACCAAATCAAAATAAATTCGGTTTTGTTCGATTTTTACAAATTCGGTTAGGTTATTTCGGATTTTTATTTCGATTTGAAATATTAAAGTAGTTAGTCTCTTTTTTTCATAACTGAGCATTTAAAATTGATGAGTTCTTTTAAAAAAATTATTTTTTTCAAACCTGTTTTTCATTCCCAAATTTAAATAACTATAAATAACTCAACATGGATGAAACAAAATAAAATAATCATAAGCTTAACATAATACATAATGTCATTAATCATTATATATAATATAACCTTGCACAAACAGTCTACAAAATAACACAAAACTCATAAAAATAGTTCATGAAACAACATGTTTTCTGCATAAATAGTCCATAAAACAGTCTAAAGTCATTAAAATAGTCCATAAAATATTTGAGTCACTAAAACAATCCATATAATATTATATATATATGTATATAATAAAATATATATATAATAATATATATATATATATAATAAAATATATATATATATTATTTATTTATAAATTTTCAATTTTTCGGTTTAACCGAATTTTTTTTTTAAATCAAAAACCAAACCGAAAAACCAAAATTTTAAAATTACAAATCGAATTCGATCTGAAAAACTGAAAAATCGAAACCAAAATTAAATTTCATTTTTTTCGATTTAAACCAAAATTTGCCCACCCCTATTAGCAATGGTTTAACTATTTATCGAATGCATTCAATGTCAAACCATCGTCATTAAGATGAATTTTCTTGATTACAAAATTTGAAAATTATGCTCTTATCTCAATTTTTTTTCATCAAGCAACTTTATGGATGTCAAACTGCAAGTTGACAATAAATGTACATGAGATTATTTTATTGATGCGTCTTTTCAACATATCATATGATAGGTGAACGGACCCCTATTCACATTTTATACTTTTCAGATTTAAGGATTCAATCCCAACATTAGTTGGTCCAACCAACTTGTCAAGAGAACAAACAACATTAAAAGTTCACGAAGAATTTTCTAATTCTTCAATATATGTTCAATACTCACTATGCACATCTTTGGGATGTCATAATCATTCATGTCAATTTATGAACTTTCATTCTAGCAAACTCCAAGTTTACCATGACATGTATTTTTTACTTTAGTAAATTTCAGATTTACTATTACATGAATAAATTTCAGATTTACTACTTCAGAAGTAGATTTCAAAATAATTTTTCTCAATTGTTTGGCCTCTTTCGAAAGTGAGTTGTGATACCATCATAATCAAGTACACGTTTGTATTAATAAGTTTTACTAAATATTATCACATTCACCTCAGGGAATGGATCTGTACTTATAACAATTGAAATTCTAATTCTCCTGGAATGAAATATAATCGTGTCTTAAGCCTATCAAATTATGATAACTTAGAATCTCTTTTAAGATATTGCTACTTTCGAAGCAAATCGTGGAATACATATGGTTGCAGAGAAATTTTCTCTAACATATCTTGTAGTCCTTAATATCATGTACTGCTACCACATTCAATTCAAGAATGGAGCAAATTGTCATCTTTCAGACTTACTATACACTGCTATCACATTCACTTCATGGAGTGAAACATATTTCGTGGGACAAGTTTAACAACTTTTCATGAAAAAAAACTATTTCCCTTAGACATCATTAATATGGTGCATTGAGATTCATACTCAACGTCTTATTCACATAAAGACGTCTTAGGCATAAATCGATGGACTTAAACCCAATATCTTATCAATCATGGTGCATCGAGACTCTAACCCGATGTCTTATCCTCGTGAGATCCGGTCCACGCTATGTAAAACCCACGTAGCCAAAGCTATAAAAAATTTCAACCTATAATAAAATAAACTACAACAAGGATATTAAAGAGAGACAGTAAAATAATGAACAAACTGTGATGTGTTAGCGTGTGACTACACAATCTCATTAATAAAGGATGACTATTATACTTATCTTTATGAAAAATGAAAATATTTCATCCTTGATAGAATTATGCATTGGAACCAACTGTCCAGGCCCACGAGAAAAAAATTACGTATAAATTAAAACCTATTTTGCCAACTTGTTTTCAGCTGGTTAGAAACTCGTGTTGATAACGTGTTATGAAATATAAAGTAAAGAAGAAGAATAGAGAAAGAACAGAAAGTAATTCTTATTTCTCTTGAGGAATTCTCTTGGGTCTTTTACAATGAAGGAAACCCTTCTGTTTATAGGGAAAATTAATCCTAGTATTTCTCTAAAAGATAGATATTCACTACAACCAAATGCATATATTCTATAGAATACATCGTAGCTAAATATGAAAAGTTTCATGGCTAAACACTTTAACCACAATTTTTTTTCGTAGCATTCGTAGCAAGAAGTGTGTAACTAATAGTGACTTTATGTCACAACCCAAAAATGAGGGTCATGATGGCACTTGTCGCGGCGTACCTTAACAAGTAAGTCTATCACCCAAACTGATACAAAAAGAGGAAAAAATAGAAATATCCCAAAGTAAGGCTTCTAGAACGAAGCCAAACCATATAAATTATCATAACAATGCAGAAAGAACTTATTCAAAATACCAGTTATGCTCCAAACCAGGTGTTAATAGTGTAAGAACTACTAATACAATTCAGGAGTCAAATACATTAGAAAAATAACCACAAGGGAATAATATTTGTCTGCGAATACTAATAAAGACATAACTACAGTAGAAAGATAGAAGTGAACTTCGGACGCATAAATGTCCAACTGCTACCTTGGAAGCTCCAATAATCGCTCGAGTCAAGCAAGCTGAGGTGCACTCGAGCTAGGACCTGCACCAAAAAGTCGCAGTAGGCATGGATACGGTCCACTTATACTCAGTAGGTATCATAGGTCGATCAAGCAAAATAGTAAATAAAGCATATAAAATATACGCTAAGGGCACGTCAACTACAATCAAAAAATATCCGCAACGGTAGCCCACGCTGCTTGCACTAACAGTTTTAATATATCACATACATGCCAAGATAGAACACGAGTATGTATTATATCACATATAAGTAGAACAAGAGGGAACATGCATATATAAGATCATCAAATACAAGCAAAAGAAGATAAGACAATTGCATAGATGACAAGTTAATATGACAATACAACACAATATAAATACAATAAAGTAAGTGCAATATATATGTTGATAATGATGATGCATGAGGTCATCGCACAACCTCCGGAACAGTCGCACAATCCTCGTATACACCTACGGAGGCAAGCCACCACACGTAGGACTCATAGGGGGTTCGTCAACGCGTATACAATCCACATATCTTATATCTACTTTCCGACACATCCCTCGGAAAGAATTTTATAGGGTGTTACAATATCTCCTCCCCGGCACATCCCTCGGGAAGAGTTTTAAAAAGGTATTGCCAGTGTTACTCAGGTGTTGCCATGGTGGTACCAATGTTTCATGATTGAGTATGATATGAGATATAATGCTCACAACTAATCACAATGAGTATTTCCATAATCAACCACATGATATATTTCCACAACCAACCACAATGATACATTTTTACAACCAACCACAATGATACATTTCAACAACCAACCACAATGATACATTTCCATAATCATGTGAGCTAATATCCACTCATTATTTCTGTTTCATCCATGAATTTACATATGTCTCATATACCACTAAATGTGAATATATCACAATACACCAATGGTTCCACATTAGATATTTCAACAATACAATATAATTATTCACATGTATTCAAGGCTATCAACATCACATAAGACCCCACACAGTCACA
Source organism: Capsicum pubescens (assembly GCA_030864215.1). Classification (NCBI taxonomy): domain Eukaryota; kingdom Viridiplantae; phylum Streptophyta; class Magnoliopsida; order Solanales; family Solanaceae; genus Capsicum; species Capsicum pubescens. The sequence continues at coordinate 212,138,568 of CM061542.1, forward strand.
CACATCATATAATATCTCAGTTTCGACAATTACATCACATATAGGACCCCACACGGGAAAAACACCTAGATAGCTATTTTTTATGATTAGTTCCCACCCTTACATGCATTTTATACCATCATTTACTACCCAACACAGTCTGAAAGAGTTAAGCCATAACCTATTTGAAAAGCCGAAATCGATCTGCTACACTTCGAACCCATAACCTTAATTTTCATGAACAATCTCAAAATCCAATAAGAATATCAAATATGAAATCTATGCGTCCAAACAAAACAAACGACACTCATAGGCTACTTTTGGTTCAGGGTCAAAACAGACCCCCGGAACGAATTTAAAAAAAAAGGACAAAATCAGAACTTTACTTCAAATATATGTTCTCCATATTTTTAGAAATCTACAGCTGAAAATTCAAGTCAAATAGAGTAAAAAAAGAGGTTCAAATTGAAGAAAAACCATTTTTAAGCTTTACTGGATAAAATATTTAAAATTTGGGTTAAAATCAAGAATCAGAGTTGTTTTGAAGGATAAATTGATGAAAAACTAGTAATTATAAGATAAAAATCTTATTCAAGTGAAACAAAATAAAATTGAGTTTGAAATCAAGCCCTAAGATTTTTGGGTTTTGAGAAATTAATCAAGAAATTACAAAAAAAGGATGAATTCTTACCTTAAATCAATAATAAAACCAAGAAATAGGTGTTAATCTAGCTTCCAAGCTCCTACAAACCTTACTTTTAAGCTCCTAAACTATTTTATAGTTTAACTCCCAAGAGGCAAGATGAAAAATGAGCAAAAATAGGTCGGAGTGGGGGGATGGTATTTATATCAGAAAAATTGCACTATTGTTTTTAAGTCCAAACGGACTTCGATGGGGTGCTAGAAATTCGGTCAGAGTCCGATATATGCAAACGAACTATGCAACCATACTAAATTCGATGTTTCGGACGCAATGGTGATATCATATTTTCAAAAAAACATCATTTTCACAAAGTTGACTCCCAAAATCCGAAATTATAATTTTTTAAATTGAGAGTCAAAATGAGATTTAAAAGTCGTAAAATCACACCAAACATGCTATCACCCTAAAATTGACGTTCTGGATCTGTTGGCTAAGTCAGATTTTCCATCCGAGGTCGTTTAGACTAAATGTGGGTCCCATACTCATATTTTTAATTTTTCAACTTTTCGATCAATAGATCGAAATGAGCTTGGGTGCACTGGGACCCAAACCAAAGGTCTACCTAGCCTAAAATCAATATTCCAAAGCTGCTGGCACAGTCCATTTATTCATCCATCACACGGAACAAAAGATTCCCCATAAGTCTAAAATAAGGCTCTCGAAGCCATCAAAACCCACAATATCGCACAAATGGTACCAAAATGCATAAAAAACCATGCCACTCACTCCCACACCCTAGAAATACCATAATGCAACTACGGAGAGGGGTAAAATAGTCAAATAACATAGAGAAACATATTTCACATATTTTATCAAAAAGCTAATCGTTACAATATCCACTACTAAAAATCTAGTTCGTCCTCGAACTAAAGGCAACAAAAAATACCTGAATCAACAAAGAGTTGGGGATAAAAACTACGCATATCACACTCAACCTTCCAAGTAGCCTCATCTACAGGTCGATGTCGCCACTGAACCTTAACCATATGGATAACTCTAGAGTGCAACCTCCTAACATCCCTAGCCAAAAATTGAATACCGACTCCTCAACAAAGGACAACTGCAAAACTCCACCTGAATCAAGTGAGGCTTCCTTAGCCTCCCCACTCAACACCTTATCTTGAATCAACCTCAATCCAATATCATCATATTGATGAGCTCGAATATTCTCCATCAAATAAGATCTAGCCTCCATAATAGCCAAAACACACCCAAGTATCGAAATATCAAGCCTAACCATCTGGTTAGCTAGAGACTGAACCTCTAAGGCTAAAGGCCTCTCCTGGGTCAAAAGATATGCCAAGATACCCATGTGAGTCGACTTCTGGATGAAGGCATCCACAACCACATTAGCTTGCTTGGATGATAGAGAATAGACAAGTCATAATCCTTAAGCAACTCAAGCCAACGATGCTACCTTATATTAAGATCTCGCTGGGTGAAGAAGTACTGAAGGCTACGATGATTTGAGAAGATCTCACAATAGACTCCATACAAGTAGTGCCTTCATAGCCTCAAGTCAAACACAACTGCGCACAACTCTAAATCATGGGTAGGATAATTCTTCTCATGAGGCTTCAGCTGACGAAATGCATAAGCAATCACCTTGTCTTCCTGCATAAACACAACACCTAACCCAACACCTGAAGCATCACAAAAGACGATAAAACCCATGCCCTCCTTGGGAAAAGTCAATATAGGAGCTAAAGTCAACAAATCATTGAGATTTTGAAAACTCACCTCGCAAGCATCAGACCACTGAAAAGAAATCTTCTTCTGGGTCAACTTGGTCAATGGAGCTGCAATGGATGAAAAATCCTTGATAAAACATCGATAATAGCCTTCTAATCCAAAAAAACTATGAATCTCGGTGGTCGAAGTAGTTCTAGCCCAATCAAGAACCATGACAATCTTGACTGGAACAACCATAACACCTTTCTTAGTCACCACATGACCCAAGAAAGAAACAGATTCCAACCAAAACTCAAACTTAGAAAACTTGACATACAATTTCTCATCCCTCAATCTCTAAAGCACAATCCGCAAATGCTCCTCAAGCTCAACCTCACTCTTAGAATACACCAAGAATCATCTATAAATATAATAACAAAGGAGTCAAGATACAGTCGAAACACTTGGTTCATCAACTCCATGAATGTGGTAGGGGCATTGGTCAACCCGAAGGACATGACCAAGAACTCATAATTAACATATCGAGTCTGAAAAGCTATCTTCGGAATATTTAAAGCTCTAATCTTTAACTAGTAATAACCAGACCTCAAATTAATCTTTGAAAACACTGCAACACCGTGAAGTTGATCAAATAAACCATCAGTGCAAGGAAGCGGATACTTATTCTTAGCCGTCACCTTATTCAACTATCGATAATCAATACATATCCGCATAGACCCATCCTTTTTCTTCACAAAAAAGACAGGTGCACCCCAAGGTGAAACACTAGGTCGAATAAATTCCTTATCCAACAACTCTTGCAACTGATCCTTCAGTTCCTTCAACTCTGCTGGATCCATCCTATAAGAAGAAATAGAAATGGGCTTGGTGCCCGACTCAACATCAATAGCGAAATCAATATCTCGATCCGGAGGCATACCAGGCAAGTCCGTAGAGAACACGTTCATAAACTCACGGAAAATACAGATAGAATCCAAAGAAGGAGGCGAAATAATACTGGTGTCACGAATATGAGCCAAGTAAGATAAAAGTCCCCCCTCAATCAATTTATGAGCCTGAACATAAGATATAATCCTCTTAGGACCCAAATGAAGTGCACCCTTCCAAGCTATCCTTGGAACACCCGACGAAGCTAAAGTCACAGTCTTGGCAAAAAAATTTAAGACAACATAATAAGGTGCCAACGAATCTATACCCCAAATAACATCAAAATTGACCATATCTAATACAAGAAAATCTACCAAAATATCATGCCTGGAAAAATTCACAACACAAGATCGGTACACCCGATCCACCACTAAAGAATCACCTACCGAGAAAGATACACAAATGGGCATGACAAGAGCCTCACTAACATAATCAAAACCCAAAACAAAATATACAGACACATAAAAGAAAGTCGATCCAGGATCAAATAATACAGATGCAGGTCTGAAACAAATGGGGACGATACCTGTAATCACAACATCTGAAGCCTCTGCCTCAAGTCTTGATGGTATAGCATAACATTGTCCAGGACAACCAACTGCCCGAGTGGCCCCACGACCACCACCACAGGCTCCACCATCTTTACCTCTCACATCTCTGGTAGAACTCTTACCTCTCACAGCTGAAATAGGAGTGACCCAAATCACCTAATGGGGATAGTCCCTAGCCACATGGCCAATCTTATCACACATATAGAAACCTCTGTGACCAGCCTCAACAGGAGAAGGTACAACTGGGCCCAAACGACCACCATAAACTGCTGAACTAGAAGATTCACCACCTGAACTCTGTAAAGCCATCACTGTCCTACCATGGTATCCACGAAAACCTCTAAAATCTCTACCTCGAGAGGTCTGACTCCTGAACTCATCAAAACGTCGCACCTTCCTGGCACCTCCCTGAGATGCACTAAGAATACCCTTTGTTATCTTTGCATGATCCACTATACTCTGGAAAAAAACCCCAAGCACAACCATCAGATATGTAGCCAACTAAAGAGAACTATCCAAACCGTTCACGAACTTTTAAATCTTCATAAACATAGTGGAAATTCTATCATACGAATATCTGGACAGGGCATGAAAGCGTATCTCATACTCAGCAACTGCCATGGAGCCCTGCTCCAAATGATCAAACTCATCTTGCATCCGATCCCTCAAACTATAAGGCATGAATCTCTCCAGAAAGGCATCAACAAACTGATCCCATAACAACTTAGGAGCATCAATAGGCCTACAATCGACAAACAATGTTCACCAATCTCTCACAATATTTCTCAACTGATAGTAGTATAAGCCATACCATCCGCACAAAAAGAATGAAGCACAACTCAGAACACAAGGTATAAAAGAACTTCACACGATAAAAAAAAATAAGAGAAGTTTCCTAAAGACGTCTTATAGCCTCTTGAAGATAGATACAAACGTTTATGTACCGATTCACGAGACTCTATTAGACATCCCATTCTTACACTATTGAGACCAATGAAACTTGGCTAATTTGATACCAATTTTTTATGACCCAAAAATGAAGGTCATGATGGCACTTGTCGCGGCGTACCTTGACAAGTAAACCTATCACCCAAATTGATACAAAAAGAGGAAAAAACAGAAATATCCTAAGGTAAGGCTTTTAGAACGAAGCCGAATCATATAAGTAATCATAACAATGCAGAAAGAACTTATCCAAAATACCAATCATGCCCCAAACCAAGTGTCAATAATGTAACAACTACTAATACAATCAAGGAGTCAAATACATCAGAAAAATAACCACAAGGGAATAATATCTGTCTCCGAATACTAATAAATATATAACTACTATAGAAAGATATAGGTGAACTTCGGATGCATAAATATCCAACCGCTACTTTGGAAGCTCCAACAATCACCCGGGTTAGGCAAGCTGAGGCACACTTGAGCTAGGACCTGCACCGAAAAGGCGCAATAGGCATGAGTATGGTCCACTTGTACTCAGTAGGTATCATAAGTCGATCAAGCAAAGTAGTGAATAAAGCATATAAAAGATACACTAAGAGCACGTCAACTGCAATCAGAAAATGTCCCACAACGGTAGTCCACGCCGCCTGCACTAACAGTTTTAATATATCACATACATACTAAGATAGAACACGAGTATGCATTCTATTAAATATAAGTAAAACAAGGGGGAACATGCATATACAATATCATCAAATACAAGTAAAAGAAGATAAGACAATTACATAAATGGCAAGTCAATATGGCAATACAACACAATATAAACACAATAAAGTAAGTGCAATGTATATGATGATGATGCACAAGGTCATCGCACAACCTCCGGGATCGTCGCACAATCCTCGTATACACCTACGTAGGCAAGCCTCTCAATGCAAGACCCATGGAGGGTTCGTTAACCCGTATACAATCCACATATCTCATATCTCCTTTCCGGCATATTCCTCAGAAAAAGTTTTATAAGGTGTTACAATATCTCCTCCCCGGCATATCCCTTGGGGAAGGTTTTAAAAAGGTATTACCAGTGTTACTTAGGTGTTTCCACGGTGGTACTAATTTTTCATGAATGAGTATGATATGAGATATAATGCTCATAACCAATCACAATAAGTATTTCCACAATCAACCACATGATATATTTTCACAACTAAGCACAATGATACATTTTCACAACCAACCACGATGATACATTTCCATAACCAACCACAGTGGTACATTTCCATAACCACGTGAGTCAATATCATTATTTTTGTTTCATCCATGAGTTTCCACATGTCTCATATACCAACAAGTATGAATATATCACAATACACCAATGGTTCCACATTAGACATTTTAACAGCACAATATAATTATTCGCATGTATTCAGCGCTATCAACATCACATAGGACCCCACACAGTTACACACATCACATAATATCTCAATTTCGATAATTACATCACATATAGCTCCCCACACGGGCAAAACACCTAGATAGCCATTTTTCATGATTAGTTCCCACCCTTAACATGGATTTTGCACCATCATTTACTACTCAGCCCAGTCGAAAAGAGTTAAGCCATAACCTACCTCAAAAGTCAAAATCGATCTGCTACACTTCGAACCCACGACCTTAATTTTCACGAACAATCTCAAACTCCACTAAAAATATCAAATATAGAATCTACGCGTCAAAATAAAACCAACGACACCCATATTGACTACTTTTAGTTCGGGGTCCAAATGGACCCCCGAAATGAGTTTTCAAAAAAGAAAAGCAAAATCAAAACTTTACTTCAAAAATATGTTCTTCATATTTTTAGAAATCTACAGCTGAAAATTCATGCAAAAAATGAGGTTCAAATTGAAGAAAACCCATTTTTAAGCTTTATCGGGTAAAATCTTTGAAATTCGAGTTAAAATCAAGAATCAGAGTTGTTTTGAAGGTTAAATTGATGAAAAACTGGTAATTATAAGATAAAAATATTATTCAAGTGAAACAAAGTGAAATTGGGGTTTAAAATCAAGCCTTAAGATTTTTGGGGTTTTAAAAAATTAATTAAGAAATTACTAAGAAAGGGGTGAATACTTACCTTAAATCCGTAATAAAACTTAGAAATAGGTGTTGCTCTAGCTTTCCAAGCTCCTGCAAATCGTACTTTTAAGCTTTCACACTATTTTATGGTTTAACTCCCACGAGACAAGATAAAAAATGAGCAAAATAGATCAAAAAGGGGGGGGGGGGATGTTATTTATAGCAGAAAACTGCACTATTGCTGATTTTTTAAGTCCAAATGGACTTCGATGGGGTACCCGAAATTCGTTCGAAATAAGATATATGCAAACGAACTATGCAACTACTCTAAATTCGATGTTTCGAACGCGATGACGATATCATATTTTTAAAAAAAATATCGTTTTCACAAAGTTGACCCCCAAAATTATAATTTTTCTAATTGAGGGTCGAAATGAGATTTAAAAGTCGTAAAATGTCACCAAACATGATATCATGCTAAAATCAACATTCTGTATCTGTTGGTGAAGTCAAATTTTCCATTTGAGGTCGTTTCGACCAAACGTGGGTCGACACCCATATTTTCAATTTTCCAACTTTCCGACCAATAGGTCAAAATAAACTTGGGTGCACCAGGGCTCGAACCAAAGGTCTACCTAGCCTAAAATTGATATTTCAGAGTTGCTGGTACAGTCCGTTCAGCCATCCATTATATAGATCAAAAGATATCCCTATAAGTCTAAAATAAAGCTCTCGGAGCCATCAAAAACCACAATATCGCACAAATGGTACCAAAATGCATCAAAAATCACGCCAATCAGTCTCACACCTCAGAAATATCATAATAGGGGTTTTCAAAAACCAAACCGACCGATAAGCCGAGCCGATAAAAATGTTATTGGTTTATTATTATTGGGTTAACGATTTTTTAATGATTTTATGAAAAAAAATTATTGGGTTATTGATTCGGTTTGATTTTTTCTTATTGAGTTATTGGGTAAATCGATAACCCAATAAGAATATATATATATATATATATATATATATGACTTATTATATATTTCTCTTAATTTCTCTTTAATCTCTACAAATTAACAAACCTATTATTTCAATTATACAAACTCTTAATTTATCCTAACAACATTTAGTTCAAACTTGAAGATTCTTGTAAATTAAAACACATTATATAGGATTTTTGTTCGCAACTAAGATTCAATTTTTTTCATGTTAGTTGCTACTATTTCTATTTTATGAGTATTTTCTTATCGGTTAAACCGAAAACCGAACCACTAAGGACTAAAAATCGATAAATCGAAAATCAATAATTTTTTTTATTAGTTTGATTATTGGTTTTGCATATTTAAAAATAAAAAAACCGATAAATCAAACCGATAATATGTAAAACCGAACCGAACCGACCGATGAACACCCCTATACCATAATGCAACTATAGAGAGGGGTAAAACAGTCAAATAATACAGAAAAATATATTTTACATATTTTATCAAAAAGCTGATCGTTACACTTTATATGGTTCGTGGCTGAGGACTAACACATATAGCTACAAAAGAAATTCTGTTGTAGCTGTGATGGTAAAAATAATTTGCTATGAAATATATATTTATAGCAAATAACTTTACTCTTTTGTCATGACAAATAAAATCCGTAGCAATTTTTATTTTGTAGCCACAATGTATTCTATTGTGGCAAAAGATTTGATTTGTTTGCTATGAAAATTTAAACGTTGTGGCTACATTATATTTTAGACTTGTGGCAAATACTTGTATTTAGTTATTAGAATATTTATAGCTATGAATTAAAATATTTGCCACAAATATTTTCGTACATAGCTAAAAGTTTATTCTTTTTACACGAAAAATAAAAATTATATTTTCAAAAAAAAAAACTTGTTACGAAAAGTGAAAATATATAGCCATATTTTGGTTAGTTAAATGTTGATTTAGCCATGACTATATAAATGCATTGCTACAAATTGAAGAATATTGTCATAAACATTATTAATTACAAAAATTTCTATAATATAGCTAAAATTAAAAAATATAAATTTCAAAATTAATTTTAAGTAACACATAAATACATTTAGAATATTCACAATACATAATTCTTCTATGATGATAGCAATAGCAACATCTTGCCTAAGATCCTAAACGATATAATTTTCTTCTTTTACGCACACCATTGTCTCCAAGCTACTCTACACAATTTACCTGCAAATTTTCAATAAAATAAATTAATGCCAAAAAGCAAAAACAATTGTATCATATATGTAATTTAAGAGGTAGTATAATAACATATTTTACCTAAAATATCATTGTCAAAATCTTCTATAATGTTCTTATATGACCAATTTTTGTAAGATAATGAAACTCAATAAACTTCAAAGGGATTGCAAGATCCAAACCATTCAATCTTTTACATAATTTTTTTTTTTAACAAAACTTCGAAGACCTGTCGATATTAATACAATAATAAACCTCTGATTCTAGTGGTATGTACCGTAAAAAGACATCAACTTTACTCAAACAGAAGAATATTTATAAACAAAAGTTCAACTTATTTTATCATCAATTTTACTCCGAATAAAAAATGGAATCACCATTTTTCACCTTAGATCTATGAGAAGCAATTTCACTTCCAATAAAAAATGAAATCACCATTGTTTACCTTAAATTGATGAGAACCAATCTACATAAATAAGCAAGAAAATTCTTTCAATCTACAATTATAATAACTTAAAAAAGAAGATAAAAGTATTCCTCAACAACAATAAAGATCAAAGAAAATTAAAACTAACGATACCAGAAGCAAAGGGGAAGGGGGCGAGGGGTGCGACGGCTAGGAAGGGAAAAGAATTCAAGGGACTAGGTTTTGTGAATTTTTGGAGTTGGCCGCTTGGCCAATATGCATTTTCTTTAGGGGATCTTTCAAAAGTAACAACATTTTGCTATAAAACTCACCTTTCATAGCCACATTTTACATAATTACCATTTATAGCCGTTGTATTCGATTTACGCCCGCTGTATTCAGTTTTACAGATAGTATGTATTCATATAAAATATGAATACAGTCTCTATTTATTCGTTGTATTCGATTTACAGCTGTTGTATTCACTTTTACTTAGTGGTCTGTATTCATTAAAATATAAATACACTAGATATTTCGTCTCGCCAAAAACACTATCATTTTTTTTCTTTTTCATTTTCTTATATTTTTTCTTTTGTCGTGTTTTCCACGTTTTTTCTTCTCCTTTTTCTATTTTTTCCAATTTTTCCTTTTTTTCTTTTTTCTCTCTCTCTTCTATCTCTAACTTTCATTTCTCTTTCTTCTTTTCTTTTCTTCTTTAAATTTTTAGTGTTTTGTACTTATTTTCTTTATCATTTTTTTGTTCTATTTTCTATTTTGTTATTTTAGAAAAATATGACTACTCGAACACAAGTCATGAATGATAACGTAAATACCATAATTATTTATCATATTTGTAGTCACATCGTCATTTATATTTTTGTATTCGTTGATACAACTGCATTTGTATTTATATTTTAAAGTTCACGTTTGTATTTGTATTTTGTAGTTCACATTATATTTGTATTTTATAGTTCGCACTTGTATTTGTATTTGTTAGTTCGCACCATCATTTATATTTTATATAATTCGCACTTGTATTTTAAAATTATTTTATATTTGTATTTTATAATTGACTGTATATTATATTGGATTATATTTGTATTGTGGTTTTATTGTATTTGCATAGTTAGATTATATTTGTATTTGTATTCTATTTTCGTCGATGTCTTTTTATTTCTAAAGAATTATTTTGTATTTGTATTTGTAAGTTTATTGCATATTGTATTTAGCCGTGACTATGTACAATTTGTATTCTATTTTCGTTGATGTATTTGTATTTTTAAATAATTATTTTATATTTGTATTTATAAGTTGATCGTATATTGTATTTGTAATTTCATTTGTTTGTATTTGAATTTGTAGTTGACAACATCATTTGTATCTTTAAACATTAGAAAAAAATTATAATTTTTCTTTCTATGAAGACTCGTATTTACATTTATTGATACAATTTGCATCATAATAAAAATAAAAATAATAAATTATACAAATACAAATGTTACATCTGTATCAATGACACATGTTTATACAACTTGAACCATATGCATACAAAATGATACTTGTTTATATACAAATATAAATGATAAATTTGAAATACGAAACACAATGATATATTTGCATTGAAAGACAAATTGCATATTTATGTATTTTAGTCTCAAGCAAATACAATTAATCAATATACTTATTTATATACAAAAATACGAATGATAAATTATACATATTCACAACTAAACTATTCAACTCCAAATAATAAATTTATTTAAAATACATTGTATGATACAAAAAAAATATAAAATCCAACAACAAACAAAAAAAATAAAAAAGAAGAAAAAATGACCAAAAAAATAAAAAAGAACGAAAAAAGAATCAAAGAAAATGCAAAAAAAAATAGGCCACACAAGCACAATTCTCAAGTTCGCTTTCTTTTAAATTCATTTCTTCTCAAAATATCAGTAATAAGTCCATGGTTCTTTGATTAAACCTTACAAAAAAAAAAGACTGTAAAAAATAAAAAAGAAATATAGAAAAAGATGAAAAAATAGAAAGAAAATATAATTTAGGCTACAATTATGGTTGTATTAGCGTGTAACTGTAAGGCTACAAAAATAAATGAATAAAAAATAAAAATAAAAAATAAAAAGTGAAAAAATAAAAAATAAAGTTAAAGCAACAAAAAAAGGAAAAGAAAAACGAAAGAAAAAACCGAAAAAAAAAGAAGAAGAAGAGAATAAAAGAAAATAGAAAAAGAGAGAAAATACATGAGAAAAACTATGAATTGTAATTAGGAATAATTAATAGGAAAGAGGGGCTATGAATTGTAATTAATTAAAAATTAGGCTTTAAGTGGTAATAAAAGCCCAATAGTGACTAATCCGGATAATTTTCCCTTTCTTGTATGTACATATCTTCTTCTTTTTTCCTTTTTTATACAAAATTATATATGTAAATAAATGTAGTAAGAATTATAGCTAAAAAGGTGCATATATAAAAAAGAATAAAGATCTAAGATATACATTTAATAGAATAAAACAACACAACTCATTTCATGACAAAATTATATTTTGAAATTACTATATTTATCGGGTATCACACACACGACTTCCTCTAAAGTTTATGTCATTTAATTATTTTTACTTTTAGCATTTAGAATTTTAAAATAAACTAATTTTTTATATTAAATTATTCTTTACTTGAAATGCATATAGAAAATTATAATATTTATAAATTAAAAACAATTAATATTTTATCTTTAAAGAAATAATTACACACTAAAAAATTATAATTATGATGCAAAATAATCATATATTTAGGACATTTGAATTTTTATTTTTAAAGAAAAAGATAGTCTGATACACAAAGCATCCCACAATAGCAGGATTCAGAGAAAAGGCACACCCTAAGGGTATGATATAGATAATTTATCCTAATGTAAACATTAGTGGTCGCTTTCACTAATTTTGACAAGTCTTACTTAGTTTAATGATATAATAATTACTTAACAACCAATTACAAATAAATAATGAATTTGTGCTATGATTCAATTTGTTAGTGTCAAAACAAGCCATTAATATACCAAAATACGATTTCACGTGTGTTAATAATTGTTTAGACGAATAACATATACTATATATATTCTAATCTACTATACAACTTTGTATTACAGTCCATCTTTAGAATGATAATATCTATATTAAATGTTAATATTTTCATAATTTAGTATTAATACAAAGTTTTATAATAAATGACATGAAATATGCATATAATGCATGCATTTAAGTTTGTAAAAATGAACGATTTAATACCTTTCAATCAAACGTTATTTCTATGACGCTTTTGTTCTGTGAAACAAGTATTAAAACAAAACATCGGAAAAAAATACTAGATTGAATCAAATTATTATACATGATCAATTATCAATTTAAAATTCTTAATTTTATTTCTAAATTCTTATATTATTTTTTTTATACAAACACATCTTTTAAATATTATTTATGTTATTTTTAAAAAATATTTTTATTAACATGAAGAACATATGCGAGGCGCGTACACTAAGACTGGTAAAAAAGTTTGTGACAAAAATTTATATTTATTAAAAACTTTAATAAACAAGTTGTATCTATATATTAGGATAGTTATTTATTAATTTAAAATTAGAACAAAAAGAAGCTATGAACGAAATACTAGATTCGATCAAACTCTTAAACATGATAATTTATAAATTTATAATTTTCTTTGTAAAATTCTTAATGAGTGTTATTCAAACATATTTTTAAAAATATTATTTATGTTATTTTTAAAAATTTATTCTTATTAATATCAGGGACATCTGTGAGATTCGTATGCTAAGACTAATAAAATTCTTGACAAAACTTATACTTATTTATTACGATATTTTATAAACAAGTTATATCTTTTAGGATAATTATTACCACAAATCTATATAATTTTAAGAAAAAATATTAATTTAGCTATAATATTTCTTTCCAAGTAATTCTTTTGTGACGATAAGACAATTGTTTCAATAATAACTCTAAATGTATGCCCAAAAGCTTACGATTTAGCTACGCCAATTTGTTGTAACAAAAAATTTGCAATTATTTGGGTAATTATATATTACCACAAAATTTTATAACTTGAAGAAAATAGTTATTTATCTAATAAGATTTTTCTTTGAGTACTTTTTGTTGCCATAAGATTACTACTGCTATAATAGCTTCAAACTCGTGGCAAAAACATAAAATCTATGATATTTTATTGTAACAATAATTTTATAGCTATTCGGGTGTTTATTGCCATAAATTTTTATATCTTGAAGCAAAAATATTTATTTAGTTATAGCATTCTGTTTCGTCTTTTTGTGTGTGACTATAAAGATTACTATTGCTACTAAACCAATTAACGGGGCTGGGTCGGGTCAACCCGGAATCGGTCCGTCACTTTTAATCGGTTTGTGGGTCGGTTCGGTTCCGGACCCAACAGTAATTTTTTAAGAAACAACCAGGGACCGGCCCAGTACACGTAACCCGGTCCAACCCGGTCAAAAATCTGGTCAAAACATAAAAAAAAAAATTTAAAAGTTTTTTCTCCAATATAAACTATATATACCCACCTATATACATTTTAAATACGTTAAACAATATACACACAATATATATACACTATATATATAGTATATACTACATTAGAATTTAAAAAACATATACACATATACACAATTACACATGTAATCATGTATACGACTATACGTTAGTTAAATATATATACTACTTTAGACTTTAGAGTCTGTAGAAAATATATACATATATATACATACCATTCAATATACGTACTACTTTAAATAAAACATATACTACAAGATATATACTACAATATATATACTAATTTATAAAACTTATACACATGTATAACTTAAATATATACTACTTTATGTCTATAGAAAATATATACACATATATACGTACCATTCAATATTTGTACTACTTTAAATAAAACATATACTACAAGATATATACTACAATATATATACTAATTTATAAAACATATACACATGTATACCTTAAATATATACTACTTTAGAGTCTATAGAAAATATATACACATATATACGTACCATTCAATATATGTACTACTTTAAATAAAACATATACTACAATATATACACGCACTATATATATAGTTATACACTACATTATAAAACATATACACATGTATACGTTAAATATATACTACTTTAGAGTCTATAGAAAATATATACATATATATACGTACCGTTCAATATATGGACTATTTTAAATAAAACATATACTACAAGATATATACTACAATATATATACTAATTTCTAAAACATATACACATGTATACCTTAAATATATACTACTTTAGAATCTATAGAAAATATATACACATATATACATACCATTCAATATATGTACTATTTTAAATAAAACATATACTACAAGATATATACTACAATATATATACTAATAAAACATATACACATGTATACCTTAAATATATACTACTTTAAAATCTATAGAAAATATATACACATATATACGTACCATTCAATATATGTACTACTTTAAATAAAACATATACTACAATATATATACTAATTTATAAAACATATACACATGTATACCTTAAATATATACTACTTTAGAGTCTATAGAAAATATATACACATATATACGTACCATTTAATATATGTACTACTTTAAATAAAACATATACTACAAGATATATACTACAATATATATACTAATTTATACAACATATACACATGTATACCTTAAATATATACTACTTTAGAATCTATATAAAATATATACACATATATACGTACCATTCAATATATGTACTACTTTAAATAAAACATATACTACAAGATATATACTATTTTATAAAACATATACACATGTATACCTTAAGTATGTACTACTTTAGAATCTATAGAAAATATATACACATATATACGTACCATTCAATATATGTACTACTTTAAATAAAACATATACTACAATATATATACTAATTTATAAAATATATACACATGTATAGCTTAAATATATACTACTTTAGAGTCTACAGAAAATATATATACATAAATACGTACCGTTCAATATTTGCACTACTTTAAATAAAGCATATATTACAAGATATATACTACAATATATATATTAATTTATAAAACATATACACATGTATACCTTAAATATATACTACTTTAGAATCTATAGAAAATATATACACATATATACGTACCATTCAATATATGTACTACATTAAAAAATATGCTACTTAATATAATAAATTAATAATACTCGAGGTTTTGAACTTAAAAGAATTTTATTTTTTCATTATGTGCATATATGATTATATGTTTGTTATGTTTAATTGTCTATTACTTAGTGTAAAGCTTGATAGTAAATTAGTAATATATTAAAACTAAGTATTTAATTTAAACTAGAAATTCAATTTAAATCATTAAATGAAAAAAATTACAAAGTAAGGAGTGAATGAATGTTATATTTTATTGATTGTAAAATGATTCAAAATTTATAATGTACATGAATGAAAAATCTACAAAGTTTACATCATTTTTTTCAACTCATCCATGTTAACATTAACGGGAACTGGCATAGGATAGTCAAAATCAATGGGGCCAAAACCATGCATTGGACTTGATTGTGCTGAGTTCTCCCTTGAAGTCATAATTTCTTCAAGATTCTGTTTGTCTTTCGACTCCACCTCCATTCCTTGATTTCTTCGTTCTGCTCTAATTCAATCTCTAAGGCAAACTAGAACATTCATAGCATTGCTTTCCAATGAGTGTTGGTTGTCTCCAAGTTGTTATCGTCCCTGACTAAAAACGCTCTCTGATCCAATGGTTGACATTGGAACATTCAATATATCTCTAGATAATCTTGAAAGTACAAGATATTGTGTTTCATTATTCTTCAACCAATCCAACGCATTGATCTGTCGTCTACGATCCTCTAGCGGCGTTCGAAGATAATGCAATACTTAAGCTCTTCCCGAGAAGCTGTTGTGTAAGTTTCCGCCTCAACACTGTTCCAAATATTTAAATCATAAAAGTGATCAGGAAAACCACTATATGCCGACTTTTTAGAAGATAATGGCTCCTCGGGAGGATAAGGAGAGACAGTTAGAGTGATATTTGTCGGTACAGCTAAATTAAGTAAATCAGCATAATGGTTATATAATTTTTCTATGTAAATGTTTGCATCACTCATAGCCGTATACAAATCTGGTTGTTTTTGTTCTTCATCATCAGAATCATTGTTAGTATTTATCTCTAAGTTAGAACAAATAAGAGTACTAAAGTGGCACATAGTAGTATATTTTATGCATGGATTTTGTATAGCACCAACCAAGTAAATAGGGGGAATCGGAAAAAATATTTTTAAAATTTAGCAAACATAGCACCAACAACTTATTTGTAACCTTCTTTATTCTTATATTCTTTGAGCAAAGCAGAAATATCGGCTATATATGCTAAAATATTATAAACTGTAGGATAATAAGCACCGAAACATTCAACCGTAGCTATATAAATTTTTTCCAAAAACTTAACAAGATCATCAATTACAGCCCAATCAGAATCATGTAGCATACATTCAGCCGAATTAGCAAATGAACCACAATATTGGTTAAAAGTTAGTGTAATAGGAACTCTATAAGCATGACAAGTTTTTAAATAATCATACGTAGCATTCCATCTAATATCACATTCTTCAGGCATCAATATCAGTCTAAGTCTATTTTGTTCACATTTAACTTTAAATTTCCTAATTGTTTTTTTATGATTATTTCTTTGAATAAAGCCAATAACAAGTCGGATTTTTTCAATATAAAGCTCAAAAAATTCAAGACCATCTCTTACAATTAAATTATATGTATGACAAACACACTTAACATGAAATATTTCAGGTAACAGCGGAGAGAGACTAGCTTATAACTTTGTAATAACAGTCTTGTTGTTAGAAACATTATCAAAAGCAATACATAGGACTTTTTCTTCAATACCATAAAATTCTGCAACTTTATTAATCAAATCAACAATAAATTCTCCAGTATGTCTACGATCTTCATCATACAAAAAAGCTATATTACGTTTTGTATAACAAAATTACTATCTATCCAGTGACAATTAATGATTAAATAATCATTTTTATTAACAGCACGACCAAGATCAGAAGTTAGAGCCATTCTACATTGAATATTTTTTTAACAATGTAGATAAATAAAAAATATATTGTGAATGAAGTCTAAAAATATCAGCCCGACAAGTACTTCTAGGAATACCATTAAATATAAGATTATAAATTGCTTGAATATAATGAATACAAGCATCCGAACAAGGAAAACAGAAAGTCAAACAACCCACAACTACCATTTTTGCTATTTCTTCCCGGTCCCTTAATTTATTATAATTCTTAATTACCTAACCGTTTGCTGGGTCCATTCTAGTTTGTGTTGGCCAACCAATAGCCTCACCACCTCGTGCAATAAATAACTCTGTTTCGTGATTATCATTTATATGTATCATTAATGTACCCCCTTGATTGCCTACTTGTTGACAAATATTAAATTACACCTTAGTCTCTCCTTCTATACGTGTAAAAAATTGCCATGCAATACTAGTTGTTCTACGAGCTCTTGGAGCACGGGGAGGACGGGAAGGACGATTAATCGATTCAGATCTAACATTAGCATTTCCTACTGTGGGTGTCTCACCAATATTTTCCTCATCTTCTTCTAAATTAATCGCATCTACTTCATTTTCTTCTTCTATATCATAATTTTCCTGAGCTTCTGCATAATTCATATCGTGTGCACCTACACCTACTTTTCCTCAAAAGGTTAACTAAGCGGTACCGGAGGCACATGGGTATATCTACTACTTAAACTACCTCTACCGCCAGTAATTCGCTTTTTACTACCACTACCATTGCTGGGACAAATTTTTTTGACACTTTTACTGGCAAGGTTTCTTAATTTATCCATAGTAAAAATCAAACTAAAATAAATTCAAAAGACACAAAAATAATAAAATTAAATATTGAACAATTAATACACTAATTAAAAATTAAAAGTAAGAGATTGAACGATAATACCAAATTTTGAAAGTATCCGAAAGTTGCGACTTTAGAAAACTTCCACTCCTATTTGTAATTGCAAAATTAAAAAATAAAATTAAGCACTTTAGGAGATATGTAGAATATTTGAGAATTGAGAGAGAATGAGATTTGAGAGAATGAAAATTGTGTGAAAAATGATTTGAAAGTGTAGGGTATTTAAAGGATTTTTTTTGGGTTTTAAAAAATATTTTAAATTAATTTGTTTTCTTTAATAAAAAGGGCCAAGTAGCCGTTTTTGGCTCCAAACGACCATATAGCCATTGGGCCCAACGACTACTTTCACCCAAACGGTCAAATTCAGATTTTTTTTTAAAAAAGTAAATCGGGCCGGGCTGGGCCGGTTAACTGACGAGCCTGGATCGGGTTGGGTCCGGTCCGGGTTAACCGGGCCTAAAAAAATATTGTTCCAGCCCGGGACCGGTAGCCCTATAGCTCGGGGGCTGATCGGGTGTAAGACCCCACGAAACTTCTGAGCTTAATTCAGTCCTTTAAGCTTGTCAAGGGGTCCCAGACTTAGAAAATTCTAACCAAGTTCCTAGACTTAGCCTATTTTGACCTTCAAAAGTTGGCAATCTCATCTCGCTATCTTAATGTCCTTTAATGGCCCGTATTTTTATAAAATCACGATCAGGAAGGTCAATAGATGTTCCAGGACAAGTTTTGGATTTTTTGGAACACGTTTAGATTATGTTCGGAGTCCCAAAATCGTGGACCAACGTGATCTTGGCGGCCGCATCGCCAATCGTGTTGGTCAACATTTGTGCAGGCTGCCAGAGCCAAAACTTCTGAGACTCAACGCGATCATGGCGCGACGCATCGAATATCGCGTCGCAGCCATCAACGCACCGGGTCGCTTGTAGCGTCGGCACCCAGTTTTAGTCATTAAATAACCACATCCTCAAGGGCAAAAGAGTCAATTTCCCATCCCTATATAAGTCACAAACACGTAATTCAGCCCTATTTCACCCAAATTATAGTGGTTTCTCTCTCAAATCCATCAAGAACAAGCTTAGAATTTCCAATTGAGGATCCAATTTCAAGAATTTCACCATTTGTTTTCAAGAATCTTCCATCCAAGTTATGCATAGTGTTGATTTATAAATTCCTTTCATCCATAAAGCTCAAGAACCCTATTTCAAATTATAAATCAAGATATTTATGTTGTGGGTTGTGTTGTAACCATGTTTATCTTGTTGTACGATTCCCAAGTTGGAATCTTTACGTGTTTTTCATGAAACTACGTTAGCATTCAAGTTGAAATCCATGAATAGAGTTGTTCATAATGTGTAATTTGATGATTACACCTATGCCCTAAGTTGTGCATGTAAGATGTTTGATAAAATGCCTAAGAGGATAGAAATTGTGTATTATATAGCTCAATTGTAACCCATATGATAAATGCATGTCTTACCCTTATGTTCAAATAACTCTCATGCTATTGATATGCAAGATAAATGTTTGTTGGAATGCTCATGATGTTAGAGTAAGAAATTATGATACTTATTATATGCATTCCTACCATGTACAAGTTTATGATAACCATATGCTTCATAATATCCCCAACTTATTATATCGTGGATTGTTGATGTTGGTCATGTATTCAAGAATGTCATGCCTTGTCAGTTTCTCTCTATCGAGTCCAGGGGTACTTGTACCCAACAACTTAGTGGTGTGCCTAGAGCCAGTGTCATGTTTTCACGATACTCTCAGTCAAGCCATGGTCAATAGAACCCAGTCAGTCATGTGACTCAGGAAAGCTCAGTAATTCAGTAATCTTAGTAGTATTTCGTCAGTCAACAGAACTCATTTAACTCAATCTAGTTCAGCTTAGTTAATCATGCTCAGTGTCTATTCATATGGGAGTAGGATTTAGCACCGAGTGAACCCAAGGATGGGAACTCACCTGCCATTTGAGGGTGTGATTCTTAGAAACAATCCTTGTGTTCCAGAACTACGTAGCCAGTGTAGATTGAGACATCTAACCTGCCAGTTGAGGGTTGATGAGGTGGCTTACCTGCCAGTTGAGGGTTCCCACCGTTCTTATTTGAGTACCTACAAGTTGAGGGTCACTCATAGCTTGTCCTTATCGGTGGCGCGATATTGACACCCTTCCAATTGGGGTTATAGATTGAACCCCAACTCAGCTATATTGCTTTATTTATGGCGTGTCAGTTAGATGACTATTTCCCATAGTTATAGTTTCAGTCTTAGTTTCAGTAATAGAACTCAGATAGTTCTACAGAATTCAGGACTGTCAGATACAGTCAACTCAGAACAGTACGGAACTCAGCTAGTTCCATCAGAACCTAGACTGTCAGATACAGTCGCTCAGAATCAGTTATTAGTGTTTTGATGAAATTTTGACTTATTTAGAGTCACCACTTAATTTTGAAATGGAATTAAGAAACCTTTATAAAATACTTTGAACGATCCAAAACAGAAAAATCATTCAAGTTTTGAAGATTCTGAGTAAGCGGTTCCTATTAACATTTTAGGAAGGTGTTAGGCACCTAAAACGTCCGCTAACTTGCGGTTATCCGGACTATTTGAAAACATCTTTTGATTAACTTCTAAAAATTTAATTTATTGAAAAGTGATTGAATTTTTAGAAAGGACTTTTATAAAATAGATTTAGGCGACTTAGTAGGAATTTTAACTAAGTCTAAATGAAACTGATAAGAAAATAAACACATAAAATAAGAAAGGGAGGATAAAGTGATTTAGGCTATTGGACCCAAATCGAGACTTGTCCTAGTCTAATTAGGCTTTCGACCCACTTCACCTGTCCTAATTTAGTTTTCGAGCATTTTTGGCCTAAAATCCGCTCTACCTGTATTAAATTTACAACTTTGGCTTCGAGGCCCAAACGAATGAATAAATAAATAAATAAATAAAACAAAGATAACAATAAATTAATACAAAAACAAATGCGACTTTCAAGTCTCTTAGCTATTTTGCTAATGGGTTTCAACCTATCTCCTTATTTTTCCGTCTTCACGCATTTGTCTTCCACGTCTTATCCTATTGAGCCATCTTTTAAAGTCTTCTAAAAGTGGGCCTCAATGTCCCATAGTGAAGATGCAAAGAGAGGAAAAAGTCCATTTGAACTCTCTTGCAGAGCAGCAAAATGGGACAACAAAACTAGTGTCGGATTCGCAACCACCAAAAAATGATGTCGACGTTAACGCGGAAACCACAATCAGTCGACGAACTTTCAAGGGTCCCTATTACATGATCATCTTTCAAAGAAGAAGGAAAGAAAAATAATTTTACTAGAGAAGCTGATGTGCTCTAAAAATCTCTTCTGCTTTTTTTTTTAGAATTTTCAAACCCCCTAAGCAGTATCCGATGGGTTCCTTATATAGAAGACAGGATTGGGGAATTTTAGGGATTTGAAAGAAGGAAACTCTAGGATTTGAAATTCAAAAATCTCCCCCCACAACCCCGTTTCTCATCCTGAATCGTACCCATTTTGGATTTCCCCTGAGAAATTTGCGACGGGTGGACTAATAAAATTTGGGCAAAACAAACTTCCTTCAAGAACCAATGAAAATCGTCCAACTATGTACGAAGTCGTACGCATTATCCCGAGATTCACGAATTTGAGCCGTTGAGGGGATACCTGGACCTATTTGGAAGCTTCTCGAGCTTTCTTCGTACGGACCAATGTGAGACGCGTATGGAGAAAGGTCGGGTCATTCTTGTTCTGGGTTTGCGAGACACGGGTCAGGTAGGAATTGAAGATGTTCGAGGGTTCTTGTTATTGTTGTCGATTGATATTGTTGTTGCTTTGTACGCAACTTTTTGCTGCTTTGGAGAAGAAGGGAGAAAGATAAGGAAGATTGGGCTGGCGGGTCAGTTCCATTGGGCTTGGGTTGGTTAATATAATTAAAAAGAAATAGGTTTCTGAAGGGGTAGGAAATGGGTTGGGTTTTGGATAATTTGGGCTGAAATTGATATGGTGTTGGGCATTAGGGACTAATGGGTAGATTGTTGGAGCAATTAGGCCTTTGTTCGATTTGCTTGACAGCTTTGGGTCTTAAATTGGGGTTATTTAATAACCCCTATTAAGCCTAATTAGGTTATTAAATAACCCTAATTAAATTTAATTAGATTAGAATAATCATAATTAAATTTAATTGGATTAAGAATAACTCAAATTAAATTTAATCGGATTAAAATAATACCAATTAAGAAATGGTAACTTTTGAGATTAAGATTGAATTACAATTTAAATGGCTTATTTAAATTCTAACCAAATCGAATATCTATTGGTCAATTGTATTACAATTGGGCCAATTTGATTTCAATTGAGATTATATTTAATTCGTTCGCTAAATTGAATCGCAATCTGGCGTGAATCCAGTAACAAATTAACCTCGAGTTTCTTAATTTGATAAAAATCCAACAAATATTCCTCCAAATAAAATATTTCGAGAACAAATCATATTTAAAAACAAGACTTTATCCATTTGGATTAGTTTTCAAGTTTAATCAATAAAAGTCTAATTTTGATAAAAATATTCATTTAAATAAAAAAATTTATACACTCTCGTGTATATAAATATGAAAACATATAATCATTAATTAAATGATAAAATTAACTCAAATAAATATTTTAAATTGCATTTATTTGAATAAAATAATTGTTGTGATTTTATTTTAAAATTGTAGAAACTCGAGATTAAATTAGATTGTGGAGGGAAAAAATTAGGTGTCAACAACTTCCCCCTCCCTTTGGGTAGAGTGGATGTAAGTAATCCTGCGCAAAGGGAGGTTGACGCTCCTAATTTTTGTCCGACCACAAATTCGGATCTGAAAGAGGTTGATTTTCACACGAGTTTCATGGAGTTATGGCCGAACCTCGGTATTAAGTTTCCTACATATCTCAGGTTTCATGAGAATTCAGGCCACCTGTAGTTCATAAAGCTTGATTTTAAGCACGATTTTCAAGAAAATTCACAAGCTGTCTCAGTTTTTGAGTTTTTAATAAAATCGAGAAGCTGGGAAATAAAGGGATTTGGGGGGAGGTTGGAATGCAGTTGAGTTTTAAGAAAAGAGCCCATCCTACATATCCCTGAGACTCAGGGAATCAGATTGCCTGTAGTATGACTCAATCGGTAGAAAAAATAGTCTTTTATTTTGGACTATCTTTAGATCGGAATGAGTGACAAGTTCATCGAGTTGTGGAAAATAAGCTTGTAACCTCTTAAACATGAATGTGGGATCCTTCATATCCATAGGCAAGAACTTACCTGGACATAATTTCCAAACTCTAAGTGTTTTATCACTTGAATTTGAAAGAAAGAGACGGTTACCCTCGGTATGAGTTTAGAAATATCCCGAAGGCGAAGCTAAAATCAGAATATCCCAAAATACCCACATACCTTCTAACAGGGGTGTGGTTGGATGGTGGTGGCGTTTATCCTTCAGCTCGCGTCCAGAGAGTTTGACGTCCCTCTCTAGACTATGTCCCATTTTGCTGCTAAGAAAGAGTTCCACGTTGTGCTGCGTCCTATCTGAAGTCGTTTGCACCTGTGGTTTTGATTTGAGATTTTCATCCTCTCGGATGCTCTCGATAATGCTTCAAGCAAAAAGTGTTAAACATAATTCACGAAAGAGGTATGTAGTATTTTACCATATCTCCAAGTGTATTGTCGCCTAAAAAGCAAAGTCATCCCTTCGTGTACCTGTTTGGAAGGAAATAACTTGCAACAACAGACACAACAACCCTTTTGGTTGTTGCATAATTATCTCATTTGTCAGTTGGATATGTCTTCAAAGTGGGGCGTCTCTCTTGGGCACCGACGATACTTTATGCAAAACGGTCCTTGCAACCGTGTAATCTTGTGCTGATGTGGTAACCTTTTTGGTCACATATAATTCTAGTTTTATGTAGCATGATAACATCTCTGGTTATTGATAATAATTTTTGCATATGATCTCCGGTAAGTCTTGCGCATCTTTTATACCGATACGACTTATAGATTTCCCTTGAATTGTCAATCTTTGGATAATCTTGCATATTATTTGATGTCGGATACGAGGCGATTTACAGATATCCCTTCAATCGTTAACTCTCCGGTATTCTTGCACATCATCCGACCTTGGATACATTATGACTTACATATATGTCTCAAATTGCTAGTCTTTGGGTAATCCTGCACATAATCGATCTTGGATATGACGCAACTTATAGAGAACCCTTGGATATTTTCAATTTGATAATCTTGCATATTCTCTGATACAGATTTAGTTGCGACTTATGGATAACTTTCGGACTATTAATTTTTGGGTGACCTTGCACACTATCCGGTTAGGATGTCGTTGCGGCTTACGGATGACCTATGAGCTGTCAATTCATAGGTAATCTTGCACACTATCCTATTTCAAATAATATGACTTATAGATGACCCTCAAATTATCAATTTCTAGAAAATCTCATATATCACTCGTCTTTGGATAGCGACTTAAAGGCATTCCTTCAAATCATGTGCTCTTGATGCATTCAGATGCCGATTCATAAAATGATGAGATATCCTTGACGCCAGCGTATGCTATCTCGTGTGTCCATAGATATTAGATGCTGATGATATCCTCGACGCCAGCGTGTGCTATCTAGCGTGTCAACAGATATTGAATACTGATGATATCCTCAACGCTAACATATTCTATCTCGCATGTCAACAGATATTGAATGTTCATGATATCCTCGATGCCAGCATATGCTATCTCGCGTGTCAATAGAAATTAGATGGCCCTTTCGGCAATGGCATGAATGACCCTCTTGACAATGATATAAATGGCCCTCTCGGCAATGGCATGAATGGATCTCTTGGCAATGGAATGAAATGGCCCTCTTGGAAATGATATGAAATAACCCTCTTGGCAATGATATAAAATGGCCCTCTTAGCAATGATATGCAATGACCCTCTTGGCAATGATATGCAGTGGCCCTCTTAGCAATGATATGCAATGGCCCTCTTGGCAATTTGGAAACAGTTTCACCTGAGTTTGTTTGTCTGCGTCTTGCTTTCTACATGTACCTATACTTGAAGTAGACGATTAGTAGACACAAATTCGCTTTTGCTAGCGACCATTTTTCAGGAAAATTCTAAATACAATGTTTGTAAAGAAAAGAAGATGCCTTTGTTTGTCCTTCATGATCTCAAGAAATGAGATGGACAATTCGAATGGTCCTCGATAAATGGGTGTTAAACCCATTTTTGGGCTACCCAAAAATACCGTTCTTAAGCATTATATGCTTTGGCATGGCTCCCGACTTTCTTGGGGATTTTTTTGAAAGAAACACTCATTTTGTATATCAATCCCTGCATCCGCAGAAAAATGATTAGTTTGAATAAAACTACTCCGTGTTGACTTTCTTGTCTGCTCAGTTTGCTCCTCGCCATCTTTCAGGTGCCCCGTCACATTGGTATCTCCACCCTGGGTCCCTGCTCCCATAGATGCCCAGACAATCACTAAGTAAAAGATTTGTAAAGATTTTTTTAAAAGTAGTCTTATTTTTAGCAAATAGTTTTGAAAGTATTTGTAAAAGCTTTAGAAAATTTCTGCCAGTCATTTCTTGTACTAGATTAACGAGCGTCTTCCTCGTGGTTTTGACTATATCCGATGGATGATTTCCAAAACTCATGATTATTATTGGAGGATTCTTTAAATAGTTCTGTCATAGCCAGAAATTGAGTCTACCTAGACTTTGTCGCAGTTGGTGGATTCAAAAGCTTGGCTTTAACCTCTGGTGCCGGGGAATTTGAAATATATTCCAGTATTTGGTGGAAATTTTGAGGCCTCCCTCAAAATTTCTGCCCCAGTTTAAAATAGTCTGAGATGATATCATCTCGAGTGGATCTGAAGTCTTTGCTGATCTTTATTCTCTTTGTTGGATGTTGATCTTCTCTTGTGAATTTTTTAGATTCTTTCTCGAAAATTCTGCCCCAGTTTCTATTTCCTGGGGTTATATGACCGAGCCATTGGGGCACCTACGTATCCCGTTGAAGCAGAAATTAGGTCAAACATAGTTCAAGACTACGCTAAGGATATATATAAAAATCTAATAGGTTGATCGAAGCCGACATAGGCCGCCTACGTATCCCTTTCTTGTGAATTCAGGTCAAACGTAGTTCGTACATAAACTCATCTTCAGGGTTAAATGACCCTAGATACTCTTATCTATCTTAATAGAAATAAACACTCTACAGATGACATGACACTTTCATTACATTTGTCTTTATAGAATAAAAGATCAAATGTCCAATTCCCGTAGTCATCGCTCGGTTTCCTCTTGATCAGACTTCTTTGATTCTTGAACTCTTTGACTCTTCTTTTGACTATTCTAGGGCTATTATTATCTTGCTTCTTGACATGACATGACAATGGTAGATTTTAAGTTATTGCTATACGACGGGCGACGAGTTATGAAAGGAGGTCCAATTCAACCATGTTTTCTCCAATTAATCTTCCATGATCCCTATTGTCTTAGGAAAAATCTTTCCTCACATTTTCCTTTTTCCATCCTCGAGACCATCGCTTACAGGTTTTGAAAAATAATTGGTGGAGTCTAATTTTACTATTAGTCATTTTTCTTTTCCTGTAACAAAGCTATAGCCAAGAGAGGATCTCTTATTCACTTTGATCTAGCGAAGTAGGGTCATTTTGTGCCAACACAGAGTATTTTCTATTACCTGCAAAGTAAAAACAACTCAAACGATGACGTGTTAGATTCCGTTAGTAATAAATAAAGTAAGATGATAAAGTAGAAAGTAAACACATAGAGTTGTTTCTCATCTCATGCGAATTGATCCGTGAAGTAATGATGACTCAAGAATTTCAATGAACAGGATTTTGCTCAATGATGTGGATAAGTGGAATTTATCTGGAAGGCTTAACTTTTATTCTTCCCGACCTTATTACTTCTTTCCAGAAAGTGGAGGTCAATAGAGCTTTTGGAGATATGGGCCGAGCCGAAAGGTTGCCTACGTATCTCAAAGAGGAAAAATCAGGCCCTACGTAGTTCGACCCTATAATGGCATTTTCTGATTCTAAATTCAACTTTCCTAAAATGGTAGAGATCATTTTGGAAGTTTTAAGAATGACTACGGACTTTTCTGAGAAACTTGGGAAACTTGGAGTGCGTTTGGTCGGACTTTTGTATAGTGGTGTATATTTCTACCTAGAGATGTTCTATGGAAAATGGGATTGGATCAATTCGCCTTTGATTCGAATCAACATAACACGTATAAGCACATAAACAGTTATATTACACAAGTTTATTGTAATAAACGTGCATCCTAATTAGGTGACCCTTTTGAGCCAAGGGTTTAGGCCTAACGAATTTTGAAAAAAATATATGCCTTTTTAAAGCCAATCCATTATCCCTCTAAAACCTTTATAGGTATACATAAATGGCATAAATGCCTACAAAAGTTTCACAAAAAGGATACAATATTTAGGGAAAGAGAGAATAACATGAGAAGAAGAGTAATGTCCCGCGCAGGGGATAATAAATACTAGTTCCTGAATGCTTCTTCTATCGGTCTTTGCCCTCTTAGCTTTGTACACTCCTCATTATTGGCGATATCCATTAATGATCAAGAAATTGCCGTATAACTATGCCATAGATGCCATGCAACTTTCTAAATCGATCAATTTCTTGCTTGACTTGTTTCAATTTCTTCATCAATCGGTGCACGATTGAGGCATCCTTATACAAAAGTAAGTAAAACAAGTCTTTTCCCGAACCCCCAAAGGATAATGATTGGATTAAACAAACATATATTTCTTCAACACATAAATATGATTCGTCTGTAATTGATTCGGTGTCAATAGACGCAGGGCAAGTTTTCTAATAGGCACAATACCCCCCTCGGATATTAGGTTGTCCTAGGCTCATGCCTAAAATATGGTTTTGGTTTCTGTCTATCCTAGGTGTCTAGAGTAGGTTTGAACCAGGTTCCCAAGCGGACAACTTGGGTTTGAAAATACGAATGGCCACCAGACGACTCACGTGCTAATAAATCATTGTATTTCCAACACATTATTTGGGATTGAACAACAGGGGCCGGGACATCCACGAAACCCCAAAACAATTTATAAATAAATGCAGGAATATTCTATGAGATGCAATAATTAAATTCCGCAAAATCGAAACATATAAACACGTAAACAATTAATCAAAAGACGAAATCAAATATTTGGTTAGAACCTAGTCAAATAATGTGCAAGATTATCCAAAGATTGATAATTTAAGGGAAATTTATAAATCGATCATCGGCTATAACCGGAGAGGTTATCACTCCACATACAAAAAGTGATATAGGTAACCAAAAAGGTTGCCACACCAACACAAGATTACACGGTTATAGGACCGTTCTGCATAAAGTATCCCCGGTGTCTAAAAGGGTCACCCCACTTTGAAGACATATTCAACTAATAAATATCATAATTATACAACAAGCAAGAGGGTTGTTGTGTTTGTTGTTGCTAGTTATTTCATTCCAAACAGGTACATGAAGATATGACTTCATTATTTAGGCCACAACTCACGTGGAGATATGGTAAAAAACTACATACCTCTTTCGTGAATTATGTTTAGCGCTAACACTTTTTGCTTGAAGCATTGTCAAGAGCATCCGAGAGGATGAAAATCTCAAATCAAAACTACAGGTGTGGACGACTTCAGATAGGACGCAGCACAACGTGGAACTCTTTCTTAGCAGCAAAATGGGACATAGTCTAGAGAGGGACGTCAAACTCTCTGGACGCGAGCTAACAGATGATCACCACCACCATCCAACTGAACCCCTGTTAGAAGGCATGTGGGTATTTTGGGATATTGTAGTTTCAGCTTCACCTTCGTGATATTTCTTAACTCATACCGAGGGTAACCTTCTCTTTCTTTCAAATTCGAGTGATAGGAATCCTAGAGTTTTGGAAATTATGTCCAGGTAAGTTCTTTCCTATGGATGTGAAGAGCTACACATTCATGTTTAAGAGGTTACAAGCCTCTTTTCCACAACTCGATAAACTTGTCTTCAGCGAAATCGCCATTTCTGTTTTGACAAAATTTTGACTTATTTAGAGTCGCCACTTAATTTTGAAAAGGAATTAAGAAACCTTTATAAAATACTTTGAACGATCCAAAACAGAAAAATTGTTCAAGTTTTAAAGATTCTGAGTAAGCGGTTCCTATTAACATTTTTGGAAGGTGTCAGGCACCTAAAATGTCCGCTAACTTGCGGTTATCCGGACTATTTGAAAACATCTTTTGATTAACTTCTAAAAATTTAATTTATTGAAAAATGATTGATTTTTTAGAAAGGACTTTTGTAAAATAGATTTAGGCGACTTTGTAGGGATTTTAACTAAGTCTAAACGAAACTGATAAGCAAATAAACACATAAAAGGAGAAAGGGAGGAGAAAGTATTGGATTTAGGCCGTTGGGCCCAAATCGAGACCTGTCCTAGTCTAATTGGACTTTTGACCCACTCCACCTGTCGTAATTTAATTGTTGAGCCTTTTTGGCCCAAAATCGCTTTACCTGTATTAAATTTACAACTTTGGCTTCAAGGCACAAACAAATGAATAAATAAATAAATAAAACAAATATAACAATAAATGAATACAAAAACAAATGAGACTTTCAAGTCTCTTAGCTATTTTTCTAATGGGTTTCAACCCATCTCCTTATTCTTTCGTCTTCACGCATTTGTCTGCCACGTCTTATCCTATTGATCCATCTCTTAAAGTCTTATAAAAGTGGGCCTCAATGGCCCATAGGAAAGATGTAAAGAGAGGAAAGAGTCCATTTGAACTCTCTTGCAGAGCAGCAAAATGGGACAACGAAACTAGCATTGGATTTGCAACCACCGGAAGATGACATCGACATTAATGCAGAAATCATAATCAGTCGACGAGCCTTCAAGGCTCCCGATTAAACGACCAGTTTTCAAAGAAGAATGAAAGAAAAATAATTTTACTAGAGAAGCTGATGTGCTCTAAATTTTTTTTTTTTTTTTTTAGAATTTTCTAACCCCCTAAGCAGTATCCGATGGGTTCCTTATAAAGAAGACAGGATTGGGGCATTTTCGAGATTTAAAAAAAGGAAAACCTTGGATTTGAAATTCAAAAATCTCCCCCCCCACAACCCCGTTTCTCGTCCTTAATCGTACCCATTTTGGATTTCCCCTGAGAAATTTGCGATGGGTGGACCAATAAAATTTGGGCAAAACGAACTTCCTTTAAGAACCAATGAAAATCATCCAACTGTGTACGAAGTCGTACGCATTATCCCGAGATTCGCGGATTTGAGCCGTTGAGGGGACACCTGGACCTATTCGGAAGCTTCTCGAGCTTTTTTCGTACGAACCAATGTGAGACGTGTATGGAGAAAGGTCGGTTCGGTCTTGTTCTGGGTTCGCGAGACACGGGTCGGGTAGGAATTGAAGCTGTTCGAAGGTTCTTGTTATTGTTGTCGATTGATATTGTTGTTTCTTTGTACGTAGCTTTTTACTGCTTTGGAGGAGAAGGGGGGAAGATAAGAAAGATTTTGCTGGCGGGTCAGTTCCATTGGGCTTGGGCTGGTTAATATAGTTAAAATGAAATAGGTTGCTGAAGGGGTAGAAAATGGGCTGGGTTTTGGATGTTTTGGATAATTTGGGCTGAAATTGATATGGTGTTGGGCATTAGGGACTAATAGGTAGATCGTTGGAGCAATTGGGCCTTTGTTCGATTTGCTTGGCAGCTTTGGGTCTTAAATTGGGGTTATTTAATAACCCCTATTAAGCCTAATTGGGTTATTAAATAACCCTAGTTAAATTTAATTAGATTAGAATAATCATAATTAAATTTAATTGGATTAAGAATAACTCAAATTAAATTTAATCGAATTAAAATAATCCCAATTAAGAAATGGTAACTTTTGGGATTAAGATTGAATTACAATTTAAACGACTTATTTAAATTATAACCAAATTGAATATCTATTGGTCAATTGCATTACAATTGGGCCAATTTGATTTCAATTGAGGTCATATTTAATTCGTTCGCTAAATTGAATCGCAATCTGGCGCGTATCCAGTAACAAATTAACCTCGAGTTTCTTAATTTGATACAAATCCAACAAATATTCCTCCAAATAAAATATTTCGAGAACAAATCATATTTAAAAACAAGACTTTATCCATTTGGATTAGTTTTCAAGTTTAATCAATATAAGTCTAATTTTGATAAAAATGTTCATTTAAATAACAAAATTTATACACTCCCGTGAATATAAATACGAAAACGTATAATCATTAATTAAATGATAAAATTAACTCAAATAAATATTTTAAATTGCATTTATTTGAATAAAATAATTGTTGTGATTTTATTTTAAAATTGTAGAAACTCGAGATTAAATTGGATTGTGGAGGGCAAAAATTAGGTGTCAACAATTAGTAACTCATGTTATCAGTATTCAGACTCAGCAGCCAGTATCATCACAAATTCAGTTACAGTCATTTATTCATGCATGTATTCTCACGTTCATGTTATATAGTCAGTTAGCATTGTTCATGCATTTGAACCCTCTGCATTCAGCCTACCTCACATACATACCAGTACATTCAATCATACTGACGCATTTGCCCTATTCTGTTTTATACCATAGGTCCAGAAGCACGAGTTCCAGAGCATCAGTAGCACTTCAAATTTTAGCATCCAGATTTAGCAGTGAGTCCTCATCATTCGAGGATGATATTATTATTTATTTCATTATTTTGGTTTAGCTTTCAGTAGATGGAGTTAGTTAGGGACATGTCCCATCAACTTCTTATTCAGACAGTTCAGTCAGTTAAAGGCTTTTCAGACTACAGTATGTTCAGATAGTTTATTTTAGTTCATATTTTGGTATTGATATACCACTCTCAAATATTATGTTTTATCTATTTTGAACCTTATGGCATGTTTCAGTCTATTATTTCCGCATTTTACATGATGTTATACAGTATTAGATACAGATATCAGTCATGGGTTAGCTTATGGTCCTTTGGGGTCATGAGCACCGTGTAGCGTTCCGGGTACCAGATTCGGGGCGTTACAAACTTGGTATCATATCCTAAGGTTCAATAGTGTCCTAGGAAGTTTGAAAGCCACATCTAGTAGAGTCTTGTACATGGGTGTGTTGCACGCCACACTTATGTGCAGGAGGCTATAAGATGTTTTGGAACAGTTTCCCATTTTTCAGTATTCATGTCGTGCTAGTGAGCATAATCTCAAGTTAATCTCTCAGTTTAATCCCTTTCTATTCTATTTACAAAACATGTCTCCCAAGAAGAGAATTGGGAATCAGTCAGCCTCTCAGCCCGAAGATCTTTTGGACGAGCATGTCTCTCATGCAGAGTTCAGAGCTGCATTCACTACTCTTGCTCAGTCAGTTGCTGCTCAGAATAAGAGACCAGATGTCGTTCCGGCCAACCCAGTGGACAATTCATCTGCAGCCAGGAGTCGGGACTTTCCCCGAATAATTCTCCATCCTTTTTAAGGTCTAAGTTAGAATAGGATCCTCAAGAATTCCTTGACCAGGTTC
This sequence comes from Capsicum pubescens, assembly GCA_030864215.1. Lineage (NCBI taxonomy): Eukaryota > Viridiplantae > Streptophyta > Magnoliopsida > Solanales > Solanaceae > Capsicum > Capsicum pubescens. Next base: position 212,171,823 of record CM061542.1, read on the forward strand.
AGAAGGTTACAGACATCATGGGGGTGTCATCTATTGAGAGTACTGATCTAGATGCATATCAGTTGTAGGATGTTGCTCACACTTGGTTCAAGCAGTGGAAGTTAGAGAGGTCAGTTGATGCAGGATCCATAGATGAGAGGAGTTTGTCACCACACTTTTAGATATATTCTTTCCCCTAGAGCTGACGAAAGTTAAGGTGTTAGAATTTATCAACCTCAGGCAGGGAAACATGGCGGTGAAAGAGTATTCTCTTAAGTTTACTCAATTAGCCAGATATGCTCCTCATGTGGTTGTAGATAGCAGGGCCATGATGAGTAAGTTTATTTCTAGGGTGAACGATAGTGTGGTCAATGAGTGCAGGTCCGCGATGTTGAATAGTGATATGATCATAGCCAGGTTTATGACTCATGTTCCACAGATAGAAGAGCAAAATGTTAAGATGAGGCAGAAGCAGAATAAAAGATAAAGGACAGGTAGTTTCAACTTTGCTCAACCTAAGTCAGAGGGAGGAAACCGTTCTCAATTTCATCCTAATTCATCAGTTTCAGCTCCTTCTTCAGCCAGTGCTCCAGCTCCTAAGTTCAGGGATGGTAATAGAGATAGGGCGCCAGGTTCTAAGTCTTAGGGCAACTAATCCTCTTTGTTAGATTTGTGGCAAACACCATCAGGGTATTTTTAGAGTTGGCAGTGATATTTGTTTCAGATGTGGCAAGCCAAGCCACAGAGTTAGAGATTGTCCTCAAATAGGTTCCCAGAGTCAGTAGAACCGTTCCTCAGCTCAGTTCGGTCGCCCAAATCAGTAGGGTGCCACTTCCAGTGCTACTAGTGGGCAACGACCAAATAGACTTTATGCTCTCTAGTCCCGGCAAGATCAAGAAAATTCTCCTGATGTGGTTACTGGTACATTACAGATTTTTCACTTGCATGTTTGCGCTTTGCTAGATCCAAAAGCTTCTTTGTCTTTCGGTACTCCTTATATAGAAGTTGATTTTGAAATTAGTCTCGAGATTCTAGCAGAGCCTTTCTCAGTATCTACCCCAGTAGATTAAACCATCATAGTTCGATGGGTGTACAGGAACTGTCCGGTTATGATATTTCAGAAAGTCACCTCAACAGATTTAGTCAAATTAGAGATGACTAATTTTGATGTCATTCTTGGCATGGATTGGCTTTATTCCTTCTAAGATGCAATCGACTGCAGAAACACAATTGTCCAGTTTTAGTTTTTAAATGAACCCGTCATGGAGTGGAGGGGTAATACTTCAGCTTTCAGAGGTCAGCTTGTTTCCTACCTTCGGGCGCGAAAATGATCTCTAAGGTAAGTTTCTATAACCTTTTTTATGTTAAGGACTCTAGTTCTGAAACTCCCACCCTTGAATCAGTCCCAGTCATGAATGAATATTCAGATGTCTTTCCCATAGGTCTTCCAGGTATTTCTCCCGAAGGGGAAATAGACTTTGACATTGATCTTCTTCCAGATACTCAGCCTATATCTATTCCGCCATACAGAATAACACCAGAAGAACTCAGAGAATTGAAAGAACAGTTGAAAGACCTCTTAGATAGGGGATTCATCAGACCCAGTATTTCCCCATGGGGTGCACCAATCTTATTCGTGCGAAAGAAAGATGATTCTCTCAGAATGTGAATTGATTACCGTCAGCTCAATAAAGTCATGGTCAAGAATAAGTATCCACTTCCCAGAATCAATGACTTGTTTGAATAACTTCAGGTTGCCGACTATTTCTCTAAGATAGACCTCAGATCAGGCTATCATCAGCTCAGAGACAGAGAATATGACATTCCAAAAATAGCCTTCTGTACTTGGTATGGTCACTTCGAATTCCTAGTCATGTCCTTTGGTCTTACCAACGCCCCAACAACTTTCATGGAATTGATGGACCGTGTGTTCAAGCAGTACTTGGACATGTTTGTCATAGTCTTCATAGATGATATCCTTGTCTATTCCCGCAGTGAGCGTGATCATGCAGACCTGATAACGCTCAATCTATAGCTCTCGTAGGAGTGTAAAGCGGTCGTTAGCAAATATAGAACCCAACTGGGTTGGGTATCGATCCCACAGGGAATAGCTTGGTGAACAAGTAAGTAAAGATTACTAGACTTTTAGTGCAAGTCTCGTAAAAAAGGGGGGAGTCTTGTCGTGCAAGTAATGTAACCAAAATAAGATCTAAAAACGGCAATAGCAAAGTAAAAAGAGAAAGAATGTTTTAGTGAGATGTAAACAATGAGAATTGAGAAGTTGAGGTTATGTCCACCTTCTGAGGTATACGTCTCTATTGGCTATGAGTGTGTAGAATTCTGACATGCAATTGCTTATAGAGGATTGTAGTCGATGGTAAATCCAAGCGTCTCTCGACCTAAACAAGGACTATTTCACTTTAACTCTCTCGAGCTTAAAGCGTGTCTAACGGTACGAATTCTCCAAGAGGTTAGTCCAGTTACGGCACTAGCTTTTTAATAGGAAAGGGTGTCCTACTACCTTGACATTATCTCTTTTCCAGACAAATAACTTTTCTCTCGAACAAGTTAAATGTTAGACTGGCGTATTCTTGCGTTTGCAACCGCAAAGAATGTAGATTAAGATGAAGAGAATAATGATATAAGCAATATACGTGCCTCAAACTCACAAACTCACAGCAATAGATAGTAACTCATTCAGCTTCCATAACCCCAACAGAGAAGTTTAGTTACCCATGAATGCGAAGAAAACCACAATTGTCATTGTTATTATACCACAATAATGATCAATTTCGTGTAGCACAAGAGTGGTAGGCGTTAGGTGTGATTTCTTGCAGAGTAACGTTTCTCTTGTTGCAGAATTTAAGAATAGAAGAATAGACGAAAATAGAATTGATGGAAAGATTAGAAGAGTTGTAGAATTGTTTGTAGTGTAGAATAATAGAGGAGTAGAAGATGAGAGGGATGGAAGGAAGTATTGTGTTCTCCCTCCTTCCTCCCTCCTTGTTCTAAATCTCTAGCATGATAGGGTATTTATAATACCCATATCCTACTCCTACTAAGCTAATGAAATAAATAACCAAATCCTACTAGACTAATGAAATCCTTAACCCAAATGTACTAGGTTAAGGTAACATTATCATAATCCACATAAAATAATGAAATACATAACCTAATTGTACTAGGTTAATGTATCATTGTCAAAATCCAGCTTTGTGTCTGTAAGTCCCCAAAGTCTTCAGAATTGTTGTTTTAGCCCGGGATAGATTTTCCATGCAGCAGTTTTGGTCCCCCAAAGTCTTCAGAAATGCTGTTTTAGCCCGGGACAGATTTTCCATGCAGCAGTTTTGGTCCTTAGGCGAGTAAACTCCCTTCCCTTCCTTCGTGAGCTTTCTTTAGCGTCAAGTAAGCCATAAAATGCTGAATTATGCATCATTTATACCTGAAACTTTACTAATCATATTCGTTAGCTCATTTACAGGAAAAAGGACTAAAAGTGCATGAAATATATAATTTGTTCTCAAAACTAGGCTAAAATATGGGCAAAATATATTGATATAGGTGCGTAAATTCGCCTATCATCAACACCCCACACTTAGAGCTTTGTTCGTCCTCGAACAAACTATCATGTCCTTCTAAACGTCAACTTAGGGTTTTACAGCAACAACACAAAATATTCGTCAAGACAAGCACAACAATTATCAACAAAGAGTATCTTTTCGATTATAAGTAGAAATAGTTTAACCTCTAGCATAGACTCGGGATGGCGATCAACTCGCATACAAACGTTAAGGTATAAGGAATCATATATAACTACCCAAAACTCATCAACCATGTGTGTCTCACAATATATTACCCATAATCACTCACAAGTATAGCATATTTTTCAAACATGGGTATCAAAATATCCTTGCTCTCGCTCTCACAAAGAATTCATATGAAGCAACTGATGACCATAGGCTTGCCCTTAATGTAATACTCTACTAAATGTCAGAATGCTAAGCTTAGGATCAAGTAGGTCTTTTGATGGTTGCAATGTAGGCTAAGGGACGGGTAGGACTATTTTGGCCAGGAATAGTGACTAAGTTCCTAAGCGCTTTAATACATCACTTTGTATCATTAACACTTTTTTTTTTCTTTTAACATTTTTTTCTTTCAACCTTTCTTCTTTCTTTTGTTATACCACCCTTGTTCTCCTCTTTTGTTTTTCAATTTTAAACGTAACTCACTTTTCAGCTTTCTTTTCCTTTTTCTTTTCATAACATACCTCTTATGATAGCACTTTCTTTTTCATAACACATTCAAGCACCCTTACAATTTAAAGCATCATACTTACCCAATTTCCTCTTATGTTGTCACATGACTTTTTCACTTTAAAGCACTTAGGAATTTGGATCAAATTACGGTCTTGAACAAAATGGATTAGGCTTACATACAAGGTTGTCAAAGAAACAGGCTAAAGGCTCAAAAGGGGTTAACTAGGATGATGTCCATGGGTAGGTAAAACTGAAGGTAAATAAATATAAGTTGTCAAAGAAATGCCTAAATCACCTCCTAAACTTACACTCCTTATTTTCGCTTTGCATACATACCAGGCAAGTTCTAGCATCAGCCACAATCATAGAATATACGATTATCTCACCCACACAAGGCACATGGTCGACTTGCTTGGAAGTAATATAGACTCTCGACCCAACAAGTGAAGGAATTGAATCACACAATATCACATATTGAGTCACAACTAGAGCCTAAACGTCTCAATGGTCACAATTATAGCACATACTCTTGTTATAATCTCATGCTGCCTATCAAAATAATTTCATGCGAAGCTAGAAAAAATTTACTACTAAAAAAAATGAAAAAAAAATGAAATAAAAACAAAGCAAGCAAACATAGATGTGAGTAGAGAAGTATAGCATGCAATACCGCCACCCCACACTTAGTCGGGACACTGTCCTCAGTGGAAAATAAATACGAAGAACCTGGTCAGTCGGACTCGTCCTCAATATCGGGGGTCATACCCTTTGCATCAGAATCATCATCAGAGTCGTCATTCTCAGAAGTTCCTTATAAGTATCCCACTTAATTCCAAGAGTGAGTCGAGGTATTTGCAGCGAGGAGGGTTCTCCTTGCTCCTTGCGGCCTCTTTTCTTGCTCTTTTGGGAAGTGGTAGCCTTTTCTTTGCCTTGTCTTGCTTTGGGTGCCATTGTACCTGAGACTTGAAATAGTGTTAATGGTAGCACAATCCTAATGGATACAATCTATACACAAGCAGTAGGGGTACCACCCCACACTTAGTTTGTTGCTACAAATTAGTGAAGTGAAAGTGGTCGATTACTTAGACTTCATCGACATGCGTTTTAGGAGCTATATTCCAACGAGAAAATCAGAGATATATCACTTCTTGCAACCTTTGCAATACTTTCATGTTAGGTATAACAAGACTACTACATAGGGATTACATCATGGTATCGTTTCTAGCAATAAACTCAACCTCCTATGTCGGTAGACAGTTATAAGTCTTATTCCGATGAACGGGATATTCTAACATGTAAGTATTCAAGTGACAAGATTATGCAATGTTCATTACTATAGCAATTCTGCAAGTAGTATAACAATGCATCAAAATCAAATTCAAGTCGGACATAAGTTAAGAGCATCCTAACGTACATGTTCACTCACTTGGTTTTGTATCAACAATTCAAACATGTTCACATCACCAATACTTTTTCAAGATTTAGCAATTCATAATAGGTGTAGTAAAGTAGTACTTACGAAAAATAGATGAAGAACAAGAGAGTACTTACGTGATTGAAGCCTTTGGAGATGTTCTTGTGAAGTGGGAGAGCAAAAAGAAAAGTTCTGAGATGATTTGGAGAGTATATGCGGCACCTTTAGGTCACTTTGCAATGTGTTGTGTTATAAAACTAAGTCCCCTTTATATAGGAAGAGAATGGGTCGGGTTATGACCCATTTACAATCGGTTTTGGAGACAAAAATCCCACATATGCGGCGCATAATGCTTGGCATAGATATGACATATGCGGCGCATTGTCTATGGCATAATGAGACATATGCGCCGCATAGTCTATGGCATTTGTAGACATATGCGCCGCATAGTCTATGGCATATGAGATACTGAGACCAAATTCCATAGCATAGGCGGCGCATAGTCAAAAGCATACCTAGGACTGGGCGGCGCATAGTGTATAGCACACTAGATTCCGAGACCTTAGGCTATAAGATAGGTTGTGCATCGTTCGTGGCCTAGTTTTACCAAGGCCTAGCCTTCCTCGAAGCCTATTTTGGCGTGAGAAAGGCTCAATCCATAGCCTTATGCATCACCCTTCCTAACTTACCAATTTTACCATATAATGCGTCCAAATTGTCAATTGGAATCAATCTCCTCGTTGACTACTTCTTGCACCTATATTTGATCAAACAAATGAAAACGATTAGTACGATGGGTTGCCTCCCACCTAGCGCCTTATTTATTATCGTGGCACGACATGGTTACCTCGAGTACTCAGACTTCGTCGAGATAGATGGTGGATCGTTTTCTGAATGGATTCAGACGACAATGAGGCTTACTTGTAGGAGGGGTACCAATTATATCATCAATAGTCCAACCCATAGCTCTCATGTATCTCTTCAGAGTAGAGATGGGAGCTTCTACGTGCTGTTCACTTAAATCATTTGCACTCTCCGGAAGTATATTTCTACTTTCCAAGAACACATACCTTAGATAATCGGGGAGCTCTTTCGATTCTAGCATTGGTGGCTCTTCAAGGGAAGTCTTCGCTGTAGGTGAAGGTTGATTCTTAAGATCACGGTCCGGTTGCTTAGGAGTATGGGAATAGGACTCTATTTCTGTTAGAGCACCCATAAGTTCTTCATAATCTTCATCGTCCTCATGCTCAACCTTCAGCAGCGCAACAGACAATGGCTCAACAGTAAGCTGTTTCTCTACAGATAATGCTTTCTTATCTTCACAATGAACATCATCTACAGAGAACACATCCATATCTTTTGGCTGCTTCATCGCTTTGCATATATCAAAGCGGACCACTTCGTCATTAATTCGAAACGAAAGCTCATTATCTTTCATGTCAATAAGCACACTTCCAGTTGCGAGGAAGGGGCGTCCCAAGATTATGGGAACGTCAGAATCCACCTCACAATCCAGAATAACGAAGTCTGTAGGAAAGATAAATGAAGATACCTTCACCAACACATCATTCAAGATACCCACAGGTCGTTTTACCGTCCTATCAGCCATCACGAGCCTCATATTGGTTGGTGTTGGATCTCCTAGCCCCAACTTCTTGTAGACGGATAGTGGCATCAAATTGATGCTAGCACCCAGATCGCACAATGCCTTAGCAAAATTCATAGATCCAACCGTGCAAGGAATAGTGAAAGCACCAGGGTCTGCCTTCTTCTGTACTAAGGACCTTGTGGCAATTGCACTGCAATGATGAATATTATCTGCCGGCTCATAGCTTACTGCCCTCTTCTTTGTCAACAGGTCCTTCATGAATTTAGCATACCCAGGCATTTTTTCTAGTGCCTCTACCAACGGAACATTAATGGTCAGCTGCTTCAACATGGTCATGAATTTGCTGAACTTTGTATCATCCGCCACCTTCTTCAATCTTTGAGGAAAAGGTGGTGGTGGGTATGGAATTGTTCTTTCCACGGCTTTCTTCTCCTCTTGCTTCCGTTTTTCAGCTTTTTCAGGTTGCAAATCGTGAGGGGTGACGTTATGGACGTTAGGATCAGCTGCTGCGGCATCTTCCCCTTTCGCCGTATCATCAATGTCCACTACTTCGTCAAACACTTGCTTGCCCTTAGATGAGGTTTCCAGCACCTTACCACTTCGGGTAGTGATGGCCATGCATGGCCCATCATTCCTTTGATTTTGCACAGTATCACTAGGTAAAGTGCCAGCCTTTCTTTGATTGAGTGCTGCTGAAAGTTGGCCCAATTGCTGCTCTATTTGCTTGATTGAAGTGGAATGAGAATCAACTAATTGCTTCATAGAGGACAAATCATTTATTACCTCAGTAACTCCCGCACTTGTTGCTTCCACTCCTTTCAATAATTTAGCCATCATGTCTTCCATACTTCCAGAATTAGATGTGGTGGTATCACGTCTACCAGGGGGAACGTACAAACCACTCTTTTCATTCTTGTTCTTCCAACTACCTTGGTCCATGTTTCCAGATTTACCATAATAGTTCCGACCTTGGTTTCCTTGGGCATTGCCTCGGAAACCCCCCTGATTATTCAAGTAGTTGGCTTCTTCTTCCGAATCAGATTCGTCTCTTCCTTTTAGCGCCACAGCTTTCACTTTGTCGGTCTTCCCTGATAATAAATGCTTTGTAAGAAGATCCATCTGTGTTTTCATGTGCGCCATATCTTGATCACGTTCTTCTTGTCTTCTTCTTTGGTCTGCAGTCATGCCAATAGATAAAGTGGGGCTTGCTACCTCGGAATCCCTGGTATGCCAAGCTCTACTTTGTTTCGTCATGCGATCTAGCATATTGCATGCTTGACCAAAGGTGAGGTCCATAAAAGATCCTCCAGCTGCGTTGTCCACCACTGGCTTAGTTATTGAATTCAAGGCTCTATACAATATCTCCATGAGGTGAACATTAGTCATGTGATGGTTTGGGCATCTCGCTAGCTTTGTCTTGAACCTCTCCCATGTTTCATGAAGAGCTTCAGTGGGAAGCTGACGAAAGTTGCTGATTTCATCTCTCAATTGTGCTCTTTTGGATGGCGGAAAGAATCTTTCTAGGAAAGCGTCTCTCAATTGCCTCCAATTTGTAATAGAATCAGGAGTCAGCCCATTCAACCATAGAGTTGCCTCCCCAGACAGAGACAATGGAAATAAGCGTAATCGAATTGCATTCTGACCAACACCAGGATTGTCAAAAGACTTGCATGTAGAAATAAAGTTGATGAGATGCATATTCGGATCATCGCCTGCTAGTCCACCAAATAATCCCTTGAGTTGCAATAACTGAATCATGGTGCTTGTGATGTTGAACTTGGTTCCGGGCGCTAATGGTGGAAGAATAATGGCTCCTGTGGCTCCGGCTCCATCAAGATCATCATCATCATCATCAAACGGTATCTCACGTTGTGCATCCATTGATGCACTGAACAAAAACCTGCAGTAAACAAAAACAAAAAATAAAAGTAAAAGTACGAGAGTCTTCGACCAAAGGGTCTGGCAATTATTACGAACTTAATTGACACTTGTATTCCCCGGCAGCGGCGCCAATTTTTGATAACGCTCAATCTACAGCTCTCGTAGGAGTGTAAAACGGTCGTTAGCAAATATAGAACCCAACTGGGTTGGGTATCGATCCCACAGGAAATAGCTTGGTCAACAAGTAAGTAAAGATTACTAGACTTTTAGTGCAAGTCTCGTAAAAAAGGGGGGAGTCTTGTCGTGCAAGTAATGTAACCAAAATAAGATCTAAAAACGGCAATAGCAAAGTAAAAAGAGAAAGAATGTTTTAGTGAGATGTAAACAATGAGAATTGAGAAGTTGGGGTTATGTCCACCTTCTGAGGTATACGTCTCTATTGGCTATGAGTGTGTAGAATTCTGACATGCAATTGCTTATAGAGGATTGTAGTCGATGGTAAATCCAAGCGTCTCTCGACCTAAACAAGGACTATTTCACTTTAACTCTCTCGAGCTTAAAGCGTGTCTAACGGTACGAATTCTCCAAGAGGTTAGTCCAGTTACGGCACTAGCTTTTTAATAGGAAAGGGTGTCCTACTACCTTGACATTATCTCTTTTCCAGACAAATAACTTTTCTCTCGAACAAGTTAAATGTTAGACTGGCGTATTCTTGCGTTTGCAACCGCAAAGAATGTAGATTAAGATGAAGAGAATAATGATATAAGCAATATACGTGCCTCGAACTCACAAACTCACAGCAATAGATAGTAACTCATTCAGCTTCCATAACCCCAACAGAGAAGTTTAGTTACCCATGAATGCGAAGAAAACCACAATTGTCATTGTTATCATACCACAATAATGATCAATTTCGTGTAGCACAAGAGTGGTAGGCGTTAGGTGTGATTTCTTGCAGAGTAACGTTTCTCTTGTTGCAGAATTTAAGAATAGAAGAATAGACGAAAATAGAATTGATGGAAAGATTAGAAGAGTTGTAGAATTGTTTGTAGTGTAGAATAATAGAGGAGTAGAAGATGAGAGGGATGGAAGGAAGTATTGTGTTCTCCCTCCTTCTTCCCTCCTTGTTCTAAATCTCTAGCATGATAGGGTATTTATAATACCCATATCCTACTCCTACTAAGCTAATGAAATAAATAACCAAATCCTACTAGACTAATGAAATCCTTAACCCAAATGTACTAGGTTAAGGTAACATTATCATAATCCACATAAAATAATGAAATACATAACCTAATTGTACTAGGTTAATGTATCATTGTCAAAATCCAGCTTTGTGTCTGTAAGTCCCCAAAGTCTTCAGAATTGCTGTTTTAGCCCGGGACAGATTTTCCATGCAGCAGTTTTGGTCCCCCAAAGTCTTCAGAAATGCTGTTTTAGCCCGGGACAGATTTTCCATGCAGCAGTTTTGGTCCTTAGGCGAGTAAACTCCCTTCCCTTCCTTCGTGAGCTTTCTTTAGCGTCAAGTAAGCCATAAAATGCTGAATTATGCATCATTTATACCTGAAACTTTACTAATCATGTTCGTTAGCTCATTTACAGGAAAAAGGACTAAAAGTGCATGAAATATATAATTTGTTCTCAAAACTAGGCTAAAATATGGGCAAAATATATTGATATAGGTGCGTAAATTCGCCTATCATCAAGACCATCTCAAAATTGTGCTTCATACTCTCAGAGATCATCAGTTGTTCGCCAAATTCAGTAAGTGCAAATTTTGGATAAGGTCAGTAATATTCCTTGGTCATATCATTTTCGGTGATGGCATTAGGGTTGATCCTTAAAAGACTGAAGTAGTAAAAAACTGGCCCAGACCTGTCTCTTCATCGGATATCAGGAGTTTCTTGGGTTTGGATGAATATTACAGATGGTTTGTTGAGGGATTCTCTTCTATTGCATCCCCTATGTCCAGATTGACTCAGAAGAAAGTTAAGTTTCAGTGGTCAAATCCTTGCGAGAAGAGTTTTCAGGAGTTGAAGACTCGACTCACCTCAACTCTAGTCTTAGCTCTTCTTGATGGTTTAGATAGTTTTCCGGTGTACTGTGATGCCTCTAGAGTAGGTTTAGGTTGTGTCCTCATGCAGTATAGTAAGTTCATAGCCTACGCCTCCAGACAGCTTAAACCCCATGAGAAGAATTATTCAACTCATGATCTTGAGTTAGCAGCCGTAGTATTATCCTTAAATATTTGGAGGCATTACTTGTATGAGGTGCATGTAGATGTGTTCACAGATCATAAGAACCTTCAGTATGTCTGTTCTCAGAAAGATCTCAATCTTTATCAGAGAATGTGGTTAGAGCTCTTGAAAGATTACGACATTAGTGTCCTTTATCATCCGAGCAAGGCCAATATAGTGGCCGACACTCTCAATAGATTGTCTATGGGTAGTGTTGCTCATGTTGAGAGCAGTAAGAAGAAGTTAGCTTAAGAAGTTCATCAGCTTGCCCTACTAGGTGTCTACCTAGTTGATTAAGCAGAGGGTAATATATGGGTTCAGAGTAGTTCAAAATCATCTCTAGTTTCTGAGGTGAAGGAAAATCAGGATAGTGCTCCCAATTTTGTCAAATTGAAAGAGTCAGTCAAGGATCAGAAAGTAGAGGTTTTCTCCCAAGAGGGAGATGATGTTTTGCATTGTTAGGGTCGTCTCTGTGTGCCAGGTGTAGATGACTTGAGGCAACAAATTATTGCAGAAACGCATAGTGCGCGCTATTCTATTCATCCAGGGGCCACTAAGATATACCGCGACTTGCGGGAGATCTATTAGTAGAGTGGGATGAAAAGAGATATTGTAAAGTTTATGGCTAAGTGCTCTACATGTCAGCAGGTTAAGATAGAGCGTCAAAAACCTAGTGGGTCCATGCAGGAGTTCAATATTCCTACTTAGAAGTGGTAAGAAGTGAACATGGACTTCGTGATGGGTTTACCTCGTACTCATCATCAGCATGATTAAGTTTGGGTCATTGTAGACAGGATGACCAAATCAACTCACTTTCTTCCAGTCCATACCTCTTATTCGGCCGAGGATTATGCCAAACTCTACATCAGAAAGTTGGTCAGATTGCACGGTGTTCCGTTATCTATTATCTCAGACAGAGGTACCCATTTCATCTCTCATTGCTAGATAACATTCCAAAAGGGTCTTGGTACCTAAGTTCATCTCAGTACAACCTTTCATCCTAGACAGATGGTCAAACAGAAAGGACCATTCGTACTTTAGAAGATATGCTAAGGGCGTGTGCAATTGATTTCAAGGGTAGTTGGGATGACCACTTGCCTTTGATTGAGTTTTCATGCAACAACAACTATCATTCTAGTATTCAGATAGCTCCATTCGAAGCTATCTATGGTAGGATATGTAGATCTCTAATCGGTTGGTTCGAAGTTAGTGAGGCCATAGTCCTAGGGCCTGACTTAGTATTCGATGCCTTAGAAAAAGTCCAGTTGATCAGAGAAAGATTCTGGGCTGCCCAGACCCGACAGAAGTCTTATGCAGATGTGCGCAGAAAGGATCTCGAGTTTGAGATTGGTGATTATATTTATCTAAAGATCTCTCCCATAAAGGGAGTAAAGCGGTTCGGCAATAAGGGAAAGCTAGTCCCCGATATGTCGGTCCCTTCAAAATTTCAGTCACTTCGGCAAGGTAGCTTATGATCTCGAATTTCCTTCAGATCTAGCCTCAGTTCATCCAGTCTTCCATGTCTCTTTCTCAAGAAGTGTATAGGTGACCCAGTAGTTGTAGTCCCTATTCAGAGCATAGATGTTCTGAACGGCCTCTCTTATGAAGAGATTCCAATCAAAATTCTTGTCTATCAGACTCGTAGACTGAGGAATAAAGAAGTCCCTCTAGTCAAAGTTCTTTGACAAAATCAGTCCATTGAGGGAACTACTTGAAAAGAAGAAGTAGACATGCAAACCAAGTACCCTCACCTCTTCTCCGCTAACTCAGATCTATCTCAAGGTAACAGTTCTCCTTAAGCTTTTAAGTTTTATGTTCAGATTTCAGTTACAACATGGTATCTAGTTTATGTTCAGATTTCTATCATAAACTTGGTATTAAATACCATTGAATATTCAGTCGTGCATTCAAGTATCAGTTCAGTCATATAATCATGCATCAGATATGCATTCTCATTGTGAGAAACTCAGTTCATCAGAACACTCAGTCATGTATTCATGAATCAGTTACACATGCATCAGATATGCATGCTCAGTATGGTGTATTCAGTTATCAGTTATGTCAGTCATAGAATTATGTTTCAATTGCTCATGTTCAGTATGTACGTCAGTTTATCTCTTCTCTCCTCTCAGTCAGTCTCATTCGAAGACGAATATTGTTAAGAGTATTCTAAGACCCCACAAAACTTCTGAGCTTAATTCAGTCCTTTAAGCTTATCAAGGGGTCCCAAACTTAGAAAATTCTAACCAAGTTCCCAGACTTAGCCTATTTTGGCCTTCGAAAGTTGGCAATCTCATCTCGCCATCTTAATGTCCTTTAATCGCCCGTATTTTCATTAATCCACGATCAGAAAGGTCAATAGGTGTTCTCGAACAAGTTTTGCATTTTTTGGAACACATTTAGATCATGTTCGGAGTCCCAAAATAGTGGACCAACGCAATCTTGGCGCGCCGTGTCGCCAATCGCGTTGGTTAACATTTGTGTAGGCTTCCAGAGCCAAAACTTCTGAGGCTCAACGTGATCATGGAGCGATGCATCGAGTATCGCGTCGCAGCCATCAACATGCTGCGTAACTTGTAGCATCGACACTCAGTTTTAGTCATTAAATGACCGCATACTCAAGGGCAAAAAGGTCAATTTCCCACCCCTATATAAGTCACAAACACATAATTCAGCCCTATTTCACCCAAATTATAGTAGTTTCTCTCTCAAATCCATCAAGAACAAGCTTATGGTTTCCAATTGAGGATCCAATTTCAAGAATTTCACTATTTGTTTTCAAGAATCTTCCATCCAAGGTATGCATAGTGTTGATTTATGAATTCCTTTCATCCATAAAGCTCAAGAACCCTATTTCAAATTATAAATCATGATGTTTATGTTGTGGGTTGTGTTGTAACCATGTTTATCTTGTTGTATGATTCCCAAGTTGGAATCTTTATGTGTTTTTCATGAAACTACGTTAGCATGCAAGTTGAAATCCATGAATAGAGTTGTGCATAATGTGTAATTTGATGATTACACCTATGCCCTAAGTTCTGTATGTAAGATGTTTGATAAAATGCCTAAGAGGATAGAAATTGTGTATTATATAGCTCAATTGTAACCCATATGATAAATGCATGTCTTACCATTATGTTCAAATGACTCCCATGCTATTGATGTGCAATGTAGATGTTAGTTGGAATGCTCATGTGCAATGTAGATGTTAGTTGGAATGCTCATGATGTTAGAGTATAAAATTATGATACTTATTATATGCATTCCTACCATGTACAAGTTTATGATAATCATGTTCTTCATGAAATCCCCAACTTATTATATCGTGGATTGTTGACGTTGGTCATATATTCAAGAACGTCATACCTTGTCAGTTTCCCTCTATCGAGTCCTGGGGGTACTTGTACCCAACAACTTAGTGGTGTGCCTAGAGCCAGTGTCATGTTTTCACGATACTCTCAGTCAAGCCATGGTCAATAGAACTCAGTCAGTCATGTGACTTAGGAAAACTCAGTAATTCAGTAATCTTAGTAGTATTCCGTCAGTCAACGAAACTCATTTAACTCAGTCCAGTTCAGCTCAGTTAATCATGTTCACTGTCTATTTATATGGGAGTAGGATTTAGCACCGAGTGTACCTAATGATGGGAACTCACCTACCAGTAGAGGGTGTGATTCTTAGAAGCAATCCTTGTATTCCAGAACTACGTAGCCAGCGTAGGTTGAGACATCTAACTTTCCAGTTGAGGGTTGATGAGATGGCTTACCTGCCAGTTGAGGGTTCCCACCATTCTTATTTGAGTACCTGTCAGTTGAGGGTCACCCACAGCTTGTCCTTACCGGTGGCGCGGTATTGACACTCTTCCAATTGGGGCTATAGATTAGACCCCAACTCAACTATATTTCTTTATTTAGGGCATATCGGTTGGATTACTACTTCCCATAGTTATAGTTTCAGTCTTAGTTTCAGTAATAGAACTCAGATAGTTCTACAGAATTCAGGACTGTCAGATACAGTCAACTCATAACAGTGCGGAATTCAGCTAGTTCCATCAGAACCTAGACTATCAGATACAGTCGCTCAAATATAAGAAATACAAAAAAATCAAAATATAAATATAAGAAACCAAGAAAATGATATTATGTAAAAAATTATAAACATAAAAGACCATATAGAAAAAAGAAATCTGTAAAAGAATGTACTTGTTATAATTGCGAAAAATTAGGACATTTAGCTAGAGATTGTAAATTACCTAAAAACCCAAAAAATAAACAAATATCAGAAATAAAAATAGAAAATACAGAATATATGCAGATAAATTATATAGATTACGAATTAGAAAGTGAAGATAGTATATATGAAATTTCAGAGAATGAAACAGATAATGAAATAGATAGTGAATTAGATGAATTAAATGAATGAAGAAGATATAAGAATAAACCAAATAACTGAAGAAGATATAGAAATAATAACAAAGGAAGAATATTTAAATGAAGAAGGAACAGATCAAAAAATAATATTTGATAGTCATATATTTGATGAAATAAAAGGAAAAGAATTAGATTTAAGTGTAGAAAAGATATTAAAAATACCAACAATAAAAAACATATTTAGTAGAAGAAAAGAAGAATACTACGTAGTAAGCCAAAAAGAACATGTAATAGACTGTAGATATGCAAAAGGTAAAGCTAGTATACCACTAGTAACAAAAAGGATAATTAATAAAGAAATAAACGATATAAAAAGTAGAGACCCAATAAAATATGTACACCTTGGAGGTACAGAGATATTAATAAAAACATGTTTTAGAGAAGGAATAGATACACCAATAGAATTATATCTAGCAGATGATAGAATTATAAAACCTATAGAAAAAAGTATAATAACTGTCATAAAAGGAAATTTAATATACCAAAAATTTAAATTTATAATAAGTGCGAATTATTCAGTAGCCATAATAGATAAAAATATAGATAAATCATTAGTATTATATTGGAAAATATCAGGAATAAAACAAACCCCAGGAAGTAAAATATTTATAGCAAGATGTAAAAATCTATATGTATTAACAACAAAACATAAAATAACGGGAAAAAATAAAATTAACAAAATACAAATAGAAAGTCATTTCGAATAATTTGTAAAAATAATTGATAATAATGATTATAGTTATAGAGACATAGATATAGAAGAAAATTTAGAAATAATAAATGATAGAACAAGCACAACAAAAAGAATTGCTTATGAAAAAACAGAATCATCAAGTTCATAAAAAAGAACAAGTTATGAAACAAGTTCAACAACTAATTTAAACCAATATTACATAACAGGAACAATAAATGAAAAAGAATATTTAATACTCTTAAATACAGGACAAGAAGAAAATTATATAGCAAGATATCTAATAAACAATGAGGAAATAAAATCTGACAATAATATATGCCCAGATCTACCAAGAAGCTATATAGCAGAAAAAAAAATAACAATAGGAGTAGAAAAATAAAAATAGAATTTGAAATAAAGGAAGAAATGCAAAAAACAGACATAATATTAGGAATAAAATGGCTAGAACAAGTAAAGCCATATAATATAGAGCATACACAATTATTTATAACATATAACATAGAGAAATTATTCTTAAAAAGAACTTTAACATGATATGAAAATATATGTATTAATGAAGATAGTAGTAGAAGGGTATTACAGTAGATATTATACGCCTATGATAGATACAGGAGCAGAAACTAATTTATGTAGATATAATTGTTTACCAAAAAGTAAATGGGATAAATTAAAAACACCAATAATAGTTAAAGAATTTAATAACGAAGGAAGCTTAATTACTTATAAAGCTAAGAATGTAAAAACACAAGTATGGGATGAAATATTAACAATAGAAGAAATCTATAATTATGAGCTAACATCAAAAGATATACTTTTAGGAATGCCGTTTTTAGATAAATTATACCCACATATAATAACTAGAACAGATTGGTGGTTTACAACACCATGTAAACAGAAAGTAAGAACAAAAAGAGTTACTAATAAAATAAGAAAGAAAACTGCTTGGATAAAAGGAAGTGAGAAAATTACACAAAAATTAGAAAATATAAAAAATACTGAAGATACAATAGAACTGGTCGTATTTTCAATAAATAAAAAGGAAATAACTATATTTTCAATAAGTAAGATAGAAATAATTAAGAAAAAATTAGAACAATTATATAGTGAAGATCCATTAAAAGGATGGGAAAAACATAAAACCACTATAAAAATTGAATTAATAGATAAAAATAGCATAATAACTCAAAAACCATTAACATATAATTTTGACGATTTAAAAGAATTTAAAATGCACATAGAAAA
Source organism: Capsicum pubescens (assembly GCA_030864215.1). Taxonomy (NCBI): domain Eukaryota; kingdom Viridiplantae; phylum Streptophyta; class Magnoliopsida; order Solanales; family Solanaceae; genus Capsicum; species Capsicum pubescens. The sequence continues at coordinate 212,189,565 of CM061542.1, forward strand.
ATTAATAGATAAAAATAACATAGTAACTCAAAAACCATTAACATATAATTTTGACGATTTAAAAGAATTTAAAATGCACATAGAAAAATTATTAGAAAAATAATATATACAAAGAAGTAATAGTAAACATAATAGTCCAACATTTATAGTAAATAAACATAGTGAACAAAAAAGAGGAAAAAGTAGAATGGTTATTGATTATAGAAATTTAAATGCAAAAACTATGACATATAATTACCCAATACCAAATAAGATATTAAAAATAAGACAAATATAAGGATATAATTACTTTAGTAAATTTGATTGTAAATCAGGATTTTACCATTTAAAGTTAGAAGAAGAATCTAAGGAATTAACCGCATTTACGGTACCACAAGGATTTTATGAATGGAATGTACTACCATTTGGATATAAAAATGTACCAGGTAGATATCAACATTTTATGGATAGTTATTTTAAACAATTGCCTAATTGTATAGTATATATAGATGATATACTATTATATACAAAAACCAAAGAAGAAAATTTAAAATTATTAGAATAATTTACGGATATAATAGAAAAATCGGGAATAAGTTTAAGTGAAAAGAAAGCCGAAATTATGAAAAACCAGATAGAATATTTAGGAATACAAATAGATAAAAGTGGAGTAAAATGCAACAACATATAGTACCAAAAATAATAAATTCAAAAGAAGAATTAGATACAAAAAAGAAATTACAATCATTTTTGGGATTAGTAAACCAAGTAAGGGAATATATACCAAAATTAGCAGAAAATCTAAAGCCTTTACAGAAAAAATTAAAAAAGGATGTAGAATATAATTATAACGAAGAAGATTAAAAACAAGTCTAGAAAATAAAAACACTTTGTAAAGAATTACCAAAATTACAATTTCTAGACGAAAATAGAAAATTTATATATATAGTAGAAGCAGATGCTAGTGAATATAGTTATGGATACTTAAATATAGGTATGAAAATGAAAAAATAGGACATCATTGTAGATATTATTCAGGAACGTTTAATAAAACAAAAATAAAATGGGAAATAAATAGAAAAGAATTATGTTCATTATATAAATGTTTATTAGCATTTGAGCCATATATTGTATATAACAAGTTTATTATACGAACAGATAATACACAGGTACGTTGGTGGCTAACAAAGAAAATATAAAATTCAGTTACAACAAAAAAGATTCGGAGACTAGTATTGAATATATTAAATTTTACATTTCCAATTGAAGTAATTAGTACTAACAAAAACGTTATTGCAGATTACATATCAAGACAAAGCTACACAGACTGATATAATAGAAGATGATGCTTTAGAAAAGATATTCAAAACCCTAACTACGCTTTCAATGAAAGTGGAGAGTAGGGGTAATGAAATAGAAAAGCTACAGACTAATAAAGATAAACTGAAGTCTGTAGCTACAAATCAACTAACTCAACAGTGTGCAGAGCTATGTCGATCAAAAGACATTAAAATTTCAGAGCTAGAAGGAGACGTTGGGACACTCCGTAAAACCCATAACGTTTATCAATCTACAATTGCAGGTACAAGCAAAGGAGTTATTGGACAAAGATACCAGAATATGAACTTAAATAAGACATTTGAAAATCCATTTACACCAAAAATACAAAAAGACCTCTTGAACATACCTCCACAAATTACCACATATCGAGATAGTCTGAACCAAGATAAAAAAGTTTATAACTATACAGCCTAAAAATACATAAAGAATATCTACCGAGTACAAATTTTTCTAAACCTTAACTCCAGAGCTACAGATATCAAAGAACCCAACACACACTATATAACCCAAAGATTACAAGGTCACAACAAGCTAATTGCGCAACCCAAAACTAACCCAAGCCTAATAAAAACTTGTTTCGACTATGGATTATTAAATACCATATATACCCAAGATGGAGAAGAACTATCTGCTATGGAAGAATTACAAAAAATATTCAACACCTATAAAAGAGTAACCAAAGGAAATGTATTTTATATAAAGTGTTATACTGCACCAGTAGAGATATTATATGACGAGATAAAACAGTTCTACAAGTTGTAAAAATAGGATTAACCAGAGATATGATTATACCAGAAGATATTGTGCAGCAACCAGAGATACCCAGAATCGAGAAACCTAATTTTTATGCAAACAAACGACTTATTGGACTAGCTACAATTATTCAAGAACTAGCAAACAATTATACCAATGGAAACCGAATATGGAGCTATTATTCAATAGACCATCAGATGATTTATTCAAATTCAAAAGAACTACGCCAAGCAGATATGGAAGATGTTAGACAATGGATAATGACATTACTTAACCCAGAAAAACAATCTACTGTAAGGGAAATTAAGAGAGGATTTATTTCAGACGGATTATTGACAAAATATTGCATGATAATTGGACACAAATATCTAGATCATCAATGTTCGAGATGTAATGGAGAAGATAATATTATCCCAGAAGTTCGGCTAGAATAAAATAAAAATCAAGAAGATAAGCATGCCAGCTGGAAAGAAGATAAAAGAGCAACAGATACGACAAGAAGAAGATATCAGCGAAACTAATAATGGAGATAAAAGACAAGCTATTAAATTGTGAAAGCGACATGTAACAAACTTTCTCAATTTTCTTTACGTAAATTATTAGAATTGTATAGGTTTTTGACTATTATTAGTCTAGGCATTAATTAGTTTTTGTCTTTTTAGAAAACATTTGTAAAGTATAGTAAATGAGGTTAGGTAGATGTAGATAATTTTTGAAGACTTTTTGTAAAGTTTTAGAAACGTGTAAAATAAGGAAGGAAAACTTTTGTAAAGTTTCAGATTATAAATAAAAGGCATCAAAGGTAGAAAGAGGAATAAGCCTTCATGCGTTGAAGCAAAAAACTCTCTCTCGTCTACAACAAATATTTTCCTTATTTATTAAAAAACAGGTATATTTCAATGGAAAAATCTATGGAGGAACAAAGCTTAGAATTATCAAAACTACCCGAACAGGTATATTCATTTACTATTATGAATAGTTAAATTCATAAATTCCTAACAATCATGATATGATAAAATAATTTCATGTTAGTTGCTTTATAGTAGAATTATTTGAAAAGTAGCATGTTAAGAAGTTTATTAGCAAAGTGGAAAAGGAGAAAAATTTCTAAGAACTATGCCATCCTAAAGGTGAAACCGGTGAGGTAAGAAAGCCGTGATAGGGGAGTAACCAGAGTAGAGGCGCTGTTTAAGGGAAAAATATCCAGATTACCATGCTAATAGTGACCGAAGAATATGTTATTTAAGAATAATCTGGTATATAGCAATGTAAAGTGATCATATTTTGTTATGTGCATGATTGAAGGGAATATTATGAAAATAACAATTTTATGAAAAATGGATAATTATTTATCTGATGAAATGGTAGATAAATTTAAAATACTCGTTTTATATGTGCTTAAGGATATAGAAATAGTAGATATAAGAAAAATCATATTGGAAAAAATATTTGATAAATATTTTATGACTAGAATTAATTATATACCACACCTATCGAACTACTCTTATAAATACTTACATACCAAACCCACACACTAACTATGATAAATTATGTATATTTAGAATTTTGGAAAATAGATATAAAATATATACAATTTCTTAGTGAAAATATAGAAGAATTAATGAGATTAAAACAAACAACTAAAAAATATTATAATAAAGTATTTAACCAATTTTAAATGATAGATAATCTTAAAATATTAATCTTATATATACTTAGAGATATAGAAATTATAGATATTAAGAGAATAATATTAGAAAAAGTATTAGACTATGAAATTGAAACTATAAATTGGATAAAACAGCTATACCTGGATAATTACCCAGATGGATATTATTCAGATTAAGAAATGTTAGAATATATTAGAAAAACTAGAGAAAATCAAGATAATCTAAATGAAGAAATTAATTATAGAAATCGAATTAGAAAAAAAATGGAGAATCTAAAAGAAAAATTAATATGGATAGAAGAAACCCTAGAAAATTTAGGAAAAAGTACATGTGATAGTTTATATAATTTAAAAACCTTTCTACGAGAAGAACAACACAAGATAATAAATAGCATTGAAAATCTAGAATTAGGTATACATTACAATACAATTAGGATAAATTATTATACAGAAATTTGTAAATCTACAATTACTACAGGATAAAATGATAGACTATGAATATTTAAAATATTGGAGAGAAAATATGGAAGAAATAATATTATTAGAAAAACTTATGAAAGACAATCTAATTGGATATTTTGAAACAAAAAATATAGAATATTTAGAATACCTTCAAAATAATATAGAAGAATTACAAAAACTAAGAGAAAAAAATAAAGAATACTATAGTAAAACATTTAACCAATTACCATATAATCACCCCCAAGATATGAATATCGATAAAACTAACATAAATAAACTCAAAATAAAAATAAAAATAAAAATAAAAATATTTAGAGAAGTTAAGAAATATCCACGCACAAATAAAAATAGATCCATTGTATTTATAATAGATCTATTTTACCACACAAGTTATCCGCAACCCCCTACAATTTGGTATCACTGTTAGATACAGTCAACTCATAACAGTACAGAACTCAGCTAGTTCCATCAGAATCTAGACTATCAGATACAGTCGCTTAGTATCAGTTATTAGTAACTCATGTTATCAGTATTCAGACTCAGTAGTCAGTATCATCACGAATTCAGTTATAGTTATTTATTCATGCATGTATTCTCACGTTCATGTTATATAGTGAGTTAGCATTGTTCATGCATTTGAACCCTCTGCATTCAGCCTACCTCATATGCATACCAGTACATTCAATCATATTGACGCATTTGTGCTATGGTGTTTTATACCATAGGTCCAGAAGCACGAGTTCCAGAGCATCAATAGCACTCCAAATTTCAGTAGCCAGATTTAGCAGTGAGTCCTCATTATTTGAGGATGATATTATTATTTATTTCATTATTTTGGTTTAGCTTTCAGTAGATGGAGTTAGTTGGGGACATGTCCCATCAACTCCTTATTCAAACAGTTCAGTCAGTTAGAGGCTTTTCAGACTACAGTATGTTCAGATACTTTATTTTAGTTCATATTTTGGTATTGATATACTGTACTCTCAGATATTACATTTTATCCGTTTTGAACCTTATGGCATGTTTCAGTCTATTATTTCCATATTTTACATAATGTTATACAGTATTCAGGTACAGATATCAGTCATGGATTAGTTTGTGATACTTCGGGGTCATGAGCACCGTGTAGTGTCCCAGGTACCAAATTCGGGGCGTTACATCGAGTTGGGTCTAACCGAGCCAGAGTATTAAATGGGACGAATTGGGCTGGGTCAAACTAGCCCGTTTGACAGGGTTAATTGCTATAATAACTTCAAACTTGTAGTAAAAATGTACAATTTTGCTCCGAGATTTTATTGTAGAAATAAATTTAAAGCTATTTCTCTATTTATTGCCACAAATTTTAATAACTTGAAGCAAAATAATATATTTAGCTATGATGTTTTGTTTCAATTAATTTTTTGTAGCTATAATATTACTATTGCTATAGTGACTTTAGACTCATGGAATAAACAAATGATTTAGCTACAATAATTTATTATAGCAATAACTTTGTATCTAAATGAATAATTATTGCCATGATAATTAGTAACTATCGAAACAACAACAACAACGACATACCCAGTGTATTCCAACATAGTGGGGTATGAGGCGGGTAGAGTGTACGCAGACCATACCACTACCTCCAAAGAAGTAGAAAGGTTGTTTCTGATATACCCCCGGCTTAGGACCGATAAAGTATAGCAAATCACAAAATATAAATGCGTATAGACTAGTACATTATGCAAAATAAACTAACACCGGTATGCATAAGGTAATATAATAGCCACCAGATACTACTAAAATACTATCTAATCGAAAACATAGACATCACTCAACACCCATGAACAAGAAACTTCAAACACAAATAAAGAAACACTCCCATCCCCTAACCCTCTACCCCAATCCGCATCCTCCACACCCTTCTATCAAGGTTCATGTCCTCTGTCAGCTGTAATAGTTCCATGTCATGCCTAATCACCTCCCTCCAATATTTCTTTGGCCTACCTCTACCCTGCCTAAAACCGTCCATAGCCAGTGACTCACACCTCTGTATTGGGAAATTAACTTTGTCATTTAATTTTGTAGCTAAGATATTATAAATAGCCACAAAAATTTAAATTTTGTGACTGTTGTTAAGTATTTTCCATGAATTTCAAATTCATAGCTGAGAATTTGTAGCTATAGATCCATAATGTTGTAGTGATTTCATATCCTGATAGATATCGAATATATTTTGATGATCTTATGTATATTCTTGATAGAAATTCACTATAATTTAAATACATTTATAACAAAATGCAAGTTAAGGATATTAAAGGACTCAAGAATTATGGAAGTTTAGATTTTTCTTACCAATTTTAGTGAAATTTTTTTCAAAGGTCAAACATATAGTTAGCCTCCTCAAGTTGACACCAATTTTTATTTTGGCATATGTCATGTGTTTTCATATACATACATACATACACACACACACATACACACACACACACACATATATATATACATATATATATATATATCTTGTTCTCTATAATGTTTTATTATTCTATTATAACATTCTATATCATTTCTAATACCTTCTAATTCCCCTGTTAAAGCCCTTATATATTCTTTTAAAAATTCCAATTCTAGTGTAGTTAATACTTGTAAATAATTACTTAAGATTAATTCTAGTTCTATTTTTTCTGCTCTTTGTATTATTTCTTTGTTTAAATACAAATATCTTATTCTTATATTTCTAGCAAATGGATGCCTTTTCATTAAATATTATTTATACACTTGAGGTGCTTTATCAATTCATATTCTAAGCCAGATATTATGGTTATTAGATTATCTAGTCTTCTCAGATCTTCCTTTGTACTATTTAGTCTTTTATATTCTAAGTATAAACTATAAAAATTATTCTCGATTTATTCTAATGATTTTGTATTTCTATGAGGTGTTCTCATTAAGCTAGATAAATATCGTTTATCTTCTTCCAACTTTCTTAGGTTTTCAATTCGTGTCTATAATATTCTATTTGTACTTGTAATTCTGGTAATCTAGTATCTATTCTTTCTATTTCTTCTACTGTTAATAGATCTTGTAATTCCTCATATATTGTTATCCCAAACATAAAATTAGTCCAACAACTTAAGCTCATGATCCAAGATATCCCAGACTTAACGCTACCCTTAGAAACAAATTATCTAATAGTAGAGACAGATGAAAGCCTTCACGGATGGGGAGCAATATTAAAAGCAAAACCCAATAAATATAGTGACAAAGAGAATGTAAAAATTTGTACTTATTCAAGTGGAAAATATAAAGAAAAGGGCAATTTAAATAGCATAGACGCTGAAACACTAGCAGTAATTTACGGTTTAAATAGTTTTAAACTTTATATTTTAAATAAGCCTGAAATATTAGTAAGATCTGACTATGAGGCTATAGCAAAATTCTATCAGAAAATAAAATAAAAGAATAATATAAAAGGAGGTAGTTAAATTTCCTAGATACCACTTCCATTTACGATATTGTTTTAGAACATAATAAAGGAAAAAGTAATAACCTAGCAGAACAACTAAGTAGACAAATAAAAGAAGACAACTAACAATTTTTGTTTTAGGATGTATACAAGCAAAGATAAAGGAAAGGCAGACACCTCATCCTCTCAAGACTATTTAAAGAAACTACTGAGCAACACTCATTACAGTCCACTAACAATGTTGGAACATCCGAAATTAGAAAGACCGATCTTCGAACCTCACAACCTCATAAGTTATGAACCATCCAATTTAACTCTCAAACTTAGACCAGATGTAAGGTTGGACAAACCACAGATCTGCCTGATCGATAATTTATGGATTTCCTACAACAAGACACCTAGAGACACTAGATATTTTATTTTAGTTCTAAATGCTTTATGCTATTATTTTACTGAGAAAAATAGCTCTAACAGATTTAAATTTTATGTTGTTCTTAAGGGTAAGACACAAGGAGTATTTCATACATGGATAGAGGTAATGGATTCTGTAAAGGACTATACAACCCCTCTCTATAAAGTCTTTAATGATTTAATAGAGGAACTAGATTATGCCCGCGGAAATCTAGGGCCAAACTATTACATTACCCCATCTCTAAGACCAAATATAAAATAAGTTCCCCAATATAATATTAAAAAAGACACAGACAAAATTATATTTTATGATCATTGTTCCTCCATGACTGAATCTTTTAAAAGACTAAATCACACCAATGAAATTTTAAGACAAGACAATGAAAACCTTATAAATGAAAAAGGACAAAAGTTAGTACATATAAGTATTTTACAAGATCGTATAAAGATTCTTCATTTTGAATTATCACAACAGACTTAGCAAATTTACGAGACTCAAATAATCCCAAAGAGTTCTCTATCTTCTACAAAAATGGATAAGAAAAGTGTGCATTCCCTAATGAATGTAGAAAGACCCACTGTATCGGGTAAAGATACAACTAGTTCAGCTCAAACGGTAGCTGGTAAAGACTCCTCAAATCCATTAATGGGTGTGCATTCCCTAATGAATGTAGAAAGGCCTACTGTATCGGGTAATGATACATCTAGTCCAGCTCAAATGGTTGCTGGTAAAGACTCATCAAATTTGTTGACGGCTGACACTTTGCCAAAAAGTGTAGGAAGAATACTTCCAGCCAGTTTCAAGACCATAGGTACCCAGACAACAGACGAAGGAATCTCTTCCAAGACAAGGAAGGGATTTTTATTAGGAAAAAAGAACAATGAAAAAATATATATAGAAAAAATAGTAGTAAACTCAATAAAAAATTATTAGCAGAACAACTGCCCAAAGAAATAACAATGAATCCAGAACCACCAGAGCCAAGATCCAGAAATTCCTCAATTCTAAGAGAAAAAATAAGATCACCCAGAACAAGAACAAGATTGGGACTATCAGACAGAGACAGTGAAAAGTATGATCGAGATTACAATTCAGCCATGGATCAATTTGCCCAAGACCCAAATATAGATGATGATTTAGGAATGGATTTTGACTCAGAAGCATTACATAATTTGGACATGTAAGCAATGACGATATTTACAAAAAGATAAAATAAGAGACGTATACAATGATATAACAGATGAATAAATGGGAAACAAATGGATGGAGAAGAGTTAAGGTGGAAACATAACCATGTGACTGTGGGGCCTACTCAACTTGCTAAAGTTTTATCAAGTCATTTGAAATAAGGATTTGAAGTCCACAAAAATGCCTATAAATACCACCTTATGGATGACTTAAACACATATAGCCAGAGAGAAGTGAGAGAAAAATTAAGAGTGAAAAAATTCTTAGTTTGTTCATAAAGTTCTTAGTTTAAAAAGTTTGTTAAAAAAAGAGAGTGTGTGGAAAGTGTATATTGGTCTCTTATTTCTTCATTCCGATAGCTGTCAGCTTTCGGGGGACTCCCAAAAGGGAAACCTCATTTCTTCCTTAAGATATGTAAGTAGTCGATACATAGATCATTGTATTTTCTCCCTAGTTTGTAAATTATGTTTGAATTATATCAAGTTCATATTTTCTTCCAGAAGTGTTTTAATATTATAGATTTGGATAGCCGTACGGACTACCGCCAGTTTTCCGATCTTGTTAAATTAGTAAATTACTTATTATTATGTATTTACTTATAGATGTGTTTTAAATACTATAGATCTGGATGGCCGTACGGATTACCACCAGTTTCTGATTTTGTATTATTGGTAAATTACTTATAAATATACCCCTAGTATATGGTTATTCTCTTAGTGTTTAGCAATAATGATGGATTAATCTGTAAATTTCTAGGGAATTTAAAAAGTCCGCTAACTATTTGAAAGGATTGTTGTATCATTCCGAGGTGTGATTAAAGAAGCCATTGATAAATACCGAAAATTGAAGAGAAAGAGATGAACATGGTATAAATAAAAAAAATTATTTTATTGGGAGAAAATATATTTTGATCTTTATAACTTGTCTACTATACTGGACTAAGGATAACGAAGGAGGGAGTACTGATTAGGATTTACACCATATTGTAAAACATCCGCTCTAACTCTGCTTTTATTTCTAATACCTATTTTTTTGCTTTAATTACTTTTTTCTTGTTCCTACTCCTTTTTATTATTGTGTTTATTATTATTATTATTATTATTATTATTATTATTATTATTATCTATTTATTATTGGTATCAAAGCCCGAAGATTCTATCAGACATTAAAACATATGGAATCCGATTATATTTCTAGAGTTCAAAAAAGAAGGCCTAGACCCTACGAAACGGAGATAATATCAGATTGAGAGTATTATTGGGATATTCGTATATTATTAAAAGACTATAAAAAAATCTATAAGATTTTGGTAGAACAAAGGCAGTTATAATTCTAACTTCTTGAACTTTCATCGGAACTAAGTAGACAGATCCATCAAGAAATAGAAAGAATAGATACTAGGTTACAAGAATTACAAGGGCAAATAGAACATTATAGACACGAATTAAAGACCGAAGAAAGTTGGAAGAGGATAAACGATATTTATCTAGCTTAATGAGAACACCTCATAGAAATATAAAATCATTAGAAGAAATCGAGAATAATTTGTATAGTTTATACTTAGAATATAAAAGACTAAATAGTACAAAGGAAGATCTGAGAAGACTAGGTAATCTAATCATTATAATATCTGGCTTAGAGTACGAATTGATAAAGCACCTCAAGTCTAGAAACAATATTTAACGAAAAGGCATCCATTTGCTAGAAATATAAGAATAAGATATTGGTATTTAAACAAAGAAATAATACAAAGAGCAGAAAAAATAGAACTAGGATTAATCTTAAGTAATTATTTAAAAGTATTAATTACACTAGAATTGGAATTTTTAAAAGAATATATAAGTTCTTTAACATGGGAATTAAAAGGTATTAGAAATGATATAGAACGTTATAATAGAATAATAAAACATTATAGAGAACAGGGTAAAATAGCCGTTTCTTTAGGATAAATCACGGTATATGAAAACACATCCATTTGCTAGACAGGTTCAAAGACCATACAATTACTTATATAAGAACTTAAAGCATTTTAACAGAATTCTAAAAAAGGAACAAAATTTAATAGAAGAAATAAGAATAGTAGAATCAATAGATTTGCCTGAAGCAATTATATTTTCAGACCGCGAAAAACTTTTAGACTGTGTAGACCACTTAATCCTACTAAAAATAAATTAGAACAGATTGGATATTGTATAGATTATTGGAATATAAGAATAAAATCAAATAGAGAAGAATGCAATAGAGAGACTTTTTGGTTAGGATAAGAACATTACAATAGATTCCTTCAAGAAAATAGAATATCTAGATTTGCAATTAAAAGCAGAAAAGAGACACAGACGAATAAAAGATGATTCATTAATTAAATGTAATTTTGGAAACGGAGAACATATTTTGCACGGAGAAGATTCTCAACAAAATATTATTACAGATCTCATAATAAATCTAGGAGAAGCAGTACAAAGAGAAGACAGTAAAATACTAAAGAATCTAGAAGTATTGGAAAACCTACAAATTAAACAAAAGAAACTATTAGATAAAATAGAACAAAACTTTGATTTCCTAAAAAATCAACAATTAGAACTAGAAAGAAAAATTAAAGTAATAACAAATAAGGATATAAATTTTCTTAGTATAAATAACATAGAAAAATAATTAAAAGAATTACGTAAAGAAATTAGTCAACTAAAAGAAATAACCCTCTCATGAATAACATCCCTATAAATGATCAACTCTACTTAGCAATATTATAAAAAGCGACAAATTCAACCAAATCCCGAAGGATTATCAGATCATCAACCCCAAGGAAAAGCAGACTCCACAATAATAAAACAAAATAATATTTTAATATTACTACTATTAGAACTTAATAAAAATCTAGAAAAAGCAATTGAAGAAAAAGTTCAGCTAGAACATCAAGCTAAAAAAGAGAAAGCTCATATCGAACAACAAGCGAGTATAAAAGAATTAATAGAACAACTAAAGAAAGTAGAATTAACTCCTCAAATGAGAAAGAAAAGCTAAACTCTACAAAAAAATCAAGGACGTTTTTTTCAGCATCCCCAAGCAGACCAAGATCAGGTTTTACCCAAAACAGTTTAACAAATAATGTTCTATCTAAAATAATAAATAGACCAAAAATGACTCCAAGACAACAGCTAGAAGAAATTTTAGATGTAGATAAAGATATACAACTTTTTCAACAAAAAAAATTAAAATTAATAAGTGCTAAGACACTATATCATGAAGGAATATTTTCAATGACGAAATTATATAAACATTATAGAGAAGAACAATTATGCGTAATTGGTAAAGATAGTGCTAGTATAAATCTAATAAGTAAAGAATCTTTAAGATAAATTACCAAGTCAAACATGAGCCTCATGCAATGGAACTCATAGTAGTAGGCCTAAAAGGACTAACAAGAAAAAATCTAGAAACCAAAGTATTAGTTACAATCTATGATAATAGATGGTCAGACTCAAAAAGATCTATAATTGGAATAACAGAAGTAGACATGTCAACAAATGGAGGACTTTTTTATTGTAGTCCAGACTATATGATAAATTCTCTAGAATTGGGAAAATATATAAAGATAGGTATCCAGACTAACGGATATGAAGAAATAAATAATGAAAATAATTTACTAATACGTGTAGGATTTACAGGAAAACTCTCCACTAATAGTAGTACAAAATTTAGACTAAGAATAGATGATGTAGTAAGTGTAATGGGAAATAAAGGTATTAAATTAATGAAACCTCAAAAGATAAATTCAGAAGACTATGCAGGACTAGAATGGAACTTAGAAAAACTTACTAAGAAAAAATACTAAAAACAACCGATCATTTAATGTATATAAACACTAAAGGAGAAGCTTCAGTAAAATTCACAGACTACCAATATACAAATGAAAAAGAAACTGATGAAGAAATTGAAGAATGTGAAAATAGTAATTTTATGAATATAGAAATATTAGAAAAAAGCTTTGAAGTGAATAAAGCTATAACAAAAGCAGAAGCCCTATATGAAATAAATAACGACAAAAAATTCAAATGTATAAGCTGTAAAATGGGAAATCTTAATCTTGCCAAAGCTAAAGAACATTTTGTAAATTGTGAGCTAAGAAGAGATAATTATGGTTATACACATAAAAAAGAATGAAAAGGCAAGAACTCAGAATCGATTTATAATATAGACGAAAGTATAAAAGAATTTATGGAAAGTGCAGCAAGTACTGCAAGCCCTTTCCATAGAACAACCGAAATGCAAAGAGTAAATATAACAACAGAAAATTTACCAAGATATAGGGTATTTAGAATAAACCCAGACACTCAAGTTGAACAAGACATAAAACCTAGAGGAAAATGAATGCCAATAGAAGAATCCATTAGATTACAAGAAGGTGGTAATAAAGGAAAATTTTTAAACTTACCAGCTCATGATCCTCAGGCATGGAATGATGTAATAGACATATGAAAAAATGTAGTTGTAGCAGACTACATACAACATATACAGGGTAATCAGGAACAAGATGCAAAAATTATATTTAGATAATTAGAAACATTTCTAGGAGAAAGTACTAAAGAACTTTGGGAAGCCTATAAGACATTTTTCCCACAAGATTTTAAGGAATTAATAAAACTAGGTTCAAATCCATACAATTTTGTAAACAAAGTACACACTCTACTAACAGGAGAAGATCCCAATAGTGGATTAGTAGTATTGCAGTAAAATGCCCTAATAAATTTAGAACAACTTAGTATTAATAATTGGTCAAGGATTAAAGAATTTCCAAATGACTACTTTTATTATTGTACAATTAGTGGAAACTCATTTGAAGCGACCCGAGACTACCCCTAGTCGTCACACGGTGCTTACGACCCCGAAGGATCACAAGCTAACCCATGAATGATATCTGCTGTGAGCACTGAATAATAATACTGTAATTAATGTGGAAAATGGGCTGAAATGCCATAAGGTTCAAAACATCTGAAATACTGATAAAATATAATATCTGTAAAACTAAATACTGTTTGAAAATCTAGCCTGAAAAGCCTCTAACTGAATCTGTCTGAAAGTGAAGTTGATGGGACAATCCCGCAACTAACTCCATATACTGAACTACTGCATCTACTGAAAATATGAAATAATAAAATATCCTCGAATAATTAGGAATCACTACTAAATCTACTGCTGCTGCCTGAATTTGAATGTACTATGCGTGGTCAGGAACCTGAGCATCCGAACCTATGATATAAAACATCATAGCGCAGGAAAATATGCGTCAGTATGTGGGAATGTACTGGTATGCTAGAGGAGGTAAGGATGAATGCTAGGTTTCAAATGCATGAACAGTAACTGACTGAATGATATAGAATAACTGAATATAAGTACGTGGATAACTAAAACTGTTGTAAATATTAGGTACGTAATACTGTGCATATATATATACTGTAACTGAGCATTTCTAAAGCAAAGTACTGAGTTCTGTTACTAGGTAACTGATATTCTGAAGTTACTGATAACTGAATTACCGAGACTGATTGACTATGTCTGACAGTCCTGATTCTGTAGAATTGAATTGAGTTCTAAACTGGAGACTGAAATTGTGGGAGGTAATAATCTAACTGACATGCCCCAAATTTGTACTGATAGGGGTCCAACCTGTAACCCCAGTTGGAAGGGTGCTAATACCGTGCCATGGGTACTAACACTAGAAAACCAGGATGCCAAGCCTAACTGATGGGTGAAACTTGGGCAGAGCCAAGCCTAATCTGACGGGTGACCCCTAGGAGGTAATCAATCCTAGTCTGAGGGGTGACTCTTCATCCTACGTTGGCTACGCTGTTCTGGAGTATAGGGATTGCTACTAACGAATCTGCCTATCTGACGGGGAATCCATCATCCCTGCTCTCACTCGGTGCTGAATTCTACTCCCAACTGAATGATACTGAACTGAGTATACTGGACTGGACTAAGACTGAGTTTTCCTAAGTTCTGTAATTGACTGAGTTCTTCTAAGTTCTGTAATGGATTGAGAGTACTGATCATGACATGACTGATACTATTCTGTAACTGAAACTGGCTCTAGGTAAACAACTAAATTATCGGGTATTAAATACCCCCAGGACTCGATAGCATACAAAAAGGCATCACATGATCTTGCAAAGCATACCAATATACACATGCTCATATATCATCTATAGAGATATTTTATTAAACACTTGTAGGGCATAAGCTTGTTCATATACCAATATGTCATGATTTCATCACTTTATTCACATGGATATTCTATCAAACGCTTGGGGAGCACAACTTCATGCACATTATCACGGATAACATGTAAACATGGCAACTACAATGCCCAACTTACAATTCCATGGGTTTAGCATGCAATTCATATAATTCCTCATAAAATACTAATCTAATTTCATGAATCATATAATAATCATGGATTAAAACCCAATTAACATCATAGCTACATTGATCACTTTATAAATTTAAGGGTCTATCAATATAATCACATATTTGTTATACATGATATTTAATTTCACAAAACTTGCGTTTAATTCATGGATTGAAACCCAACTAATATTATAAACATGAATTCAATCTAATTCAAATATGGAAATCATAAGTACAACATCTTTGTACTTTGAAAAAGGATTCTTGGACTTCATGGGTGAAAGGGACCGATGAATTAACATCTAACATACCTTAATTTGTAAGATTCTTGAAGTTCTAGAAGGATTTATTGGGCTTGACCTTGATTTCTTGAACTAGGGTTTTGACCTTTGATAGAGAATGTCTTGCTTCTTGAGAAAATAGTGAATTAATGAGCAATTTGTGCTCTTTTAGGGTTTGTTTGCCTGCTTAGGCTGACTGGGGGTGAGGTAAAAAAACCTTAGTGTCCTCAAAATTAAAACTCAGAACTAATTGAAAATCCTGATTTTGTACACACTGATGATTGGGAACTGGGCTGATGGCGCGACGCGGCACCATCGCGGTGTCTCACTGGTTGTGAATTTTCCCTTTGGTGCGACGCACCATGATTGCAGAGTCACACTGGAAAGTGATAATTGGGAAAAAACCTAGTGGCTCGACTTGCTGGTATCACGTTGTCTCATTGAAAAATGACAATTGCCATTTGGACTGCCTCCGCGACGTGCTGGAGTACTAGGTGGTACACTGTCTTACTAAAATGGCTTGAGAAATTGAAAGCTTATTCAATTTCCGAAGCAATGAAAAGTCAAAAGATTGAAAATTCCATATGTATAAAATTTTTATTCATATTTAAATCAAGTCTTTGACATTTTTGGGATGAATTTAAGTTAGGTAAAAGTATAGGGTGTTACAATATCTCCCCCTTGGGAATATTCATCCTCGAATGAGACTGATTAAGTTGAGGACTACTGATAGACTGAGTTTATACACTGGACATACATATCTAATGCATGGAATCCATGGATGAACTGATTAATGAATTCGTGTATGAATATGCAACGATAATTGATAGAAAGATTATGACTGTAACTGAACATGGAACTGAGTAGATCTAAGAAAGACTGTTACCTTAAGCTGGGAACACTGATAAGACTAAGAACATTTACCGAACATGTATGAAAGGGAATATGAGAATATGAATGAGTTTGAAATGAGATACATGAACTGAATAGAGCCCTTGAGTACATAACTTACTGCTGAGATTGGAACTAGATGGTCAACTATGAGGACCCATTACTCTAACTGGATTCATTATATAAAGAGAAAATGGAAGGTTTAGAATATGATAGCTCGGGGGTTATAGTGCATCTCCCCCTTGGGACACTATGTCCCTCGAGAATGCTGACTTGGCTAAGATACTAAGGAAAAGCATGAGACGATACACGGGGCACCTACGAACTGAATTGTGATTGAATATCTGGGATCTTAAACTGGGGCATGATACATGAACTGGGCTAAACCCGCAATTACTAGGATGTTCCATTTTGGGATAAGATGACTTGATGGAAGGATGGGAAACCATCCAAATTTGTCCTCCTGACTGCTAAACTAAATTGCTGGCTTTACAGACCAAATCATACTGAAAACTTATACTTAACTGGAGCATCTATTGACACTCTTTCTATAAAGTTCTATTGACTTTTGGGAGCAAGGAAATCTTGGCATGGCCTGAATGAGACATAAGAAATCACAACGTGGCTAAAATTCTGTAATATGAGGCGAGGACTAAGAAACATCACCTAAAATAGAGTGACTAAGCCTTTTGTACTGCCGCTACAAATGTTTAAGCTTAAATATATTTATCGAATGCTGTCTCACCTATACCCTCCATCTTAACACAATTCTTTACCTGAGACTACTGAAAATATTCACATGGGCACTGAGCACAAATGCGTAAACATACTAACCTATTTGATTAACTGGATGACTGATAGATGAATACAGGTCATGTAAGATTGTACTGCACTTAACCTGAATACCTGGACTGAAACTATAAAGTACTATGCCTATGAGGTAAGGATTGACTAAAGAGCGTGAGGTAACTGAGCATGAGTTCATGGGAACAGTATTATCTTGGAAGTAAGACTAAGTGCATAACATGATTCTGAAATACCGAGATACTGACAACTGAATAACTGGTAACTTTACGCTTAGGTCAAGAAAACCTAAAATGGGACTGAGTTTGGAACTGAATGCCGACTGAGACTATGACTGAGTTCTAATAGATACATGATGGGAACTAGCACAAATTGAGGATCTAAATATACACTCAAATTTTGTATTTTCTCAACTTTTTATCTCAAGAAGAATTCATATTTCTCCTACGATAACTAAATACAACCTCTTGCTAGCTATTCGCCCGCACACTAACATAATTTTTAAGCATATCTTCATAACTACAGCTTCGAGTAAAACATGCATAAACCAATCTTTTCTTAATCATGAAACATCTACTCTACTCTCTCCCTTCAAAGGAATTTCTCATCACTACATCATTTCATAAGGAGAGTTCACTGAAGGGCTAAAATATAGGGGCATGAAGCATGAATGGACAAATATTGATATTGACACTTAACTGAGGCCTGAGGAATAGAACATCAATATCCTGGAATTTATCAAAAGATCTAAACTAAGGATATACATGACAAAATCTGAATTTAGCTGATCATTAGGAGCATAGCATAAGTCATGGAAACTGAGCACACTGTAAGATGCGAGTACATGAGTCATGAGCTGCATGAACAGAGTTTGGAGTTTCTGCATTTATGGATCATGATTCGTAATACTGAGGAAACTGGAACTCCTTATACTAGAAACTGTAAACGTATATGATTTTTGATAATGTGCACGAATAGGAACTATGATCACAGAGCTGACGTGTAACACATGAGTAAATATGGTGATAGCTGAAGTGCAAAACTTTGCATTGAGGTAAGGACAGGTTGGGCATCAACCTCTCTCACTGCTTCTCTACACATACTGACATTACTACAAAAATCTGAAAGTCTGACTTGGTTACTTGTTCTGCCATCTCCCCCTTAGCTTAAAACGGTTAATCTAAGTCTGTGAACCCCTTAATAAACTCTAAATTGAGCTGATACCACTTTACTCTAGCATCTGAGATATGAGAATGCTCTTAAACACTAAACTCATTCTGAAGGACTACTCCCGATAATGTAAGGTCCACTGCTAGTACTTCCTTCTGATACATGATTCTTAGCTTTTTATTGCCCCAACAATCATCATGTAGCAACCTCAACACTGACTAACTTAGAATTCTCAACTTCTCTTTCTACTAGTTCAATCTAGAAATTCAAAATTAACTGAGGGGATTTTCTAAGGTAATGAAATAGAACGACTCTATTAATGAAATTAACTGAAGGGATTTTTTGAAATACTGTAACCGAGCAATTCCTGTTGACTCGTCTGGCTGGAATAGATTTTGCCACTGAGATAAGTACTAAGAAAGGTTCTGTTAAGATTTCTAGTCTGACTTTAAAGTTGTCTGCTATGCAAGGAGTTACACAAGACAAAGAAGCTCCTAGATCTAATAGGGCATAAATATGTAAATAGAACTAGGTTCAAATCCATACAATTTTGTAAACAATGTACATACTCTGTTAACAGGAGAAGATCCCAATAGTGGATTAGTAGTATTGCAGCGAAAAGACCTAATAAATTTAGAAGAACTAAGTATTAATAATTGGTCAAGGATTAAAGAATTTCTAAATGACTACTTTTATTACTGTACAATTAGTGGGAACTTGTTTGATCAGACTCTAGGAGCTAGATTATTTATAAAATTACCAGGGGCTCTAGGAAAAGAGATAGAAGAAAAATGGTCCAAAGAGAAGGAGTAATACAAAACCCAAACAACCAATGGTCAATAGGACAAAGAATACAACATGTAATGGATATATTACAAGAAAAATGTACAAATATACAGATACAAAAACAATTAAAAAGAAGTGATACAGATTTTTGTAAAAACATATATACTACACAACATTATGACCAGGATTATGAAAAGAAAAAATATAAAAAGGCATATAAAAAAGACTATCGCCTAGGATGAAATATTACTTAAGAAGATCAAATGCAAGAAAGCCAATCCTAGATAAGAATAAACATGTAAGAAAATATAACACCAGTAGAACCTACCAAAATAAATTAGAATGTTTTACCCGCGGGAGTATTGAGCATTTAGCAAATACTTGTCTAAAAAGAAACAATAGTAGATCTAGAAATGCACAATTAATAGAAGATGTAAATAAAAAGTTGATAAATGTAGATGAATATATGTCAGATAATGAAAGTATATACTCCATCAGGAGTATGGAAGTTTTTGACGAAGAAAAAGATAAATCTGATTCTTCAGATTCTGGAGAAGAGAAATTTATAAATTAAATAGGATTAGAAAAGACAAACTCAGACTATCATGATTTAGAAAATTTGATAGAAGAATGTGAACATGAATTTGAAGAAGGAAAAGGATTAGACAATAACCAGTGTTGTTTCTGTAAATGGTTTCCAAGTAAAAACAAAAGGGCAAAATGTAGGAAATTCTATAAGGAAGGATGTATAAAATATATAGGACAAACCTCAGAAACCCTAGAAATTCCAAAATCAACAAATAATTTAAATAATTTCTACACAAAGGAACCAATTACCAGAATAGCAGAAGACAGGATATTGGAGTTAGAAGAAAGACTAAAAAGATTAGAGATAAGAGTATACAGTAAAAAGATAATTAAAGAAGAAGATTTAGTAGAGGTAGAATTATTAAATACATTTGTTGAAAATAAAAAAGATAAATAGAAAAAATCTATGAAGATATCATTTGAAGGAATGGTTTGTAATGAAGAAAAGAAAATTAGTACAGTTAAAGTTTTAGAAAGAATAAAAATTCAAGACTATGAGTTCGAGACATTAGCTATAGTTGATTCAGGATGTACAAAAAGCATTTTAAATAGTAGAATTTTACCATAAAAATTAATTAAAAAATTGCCAAATCCTCAACAATTCATGCAAATGGACGTAACCCATAATACCTATACAAACTATATACCAAAAGCAAAGGTAAATTTTATAAATACTTGTGAAAAATTATACCAGCTATCATATACACTCACTGGAATACTAGTTAGAGATTTAAACATAAAAGAAGACTTTGTCTTAGGACAAGATTTTATGATGCAAAATAATGACGGATGTTTTGTTACAAAAATTGGGTAATATTTGCTAGCAATATCACTCACTCACCAGTACAAACACAACCCCTACTAACTAAATATCGTTTCCTTAAAGATAAGACAAAATAAAGAATTGAAAGCTCAAATGATCAAATAAAATCGAAAAAAACTCTAGAATGTGATAAAGGAGAAAATTGAACTTGTAATGATAATAAAAAGGTAACAATGTATGAGGAATTACAAGATCTATTAACAATAGAAGAAATAGAAAAAGATTACACTTTAATTGAAATAGATACAGAATTATTCAATTTTAAGAAAGGTATACAACAGATAGGGGTAATCAAAGATAAAAAAAGACCTAGATAAAATAATACAAATCCTAGACAAACTAGAGATAATTAGAGAAAAACCCTTGCAACATTGGGACTCCAATAAAATTACCTGCAAACTAGAAATAATAAATCCAGAATATACTATAAAAACAACATCTATAGAAGCTACAAATGAAGACCTTAAAGACTTTAAAATAAAATTAAAAGAGCTACTAGAATTACGGATAATTAGAAGATCCAAATCAAGACATAGATCAACAACTTTCATAGTAAGAAACCATAGTGAAATACTAAGAGAAAAATCTAGAAAGGTAATAAATTACAAAAGACTAAATGATAATATTGTAATGGATAGATATAAGTTACTAGACAAAATAGAATTAATAATCAGAATACAAGAAAGAAAAATATTTAGCAAATTTGATTGTAAATTCGGATATTGGCAGATTAAGATGCATGAAGATATTATAGAATGGACAACCTTTACATGTCCAGAAGGACATTTTGAGTGGCTGGTTATGCCGTTCGGACTAAAGACAGCTCCTCCAATTTTTCAAAGGAAAATGGATAGTATTTTTAGAGACTATAAAAACTTTGTATTGGTTTATGTAGATGATATTCCAGTCTTTAGAAATAATATGAGCGAACATTTAGAAAATTTACAACACACTCCGGGATGATACACCAGTCCTTTTAAATCGTTAGCAGACTTTTTTAATTCCCTAGGAATTTACAGATTAATCCATCGTTATTGCTAAACACTAAGAGAATAACCATATACTAGAGGTATATTTATAAGTAATTTACCAACAATACAAGATCGAAAAATTGGCGGTAATCCACACGGTCATCTAGATCTATAGTATTTAAAACACATCAACGAGTAAATACATAATAATAAGTAATTTACTAATTTTACAAGATCGAAAAACTGGTGGTAGTCTGCACGACTATCCAGATCTATAATATTAAAATACTTCTGGAAGAAAACATGAACTTGATATAATTCAAACATAATTTACAAACTAGGGAGAAAATACAATGATCTATGTAACGACTACTTACATGTCTTAAGGAAGAAGTGAGATTTCCCTTTCGGGAGTCTCCTTAAAGCTAACAACTACCAGAATGAAGGAATAAGAGACCAATATACACTTTCCCACACTCTTTTTTTTGAACAAACTTTTGAAACTAAGAAATTTATGAACAAACTAATAACTTTCTCACTCTTGATTTTTCTCTCACTTCTCTCTAGCTATATGTCTTTAAGTCATCCTTAAGGTGGTATTTATAGGCATTTTTGTGGACTTCAAATCCTTATTTCAAATTACTTGATAAAACTTTAGCAAGTTGAGTGGGCCCCACAGTCACATGGTTATGTTTCCATTTTAAATATCTTCCGTTTATTTGTTATCCATTTATTCATCTGTTATATCATTGCATACGTCTCTTATTTTGTCTTTTTTGTAGATATCGTCATTGCTTACGTATCCAAATTGTGTAATGCTTCTGAGTCGAAATCCATTCCTGAATCATCGTCTACATTTGGGTCTTGGGCAAATTGATCCATGGCCAAATTGTAATCTTTATAATACTCATCACTATCTTCGTCTGATAGTCCCAATCTTGTTCCTGTTCTGGGTGATCTTATTTCTTCTCTTCGAATTAAGGAAATTCTGGATCTTGGCTCCGTCAGTTTTGGATTCATTTCTATTTCTTTTGGCAGTTGTTCTGCTAACAATTTTTTAATTGAGTCTACTACTATTTTTCCTATATTTCTCTTTTCATTTTTATTTTTTCCTAATAAAAATCCTTTCCTATTCTTGGAAGAGCTTCCTTCGTCTGTTGTTTGGGTACCTGTGGTCTTGAAATTGGCTGGGAGTATTCACCCTACACTTTTTAGCAAAGTGTCAGCCGTCAACGGATTTGATGAGTCTTTACCGGCTACCGTTTGAGCTGGTTTAGCTGTATCATTACCCGAAATAGGTCTTTCTACATTTATTGGGGAATGCACACCCATTAACGGATTTGAGGAGTCTTTACCAGCTACTGTTTGAGCTGGACTAACTATATCTTTACTCGATACAGTGGTTCTTTCTACATTCTTTAGGGAATGCACACATTTCTTATCCATTTTTGAAGAATATAGAGAACTCTTTGGGATTATTAGAGTCTCATAAATTTGCTGATTCTGTTGTAATAATTCAAAATAAAGAATCTTTATCTGATCTTGTAAAATACTTGTATGTTCTAACATTTGTCCTTTTTCATTTATAAGGTTTTTATTGTCTTGTCTTAAAATTTCATTAGCGTGATTTAGACTTTTAAAAGCTTTAGTCATGGAGGAACAATGATCACACAATATAATTTTGTCTATGCCTTTTTTAATATTATATTGGGGAACTTCTTTTATATTTGATCTTAGAGTTGAGGTAATGTAATAGTTTGGGCCTAGATTTCCGTAGGCATAGTCTAGTGCCTCTTCTAAATCATTAAAGCCTTTATAGAGAGAAGTTGTATAGTCCTTTACAGAATCCATTACCTCTATCCATGTCTGAAATACTCCTTGTGTCTTTCCCCTAAGAACAACATAAAATTTAAATCTGTTAGTGCTATTTTTCTCAGTAAAATAATAGCTTAAAGCATTTAGAATTGAAATAAAATATCTAGTGTCTCTAGGTGTCTAGTTGTAGGAAATCCATAAATTGTCTTGAGAGGATGAGGTGTCAGCCTTTCCTTTATCTTTTCCTGTATACATCCTGAAAAAAAAATTTTTAGTTGTCTTCTTTTATTAGTCTACTTTGTTGATCTGCTAGGGTATTATCTTTTCTTTTAATATTTTCTAAAACAATATTGTAAATGGAAGTGACATCTAGGAAATTTAACCACCTCTTTTTACTACTATTCTTTTCTTTTATTTTCTGATAGAATTTTACTATAGCCTCACAATCTGTTCTTACTAAAATTTCAGGCTTATTTAATATATAAAGTTTAAAACTATTTAAATCGTAAATTGCTACTAGTGTTTCTGTGTCTATGGTATTTAATTTTCCCTTTTCTTTATATTTTCCACTTGAATAAGCACAATTTTTTCATCTTTTTTGTCACTATATTTATTGGGTTTTTCCTTTAATATTGCTCCCCATCTGCGAAGGCTTCCATCCGTCTCTACTATTAGATAATTTATTTCTAAGGGTAGCGTTAAGTCTGGGATATCTTGTATTATGAGCTTAAGTTGTTGAACTAATTTTATGTCTTTAGTATTAAAGGTCTTTTGGCCTGTTGATCCTGTTTTAGAATATAACGGTCCTGCTACTTTTCCTAAGTATTTAATAAAAACTCTAGCATAGTTTAGTAGTCCTAAATTTTTTTGTAAATCTTTGGTTTTATCTAATCTATCTGGCATTTCTAAGACTTTTTAGCTAAGTGCGGTTGTAGTTTTATTCGTCTATCTCCAATAACTACTCCTAAAAAATTAATACTATTTTTACATATTTCCATTTTCTTTCTACTTATTATTATTCCATTATCTACAAATAATTTAAAAACTTGTTGTAAATGTCCTAAATGTTCTCTCATATTATTACTAAAGACTAGAATATCATCGACATAAACCAATACAAAGTTTTTATAGTCTCTAAAAATACTATCCATTTTTATTTGAAAAATTGGAGGAGCTGTGTTTAGTCCGAACGGCATAACCAACCACTCAAAATGTCCTTCTGGACATGTAAAGACTGTCCATTCTATACTATCTTCATGCATCTTAATCTGCCAATATCCGAATTTACAATCAAATTTACTAAATATTTTTCTTCCTTGTATCTGTTTATTAATTCTGTTTTGTCTGGTAACTTATACCCATCCATTACAGTATTATCATTTTGTCTTTTGTAATTTATTACCATTCTAGCTTTTTCTCTTACTATTTCACTATGGTTTGTTACTATGAAAGCTGATGGTCTATGTCTTGATTTGGATCTTCTAATTATCCCTAATTCTAGTTGCTATTTTATTTGTATTTCAAAGTTTGTAAGGTCTTCATTTGTAGCTTCTGTAGATTCTATTTTTATAGTATATTCTGGATTAATTATTTCTAATTTGCAGGTAATTTGATTGGAGTTATGTAACAACCAGAGACTACCCCTAGTCATCACACGATGCTTACGACCTCGTAGGACCACAAGCTAACCCATGAATGATATCTGCCGTGAGCACTGAATAATAATACTGAAATAATTGTGGAATAATAGGCTGAAATGCCATAAGGTTCAAATCATCTAAAATACTGATAACTAATAATAACATCTGAATCTGAAATACTGTTTGAATCTAGTTTGAAAAGCCTCTAACTAAATCTGTCTGAAAGTAGAGTTGATGGGACAATCCCTCAACTACCTTTATCTACTAAAATACTGCTAAGCTGAAGTACTAAAATAAAAGTATATCCTCGATAGATGAGGACTCAATGCTAAATCTGCTACTGTTGGCTAAATTTGGCTAAGAGCGGTCAGGAACTTGAGCGTTTGAGCCTATGATATGAAACATCATAGCACAAGAAATAGGTATGCGATCAGTACGTAGGAATGTACTGGTATAGTAAATTAGGTAAGGCTGAATGCATGGGTCCATATGCATGAACAATACCTAACTGAATGATATACAAGAGCTGGATAAGCATACATGGAGGATTTGTAACTACTGAACATACTGTGCATACTGTAACTGAGTATACTGGAATTGAATTTGATATCTGATAACTGAATATACTGATAATCTGAGATCACTGATAATCTGAATTACTGATAACTGAGTGACTGTATCTAACAGTCCTAATTCTATAGAACTGAACTGAGCTTTATTCTGAAGACTGAGACTGAAACTGAAACTGAAATTATGGGAGGTAATCATCTAACTGACATGACCCAATCTGAACTAATAGGGTTCCAATATGTAGCCCCAATTGGAAGGGTGTTAGTACCGTGCCACGGGTAAAGAGAAGCTGAAGAGTAACCCTTTATTGGCAGGTTCCCTAAACGAGAATGGTGGTACCCTCTAATAGCAGGTAGAGCACCTCATTAACCCTCAACTAGCAGGTTTGATGTCTCAACCTACGCTGGCTACGTAGTTCTGGAATGCAAGGATTGCTTCTAAGGATTACACCCTCTACTGGCAGGTGATCCCCCATCCTTGGGTTCACTCGGTGCTGAATCCTACTCACAACTGAAAGAAAATGAACTTAGTATACTGAAATGGACTGGACTGATACTGAGATTATTGAGTTTTCCTAAGTTCTGTAATAGACTGAATTCTACTGAGTTCTGTAATGGACTTAGAGTACTACTGGTCATGACATGACTGACACTATTCTGTAACTGACACTGGCTCTAAATAAATAGCTAAATTATCGGGTATTAAATACCCCCGGGACTCGATAGCATGAAAAGTAAAGAAAAGCCTAATCTTGAATAACATAACAATGTTTATTTTAATATAATTAATATACTATTAACTGGGTGACTGTGTCTGACAGTCCTGATTCTGATGGAACTAGCTGAGTTTCGTACTGAGCTGGGTGACTGTATCTGACAGTCTTGAAACTGTAGAATTGAACTGAGTTCTATTACAGAGACTGGATCCGAAACTGAGACTAGGAGAGGTAATTATCGAACCAACATGCCCCAAAACTGAACTGGTGGGGTCCAACCTGTAACCCTAGGTAGAAGGGTGTCAGTACCGTTCCATGGGTAAAGACAAGATGTGAGTAAACCCTCTCTGCCAGGAAGCTCTTTCGTCAACCTCTCCTAGTAGGAAAACTCGGATGAGGTGTATAATACCTAACTCATAGGGAACATCTCAACCTACGCTGGCTACATAGTTTTAGAACGCAAGGACTGCTTCTATGGATCACACCCTCTACTAGCTAACATGTGAGTCCCCATCCTTGGGTTCCCTTGGTGCTGAATTCTACTCCCAACTGAAGAGACACTGAACTGATTTAAACTGAACTGAACTGAACTGTTACTGATAGTATTATTTAGTTGATTTGATAGAGTTCACTAAATTTCCGTTGACTGAAGGAATACTACTGAGATTTGATAACTGTCTGAGATTATTGAGATTATCGAGGGTACTGAGATTACTGAGTTTTCCTGAGTCATGTAACTGACTAAATTCTAATGATCATGGCTTGACTGAGAGTATCGTGAAAACTGAAACTAGCTCTAGGCACACAACTAAATTGTCGGGTACAAGTACCCCCAGGACTCGATAGCATGAAACTGACAAAACTTGACACTTCTTGAACACGTGACCAATATCAATAATTCATAATACAATAAGTTGGGGATTTCATGAAGCACATGGTTATCATAATGTTGTACATGGATGGAATTGCATATAGATATGTCATATTTTCATCAACCTAATCTCATGAATATTCCATCAAATACTCATAATGCACACAATATCATGGAAGTCATTCTTGGTCATAAGGGTAAATCATGCATTTATTATTTGAGTCACAATTGAGCTATAATACATAATTTCTATCCTCTTAGGCATTTTGTTAAACACCTTACATGCACAACTTAGGGCATAGGTGCAATTATCAACTTACACATCATAAACAACTCAATTCATGGATTTCAACTTGCATGCTAACGTAGTTTCATAAAAACACACATAAAAAATCCAACTTGGGAATCATACAATAAGATAAACATGGTTACAAATAACCCACAACATAAATATGATGTTTTATAATTTGAAAGAGGATTCTTGGACTTCATGGAATAAAGGAATCCATAAATCAATAGTTGATATACCTTAGTTCTTGATTTTACGAAGATTGATGGATAGATTCTTGAATTTGAGTATTGAATTTGAATTCTTAATTGAAAAACCTATTTTGTTCTTGAGAGAAACTTGAGAGAGACACTATATTTTGGTTGCATTGGGGATAAATTCCGTGTTTTAGACTTATATCGGGGTGGAAAATTGACCCTTCTTCCCTTAAAAATAAAGACATTTAATGACTGAAACTAGACATCGATGCTATAATCGATGCGACACATCGATGATATCAATGCGATAGTCGATGTGTCGCATCATCATCACGTCGAGTCTCAGTACTTTGACCCTGGCAACCTTTAATAATATCAACCAACATAATTGACAATGCGGCGCGCTAAGATCGCGTTGGTCCACTATTTTGGGCTTCCAAACGTGGTCTATATGTGGTCCGAAAAACCCGAAACTTGTTCGGGACCACCTATGGACCTCTCTTATCATGAATTAACAAAAATACGAACCATTAAAGGATGGTAAGGTGGCGAAATAAGATTGTCAATTTTCGAAGGCCAATAGTAGGCTAAGTCTGGGAACTTAATTAGAATTTTTTTTCTAAGTCTGGGACCTCTTGACAAGCTTAAAGGAATGAATTAAGATTAGAAATTTTATAGGGTCTTATAGTATCTCCCCCTTGGGAACATTCGTCCTCAAATGAGACTGACTGAGAGGGGAGAAATGATAAACTGAAGTACATATTGAACATTAACAACTGAGACATGACTTCATGACTAGCATGACTGATAAATTGAATGTATCATACTGAACATGTATATCTGATGCATGAGTAACTGGTTCATGAATGCATGACTGAGATTTTTGATAAGCTGAGTTTCTCACGATGATAATGCATGTCTGATGCATGATTATATGACTGAACCGATACATAAATTCATGACTGAATAGGCAATGGTATTTGATACCAAGTTTATGATGAGAATATGAACATGGAACTGAATGCCGAGTTTGAAACTGAAATCTGAACATAAAACTGAATGAGTTCAAGGAAGACTATTACCTTAAACTGAATATACTGATGAGCCTGAGATTAATTACTAATTATGCATGAGTGGAAACATGAGAACATAACTGAGTCTAGAACATGATACATAATCTGGATTATCGTGATCTGAATTGAACACCTTGAATAAGTGGCTTATGGATGAGGTCGGAGTTTGAGGGTCAACTTATAAGTACCCCCTTACTCCAAACTGGATTCATTACGAGAAGATATAATGGCATGTTTTATGTCATGAGAGTTCAGGGAATTATCATGTATCTCCCTCTTGGGACATTATGTCCCTAGAAGAATACTGACTTGACTGAGATACTGAGGAAAATTGGGACGATGCACAGGGCACCTATGAACTGAATTGCGACTGAATATCTGATATTTGAAGATAAGACATGATATAGAAACTGAGATAATATTGCAACTAATGGGACTTTCTATCTTGGAACAGGTACATTCCTGAGATTTCTGATGGTATGACTAGGTGGAAAGATGGGAAACTACACCATACAAATTTATTGTCTGATTGCTAAACTGAATTACAGGCTTTGCGGACTAACTCACGCTGAAAACTTATACTCGACTGGATCATTTCTATGACATTCTTTCCATAAAGTTTTAGTGATGGTAGGGATACAAAAAATCTTGGTCTGGCCTGAGCAGGACATCTGAATAGGAGATTGCTACATGGCTGGGATTTTTATATTTGGAGGCAAGGCCTATGAAACATCGTCTAAGATAAGCTGACTAAACCTTATGCACTGCAAATAAGACTACTGAAGAGATTCACATGGGTGCTGAGCATGAATATATGGATATACTAATTTATCTGATAAACTGAATGACTGATAGTTGAATACTGGACATGTAAAACTGAACTGCACTTGATTTGGGATAACTGGACTGAAACTATAGAGTGTTATGCATAGAAGGTAATGACTGACTGGGTAACATGAGGTAACTAATCATGAGTGAGGGAAAATTTTACTACCTTAGGAATGCAAGACCAAGCAACTAACATAATTCGGGAACATTCTATAAACTGAGGTACTAAAATACTAATATCTGAGTAACTGATGGCCATATGCTATGATCGGTAAATCTTAAAACTGGACTGAGTTTCTGATCTGACTGGACTAGGACTGGGACTGATATTGTAGTTAAGATTATAATTGAGACTGTAATCGTAACTAAGACTATAACTGAGATTGAATGCTGGTTTTCTATAACTGAGGGTTAGACTGGTATGGAAGTACTGAATTCTGATGTCTAAGTAACTGATAGATGAAATCCATGGTTTTGTAGGACTATCTGAGTCCTTTACTGAATATTAATTACTGAACTAACACTGTAATTGAGGCCTACGGGATGGAATATTAACACTACAGATTCACCGAGGGATCTAAGCTTAGGGTATACATGGAATAATCTGAGTTTGACTGAACACTAGGAGCGAAGTCATGAATCGTGTGGGCTAAGCATACTGTAAAGCATGACATGAGTGCATGAGTCATGAGCTGTACGAACTGGTTTTGGAATTTCTAAATTCGTCGTAAATGATCCGCAACATTGGATAAACTTTGACTCCTCATACGAGTAACTTGAAACACACACTATTCTATGAAAAGTGCATGTATATAAGCTGTATTCATGGGACTAAAACGTAAAGCATGCGTAAGTATCAGGAGGGTTGAAGTACAAAACTTTGCACTGAGGTAGGAATGGGTCGGGAATCATCTTTTCTTATTGATTTTCTACACATACTGGTATTACTACTAGAATTTGAAGGCCTAACTTTCTAAGATATCATAACTGAATAGTTACTGAATACCTGTAGGGCTGTGTTAGACTGACTCACTAGGGTAGAGACTAGAAAAGGTCCTATTAACATTTGGTCTGACCTTAAAGTTGACTGCTATGAAAGGAGTTACAAAAGAAAAAGGAAACTCCTGAATCTGAAGAAACGTGAACATGTAAATGAGGAACCAGTACATACCAGTGGCTGCACCAGGAGAACTTTCCTAATCCTGTCGAGACTGAAGTGCATAGATTTTATTTGGGCGTTGCCCACTAATAGCGCTGGAACTGGCACCCTACTGATTCGGGTGACCGAACTGAGCTGAAGGACGACCGTGCTTGCTTCTAGGGCCAGGCCTAGGACAATCTCAAACCTTGTGACCTGACTCGCCATATTTGAAACACATATCACTGTCGGCTCTACATATAGCCATATGATTCTTACCGCACTCTTCACAAAGCGGATGAGTAAAAACCCCGCCCTCACTACGATGGTCCTTGGAGCTTGGTACCCCATCTCTATGGTCATTTCTAAACTTTGGTGCTGGTGCACTAGCTAAAGATAAAACTGGGGTTGAAAACTTCTGTCTATGCTTAGAACGATTACCACCCTGCAATCGTGGCTGAGAAAAACTATAACTACCAGTTCTAGCTCTCTTATTTTCCCTCTCCTTCTTCTTAAGTTTCTACTCCTCAATCTGTTGAGCATGGACCATAAGCCTAGATATGTTGATCTCCTTAATCAACATCACAGTCCTGCACTCCTTAACCATTCTACCTGATATCCCAGACACAAACTTATTCATTCTAGATTTATAGTCTATACTACATGGAGAGAGTACCTGGCTAACTGAGTGAACTTGAGGAAGTATTCTTTTATGCTCATGCTACCTTGTTTGAGGTTGATAAACTCTAATACTTTGGATTCTTTCTGCTTTAGGGGAAAGAATCTACCTAAGAAGGCCATAGAAAACTCTTCCCAATCTATGGGCTCTGCATCTGCACCCCTATCTACCTTCCACTGCCTAAACCACGAATGGGCTACATCTTGTAGCTAATAGATGACTAAGTCTGCACTCTCACTAGAAGTCACTCCCATGATATCTGTGACTTTCTGAACTTTATCGAGGAACTCCTATGGATCCTCTTTGGACTTATAACCTAAGAATAAAGGAGGATTCATTCGGGTAAAGTCCCGAATCCTGGCTGCAGCAGAATTGATCACTAGGTTAGCTGAAACAACAGCTGCCCGATCATTCTAAGATGTGACTGAATTGGCTAGAGTAGTGAATGCAGTCCTAAATTCTGCATGAGAGACATGTTCGCCTAAAACGTTAGGCTGATCGGGCTGGCTGATCTCCCGTTCCTCTTTTCTGAGTCCTCTTTAGAGGAATATTCTATAAACGGAAGAGAAGTAGGGATTAAGCTGAGAGTTTGGATGGAGCTCATGCTCACTCACACGACATGAATACTGAAAGAAGGTAAATTATTCCTAAAACATCTCATATCCTCCTGTACATAAGTGTGGTGCACAACACACCCATGTATAAGACTCTACTAGATATGGATTTTCAGACTTCCCAGGATGCTGTTGAACCTTAAGCTCTGATACCAAGTTTGTAACGCCCCAAATTTGGTACCCGAAATGCCACACGGTGTTCATAATCCCAAAGGACCACAAGCTAACCCATGACTGATATCTGTAACTGAGCATTGAATAATAATATCATAAATATGGAAACATGAACTAAAAGGCCATAAGGTTCAATACTGATACATAATTTAAAATATGGTATAACAATACCAAAATAACTAAAATAACTGTCTGAACGTCCTGTAGTCTGAAAGCCTGTAAAACTGAACTGTCTGAATAAAGAGTTGATGGGACAATCCCCCAACTAACTCCATCTGCTGAAATAAACTAAGTACTGAAAAAACTGAAATAATTAAATAATAACATCCTTGAATGATGAGGACTCACTACTGATTCTGACTGCTAAAACTAGAATGCTACTAATACGATGGAGTGCGTGCTTCTGAACCTATGGTATAAAACACCATAGCAAAAATACGCCAGTACGATTAAATGTACTGGTATGCAAGTGAGGTAGGCTGAATACAATGGTTCATATGCATAAATAATACTAACTGATTGAATAACATGAATGTGAGAATACATGCATAAATACGTAACTGTAACTGAGATTGCGATAACACTGACTCATGAATTCTGATAACATAGATTTACTGATATCTAAGTACTAATACTGAGATACTGAATGACTAAGTCTATTGAGTACTGGGGAATTGATGTCATATTATTGATAAAGGAATGACTATTTCTGATAGTTTTGATTATGAAGAACTGGTCTGATTGACTGTATCTGACAGTCCTGAAATCTGAAAATTGGTAACATAAAATTTATATAATTAATATACTATTAACTGGGTGACTGTGTCTGACAGTCCTGATTCTGATGGAACTAGCTGAGTTTCGTACTGAGCTGAGGACTGTATCTGACAGTCTTAAAACTGTAGAACAAAACTGAGTTCTATTACAGAGACTGGATCCAAAACTGAGACTGTAAGAGATAATCATCTAACCAACATGCCCCAAAACTGAACTGGTGGGGTCCAACCTGTAACCCTAGTTGGAAGGGTGTCAGTACCGTTCCACGAGTAAAGACAAGCTGTGAGTAAACCCTCTCTGCCAGGGAGCTCTTCCGTCAACCTCTCCTAGTAGGAAAACTCGGATGAGGTGTATAATACCTAAATCGTAGGGCACATCTCAACCTACGCTGGCTACATAGTTTTGGAATGCAAGGACTGCTTCTATGGATCACACCCTCTACTGGCTAATAGGTGAGTCCCTATCCTTGGGTTCACTCGGTGCTGAATCCTACTACCAACTGAAGAGACACTGAACTGATTTAAACTGAATTAAACTGTTACTGATAGTATTATTTAGTTGATTTGAACAGAGTTCACTAAATTTCCATTGACTGTTGGAATACTACTGAGATCTGATAACTGACTGAGATTATTGAGATTACTGAGGTTACTGAGATTACTTAGGGTACTGAGATTACTGAGTTTTCCTAAGTCATGTAACTGACTGAATTCTAATGATTATGGCTTGACTAAGAGTCTCATGAAAACTAACATTGACTCTAGGCACACAACTAAATTGTCGGGTACAAGTATGAAACTGACAATACTTGACACTTCCTGAACACGTGACCAATATCAATAATTCATAATACAATAAATTGGAGATTTCATGAAGCACATGGTTATCATAATGTTGTACATGAATGGAATTGCATATAGATATGTCATAGTTTTATCAACCTAATCTCATGAACATTCCATCAAATACTCATAATGCACACAATATCATAGAAGTTATTCTTGGTCATAAGGGTAAAGCATGCATTTATTATTTGAGTCATAATTGAGCTATAACACACAATTTCTATCCTCTTAGGCATTTTGTCAAATACCTTACATGCACAACTTAGGGCATAGGTGAAATCATCAACTTACACATCATAAACAACTCAATTCATGGATTTCAACTTGCATGCTAACGTAGTTTCATTAAAAAACACATAAAAATTCCAACTTGGGAATCATACAACAAGATAAACATGGTTACAAATAACCCACAACATAAATATGATGTTTTATAATTTTAAAGAGGGTTCTTGGACTTCATGGATGAAAAGAATCCATAAATCAATACTTTATATACCTTAGTTTTTGATTTTACGAAGATTGATGGAGAGAATCTTGAATTTGAGTATTGAATTTGAATTCTTAATTGAAAACTCTAACTTGTTCTTGAGAAAAAATTGAGAGAGACACTATATTTTGGTTGAATTGGGGCTAAATCCCGTGTTTTAGACTTATATAGGGGTGGGAAATTGACCCTTTTTCCCTAAAAAACACAGACATTTAATGACTGAAACTGGACATTGATGCTAATATCGACGTGGCACGTCGATGGCATCGGCACGAAAGTCGACGCATCG
Organism: Capsicum pubescens; assembly: GCA_030864215.1. NCBI lineage: Eukaryota > Viridiplantae > Streptophyta > Magnoliopsida > Solanales > Solanaceae > Capsicum > Capsicum pubescens. The sequence goes on from CM061542.1 coordinate 212,224,540, forward strand.
CGCCATCATCGCGTCAAGTCTCAGTACTTTGACCCTGGCAACCTGCAACAATATCAACCAACGCGATTGGCGAAGAGGCACACCCAAATCGCGTTGGTCCACTGTTTTGGGCTTCCAAATGTGGTCTAAACTTGGTCCAAAAACCCAAAACTTGTTTGGGACCACCTATTCTAACAACCCAATTTTTTTCAAAGTTGAATTTCTCCTTGAGAATGTTAAGAAGTGACTTCCTAAGTGAGTATCGTTGTAACCATATAGAATTTCCCTAATTTCAACTTCTTATCACATGGGAAATTTGATAAGCTTTTCGTTGATATAAGATTCTCCCAAATCCTATTCCCGGGCAAGAAGTTATGGCTAATTTAAGTCCTAGTCGTAAAACAGCATCATTTTAGTGCTTGGCGCATCGTGGAGAGAGTCTATTTTATTATTTTCAAATTCCAGTGGAACTCCGTGATAGTGGCGTATTCGGAGGACCCCAATTTCCCAATAGTCAATTTCTAGTGGCCATGTCCGATTGTGATACGTCGCGCTGTAGTTCCAGGTCCCAACCAGTGGGACAACGCGATGGCTCCGCATTGGGGTGACTCCCATATTCCCATTTGTCAATTTCCAGTGAGCCACCGTGATAGTGGCGCGTCGCGGTGACCTATAAAATTGGGTTCTCAGTTCAATTTTTCCAGCTTCATACAGAAGTTAAAAAGGGCACTTTGGACTTTTTCCAAGCCTTTTAAACCGTACAAACACCAAATTAAAGTCATTTACAAGAATTCTATGAAGTTTTTCTCAAGTTTTGTCTCAACAAAAACCCTAAGTATCAAAAACCTCTTCCAAGAATCTCAAGAATCCACCAAAGATTTTCTAAATTGAGTCAAGATTCAAGGTTCCCAAGTCAAGGGCTTCAAGAACCCTCATTCAAGAGTATGAATAGAGTTCCAAAAGAGAGAGTTTATCCAAATCTTCTAATTCAAGGTATGTGGGGTTTGAAAAAGGACACTCCTTTCGTCCTTGTGCCCAAAAATTATTTAAATTACAAAAATATATGGTTTCACATGTTTTCTTATGAAAATTGAAGTATGGGTTTGTACCCTTTGTTGTTGTTCTTGATATTATGATAATTTCCATGTTTTAGAAATTGAGATGCATGAGTATGTTGAGATTTTAATGCATAATTCTGAAATTCCAGATTTCTATATGATTATGAATCCTTATGATCTCTAGTATGCATTTTGATGAGTTTTAACTTGAGATTGAACTATGGGCCACTAAGCCCTTCTTGAGAATTGCAATTTTATGAACTTCTGTGCTATAAGAACCTATGATTTGAGTACTTTGAGATTATTGAGAAATATTTGACCTTTTTGGTCCTAATGGAGTTGGAATCCACAATGATGTTCTATTAAAAAAATAGTAATACATTTTGGTTTTCAGTATAGACCCTTGAGTTATTTGAGGTGGATTTCCTAAGAGTTCTGAGTTGAGTATGGGAGTATTAATTAGCACCAAGTTGGGTATGATTCTGAGGTCTCATACCCCAGAACTACGTGCTATCGTAGGACTGAGCTTTATGGGCCCAAGGCCGAGATAGTGATCACTAAGTTGAGGTTATACTCCCTGGCAAGAGTATGGTGCCTCTCCCCAATGTGAGGTTTCTTTCTTAGAAGGAGAAGACGTTGGACTCCATGTAGCTCACATGGTTTATATCGGTTAGAAGAAGCTCCCTAGTGTCCAAAGTTATATAATTCCGAGTTATTTGTGTCCCAAGTCTAAAAGAGTTCTAGAGTTCCCAAGTGTTAAAAGTTTCTAAAAGTTCTGAGTCCTTGAGTTTTAAAGAAGTTTTACTCTCCACGAGATAAAAGTAGGAGTTTGAAAGTATTTTTTAAAGTTCCTTTAGCCATCAAGTATTAAGAACAAGAGGAGAGTAGAGATTTTAAAGTTAAAGTATAATGACTCACGAGATTTGTATTTCATGTTTCACTATTCATGATTCATGAGAATTATATTTCAGATTTATTCAAGCCATGTGAGTCATTCATATATGTATGCATGATTTTATAAAGAGTAATGATAATGTTTATTTAAATGCATACACCTCCATATACTCAGTACATTCCCAAGTGTTGATCCACATATACGTCTATGTGCTACATTGTCTTATAATGTAGGTTTAGGTGCTCAGTCCCAGCCTCATCAGTGATTTTTGAGTACCTTTGTCTACATCTCCACAGTGGTGAATCCTCATGGTTCAAGGACCTATCTTCAGACATTTTAGTATTTTAGTAGATATATTATTGCTGTCAGTTCAGTTTGAGCCAGTTGGGGGCCTGTCCCAATGGTTCTCTAGTCATGGAGTAGTAGAGGCTTTGTCAGACTAGTTATCATATTATTAGTATATTGATATTTCTAGTATTGTGGTCATTTGAATCGAGTATTTTCTTTGTATTTTCTATCATTTGGTATGACAGTACCAGTGTTTTGTTTATTTCATCTCAAAATAAGTTATTATATGTCGTAATAGGCTCAAAGGGTTAGCTTAGGGATACTTGTAGCCTTAAACATCATGTGATGCTTCGGGATGAGATTTCAAGGCATTACAAACTTGGTATCAGAGCCTAAGGTTTAAGGAGTCTTAGGGAGTCTAACAAGTCGCGTTAAGTAGAGTCTTGATCATTGGTGTGTAGTGCGCCACATCTATGAGAAAGAGGCTACAAGACATTTTAGGAAAAAGTTGTTTCTTTTTTTCATATTCTATCGTGCCTACAGTTGTCCCCGTTATCTAATAATTTGTGCTCTCCTATTTCAGAAAATACCTCCCTGAAGAGCGAACGCCTACAAAAATGATAATGAGTAACCCCAGCCTGTCGATCCCTTGAGCGAGACTGTGTTTTATGCTAAGTTTCGAGCTTCCTTTCAGGCGTTAGCCTAAGCAATCACCGCCAATGTTCATGCCAATAACCAAGCCGCAGTTCCAACTCAGCAGGGAGGTGATTTAGCTGCTGCTAGGATTAGTGATTTCATGTGGATGAATTCACCATAATTTTATGGGTCTAAGGCAGGTGAGGACCCACAGTTATACCTTAAGGAGATGAGAAAGATCACATTGGTGATGCATGTTTCTGAGAAAGAAAGTGTTGGATTGGCGTCTTACAGGCTGAAAGACATAGCGTATGACTGGGTGGTTGCATGGAAGAAGAGTAGAGGGGAAGGTGATTCCCCCATTACTTTTCAGGTGTTCTAAGATACGTTCTTGGATAAGTTCTTTCCGTTAGAGATGAAGGAGGCGAAAATAGTGGAGTTTATGAACTTAAGGAAAGGCTCTATGACTGTTAAGGAGTACTGCTTGAAGTTCAACCAATTAGCCAAGTACGATCCTGATTTGATTTCTGACACCCGAGCTAGTATGAGCAAGTTCGTAATAGGTGTTTCTGGTTTGGTACTGAAAGAGTGTAGGACTGCGATGATGAATAGGGATATGGATCTGTCTAGGTTGATGATACATGCACAACAGATAAAGGTAGACGAGATAAAGAAGAGAGATAGAGTGAGGGGTAACAAGAGGTCTAGATTTGAGCAACATGAGTATAGTCAGGCTAGGTCCCATGGAGGGAACCGCCCATAATTCCAGGGCCTTTTGTCTATGCCAGGTCCTTCATCAGCTAGGGCTCCCGCTCCTAGAGATAGGCAGGAGCAAGGGAACAGGTCTTCTTTGCCCCGGTCCCAGAACAGTATAAGTAACAGACCCCGCTATCCTCCATGTGCTAAGCGTGGTAGGGATCATCTCGGTGAGTGTTTAGTAGACCAGAGGGGTTGTTTCAGTTGTGTCAAGATGGTCCACAGACTTAGAGATTATCCTCTTTTTAGGCAGGGGAATAAAGATACGACCCCAGACACAGACTACTAGTGCTCCATCTCCTGTCTGCTCAAGGCACTTCATCTAGCACTGCTGGCGGTCAGTGCCAGAACAGATTCTATGCCTTACCATCCCGTCAGGAGCAGGAGGATTCTCCCCATGTTGTTATTGGTATGCTCCGTGTCTTTTTCTTTGATGTTTTTGTGTTGTTGGACCCTGGGTCAAGTTTCTCTTATGTGACCCCATTAGTTGCTGTGAAGTTCAAAATGAGTCCCGAGAAGATTCCTAAGCCTTTCCTAGTTTCCATACCAGTAGGGGAGTCGGTTATTGCTAAACAAGTGTATAGAGATTGTCCTATTACTGTTCTTCATAGAGTCATATTTGCTGATTTGATAGAGTTGGACATGGTGGATTTTGACCTTATTCTAGGTATAGATTGATTGCATTCTTGTTATGTATCTATAGACTGTCGTACCCGCATGGTAAAGTTTCAGTTCCCTGATGAACCAATTTTTGAGTGGTCCGGGAGTTCGGTATCTCCCAAGAGTTATTTTATCTCTTATCTCAAAGCTAGAAAGCTAATATCCAAAGGTTGCCTCTATCACCTAGTTAGAGTCAAAGACACTAAGTCCGAGGCTCCAATTATTCAGTCACTCAACATTGTTAATGAGTTTTCTGATGTTTTTCTGGAAGATCTCCCAGGGGTACCTCCCGATAGAGAGATAGAATTCGGGATTGACCTTTTTCCTAACACTCAACCTATTTATATTTTGCCATACCGTATGGCACCTGCAGATCTTAGGGATTTGAAAGTTCAACTCAAAGATCTTTTAGATAACGGATTCATAAGGCCCAGTGTCTCTCCTTGGGGCGCACCTGTTCTTTTTGTGCGAAAGAAAGATGGTTCTTTGCGTATGTGCATTGACTATCGTCATCTTAACAAGGTCACAGTTAAGAATAAGTATCTCCTTCTGAGAATTGATGACCTATTTGATCAGTTGCAAGGTTCAAGTTGTTTCTCCAAGATAGACCTTAGATCCGGATATCATCAACTTAAAATGAGGGAATGTGATATTCCAAAGACAGCCTTCCGAACCCGTTATGGTCACTTTGAGTTTTTTTAGTCATGTATTTCGGGCTAACCAATGCCCCAACAACCTTTATGGACCTCATGAATCGAGTGTTCAAGCAATATCTTGATATGTTTTTCATTGTTTTCATAGATGATAACCTTGTGTACTCCCGTACTGAGAACGACCATGCAGATCATCTTAGAATTGTCTTGGAAACTCTTAGAGATCACCAGTTGTTTGCCAAATTCAATAAGTGTGAATTTTGGCTAAGATCAGTAGCCTTGTTGGGTCATATTATTTTAGCCGAAGGCATTAGAGTTGATCCCCAAAAGACAGAAGCTGTAAGAAATTGGCCTAGACCTATCTCTCTATCTGACATTAGAAGTTTCTTGGGTCTAGCTAGCTACTACCGTCGTTTTGTTGAAGGTTTCTCTTCTATTGTGTCTCCCATGACCCGGTTGACTCAAAAGAAAGTTAAGTTTTAGTGGTCAGATTCCCGTGAGAAGAGTTTTTAAGAGTTGAAGACTCGACTTACTTCAACCCTTGTGTTGACTTTTCCTAATGGTAAAAATGGTTTTGTGGTATATTGTGATGCCTCTAGAGTTGGTTTGGGTTGTGTGTTGATGCAAAGAGGTAAGGTTATAGCCTAGACCTTTAGACAGTTGAAGCCACATAAAAAGAACTACCCAACCCATGATCTTGAGTTAGTTTTTCTTTGAAAATATGGAGACACTATCTATATGGTGTTCATGTTGACGTGTTTACTAATCACAAAAGCCTGCAGTACATGTTTAGTCAGATAGAGTTGAACCTTAGGTAGAAGAGGTGGTTAGAGTTGTTAAAAAACTATGATATGAGTGTGTTATATCACCCGGGCAAGGCCAATGTAGTGGCAGATTCCCTTAGTAGGTTGTCTATGGGTAGTGTTACTCATGTAGAAGAAGATAAGAAAGAGTTAGCTCATGCTGTGCATCATTTGGCTAGACTGGGTGTTAGGTTTCTTAATTTTGCTGAGGGAAGTACTTTGGTGCAAAGTAGTTCCGAATCCTCTTTAGTTTAGGAAGTGAAAGAGAAGCAAGACTTAGATGATAGTTTGGTCCGACTGAAGGGATCAGTTAAGGACCAAAAGGTAGAGTTATTCTCCCAAGGGGGAGATGGTATACTGAGATAGCAGGGTAGATTATGTGTTCCTAGTGTGGGTGATCTAAGGCAGAGGATTACGGCAGAAATGCATGGCGCGCGATATTCTATTCATCCTTGCACTACCAAGATGTACCATGACTTGTGAGAAATCTATTGGTGGAGTGGTATGGAGAAGGATATAGATGGGTTTATAGCAAAGTGCGCAATATGCCAATAGGTTAAGATAGAGCACCAAAGACTTGGTGGTATGATGCAAGAGTTTGGTATTACCACTTGGAAGTGGGAAGGGGTGAATATGGATTTTATGACTAGTTTACCTCTTTCACGGCGTTATCATGATTCTATTTGGGTTGTTATAGATAGATTGACTAAGTCAGTTCAGTTACTACCCCTGCATACATCTTATACATCTGAGGATTATGCTAGATTGTATATTCGGGAGTTGGTCAGGTTGCATGGAGTTCCCTTGTCTATCACCTCAGATTGGGGTACTCAGTTCACTTCTCAGTTCCGTAGGGGTCTTGGTACCCAAGTTCATTTAAGTTCCGTTTTTCATCCATAGATAGATGGTCAGGCTGAGGGGACCATTCAGACCCTAGAAGATATGTTGAGGGCGTGTGTACTTGATTTCGAAGGTAGTTGGGATGAGCATTTGCCACCGATCGAGTTTGCATATGACAATAGTTACCATGCTAGCATCGAGATGGAACCATTTGAGGCTTTGTATGGTAGAAGATGTTGATCCCCCATAGGTTGGCTTGAAGTAGGTGAGGCTGCTGTGATTGGTCCTGATGCTATATTTGAGACTATGGAGAAGGTGAAGTTGATTAGAGAAAGGTTGAAAATAGCTCAGAGTCGTTAAAAGTCATATGCCGATGTGAGGATAAGAGGCCTTGAGTTTGAGGTGGGTGATTTGGTGTACTTGAATATTTCACCCATGAAAGAGGTGAAGAGGTTTGGTAGAAAGGGAAAGCTTAGCACCCATTATGTTAGCCCCTATAGAGTCTTGAACCGTGTTGGTAAAGTAGCCTACGAAGTTGAGTTGCCTGCAGATTTGTCAGCCGTTCATCCTATCTTTCATGTGTCCATGCTTCAGAAGCACATTAGTGATTCTGTGGTAGTAGATCCTTCAGAGAGCGCTGATATTCAGACTAGTCTTTCATTTGATGAGATTTCCATTGAGATTCTAGATTACCAGATCCGTAGACTTAGGAACAAAGAGGTTTCCTTGGTCAAGGTCTTATGGCAGAACCAGTCAGTTGAGGGAGATACTTGGGAAGCCGAGGTCGATATGCGAGCCAAATACCCACACATCTTTTTCGCGAGTTTAGATCAAGCCGAAGGTAATATTCTTCCTTAATTCAGCCCTTCTAATCTAAAGTTTAGCTATGCCTCTACCCTTATTAATTTCATGCATTCTCTAAAGTATTCAAGAGTTTAGAAAGACATACAGTTAGTTTAGTGAGATCTTCCAGCTTTACGAAATCAATTTCCTCCGTGCTCTTAGCTTAACTAGCGATATTCATGGGCAAATATTTCCAAGGGGGAGCTATGGTAATACCCTAAATTTTTCCTAATCTGAATTTCTCTTTGAGAAGGTTAAGGAGTGACTTCCTAAGTGAGTATCGTTGTAACCATATAGAATTTCCCTAATTTTGACTTTTTATCACATGGAAAATTTGATAATCTTTTTATCGATATAAGATTCGCCCAAAGCTGATGCCCGGGCAAGAAGTTATGGATAATTTTAAGTCCTAGTCATAAAACAACGTCATTTTAGTGCTTGGCGCATCGCAGAGAGGGTCTATTTGACAAATGTCAAATTCCAGTGGAACTCCACTATAGTGGCGCGTCACGAAGGACCCCAATTTCCCAATAGTTAATTTCCAGTGGCCTAGCGCAATTGTGACGCGTCGTGCTGAAGTTCCAGGTCCCAACCAGTGGGACAACGCGATGGCTCCGCGTCGCGGTGACTCCCAGATTCCCATTTGTTAATTTCCAGTGAGCCACCGTGATAGTGGCGCATCGCGGTGGCCCATAAAATTGGGTTCCCAGTTCAATTTTTCCAGCTTTGTACAGAAGTTAAAATGGGCACTTTTTACTTTTTTTCAAGCCTTTTAAACCGTACAAACACCAAATTAAAGTCATTTACAAGCATTCTATGAAGTTTTTCTCAAGTTTTCTCTCAACAAAAACCCTAAGTATCCAAAACCTCTTCCAAGAATCTCAAAAATCCACTATAGATTTTGTAAATTGAGTCAAGATTCAAGGTTCCCAAGTCAAGGGCTTCAAGAACCCTCATTTAAGAGTATGAATAGAGTCCCAAAAGCGAGAGTTCATCCAAATCTTCTAATTCAAGGTATGTGGGGTTTTAACAAGGACACTCCTTTCGTCCTTGTTTTAAATTACAAGAATATATGGTTTCACATGTTTTCTTATGAAAATTGAAGTATGGGTTTGTACCCTTTGTTGTTGTTCTTGAGATTATGATAATTTCCATGTTTTAAAAATTGAGATACATGAGTGTGTTGAAATTTATCTCAATTTTAATGCATAATGCTGAAATTCCAGATTTCTATATAATTTATGAATCCTTATGATCTCTAGTATGCATTTTGATGAGTATTAACTTGAGATTGAACTATGGTCCATTAAGCCCTACTTGAGAATTGCAATTTTATGAACTTCTGTGATATAAGAACCTATGATTTGAGTACTTTGAGATTATTAAGAAATATTTGACCTTTTTGATCCTAATAGAGTTGGAATCCACAATGATGTTCTATTAAAACAAATAGTAATACATTTTAGTCTTCAGTATAGACCCTTGAGTTATTTGAGATGGATTTTATAAGAGTTCTGAGCTGAGTATGGGAGTAGTAATTAGCACCGAGTTGGGTATGATTCCGAGGTCTCATACCCCAGAACTACGTCCTACCGTAGGACTGAGATTTATGGTCCCAAGGCCGAGATAGTGATCACTGAGTTGAGGTTATACTCCCTGGCAAGAGTATGATGCCTCTCCCCCAACGTGAGGTGTCTTCATTAGGAGGAAAAGATGTTGGACTCCATGTAGCTCACATGATTTATGTCAGTTAGAAGAAACTCCCAAGTGTCCAAAGTTATATAATCCTGAGTTCTAAGTGTCCCAAGTCTAAAAGAGTTCTAGAGTTCCCAAGTGTTGAAAGTTCCTAAAAGTTTTGAGTCCTTGAGTTTTAAAGAAGTTTTACTCTCCATGAGATAAAAGTAGGAGCTTGAAAGTATTGTTTAAAGTTCCTTTAGCCATCAAGTATTGAGAATAAGAGGAAAGTAGAGATTTTAAAGTTAAGTATAATGACTCACGAGGTTTGTATTTCATGTTTCACTATTCACGATTCATGAGAATTATATTTTAGATTTATTCAAGCCATGTGAGTCATTCATATATGCATGCATGATTTTATAAAGAGTAATGATAATGTTTATTTAAATGCATACACCCCCATATACTCAGTACATTCCCAAGTGTTGATCCACATATACGTCTATGTGCTACATTGTCTTATAACGTAGGTTCAAGTGCTCAGTACCAGCCTCGTCAGTGATTTCCGAGTACCTTTGTCTACATCTCCACAGTGGTGAATCCTCATGGTTCGAGGACCTATCTTCAGACATTTCAGTATTTTAGTAGATATATTGTTGCTTTCAGTTCAGTTTGAGTCAGTTGGGGGCCTGTCCCAATGGCTCTCTAGTCATGGAGTAGTAGAGGCTTTGTCAGACTAGTTAACAGATTGTTAGTATGTTGAGATTTCCAGTATTGTGGTTGTTTGGACCGAGTATTTTCTTCGTATTTCCTATCATTTGATATGACAGTACTAGTGTTTTGTTTATCTCATCTCAAAATAAGTTATTATAAGTAGCAATAGGCTCAAAGGGTTAGCTTGGGGCTACTTGTAGCCTTAAGCACTGTGTGATGCTTCGGGATGAGATTTCCGGGCGTTACACCTATGGACCTCTCTGATCATGAATTAACAAAAATACGGACCATTGAAGTATGTTAAGGTGGCGAAATGAGATTGCCAACTTTCAAAGGCCAATAATAGTCTAAGTCTGGGACCCCTTGACAAGCTTAAAGGACTGAATTAATCTTAGAAATTTTGCGGGGTCTTACAGTTTCTTGAGCTTCATGGGTGAAAGGAACCCATGAATCAATACTTTACATACCTTAGATGAAAGTTTGTTGAAGATTAACGGTGGAATCTCCTAGACGCAGAAACACTAGATGTAATTTACGGTTTAATAGTTTTACACTTTATATAATAAATAATCCTGAAATATTAGTAAGAACATAATGTGAGGCTATAGTAAAATTCTATTAGAAAATAAAAGAAAAGAATAGTAGAAAAATCAGGTGGTTAAATTTCCTAGATTCTACTTCCATTTACTATATTGTTTTAGAACATATTATAGGAAAATATAATAACCTAGCAGATTAACTAGGTAGACTAATAAAAGAAGACAACTAAGAATTTTTATTTCAGGATGTATACAGGCAAACACAAAGGAAAGGCAGAAACCTCATCCTCTCAAGACTATTTAAAGAAACTACTAAGAAATACTCATTATAGGCCACTAACAATGTTGGAACATCCAAAATTAGAAAGACTGATCTTCGGACCTCACAACCTCATCAGTTATGAGCCATCCAATTTGACTCTAAAACTTAGAACAAATGTAAGGGTGGACAAACCACAGATCTGCCTGATTGACAATTTATGGATTTCTTACAAAGACACCTAGAGACACTAGATATTTTATTTCAGTTCTAAATGCTTTAAGCTATTATTTTACTGAGAAAAATAGCACTAACATATTTAAATTTTATGTTGTTCTTAGGGGAAAGACACATGGAGTTTTTCAGACATGGATAGAGGTAATGGATTCTATAAGGAACTATACAACCCCTCTCAATAAATGCTTTAATGATTTAACAGAGGCACTAGATTATGCCCGCGGAAATCTAGGGCCAAACTATTACATTAACCCATCTCTAAGACCAAATATAAAAGAAGTTCCCCAATATAATATTAAAAAAGACACAGACAAAATTATATTTTGTGATCATTGTTCCTCCATGATTGAAGCTTTTAAAAGAAAAAATCACGCCAATGAAATTTTAAGACAACACAATGAAAACCTTATTAATGAAAAGGACAAATATTAGAACATATAAGTATTTTACAAGATCGTATAAAGATTCTTCATGTTGAATTATCACAACTGATTCAGCAAATTTATGAGACTCAAATAATCCCAAAGAGTTCTCCATCTTCTTCTAAAATGGATAAGAAAGGTGTGCATTCCCTAATGAATGTAGAAAGACCCACTGTATTAGGTAAAGATACAGCTAGTCCAGCTCAAACGGAAGCTAGTAAAGACTCCTCAAATCCATTAATGGGTGTGCATTCCCTAATAAATGTAGAAAAACCTACTGTATAGGGTAATAATACAGCTAGTCCAGCTCAAACGGTAGCTGGTAAAGACTCATCAAATTCGTTGACGGCTGACACTTTGCCAAAAAGTGTAGGGAGAATACTCCCAGCCAGTTTCAAGACCACAGGTACCCAGACAACAAACGAAGGAAGCTCTTCTAAGACTAGGAAAGGATTTTTATTAGGAAAAAAGAAAAATAAAAAATAAATATAGAAAAAATAGTAGTAGGCTCAGTAAAAAATTTGTTAGCAGAACAACTGCCCAAAGAAATAGCAATGAATCCAAAACCGCCGGAGCTAAGATCCAGAATTTCCTCAATTCTAAGATAAGAAATAAGATCACCCAGAACAGGAACAAGATTAGGACTATCAGATGGAGACAGTGAAGAGTATGATAGAGATTACAATTCGGCCACGGATCAATTTGCCCAAGACAAAGTGTAGATGATAATTCAGGAATGGATTTCGACTCAGAAGCGTTACACAATTTGGACACGTAAGCAATGGCGATATCTACGAAAAAACAAAATAAGAGACGTATGCAATGATATAATAGATGAATAAATGGGAAACAAATGAACGGAGGGGAGTTAAAATGGAAACATAACCATGTGACATTGGGGCCCACTCAACTTGCTAAAGTTTTATCAAGTTATTTGAAATAAGGATTTGAAGTCCACAAAAATGCCTGTAAATACCACCTTATGGATGACTTAAACACATATAGCTAGAGAGAAGTAAGAAAAAAAATAAAGAGTGAGAAAGTTCTTAGTTTGTTCATAAAGTTCTTAGTTTCAAAAGTTTGTTAAAAAGAGAGAGTGTGTGGAAAGTGTATATTGATCGTTACATAGATCATTGTATTTACTCCCTAGTTTATAAATTATGTTTGAATTATATCAAGTTCATATTTTCTTCCAGAAATGTTTTAATATTATAGATCTGGATAGTTGTGCGGACTACTGCCAGTTTTTCGATCTTGTAAAATTAGTAAATTACTTATTATTATGTATTTACTCGTAGATGTATTTTAAATACTATAGATCTGGATGGCCGTGCGGATTACCGCCAGTTTTTCGATCTTGTATTGTTGGTAAATTACTTATAAATATACCCCTAGTATATGGTTATTCTCTCAGTGTTTAGATATAACGATGGATTAATATGTAAATTCCTACAGAATTAAAAAAGTCTGCTAATGATTTGAAAGGACTGTTGTATCATCCCGGGGTGTGATTAAAGAAGTCATTGCTAAATACCTAAAATTGAAGAGAAATAGATAAACAGGGTATAAATAAAAAAAAATCAAAAAATCAAAAAGTTCAAAAATATATATATTTTATTTTATTTTATTGAGAGAAAATATATTTTGATCTTTATAACTTGTCTACTACACTGGACTAAGAATAACGAAGAAGAGAGTACTGAATAGGATTTACACCCTATTGTAGAACATCTGCTCTAACTGTGCTTTTATTTCTCATACCTATTTTTCTGCTTTAATTACTTGTTTCTTGTTCCAACTCCTTTTTATTATTGTGTTTATAATTATTATTATTATTATTATTATTATTATATGTTTATTATTGGTATCAGAGCCCGAAGATTCTAGGAGACATTAAAACATATGGTATCCAATTATATTTCTAGAATTCAGAAAAGAAGGCCTAGACCCTACGAAAAGGAGATAATATCAGATTCAGAGTATTATTGGGATATTCGTATATTATAAAATGTAAAAAAACTATATAAGATTTTGGTAGAACAAAGGCAGTTATACTTCCAACTTCTTGAACTTTCACCGGAACTAAGAGGACAGATCCATCAAGAAATAGAAAGAATAGATACTAGATTACCAGAATTACAAGTGCTAATGGAATATTATAGACACGAATTGAAGACCGAAGAAAGTTGGAAGAGGGTAAACGATATTTATCTAGCTTAATGAGAACACCTCATAGAAATACAAAATCCTTAGAAGAAATCGAGAGTAATTTGTATAGTTTATACATAGAATATAAAAGACTAAATAGTACAAAGGAAGATCTGAGAAGACTAGATAATCTAATCACCATAATATCTAGCTTAGAGTACGAATTGATAAAGCACCTCAAGTCTAGAAACAATTTTTAATGAAATGGCATCCATTTGCTAGAAATATAAGAATAAGATATTCGTATTTAAAAAAAAAAGAATACAAAGAGCAGAAAAAATAGAACTAGAATTAATCTTAAGTAATTATTTAAAAGTATTAACTACACTAGAATTGGATTTTTTAAAAGAATATATAAGCGCTTTAACATGGGAATTAGAAGGTATTAGAAATGATATAGAACGTTATAATAGAATAATAAAACATTATCGAGAACAAGGTAATAAATCACGGTATATGAAAATACATCCGTTTGCTAGACAAGTTCAAAGACCATTCAATTACTTATATAAAAACTTAAAACATTTTAACAGAATTCTAAAAAAGGAACAAAATTTAATAGAAGAAATAAGAATTGTAGAATCAATAGATTTCCCAGAAGCAATTATATTTTTCGACCGCGAAAAAACTTTTAGGCTGTGTAGACCACTTAATCCTGCTAAAAAATAAATTAGAACAGATTGAATATTGTATAGATTATTGGAATATAAGATTAAAATCAATTAGAGAAGAATGCAATAGAGAGACTTTTTGGCTAGGATAAGAACATTACAATAGATTCCTTCAAGAAAATAGAATATCTAGATTTACAATTAAAAGCAGAAAAGAGACATAGACCAATAAAAGATGATTCATTAATTAAATATAATTTTGGTAACGGAGAATATATTTTGGACGGAGAAGATTCTCAACTAAATATTATTACAAATCTCATAATAAATCTAGGAGAAGCAGTACAAAGAGAAGACAGTAAAATACTAAAAACTCTAGAAGTATTTGAAAACCTACAAATTAAACAAAAGAAACTGTTAGATAAAATAGAACAGAACTTCGATTTCCTAAAATATCAACAATTAGAACTAGAAAGAAAAATTAAAGTAATAACAAATAAGGTTATAAATTTTCTTAGTATAAATAACATAGAAAAAGAATAAAAAGATATACGTAAAGAAATTAGTCAACTAAAAGAAATAACCCTCTCATGAATAACATCCCTATAAATGATCAACTCTACTTAGCAATATTACAGAAAGCGGCACAAATTCAACCAAATCCCGAAGGATTATCAGATCATCAACCAAAGGGAAAAACAGACTCCACAATAATAAAACAAAATAATATTATAATATTACTACTATTAGAACTTAATAAAAATCTAGAAAATGAAATCGAAGAAAAAGTTCAGCTAGAACAACAAGCTAAAAAAGAGAAAGCTCAAATCGAACAACAAGCTAGTCTAGAAGAATTAATAGAACAACTAAAGAAAGTAGAATTAACTCCTCAAAAGAAGAAAGAAAAGCTAAACTATACTAAGAAAGATGTGCATTCCCTAATGAATGTAGAAAGACCCACTATATTGGGTTAAAGTACAGCCAGTCCAGCTCAAATGGTAGCTGGTAAAGATTCCTCAAATTCGTTAATGGGTGTGCATTCCCCAATGAATGCAGAAAGACCTACATTATCGGGTAATGATACAGCTAGTCCAGTTCAAACGGTACCTGGTAAAAACTCGTCAAATCCGTTGACGGCTGACACTTTGCCAAAAAGTGTAGGGAGAATACTCCCAGCCAGTTTCAAGATCACAGGAACCCAGACAACAGACGAAGGAAGCTCTTCCAAGACTAGGAAACGATTTTTATTAGGAAAAAAGAAAAATAAAAAAATAAGTATAGAAAGAATAGTAGTAGACTCAATAAAAATTTTTTAGCAGAACAACTGCCCAAAGAAATAGCAATGAATCCAGAACCGCCGGAGACAAGATCCAAAATTTCCTCAATTCCAAGAGAAGAAATAAGATCACCCAGAATAGGAATAAGATTGGGACTATCAGATGGAGACAGTGATGAGTATGATATTGATTACAATTTAGACCCGGATCAATTTGACCAAGACCTAAGTGTAGACGATGATTTAGGAATGATTTTTGACTCAGAAGCGTTACACAATTTGGACACGTAAGCAATGACGATATCTACAAAACGACAAAATAAGACAGTATGCAATGATATAATAGATGAATAAATGCAAAACAAATCGACGGAGGGGATTTAAAGTGGAAATATAATCGTGTGATTGTGGGGCCCACTCAACTTGCTAAAGTGTTATCAAGTCATTTGAAATAAGGATTTGAAGTCCACAAAAATGCCTATAAATACCACCTTATGGATGACTTAAACACATATAGCTAGAGCGAAGTGAAAGAAAAATCATGAGTGAGAAAGTTCATAGTTTGTTCATAAAGTTCTCAGTTTTAAAAGTTTGTTAAAAAAAAAGAGTGTGTGTGGAAAGTGTATATTGATCTCTTATTCCTTCATTCCTGTAGCTTTAGCTTTCAGGGGACTCCCGAATGGGAAACCTCACTTCTTCCTTAAGACATGTAAGTAGTCGTTACATAGATCATTGTATTTTCTCCCTAGTTTGTAAATTATGTTTGAATTATATCATGCTCATATTTTCTTCTAGAAGTGTTTTAATATTATAGATTTTGATAGTCGTGCAGACTACCACCAGTTTTTCGATCTTGTAAAATTAGTAAATCACTTATTATTATTTATTTACTCATAGATGTGTTTTAAATACTATAGATCTGGATGGTTGTGCGGATTACCGCCAGTTTTTCGCTCTTGTATTGTTGGTAAATTACTTATAAATATACCCCTAGTATATGGTTATTTTCTCAGTGTTTAGCTATAACGATGGATTAATCTGTAAATTCCTAGGGAATTTAAAAAGCCTGTTAATGATTTGTAAGACCTGTTGTATCATCCCGGGGTGTGATTAAAGAAGCCATTGCCAAATACCTAAAATTGAAGAGAAAGAGATGAACAGGGTATAAAAAAAATCAAAAAATCAAAAAATGCAAAAAAAAATATATTTTATTTTGTTGGGAGAAAAATATATTTTGATCTTTATAACTTGTCTAATACACTGGACTAAGGATAACGAAGGAGGGAGTACTGAGTAGGATTTACACCATATTGTAAAACATCCTCTCTAACTCTGCTTTTATTTCTCATACCTACTTTTCTGCTTTAATTACTTGTTTCTTGTTCCTACTCCTTTTTATTATTGTGTGTTTATTATTATTATTATCTTTTTATTATTGGTATTAGAGCCCGAAGATTCTAGGAGACATTAAAACATATGGTATCTGATTATATTTCTAGAATTCAGAAAAGAAGGCCTAGACCCTACAAAAAGGAGACAATTTCAGATTCAGAGTATTATTGGGATATTCGTATATTAGTAAAAGACTATAAAAAACTATATAAGATTTTGGTAGAACAAAGGCAGTTATGCTTCCAACTTCTTGAACTTTCACCGTAACTAAGCGGACAGATCCATCAAGAAATAGAAAGAATAGATACTAGATTACCAAAATTACAAGTGCAAATAGAATATTATCGACACGAATTGAAGAGCGAAGAAAGTTGGAAGAGGATAAGCGATATTTATCTATCTTAATAACAACACTTATACAAAATTGATTGAAGAAATCGAGAATAATTTGTATAGTTTATACTTAGAATATAAAAGACTAAATAGTACAAAGGAAGATATGAGAAGACTAGATAATCTAATCACCATAATATCTAGCTTAGAGTACGAATTGATAAAGCACCTCAAGTCTAGAAACAATATTTAATGAAAAGGCATCCATTTACTAGAAATATAAGAATAAGATATTGGTATTTAAATAAAGAAATAATACAAAGAGAAGAAAAAATAGAACTAGAATTAATCTTAAGTAATTATTTAAAAGTATTATCTATACTAGAATTGGAATTTTTAAAAGAATATATAAGTGCTTTAACATGGGAATTAGAAGGTATTAGAAATGATATAGAACCTTATAATAGAAGAATAAAACATTATAGAGAACATGGTAAAATAGCCATTTCTTTAGGATAAATCATGGTATATGAAAACACATCCGTTTGCTAGACAAGTTCAAAGACCATACAATTACTTATATAGAAACTTAAAATATTTTAAAAGAATTCTAAAAAAGGAACAAAATTTAATAGAAGAAATAAGAATAGTAGAATCAATAGATTTGCCACAAGCAATTATATTTTCCGACCGCGAAAAACTTTTAGGCTGTATAGACCGCTTAATCCCGCTAAAAAATAAATTAGAACAGATTGAATATTGTATAGATTATTGGAATATAAGAATAAAATCAATTAGAGAAGAATGCAATAGAGAGACTTTTTGGCTAGGATAAGAACATTACTATAGATTCCATCAAGAAAATAGAATATCTAGATTTTCAATTAAAAGCAGAAAATTGACATAGATGAATAAAAAATGATTCATTAATTAAATGTAATTTCGGTAACGGAGAACATATTTTGCACGGAGAATATTCTCAACTAAATATTATTATAGATCTCATATTTAAACAAAGAGAAGACAGTAAAATACTAAAATTCTAGAATTATTGGAAAACCTGCAAATTAAACATAAGAAACTATTCGATAAAATAGAACAGAACTTTGATTTCTTAAAAAATCAACAATTAGAACTAGAAAGAAAAATTAAAGTAATAAAAAATAAGGATATAAATTTTCTTAGTATAAATAACATAGAAAAAGAATTAAAAGAAATACGTAAAGAAATTAGTCAACTAAAGGAAATAAGCCTCTCATGAATAATATCCCTATAAATGATCAACTATACTTAGCAATATTACAGAAAGCGGCACAAATTCAACCAAATCCTAAAGGATTATCAGATCATCAGCCAAAGGAAAAAAGCCTCTCATGAATAATATCCCTATAAATGATCAACTCTACTTAGCAATATTATAGAAAGCGGCACAAATTCAACCAAATCCCGAAGGATTATCAGATCATCGGCCAAAGGAAAAAACAGACTCCACAATAATAAAATAAAATAATATTATAATATTACTACTATAGAACTTAATAAAAATCTAGAAAAAGCAATCAAAGAAAAAGTTTAGCTAGAACAACAAGCTAAAAAAGAGAAATCTCATATTGAACAACATGCTAGTCTAGAAGAATTAATAGAACAACTAAAGAAAGTAGAATTAACTCCTCAAAAGAAGAAAGAAAAGCTAAACTA
Source organism: Capsicum pubescens (assembly GCA_030864215.1). Classification (NCBI taxonomy): domain Eukaryota; kingdom Viridiplantae; phylum Streptophyta; class Magnoliopsida; order Solanales; family Solanaceae; genus Capsicum; species Capsicum pubescens. Next base: position 212,243,317 of record CM061542.1, read on the forward strand.
TACTAAAAAATCATAGACCTTTTTTCAGCATCCCTAAGCAGACCAAGATCAGGTTTTACCCAAAATAGTTTAACAAATAATGTGCTATCTAAAATAATAAATAGACCAAAAATGACTCCAAGACAGTAGGTAGAAGAAATTTTAGATGTAGATAAAGATAAAAAACTTTTTCAACAAAAAAAATTAAAATTAATAAGTTCTAAGACACTATATAATGAAGGAATGTTTTCAATGACACAATTATATAAACATTATAGAGAAGAACAATTATGCGTAATTGGTAAAGATAGCGCTAGTATAAATCTAATAAGTTCAGAATCTTTAAGACAAATTGCCAAGTCAAACGTGAGCCTCATGCACATGGGACTCATAGTAGTAGGCCTAAAAGGACTAACCAGAAAAAATCTAGGAACCAAAGTATTAGTTACAATCTATGATAATAGATGGTCATACTCAAAAAAATCTATAATTGGAATAACAGAAGTAGACTTGTCAACAAATGAAAGACTTTTTTATTGTAGTCCAGAGTATATGATAAATTCTCAAGAATTTGGAATATATATATAAAGATAGATATCCAGACTAAAGGATATGAAGAAATGAATAATGAAAATAATTTACTAATATGTGTAAGATTTATAGGAAAACTCGCCACTAATAGTAGTACAAAATTTAAACTTAGAATAGATGATGTAGTAAGTTTAATGGGAAATAAGGGTATTAAATTAATGAAACCCCTAAAGATAAATTCAGAAAACTATGCAGGACTAGAATGGAGCTTTGAAAAATTTACTAAGAAAGAAATACTAAAGCCAATCGATCATTTAATGTATATAAATACTAAAGGAGAAACTTCAGTAAGATTCACAGACTACCAATATACAAATGAAAAAGAAACTGATGAAGAAATTGAAGAATGTGAAAATACTAGTTTTATGAATATAGAAATATTAGAAGAAGACTTTGAAGTGAATAAAGCTATAACAAAAGCAGAAGCCCTATACGAAATAAATAACGACAAAAAATTCAAATGTATAAGCTGTAAAATGGGAAATCTTAATCTTGCCAAAGCTAAAGAACATTTTGTAAATTGTGAGCTAAGAAAAGATAATTATGGTTATACACATAAAAAAGAATGAAAAGGCAAAGACTCAAAATCGATTTATAGTATAGACAAAAAGTATATAAGAATTTATGAAAAGTGTGGCAAGTACTGCAAGCCCTTGCCAGAGAACAATCAGAATGCAAAGATTAAATATAACAACAGGAAATTTACCAAGATATAGGGTATTTAGAATAAACCCAGACACTCAAGTTGAACAAGGCATAAAACCTAGAGGAAAAAGAATGTCATTAGAAGAACCCATTAGATTATAAGAAGGTGATAATAAAGGAAAAATTTTAAACTTACCAGCTCATGATCCCCAGGCATGGAATAATGTAATAGACATGTGAAAAAATGTAGTTGTAGCATACTACATACTACATACAACATATACATGGGAATCAAGAATCAAATACAGAAATTATGTATAGATATTTAGAAATATTTCTGGGAGAAAGTACTAAAGCAATTTGGGAAGCCTATAAGACATTATTCCCACAAGATTTTCAGGAATTAATAGAACTAGGTTCAAATCCATACAATATTGTAAACAAAGTAAATACTCTACTAACAGGAGAAGATCCCAATAGTGGATTAGTTGTATTGCAGTAAAATGCCCTAATAAATTTAGAACAACTAAGTATTAATAATTGGTCAAGGATTGAAGAATTTCTAAATGACTACTTCTATTATTGTACAATTAGTGGGAACTCATTTGTAGAGACCCGAGACTACCCCCTAGTCGTCACACGGTGCTTACGACCCCGAAGGACCACAAGCTAACCCATGAATGATATCTGCTGTGAGCACTGAATAATAATACTATAATTAATGTAGAAAATATGTTGAAATTCCATAAGTTTCAAAACATCTGAAATACTGATAAAATATAACATCTGTAAAATTGAATACTGTTTTAAAATCTAGTCTGAAAAGCCTCTAACTGAATTTTTTTGAAAGTGGAGTTGATGGTATAATCCCCCAACTAACTCAATCTACTGAACTACTACATCTACTAAAAATATGAAATAATAGAATATCCTCGAATGATGAGGATTCACTGCTAAATCTACTGCTGCTGGCTGAATCTGAATCTACTATGCGTGGTCGGGAACCTGAGCGTCCGAACCTATGATATAAAACATCATAGCACAGGAAAGTATGCGTTAGTACGTGGAAATATACTGGTATGCTAGAGGAGGTAAGGCTGAATGCAAGGGTTCAAATGCATAAATAGTAACTGACTCAATGATATAGAATAACTGAATATGAGTACGTGGATAACTGAATTACCAAGACTGATTGACTGTGTTTGACAGTCCTAATTTTATTGAACTGAATTGAGTTATGAACTGGAGACTGAAATTGTAGGAGGTAATCATCTAACCGACATGTCCTAAATCTGAACTGATAGGGGTCTAACCTGTAACCCCAGTTGGAAGGGTGCTAATACCGTACCACGGGTACTAACACTAGAAAACCAGGATGCCAAGTCTAACTGATGGGTGACACCTGGGTGGAGCCAAGCCTAATTTGACGGGTGACCCCTGGGAGGAGTCAAGCCTAGTCTAACGGGTGACTCCTCATCCTGCACTGGATACACAGTTCTAGAGTATAGGGATTTCTACTAACGACTCTGCCTATCTGATGGGGAAACCATCATCCCTACTCTCGCTCGGTGCTGAATCCTACTCCCAACTGAAAGACACTGAACTGAGTATACTGGACTAGAATGAGACCGAGTTTATTGAGTTTTCCTAAGTTTTGTAATTGACTGAGTTCTACTAAGTTCTGTAATAGACTGAGAGTATTGATTCTGACATGACTGATACTATTCTGTAACTGAAACTGGCTCTAGGTAAACAACTAAATTGTCAGGTATTAAATACCCCCAGGACTCGATAGCATAAAATAAAGGCATCACATGATCTTGCAAAGCATAACAATATACACATGCTCATATATCATCTATAGAGATATTTTATCAAACACTTGTAGGGCATAAGCTTGTTCATATACTAACATGTCATGATTTCATCACTTTATTCACATGGACATTCTATCAAAAACTTGGGGAGCACAACTTCATGCATATTATCATGGATAACATATAAACATGGCAACTACAATGCCCAACTTACAATTCCATGGGTTTATCATGCAATTCATATAATTCCTCATAAAATACTAATCTAATTTCATGAATCATATAATAATCATGGATTAAAACCCAATTAACATCATAGACAAATTAATCACTTTATAAATTTAAGGGTCCATCAAGATAATCACATATTTGTTGTACATGCTATTTAATTTCATGAAACTTGCATTTAAATCATGGATTAGAACCCAACTAATATTATAAACATGAATTCAATCTAATTCAAATATGGGAATCATAAGTATATCATCTATGTACTTTGAAAAAGGATTCTTGGACTTCATGGGTGAAAGGGACGCATGAATCAACATCTAACATACCTTAATTTGTGAGATTCTTGAAGTTCTTGAAGGATTTCTTGGGGTTGACCTTGATTTCTTGAACTAGGGTTTTGCCCTTTGAGAGAGAATGGCTTGCTTCTTGAGAAAATAGTGAATTAATGAGCAATTTATGCTCTTTTAGGGTTTGATTGTGTGTTTAGGCTGACTGGGAGTGAGGGAAAAATACCTTAGTGCCCTCAAAATAAAAACTTAGAACTAACTAAAAATCCCAATTTTGTATACTGGCGCGACGCAGCGCTATTGCGCTGTGTCACTAGAGACTGACGATTGGAAACTGGGTTGATGGTGTGACGCGACGGCCATTGCAGTGCCTCACTGGTTGCAAATTTTCCCTTTGGCGCGACGCGCCATGATCACGGAGTCACACTGGAAAGTGACAATTGGGAACAAGGCTAGTGGCACGGTATGGTGGTATCGCATTGTCTCATTGGAAAATGACAATTGCCATTTGGACTACCTCCGTGATGCGCTGGAGTACCAGGTGGTACACTGTCTTACTAAAATGGCTCTAACTCTTCGCCCGGGTGTTGAATTTGGGAAAATTTTGTATCGATGGAAATCTTATTCAATTTCCCACGCAATGAAAAGTCAAAAGCTTGAAAATTCCTCATGTATAAAAGTTTATTCATATTTAAAGCAAGTCTTTGATATTTTTGGGACAAATTTAAGTTAGGTAAAAGTATGGGGTGTTACAATATCTCCCCCTTGGGAACATTCATCATTGAATGAGACTGATTAAGCTGAGGACTGCTGATAGACTAAGTTTATACGCTGGACATGCATATCTAATGCATGGAATACATGGATGAACTGATTAATAAAGTCGTGAATGAATATGCAATGATAACTGATTGTAAGATTATGACTGTAACTGAACATGGAACTGAGTAGATCTAAGGAAGACTATTACCTTAAGATGAGAACACTGATAAGCCTAAGATCATTTACCGAACATGTATGAATGGGAACATGAGAACATGAATGTGTCTGAAATGTGATACGCGAACTGAATATCATGAACTGAATTGAGCCCTTGAGTAGATAGCTTACTGCTAAGATTGGAACTAGAGGGTCAACTATGAGGACCCATTACTCTACTGGATTCATTATGTGAAGAGAAAATGGAAGTTTTAGAACATGATAGCTCGGGGGTTATAGTGCATCTCCCTCTTGGGAAACTATGTCCCTTGAGAATGCTGACTTGGCTGAGATATTAAGAAAAAGCATGAGACGATGCACGAGGCACCTACGAATTGAATTGTGATTGAATATCTGGGATCTTAAACTAGGGCATGATACATGAACTAGGCTAAACCCAAAACTACTAGGATGTTCCACTTTGGTATAGTACGACTAGATGGAAGGATGGAAAACCATCCAAATTTATCAGCCTGATTGCTAAACTGAATTGTTGGCTTTACGGACCAAATCATACTCAAAACTTATACTTAACTGGAGCATCTCTTGACACTCTTTCTATAAAGTTCTATTGACTTTAGGGAGCAAGGAAATCTTGGTATGGCCTGAATGAGACATAAAAAATCACAACGTGGCTAAATTTTTGTAATATAAGGCGAGGCCTACAAAACATCACCTAAAATAGAGTGACTAATCCTTATGTACTGCCGCTACAAATGTTCAAGCTTAAATATATTTCTCGAATACTCTCTCAACTATGCCCTCCACCTTAACACAATTCTTCACCTGAGACTACTAAAAATATTGACATGGTCACTGAGCACGAATGCGTAAACATACTAACTTATTTGATTAACTAGATGACTGGTAACTGAATATTGGTCATGTAAGATTGAACTGTACTTAACCTGAATAACTGGACTGAAACTATAAAGTACTATGCCTATGAGTTAAGGACTGGCTGAGGAGCGTGAGGTAACTGAGCATAAATTCGTGGGAATGGTATTATCTAGGAATGTAAGACTAAGAGCATAACATGATTATAAAATACCGAGATACTGACAATTGAATAACTGGTAGCTGTACGCTTTTGTCAAGCAAACCTAAAACGGGACTGAGTTTGGATCTGAATGCCGACTGAGACTGTGACTGAGTTCTGATAGCTACATGATGGGGACTAGCACAAATTGAGGATCTAAATGTGCACTCCCATTCTGCATTTTCTCAACTTCTTATCCCAGGAAGAATTCTGATTTCTCCTTCAATAACTAAATACAACCTCTTGCTAGCTATTTGCCCGTACACTAACATAACTTTCGATCCTATCTTCATAACTACAGCTTCGGGTAAAACATGCATGCACCAATCATTCCTTAATCATGAAACATCTACCCTACTCTCTGCTTTCTAAGGAATTTCTCATCACTACATTATTTCATAAGGAAAGTTCACTGAAGGACTAAAACATAGGGGCCTGAAGCATGAATGGACACTATACTGAATTTGACACTTAACTGAGGCCTGAGGAATAGAACATCAACATCACAGACTTTATCAAAAAATCTAAACTGAGGGTATACATGAAGAAATCTAAATTTAGCTGATCATTAGGAGCATAGCATAAGTCATTGGAGCTTCTGTATTCATGGATCATGATTCGTAATACCGAGGAAAATGGAACTCCTTATACTAGAAACTGTAAACGTATATGATTTTTGATAATGTGCACGAATAGGAACTATGATCATAGAGATGACGTGTAAGGCATGAGTATATATCGTGATAGCTGAAGTGTAAAACTTTGCACTGAGTTAAGGATGAGTTGGGCATCAACCTCTCCCACTGCTTCTCTACACATACTGACATTACTATAAAAATCTGAAAGTCTGACATGGTTACTTGTTCTTCCATCTCCCCCTTAGCTTAAAGTCATTATTTTAAGTCTGTGAATCCCTTAATAAACTCTAAATCGAGTTGATACCACTTTACTCTAGAGTCTAAGATATGGCAATGCTCATAAACACTAAACTCATTCTGAAGGACTACTCCTGATAATGTAAGGTCCACTGCTAGTACTTCCTTCTGATATATGATTCTTAGCTATCCATTTCCCCAAAAATCATCATATAACAACCTCAACACTGACTAACTTAGAATCCTCAACTTTTCTTTCTACTTGTTCAATCTAGAGATTCAAACTTAAATCAGCTGAAAATGAGGTACTACCCCTTCATTCAAGGACTGGTTCATCAAGAAACTGAAATGTAATGGCTCTATTAATAAAATTAACCAAAGAAATTTTCAGAAATACTGTAATCTAGCAATTCCTGTATACTCGTCTGGCTGGAATAGATTTTCCCACTGAGGTAAGTACTAAGAAAGGTTCGGTTAAGATTTCTAGTTGGACTTTAAAGTTGTCTTTTATGCAAGGAGTTACACAAGATAAAGAAGCTCCTGGATCTAATAGGGCATGAATATGTAAATAGAACTAGGTTCAAACCCATACAATTTTTTAAATAAAGTACATACTCTACTAACATGAAAAGATCCCAATAGTGGATTAGTAGTATTGCCACAAAAAGACCTAATAAATTTAGAACAACTAAGTATTAATAATTGGTCAAGGGTTAAAGAATATCTAAATGACTACTTTTATTATTGTACAATTAGTGGGAACTCGTTTGATCAGACTCTGGGAGCTAGATTATTTAATAAATTACTAGGGGCTCTAGGAAGAGAGATAGAAGAAAAATAGTCCAAAAGAGAAGGAGTAATACAAAACCAAAACAACCAATGGTCAATAGGACAAAGAATACAACATGTAATGGATATATTACAAGAAAAATGTACAAATATACAGATACAAAAACAATTAAAAAGAAGTGATACATATTTTTGTAAAAACATATATACTACACAACATTATGACCAAGATTATAAAAACAAAAAATATAAAAAGGCATATAAAAAAGACTATCGCCCTGGGAAGAAATATTACTTAAGAAGATCAAACGCAAGAAAGCCATACCTAGATAAGAATAAACATGTAAGAAAATATAACACCAGTAGAACCTACAAAAATAAATTAGAATGTTTTACTTGCGGGAGGATAGAGCACTTAGCAAATACTTGTCCAAAAAGAAATACTAGTAGATCTAGAAATACACAATTAATAGAATTGTAAATGAAAATTTGATAAATGTAGATGAATATATGTCAGATAATGAAAGTATATACTCCATCAGGAGTATGAAAGTTTTTGAAGAAGAAAAAGATAAATTTGATTCTTCAGATTCTGGAGAAGAGGAATTTATAAATGAAATAAGATTAGAAAAGACGAACTCAGACTATCATTATTTAGTAAATTTGATAGAAGAATGTTAACATGAATTTGAAGAAGGAAAAAGATTAGACAATAACCAGTATTGTTTCTGTAAATGGTTTCCAAGTAAAAACAAAAGGGAAAAAAGTAGGAAATGCTATAAGGAAAGATGAATAAAATGTATAGGAAAAACCTCAGAAACCCTAGAAATTTCAAAATCAACAAATAATTTAAATAATTTCTACACAAAGGAACCAATAACCAGAACAACAGAAGATAGAATATTGGAGTTAGAAGAAAGACTAAAAAGATTAGAGATAAGAGTATACAGTAAAAAGATAATTAAAGAAGAAGATTTAGTAGAGGTAGAATTATTAAATACATCTGTTGAAAATAATAAAGATAAACAGAAAAAATCAATGAAGATATCATTTGAAGGAATGGTTTGTAATGAAGAAAAGAAAATTAGTACAGTTAAAGTTTTAGCAAGAATAAAAATTCAAGACTATGAGTTCGAGACATTAGCTATAGTTGATTCAGGATGTACAAAAAATATTTTAAATAGTAGAATTTTACCATCAAAATTAATTAAAAATTTGCCAAAACCTCAATAATTCATGCAAATGGACGGAACCCATAATACCTATATAGACTATACACCAAAAACAAATGTAAGTTTTATTAATACTTGTGAAAAATTCTACCAACCATCATATAAACTCACTGGAATACTAGTTAGAGATTTAAACATAAAAGCAAACTTTGTCTTAGGACTAGATTTTATGATACAAAATAATGGTGGATGTTTTGTTACAAAAAATTGGGTAATATTCGCTAGCAATATCACCCACTCACCAGTACTGACACAACCCCTACTAACAAAATAGTGTTTCCCTAAAGATAAGACAAAAGAAAGAATCAAAACATCAAATGATCAAATAAAACCAAAAAAAACTCTAGAATGTGATAAAGGAAAAAAATTGTACTTGTAAGGATAATAAAAAGGTAACAATGTATGAGGAATTACAAGATCTATTAACAATAGAAGAAATAGAAAAATATTACACTTTAATAGAAATAGATATAAAATTATATAATTTTAGGAAAGGTATACAACAGATAGGGGTAATCAAAGATAAAAAAGACCTAGATAAAATAATACAAATTCTAGACAAACTAGTGATAATTGGAGAAAAACCCTTGCAACAATGGGACTCCAATCAAGTTACCTGCACACTAGAAATAATTAATCCAGAATATACTATAAAAACAACATCTATAGAAGCTACAAATGAAGACCTTAAAGACTAAGAAATACAAATAAAAGAGCTACTATAATTAGGGATAATTAGAAGATCCAAATCAAGACATAGATCAACAACTTTCATAGTAAGAAACCATAGTAAAATAGTAAGAGAAAAAGCTAGAAAGGTAATAAATTACAAAACATTAAATGATAATATTGTAATGGATGGGTATAAGTTACCAGACAAAACAGAATTAATAAACAAAATATAAGGAAGAAAAATATTTAGTAAATTTGATTGTAAATTAAGATAATGGCAGATTAAGATGCATGAAGATAGTATAGAATGGACAACCTTTACATGTCCAAAAGGACATTTTGAGTGGCTGGTTATGCCATTCGGACTAAAGACAGCTCCTCCAATTTTCTAAAGAAAAATGGATAGTATTTTTAGAAACTATAAAAACTTTGTATTGGTTTAAGTAGATGATATTCTAGTCTTTAATAATAATATGAGAGAACATTTACAACAAATCTTTAAATTATTTGTAGATAATGGAATAATAATAAGTAGAAAGAAAATGGGATTATGTAAAAACAGTATTAATTTTTTAGGAGTAGTTATTGGAGATGGACGAATAAAACTACAACCACACATAGCTAAAAAAAGTCTTAGAAATGTCAGATAGATTAGATAAAACCAAAGATTTAAGAAATTTTTTAGGACTACTAAACTATGCTAGATCTTTTATTAAAGACTTAGGAAAAGTAGCAAGACTGTTATATTCTAATAAAGGATCAACAGGCAAAAAGACCTTTAATACTGAAGACATAAAATTAGTCCAACAACTTAAGCTCATGCTCCAAGATATCCTAGCCTTAACACTACCCTTAGAAATAAATTATCTAATAGTAGAGACAGATGAAAACCTTCGCGGATAGGAGCAATATTAAAGGCAAAATCCAATAAATATAGTGACAAAAAGGATGAAAAATGTATGCTTATTCAAGTGGAAAATATAAAGAAAAGGGAAATTTAAATAGCATAGACGCAGAAACACTTGCAGTAATTTATGATTTAAATAGTTTTTAACTTTATAAATTAAATAAGCCTGAAATATTAGTAAGAACAGACTGTGAGGCTATAGTAAAATTCTATCAGAAAATAAAAGAAAAGAATAGTAGTTAAAGGAGGTGGTTAAATTTCCTAGATGCCACTTTCATTTAAAATATTATTTTAGAACATATTAAAGAAGAAGATAATAATCTAGCAGATCAACTAAGTAGACTAATAAAAGAAGACAACTAACAATTTTTCTTTCAAGATGTATACAGGCAATGACAGATGAAAGGCAGATGCCTCATACTCTCAAGACTATTTAAATAAACTACTAAGAAACACTCATTACAGGCCACTAACAATGTTGGAACATCCAAAATTGTAAAGACCGATCTTCGGACCTCACAACCTCATCAGTTATGAGCCATCCAATTTGACTCTCAAACATAGACCATATGTAAGGGTGGACAAACCACAGATCTGCCTGATTGACAATTTATGGATTTCTTACAACAAGACACATAGAGAAACTAGATATTTTATTTCAGTTTTAAATGCTTTAAGCTATTATTTTACTAAATAAAATAACACTAACAAATTTAAATTTTATGTTGTTCTTAGGGGAAAGACACAGAGAGTATTTCAGACATGGATAGAGGTAATGGATTCTGTAAAGGACTATACAACCCCTCTCTATAAATGCTTTAATGATTTAAAAGAGGCACTAGATTATGCCCGCGAAAATCTAGGTCCAAACTATTATATTACCCCAACTTTAAGACCAAATATAAAAGAAGTTCCCCACTATAATATTAAAAAAGACACAGACAAAATTATATTTTGTGATCATTATTCCTCCCTGACTGAAGCTTTTAAAAAACTAAATCACGCCAATGAAGTTTTAAGACAAGATAATGAAAACCTTATAAATGAAAAAGGACAAATATTAGAACATATAAGTATTTTACAAGATCGTATAAAGATTCTTCATTTTGAATTATCAAAACAGACTCAACAAATTTATGAGACTCAAATAATCCCAAAGAGTTTTTCCATCTTCTTCAAAAATGGATAAGAAAGGTGTACATTCCCTAAAGAATGTAGAAAGAACCACTATCTCTGGTAAAGATACAGTTAGTCCAGCTCAAACGATAGCTGGTAAAGACTCCACAAATCCATTAATGGGTGTGCATTCCCCAATGAATGTAGAAAGACCTATTGTATCGGGTAATAATACAGCTAGTCCAGCTCAAACGGTAGCTGGTAAGAACTCATCAAATCCGTTGACGGCTGACACTTTGCCAAAAAGTGTAGGGAGAATACTCCCAGCCAACTTCAAGATCAAAGGTACCCAGACAATAGACGAAGGAGGCTCTTCCAAGACTAGGAAAGGATTTTTATCAGGAAAAAAGAAAAATGAAAAAAGAAATATAGAAAAAATAGTAGAACACTCAATAAAAAAATTGTTAGCAGAACAACTACCCAAAGAAATAGCAATGAATCCAGAACCGCCGGAGCCAAGATCTAAAATTTCCTTAATTCCAAGAGAAGAAATAAGATCACCTAGAATAGAAACAAGATTGGGACTACCAGATGGATATAGTTACGAGTATGATCGAGATTACAATTTGGCCATGGATTAATTTGCCCAATACCCAAATGTAGATGATGATTCAGGAATGGATTTCAACTCAGAAACGTTACACAATTTGGATACGTAAGCAATGACGATATCTACAAAAAGAAAAACTAAGAGACATATGCAATGATAAATAGATCAATAAATGGAAAACAAATGGACGGAGGAGAGTTAAAGTGAAAACATAACCATGTGACTGTGGGGCCCACTCAACTTGCTAAAGTTTTATCAATTTATTTGAAATAAAGATTTGAAGTCCACAAAAATACTTATAAATACCACGTTATGAATGACTTAAAGACATATAGCTAGAGAGAAGTGAGAGAAAAATCAAGAGTGAGAAATTTCTTAGTTTGTTCATAAAGTTCTTAGTTTCAAAAGTTTGTTCGAAAAAAAGAGTGTGTGAAAAGTGTATATTGGTCTCTTATTCCTTCATTCTGGTAGCTGTTAGCTTTCAGGAGACTCCCGAAAGGGAAACCTCACTTCTTTCTTAAGACATGTAAGTAGTCATTACATAGACCATTGTATTTTCTTCCTAATTTGTAAATTACGTTTTAATTATTTCAAGTTCATATTTTCTTCCAAAAGTGTTTTAATATTATAGATCTGGATAGCCGTGCAGACTACCGCCAGTTTTTCGATCTTGTAAAATTAGTAAATTACTTATTATTATGTATTTACTCGTTGATGTGTTTTAAATACTATAGATCTAGATGATCGTGTGGATTACCGCCAATTTTTCTATCTTGTATTGTTGGTAAATTACTTATAAATATACCTCTAGTATATGGTTATTCTCTTAGTGTTTAGCAATAACGATGGATTAATCTGTAAATTCCTAGGGAATTAAAAAAGTCTGCTAATGATTTTAAAAGACTGTTGTATCATCCCGGAGTGTGATTAAAGAAACCCTGTTCATCTCTTTCTCTTTAGTTTTAGGTATTTAACAATGGCTTCTTTAATCACACCCCGAGATGATACAATAGTCCTTTCAAATCGTTAACAGTCTTTTTTAATTCCCTAGGAATTTATATATTAATCCATCATTATTGCTAAACATGAGAGAATAACCATGTACTAGGGGTATATTTATAAATAATTTACCAACAATACAAGATTGGAAAACTGGCAGTAATCCGTACGACCATCCAAATCTATAGTATTTAAAACACATCTATGAGTAAATACATAGTAATAAGTAATTTACTAATTTTACAAGATCGAAAAACTGGCGGTAGTCCGCATGGCTATCCAGATCTATAATATTAAAACACTTGTGGAAGAAAATATGAACTTGATATAATTCAAACATAATTTACAAACTAGGGAGAAAATACAATGATCTATGTAACGACTACTTACATGTCTTAAGGAAGAAATGAGGTTTCCCTTTCGGGAGTCTCCTGAAAGCTAACAGCTACCGGAATGAAGGAATAAGAGACCAATATACACTTTACACACTCTTTTTTCTAACAAACTTTTGAAAATAAGAACTTTATGAACAAACTAAGAACTTTCTCACTCTTGATTTTTCTCTCACATCTCTCTAGCTATATGTCTTTAACTCATCCATAAAGTGGTATTTATAGGCATTTTTGTGGACTTCAAATCCTTATTTCAAATGACTTAATAAAACTTTAGCAAGTTGAGTGGGCCTCATAGTCTCATGGTTATGTTTCCACTTTAACTCTCCTCCACCCATTTGTTTCCCATTTATTCATCTAATTTATCGTTACATAAGTCTCTTATTTTGTCTTTTTGTAGATATAGTCATTGCATACGTGTCCAAATTGTGTAACGGTTCTGAGTCGAAATCTATTCCTGAATCATCATCTACATTTGGGTCTTGGGCAAATTGATCCATGGCTAAATTGTAATCTCAATCATACTCGTCACTATCTTCGTCTGATAGTCCCAATCTTGTTCCTGTTCTGGGTGATCTTATTTCTTCTCATGGAATTGAGAAAATTCTGGATCTTGGATCCGGCGATTCTGGATTCATTGCTATTTCTTTGGGTAGTTGTTCTGCTAGCAATTGTTTTATTGAGTCTACTACTATTTTTTCTATATTTTATTTTTCATTTTTCTTTTTTTCTAATAAAAATCCTTTCCTTCATCTGTTGTCTGGGTACTTGTGGTCTTGAAACTGGCTGGAAGTATTCTCCCTACACTTTTTGGCAAAGTGTCAGTAGTCAATGGATTTGATGAGTCTTTACCAGCTACCATTTGAGCTGGACTCGTTGTATCATTACCCAATACAGTAGGTCTTTCTACATTCATTGGGGAATGCACACCCATTAACGGATTTAAGGAGTCTTTACCAGCTACCATTTTAGCTGGACTAGCTGTATCTTTACCCGATACAGTGGGTTTTTCTATATTCTTTAGGAATGCATACCTTTCTTTTCAATTTTCGAAGAAGGTGGAGAACTCTTTGGGATTATTTGAGTCTCATAAATTTGTTGAGTCTTTTGTGATAATTCAAAATGAAGAATCTTTATACGATCTTGTAAAATACTTATATGTTATAACATTTGTCCTTTTTCATTTATAAGGTTTTCATTGTCTTGTCTTAAAATTTTATTGGCGTGATTTAGTCTCTTAAAATCTTTAGTTATGGAGGAACAATGATCACAAAATATAATTTTGTCTGTGTCTTTTTTAATATTAAAGCCTTTATAGAGAGAGTTTGTATAGTTCTTTACAGAATTCATTACCTCTATCCATGTCTGAAATACTCCCTGTGTCTTTCCCCTAAGAACAACATAAAATTTAAATCTGTTAGTGCTATTTTTCTCAGTAAAATAATAGCTTAAAGCATTTAGAAATGAAATAAAATATCTAGTGTCTCTAGGTGTCTTGTTGTAGGAAATCCATAAATTGTCAATCAGGAAGGTCTGTGGTTTGTCCACCCTTATATCTGGTCTAAGTTTGAGAGTCAAATTGGATGGCTCATAACTGATGAGGTTGTGAGGTCCGAAGATCAGTCTTTCTAATTTTGGATGTTCCAACATTGTTAGTGACCTGTAATGAGTGTTGCTTAGTAGTTTCTTTAAATAGTCTTGAGAGGATGAGGCATCTGCCTTTCCTTTGTCTTTGCCTGTATACATCCTGAAACAAAAATTGTTAGTTGTCTTCTTTTATTAGTCTACTTAGTTGATCTGCTAAGTTATTATCTTTTCCTTTGATATATTCTAAAATAATATTGTAAATGAAAGTGGCATCTAGGAAATTTAACCACCTCCTTTTACTACAATTCTTTTCTTTTATTTTCTGATAGAATTTTACTATAGCCTCACAGTCTGTTCTTACTAATATTTCAGGTTTATTTAATATACAAAGTTTAAAACTATTTAAACCGTAAATTACTACTAGTTTTTCTGCGTTTATGGTATTCAAATTTCCCTTTTCTTTATATTTTTCACTTGAATAAGCACAAATTTTTTCATCCTTTTTGTCACTATATTTATTGGGTTTTGCCTTTAATATTGCTCCCCTTCCGCGAAGGCTTCCATCTGTCTCTACTATTAGATAATCTATTTCTAAGGGTAGCGTTAAGTCTGGCATATCTTGGATGATGACCTTAGGTTGTTGGACTAATTGTATGTCTTCAGTATTAAAGGTCTTTTGGCCTGTTGATCCTGATTTAGAATATAACGTTCCTGCTACTTTTCCTAAGTCTTTAATAAAAGCTCTAGCATAGTTTAGTAGTCCTAAATTTTTGGTAAATCTTTGGTTTTATCTAATCTATCTGACATTTCTAAGACTTTTTTTTAGCTATGTGCGGTTCTAGTTTTATTCACCCATCTCCAACAACTACTCCCAGAAAATTAATACTGTTTTTACATAATTCCATTTTCTTTCTACTTATTATTTTTCTATTATCTACAAATAATTTAAAAACTTGTTGTAAATGTCCTAAATGTTCTCTCATATTATTACTAAAGACTAGAATATCATCGACATAAACCAATACAAAGTTTTTATAGTCTCTAAAAATACTATCCATTTTTCTTTGAAAAATTGGAGGAGCTGTCTTTAGTCTGAACGGCATAACCAACTACTCAAAATGTCCTTCTGGACATGTAAAGACTGCCCATTCTATACTTTCTTCATGCATCTATTTGGATTTACAATCAAATTTACTAAATATTTTTCTTCCTTGTATTCTGTTTATTAATTCTGTTTTGTCTGATAACTTATACCTATCTATTACAGTATTATCATTTAGTCTTTCATAATTTATTACTATTCTAGCTTGTTCTCTTACTATTTCACAATGGTTTCTTACTATGAAAGCTATTGATATATGTCTTGATTTGGATCTTCTAATTATTCCTAATTCTAGTAGCTCTTTTATTTGTACTTCAATGTCTTTAAGGTCTTCATTTGTAGATTCTATAGATGCTATTTTTATAGTATATTCTGGATTAATTATTTCTAATTTGCAGGTAATTTGATTGGAGTTATGTAACAACCCGAGATTACCCCATAGTTGCCACACGGTGCTTACGACCCCGAAGGACCATAAGCTAACCCATGAATGATATCTGTTGTGAGCACTGAACAATATTACTAAAATAATAGGTTGAAATGCCATAAGGTTCAAAACATCAAAAATACTGATAATGAATAATAACATCTGAATCTGAAATACTGTCTGAATCTAGTTTGAAAAGACTCTAACTGAATCTGTCTAAAAGTGGAGTTGATGGGACAATCCCCCAACTAACTCCATCTACTAAAATACTGCTAAGCTGAATTACTGAAATAAAAGCATATCCTCGATAGATGAGGTCTCACTGCTAAATCTGCTACTGCTGGCTGAATTTGGCTAAGTGCGGTCAGGAACCTGAGCGTTCGAACCTATGATATAAAATATTATAGTGCAAGAAACGGGTATGCAATCAGTACGTAGGAATGTACTGGCATGCTAAATGAGGTAAGGCTGAATGCATGGGTTCATATAGATGAACAATAACTAGCTGAATGATATGCAAGAGCTGGAAAAACATGAATGGATGATCTGTAACTACTGAACATATTGTACTTACCGTAACTGAGTCTACTGGAACTGAATCTAATATCTAATAACTAAATATACTGATAATCTGAATTACTGATAACTGAGTGACTGTATGTGATAGTCCTAATTCTGTAGAACTGAACTGAGTTTTATTCTAAAGACTGACAGTGAAACTAAAACTGTAGGCGGTAATCATCTAACCGACATGCCCCAATCTGAACTAATATGGGTCCAACCTGTAACCCCAATTGGAAGAGTGTCAGTACCGTGCCATGGGTAAAGACAAGCTGAAGAGTAACCCTTTACTGGCAGGTTCCTTAAACGAGAACGGTGGTACCCTCTATTGGCAGGTAGATCACCTCATCAACCTTTAACTGGCAGGTTTAATATCTCAACCTACACTGGCTACGTAGTTCTAGAATGCAAGGATTGCTTCTAAGGATCACATCCTCTGCTGGCAGATGAGCCCCCATCCTTGGGTTCACTCGGTGTTGAACCCTACTTCCAACTGAAAGACACTGAACTGAGTATACTGAACTGAATTGGACTGGACTGATACTGAGATTACTGAGTTTTGCTATATTCTGTAACTAACTATATTTTACTGAGTTCTGTAATGGATTGAGAGTACTATTGGTCGTGACATGACTGACATTATTCTGTAACTGACACTGGCTCTAAATAAACAGCTAAATTATCAGGTATTAAATACCCCCAGGACTCGATAGCATGAAAATTAAAGCAAAGCATAATCTTGAATAACATAACAATGTTCACTTGGTCATAATTCATTCATAGAGACATTTCATTAAACACGTGTGATGCATTAACTTGTACATGGATGGGGAATACATTTTAGCATGCTATAATGACATTACTTCATTCTCATAGACAATTTATCAAACACATGGAAAACATACTTGGTTCGTTAAATCATAAACACTTAGAGTTAACATGGTTACAACAATCAACTGGAAAATTGAAGAGTTTATCATAAATATCATGTAATTCAACCCATACTAGAATCAATTCTTAGAACTTGTAATCTAAATCTTGGATTAAAACTCAAACAACATCATGAATCATGAAGTCAATCTAATTCAAACATGGAAATAATAAATAATAAATCTTGTATCTTGAAAAAAGATTCTTGGGCTCCATGGAAGGTAAGGATCCATGGATGAACATCTAACATACCTTAATTTGAGAGATTCTAGAAGTTCTTGAAGAAATTCTTGGGATTGACCCTGATTCTTGAGAGCTAGGGTTTGCTTCTTGAGAGAGAATTATCTTTTAATTTTTTGGAAAAGTGAATAATAAAAGGTTTTAAACATTTTTACGGCTTAAATCCCACATCTGGGCAGAATAAAATCATGGGAAAAGACTGTTTTAACCCTGGGTACAACTTTAATTTTTCATGAATTTTTCCCAATCTGTACCCCTGGCGCGATGAGACACTATCACGCCAATCCACTGGAAAATGACAACTGGGAAATTACATGGTGGCACGACGCGGTGGTCTCACATTGTCACTTTATTTGTGAACTGGAAGTGCACCGCGACGCGGTAGAATCGCGTTGCTACACTGGAAATTGACAATTGTGAACTGGGTCTATGGCGTGACATGCCAATATCATGGAGCAATACTGGAAATTGAGAATTTCTATTTTAACACACTCCGCGATGTGCTACTGGCCTGAATGACGATGTTTAACGACTTAAATTTAAAATCACCATAACTTCTTACCCGGTTGTCGGATTTAGGCGAATTTTATATCGTTGGAAAGCTAATTGAATCTCCTACACAATGGAAGGTTCTAATCTAAAAATTACTGAGTATTTCAAAATATTTATTCAGGATAACCCATGTACTGAGGGTTAATCTAGGCTAGAGAAATATGGGGCATTACAATATCTCTCCCTTGGGATCATTCGTCCTCAAATATGGCTAGTTAAGCTGAGAGAATACTAGAAGACTTAATTTTATGTAATGCAATAGACATGCACATCTGAAGCATGTTTACGTGACTGGCCTGATAGACTGAACTTACATCCTAAACATGCATATCTAATGCACAGGATACATGATTGAAGTTACTAATAAGCTGAGTTTACATATTGAACATGCATGTCTGATGAATGAGTAAATGTTTGAACGGATTAATAAATACGTGACTGAATACGTTTGAATGGGAACATGAGGCTATGACTAAGACTGAATCATGATACATGAACTGTACTGATTCCTTAGATACATGTCATGATAGGGGGATGGTCATACAGCTGAGATTGGGACTTGAGGGTCAACTATGAGGCCCCATTACTTCAACTGGATTCACTACATGAAGAGAGAATAAAAGGTTTAGATCTTGATATCTCGGGGATTATAGTGCATCTCCCCCTTGGGATGCTATGTCCTTCGAGAATGTTGACTTGCCTGAGATGCTAAGGAAAAGTATGAGAAGATGCACGGGGCACCCACGAACTAAATCGTGACTGAATATCTGTGATCTGAAATTGAGGCATAAATATGTAAATGGGAGATCTATAACATACCAGTGACCACATTAGGAGAACTTTCCTGTTCTTGTTTGGATTGAAGTGCTTAAAACCTATTTATGCGTTGCCCACTGGTGGCACTGAAAGTGGCACCTTGTTGATTTGGGTGACCTGACTGAGCTGAAGGATCACTATACTGACCCTGAGAACCTAACTAAGGAAAATCTCTGACTTTGTAGCCTGGCTCGCCACACCTAAAACAAACATCACTGCCAACTCTGCATACACCCTTATGATTCTTACCATACTCTCCGCAAAACGGATTAGTACAACCATTGTTTACGCTATCCTGGGTCATCGGTACACTGGCTGAGGACGGAGCTGGAACAAAAGACTTTGAACAAAACTGGGAATGGTTACCCCCATCTGACTTAGGCTGATTGAAATTAAAGCTTCCTATTCTAGCCCTCTTATTCTCTCTTTTTTTTTCTTAAGATTTTGCTCCTCAATCTGTTAAGCATGGACCATAAGCCTAGATATTTCCATCTCCTTAGTGAACATCGTTGTTCTACACTTCTTAACCATACTATCTGACACCCCAGATATAACTTACTCATTCTGGACCTATAGTCTGCTATTACATGGGGAGCATACCTGTCTGACTGAGTAAACTTTGGGGAATACTCTTTTACGCTCATACTACCTTGTTGAGATTGATGAACTCTAATACTGTAAGACCCCGCAAAATTTCTAAGCTTAATTCATCTTTTTAGGCTTGTTAAGGGGTCTCAGACTTAGAAAAATTCTAGCTAAGTTCCCATACTTAGTTCATTTTTGGCCTTCGAAAGATGGCAATCTCATTTCGTGACCTTAATGTCCCTTAAAGGTTCATATTTTTGTTGATTCATGGTCAGAGAGATTGATAGGTGTTCCCGAACAAGTTTCAGATTTTTTGGAACTCGTTTAGACCACGTTTAGTGTCCTAAAACAGTGGGCCAATGCAATCTTGGCGCGCCGCATTGCCTATCGCATTGGTTAACATTGTTGCAGGGACTGCCAGTAAAAATAACTAAGGCTTAGCGCGATCATGGCGTGACACGTTGGGTATCGCGTCGATACCATCGACGCACCGCGCTGCGTCGCCAATCGCGTCAATGCCTAGTTTTCAGTCATTAAATATCCGGGTCCTTAAAGGCAAGATGGTCAATTACCCACCCCTATATAATCCTATAACACGATATTAAGCTAGGCTTTCACCAAAATATAGTTATTACTCTCAAGTTCCCTCAAGAAAAAGTCTAGGGTTTTCATTTGAAGATTCTAATCCAGGATATTCCACCATTAATCTTCAAGAAACTTCTATCTAAGGTATGTAAAGTGTTTATTCATGGGTTCCTTTCACCCATGAATCTCAAGAAACCCTTTCAACAACAACAAACCCAGTGAATTCCCACTAAGTGGGGTCTGGGGAGGGTAAAATATACGCAATCCATACCACTACTTTCGAAAAAGTAGAGAGGCTATTTCCGATATAAATTTTGAATTCCATGTTATGAATTGAATCATATCTATGTTTATGTTGTATGATTACCAAGTTGAAATCTTTAATACATATAATGAAATTATGTTAGCATGTGGTTGGAATTCTTGTACTTGAAGTGAAAAATGTTGCTATGATGTATTATTTAAATGTTCATGCCAAAGCCTCAAGTTATGCATTCAAGGTGTTTACTAAAATGCCTAAGAGAATAAGAATTAAGCTTTATGACTGAATTGTGACCACTCAATTCCGTCAGTCCACAAAACTTAGTGAACTCAGTACAGTTCATCTCAGTATAATTAGTTCAGTGTCTATGCATTTGGGAGTAGGATTCAGCACCAAGTGAACCCAAGGATGAGGGCACACACTGACAGTATAGGGTGTGACCCTTAGAAGCAATCCTTGCATTCCAGAACTATGTAGCCAGCATAGGTTGAGACATCAACATTGACAGTTGAGGGTTGATGAGATGGATTAACACTGCCAGTTGAGGGTCCCACCATTTTCCTTTAGGGACACTGCAAGATGAGGGTCACTTATAGATTATCCTTACCAGTGGTGCGGTATTGACACCCTTCCAATTGGGGTTACATATTGGACCCCAACTCTATATAGAAAAGGGGCATGTCAGTTAGATGACTATTTCCCATAGTCTCAATCTTAGTCTCAGTAAAAGAACTCAGATAGTTCTCCAGATTCAGGACTGTCAGATACAGTCACTTAGTTCAGTATGAAACTCAGCTAGTTCCATCAGAATCAGGACTGTCAGACATAGTCACTCAATTAATAGTATATTAGTTATACAAAACTAATGTTATCAGTATTCAGACTCAGTAGTCAGTCTTATCATGATCTCATTTACAATTATGTATTCATGCATGTATTCTCACATTCATGTTATTCAGTTAGTTAGTATTATTCATGCGTATGAACCCCATGCATTCAGCCTACCTCACTTTGCATACCAGTACATTTAGACGTACTGACGCATATTTTTCTTCTGCGTTATGGTTTTTTATACCATAGGTTCAGAAACTCAAGTTCCCGATCGCACTTAGCTTCAGATTCAGCCAGCAACAGTAGATTTACAGTGTGTCCTCATCATTTGAGGATAACATGATTATTTCATTACTTCATTATTTTAGTTTTAGTAGATGAAGTTAGTTAGGGACATGTCCCATCAACTCCACAGTTTTTAGATTGTTTAGAAGCTTTTAGACTAGCATGTTCAGACCGTTTATTTCAGTTTTGGTATTGATATACCATATTTTCAGATGTTATGTTTTATCTGATATTTGAACCTTATGGTCTTTTAGACTTTTATTCCATATTTATACAGTATATTATGCAGTGCTCAGTTACAGATATCAGTCATGGGTTAGCTTGTGGTCCTTCGGGATTGCTAGCACCGTGTAGCATTCTGGGTATCAGATTTGGGGCGTTACAAACTTGGTATCAGAGCCTAAGGTTCAACAGTGTCCTAGGAAGTCTGAAAATATGCATCTAGTAGAGTCTTGTTCATGGGTGTATTGTACACCACATTTATGTACAAGAGGCTATAAGATATTTTAAGAGCAGTTTCCCTTCTTTCAGTATTCATGTCGTGCCAGTGAGCATGAGCTCAAATTTAAATCTCAGTCTAATCTATTTCTCCCTTTTTCTTACAAAACATGCCTCCCAAAAGAAGAATCATAAATCAGTCAGCCCCTCAGCCCATCCAAGTAGATCCCTTGGACGAACATGTTTCTCATGCAGAGTTCAGAGCTGCATTCACTACTCTTGCTAATTTAGTTTCTTCCTAGAATGAACGACCATCTATCATTCCAGCCAACCCAGTGGCCAATTCAGCTGCAACCAGGATTTGGGACTTCACTTGAATGAATCCTCCATCCTTCTTCGGGTCTAAGTCAGACGAGGACCCTCAGGAATTTCTTGATCAGATTCAGAAGGTTACAGATATCATGGGGGTTACCGCTCTTGAGAGTGCTGAGCTAGTTGTATATTAGTTACAGGATGTTGCTCACATATAGTTCAAACATTGAAAGACAGAGAGGGCTATAGTAGCAGGGCCTTTTGAGTAGGAGGAGTTTACCACTGCATTTCTAGATAAATTCTTTCCCATAGATCTTAAAGAAGCTAAGGTATTAGAATTTATCAACCTCAGGTAGGGCAATATGAAAGTGAAAGAGTATTCTCTTAAGTTTACTCAATTATCTAGATACGCCCCTCATGTAGTGGCAAACAGCAGGGCTAAGATGAGTAAGTTTGTTTCTGGAGTTAATGATGATGTGGACAATAAGTGTAGGTCCACAATGTTGAAAAGTGAGATGGACATAGCTAGGATTATGATCCATTCTCAACAGATAGAAGAGCAGAAGATTAAGATGAGAGAGAAGCAGAATAAGAGAGCAAGGATAGGTAGTTTCTACCTTGCTCAGCCTAAGTCAGAGGGTGGGAATCGTTCTTAGTTTTTCCTAAAGTCATCCATTCTAGTTACTTCCTCATCCAGTGCTCCAGTTCCTAAGTTCAAGAATGGTAACAAAGATAGGGCGTCAGGCTCTAAGTATCAGGGCAGTGTTAGCATTGCCCATACTCATCCTCTTTGTCAGACTTGTGGTAAGAACCATCAGAGTATTTGAAGAGCTGACAACGATGTTTGTTTTGGATATGGAAAGCAAGGCCACAGGGTCTGAGATTATCCCCAGTCAGGTTCTTAGGGTCAACATAACCGTTCCTCAGTTCAGTTCGGTCGCCCAAACCAGTAGGGTGCCACTTCCAGTGCCACCAGTGGGAAACGCCCAAACATACTTTATGCTCTTCAGTCCCGACAGGATCAGGAAAATTCTTCATATATAGTTACTAGTACGTTACAGATCTTTCACGTGCATGTTTATGCTTTGCTAGATCTAAGAGCTTCTTTGTCTTTTATTACTCCTTATATAGCAGTTGATTTCAGAGTTAGTCCTAAAATTCTAGCAGAGCCCTTTTCAGTCTCTACCCCAGTGGATAAAATATCATAGCCCGGTGGGGTATACAGGAACTTTTCGATTATGGTATCTCAGAAAGTTATATCAGCAGACTTATTCAAATTAGAGATGACTGATTTTGGTGCCATTCTCGGCATGGATTGACTTCATTCCTGCTATGCCACAGTCGACTACAAAAACAAAATTGTCCAGTTTCAGTTTCCAAATAAACCTATCCTAGAGCGGAGGGGTAGTACTTCATCTTTCAGAGGTCAATTTCTTTCTCTTCTTCGAACATGGAAAATGATATCTAAGGTATGTTTCTATCATCTTGTTCGAGTTAAGGACACTAGTTTTGAAACTCCCAGTCTTGAATTAGTTCCAGTAGTGAATGAATACTCAAATGTCTTTCCAAAATATCTTTTAGGAATTCCTTCCGAAAGGGAAATAGACTTTGGCATTGATCTTCATCCAGATACTCAGCATATATTTATTCCTCCATACAGAATGGCACCAGCAAAACTTAAATAATTGAAAGAACTGTTGAAGGATCTCCTAGATAAGGGATTTATCATACCTAGTATGTCCCCATGGGGTTGACCAGTCTTATTTGTGCGAAAGAAAGACGGTTCTCTCAGAATGTGCATTGATTACCATCAGCTCAATAAAGTCACGATCAAGAACAAGTATCCACTTACCAGAATTGATGAATTGTTTGACTAACTTTAGGGTGCCAGTTACTTTTCTAAGATAGAACTCAGATCAGGTTATCATCTGCTTAGAGTTAGGGAATGTGACATTCTGAAAATAGCTTTCCGAACTTGGTATGGTCACTTTGAATTCTTAGTAATGTCCTTTGGTATTACCAATGCCCCAGCGTCCTTCATGGACTTGATAAACTAAGTGTTCAAGTAGTACTTGGACATGTTCATCGTAGTCTTCATAGATGACATCCTTGTTACTCCCGCAGTGAGTGTGATTATGCAAAACATCTCAGAATAATATTGCAGACTCTCAGAAATCATCAGTTGTTCGCCAAATTCAGTAAGTGCAAACTTTGGCTAAGGTCAGTAGCCTTTCTTGGTCATATCATTTCCAGTGATGGAATTAGAGTTGATCCTCAAAAGATCGAAGCAGTAAGAAACTGGCCTCGCCCTGTCTCTCCATCAGATATCGGGAGTTTCTTGGGTTTGGCTGGATATTACAGATGGTTTGTTGAGGGATTTTATTCTATTACATCCCCTCTGTCCAGACTGAATCAGATGAAATTCAAGTTTCAGTGGTCAGATCCTTGCAAGAAGAGTTTTTAGGAGTTAAAGACTCGACTCACCTCAACTCCAATTTTGGCTCTTCCAAATAATTCAGATGGGTTCGTTGTGTACTGTGATGCATCCAGAGTAGGTTTGGGTTGTATCCTCATACAGCATGGTAAGGTCATAGCCTACGCCTCCAGATAGCTTAAACCCCATGAGAAGAATTATCCGACTCATGATCTTGAATTAGCAGCCATAGTTTTTGCCTTAAAGATTTGGAGGCATTACTTGTATGGGGTGCATGTAGATGTGTTCACAGATCACAAAATCCTTCAGTACATATTCTCTTAGAAAGATCTTAACCTTCATCAAAGAAGGTGGTTAGAGGTTTTGAAAGACTACGACATGAGTGTCTTTTACCATCCGGGCAATGCCAATGGAGTGGCCGACGCTCTCAGTAGACTATCTATGGGTAGTGTTGCTCATGTTGGGGACAGTAAGAAGAAGTTAGCTCAGGAAGTCCATCATCTTGCCCAACTAGGTATTCACTTAGTCAATTCAGCGGAAGGAAGTATATGGGTTTAGATTAACTCAGAATCATCTCTAGTTTTTGAGGTGAAAGAAAAATAGGATAGAGATTCCAGTATAGTCAAGTTGAAAGAATCAGTCAGAGATCAGAAGGTTGAGGATTTCTCCTAAGGGGGAGATGATGTATTTTATTGTTAGGATCATCTTTGTGTGCCAGCTGTAGATGAATTGAGGCAAAAAATTCTTGCAGAAGTGCATGGTACACGATACTCTATTCATCCAGGGGCCACTAAGACGTACCTCAACTTGTGGGAGATCAATTGGTGGAGTGGTATAAAGAGAGATATTGCAGAGTTTGTTGCTAAGTGATCTACATGTCAGCAGGTTAAGATAGACCACCAGAAGCCTAGTGGGTCTATGCAGGAGTTCAATATTCCTACATAGAAGTAGGAAGAAGTGAACATGGACTTTTTGATAGGTTTTCCCCATACTCGTCATCAGCATGATTCAATTTGGGTCATTGTAGACAGGATGACCAAATCAGCTTATTTTCGTCTAGTCCATACCTCTTATTATGCCAAACTCTATATCAGGGAGTTGGTCAGATTACACGTTGTTCCGTTGTCTATTGTTTCATATAGATGTACCCAGATTATCTCTTATTTTTGAAAAGTATTCTAAAAGGGTCTTGGTATCCGAGTTCATCTTAGTACAACTTTTCATCCCCAGACAGATGGTCAAGAAGAAAAGACCATCCGGACTTTAGAAGATGTGCTGCAAGCATGTGCAATTGATTTCAAGGTTAGTTGGGATGAACACTTTCCTTTGATTGAGTTTCCATACAACAACAACTATCATTCCAGTATTAAGATGGCTCCATTCGAAGCTCTTTACGATAGGAGATGTAGATCTCCAATAATTTGGTTCAAAGTGGGTGAGGCTGTAGTAGTAGGGCCTGACTTGGTATTCGATACCTTAGAGAAAGTCCAGTTGATCAGAGAAAGGTTCAAGACAGCTCAAAGCCGACAGAAATCGTACGCAGATATGCGCAGGAAAGATCTTGAGTTTGAGATTGGTGATCATATTTATTTGAAAATCTCTCCCATAAAGGGAGTGAAGCAGTTCGGCAAAAAGGGAAATCTTAGTCCCCGATATATCGGTCCCTTCAAAATTCTCAGTCGCTCCGGCAAGGTAGCTTATGAGCTCGAATTGCCTTCAGATCTAGCCTCAGTCCATCCAGTGTTTCATGTCTTCTTGCTTAAGAAGTGCATACGTGACCTAAAAGTTGTAGTCCCTATAGAGGGCATAGACATTCAGAACAACCTTTTATATGAAGAGATTCCAGTCAAAATCCTTGACTACCAGACTTGCAGACTGAGGAACAAAGAAGTCCCTCTAGTCAAAGTTCTTTAGCGGAATCAGTCCGTTGAGGGAGCTACTTGGGAAGCAAAAGAAGACCAAATATCCTCACCTTTTCTCTGCAAACTCAGACTCAACCTAAGGTAATAGCTTTCCTTAAAGCTTATTCATTCTCATGTTCAAATTTCAGTTACAACTTGGTATTTAGTTTCATGCTCAGATTCCCATTATAAGCTTGGTATCAACTACCATTGAATATTGAGTCATATGTTCATGCATCATGTCAATCATGTATTCATGCATCAGATATGCATGAAGAAGTGAATCTGTACTCCCAGTCATGCATCTATGTATCAGCTCAGTCATGAAATTATGCATCAGATATGTATGCTTAGTATGAATCTCAGTAAATCAGTACATGTACTCATGTTTTAGTTGTTCATGATCATTATATACTTTAGCTTATCATTTCTCCCATCTCAGTTTGTCTCATTCGAGGACGAATATTCCTAAGGGGGAGATATTATAAGATCCCGCAAAATTTCTAAGCTTAATTCATCCTTTTAGGCTTGTCAAGGGGTCTCAGACTTAGAAAAATTCTAGCTAAGTTCCCAGACTTAGTTTATTTTTGGCCTTCAAAAGTAGTCAATCTCATTTCGTGACCTTAATGTCCCTTAATGGTCCATATTTTTGTTGATTCATGATCAAAGAGGTCGATAGGTGTTCCCGGATAAGTTTCATATTTTTTGTAACTCGTTCAGACTATGTTTGTTGTCCTCATATTGTGGTCCAAGGCGATCTTAGAGAGACACATCACCTATCACGTTGGTTAACATTATTACAGGGACTGCCAGTAAAAATAACTGAGTCTTGGCGCGATCATGGTGCGATACATCAGGTATCGTGTCGATGCCATCAACACACCACGTCGCCAATCATGTCGATGCTCAATTTTCAGTCATTAAATATTTGCGTCTTTAAGAGAAAAATGGTCAATTCGCCACCCCTATATAAGCCTATAACACTAGAGTCAGCTAGGTTTTCACCAAGATATAGTAGTTTCTCTCAAATTCCCTCAAGAACAAGTCTAGGGTTTTCAATTGAAGATTCTAATCCAGGATATTCCACCATTAATCTTTAGGAAACTTTCATCCAAGGTATTTAAAGTGTTGATTCATGGATTCCTTTCACTCATGAATCTCAAGAAACCCTTTAAAAAATATAAATTTTGAATTCCATGTTATGAATTGAATCATATCCATGTTTATGTTTTTGTATGATTACCAAGTTGAAATCTTTAATACATATAATGAAATTATGTTAGAATGTGGTTGGAATTATTGTATTTGAAGTGAAAAATATTTCCATGATGTATTATTTTAATATTCATGCCTAAACCTCAAGTTATGCATGCAAGGTGTTTGCTAAAATGCCTAAGAGAATAAAAATTATGCTTTATGACTCAATTGTGACCAAATTGATGAATCCATGCTTTACCCTTAGGTTCACAATGACCTCTATGTTATTGTTATATGTTGTAATGGTTTGGTGGAATGCTCATGAGATTCGACTTACAAAACTATGGCATATTTATATGTATTCCTATTCATGTGTAAGCTTATGACATACAAATACTTCATAAAAATCCCTAACGTTTGTACTATGAATTGTTGACTATGGTCATGTGTTCAAGAAGTGCCATGTCTTGTAAGTTTCATGCTATCGAGTCCTGGGGGTACTTGTACCCGACAATTTAGCTATGTGCCTAGAGCCAGTGTCAGTTTTAAGATAATCTCAGTCATGCCATAATCAGTAGTATTCTCAGTCAGTTTTAGAACTCAGTAGAATTTAGTAAGTTACATGACTCAGGAAAACTCAGTAATCTTATGAACTCAGTCAGTTAACTAAATTCAGTAACATTTCATCAGTCCACAAAACTTAGTTAACTCAGTCAGTTAACAAAATTCAGTAATATTCCGTCAGTCCATGGAACTCAGTGAACTTAGTCCAGTTCATCTCAGTATAATTAGTTCAGTTTCTATTCAGTTGGGAGTAGGATTCAGTACCAAGAAAACCCAAGGATGAGGGCATACACTGACAGTAGAGGGTGTGACCCTTAGAATCAATCCTTGCATTCCAGAACTATGTAGCCAGCATAGGTTGAGACATCAACATGACAGTTGAGGGTTGATGATGTGGATTAACACTGCCAGTTGAGGGTTGATGAGGGGAACACTGCCTTCTATCCATAAGTGTGGTGCGCTACACACCCATGCAAAGAACTCTACGCGATGTGGCTTTTCAGACTCCCTAGGACACTATTGAACCTTAGTCTCTAATACCAAGTTTGTAATGACCCAAAAGTACCCCCTAGTCATCGCACATCACTGTTCCCCTGCCTGGCATGTGGGCATTCTCTAAGTCTGTGGCCCAACTTGCCACAACTAAATCAACCCTTTTGCTCGGCCAAAGACTCGTCGGGATGGGTCCTACCATGTTTTGCACAAGATGGATAACTGGCCTGTTACTTACACTATTCTGGGATCTATACATAGACGGCCTATTCCCCTGCTCCTGCCTATTTCTGCGCACGGGAGCACTAGCTGACGAAGGCGCTGACATAGATGAACGATTCTGAAACTGGGGCCAGTTCCTTCCATGGGATCTAGTCGACCATGCTCAAACTACTCCGATCTAGCTCTGTTATTTCCCCTTACTTTGTCTCTCTCCCTTATCTTATCAGCCTTAATCTACTGAGCATATATCATCAATCTGGACAGATCCATATCCCTATTGAGCATAGCAGTTCTACACTCTTTCAGCACCAAACCAGACACGCCAGTTGCGAACTTGCTCATATGAGATCGACTGTCAGCTACCAAGTCAGGAGAATACTTAGCTAACTAGTTAAACTTAAGGGAATACTCTTTTACAGTCATTGAGCCTTGCCTTAGGTTCATAAACTCCTCTATCTTTGCTTCCCTCATCTCAAGTAGGAAAAACTTAACCAGGAATGCATCCTGAAACACCTGCCAAGTCATAAGAGCAGCATTCTCCCCTCTATTCTTCCTCCACACCACAACCCAATCATAAGCAATATCTTTCAGCTTATAAGAGGCCAGCTCTACACTCTCGTCTTTAGAAATATGCATGACTTGGGTGATCTTCTTTACCTCCTAAAGATACAATTATGGATCTTCACCTACCTTAGACCCAAAGAACTCTGGCGGATTCATCCTCATGAAATCTCGAATCCTGGATACAGCTGGATCACCCCTTACTGGTGCGGAACTGCAGCCTAGTTATTGGCCTGAACATTCGTGGTGACTGCTTGGGCTAACGCCTGAAAGGCAGCCCAAAACTCAACATAAGACATGCTCTCAGTTAGAGGATCAGCCGGTTGAGGTGGCTGATAGACATTTCTACGGGCATTAGATCTTTGGGGAGGCATTTTTCTGTCATCATAGAGACAGTCATAGGCATGATAGACTCTGAAAGAAAGAGATGACTTTTTCCTAAAATATCCCGTAGCCCCTTGATCTTAGATGTGTCACGATTCACACCGATGATCAATACTCTACGTAACACGGCTTGTCAGACTCCCTATGACTCCTTAAACCAAGCTCTGATACCAAGTTTGTAACGCCCCAAAATCTCATTCTGAGACGTCACACGGTGCTTAGGACTACAAGTATCCCCAAGCTAACCCTTTTGAGCCTGCTACTATGTTTAGAACTTGATTTAGAATAAATAAGCCAAACAATAATACTTTATTTCATCAAATATGAACTGAAATAACTGGAAACAATGTCTGGATAACAAAATACTGATAATCTGGAACAAAACTTCAATTGATAGTCTAACAAGCCTCTACTTACTATGAACTAGAGAATGATTGGGACAAACCCCCAACTGACTCGACTAAACTTAAAGAAATAACAACTGAAAATCTGAGAAATAGGTCCTCGAACCATGAGGACTCACCAACTGTGGAATATAGACAAAGGTACTCGGGAATCATGATCACTGCTGAGACTGGGCACATAAACCTACATTATGAGATAATGTAGCACACAGACGTATACGTGGATTAGTACTTTGAGTATGTACTGAGTATAAGGGGGTGTATGCATTTAAGTAAACAATCTTATCATTCTTTATAAAAACATGCATGCTGATATGAATGACTCACATAGCTTGAGAAAAAAAACTGAAATCTGAATCTCATAAATCATGTATAATGCAACATATAGTACAAATCTAGAGAGCCATTTCACTTAGTTCTAAAATTTGTAATCTCCATCTTATTATCAAAACTTGCAAGCTAGAGACATCTTAATGAAACAATAGCTTTCAAAACTTATACTTTTACCTGATGGAGAATAAGGGGCTTCTTTAAAACTTGGAGATTTTAGGACTTTGGGAATCTCAAAATCAAACATCCAGCATATAAACTTTTATTTTATGTAGAGTAGGGGACTGCTTTGGGAGTTTCTTCTAACCAACATAAACCATGTGGGAAACATGGAGTCCAATGTCCTTCCTACGTTGGGGAGAGCTGCTCTACCCTTTCCATCGAAATAGAACCTTAACTTTAGTGATCACTATCTTAACCCACTTAGGGTAAATTAGAAACCAACGGGGGCACGTAATTCTGGGGTATGAGACCTTGGAATCATACCCAACTCGGTGCTAAATACTACTCCCATACTTAAGCTCAGAACTTTTAGGAAATCTACCTTAAAATAATTTAAGGGTCTATAATAAAGACCAAAAATACTTCTCTTGACTTTAAGCTATAATTAATGTGGATCCCAATCTTAGCTTAGACCCAAAAGGTCAAATCTTTAACTAAAATCTGAAAATAGCTTACCTATAGGGTACTTATCACCCAAACAATCTTGAACAATTATCTTTAAAGGGGGTCTATTGACCCAAATAGAAATCTCAAGTCAGATATCTCAAAATTCATGCTTGGTAATGCGATTACTCATAAAGTATCTTCAAATTTGTAAATTTCATCGATAGGAATGGAAATATAAATAAAATCATGTAATTCAACTTTTAATCCATGGGAAATCTCACAATCTTACAAATAATGAAAGTGGGTATGAATCCTAATTTAATTTCATGGAAAATCTCATAAATTGCTGAAATTTTGTAATTTAAAGTAAACCTTTGGGCATAAGGATGAAAGGTTTACCCTTGCTCAAACCCCACATACCTTAGATTATGACTTGTAGATGAACAAGATTGCTTGAGACTCTTTTTTCGTACTCTTGAGGGAGGGTTCTTGAAGGTTTTGACTTGGGAACCTTGAATCTTAACTCAATTTGTGGAAACTATGGTGGGATTTTAAAGTTCTTGGAGAAGGAATTGGGTTTGTTCTTGAGGGAGAAAACCCTAGCTCTTGATGTTTTTGATGAATCTGAAGTTATCTGCTTTGTTTTGGATATATCTAGGTGTTAAAAGGGAGAATTTTTTTTTACCAAAATGCCCTTTTTAAAAATGACTTTAAAATATTGAATGGGATCTGCGACAGTCCATTGCTGGGTCGATGGTCCGTAGGCCAGACCGTCACACCTGGGCCAGAAAGGGACTTACTATCTTTGTTGCGACGGCTTGGGCGACGGTCCATCGCTAGCTCAACGGTCCGTCAGCCATTTTGTCACACTTGGATAAAAGGTAGACTCACTTTCTCCGCTGCGACGGTTTGGGCGACGGTCCGTCGCTAGCTCAACGGTCCGTTAACCCTCTCCGTTGCACCTGGGTGGTTCAGACTGCTTTATGTAATTCGGCCATAACATTTTACTCCGACATCGGATTTTGACAAAATGGGTATCGGTGGAAAGATAATTCAATTTCCCATGCGATAAGAAGTCAAAATTAGGAAAATTCAATATGTTTTAAACACTAACCACTTTTAAATTCATTTCTTAATCTTTTAAAGGCAAAATTAGGCTTCACTTGATATGCTCTAAAGGCTCTACTACGAGGGAGCTTTGCGGGGTCTTAAAATATCTCCCCCTTATAAACATTCATCCTCTAATGTCGCTAGTTAGACTAAAATACCAAGGAACTAAAGGTGCACAGGTGTAACAAATGGCTAAACCGATCTTATATCTTTCTGACAGATCTGCGGGCAACTCAACTTCATAGGCTTCTTTCCCAACACGTCTCAGAACTCTATAAGGTACAATATAACGGGGACTAAGCTTCCCATTTCTACCAAACCTCTTCACCCCTTTAATTGGTGAAATCTTCATATACACCAAGTCACCCATCTCAAACTCAAGATCTCTTCTTCTCACATTTGCATATGACTTCTGACGACTCTAGGCTATCTTTAACCTTTCTCTAATCAACTGAACTTTTTCCATAGCCTCAAACACAGAATCAGGCCCAATCAAAGCAGCTTCACCCACTTCAAACCAACCTATGGGTGATCTACATCTCCTCTCATACAAAGCTTCAGACGGGGCCATCTGAATACTAGAGTGATAACTATTGTTATATGCATACTCAATCAGTGGAAAATGCTCATCCCAACTACCTTTGAAATCAAGAGCACATGCCCTCAACATATCTTCTAGAGTCTGGATGGTCCTCTCATCCTAACCATCTATCTACAGATGAAAAGTGAAACTCAAAAGAACATGGGTACCAAGACCCTTCTGAAAATCCCTTCAAAACGGAAAAGTGAATTGAGTACCCCTATCCAAAATGATAGACAAGGGAACTCCATTCAATCTTCCTAAATCATGGACATACAAGATAGCATAGTCCTCAGCTCTATAAATAGTATGCACTAGCAAGAAATGCGCTGACTTAGTCAACCTTTCTACAACAACCCAAATAGAATTATGATGACGACGCGAAAGAGGTAGACCAGTCACGAAATCCATATTCACCCTTTTCCACTTCCAAGTGGGTTACCAAACTCTTCCAACTTACAACCAGGTCTTTGGTGCTCTACCTTAACCTGTTACAAGTAGCATATTTTTTCAAAAACTCGGCTATATCCTTCTTCATGCCACTCCACTAATAGATTTCCCGTAAGTCGCGATACATCTTGGTAGCACCGGGATGAATAGAATACCGCGCACCATGCACCTCAACCGTAATTCTATGCCTCAAATCACCAATGCACGAGACACACAATCTATCATGACATCTCAACACCCTTCAGTTTCCTTAATCGACTCCATCAATTTAACCAAACTAGCATCCATATCTTGCTTCTCCTTCACTTTCAAAACCAGAGAGGATTCAGAACTACTCTGAACCTAAACACTACCTTCAGTTGAGTCAAGCAACCTAAAACCCAGTCCAGCCAAACGATGCACTTCATGAGCCAACTCTTTCTTATCCTTCTCTACATGAGACACACTACCCATAGACAATCTACTAAGGGCATCTGCCACTACATTGGCTTTTCTCGAATGATATAACACACTTATATCATAATCTTTTAGCAACTCTAACCATCTCCTCTAACGAAGATTCAAATCCCTCTTAGTAAATATATGTTGCAGGCTCTTGTGTTCCGTGAACATATCCACATGAACACCATACAAATAGTGTCTCCAGATTTTTAAAGCAAAGACAACATCCGCTTAATCTAAACAATGGGTTGGGTAATTATTCTCATGAGACTTCAACTATATAGAAGCATGGGCTATAACCTTACCTCTCTGCATCAACACACAACCCAAACCAACTCTAGAGGCATCATAATACACCACAAAATTATCCGTACCATCAGGCAATGTCAACACTGGGGCTGAAGTGAGTCGAGTCTTCAACTCCTGAAAACTATTTTTGCAAGAATTTGACCATAGGAACTTAACTTTCTTTTGGGTCAGTCTAGACATAAGAGACACAATAAATTAGAAACCTTTAACAAAGCGGCAGTAATAGCCTGTTAGACCCAAGAAACTTCTAATGTCAGATGGAGAGATGGGTCTAGGCTAATTTCTTACAACTTTTGTCTTTTAGGGATCAACTCTAATGCCTTCGACCGAAATAATATGACCCAAAAAGGCTACTGACCTAAGCCAAAATTCACACTTACTGAATTTGGCAAACAACTGATGATCTCTAAGAGTTTGTAAGACAATTCTAAGATGATCCGCATGGTCATTTTTAGTACAGGAGTACACAAGGATATCATCTATGAACACTATGACAAACATATCATGATATTGTCTAAACACTCGATTTATGAGGTCCATGAAAGCCGCTGGAGCATTGGTTAACCCAAAAGACATGACTAGAAACTCAAAGTGACCGTAAAGGGTTCGGAAGGTTGTCCTTGAGATATCACACTCCCTTACTTTAAGATGGTGATAGACGGATCTAAGGTCTATCTTTGAGAAATAACTTGCATCTTGCAACTGATCAAATAGGTCATTAATTCTAAGAATAGGGTACTTGTTCTTAACTGTAATCTTATTTAGCTGACAATAGTCAATGCACATACGCAAAGAACTATCTTTCTTTAGTACGAATAGGACGGGCGCGCCCCAAGGAGAAATACTGGGCCTTATGAAACCCTTATCTAGGAGATCTTTGAGTTGCTCTTTCAAATCCTTAATCTCTATGGGTTCCATACGGTATGGAGGAATAAAAATAGGTTGTGTATCGGGAAGAAGGTCAATCCCAAACTCTATCTCCCTATCGAGAGGTACCCTTGGGAGATCTTCTAAAAAGACATCAGGAAACTCATTAACTCTACTGACTGACTGAATAGTCAGAGCCTCAAATTTAGTATCCTTAACCCGAACTAGATGGTAGATGCAACCTTTGGATATTAGATTTTTGGATTTAAGATAGGATATAAAGTGACTCTTGGTAGTTACTGAACTTCTGAACCACTCAAAGACTGGATCATCAAAAACCTGAAACTTAACCACACGGGTACATTAATTGATAGATGCATAATAGGAATAAAACTAATTTATACCCAGAATAATATCGAAGTCAACCATCTCCAACTCTATCAAATCAGCAAATATGACTCTATAAAGAACAGAGACAGGATAATTTTTATACACTTGCTAAGCAATAACTGACTCACCTACTGGAGTAGAAATCAGGAAGGGCTCAGGGATCATTTCGAGACTCATTCCAAAATTCACAGCAATTAATGGGGTCACATAAGAGAAATTTGACCCAGGGTCCAACAATACATAAACATCAAAGTAAAAGACACGGAGCATACCAGTAACAACATCTGGAGAATCCTGCTTCTCCTGGCAGGATGGCAAAGCTTAGAATCTATTTTGGCGCTGACCGCTAGTAGTACTGGATGAAGCGCTCTGAAGAGGGGTTGGACGGGCTAAAGAAGCTGGTACACTGGTAGCCTGAGTCTGAGGTCACATATCTCTGTTCCCCTGCCTGGCATGCGGGCACTCTCTAAGTCTGTAGCACAACTTGCCACAACCAAAACAACCCCTCTGCTCGGCCAAACACTCGTCGGTATGGGTCCTACCATATTTTGCATAAGATAGATAACTGGGCCTGTTACTTACACTATTCTGGGATCTGGACATAGAAGGCCTATTCCCCTGTTTTTGCCTATTTCTGGGCACGAGAGCACTAACTGATGAAGGCGCTGGCATAGATGAACGATTCTAAAACTGGGGTCGGTTCCCTCCATGGGATCTAGTCTGACCATGCTCAAACTGCTCTAATCTAGCCCTCTTATTTCCCCTTAGTTTGCCTTTCTTCCTTATCTTATTAAACTCAATCTGCTGAGCATGTATCATCAATCTGGACAAATTATTATCCCTATTAAGCATAGTAGTTATACACTCTTTCAGCAACAAACCAGATATGTCAGTCACAAACTTACTCATACAAGATTAGGTGTCAGCTACCAAGTCAAGAGCATACTTGTCTAAATGGTTAAACTTAAGGAAATACTCTTTTACAGTCATAGAGCCTTGCCTTAGGTTCATAAACTCCTCTATATTTTCTTCCCTCATCTTAAGTGGTAAGAACTTGACTAGGAATGCATCCTAAAACACCTTCCAAGTCATAGAAGCAGCATTATCCTCTCTATTCTTCCTCCACTCCATAGCCCAATCATAAGAAATATCTTTCAGCCTATAAGAGGCCAGCTCTACACTCTCTTCTTCAGAAATATGCATGACTTGGGTGATCTTCTTCACCTCCTCAAGATATAACTATGGCTCTTCACCTGCCTTAGACCCATAGAACTCTGGCGTATTCATCCTTATGAAATCCCGAATCCTGGCTGTAGCTGAATCACCCCTTTGCTGGTGCGGAACTACAACCTAGTTATTATCCTGGACATTCATGGTGACTGCTTGGTCTAACGCCTGAAAGGCAGCCCAAAACTCAGCGTGAGACACGTTCTCATTTAGGGGATCGGCCGGTTGAGATGGATGATCGACATTCCTACAAGTATTAGCTCTTTGGGAAGGCATTTTTCTGTCATAAGATAGCACGAGTCAATAGCAGATAGAGACAGTCGTAGGCACGATAGACTCTTAAAGAATAAGATGACTTTTTTCTAAAACCTCCCGTAGCCCCTTGCTTATAGATGTGGCGCGCTTCACACCGATGATCAATACTCTACGTAACACGGCTTGTCAGACTCCCTAGAACTCCTTAAACCAGGTTTTGATACCAAGTTTGTAATGCTTCAAAATCTCATCTCGAGATGTCACACAGTGCTTAGGACAACAAGTAGACCCAAGCTAACCCTTTTGAGCCTGCTACTAAGTTTAGAACTTACTTTAGAATAAATAAGCCAAACAATAATACTTTATTGCAACCAATATAAACTGAAATAACTGGAAACAATGTCTGGATGACAAAATACTCATAATCTAGAACAAAATTTCAACTGATAGTTTTACAAACCTCTACTTACTAAGAACTAGAGAGTCATTGGGACAAACCCCCAACTGACTCGACTAAACTGAAAGCAATAACAACTGAAACTCTGATAAATAGGTCCTCAAACCATACGGACTCACCAACTATGGAATATAGACAAAGGTACTCGGGAATCACGGTCACTGC
Source organism: Capsicum pubescens (assembly GCA_030864215.1). NCBI lineage: Eukaryota > Viridiplantae > Streptophyta > Magnoliopsida > Solanales > Solanaceae > Capsicum > Capsicum pubescens. The sequence goes on from CM061542.1 coordinate 212,281,338, forward strand.
TGAGACTGAGCACATGAACATATATTATGAGATAATGTAGCACACAGACTTATATGTGGATCAATACTTTGAGGATGTACTGATTATATAGGGGTGTATGCATTTAAGTAAACAATGTTATCATTCTTTATAAAACATGCATGCTGATATGAATAACTCACATAGCTTGAGAAAAAAATTGAAATCTGAATCTCATAAATCATGTATAATGAAGCATACAGTACAAATCTAGTGAGCCATTACACTTAGTTCTAAAATCTATAATCTCCATCTTATTCTCAAAAGTTGTAAGCAAGAGACATCTTAAAGAAACAATAGCTTTCAAAACTTATACTTTTACCTGATGGAGAATAAGGGGCTTCTTTAAAACTTAGAGATTTTAGGACTTTGGGAATCTCAAAATCAAACTTCCAGCATATAAAATTTTATTTTATGTAGAGTAGGGGACTACTTTGGGATTTTTTATAACCGACATAAACCATGTGAGCAACATAGAGTCCAACGTCTTGCCCACGTTAGGGAGAGCTACTCTACCCTTGACATCGGTATAGAACCTTAACTTTAGTGATCACTATCTTAACCTACTTGGGGTAAATCAAAAAACTACGAGGGCACATAGTTTTGGGGCATGAGACCTTGGAATCATACCCAACTCGGTGCTAAATACTACTCCCATACTTAAGCTCAAAACTTTTATGAAATCCATATTAAAATAATTCAAGGGTCTATAATAAAGACCAAAAATACTTCTCTTGACTTTAAGCCATAATTAATGTGGATCCCTATCTTAGTTTAGACCCAAAAGGTCAAATATTTAACTAAAATCTAAAAATAGCTTAGCTATAGGGTACTTATGACCGAATCAATCTTGAACAATAATCTTTAAAGGGGATCTATTGACCCAAACAGAAATCTCAAGTCGAATATTTCAAAATTCATGCTTGGTAATGCGATTACTCATAAAGTATCTTAAAATCTATAAATTTCATCAATAGGCATGGAAATATAAATAAAATCATGTAATTCAACTTTTAATCCATGGGAAATCTCACAATCATACACATAATGAAAGTGGGTATGAACCCTAATTTAATTTCATGGTAAATCTCATAAATTGCTGAAATTTTGTAATTTAAAGTAAACCTTTGGGAACAAGGATGAAAGGGTTACCCTTGTTCAAACCCCACATACCTTAGATTATGACTTGTAGATGAACAACCTTGCTTGAGACTCTTTTTTCATACTCTTGAGGGAGGGTTCTTGAAGGTTTTGACTTGGGAACCTTGAATCTTAACTCAATTGTGGAAACTGTGGTGAGAGCTTTAAGTTCTTGGAGAAGGAATTGGCTTTGTTCTTGAGGGAGAAAACCCTATCTCTTGATGTTTTTGATGAATCTGAAGTTATCTGCTTTGTTTTGGATATATCTAGGTGTTAAAAGGGTGGAAAAGACTAAAAATCCCTTTTAAAAAATGATTTAAAAATACTGAACGGGATCTGCGATGGCTTGTACAATGGTCCATCACTGGGTCTACCGTCCATCGGCTGAACCATCGTACCTGGGCCAGAATGGGACTTACTGTCTTAGTTGTGACGGCCTGGGCGATTGTAATACCCCGAGAATTCCAACCGATAGTAGAACCATGATTCAAGCTCATGTTAAATTAATCTTATTGATTTGGTATTTTTATGATCAAGTTTGATGTGTATTAAGGGCCTTAAATACGTCCTAGCTATTAGACGAATCAAAACATCCCTTATCGATTGAATTCTTGATAAGGACATTGTCATAGTCAAATTCAAATGAGCATATCTCCCATTATACAAAGAATTTTTGATCTCATAACCTACCAACAGATATATAATTTAATTATCTTTCCAATGATACCAATTTTGCCGAAATCCGATATCAGAGTAAGAAGTTATGGTCATTTTACTGAGAGCTGTCGGAGCTGTCCAGGAGTGATGGACAAGCTGACGGACCGTCAAGTTAGTGATGGCCCGCCACTTTGGCCATCAGAACTGAAGCAGTGAGGGACTTTTCTGGACCAAAAGTGATGGTGGGAGTGATGGTTAGTCACTAGAGTGACGATCCGTCACTCTGACCGTCAGAATTGTCCGAGACAGCATTGAAGCACCGTTTTAAAGGGATTTTTGGGTCATTTTTCACCCTATTTAATACCCAATCACTCCAAATCAAAGCTCATAACTTATCCTTCATCCAAAACATCAAATTAGGGTTTATTTCCAAGATCAAAACTCTTATTTTTTCTTCAAGAAAAATCAAGAGAAGTCAAGGAATCAAGAATCTCTCCAAGAACCTTCAAGAAAGAAGTTTCCCCAAGGTATGTAGATGTTGATTCTTGGGTCCCTTTCATCCAAGAATCTCAAGTACCCTTTTCTAAATCTCCAAGATTTATGTTTATAAATTTTTAATGATTCTTGTGAGTTGTGATTCATGTTTGTCTACAAGAATCAAGTCTTGGCCTTAGTATGTGGAATTTGTGTGGTAAATGGATTATGTACTCGTTGTTGATGTTGAATGATCTCCAATATGGGATATTTATGTGGTTTGTATGAATCTATGATAATATATGAGTTGGAAATATGTAAATTTGGTTGTTCATGATGAGTAGTTGGGTTATTATACTTATGCCTAAGTTGTGCATGTGAGGTGTTCAATAAAATGTTTAAGAGACTAGAAATCAAGCATTGTAGTTAAATTGTGATCTAATGACAAATGCATGCTACACCCTTATGCAAATAATGACTTCTAAGATATTGTTATGTGTTATGGTTGTTGATGAAATATTCATGAAGCTAGGTCGATGGACGTATGGAATGTTGTTATATACACTCCGCTCCATGTATAAGACTTTGAGAACTATGAGTGTCACAAAATGCCCTAGTTAATGAATTGTACCATGATAGTGTGAAATCCCCAAATAAGTGTGAACCTATGCATGTCTAGTGTTTGTTGAAGGACCTTAGTGAACAAGTGGAGATGTGATAGTAGTAAATTCCCCAATTATGTGCCCTTTGACATATGCTAAGTTCTTAATACATGCCAAGTGGTTAGCAAGTAAGTTATGTCATGATAGTATGAAGTTTCCCTAAGCCATGTGATACCCAAACATATGTCAAGACTGATATAGGTATGAAATAGTTGAGGTAAAAACCTTGTTTAATGGAGTACGATCTAATAGCATATTTTCCCTATGTTATTATATGGTTATTATTCCGAGATACTTAAAGCGACCCTTTGGTGATTGTGATGATGAAGAGAGGTCTATGTTTCCTAAATGTTTGATGCGATGCCTTAAGGATTTTGATAAGGGGTGGAACTATGTTATGATTTCTAATTACTTGGATAGATGTTTTAATAATTGTGATGATGCATTAATGATGGTGACGATGAATGAATGATTGTGATAATACATGAATGATTGCGATGATACATGAATGATTATGATGATGAATGAATGCTTGTGTTGATGAATGAAGGATTGTGATGATGAATGGATGATCGTGATGATGCAAGAATGATTATGTTTTACTTTTATGTTATCGAGTCCTGGGGGTATTTATACCCGATAATAGAGTTGTTGTCTAGAGCCCGTGTCAGTTTTGTGATAATTCTAATTGAGCCACAATTCTCAGAACTCAGTGAACTACAGAACTCTGTATCCTCAAACAAGTGCAAAACATAAGAAAACTCAGTAATCTCAGAAATCTCTGTAATCAGTGTATCGCTAGTAATCTATCCCCAGTCCTGTAAATCAGCTCAGATCTAATAGTATTCAAATGATTCAATTTTAATCTTAGAAGTGATTTGAGTAATCTATTCAAGCTCTATATCGTCAATCAGATACCATGATTCGATACCTTTTTCTGTCAGATACGGAACTAAGTAATCTCAGCGTAACTCAGTCAGATCTCTTGAGAAATATGATCAGTATCAGATTCAGCTCAGTCTAAGTTTAGTTAAGAATCAGATCAGTGTCTTTCAGTTGGGAGTAGGATTCAGCACCGAGTGAGCTTAAGGATGGGAACTCACCTACTAGTAGAGGGTGTGATTCTTAGAAGCAATCTTTGCACTCCCGAACTACGTATCCAGCATAAGTTGAGACATCATACCTACTAGTTGAGGGTAGATGAGGTGGCTTGACCTGTTAGATGAGGGCTCCACCATTCTTGTTTGAGTACCTGATAGATGAGGGTCACATAAAGTTGTCTTTACCGGTGGTGCGGTACTGACACCCTTCCAACTGGGGCACAGGTTGGACCCCAACTTAGCTAGGTGGGGCATGTCGGTTAGAAGACTACTTCCCACAGTCTCAGTTTTAGAATCTGTCTCAGACATCAAGAAAGAGCTCAGTTCAGTGTACTGAATGCAAGGTTGTTAGATACAGGCCATCAAGTATAATTATTTGCAAATTTGAAGATCCGTTGCTAGATAGGCCAATCTCAAAATCAGTTATTAGATCTCAAAATCAGTTATCAAGTAGTATTATTATCCACAGATTCAGAGACTACCTGCTAGATAGGGTTGATCTTAGTTTCAGTCAATCATTCTTATTATTAGCAGATTCAGAGACAACCTGTTAGATAGGGTTGCTATTAATTTCAGAAGCTTCAGATACTCGTAGTCTCAGTATGTCCAGAAATTTCATAATTTCAGTATATTTAGTATCAGTTACCAGAGTTATTCCGAGTATGCTCAGTGACAGTATGCACATTATGTTCAGTAATTATAGATTCTTTATGTATGTTAATCCAGCTCTTGCATATTATTCAGTTAAGTTATGTTCATGCATAAGCCCTTGCATTTAGCCTTACCTCGTCTACATACTCGGTATATTTTTGTACTGACGTATTTATGCTATGGTGTTTTATTTGACACCATAGGTTCAGAGGCATAGGATCTAGAGTATCCCCATCAGTTCAGTCCCAGTCAGAAGCAGTAGCAGTGAGTCCTCTTCTTTTGAGGATGAATCTCAATTTACTATTATTGTATCATATTTTGTTTATATTTTTAGTTGACGGAGTTAGTTGGGGACATGTCCCATAAACTCCATAGTTCAGACAGTTTAGAGGTTTTTCAGACGGATGTTGATGTATTAGTATTCAGTTTTGAGTATGTGCAGATGTATTGAACCTTATGGCTAGTTTATGCATTTATTTCAGATATTATGATTTGTACAGGTAAGATATTAGTAAAGGGTTAACTTGTGGTCCTTCAGGTCCATAAGCACCGTGTGACGTCTCGGGATGGGATCTCGGGGCGTTACAGCGATGGTCCATCGCTAGCTCAATGGACCGTCGGCTATTCTGTTGGCCAAAAAGTGGACTCACTGCCTTCTCTACGACGGTTTGGGAGACAGTCCGTCGACCCTCTCCTTCGCACCTGGGCGGTTCAGACTACTTTCTGTAATTCGGTAATAACTTTCTACTCCGACATCGTATTTTGATGAAATGGGTATCATTGGAAAGATAATTCAATTTTTCATGCGATAAAAAGTCAAAATTAGGAAAATTAAATATGGTTTAAACACTAATCACTTTGGAAGTCATTTCTTAATCTTTTAAAAGAGAAATTAGGCCTCACTTGACATGCTTTAAAGGCTTAGATTATGAGGGAGCTTTGCGGGGTCTTATAGAAGATCAGTCTTTCTAATTTTAGATGTTCTAACATTCTTAGTGGTCTGTAATATGTGTTGCTTAGAGTTTCTTTAAATAGTCTTGAGAGGATGAGGCATCTACCTTTCCTTTGTCTTTGCCTGTATACATCCTGAAACAAAAATTGTTAGTTTTCTACTTTTATTAGTCTACTTAGTTGATTTTGTAGGTTATTATCTTTTTCTTTAATATGTTATAAACAATATTGTAAATGAAAGTGGTATCTAGAAATTTAACCACCTCCTTTTACTACAATTCTTTTCTTTTATTTTCTGATAGAATTTTACTATAGCCTCACAGTCTGTTTTTACTAATATTTCAGGCTTATTTAATATATAAAGTTTAAAACTATTTAAACCGTAAATTACTACAAATTTTTTTGCGTCTATGCTATTTAAATTGTCTTTTTCGTTATATTTTCCACTTGAATAAGCATAAATTTTTTCATCCTTTTTGTCACTATATTTATTGGGTTTTGCCTTTAATATTACTCCCCATCCGCGAAGGCTTCCATCTGTCTCTACTATTAGATAATCTGTTTCTAAGGGTAGCGTTAAGTCTGGGATATCTTGGATCATGAGCTTAAGTTGTTGGTCTAATTTTATGTCTTCAGTATTAAAGGTCTTTTGTCTTGTTGATCCTATTTTAGAATATAACGATCCTGCTACTTTTCCTAAGTCTTTAATAAAAGCTCTAACATAGTTTAGTAGTCCTAAATTTTTTGTAAATCTTTGGTTTTATCTAATCTAGCTGGCATTTCTAAGACTTTTTTAGCTATGTGCGATTGTAGTTTTATTCGTCCTTCTCCAATAACTACTACTAAAAAGTTAATAATATTTTTACATAATTTCATTTTCTTTCTACTTATTATTATTCCATTATCTATAAATAATTTAAAAACTTGTTGTAAATGTCCTAAATGTTCTCTCATATTATTACTAAAGACTAGAATATCATCAACATAAACCAATATAAAGTTTTTATAGTCTCCAAAAATACTATCCATTTATTTTTTTTTGAAAATTGAAGGAGTTGCCTTTAGTCCGAACGGCATAACCAGCCGCTCAAAATGTCCTTCTGAACATGTAAAGGTTGTCCATTCTATACTATCTTCATGCATCTTAATTTGCCAATATCCGAATTTACAATCAAATTTACTAAATAGTTTTCTTCCTTGTATTCTGTTTATTAATTCTGTTTTGTCTGGTAACTTATACCCATCTATTACAATATTATCATTTAGTCTTTTGTAATTTATTACCATTCTAGCTTTTCCTCATACTATTTCACTATGGTTTCTTACTACGAAAGTTGTTGATCTATGTCTTGATTTGGATCTTCTAATTATCCCTAATTCTAGTAGCTCTTTTATTTGTATTTCAAAGTCTTTAAGGTATTCATTTGTAGCTTCTATAGATGCGGTTTTTATAGTATATTTTGGATTAATTATTTCTAATTTGCAGGTAATTTGACTGGAGTCCTAATGTCGCAAGGGTTTTTCTCCAATTATCTCTAGTTTGTCTAGGATTTGTATTATTTTATCTAGGTCTTTTTGATCTTTGATTACCCTTATCTGTTTTATACCTTTCCTAAAATTGTATAATTTTGTATCTATTTCTATTAAAGTGTAATCTTTTTCTATTTCTTCTACTGTTAATAGATCTTGTAATTCCTCATACATTGTTACCTTTTTATTATCATTACAAGTACAATTTTCTCCTTTAGCACATTCTAGAAATTTTTTTCGGTTTTATTTGATCATTAGAGCTTTCGATTCTTTCTTCTGTCTTATCTTTAAGAAAACGATATTTAGTTAGTAGGGGTTGTGTCTGTACTGGTGAGTGAGTGATATTGCTAGCGAATATTATCCAATTTTTTATAACAAAATATCCGCCATTATTTTACATCATAAAATCTAGTCCTAAGACAAAGTCTGTTTTTATGTTTAAATCTCTAACTAGTATTCCAGTGAGTTTATATGATGGTTGGTAGAATTTTTTACGAGTATTAATAAAATTTACCTTTGCTTTTGGTATATAGTCTGTATAGGTATTATGGGATTTGCATGGAGTGTTGAGGTTTGGCAATTTTTAATTAATTTTGATGGTAAAATTCTACTATTTAAAATGCTATTTGTATATCCTGAATCAACTATAGCTAATGTCTCGAACTCATAGTCTTGAATTTTTATTCTTGCTAAAACTTTAACTGTACTAATTTTTTTTTCTTCATTACAAACCATTCCTTCAAATGATATCTTCATTGATTTTTTCTATTTATCTTTATTATTTTCAACAGATGTATTTAATAATTCTACCTCTACTAAATCTTCTTCTTTAATTATCTCTTTACTGTATACTCTTATCTCTAATCTTTTTAGTCTTTCTTCTAACTCCAATATTTTGTCTTCTGCTATTCTGGTTATTGGTTCCTTCATGTAGAGATTATTTAAATTATTTGTTGATTTTGGAATTTCTAGGGTTTCTGAGTTTTTTCTATACATTTTATGCATCCTTCCTTATAGCATTTCCTACATTTTGCCCTTTTATTTTTACCTGGAAACCATTTACAGAAACAACACTGGTTACTGTCTAATCCTTTTTCTTCTTCAAATTCATGTTCACATTCTTCTATCAAATTTACTATATCATGATAGTCTGAGTTCGTCTTTTCTAATCCTATTTCATTTATAAATTCCTCTTCTCCAGAATCTGAAGAATTAGATTTGTCTTTTTCTTCTTCAAAAACTTTCATACTCCTGATAGAGTATATACTTTCATTATCTGACATATATTCATCTACATTTATCAAATTTTCATTTACTTCTTCTATTAATTGTGCATTTCTAGATTACTATTGTTTCTTTTTGGACAAGTATTTGCTAAGTGCACTATACTCCCACGGGTCAAACATTCTAATTTATTTTTGTAGGTTCTACTGGTGTTATATTTTCTTACATGTTTATTCTTATCTAGGTATGGCTTTCTTGCGTTTGATCTTCTTAAGTAATATTTCTTCCTAGGGCGATAGTCTTTTTTATATGCCTTTTTATATTTTTTCTTTTTATAATCTTGGTCATAATGTTGTGTAGTATATATATTTTACAAAAATCAGTATCACTTCTTTTTAATTGTTTTTGTATCTATATATTTGTACATTTTTCTTGTAATATATCCATTACATGTTATATATATATGTATATCAGTTTTTGGGTTGTATAAAATATGTTGACTCATATTTTATACATTACATATAGGTATAAAACTATTATGTGTTTGTATATAATTATATTGTATATTTTTTAAATTGGTATGTATAAACTATGTTTGTTCTTCTATTAGACATTAGGTATATCTCAGTTTGTATAATTTGTTATTGGCATTTTGTATAAACTAAAGGAAAAGAAAAAAGTTTCAAGGTTTCTCACTTGAAAGGAGGGACCAACAGATGTGAATGCATCTAAGGTATTTTGTATATACCTGAATGGATATTCGGATGAATGTATATACAATAAATACATGTATGTCTATATATCTTTTTTTTTTAGTTACACACAGGCATGTATACTATATCAATCTTTTAATGTGTGTGTGTGTATATATATATACATATATATAACCGTTATATATAATTATACAATTGTCATATGTTGGTATATACATATATAAAATATACATATAAGTTGCATAATCAGTTTTTAGTTTGTGTAAAATATATTGGTTTATATGTTATACATTACACATAGGTATACGACCATCATGTGTTTGTATATTTAATCTTAAAGTGAATTTGTTTGTATATTTTCATCAGTGTGTTTATATTTCTGTATTTATTTTGTTATATTTCTTTCACATACATTTATACATTTGAATTTATATATTTATATGTATAATCTGAATTTTATATCCTTTTTATACATTTGAATTTGAATCAATTTGTATTTATCTTGAAGATATGAGTTGTAAGCGTTTGTATTTGTATTTGAATGTTAAATTCAAAGCTAATTTTCATTTGTATCAATTCAATATTTGTATTTCTATGCGTAGCTAAATATAATAGATAAATACATTAAAATTATATTTTAAATTCTGAAGCCATACGAAGAAATCAGAGAAATTTTAGTTGAATTCTATTTCTATATTTTGAAAATTAAAAGTTAAGTTATAACAGTCCATATGGAAAAAGAAGAAATAAAAGATTTGAAAAAGATATATCGGAGAGAGTAAAAAAAGTGAATCATTCTCCTTTCCTTTTTTATCTCTATACATAAAAGAAATAGCCGTAAAATTTGTTAGTTTATACTTATATATTAGAGTTCTAAATACATTTAATCACTAACAAAAATCTAGAAAATGTAATTATCAAAACTTAAACAAAGAAGTTAATTAAGATGAGTATATGGAGGTGTACGGATTGACTTGTTTTTAAGTGTTTTTTCTATTTTTAAGCATTTTTTTTTTAGTTTTACTTGTGTTTGACATAACTAAAAAGTGCTTTTACGCACTCTCTTTTAGACGAAAAAAGTACAAAAATAAGCCAAAAGTATGGTCTCCCCTACTTATGACTTTTAACTTCTAACTTATAAGCTACTTTTTAAAAGCTCATCCAAACAACCTCTATGTAACGACCAACTTTTTTAGATGAAATATGTGAATTATGTGTTTCTGTGTGATTTAACTATTTTATCACTCTCTGTAGTTGTATTATGATATTTCTAGGGTGTGGGGTGATTGATATGGTTCCTGATGTTTTTTGGTATCATTTATGCAATATTGTAGTTTTTGATGGCTTCGAGAGCCTTATTTTTTACTTATGTGGATATCTTTTGATCCGTGCGATGGATGACTGAACGGACTACATCAGCAGCTCTAGAATATCAATTTTAGGCTTGGTATACCTTTGGTTCGGGTCTCGATGCACCTGAGCTTATTTCGACCTATTGATCGAAAAGTTGGAAAATTAGAAATATGGGTGTGGGACCCACACTTAGATGGAAAATTCAACTTTGCCAGAAGATCCGAAACATCGATTTAGTGTGGTAACATATTTGGTGTGATTTTACTACTTTTAAATCTCATTTTGACCTCGGTTTGGAAAATTATGATTTCGAATTTCGGGGGTCAACTTTGTGAAAACGCTATTTTTTTTGAAAATTTGACTTTGCCAATGCATTCATAACATCAAATTTAATGTGGTTATATAGTTTATTTTTATATATCGGACTCCAAACGAATATCGGGCACCCCATCGAAGTCCGTTTGGACTTGAGAAAAAATCTGCACTATATATATCAGATTTTTCTGCTCTATAACAGTTTTTTTTTTCTTTTTTGACCCATTTTGCTTATTTTTTATTTTTCCTCTTGAAAATTGTGGGAGTTTAAAAGTGAAACTTGTGGGATCTTGGGGAGCTAGATTAACATCTATTTCTTAATTCTATTACGAATTTAAGGTAAGAATTCACACTTTTTTAGTAATTTCTTGATTAATTGCTCAAAAACTCCAAAATCTCAGGGGCTGATTTTAAACTCCAATTTCACTTCTTTTCACTTTAATAATATTTTTATCATATAATTACTAGTTTTTCATTAATTTAACTTTCAAAACAACTCCAATTCTTGATTTTAACCCAGATTTCAAAGATTTTATCCGGTAAAGCTTAAAAATAATTATTTTTTATTTGAATCTCATTTTTTAATTAGGTTTTCAGCTGTAGGTTTCTAAAAATATGAGAAATAATTTTTTAAAGTAAAGTTATGATTTTTCCCTTCTTTTTTCGAAAATCTATTTTGGGGATCCATTTTGACCCCGAATCAAGAGTAGTCAATATGAGTGTCGCTGGTTTTATTTTGACGCGTAGATTTCATATTTGATGCTTTAGTGGAGTTCAGGATCTTTCATGAAAATTAAGGTCATGAGTTCAAAATGTAGCAGACCGATTTCGGCATTCGAGGTAGGTTGTGGCTTAACTCTTTTAGACTGGATTGAGTAGTAAATAATGGTACAAAATGCATGTTAAAGGTGGGAACTTATCATGAAATATGGCTATTTGTGTGTTGTGCCTGTGTAGGGCCTATATGTGATGTAATTGTCGAAATTGAGTTATTATGTGCTATGTGTGATCGTGTGGGGTCCTATGTGGTATTGATAACCTTAAATACATGTAAATAATTATATTGTGTTGTTAAGATGCTTAATATGGTAGCATTGGTATATTTTGATTATATTCATACTTTATTGGCATATGAGACATGTGAAAATTCGTGGATGAAATTAAAATAGTAAGTGAATATTGGCTCACGTGGTTGTGAAAATTTATCATTGTGATTGGTTGTGAAAATATATCATGTGGTTGGTTGTGAAAATATATCATGTGATTGGTTGTGAAAATACTTATTGTGATTAGTTGTGAGCATTGCATCCTCATATCATACTCATTCATGAAATATTGGTACCACTGTGACAACATTTGAGAAATACTGACAACACCTTTTTAAAACCCTCCTCGAGGGATGTATCGGGGAGGATATATTGTAACACCTTATAAAAAAACTCTTTCTGAGGGATATGCCAAAAATGAGATATGAAATATGTGGATTGTCTACGGGTTGATGAACCCCTATGGGTCTTACGTTGGGAAGCTTTAGCTCCGTAGGTGTATATGAGTATTGTGTGATGATCCCGAAAGTTGTGCGATGACCTCGTGCATCATCATCATCATATACATTGCACTTACTTTATTGTGTTACATTGTGTTGTATTGCCATATTGACTTGTCATCTATGTATTTATTGTATTTTCCTTTACTTTTATTTGATGATCATATATATACATGTTCTACTTATATGTGACATAATACGTACTTGTGTCCTATCATGGTGTGATGTTGTAATATATGTGATATATTAGAACTAGTAGTGCAAGCGGTGTGGGCTACCATTGTGGGATATTTTCTGATTGCAGGTGACGTGCCCTTAGTGTGTGTTTTGTATGCATTATTTTCTACTTTGCTCTATCGGAATATGATACCTACTGAGTACAAGTGGACCGTACTCACTCCTACTTCACCCTTTCGGTGCAACTTCAGGTTTTGGTGCGCCTCAGACTAATTGATTTCGGGCGCCTTCAGATTACTCAAGGTAACGGTTGGACATTCATACGTTCGGAGTTCACCTCTATCTTTCTGTACTCCCTCCGTTTCAAAAAGAATGACCTACTTTCCTTTTTAGTCCGTTTAAAAAAGAATGATCCTTTTCATTTTTTGGCAATACTTTAATTTCAACTTTCCACATGGCATGTTTAGGATCACAAGATTAAAAGGCATTTTGGTACATTTGACACAACTTTAGACCACAAAATTCAAAAGTCTTCTTTATTTTCTTAAACTTTGTGACAAGTCAAAGTAGGTCATTCTTTTTTAAACGGATGGAGTATTAGTTATGTCTTTATTAGTATTCAGAGAAATATATTATTCCTTCGTGGTTATTTTACTGATGTATTTGACCCGTGGATAGTATTAGTATTTCTTACACCTTTGGCACCAGATTTTGGGAGTTATGGTTGCATGTGTTGATTTTATTCTTTTCGCTTTTATTATATCTATGTGGTTCGGCTTCGTTCTAGAAGCCGAACCTTGGGGGCATTTCTGTCATTTCTCCGTGTGTATCAGTTTGAGTGAGAGGCTTACTTGTCAAGGTTCACCGCGACAAGTGCCACCATGTCCTATCGATTTTTGGGTCGTGACGCTCTAAGTTGGCTATATGTGAAATTTTTCCATCATATTTTTGGTAACAACAACTCAGTAGCTAGCATTACTATTCAGGGTCCTTCTAGCTCAGAGAATCGGATAGCTGCTATAGTTACTTTCTTTTATTTTTTAATTTTTCATCTGATGGAGTCCGACTAATCTAAATTCACACCGAATAAAATGCATTCAAAAAAAATGTTCCTAGACAAGTTTGTTTTTTCATATGTAGGATTCACATCTGAATTTAATAATTAAGGAAGTAATAACTCTATCCATCAAAGCATGTCTTTAGTACTCCCTTGTTCACTTGAGCTAATATAACTTTCATATATAAAGGATCATTTCTTTAACAAACAATAAATACAACAGAGTGAAAAAGAGAAGCAACAACACCCCATTACATATATGTTAAGGAAATAAATTTAGTAATCAAACTTTCAAAACATCTTTTTTATTACAACTGCAAGTAGAAAGACCCGCAACCACATAATACATTTACACAGACACATAATTTAGATTAAAAGCTGAAGGAAAAGAGACATTATTAACAAGGACTTTCAACCAACACTTAATCAATATGCTCTTCTTTAACGAGAATGTCAATAGCCTTCACCTCGGGCTTCTTCTCTTCTTCTTTTGGAACAGTCACAATAACCACTCCATTCTCCATTGTAGCCTTAATTTCTCCCATTTAAATATTCTTTGGCAATCTGAATCTCCTTAGAAACTTGCCACTACTAGTCTCCATACGATGCCATTGATCGTTCTTCTCCTCTTTCTCTCTGCTCCGCTCACTATTTATTTGTAAAATTCTTCCTTCTTTAATTTCAACTTTCACTATCGCTTTCTTGATCTCTGGAACTTCTATTTTTAATACAGAGCTTTTGGTGTTTCTTGTAAGAATATTAATATTAATGACCCACATATTTTTTATAATAAATTTACCTTATCTCACAAGTAAAGTAATAAATCAGATAATTATTTTTCGTCCAAGTTAGGCATATATAGTATTTCTTTGATATCAAGAAATAACTATGAAAGTCAATAGCGTTAAAGTTACTTGCCTAAGAGTCCTAGCGTACATATAAATACTTTTGTCTTGGTATATCCTTTGATAGACATAGAAGACTCCTAAACTTGTTACCAAATTCTCTCTCAAAATTTCCTTCCTTCTTACACTTGGACAATGATAATAGAAGGTACGTTCCTATTTATTTTTCCACTACGTATTGGTTTTGTGTATGTGTTGAAATTCAAAATATGGTATCAAAACCTACCTTTGGTAATATTGTTCACTGTCAAGATTGTGTTCATGATGCGCTAACTAAGTTTGGACGAATACCCAACGAATCAGTGACCTTTAAATTGCAATTTTTAAAATAATGAAATCTTTTAAACTTTGATTTTGGAATATTGGTTAAACCTTTTTTGAGATTATGGACCAAAAGTTTTTTAATGATGGATACTTTTTATTCTAAAATTTTTGGTTTTGGTCTTCATATAATTTGATTCAAGATTTATTTATTGTGCTTCTTATGTTCATTAAGTTTTGCCATTGTTGAAGTGATAAATAATATGTTAATTTAAGAATTATTGAAATTGTTCTTGTAATAATTATAAGAAATATGAATGGAAGATATGTAGGCTCTGCCTATTCACTTGTCGTATGCAACCTATTCTCACTGTGACTAAGGAACTACTACTTTAACGAAGGATATGTAGGCTCAATTTTTTTATTGTATGATTTTTTTTCGATTAACATGAGATGATTTGTACACTGAATTGATTTGATGTATGCTATGCCTATTCAATTCAGTTTTAGCATTGTGATTTATTAACTATATATTTAGTTAATTATTAAAGTTAAATACTTTGAGATACTTTATACAATAGATTGCTATGATGTAAACTCTGCCTATTCAATCTGTTTTAGCGTTTTGATAATTAACATCAAGTTTAAGTTAACTATCTATTGTAAGATGTCATTTTTGAATTTCTTTTATCATATGTTTGGGTTAGCTACAACATCCCGAGTGTATGATTTAAAAAACAAGTTCTGAAGTCACATAAAGTTAGTGCTGAAGATATAATAATGGCATCTAATAAAATCCTATTATCTTATCAAAATAGTAACCTTACCACACAGGAAGGTAACTAGTTTGGTTAGATTAATTGGAATAGATAGTAAACCTTTATGTTTAAAAATTATCCCATGCCCACGGGTATGAATTATTTTCTAGTTTTATTTGATTTACTAGACTAATGAAGTTAAGTAATTTTATGCATGGGTTAAAACCTCTACCCACAGGAAGTTTAGAATTTACTTAAGAATAAATATTTATGCAATTCATTTTGATGGTTATTATTTCATAGCTTATGTATGTGTATTCTTGTTTTACAGTTAAAATAACTTTTTCTACTACTCTATTTAACAAAAATGCTTGAATTTCAATGTTGTCAGGTGACAACTTTACTAAATAAAAGGAGAAAATCCTTTTCACTTTAGGGTGTTCTCTGAAACTGGCACTCCATGTGAAAGAACCACCCAAGCCCACAAAATCAATTACGCCATAGACTCAGACTCTTATGATCGGTGGGAGCGATCAAATCGCCTGAGTTTAATGCTCATAAAAGCTCACATAAGTCAAAGCATTAGGGTTCCATCCCTAACAACAATAATGTCAAAGCTTACATGAAGGCAATTGATGAACAATTTGTAAGATCTGACAAGGCATTGGCCAACACCCTTATGAAGAGGCTCTCAAGTATGACATTTGACAGAAGTCGTACAATGCATGAGCACATTATAGAGATGAGAGATATTGCTGGAAAATGTAAGTCCCTTGAGGTTGATATGTCTGCATCATTTCTTATGCATCTTATTCTCAACTCTCTTCCTAAGGAATATGATCCTTTCAAGATATCTTACAAACACAAGAAAATAAACGATCAATCAATGAATTTTTGACCATGTGTATGCAAGAAGAGAAGATGTTGAAGCATGATATAACCGAAAATGTTAATTTGGTGACTCGTGATAAGAAAGATACAATGAAGGAAAAAAGTCTTTCTATGAAGAAGAAGGACAGTCTTAACAAAGACACTTGTCATTTTTGCAGAACGAAGGGACATTAGAAGAAAGATTGCCTGAAATATAAGAAGTGGCTTAAAAAAAAGGTAATTTTATCTTTGTATGTATGAATATAATTTCATTGAAGTTTCTGATAATACATGATGGATCGATTTTGATTCCACAACTCATATTGTCAAAACCATGCAGGGGTTTCGAACTCTAAGAAGCTGATGGAAAGTGAATAAAATATTTATTCTAATAATAGGACGACATCACATATGGAAGGTGTGGAGATTTATAGGCTTATTTTAAAAGATGATTTTTAATTAGATTCAGAAAATACTTTTTATGTTCCATCATATTCTAAGAATTTAATTTCTTTTTCTAGACTATCAATAGCTAGTTATGATTTCAATTTTCATTTATCTACAATGAAACTTTTAAAAGACAATAAAGTTATTGATTTTGGAAATTTGTATAGAAAGTTTTTAAAATTTGAGCTAGCCTCCACGATTGAATGTAATATCATAAATCTGTGTGATAAAGAAATTGACACTAAGTGATGTATTTTCAATGAGAACTCATCAAGTCTGTGGCACAAGAAATTAAAACATATATCTATTGAAAGAATCAAAAGGTTAGTTAATGATAGAGTTCTTGAATCTATTGATTTTTCTGACTTTGAGACTTGTGTGGTGCATAAAGGGTAAGCAAACCAACAGATCCACTAAAGGTGCCAAAAGAAGTTTTCAATTGCTTGAGATCATACATATGGATATTTGTGGATCTTTTCCTACTCCTTACTTGAATGGTGAGAGATATTTTATCTCATTTATTGATGACTATTCAAGATATATGTATCTCTATCTTTTGTTAAATAAATCAGAAGCACTTGAAGCTTTAAAATTTTTAAAATAAAAGTAGAGAAATAAATCGAAGCTCAGATAAAAATTATAAGATCTGATGGGAGTGGATAATATCATGATAGGTACACAAAAAAAGGACAAGTTAAAGGTTTGTATACTGAGTTTCTTGGGAAAAAAGGTATAATTGCACAATATACCATGCCAGAAATATCACAATAAAATGGTGTGGCAGAA
Source organism: Capsicum pubescens (assembly GCA_030864215.1). Classification (NCBI taxonomy): domain Eukaryota; kingdom Viridiplantae; phylum Streptophyta; class Magnoliopsida; order Solanales; family Solanaceae; genus Capsicum; species Capsicum pubescens. The sequence goes on from CM061542.1 coordinate 212,298,933, forward strand.
AGAAGAATCTGGACATTAATGAACATGGTAAGAAGCATAATTAGCAGATCAAGTTAATCTTTATCCATATGGAGTGATTTCTTAAAAAATGTAGTGTATTTTTTAAATAGTATTCCATCCAAGATTGTCCCTAAGACACCTTTTGAATTATTTAAAGGATGAAAACCTAGTTTAAGCCATTTACATGTTTGGGGATGTCCAACTAAAGTGAGGATTTATAATTCATATTTTAAAAAATTGAATGAATGAACAATAAATGGTTTCTTTATAGGCTATGTGGTTAAATCTAAAGGATTTAGATTTTATTGTCCTTGTCATTCTCCTAAAATTATTGAGACTAGACATGTTAAATTTTTTTAGGAACATAAGGTAAGTGGTAGTGATTCAACTCAAGTGGTGGAATAAAAGAGATAAGAGAACCACTTATGTGATACAAGACAAATGACCTTCGGGTTGCTAGAGAGAATGCTTACAGGTCAAATGACACTTGAATACTTCTTGAGGTATATCAAAAGGTATCCATTGGATGATTATGATGACCAAGGATACTCAAGGGACGTTAGAGAGGCTAATGAAAAACCAACGGGGCTAGAAAGCCCCCAAAAGAGGAGATGTACCCCATTCTCTTTGGAGGTGCGCCCAACCCGCTCTAGATCCACTATAGTGGGTCAAAACAGCCCACTATACCTTTGGAATATGCCCATGTGCACCCCATATCCTTAAGCAAATGCCTTATGGGATTCTATGTGTTTGTCTTTCCTAAATGGGTCACTTTTGGGCCCATACGATATAATAACCTATCCTAGACTATAAATAGAACTTCTTTTCATTTTAGTAAGTAGTTTATGTTGAATTATGAATTTGAATACTTGTGAGAGTGTGAGGCAAGCGTGGATTCATTTGTGTTGATCTTTTATTTAGAAACGTGGGTTGCTTGGGAATCGAATCCCTTGAGGTCTATGTAAGATTTAGGTGATTTGTTCCATTAAATTGATTGAGGGTTTAGGGTTTGATACACCCTTTATTTGCTTTCAATTCCTTGTATTGTGTCTATCTTATTGTTTCTCTATCTATATTTAGCTTTTGATTCTGTACTTTATTCATGTATCATTTGGTATCAAAGCCGAGCTTAGAATTATTCCCACAATTCTATTCTTGGATTTTTCTATCTCAAAAATCAACAAAAAAGAGTCAAAAATTAAAAATCCCCAAAAAGTAATATTCACGTTTTAGTCCTAGGTCAAAATTTTAGTTTTAAATTTTGTATTTTTCTTCTGTTTCTAGTGTTAGATTTGTGTTCTTTAAAACTATAGGAGTCTAGGGTTCAAATTTGAGCTTAATCTGAGTCCATTTGAGTGAGATACCATTGTTGAGAGCTTGAACTTGAAGAAAGTGAAGAGAAACAAAAACTTGGAAAAATTGGTTGTGAATTTGTAAAAAAATGACATGTGTAATGTGTTTATAAGGTTGAAAAGAGCCACGGGTCAAAATTTCATCGCATTCCGATCATTGGTTCAAGAGTTAGAGCATTTTGAAGTTTTGGTGTTCTTGAATGTTCTTGAGGAAGATTCATATCTTCATCTTGAATTCTTAGCAAAAGGTGGTGTTTGATTCAAAAATAAGTAAGAAAAGTGTTGAACAAGTGTTTGTACAAAAGCATAAAAAAAGATTCCACAAGAGAGTACAAAGAGGGGACCATTTGGAGGGCAATTTTTGTCAAACACAAAGGGAAAGACGGCCAATCTGTCTTACATCTGCTCCCAAGGTGCGCCTAATCTGTCCTTGACTTGTGGAAGCACCTCAAGGCAGTAGCCAAGGTATCAATATGCTCCCAAGGTGCCCCTTACCTGTGTCCCAACTTCTGGAGCAGTTTTCCCAATGCAAATCACCCATACCCAACGCAAATCACCTCCTTTTGACGTGAATCAACTTCAACAACACCAATCCAAGTTTATCAACACTTTCCAACATCAATTCAAGTATTAAAACACATCTCAACATGTTTAAAACTCCATTGCTTGAGGTTTATTCTTAGTTTTCATTTCTTGATTCTTAAATCTCTTCTTTGATTCTTAATTACTCATCAACTAGCAACTTATCTACTAAGTTGAGTGATAGTTCTTGAGTCCTTTTCTTTCATCGTCCTACTTTTTTTTCAAGTTTTTATCTTTTGAATTCATTGTTAGTTCTTGACTCAATTCCATACATATTTTCTTTGAGTCATTTCAAACAAGGATCTATTCCGACCTCAAGCCACAATTGGTACCAAGCTTTCTCATTGGAGTATAAACGATCTATCAATGCTTCCGACGCTAATTAAGAGATCAACTAAAGGTGGAAAATTTGAGAGCTTGTGAGGTTGATTTCCTTAACTTTAACCTATTTTTTGTTTTTGTTTTGTTTAGTATTCCTTTTATTTAGGTACCATAGCATCGGAAAAAGGTAACCCAAGAGCTTCGGGAGAGATAAACATAAAAACTTTAATGGCAGCCATAATGAGTGTGAAACAAGATGTAAATCAAAGAATAGAAAGCATGGAAATTTCACTCTCAAGAAGGATGGATAAAATAATAGATCGCCTAAACTCCCCTAACTCTGTCCTATCCAATTCATTAAATTCTCGAGCTTCTTTGAGTGGACATGCTCCAAACGAACTTCAAGGTAATCAAACTAACTCTTTCACTCTAGTAAATGAGGATAGTAGCCAACTAAGTGTGAAATATAGTTTATCTTTAAGTGAGCCTAATGTCTCCTTACTTCATGATGATAATGTACAACTTGAAAGTGTGTAAACACTAGTTGATCCTTATGATGACAAAATTGACTCTTCTAGTAAGAGCGATTTGGGTTCACCTAGTGTTGAAGCCATTGAGATAAGTGATAGTACATTGTCTTGTGGAAGTCATGAGGTCCGACTTTTGTGTGAACCTAGACCATTACTTGGGAATGTTTGTGAAATGTTTAAAGGACCTCAAGTGAATGGTGATGTTGAGATTGTTGGTCTATTTAATGGGAATGATCCTTTAATTGCCTTTGTTGATGATCATGTTAGTATAGAGGGTACAAATATTTGTATTGGTGGTAATCTTAGGGGAAAGAAGTGTTTTCTAAACCCATGTCCATGTACACTCTACCCATTTGATCCCGATGACCATTTAAAATATGGAGGTTCTTCTCCACGCCACTTGGTGCTTAGGCAAGAAGACAAGCCAACCATGGGTGAGGGTGTTAGAACTCATCCCTATGATGAAAAGTCTTTCCTGGAGATTTTTATTTGACTTGAGAGGCCAAAGTTGTGTAAGAGAAGGGTCTCCAATAAAGATAAGTGCTATAGTGGGGTTATGAGCTTATTAAGACTTGGAATCTATGTGAGCCTTGATGAGCGGTTTAATGATTACCGTGGTTCCTCTAGCATACCTCTTGGTCCAAATCTCTTGAATGAACAAGTAGCTCTTACTTTGTGGGGTTATACACCCTTTGTTGATCATTTTGATGCTTGGTTATATCTTAAACATGTGAAACCTTGGCATGATGGTATGATTAGATGTGCTAATTATAACCCTCATACTATGAGGATATTGTGTTTGTTTTTCCTTCCCTTGGTTTTGCAATGTTTGGATTCGAGGTCGAATCCTTTTCAAGAAGAGGAGGGTGATACAAGCCAAATTGTCTTTGGGTTGATGGAGAGAATGCTTATGGGTTAAATGACACTTGAAGACTTCTTGAGGTCTATCTAAAGGCATCCATTGGATGATTATGATGACCAAGGAGACTTAAAGGACATTAGAGAGGCCAATGGAAGACTAAACGGGGCTAGAAAGTCCCCCGGAAGAGGAGATGTGCCCCATTCGCTTTGGAGGTGCGCCCAACGAGTTCGTCGCACAACCTCTGGGATCGTCGCACAACCTATGGGATCGTCGCACAATCCCCGTATACACCTACGAAGCTAAAGCTTCCTAATGTAGGACCCATGGGGGGTCTGTCAACCCGTATACAATCCATATATCTTGTATCTCCTTTTTGGCACATCCTTTAAAAATGGTTTTATAAGATGTTACAATATCTCCTCCCCGGCACATCCTCCCCGGCACATCCCTCGGGGAGGGTTTTAAAAAGGTGTTTCTAGTGTTACTCAGTTGTTTCCATGGTGGTACCAATGTTTCATGAATGAGTATATATAAGGATGTAATGCTCACAACCAATCACAATGAATATTTCCACAATCAACCACAATGATACATTTTCATAACCATGTGAACCAATATCCACTCATTATTTCCATTTCATCTATGAATTTTCACATGTCTCATATACCAACAAGTATGAATATATCACAATACACCAATGGCACCACATTAGGCATTTCAAAAATACAATACAATTATTCACATGTATTTAGGATTATCAACATTACATAGGACTTCACACAGTCACACACATTATAGAATATCTCAATTCGATAATTACATCACATATAGGCTCCCACACGGGTAAAACACATAGATAGCCATTTTTCATGATTAGTTCCCACCCTTAATATGCATTTTGTATCATCATTTACTACCCAACCCAGTCTGAAAGAGTTAAGCCATAACCTACCTCAAAATCTGAAATTGGACCGCTATACTTCGAACCCACAACCTTACTTTCCAAGAACGATCCCTAAATCCTTCAAAAATATCAAATATGGAATCTACGCATCAAAATAAAATCAACGACACCCATATTGACTACTTTTGATTCGGGGTCAAAATGGAGCCTCGGAATGGGTTTCTAAAAAAAGAGATAAAACTGAAACTTTATTTTAAAAATATGTTCCCCATATTTTTAGGAACCTACAACTGATAACCCAAGTTAAATCGAGTCAAAAACGAGGTTCAAATCGACGAAAAACTATTTTTAAGCTTTATCGGATAAAATCTTTGAAATCTGGGTTAAAATAAAGAATCAGAGTTGTTTTGAAGGTTAAATTGATGAAAAACTAGTAATTATAAGATAAAAATATTACTCAAGTAAAAATAAGGTTTAAAATCAAGCCCTAAGATTTTTAGAATTTTGAGAAATTAATCAAGAAATTACTAAGAAAAGAGTGAATTCTTACTTTAAATCCGTAATAAAACCAAGAAATAGATGTTAATCTCGCTTCTCAAGCTCTCACAAGTTTCACTTTTAAGCTCTCACACTATTTCAGGGTTTAACTCTCAAAAGGCAAGATGAAAAATGAGCAAAATGGACCAAAAATAGGGAAAATCTGCTATATATAACAGAAAATCTACTATAGTAGCAGTTTTTGTTTTTAAAAGTCCAATTTGAACTTTGATAGGGTGCCCGAAATTCATTCAGTGTCCAATATATACAAACAAACTATGAAAACACACTAAATTTGACGTTGCGAATGCGTTGGCAAAGTCAAATTTTTTTAAAAACATCATTTTTAAAAAGTTGAACCTCGAAATCCGAAATTGTAATTTTCCAAACCGAGGATCAAAATGAGATTTAAAAGCCGTAAAATCATACCAAATATGCTAACACCCTAAAATCGACATTTTGGATCTGCTAGCAAACTCGAATTTCCCATCCGAGGTCTTTTCGATCAAATGTGGGTCCCCCACCCATATTTTTAATTTTCCAACTTTCCGATCAATAGGTCGAAATGAGTTCGGGTGCACTGAGACCCGAACCAAAGGTCTACCTATCCTAAAATCGATATTCCGGAGCTGTTGGCATAGTCCGTTCATCCATCTAACGTATGGATCAAAAGATATCCCCATAAGTCTAAAATAAGGCTCTCGAAGCTATAAGAAACTACAATATTGCATCCAAAATGCATCAAAAATCATGCTAATCACTCCCACACTCCAGAAATACCATAATGCAACTACGGGGTGGGGTAAAATAGTCAAATCACACAAAAACACAGATTTCACATATTTCATCAGATTTTTAGATCGTTACATCATCCACAACTAAAAATTAGTTTATCCTCGAGCTAAGGCAAACAAATACTTGAATCAATGAAGAGGTGAGGATAAGAACTACACATATCATACTCAACCTCCCAAATAGTTTCATTATAGGTCGATATCGCCATTGAACCTTTACCACAGGGATAACTCTAGAATGCAACTGCCTAGCATCCCTAGCCAAAATGGAGATCGGCTTCTCCATAAAGTACAACCACTCTTCTAACAGAACCGAATCTGAATGAATGGCATGAGACTTATCAAGAATATAGAGATGAAGCATAGAAACATGAAAAACTAGATGAACAACTGATAGATCAGGGGGAAAATCTAACTCATAAGCCACATCACCAATAGTTCGAAGAATCTCAGATGGGTCGATATACCTAGGGCTAAGCTTGCCCTTCTTCACAAACCTCATCATACCCTTCATTGGTGAAACTCGAAGAAAAATACGATCACCAATACCAAATCTCAAGGCACGAAGTCTACGATTAGCATAACACTTCTGCCTACTCTGAGCTGCTCTAAGTCTATCTTGAATGACCCAGACTCTATCCAAAGATTCACGAAGCAAGTCCGTACCTCGAGGTCTCACCTCTGAAACATCAAACCAATCCATTGGGGAGCGAGAATGCCTACCATACAATACCTCAAAAGGAGCCATATCAATACTAGAATAGTGGTTATTATTATATGCAAACTCTTCTAAAGTCAAATGTTGCTCCCACTGGCCACCAAAATTCATCACACATGCGCGGAGCATATCCTCCAAAACCTGGATAGTCCGCTCTGACTGACCATCAGTCTGGGGGTTAAATATTGTACTGAGATCCACTCGAGTGCCCAACACATCCTAAAAAATCTTCCAAAAGTAAAATGTGAACACAGGACCTTATCTGAAATACTGGACACCGGCACACCATGAAAATGCATAATCTTATGAATGTAGATACAGACCAACCTCTCAACACTAAATAAGACCTCAACCGAAAGAAATTAAGCTGACTTGGTCAATCGATCCATGATTACCCAAATACTGTCAGAACTATGAGATGTACAAGGTAAACCAGTCACAAAGTCTATAGTGATCCCTTCTCACTTCAACTAGAGAATAGGTAACCTCTGAAGTAATCCACCAAGTATCATATGCTCGGGCTTCGCCTCTGATAACATAGACAATGGGCCATAAAATCTACTATATCTCACCTTATACCACTCATCAATAATGTTGCCTCAAATCATAATACAACTTAGTCACACCTGGATGGATAGAATATTTGGAACAATGAGCCTCCTCCAAGATCAACCTAATCAAATCACCCATTCTTAGCACACAAACTGGACCTCCAATCGACAAAACTCCATTTGAATCAAGTGAGGCTTCCTTAGCCTCCCCACTCAACACCTTATCTTGAATCAACCTTAATCCAACTTCAGAAAACTGATGAGATCAAATTTGCTCCCTCAATAAAGATCTAGCCTCCACAAAAGCCAAAACACGCCCAAGTGTCAAAATATCAAGTCTAACCATCTTATTAGCTAAAGACTGAACCTCTAAGTCTAAAGGCCTTTCTTGGGTCATAAGATGTGTCAAGCTACCCCTGCTAGTCGACTTCTAGCTTAAGGCATCCGCAACCATATTAGCCTTAACCGGATGGTAGAGAATAGTCAAGTTATAATCCTTTAGCAACTCAAACCAATGGCACTGCCTCATATTAAGATCTCGGTGGGTGAAGAAGCACTGAAGGCTAAGATGATTTACGAAGATCTCACAATGGACTCCATACAAGTAGTGCCTCCACACCTTTAAGGCAAACACAACTGCACATAACTACAAATTATAGGTAGGATAATTCCTCTCATGAGGCTTCAACTGACTAGATGCATAAGAAATCACCTTGCCCTCCTGCATAAACACAACACCTAACCCAATACCTGAAGCATCACAAAAGATGGTAAAACATACGCCCTCATTGAGTAAAGTCAAGATAGGAGCTAAAGTCAACATATCCTTGAGCTTTTGAAAGCTCACCTCACAAGCATCAGACCATTGAAAAGAAATCTTCTTCTGGGTCAACTTGGTCAATAGAGCTGCAATGGATGAAAAGCCCTCAACAAAACACCAATGATAGCCTGCTAAGCCAACAAAACTATGAATCTCGGTGGGCGAAGTAGATCTAGCCTAATCGCGAACCACTGCAATCTTGGATGGATCAACCATAATACCTTCTTTAGTCACCACATGACCTAAAAAAATAGACTCCAACTAAAACTTGCCCTTAGAGAACTTAGCATATAACTTCTTACTGGCTAATCTATCCATTTTCATACTTCGGGCAAACAATAACTCACCTTAGCTAATAACTCCTTCTCTACCTTCTACTAAACTAACACACAAAGATGTATCACTTTAATACCAACTCAATCTCATGCCAAAAGATTTGGCAATACATACATTCACTAAATCGCCCTTACAACTTTTCTTGTCATTACACCTCTAAACCCCCAGTTCCATCCAACACAAGAACCAACAAAATGGATAATAAATTGCTAGTGAATCGAAATAGGCCTCACACAGCTTCACTACACAATGATAACAAGATTACAAAAAACAGAAACTTGACACACAATAATCAATGATCTAAGAATACATATCTTACTCTGTATAAATAAAAAAAATATGAGTCAAACACTTCCCCCACAGACTACCATACAATCCACACATGCTACTAGCTACCACATTAGTTTATCACTAAAAGGGGGTAAATCATCCTCAAACATCGATTATTTAACTAAAATATTTATTTACACAAAAGTCACCCTCACTCTGACTTCAAACTTTGTGACTTCACATCACCAACTTCTTGGTCCAACATCACTGCCAATAGGTCATGACACCAACACGTAACTTATACTACTACTCGGGTGGAAATACAGTTCCAACATTCTTCTACATATCATCCCCCTTAAGTGTGATGTCAGCAATATAAATTCTAAAAAGGACTGAATACACTCAATACCACAGGCTGAAAAGCACAATTTTATCAGAATCAAAGTTCACACTAGAATCAATACACTCTGAGGTACTAACGGACTCTTCACAAGTCCTTGCACAATTTCAAAATCTTATATGGCTCAATCAGAAAGAACCATGTCATTTAGACTCTAAAATTTTGTACTTGAATCACCTCAATAATGAGACTGTCTGAGAATATCAGAGTAAGAAAAGAATTGGGATGACTATTACTTTCCTATGGGCGACACCATAGCACGAATTAGAGTATGAATGAGGAACATTCTGACTCTATTGCACGAACTAGAACATGAAGAAAGAGAGACATTCCTAAATACCTTTTAGCCTCCTGCTTATAAGTGTGGCGCACTACACACCTATAAATAAGACTTTACCCGATGTGATTTTATAGACACCCTGGGATCATGAACCGTGCTCTAATACCAAGTTTTTCACAACCCGAACTAGGGCCTGGCCGTGACGGACATCCCGAACCATGAAGGCCCGAACATCATTCTCTATCTGATCTGGTAATCATGCACAATATTCATATCATAAAAGAAAATACGGAAATAAAATTTTATATAAAAACATGGTCATTAAATCTGGGTTTCAAGACATAAGAAAGAAAAATTAAAATTCAAAACATCTGAATAAGATCTGACTCAGTTTGTGAAATCTCTACTACATCTTAAAACTATTTCAAAAATTGGGACAAGGCCCCCAGTAGACCAAAACCATATCTAATAATAGTTTTCTGAAAGTAAACAGGCCTTCTAGAATAAAGAAGGCTCACCAACTGGACACTACAACTCTGTCTAATAAAATCTATTACTTTTCTGGACCCCTAGACTGAGCCTCAAAACCTGGAAGGAGGAGAGGTGTCAATACAGATGTACTGGTATGCAAAGTAATCCAAAATAAAACTTTTATATAAGTAAAATAGTGGAGAGTAATTTGTTAAAACATCATGCATAAACAGTTCTCAAAACACAAGAGCACTTTCTGAAAATCATAAGTCATTCTTGTCAATGCACTGCCTGTTCTTTTTGTTACTTCTGAGTTAGGTGGCACTCCCTTACAACTCTAATATTCCACGAGCTATATGGAATCCGCCATTGACTCGGCGGTGAAGCCTCCAACCCAAGTATGTCGTAAGGGTTGGAGTCTCTGATTCTGATATGCCACAAGACACTAGGCCAGTGTAATATAATATACCCGAATTGGCAAATCACAATTTTGGGCAATGAGTTATCTGAACTCGTGCCCTCTTCAGGGAACCACCTAACATCTCTTTATGCTCTATTTTAGCCTTTTCTAAACATGCATCATTCTGAAATTCTAAAACATAAAAGTCTTATTTTTGTATTAGTCTGTCTCTGTTATGGCATTGTATGAGATGGTATCATCATACCAAGACTTTTAAGTCGTTATTCTGAGCCATATATGATTATTTCATTCTAAAATAATGTTCAGTCCACTTGATCATGTATATAGTGTAAGAAGAGTCATATCTCAAATCATAAGTCAAAAATCATGCAAATGCTTTCCATCCATTCAACAATTTCAATAAGTAGTGGCCAACTTCTCAAAAACATTCCTGAAGTTTCTTTGTGTATCAATCTCAATATTTAAAATCATTAAAGCATTCCTCTCTCCCATTCTTAATCACCATGAATTTCACATAAGACAAATAGTATCTTGAATCATTCTATGAATCATGAAATGTAAGGATTCATAACTTCTAAATTAACTAATAAAGTAATGAAAGAGGGGGATTATATATTTTATTCTCTCAATTCATAATTCATGGTTTTCAATGCATACGTAGATATATACAATTCAAATCAATTGGGAGGAAGGCCTAAAGACCAAAATAATATTATCGAAGCTTCTAAAACATGAATGTATTCATAAATTCAAAAACCCCTTTCTTAAAATCATGATTTCTATACCCATGAGATTTTAGGAAAAAACCCCGTATACCTCGATTATTGTAATACCCCGCATGTTTCTAAGCTAGGAAATGAATAAGTTTTCCTACGTATGAAACCTCCTATCCTGTGAGTAGCATTTTAGTGCATGACTTACAATGAATATCCTAGAGATAGTATATCTTGTGATGTCTTAATCATGCTCATATGAGTCTCTTAGAGTGATGCAAGCTAAGAGTTTTTGAATCCATCAAGTCTTAGTGTTCGATTTTGCAAAACTCGTCTTTGAACAAGAATAACGTGATTTATATGTGAAATTTTGGAAGATTTAGACCCATCAAATTGTAGAGAATCGAATTATCTTTCCAACGATACCAATTTTATTAAAATCCGACACCCGAGCAATGAGTTATGGCCTTTCAAAGTGGAATGCGCCGCCTAACCAATCGCACATGGCCACTGGAAAGCATAGGCGATATCATATGCGGTGCCTATGTAAATATAGGCGATATCATATGCGGAGCCTATGTAAATATAGGTGATATCATATGAGGCGCCTATGTAAATATAGGTGGTATCATATGTGGCACCTATGTATGATTTCAGCCACGAAAATACTTAGTTTTTGAGTTATTTCGAGGATAGTTAAGTCTTTTAACACTCCTTACATGTCCCTAAACCTAACCTCACGAAATTTATAGCTTCTAAACATATTAAAACCCTATTAACATCTCAAAGTTCATTATCCAAGAGCAGCATAGGAGAAAAACAACTAGGGTTGCACAATCAAGCTTGAAGATCAAATTTCAAAGAAATTCCTTCGTCAATCATCAAGAACCTCCCTTCCAAGGTATGCGTAGTGTTAATCCACGGATTTCTTTCGTCCATAGAGTTCAAGAATAAATCTTTAAAATACAAAAGCTTGGTTTGTTGTGGTGATATGATCATACTCATGTTGATGCTTGTTTGTTTTATTATATAATAGTATCGTGACTGTATATCTCATGAAAGTTATGTTGTTAGTTGAAAAACATGATCTTTAGATGGATTGATAGAATGCAAGTATGAAATCCACCTATACCTTAAAGAATGCATGCAAGGTGTTTGATAAAATGCCTAGTATGTTAGAACTTCATATTTACATGATTTCATGATATCTAAATAACAAGTTCATGGTAGTCATACACTCCAATATGAATTTCCATGCAAATTATGTGTTGTTATTGTTGTGATATAAAGAATGTATGATAATGGAGATATAAATTATGTACACAAAATATATCCATGCTTTTCTTATCATGTTTGAAATATTGAATAAATACATGAAGTATATTATCCCCTGCTTATGATATTGTGAATTGTGGACTCAAATCTTGTGATCAAGTCATGTCATATGTGTCAGTTTCCTCCTATCGAGTCCTGGGGGTATTCGTACCCGAAAACTATAGCTATGTGCCTAGAGCCATGTCATATTTCATGATATCCGAACTCAAGCTATGATTCCATAAACTTCAGTCAGTCATGTGACTTAGGAAAACCTCATGATCTCAGTCAGTTGTCAGATATCAGTAACATTCCGCCAGTCAACAGAATTCAGTAAGGTTAAGTCATGTATAGTCAGTTATTCATGTCCAGTCCCTCCAGATGGGAGTAGAGGTTAGCACCGAGTGAACCCAAGGATGGGAACTCAACTGCCAGTTCAAGGTGTGATTCTTAGAAGTAGTCCTTGTATTCCAGAACAACATAGACAGCGTAGGTTGAGACATCTTAACCTGTCATATTAGGGTTGATTAGGTGGTTTAACCTGTCAGCTTAGGGTTCCCACCGTTCTCATCAAGTACCTGCCAGATAAGGGTCACTCATAAGCTGTCCTTACCCGTGGCATGGTATTGACACCCCTCCAGTCGGGGCAGAGATTGGACCCCAGTTTAGCTATAACGGCATACATGGGGTATGTCAGTTAAACACTACCTCTCACAGTTTCAGTATCAGTCTCAGTAAAAGAACTCAGGGCATTCTTCAAATTTCAGTATATACAGGACTGTCAGATACAGTCATTATGTTCTTCAGATTTCAGTATATACAGGACTGTCAGATACAGTCGTCCATGTTATCAGCTTGCAGTATCAGTTATGACAGTTATCAGTAAACCATGTAGTAGCTTGCTTACAGATCTTGCTATCACGCATTCACGGTCCCAGTTTCTATATATGTATGTTTGCACTCCCACGTTCATATTAGTCAGTCAATGTTGTTCATGCATGAAACCCTTTATGTTCAGCCTACCTTCCTCGTATACTCAGTACTCCAATTGTACTGACGCATTTTTGCTATGGTGCTTTATTTTCATATTACACCATAGGTTTCAAGACATGAGCTCCAGCCCAGCAGTAGCGGTAGCATTCCATTCGCAGAGATACAGTGAGTCCTCATTGATTCGAGGATAATATGATTTGATATATTTATTTATTTCTTCAGTTTAGTGTTATGGAGTTAGTTGGAGACATGTTCCTTCAACTCCTTATTCAGATAGTTTAGAGGCTTTCAAATTTATATTCAGATTTACGTTCAGACTTAGCTTTCAGATTGAGTTGTTTTGGGTATTTTCACCCACATGGACGTTATGATTTTCAAACATAGTTTTATTCAGTTGAACCTTATGGACTTACAGTTTTATGCATTCCACATTATTATGTCATCATTTGCAGTATATAGGTATAGATATCAGTCATGGGTTATCTTGTGGTCCCTCGGGGTCATGAGCATCGTGTAGCATTTCGGTTCAGCAAATCAGAGCGTTACAAACTTGGTATCAGAGCCTAAGGTTCAATAGAGTCCTAGGAAGTCTGAAAGCCGCATCTAGTAGAGTCTTGTACATGGGTGTGTTGCGCGCCACATTTATGTACAGGAGTTTATAAGATGTTTTAGGAACAGTCCCCTTTCTTCGGTATTCATGTCATGCTAGTCAGCATAATCACAAGTTAAACTCTCAGTCAAATCTATTCTTCTCTTATTTCAGACCATGGCCCCAAAGAGAAGAAACCAGCCAGCTCCTCAGCCCGAAGATCCTCTGGGTGAACATATTTCCCATGTGAAGTTTAGAGCCGCATTTACCACACTTTCTCAGTTCGTGGCTTCACAGAATGAATGGTAACCAATCATTCCGGCAAATCCCATAGCAGCTAGGGTTTGGGACTTTACCTGGATGAACCCTCCAACTTTCCATGGGTCTAAGTCCGATGAGGACCCTCAGGAGTTCATTGACCAAGTCCAGAAAGTCATTGACATCATGGTTGTTACTTTTATTGAGAGTGCCAAGTTAGCCGCCTACCAGTTATAGGATGTTGCTCATGATTGGTACAAACAGTGAAAGTTTGAGAGGCTAGATGATGTAGGACCTATCGAGTGAGAGGAATTTGTCACGGCCTTCTTAGATAGATTCTTTCCCCAAGAGCTGAGGGAAGCCAAATTTCTTGAGTTTATCAACCTCAGGCAGGGGAATATAACGGTTAGGGAGTATTCTCTCAGATTTACTCAGCTAGCCAGGTATGCTCCTCATGTGGTTGCAGACAATAGGGCTAAGATGAGCAAGTTCGTATCAGGGGTCAACGATAGCGTGGTAAATGAGTGTAGGTCTGCGATGGTGATCGGTGATATGACCTTAGCTAGACTCATGACCCATGCCCAGCAAGTAGAAGAGAAGAACGTTAAGACTAGGGAGAGGCAGAACAAGAGAGCAAGGTTAGGTAACTTCAACTTTGCTCACCCCAAGTCAGATGGAGAAAACCGTTCACAGTTTTGCTCCAAGTCAGCCGTTCCAACCCCTTTCTCTTCCAGCGCTCCAGTGCTGAAGTTCAGAGACGGCAACAAAGATAAAGCGCCAGGCTCTAAATCTCAGGGCAGTGTTAACAGTGCCCGAATGAATCCCCTTTGTCAGACTTATGGTAAGAACCACAAGGGAATTTGCAGAGCCGGTAGTGATGTCTGTTTTGGTGGTGGCAAGCCAGGCCACAGGATTAGGGAGTGTCCACAGTCTAGTCTTCAGGGTCAGCAAAATCATTCTGCAGCTTAGTCCGGTCGCCCGAACTAGCAGGGTGCCATTTCCAGTGCTACCAGTGGGTAACGCCCAAACAGACTCTATGCTCTTCAGTCCCGGCAGGATCAGGAAAATTCTCCTAATGTCGTTACTGGTACGTTACATATTTTCCATGTTCATGTTTATGCTTTGCTATACCCATGTGCATCCTTGTCTTTTGTTACTCCATACATAGCAGGCGATTTCGAAATCAGTCCTGAAATTCTAGCAAAGCCCTTTTCAGTCTCTAACCCAGTGGGTAAAACCATCATAGCCCGACGGGTATACAGGAACTACCCGGTTATGATATCTCAGAAATCCATGTCAGCAGATTTAGTTGAGTTAGAGATGACTGATTTTGATGTCATTCTCGGCATGGATTAACTTCATTCCTGCTTTGCCACAGTCGACTGCAGAAACAGGATAGTTTAGTTTCAATTCCCAAATGAGCCCGTCCCAGAGTGAAAGGGTAGCATTTCAGCGTTCAAGGGTCAACTTGTTTCCTACCTTCGGGCAAGGAAAATAATTTCTAAGGGGTGTGTGTATCATCTTGTGCGTGTTAAAAATTCCAGTTCTGAATCTCCCAGTCTCAAAATAGTCCCAGTTGTTAATGAATACTCAGATGTCTTTCCCAAAGATCTTCCAGGCATTCCTCCCGAAAGGGAAATAGACTTCGGCATAGACCTTCTTCCGGATACTCAACCTAGTTCTATTCCGCCATATAGAATGGCACCAGCAGAACTCAAGGAACTGAAAGATGAGTTGAAGGATCTCTTAGATAAGGAATTCATCAGATCCAGCGTTTCCCCATGGGGTGTGCCAGTATTATTCATGCGCAAAAAAGATGGTTCTCTCAGGATGTGTATTGATTACCATCAACTCAACAAGGTCACGGTCAAGAACAGATATCCTCTTCCAAGGATTGATGATCTATTCGACCAACTTCAGGGTGCCAGTTACTTCTCCATGATAGACCTCAGATCAGGATAGCATCATCTCAGAGTTAGAGAATGTGACATTTCGAAGATAGCTTTCCATACTCGGTATGGTTACTTCGAATTTTTAGTTATGTCATTTGGTCTTACCAATGCCCCTGCAACTTTTATGGATTTGATGAATCGTGTGTTCAAGCAGTACTTGGACATGTTTGTCATAGTCTTTATAGATGATATTCTGGTCTATTCTCGCACAGAGCGTGATCATGCAAACCATCTCAGGATTGTTCTTCAGACTCTCAGGGATCACCAGTTATTTTCTAAGTTCAGCAAGTGCAAATTTTGGCTAAGATCAGTAGCATTCCTTGGCCATATTGTTTCCGGTGATGGTATTAGAGTAGATCCTCAGAAAACTGAGGCAATAAGAAACTGGCCCAGACCCGTATCTCCATCAGATATCAGGAGTTTTTTGGGTTTGGCTGGCTATTACAGACGATTTGTCGAGGGATTTTCTTCTATTTCATCTCCCGTGTCCAAATTGACTCAGAAGAAGATTAAGTTTCAATGGTCAGATTCATACGAGAAGAGCTTTCAAGAGTTGAAAACTCGACTCACCTCAGCTCTAGTTGTAGCTCTTCCAGATGGTTCAGACGGTTTTGTAGTCTATTGTGATGCATACAGAGTGGGTTTAGGTTGTGTCCTCATGCAGCATGGTAAGGTCATAGCCTATGCCTCCAGACAGTTAAAGCCACATGAGAAGAATTATCCTACTCATGATCTTGAGTTAGCAGCGGTAGTTTTTGACTTAAAGATTTGGAGGCATTATCTCTATGGAGTTCATGTAGATGTCTTCACATACCATAAAAGCCTCCAATATGTCTTTTCCCAGAAAGATCTCAATCTTCGTCAGAGTAGGTAGTTAGAGCTCTTGAAGGATTATGATATGAGTGTTCTTTATCATCCGGGCAAGCCCAATGTTGTGGTCGACGCTCTCAGTAGACTCTCCATGGGTAGTATTTCTCACGTTGAGGGTAGCAAGAAAAAGATGGCTTAGGAGATCCATCAGTTTGCCAGACTAGGCATTTGCTTAGTCGATTCTTCAGAGGGTGGTGTATATGTTCACAGTAGTTCAGAGTCATCTCTAGTTTCCGAGGTGAAAGAGAAGCAAGACAGGGATCCTAGCCTTGTCAAGCTCAAAGAGTCAGTTCAGAATCAGAAAGACGAGGTTTTCTCCCAAGGTGGAGATGGTGTTCTTCGTTGTCAGAGTTGTCTATGTGTTCCAGGTGTAGATGAATTGAGGAAGAGAATTCTTACAGAAGTGCATGGTGCATGATACTCTATTCATCCAGGGGCCACTAAGATATACCGCGACATGCGGGAGATCTATTGGTGGAGTGGGATGAAGAGAGATATTGCAGAGTTTGTGGCTAAGGGCTCTACATGTCAGCAGGTTAAGATAGAGCATCAGAAACCTAGTGGTTCCATGCAAGAGTTCACCATTCCTACTTGGAAGTGGGAAGAAGTGAACATGGAATTTGTGACGGGTTTGCCTAGAACTCATCATCAGCATAATTCAGTCTGGGTCATTATAGATAGAATGACCAAGTCAGCTCATTTACTTCCTGTTCGTACTTCTTATTCCGACGAGGATTATGCCAAACTCTATATCAGGGAGTTAGTCAGGTTACACGGTGTTCCACTATCTATCATCTCAGAAAGAGGTACCCAGTTCACCTCTTATTTTTGGAAAGTGTTCCAAAAGGGTCTTGGTACCTAAGTCCATCTCAGTACAGCGTTTCATCCGCAAACAGATGGTCAAGAAGAGAGGACCATTTAGACTCTTAAAGATATACTAAGGGCGTGTGCAATTGACTTCAAGGGAAGTTGGGATGACCACTTGCCTTTGATTGAGTTTGCATACAACAATAGCTATCATTCTAGTATTCAGATTGCTCCATTCGAAGCTCTCTATAGTAGGAGATGTAGATCTCTAATTGGTTGGTTTAAAGTTAGTGAGGCCTCAGTCATAGGTCTTGACTTAGTATTCGACGCCTTAGAGAAAGTTCAGTTGATCAGAAAGAGACTCTGGGCTACTCGGAGCCGACAGAAGTCCTATACAGATATTCGTAGAAAGTATTTCAAGTTCGAGGTCAATGACTATGTATATCTTAAGATATCTCCCATGAAGGGAGTGAAGAGGTTTGGCAAGAAAGGGAAACTCAATCCCTGATATGTCGGTCCCTTCAGAATTCTCTATCTCTTCGGCAAGGTAGCTTATGAGCTTGAGTTGCCTTCAGATCTAGCCTCAGTCTATCCAGTCTTCCATGTCTCTTTGCTCAAGAAGTGCATAGGTCACCCAGCAATTGTTGTCCCTATTCAGAGCATCGACATTCAGAATAGACTCTCTTATGAAGAGATTCCAGTCGAAATCTTAGATTATCAGTCTCGTAGATTGAGGAACAAAGAAGTCCCTCTAGTCAAGGTTCTTTGGCGAAATCAGTCTCATGAGAGAGCTACTTGGGAAGTAGAAGCAGATATACGTACCAAGTATCCTCACCTCTTCCCCGCCAATTCAGATCAAGCTCAAGGTAACAGTTCTCCTTAAGCTTATTCAGTTTCATGTTCATGTTTCCAGTATAACCTTGGTACCTATTAACCGTTGCATACTCAGTAATGCATTCATGTATCAGTTGTCCGTGCATCAGATATGCACGAGTTCAGTATGTTTAGCATGTTAGTCATGAGATAAAGTTTCAGTTCTTCATGTTCAGTTCAGGTTCTGTTGTCTTGTATCCCTTCTCAGTAAATTCTCATTCAAGGACGAATGTTCCCAAGGGGGAGATATTGTAATACCCCGCATGTTTCTAAACTAGGAAATGAATAATTTTTCCTACGTATGAAACCTCCTATCCTGTGAGTAGCATTTTAGTGAATGACTTATAATGAATATCCTAGAGATAGGATAGCTTGCGATGTCTTAAGCATGCTCATATGAGTCGCTTAGAGTGATGCAAGCTAAGAGTTTTTGAATCCATCAAGTCTTAGTGTTTGATTTTGCAAGGGCCATCTTTGAACAAGAATAATGTGATTTATATGTGATATTTTGGCAGATTTAGACCCACCAAATTGTAGACAATCGAATTATCTTTCCAACGATACCAATTTCATCAAAATCCGACACCCGAGCAAGGAGTTATGGCCTTTCAAAGTAGAATATGTCGCCTAACCAATCGCACATGGCCACTGGAAAGCATAGGCGATATCATATGCGGCGCCTATGTAAATATAGGCGATATCATATGCGGAGCCTATGTAAATATAGGCGATATCATATGAGGCGCCTATGTAAATATAGGTGATATCATATGCGGCGCCTATGTATGATTTCAGCCACGAAAACACTTAGTTTTTGAGTTATTTCGAGGGTAGTTAAGTCTTTTAACACTCCTTACATGTCCCTAAACCTAACCTCACGAAATTTATAGCTTCTAAACATATTACAACCCTATTAACATCTCAAAGTTCATTATCCAAGAGCAGCATAGGAGAAAAACAACTAGGGTTGCACAATCAAGCTTGAAGATCAAATTTCAAGGAAATTCCTCCGTCAATCATCAAGAACCTCCCTTCCAAGCTATGTGTAGTGTTAATCCACGGATTTCTTTCATCCGTAGAGTTCAAGAATCAATCTTTAAAATACAAAAGCTTGGTTTGTTGTGGTGATATGATCATACTCATGTTGATGCTTGTTTATTTTATTATATAATAGTATCGTGACTGTATATCTCATGAAAGTTATGTTGTTAGTTGAAAAACATGATCTTTAGATGGATTGATAGAATACCAGTATGGTGCTCCAGTTGTATACCCAGTACTCCAGTTGTACTGATGCATTTGCGCTATGGTGCTTTCTTTTCATGTTACACCATAGGTTCTGAGACATGAGCTCCAGCTCAGCAGTAGCCATAGCATTCCAGTCGCAGAGACACAGTGAGTCCTCATTGATTCGAGGACAATATGATTTGATACATTTATTTATTTCTTCAGTTCAATGTTACGAATTTAGTTGGAGACATGTTCCTTCAACTCCTTATTCAGATAGTTTAGAGGCTTTCAGATTTATGTTCAGATTTATGTTCAAACTTAGCTTTCAGATTGAGTTGTTTTGGGTATTTTCACCCACATGGACATTATGATTTTCAGACATGGTTTTATTCAGTTGAACCTTATGGCCTTACAGTTTTACGCATTCCGCATTATTATGTCATGATTTGCAGTATATAGGTACAGATATCAGTTATGGGTTAGCTTGTGGTCCCTCGGGGTCATGAGCACCATGTAGCATTCCGGTTCAGCAAATCGGGGCGTTACAATTATAATGATTAATGGCTCATCCTTGAAGCCTAGGGTTTGGGGATTCCAAATCTCCGATCAATTTCGAAAATCCACGGTTGAATCTTGAGTTTCTTGGAGGAGAATTATATGAACTAGGGTTTTTGTTTTGAGGAAAATCTTGAGAATGTCGTATATTATGCTTGTAGAGGTCTAAATCTCCTATTTGGACGTTTTAAGAGACTTGAAAAAAAGTCCAAACTACCATTGTTAATTTCTGAACGAAATTAGAAAAATTTAAACTGGGAACCCAATCTTATGAGCCACCGCGACGCGCCACTATCGCGGTGGCTCACTAGAAATTGACGAATGGGAATTTGGCCCACTCCGCGATGCGCCACCATCGCGAAGTCTCACTGGAAATTGACCATCGTCATTTAAACCCTCTCCGCGATGCGCCATGGACAGGAATGATGGTGTTTTACGACTAGGACTTAAATTAACCCTAACTCCTTCACCGAGTGTCCGTTTTGGAAGAATGTTATGTCAACAAAAAACTCATTCAATTCTCCACGCTACTAAAATGTTTAACATGCCATATTTGCACAGGATTTATTGCTTTTGGATCATCTATGCATAGAAATGATGGTTTTCATTCTAGCCCAAAATACGGGGTGTTACAGGGGTCCGTCAACCCATATACAATCAACATATCTCGTATCTCCTTTCTGGCATAAGGGTTTTATAATATGTTACAATATCTCCTTCCCGACACATCCCTTGAGGAGGGTTTTACAAAGGTATTGCCAGTGTTACTCAGGTGTTTCCATGGTGGTACAAATGTTTCATGAATGAGTATGATATGAGGATGTAATGCTCACAACCAATCACAATGAGTATTTCCACAATCAATCACAACGATACATTTTCATAACCATGTGAATCAATATCTACTCTTTATTTCCATTTCATCTATGAATTTTCACATGTCTCATATACCAAAAAGTATGAATATATCACAATACACCAATGGTACCACATTAGGCATTTCAACAACACAATACAATTATTCATATGTATTTAGGATTATCAATATTGCATAGGACTTCACACAATCACGCACGTTATAGAATATCTTATTTTGACAATTACATCACATATAGGCCCCCACTCGGGTAAAACAAATAGATAACCATTTTTCATGATTAGTTCCCACCCTTAATATGCAATTTTTATCATCATTTACTACCCAACCCAGTCTGAAAGAGTTAAGCCATAAGCTACCTCAAAATCTGAAATCGGTTCGCTATACTTCGAACCCACGACCTTACTTTCCAAGAATGATCCCTAACTCCTATAAAAATATCAAATATGGAATCTACGCATCAAAATAAAACCAATGACACCCATATTGACTACTTTTGGTTCGAGTTAAAACGGACCTACGGAATGGGTTTCTGGAAAAAAGGGCAAAATTAAAACTTTATTTTAAAAACATGTTCTCCATATTTTAAGGAACCTACAGCTGAAAACCCAAGTTAAATCGAGTCAAAAAGGTGTAAATTGAACAAAAACTATTTTTGAGGTTTATCGCGTAAAATCTTTGAAATTCAGGTTAAAATAAAGAATTCAAGTTATTTTGAAGGTTAAATTGATAAAAAAAAAAAACTAGTAATTATAAGATAAAAGCATTACTCAAGTGATAAGGAGTGAAAATGAGGTTTAAAATTAAGCCCTATGATTTTTAGGTTTTTGAGAAATTAATCAAGAAATTACTAAGATAAGGGTGAAAACCCATATTTTTAGGAACCTACAGCTGGAAACCCAAGTTAAATCGAGTCAAAAAAAAAGGTTTAAATCGAAGAAAAACTATTTTTGAGGTTTTGTAACGACTCGAAATCGCCTCCCGAGACGTCACACGGTGCTTAAGGCTACGAGTAGCCCCAAACTAACCCTTAGATCCGTTTTCTACCAATAACACTTAATTCACGATAAGAATAGACTCAAACACTCGCATAGTCATATCACATGAAAGGAAATATGGAAAAAGGTACTCGGTCCATATGACCATAATGTAGAGAAATCTCAACAAAACCAAAATACTGAACCCTCGACACATCATAAGTCTGATACTAGTCTAACAAGCCTTTACAAATCAAAATCTAGAGAGCCGTTGGGACAGGTCCCCAACTGACTCGAAATGAACTGAAGATAAAACATAGTCTCTCAAGTACAGTAAATATCTGAAGATCGGCCCTCGAACCATGAGGACTCACCACTGTAAAAAATGTAGGCAAGGCACTTGGAGAATCACGGGCGAGACTGGGACTAAGCACCTGAACCTACATTATGACACAATGTAGCACATAGACATATGTGAATCAGTACTTAGAATGTACTGAGTATGTAGGGGTGAATGCACATGTATAAAATAATGTCGATCTTCTTCAATCAAATCATATATGCAGTATGAGATGACTCACATGGCTTTAACAAGTATAAAATATGAAGTTCATAAGTCATTTAGGATGGAGCATGTAACACAAATCTCGTGAGTCATCATTGTTTAATCTTTAAAAATTAGAAATATTCTATTAATCTCAATGCCCATCAAGTAAGGAACTTTAAAAAATAACTTCAACTCATGCATATGTCTCATGGAGAGTAAAACCTTCTCAAGGCTCAATATTTCATAACCACTTAGAACTCGTATACTTGGAAATTGGAATCATATGACTCGGAAAACATACCTAAAGGCATTTCATTCACTTTAGGAAATTATCTCATTTCAAGCTTTAGGTAAAATCATGCTATCTCAAATGGAAAAGTATTTTAGCTTAAGGAATTAACTTATATCAAAGCTTTATGAAAAGTACCATAACAAGGGAAGATGCTTTCATTTAGGAAAATAACTCTCATCAAGAGAATACCTTGGTTTAGGAACATCTTTGCATTTCAACCATTTAGGAAAGTAGACTATAGAAAAGGAAAATAAGAATTTGATCTAAAAGTTTTAAAGGGAAAGGGAGGTTCGCGTAACCGGCATAAACCATACGAGCTACATTGAGTCCAACGTTTTGTCCTCCTAAGGAAGAGACACCACATTGGGGAGCAGCGTCATACTTTTGCCAGGGAGTATAACCTAGGTCTAGTGATCACTAAAAAAAACTTGGCCTCAGGCCCAATCATAATCATCATAAACTCGGCCTCAGGCCCAACCTATGGTGGCACGTAGTTTTGGGGTAGAAATCATAGTAACTTACCCGCTCGGTGCTAAATACTACTCCCTTTAGATTATCTGATCTCATAAAAATCCACTTTTAGAATAATCTCATGGTTCACCACGAACCCAATAATCAAATTGATAATCTCATATGATGAAGTGGATTTCAAAGCTTTCGGACCATTAGGTCAATTCATTTCTCAATCATCTCAAAATACACAAAAGATAGGTGCTTATAGCACAAGAGTTCATAATTTCACAAGTCTCAAATAGGGCTTACTAACCCATAGTTCCATCTCAAGTTAAAGCTTATCAAAAGCATAATATATAAAGCATATAGATTCACAAATCATGTAGAAATCTGGGAATTTAAGCAATATATCTCAAAATCTCAATTTAGTCATATGTTTCACCACCTCAAACATTGCAAATATTAGCTTATCAAGGAGTAAAATCATGGGGTTTATACCCAGCTGTAAACACTCAAGAAAACATGTAGTAATCATGCCATTTAACTCTCAATTTATGGGAAATATCAAGGTGATGCATTCAATAATAATAGGTAAAAAAACCCAATTCAAATTCATGTAAAAACCCCATAAATTTCAGCAAAATCATGATGTAAATAAGTTTTTTGAGCACAAGGGTGAAAGGGTTACCCTTGTTCAAAACCCCACATACCTTGAATTAGAAGCTTTGGATGAACTCTCACTTTTGGAACTCTATTCGTACTCTTGAATGAGGGTTCTTAAGGCCCTTGACTTGGGAACCTTGAATCTTGACTCAATGTAGAAAATCCATGGTGGATTCTTGAGATTCTTGGAAGAGGTTTTGGATACTTAGGGTTTTTTATGAGAGAAAACTTGAGAAAAAAACTTATAGGATGCTTGTAATTGGCTTTGATTTGGTGTTTACACGGTTTTATAGGCTTGAAAAAAAGTCCAAAGTGCCCTTATGGGCTTTTGCACGAATCTGGAAAAAAAATTAAACTGGGAACCCGATTTCATAGGCCACCGCGATGCGCCACTTATCACGGTGGCTCACTGAAAATGACAATTGGGAAATTGGGAGTCCCCGTGATGCGGAGCCATTGCGTTGTCCCACTGGTTGGGACCTGGAACTCCTCCACGATGCACCACTATCGCGGGGTTCCACTGGAAATTGACTATTGAGAAATTGGGTTCTTCCGCGACGCGCCACTATCGCGGAGTCCCACTGGAAATCGACAATTGCCAAATAAACCCTCTCCGCGATGCGCCAATCACTTAAGTGATGTAGTTTTATGACTAAAGCTTAAATTAGCCATAACTTCTTACCCGGGTATCGGATTTGGTCAAATCTTACATCGATGGAAAGCTTATCATGTTTCCCACGTGATAGAAAGTCAAAATTAGGGAAATTCTACATGGTTAACATGATACTCACTTAGGAATCACACCTCACTCGACATGCCCTAAGGCTCAAACTCCGAGGGAACTTTGTGGGACCTTACAATATCTCCTCCTTGGAAACATTCGTCCTCGAATGTCGCTAGTTAGACAAAGGACATAGTAAAAACAGAGCACACATAGCTGAAACAATTTCTAAATGGATCAAGACCTTTCTAAACTAATGAATACTTCGGACAATGCAAGAACTCATACAAGGATAGATGCATAGCTGAACTTTAGATTAGAAGAGCTGAATCAAGGAAGAATAGTACCTTCAGATTGATCTGAACTCGCGGAAAAGAGGTGCGGGTATTTGTCTCGCATGTCTGCTTCTACCTCCCAAGTAGCACCCTCAACAGACTGGTTCCGCCACAACACTTTGACCAAGGGAACTTCTTTGTTCCTTAGTTTATGAATCTAAAAATCTAGGATCTCCACGAGAATCTCATCGAAGGAAAGGTTATCCTAAATATCAACACTTTCTGAAGGATCAACCACAACAGAATCACTGATATGCCTCTTAAGCATGGAGACATAAAAGATAGGATGAACGGGGGACAACTCCGAGGGCAACTCAACCTCGTAGGCCACTTTACCAACACGGCTCAAGACTCGATACGGGCCAAAATAATGGGGACTAAGCTTTTCCTTCTTACCAAACCTCTTCACCCCTTTCATGGGTGAAATCTTCAAGTACACCAAATCACCCACCCCAAACTCAAGATCTCTCCTCCTCACATCTGCATAAGACTTTTGACAACTCTGAGCAGTCTTCAACCTTTCTCTAATCAACTTAAATTTATCCATAGCTTCAAATATTATATTAGGCCCACACGCGAAAGCTTCACCCACTTCAAACCAACCTATAGATGATCTACACCTCTTACTATAAAACGCCTCAAATGGTGCCATCTCAATGCTAGCATGGAAACTATTATTATAAGCAAACTCCATCAATGGAAAATGCCCATCCCAACTACCTTTGAAATCAAGAGCGCACGTCCTCAACATATCCTCTAGGGTCTGAATGGTCCTCTCAGTCTGACCATCTGTCTGCGAGTGAAAAGTTGAGCTCAAAAGAACTTGGGTGCCAAGGCCCTGCTGAAACGCCCTCTAGAACTGAGAAGTAAATTGAGTACCCCTATCCGAAATAATAGACAAGGGAACTCCATGCAACCTGACTAACTCTCGGATATACAATCTAGCATAATCCTCAGTCGTATAAGATATGTGCATGGGCAAGAAATATGCGGACTTAGTCAACCTATCCACAACAACCTAAATGGAATCATGATGACAGTACAAAAGAGGCAACCCGATAACGAAGTCCATATTCACCATCTCTCACTTCCAAGTGGGTATACTAAACTCTTACATCAGACCACCCAATCTTTGGTGCTCTACCTTAACCTGTTGACACATTGCACACTTTGCTACAAACTCAGCTATGTCCTTCTTCATACCGTTCCACCAATAGATTTCCCGCAATTCACGGTACATCTTGGTAGTGCCAGGATGAATGGAATAACGCGCGCCATGCACTTCACCCATAATTCTCTGTCGCAAGTCATCAACACATGGGATATACAACCTACCATGCAATCTCAACACACCATCTTCCCCTTGGTAGAAAACCTCTACCTTTTGGTTCTTAACTGACTCCTTCAATTTGACCAAACTAGGATCCCTATCTTGCTTCTCCTTCACTTCAGAAACTAAAGAGGATTCAGAACTACTCTACACCAACGTACTCCCTTTCGCTGAATCAGCAATCTAACACCCAACCTATCCAGACAATGCACATCATGATTTAACTCTCTCTTACTTTTCCTCAATATGCACAACGCTACCCATAGACAATCTGCTAAGGGCATCCGCCACTACATTGGCCTTGCCCGGGTGATACAACACACTCATATCATAATCTTTCAATAACTCTAACCACCTCATCTGCCTAAGATTCAACTTCTTCTAGGTAAACACATACTGCAAGCTCTTATGATAGGTAAACACATCAACATGGACACCATAAATATAGTGTCTCCAAATTTTCAAAGAAAAGACCACAGCAGCTAACTCAAGATCATGGGTCGGGTAGTTCCTTTCATGTGGCTTCAACTGTCTAGAGGCATAGGCTATAACCTTACCTCTTTGCATCAACACACAACCTAAACCAACTCTAGAGGTATCACAATACACCATAAAACCATCAGTACCATCCAGCAAAGTCAACACAGGGGCTGAAGTGAATCGAGTTTTCAACTCCTGAAAACTCTTCTCACAGGAATTGGACCACTGGAATTTAACCTTCTTTTGGGTCAATCGGGTCATAGGAGATGTAATGGAAGAGAAATCCTCGACAAAACGATGGTAATAGCCTGCTAGACCCAAGAAACTTCTAATGTCAGACGGAGAGATAGGCCTAGGCCAATTTCTAACAGCTTCTATCTTTTGGCGATCAACTCTAATACCCTCAGCTGAAACAACATGACCCAGAAAGACTACAGACCTTAGTCAAAATTCACACTTACTAAATTTGGCGAACAATTAGTGATCTCTAAGAGTTTACAAGACAATTATAAGATGAGTTGTATGGTTATTCTTATCACGGGAATACACAAGGATATCATCTATGAAGACAATGACAAACATATCAAGGTACTGCTTGAACACTCGATTCATGAGGTCCATGAAGGTTGCTGAGGCATTGGTTAGCCCGAAAGACATGACTAGAAACTCAAAGTGACCATAGCGGGTTCGGAAGGCTGTCTTTGGAATATCATATTCCCTCACTTTAAGTTGATGATAGCCAGATCTAAGGTCTATCTTGGAAAAATAACTTGCACCTTGCAACTGATCATAACAGGTCATCAATTCTTAGAAGAGGATACTTATTTTTGACTTTGACCTTTTCCAGTTGGCGGTAGTCAATGCACATACGCAAAGCTCCATCTTTATTTCGCACGAATAAAACGTGTGCGCCCCAAGGGGAAATACTGGGTCTAATGAAACCTTTGCCTAAGATCTTTAAGTTGTTCCTTCAACTTCTTAAGTTCTACAGGTGCCATACGGTATGGCGGAATAAAAATAGAAAGAGTGTCAGGAAGAAGGTCGATTCTGAACTCTATCTCTCTATCGGGAGGTACCCCTGGGATATCTTTCAAAAAGACATCGGGGAACTCATTTACAATATCTACCAACTGGATGGTTGGAGTCTCGGACTTAGTGTCCTCAACTCTAACTAGGTGATAGATGCAACCTTTGGATATTAGCTTTCTGGCTTTGATATAGGAGATAAAACAACCCTTGGGAGACACCGAACTCCCAGACCACTCAAACACTGGCTCACCAGGGAACTGAAACTTGACCACACAGGTACGACAATCTATAGATGCATAACAAGAATGAAGTCAATCTATACCCAGAATAAGGTCAAAATCCACAATGTCTAACTCTATCAAATTCTCAAGTATGACTCTATGAAGCACAGTAACAGGGAAATTTCTATACACTTCTTTAGCAACGACAGACTCCCCTACTGGTGTAGAAACTAGGAAAGGCTCGGAAAGCTTTTCGGGACTCATTTTAAAATTCACAGCCACAAGTGAGGTCACATAAGAGAGATTTGACCCGGGGTCCAACAACACATAAACATCAAGACAAAAAACACAAAGTATACCAGTAACAACATCAGGGGAATCCTCCTACTCCCGATGGGATGGTAAGGTATAGAATCTGTTCTGGCGCTGACTGCCAGCGGTGCTAAAAGAAGCGCCCAGATCAGGGGCGGAACGAAGTACTGGAGCTGGTGCACTAGCAGCCTGTGCCTGAGGTCGGGCATCTCTGTTCCCCTGTCTAGCATGGGGGCAATCTCTAAGTCTGTGGCCCTGCTTGCCATAACCAAATCAACCCCTCAAATATCTGAAACACTCCCCAAGATGATTTCTACCATATTTAGCATAAGAAGGATAACGGGGCATGTTGCCAACACTGTTCAGCGACCCAGACATGAAAGGACTACTCTCTTGCTCCTGCCTGCCTCTAGGCGCGGGAGCACTAGCTGATGAAGAAACTAGAACCGACGGACGTCTCTAAAATTGAGGATGGCTCCCTCCATGGAACCTAGGCTGACTATACTTATGCTGCTCAGATCTAGCCCTTTTGCTACTCCTCATTCTTTCTCTCTTTCTAAGATTATCCGCCTCTATCTGTTGGGTATGCGTTATCAACCTAGCCAGATCCATATCCTTATGCAATATCGCAGCCTTACACTCCTTCAGTACTATCCTAGAAACACCGATTATAAACTTACTCATACTAGCCCGGGTGTCAGAAATCAAATCAGGAGCGTACATGGCCAACTGATTGAACTTCAAGCAGTACTCTTTAATAGTCATGGAGCCCTACCTCAAGTTCATGAAATTCTCAATCTTTGCCTCCCTCATCTCAAGCGGAAAGAACTGGTCCAAGAAGGTATCTTGGAATACTTGTCAAGTCATAGGAGTGGCCTTCTCACCTCTACCCTTCTTCCACGATACAGTCCAATCATAAGCAATGTCCTTCAGTCTATAGGATTCCAACACAACACTTTCTTCTTCCAAAACCTGCATCACATCAGTGATTTTTCTCACCTCCTTCAAGTACAACTGGGGTCCTCGTCCGCCTTGGACCCAGAGAACTCAGGCGGATTCATCCGTATAAAGTCATGAATCCTAGCCGTGGCTACATCACCACTCTTCCGATTAGCAACTGGGGCCTAGTTATTGGCCCAAACATTTATGGTGACCGTGTAAGCTAACACCTGAAAGGCCGCCCTAAACTCAGCATGGGACACCATCTCATTCAAATGATCAACGGGTGGGGGTTGCTCATCATTGTTTACACGGACATTCCTCTTCGAGGAGGCATTTTCTAAAATAGAAGAGAACGAATCATTAGATAAGAGGGATAATTGTATTCACGACAGAATCTGAAAGAAGAAATAACTTTTCCTAGAACGTCTCGTAGCCTCTTGCTCATAGATGTGGTGCGCTACACACCGATGATCAAAACTCTACTCAACGCAGCTTGTCAAACTCCCTAGGACTCCTTAGAAACCTTAGGTTCTGATACCAAGTTTGTAACGACCCGAAATTGCCTCCCTGGATGTCACACGATGCTTAAGTCTACGAGTAGCACCAATCTAACCCTTAGAGCCAGTTTCTACCAATGACACTCAATTCACAATAAGGATAGACTCAAACACTCCCATAGTTGTCTCATATAAAAGAAAATATGGAAAAAGGTACTTGGTCCATATGACCACAATGTAGAAAAATCTCAACAAAACCACAATACTGAACCCTCGACATATCACAAGTTTGCTACTAGTCTAACAAGCCTTTACAAATTAAAATCTAGAGAGCTGTTGGGACAGGTCCTCAACTAACTCGAAATGAACTGAAGATAAAACATAGTCTCTCAAGTACAATAAATATTTAAAGATCGGCCCTCGAACCATAAGGACTCACCACTATCAAAAACGTAGGTAAGGCACTCGAAGAATCATGGGAGAGGCTGGAACTGAGAACCTAAACCTATATTATGACACAATGTAGCACATAGACAATATGTGAATCAGTACTTGGAATGTACTGAGTGTGCGGGGGTGAATGCACATGTATAAAATAGTGTCGATCTTCTTCAATCAAATCATGTATGCAGTATGGGATGACTCACATGGCTTGAACAAGTATAAAATATAAAGCTCATAAGTCATGTAGGATGGAGCATGTAACACAAATCTCGTGAGTCATCATTTTTTAATCTTTAAAAATCAGAAATCTTCTCTTATTCTCAATGCCCATCAAGTAAGGAACTTTAAACAATAACTTCAACTCATGCATATGTCTCATGGAGAGTAAAACCTTCTCAAGGCTCAATATTTCATAACCATTTAGAACTCGTATACTTGGAAATCGGAATCATATGACTCGAAAAACATACCTAAAGGCATTTCATTCACTTTAGGAAATTATCTCATTTCAAGCTTTAGGTAAAATCATGCTATCTCAAATGGAAAAGTATTCTAGCTTAAGGAAATAACTTATCTCAAAGCTTTATGAAAAGTACCATAACAAGGGAAGATGCTTTCATTTAGAAAAATAACTCTCATCAAGAAAATACCTTGGTTTGGGAACATCTTTGCACTTCAACCATTTAGGAAAGTAGACTATAGGAAAGGAAAATAAGTATTTGATCTTGAAGTTTTTAGGGGCAAGGGAGGTTCTCGTAACCAACATAAACCATGCGAGATACATGGAGTCCAACGTTTTGTCCTCCTAAGGAAGAGACCCCACATTGGGGAGCAGCACCATACTCTTGCCAGGGAGTATAACCTAGGTCTAGTGATCACTAAACAAAACTCGGCCTCAGGCCCAATCATAATCATCATAAACTCGGCCTCAGGCCTAACCTATGGTGGCACGTAGTTTTGGGGTTGAAATCATTGTAACTTACTCACTCGGTGCTAAATACTACTCCCTTTAGATTATCTGCGCTCATCTCATAAAAATCTACTTTTAGAATAATCTCATGGTTCACCATGAACCCAATAATCAAATCGATAATCTCATATGATAAAGTGGATTTCAAAGCTTTCAGACTATTAGGTCAATTCATTTCTCAATCATCTCAAAATACTCAAAACATGGGTGCTTATAGCACAAGAGTTCATAATTTCACAAGTCTCAAATAGGGCTTACTAACCCATAGTTCCATCTCAAGTTAAAGCTTATCAAAAACATAATATATAAAGCATATAGATTCATAAATCATGTAGAAGTCTGGGAATTTCAGCAATATATCTCAAAATCTCAATTTAGTCATATGCTTCACCACCTCAAACATTGTAAATATTAGCTTATCAGGGAGTAAAATCATGGGGTTTATACCCAGCTGTAAACACTCAAGAAAATATGTAGTAATCATGCCATTTAACTCTCAATTTATGGTAAATATCAAGGTGATGCATTCAATAATAATGGGTGAAAAATCCCAATTCAAATTCATGTAAAAAAAACCATAGATTTCAGCAAAATCATGATGTAAATAAGCTTTTGGGGCACAAGGGTGAAAGGGTTACCCTTGTTCAAAACCCCACATACCTTGAATTAGAAGCTTTGGATGAACTCTCACTTTTGGAACTCTATTCGTACTATTGAATGAGGGTTCTTGAGGCCCTTGACTTGGGAACCTTGAATCTTGACTCAATTTAGAAAATCCATGGTGGATTCTTGAGATTCGTGGAAGAGGTTTTGGATACTTAGGGTTTTTTATGAGAGAAAACTTGAGAAAAAACTTATGGGATGCTTGTAATTGGCTTTGATTTGGTGTTTGCATGGTTTTATAGGTTTGGAAAAAGTACAAAGTGCCTTTTTTGGCTTTTGCATGAATCTGGAAAAAAAATTAAACTGGGAACCCGATTTCATAGGCCACCGCGACGCGCCACTTATCGCGGTGGCTCACTGGAAATGACAATTGGGAAATTGGGAGTCCCCACGACGCGGATCCATTGCGTTGTCCCACTGGTTGGGACCTGGAACTTCTCTGTGACGCACCACTAACGTGGGGTTCCACTGCAAATTTACTATTGAGAAATTGGGCTCCTCCGTGATGCTCCACTATCGCGGAGTCCCACTGAAAATCAACAATTGCCAAATAAACCCTCTCCGCGACGTGCCAATCACTTAAATGATGCAGTTTTATGACTAAGGCTTAAATTAGTCATAACTTCTTACCCGGGTATCGAATTTGGACAAATCTTACATCAATGGAAAGCTTATCAGATTTCCCACGTGATAGAAAGTTGAAATTAGGGAAATTCTATATGGTTAGCACGATACTCACTTAGGAAGACACTTATCAATCTTTTAGGGCCGGAATCACGCCTCACTCGACACGCCCTAAGGCTCAAAATATGAGGAAACTTTGCGGGACCTTACAGGTTTACCGAGTAAAATCTTTGAAATCCACGTTAAAATAAAGAATCCAAGTTATTTTGAAGGTTAAATTGATGAAGAAATAGTAATTATAAGATAAAAGTATTACTCAAGTGATAAGGAGTGAAAATGAGGTTTAAAATTAAGCCCTAAGATTTTTTGAATTTTGAAAAATTAATCAAGAAATTACTAAGATAAAGGTGAATTATTACCTTAAATCTGTAATAAAACCAAGAAATAGATGTTAATCTAGTTTTCAAGTTCCCACAAGTTTCACTTTTAAGCTCTCACACTATTTTAGGATTTAACTCTCAAAAGGCAAGATGAAAAATGAGCAAAATGGATCAAAAATAGGGGTAAATCTGCAGTTTTTAAAAGTCCAATTTGAACTTCGAGGGGTGCCCGAAATTCATTCGGAGTCCAATATATGCAAATGAACTATGCAACTACACTAAATTTGACGTTTCAAATGCGTTGGAGAAGTCGAATTTTTTAAAAAATATCATTTTCAAAAAGTTGAACCTCGAAACCTGAAATTGTAATTTTTCAAATCGAGGATCAAAATGAGATTTAAAAGCCGTAAAATAATATCAAATATGCTAACATCCTAAAATTGATATTTTAGATCTGCTGAAAAACTCGGATTTCCCATCCGGGGTTGTTTCGACCAAATGTGAGCCCCACACTCATATTTTCAATTTTCCAACTTTCCGATCATTAGGTCGAAATGAGTTCGGGTGCACCGGGAACCGAACCAAAGATCTACCTAGACTAAAATCGATATTTTGGAGCTGCTGGGGCAGTCCGTTCAGCTATCCAACGTACAAATCAAAAGACATCTCCATAAGTCTAAAATAAGGCTCTCGAAGCAATCAAAAACCACAATATCGTATAAATGGTACCAAAATACATCGAAAACCATGTCAGTTACTCCCACACACTAGAAATACCATAATGCAACTACGAGAAGGGGTAAAATAATCAAATCACATAAAATCATAAATTTTACATATTGCATCAAATTTTTAGATCGTTACATACTAGTATATATATATATCCTACCTTTTGACAAATGGTTCTTACCTTTGTGTTTAACAAATGAGACATATTTACTTCTTCTTTTTTCTTTTACAGAGTGAAATTAAAAAATATTTGAAATTATTTTTTTGATTAAAAATGTCAGGTAATTTTAAAATATTATTTTTTACTCCTTCAGACTCAATCCAACTAAAATAAAACTCAATCTATCTTTTATTCAGACTCTACCTAAACATATTTTATGACAAGTAGAAGAGGGATTGAGTATTGTTCATTTGTATGAAGGATTAAAAAATATGAATGGAGTAATTTTTAAAGCCACGTAACATATTTAAAAGTAAAAAGATTAGTTTTAGATTTATTTTTTTGATTTAGTAAATGGAAGTATATTAAAGAAAATAATAAATATGTGCCATTTATTAAATGATGAGATATATAAAAAAAAACTCTCACTATTCTAAGAGTTTGGAGAAGGGCCCCATTATAAGGGTGTATTGTACGCAATCTTACCTTGCATTTCTGCTAGAAGCTATTTCCAAGGCTTGAACCTATGACCTCTTGGTCACATGGCAATAATTTTACCGTTACTCTAAGGCACCCTTTTAGAATGATGGGATATATATGCACCGCTTTATTAATAAATGATATATGTACACTAAACAACAAAGTTGATGAATATATTTTTCCCCTTTTCCTTATTTTTATCCACGTACCAAATTAGGGATGGACATGATATGATATTGTATAAAATTTGAAATTTCGGTATTTAATTTATAAAAATAGAGAAAAAAAAGCCCAAATAACACTCCTTAGATTGAAATTTGCAACTTATGGCATAACTTTCATTTTTGCAAGTTGTAGCAAATCTTATTAAAAAAGTAAAAAAAAAATATTTTTTTCCTCATAATATAAATAAAAAAATACAAATTCTATATATGGACAAAAATATTTTTATACTTAAAAAAAGAGGATGACGGTTATTGTCAGGATATCAATCATCCCCTTAATTATCTCTAAAAATAGTTTTACATATACTTAATTAACATATAAAAACGGTATCATTCAACAATTTGTTCTCCTAAATCTCCAAATTTCACTTTCTTTCAAATTTTTGTTTCTTCTTCTTAAAAAATTATGTTATAACTTTGTATTTGATCGATGTAATGGGCGGTGAAAGGTTACATTTTCTGCTTGTAATGCATGGAGGAAGATGGGATGCTAATGACATTTTATTTATTTAAGTTTTTTAATCTATTTAGATTTTTTGTACGTTCAAAAAATTATATTTCATATATCAAACGAATACGAAAATAAAAAACGAAAACTGATAGGTTACATTACTCGTTTTTTTCATAAATCTTATTCTGCTTTGGCTGATATAAACAAATTTGATATGATGTTTATTTTATTAAATTTATTTATATATTTTTTTATATAATGAAAGTATTGTTGAACGTATGAATTTTCATACATTGAAATTATGAAAATTCATATAATTCCTATTAATGAAATACGTATTGTTGAAAGTATGAATTTATGGATTTTTTTATATGTTTTAAGTATGGAAGTATTGTTGAAAGTATGAATTTTCATATATAGGAATTATGAAAATTCATATAATTCCTGCTAATGAAATATGTATTATATTTATAGGTAAACCATAAACCTAAAGATTTTGCTATAGATGGGACAATGTATGATGCAGATTTAAAGTATAAAGGATTGGTAACTGCAATATCAAAATAATTGAAGATCGATATTAATTCAATCAAAATTAGGATTAAGGTTGATATTTCAACCAACAACTTCAATGCTTCCAACCATCGTATGAGATATGGTGCGTTACTTTGGAATTATATTCGAAAAAGTAAGATGATGATGCGATAAGTGAAAGTGAGGTGACTGACAATGTTACTAGCAGACTCGGGGGTTCGAAGAGTTTGAGAGACATTGTTAATTAGTTCAATTGTCCCAAAAAAATAAAGCATACATAGACATGGCTATTGTATTTAATATTTTTTTGTGCTCATTACTATTGTCTTTCTATGATTCTTGGTATGAACAAAGTTTAATGGTATTTAAGCATTTTTTTACTCAGTGTTATGCTAATTTAACAGTTTCATATTTCACATCGTTGAATGAATTGGATATCAATTAAGTTTGTGTCAATCAGATGTACTGCAATTTTTCTTTATAAATCTTAATTCTTTTTTTTAAGTATGAAAGATGACAGTGTTCATTAAATCTTAATTTAATACAAAAGTAGATTAGATAGAATCTTGATTCAAAAAGACAAGCACATAGTGTATTGGATGAGTGTATAAATTGGTATCACCTAAATTGAATATCGCAATCCATAAATATCAATTTATATATCTATTTCATACAAATGTGACATATAATAAAACACTTTATAAACTGATTCCATTCAATTTATAATCTTAAGTATATCTTCTTAATTGAATATCACAATCACATTATACTCATTCCATATAAATATAACATGTAAGAAACTATTTTATAAACCTTGAATGTAATATTGATATTATACAAATTTCATATACGAAATAATTCAAAAAATACAAGTTTGTATATTTATTTCATACACTAAAATAAATAATAAGTATAATATTTGGTGAAAGATGATCTCTATACCAACTTCTGCAATCATTATACTCATTCCATATAAATATAACATGTAAGAAATTATTTTATAAACCTTGAACGGAATATTGATATTACATACTGATTTTATATAGATTTCATACACAAGATAGTTTAATAAGTATATAGTATATACAAGATAATTTCACTATATTATTCTTATGAAAGATTTCGATCTACATTCAAATCCTTGTTTATGTTGTTACCAACACAAATAATTGATTGTTCAATATTTTCTCTAATATCCATTGGCATATCTTTTGTTGTTATATACAATGAGTATTTATTAAAGAAATTGACAATACTTCTTATATCATATTTTTTTAAAAGAACAAAAGAAAAAATAGAAGAAATAGAATTTCTAACGAAAGAGAAGAAATCACTGGTTGAATAATGATTTTTTTAATGAAGTATGTTCATGAACATCTATCACGACAAGATGTAGAAGAATAAAAAACTTTGTTGCGATTGAGTATGTCAATGAAGAATGAAAAACCCCAATTAGATAAGAATGAAAAAGATGAGTAAACCCAATTCTTTTTTCCAAGAAATAGCTTGAATATGTCAGTTGAGAAGAAACGGACTTTGAGAATGAAAAATTATTAAGTCAAAATAAAAATCTTCTTTTAATAAAAGTCGTTTCAGAAAATAAAAGTTTTCTTTTAATAAAGTTGTTTTAGAAAAGTGTGCAACCTTCTGAAATAAAATATCATAATATATTCTTACCATAATTATCAATACGCTATTTAAGGAGAAGATTGAATAAAATCCTATAAATATAGAACTAATTTTAATGTATAAAATTAAATTTCAAATTTTGGAAATAAAATAAAAATAATATATATTTTAAAAAGTTGCTATAACTTGCAATAAAAAAGTTATTAATGTAATTATCTAAAAGTGTTGCTAAAATTTATAATTTTCAATCTAATAATTGTATATGGGATAATTTTCTCTTTTTCTTATTAAATAGGTAAAAGTGAAAATTAAAGTGGCTTAGTTAAAGATCCTTTTGAAAGGGGTTGATGCTTAATGGGTTGAGATTGAACCCAACTGTAAATTATTTTGAGCCCAACACATAAATATTGAAATCGAATTGGGTTGGATGGATTCACTTAATTTGGGCTCACTTTGACACCCCTGTGATTTGGTATAGGTGAGGCTATGATATGTATATTCCGAATTACCATACTAAATTGAAATATTTGATATTGTCATTTTGGTATGGAATGTGATATTCATTTTAATTTTTTTGGTATCTGATATTTATAAATGACATCAAAATATTGAATACCATACAAAAGTATATAGTCACATGAATAACTTATATATTATCAAAATATTAACAAATTTTAGAGTATTTATTGCAAGCGTTAACTATACTTTTGTATAATTATTGAACTATGAAATTAATTGCAAGCTGTAGCAATTTTATTAAAATATAGAAATAATTTGTTTTAAAATTAAAATCAGATAAAGTATATATATTTATCTCTCTCCTAAATAGTTGTGTAAATCCATTATCTCTCGTCTTAATGACTATGTAGGAGTAAATTATGGTATAAAAAATTCTCCACTTATATTCCTTCTACATTCAGAATTCACTTCATCTTCTTCGGTCAGAAAGCAAAATTAACATGGTGAATCAACACCAATATCAACCATAGCTAATGCTATTACCTTTTTTATTGTAATAAAAAATAATTTAATATCAAACAATTATCAGTTAGTTTATTTTCAGTATGTATGGTGATAATTTTTCATTCAATATTCATTACATACACTAAAAAAGCTATGTAACATATAACACCTTTTTTCTTGTTAATTGTCACATTCATAAAACTTATTTCATACAAATGTGATGTACACAAAACTTCATCGATACTAATTTTAATATCAATTTCATACATTGAGAACTCAATAAAATAAATTATTTAAGTATGAAATGAGTATATAAATTGACTTCAACGAAATTTATTATATTAATTCATGGATATCATATTATGTACCATTTTCATACACTAAAAACAGTTATAAGATTACATCATTTGTATGTAAAATCTTATATACCAATTTCATAAATTGAAACCCCAAAAATTAAAAATCATTTAAAATATGACTTTGTTATATATAATCTGATTTCAACTTAATCGTTTAAAACAATACATGAATACTAGATTGTATACAATTTTCATCGATTAAAAATAAATTATTAACATGTAATATTTATTGGCATCAATTTCCATACGGTAATTCTACCATCAATATTATTACAAATTCAAAATCAATGAAATAAAAATTAAAGATATTGTACTATAATCCATAATTATAAACAGATTGAGTAAGAGGGAATTATGAAGAGAGAAGGAGAATATTTGTTTTCCTTTTAAAAAACTAAATATAAATATAATTGAATAAATATCAAAAAAGACATGCTCATTAATAAGTTTCATAATTTTAGCCCACATAATAACTAACTCCTTTTAAAATGGAAG
The DNA here is from genome assembly GCA_030864215.1 of Capsicum pubescens. Classification (NCBI taxonomy): domain Eukaryota; kingdom Viridiplantae; phylum Streptophyta; class Magnoliopsida; order Solanales; family Solanaceae; genus Capsicum; species Capsicum pubescens. The sequence goes on from CM061542.1 coordinate 212,338,017, forward strand.
ATTTTTTTAACAAATATATAAAAACACATTTCTCCTTATTTTTTTTTGTTTTAAATATGTTACTAATTAATTAATTTATTTTTAAAAGCTGCTATTAGTTACAATTTAAGAAGTATTGCTATGACTTGCAGTATATAATCAAACAATGTATATTTTATTTTTTTCTTCATATCAATATGTTAATATTTTTTATATTAAATGGATCAAATTAGGTCGGTCAAGACCCTACCTAGTTTTTAGCCAACCCATAGTAAATTTGGGTTGATCATGACCCAATGCAATTTTTAATTGAATCAATTTTAAGGATAAATTACACAAATCTCATACTTAAGAGACTATATTACCTAATATCCCTTACTTTTTAAAAATTTACATAAAATCTCATTTTTCAACTTTACTCTTGATACATATCAAGAAACCCCCACATCCTATTTTTACTCCACCATTAACTCATTCAAGATTTTCTTCCCTAAAATATCTCCCTAATTATCAACAACTAAATCAACTTCCTTCCTGGTTTTTTCTCTTCCATTAATGCTTAAATCATCTTCCTTCCTGATTTTTTCTCTTCCATTAATGCATGCAACTTTTTTTTTCTCTCCTAAAATCTCTCCCATTTTTTTTATAAAAAATCTATTGATACATATATAAATTTATTTAGTTATTCATACATGTTTATTCTTTTAATGGTGATTCATGTGAATGATAAATATGATATCATTATATGGGTATTATGGTGATTCATACGATAGATACATTTTGTATGATTTTAACGGGTGATACATATGATATTAATGGATGATACATATTATATTATGGTGATTCATATGATAGATATAATTATTTATTTCAATTATTGAGTGATTCGTATGATACTAATGGGTGATATATATGGTATTATGGTGATTCATATAGTAGATACAATTATTTCTTTCAATTATTGGGTGATTCATATGATATTAATGGGTGATATCTATAGTATTATGGCGATTCATATGGTAGATACAATTATTTATTTCAATTATTTGATGATTCATATGTTATTAATGAAAGATAATGGTGTAGTCAGTGTAGGAAACAAAAGTAATAATATTTAAAATAAAAAGACTAAAAGCAGAATTGAAACATAATTAAAATTAAATCTAAAAAAATAGACTAAAATTAAAGACGAAAAAAAAAGAAAAAAGACCAAAAAAACCATATCTTTCATAATTAAAGACAACAAAAAGAGAAACATAATTAAAACACCTAAATTAAATCTTAAAAAAAAAAAAAAATTAGATATCCTTCCTTAAATAAAAGAATACAATGAATAAAAGAGAATCTATTATTTTCTTAAATAAATATCTTGTTAGTTTAAAATGTATCAATTTTTTATATGTATCACCATATAACATATGTATTACCATTTCAAAAAACCAGGATAAAAATAATTAACAAAATAGTCGAGATTTTATGTAATATCACTTAAAGATTTAGGGATTTATGTAACTTACCCCACCTTTAGTAGCCGTTTGTCCATAAAAACTACTTTTTTTTGGGAGTTGGAGTTGGAGTTGAAGATGAAGTTGGAGTTGGAGTTGTGTTTGACCATGTCTTTTTAAAAAAAATTCTTAGACTTTTGAAAAATCTTTTTAAATATGATTTTATGCCCTCAACTTTTAAAAATTATCAAAATCACTCAACTACTAATTTACCTACTAACATACAATCAAATGTTGAGAAAATAATTTATGTCTTCAATTGATAAAATAATTAACAACAAACTAATTATTATGATTGTTATTCTTCTAAAATTTGAATAAAAATATCACACGCACGAGTTAAATAAGTTTATCTAACAATAATCGATTGAATAGAGAAAATATATTTTGATAAATATGATTGATGGATATAAATATATTTTATTTATTCTTAAATTTGTTGATGAAAATTCTTAATTACTTTCACTTGAATTAATTATTTTATTGAATTTGATCTTTTTTTTAAAAATTACGGATGAATTATTTCTGAATAGATTAGTGCTAATTTTTTTCTTTTTCTTTATTGATGATATTGATTTTCCTTGAATATTTTATTTTTTTTTGGTAAAGAGAACAAACTTTTGTTAAGCTAATTACCACACTCATCTCTGTTGAAAATCGATAAAACCAAAATAAGGTAATTGTCAATATGGATCGTTACATTATGTTTGATATGCGATTTTATTGACAAATTTTTAATAATTTATTGAAATCATTATAGCCATTATATAACATATACAAAAAATTAGAATGACAAGAAAAAAATATTAATTTTTTTATTTTTAAATAACATAATGTACTAGGCCTTATATTTCTATAATATAGTTCATTCAAAATAAAAGTTGATATATTTCCGCCATAGATTGTCATTTATTATTTTGTCATTTATTCTTTTTTACTTCACGTTAGTAAATTTTGGTTAAAAGAAAAAAAAAAATTTAGAATATCTATAACAATTAAAAATGATGTTGTACCATAGAAAACAAATAATAAATTATTTTTTTTTGGTGGTTGGTTGTAGTTATAAGAGGGGTTTGTGTAAAAATTTAAAGATTGGAGTTATATGTAATAATAATGAAAGTTAGAAATGGAAAATTGTGAAAACAACCTTTTTAGAATCCACTCCGAAATAATTTTCTGGATTTTCATGGCTAAACACCACAATTTCCGAAAAAGTGAAAAAAATGAAAAAAGAAAAAAAAAACTATGGCCAAACAGCCCTTAATATCTCCAATTTTAATCTAACCCACCGATTTGACCTCATCAAACCACATCTAAACATGTTAAAATTCAGCCAAATCATAAATCACATTGAATATAATATTTATGACAACGACTGCAACGAAGATGGTTCCATGGTCTAGTGGTCAGGACATTGGACTCTGAATCCAGTAACCCGAGTTCAAATCTCGGTGGAACCTTTTTTGGTTTCTGTTAATGAGGGAGTAATCCTAATCAGCTCATTAGTCTAGTTCCATCCGGCATCCGCCATTAATCCTAATCCCTAATCATTTTATTAATCCAGTTTTACTTCCTTCACTTCACACTGTGCACATTATTTGTACACAACAATGGTTATGGACCAACCGCTGAAAAACCCGCCAAGCATTCTTAGATATACTTCAAACTGCAGATGGGAGTTTTGTTGATTCCAATGAGAAGAATGGTCCAGTTATTTGTGAGGTTAGTAAAAATGACTTTCTAAAAAAAACAAAAAATTTCATGACTATGATGTCTAGGCCATTGCAGCGTTGGACTAACTTGTAAAGTTGCTGTGACATGATAAGGAGGTCACGGGTTCAAGTCGTGTAAACAGCCTCTCATAAATGTATGGCAAGGCTGCTTAAAATAGATCCTTTGTGTCTGGCCCTTCCGCCGCACATCGCAAGAGCTTTAGTGCAACAAGGCCACCTGCTAATAGTATTAGTATTATTTTCGGTATCTTCACTATTTGACTATTTCCGCGTTCCTCATTTTTAGCTTTCAATTACTACTTGTTATCTTCTATGCCTCCGTGTTCTTACTATCCTGTTGTTGTGACTACTTATGTCTTCATAATTGTTGTGTTTTTACTTTCTTTGATCCGAGGACTCCATAAACAGCCTTTCTAATTGTCAAGGTAGGAGAAACTTCTGGGTACACTCTACCCTCCTCAGACCTCACTTGTGGGATTATACTGCATACGTTGTTGTCGTTGTTGTTGTTGTTCATGTCTAGGCCCACTTGTACACATTCATACTTTATAGGTATCTGTAGAGGCTTCGTAGACGCTGTTGTGGGTAATGTACACTGATGTTATATCAGGGCCTGTATGTCAGTATATTTTGTTGAATAGATGGTTTTTGACTGTATGCTTTAGGTATACTTGCGCAGTTCGCCTCTTGTCAAACTTAATTTGATAGAGTGCGTTTCTATTGTATTTTCAAGTTGTGAGATGTTATTTGTTCTATCATCCAACACATGCTAAATGTATATTTTGATATAGTTGATAGTTGTTTCTTGTTTCTTATTTGTGGAATCCTGCAAAGTAAAGTCCTTATCTTGGGAAACTATAGAGCCCTCTTTTAGGTTATTGAACAACTGGAAATTGCTGGTTCTGGCTTACAGGAAGCAGGAAAGGAGCTGAGCAGTTTGAGTAAATTATATTACAGAAATTGATGAGTTCTTTACTTTAATCAGTAAATTATACTAACAGATCAAGATCGAGTTTAAATTTGAAAGACTTTTCTTTGTAAGAGTAGGGAAGAGTGAATTCAGAAGAGAGAACTAAATTTGTGAAACTTCTACTTTATACAGTTGTCAATTGATCCTAATGGAAAAAATCTATTGGAATAAAAGAAGAGAATCCCTAATTGGCTCGAATAGAATGAAATCGATATAGAGGTTAGATTTACCCAACCTGTATTAGGATTTAGAGCTAGTTGATTTATTGAATGATATAAAAAATTATTGGAAGAGAAAAGGGTATTAATATGCGTATGGGATTTCTCTAGCAAGAGAAGTTCTGTTTTTCTTCTTAAAAAATGCAATGAGAAAGCTGAGATTTTTGTCCACCCAAGAAGAAACTTATCGTGATTATTTTTCTTTAAGACGGTGGTGTTCGGGTCAACTTGCTCACACCTTGATTATTTCACCGAGTACCTCAACCAGCATAAGTAACGGGCCCCTCTACTCACCAAGGTTTAGACGTGTAGAAATCTAGGCTAAGAGCTTCATGAATGTTTCCATAAGTTCATCAATGGAGATCAATCTAGAGAGAGAAATATTGGAGAAGATATTTTGTTATTTGATGAAAGGAAGAATGAATTCTCTGTTTCTGTACACAACATTATATACACACACTAAACACTAACTCTACTAACTGCTTTCCAGCTGTAGACTATAACTAACTACCTTGACAACTGTACATTCCTTGCCAGCTGTACATTCTACCTGTAATTGATCACATAGACTAACTAACTAACCATCATCTGTTAAGCCTAATCTCAACAAGACGGATAGGAAGAAATTACCTTTTTTTGTCGGATACTTGAAATCTGAGACCTCGTGGTTCTCCTCCTGTTAGGATTGATTAGCTGTTCACACACACTAAATCTATGCAGAGGATGAAGAAAACTAGAGAGAGTTCTTGAGGAGAGAGAGAGGTAATTTCGTGGTAACACCCGTGGGTAACCTCCACGGCGGACAGGCTATTTATATTAATGACTTGGAGTATGTACAATTACACAGAGAATGAGAATAAAAGGTACAGCCTAAAATTTGGGTTGAACCGCGTGAACATTAATATATAACAGTACGTCACATATTAATCAGGCTCCACAACCTAACACCTCCTACTTCATTTACTACTAATCCACGCCACTGGAAACAAATTAATGGAGGTTATTTCGAGCTCATTATCTAAAGCATATGCATAACACTTTCTGATAACCATTATCTAAAGCATATATTACGTCTTTGCTTGTTGCCATCGCATTCTACAAGTGGACTATGAAGCCCGAATAAAAATGCAGAACCCTGTATCATTTGCTGGTTGTAGTTGCAGCAATTCATGTGGCAAGTCATGATCATTGCATACTCGTTCTCACCTTTAGCTACCTTATTATCTGTTTGCATGTGAAAAGATACATATCTGGTCAAATAAAAGGGATAACAAATGAAAAAGAATAAAGAACGAGCAAACAATATGCTAGATGTATTGTATGTGGTTGAAATAGTTGTGACATATCCCGATAGTTCTTAAACACAGATACAATATGTGCATTCTGCTTTGCCATTTTGCATTTTTGTGTTATTTCCTGACCTAACTGTATCTTGTATGACTGACCCCAGACGAGTGACTTCCTTTTCCCTATAACAGAAAGGATTTAAAATGTTTTAGAACTTAATAGACATGTATATGTTCTATTTTGTCCCTAAGTTTGCTCATTGCTATTGTGTAGCTGTCAGACAAGAGTAGTGTGGGGACTGTTGACATTCAAGGGAAGCCCTTTGTGTCAATACATGACAACAACAACAACAACAACAAACCCAGTGTATTCTCACGCAGTGGGGTTTGGGGAGGGTAAGATGTACGCAGTCCATACCACTACCTCCGGAGAAGTAGAAAGACTATTTCCGATAGACCCCCGGCTCAAGACAAGGAATAATAAACAAATCCGTAATAAAGCATGGGACAAAATGACAAGATATAAATACGCCACCCCCAAGGAAAAATAAACAAGGAATATTAAAGAAATTCGTAATAAAGCCTGCAACAAGTTGGCCTAACAAGAATAATACACCTACCAAGTAATGCCCTACCCAAACGACCCAAACTGGCACTAGCCTTCTATCTCCAGATCTTCCTATCTAGGGTCATGTGTCAATACATGACTTTTTTGAAAAAGATGGAAAGCTGGTTCCTTCTGCCGGAGGTGAGTTTACTTAGCTGACTATGTTTTGACTATGTTTTGTTGAGAAGCAAACACAATCCCACATCGGAAAAATAGAGGGAACATATCCAATATTTAAAGTGTCACCCAACTCCACTAGTATGAGGCCTTTTGGGAGGTGCCCAAAAACAAATCTGTGAGGGCTTGGCCCAAAGCGGACAATATCATACTAGTGCGGAGTTACACGCGATCCCAACATGTTTTACAAAGATTTTCTTACCGAGTTGATTGTTTACTCTAAATCCACATGAACTACTGATACTGGAGTTCCTTTGTTTTCCTGATGCTGTTTCTCAAATATCTCTAGTCAAACTGTAGCTAGTACTTTAACTTCCTTTTTGTACTTAAGGAAGAACACACTGTTCTTATAATTCTCTTGAAACTTTTTTTGAGCTTGGTAGAAAAAAACCTTCAGAGACAACTTGAAATAAGCTTTTTCAGATCCTCAAGTCTTATCTACACTCTGATGTAGACCTCCCAGGTTATATCATAGGCGTTAACTAACTCTATGCATTTTAGTGATTTGAGGAGGTCATAGCCATAATTAGAAAACAAGGACTCTAAAAGTATACAAAGCTAACTAACAAGCTATTTGATAATGATTATTGACCTGTTTAAAACATGTTTGAGATATAACCAAGTCAATCTTGAAGTCATCTTCCAATAGGAAGGGCCATAAGAGCATAACACTAACTAGCAAGCATTTTGATATTGATTATTTACCTGCTAAGCACATGTTTGAGATTTCTCGTATGATAACCGAGTCAATCTTGTAGTCATCTTCCGGACCAATATACCTAAGTTTGAACTTGCGTCATTGTGTAAATAATATGTTAGTTGTATAGATAATCAAATGTATTAAAGTTTGACTTTTGATTTGTGCAATGTCGTTAAATCTTACTCCTTCTATTTCATTGTATGTGGAACTATTTCCTTACTAGTCCGTTCCACAAAGAACGGTAATTTTTCTATTTTTGGAAACAATTTAACTTATAAAATTTGTATTTTACCTTTAATGACATTGCCTTTAGTAATACAGAAATCTCATGGCACGTTGAAGATCACAAGTCCGATAAGTCATTCATTCTTTCTTGAACTTCTTTCTCAGTCAGATATCCCAAATACATTGTAACAGAGGGATTACTTATACACAAACCAGGAAACCTTGGAGTAACTTGAATACTGATGTAACATGGGCTATTCTTGGTACCTAATCATGCAGCCTTACCAAGAGGATGACATTTCTTGTTCACTTTGTGAAAAATTATAGATGAGAGGAGAGAAAAGACTGTTAAACTCAATTCAACAGTTGTTGTACTTGTTTGATAAGCTGCTGTATTTTTTTGTTTCTGTTTATTTTGAATGATGCACAAAATATTTAATCAAGTAATTGATGGTTTCTGTTTATCTGTGTAGATAAATTGACTCCCAAAAAAAGAAGAAATCGGAGATCAACTCCCGCTGATGCTAGTAAAATCAAAAGAGCTAGGACACTAACACCTAGCAAAATAACAATCCAAGACTTCCCTAGATGACCTGCTGAACAAGGGAGAATATGAGTCGAAAATGAATCTGCAACTCAAAGTCAGTAGGAAACAGAGTCTAATGACGGGAATGAGGGCTCAAGCATATCAGGTAGAAAAAATAGTCGAAACAAGATTTGGATATGGTCAAGATGGAAATGATATGTATTCTAATGAGAAACCCAAGAAAGAACCGAAGATAGAGATCATGATCATGATACATATTCTAAAAACAAATCTACCCGAGAAGGAACCATTGATGCGTATCAACATCATAATGATAATACCACATCAGTTGAAAAGTCAACGACTGCCTTTGAACAAAGAAACAAACATGCACATGATCAGGATGCGGAGTTTTCTACTGCCGAATCGTCTGGTACTGACAGTGATCCCAATAGACCTTGCATCAATACTGTCGTTAGAAGCATTAGTATTAAGAAGTACGACGTGAAGATGCCGTTGGATGAACACAAAAATCTGTGTGTTGAGGTTATTGTGAAATCTGGTATGGGGAAGTCGTGGAATGAGTTTAGGAAGATACTTAGGGAACAAAAGTTGGAGAAATTCTTTCGGTCAAGTTGTTTTGGTCACTTTCTAAACCTGCCTGATAATATTGTTGCACGATTTCAAATGACTGTGGTAAGTAATCTTCTGCTTCGCAGGGTGATTTGTAAGAAAAAAGAGGAGGTCTGGGTAAACTATTGTGGCATGCCGGTTTGTTTTGGCATGAAGAAGTTTGTCTTGGTAACTGGATTGAGATATCATCCTCTTCCTGTCACTATTAGAGTTGGAGAAGGCTAAAAAATGAGGGTAAAGAGTTGGTAGACTTTGTGGGGAAGAGCTTTAAGTAAAAGAGTTTGCTAACCTTATTGACTTCTGAATCAGTCTCATCTCAAGAGATTACAAGAAGTCACTCTGCTTAGTTTGGTTTGTGCACAATATTCTTTGTGCAAGAGATGTTAACAAGAATGTTGAAAAGGATTGGGTTATACTGTCAGCCAACAAAGAGGCATTTCAATGCATTTCCATGGGGTAGAGAAAGCTTTAAGCTCACTATTGAGTATCTCCCGAGAGAGATGAAGCCAAGGGTAATAAAGACCATCAACCTCTATGGTTTTCCATGGGCTTTCATGGTAAACTTTTTTCAATGTTTTTTGTTTTTATTGATTTTGTGTTCAATTATTATTATGATCGTCTCTGACATCATTTTATCTGTGCTTGGGCGTTTGAAGCCATTCTTCACCTCCGCCATCAAGTTAAGGACTTCTCAGAGGACGTGTCTTGTCCACGGATCCTTAGATGGCTGGCCGCGAGATCCAACAAACCTGATGTTTATCTGTTTCAACCCCCTAGGACGCGGTAAGCCTTACAACACATGTGCATAAAGTAACTTAATTTCTACCCCTTTGAATATTTTGCAACAATTTTTGAATCTGTTGTAATAACTATTATACTCGTTGGACATTATCCAACATATTACTAAGTTGTTGCAATAAATCAAGTTATTTGTTAAAATTATCCTAACAACTGTTGTAGTTGTTGCAATCATTCCTCTATGTGTTGCAATCTACTATGACAAATAATATATGGTGAACTGCTGCCATAACCTCTAAATTTGTTGTAGTGATGGCTTGTGTTACTGTTTAGTCCCTTGCATGCTTCTTTAGACTTCTGTTGTTGAATTAGTTTGAAAATCCAATAAAGTTGTTAATAAATTCTAAGCATGTTGAGAATACCCCATAAATTCATGAACTTACAACAACTATGTAATATATTGAACAACAGTTTCTGAATTTGTTGCAATAACTGCTCTAATAAATTGTTGATTTTGATGAGTTAGCATCATTTTAATATATTTATTTTTGGCATGTAGATTGTGCACCCTGTTTTAGTTCCTACAAAAAAAAAGTGTTCAAGATGGAAAATATTATCAATTTTGTGCCCTTGGAATCTTGAAACGACGAACTTATTGAATTAAAAAAGTGGTTTGACCGGAGCCACAAAACATCAATAGGAATTGGTCTAGGGCTCTTGAGAGTGATGCTAGGAGGAACGATGGTGATAATGTTTATAAAGCAATTGATGATATTGTGGCAGTGTTGTTGCTGGTTAAACGAAAAATAACGATGAACACAATGTTGTAAGAAGTTATGGTGGTGATGGTAGTGATTTCAGTGGAGATATACTCCATTTGGAGTTGGTGGACACGCAGCAGAAACTCCATTCCAGTTGGCTGGGTGTTCATCTATTGGGGGTGGTACTTCCAAGGTGCCATCTTGTTCTTGTGAATGTCACAAGTGCAAAGAGAATATGAAGAAGTTGACAGAGAAAATTGACCCTTTGACCAAAAGTGTTTTCTCTCTTTGGTGAAGGCATCAGAAAGCTAAGAGGCCTTGATTAAAAAGTTCATATCTAAAAGAGGTATCAGGCTATCTTCGTAGATATCATCTCCTTTCATTCCTAGCTTTATAAAGAGGAAAGCACAACAAATTTCGAAGGGCAGTTGGGCATGTCAAAGAGAAGACAACTAATACTCCAAAGAAGCACGCAGATGATAAAGAATTGGAGCGCCCTAAGTTGGGTTGATGAAACATTTGAACAATTTATGTTTATGTTTTTGTTAAACAATTTATATTTCTATTATGTCTATATTTGCTATATTTAGTGGATCTGTGTTCAATATATTCTATGTTTGGTAAAGAATCTGTTGCAACAAGTATAAGTTATTACACTAGGTCCCCAAACTGTTCTAAACGTCCCAATAAGTAATACAGTAATTGTTGCAACAAGTCAGATTACTTATTTGAAAGATCTTAGCAAGTAGCAAGCTTGTTACAACAATTCATGTAAATTGTTGGAAATGCCTAACAAGTGGACAAGTTTGTTCAACAGATCCTAAGTTATTGCAATAATATTTTCAATTTACTGCCACGAAATGGTCGGACTTGCTCCAAGTCATTTCAAACTCCTGAATTCCTGAGCTAAAGCATGTCATTTCAAACTCCTGAATTTCTGAGCTAAAGCATCCAATCCAAAACTAGACCAATGGAATAGACATTAGAAGGGACTCCTTTGAAGCAACAAAAGCCAAGTGATTCTTTCCTATACACAAACCTCCTACTCCAGCTCACAATGTGCGAATCTGTTCTTGATTCGTTCCTATCTTGTAGGACTTGTGTATACACTATTTAAACCCCAATTGTTTAATTCTTATGGATGTGATCTTCTGTATTATACATTTCTAGTGTCACTTTCGTGGAGGGGCGGAGCCAGCCTTTTACTAGGGGTTCGACGGATTAATAATTAAAATGATTTTTATGTATATATTGTAGACGTTGAACTCCCTTCGGCTATGAATACTATTCAGACTCTTTTTAAAACATGATATATTCCCTCAAAACTCTCTCACTTTGTTATTTTCCTCTCTATATACGTGTAAAATGAATTAAAATAACTTAATTTATTATCAAATGAATTATAATGCAATGGATTATAATACTAGTAATTCACGTATTGAATTATTTATTTTCCTCTCTCATTTGACAATTATTTATTTTCCTCTCACTTTGTTATTAAAAATATTGAACTATTCTAGTAATTATAACTTACACCTCAAAACTCTCACTGTTGTAGTAATTCATTTTATAATTACATCTTATCACAATAATTTTTAATCGATATATCTTTTTTTAATAATTTAGATAGTTCAATAATTATATTTAACATAATTTATTTATTTATCTTTTTAAATATTTTAATTATCACTCAAATAATGTTTGTTGTTTAAGTTAATACTTTATCTAAATATTTTTTTCATATAATATTTTATTACTTTTTAAATTTGAATTGCATATTTATTACAAATAAATAAATTACATATATTCAGATATTAAAAAAAAAACAGTATTAATCATTCAGTATTCAGATCTAGAAACAACATCTTAATCATTCAGATATCCATTCAGATTCAGACGTCTTAATCTTAAAAAAAACAAATGCACCCTAAGTGCTACTTTAAATGCATTCATATCATAGGATCTACAAAGTTACATTGGAAATAATACTTATGAGGATGTCTTACTTAATGGAGTCCGGAATCAAAATATGTTATGAAATTAAAAAAAGTATTAAAATATGTCATGTATATAAAAGATGACCATAATATGCTTATTCGCTTTTTAAGTGAGTTATATGAATTGTCTTTAACGGAAATTACCAAACGGAGTTAAAATTCTGGAATAGTACATAACTCTCTTTTTAAGTAAGTTATGCATTTTTTTCTACATAACTCATTTAAAAAGAGAGCTATATAATAGAAGTTACATAACTCACATGCATTTTTTCTATATAACTCATTTAAAAAGTGATTATATAATAAAAGTTACACGACTCGCTTAAAAAGTGAGTTATGCATTTTTTCTACATAACTCACTCAAAAAGTGAGTTTTAAGTGAGTTATATAATAAAAGTTACATAACTCACTTTTTTTTTACATAAATATAATAAAAATTATACAACTCACTTTATAAAAACTTACATATTATGTGAACAGTCATTTTATCTTTTTAAAGTTTTATTTTTTTAGGAAGAAAGCCAACTAATACGAAACGGAGGGAGTAATACTCACTGATTATGTAAGTTGTTTAAATATAAAATAAGTAAAAAAAAAAAGAGTTATCCATTGAATATAACTCTTAAAATATGTGTGATAAGTGCATAACTTTATTAATGATATGAAATATGAATATGGTGCTAAAAATATATGAGTTATGCAAAAAGTTGACATGTTCATCAAAAACGTTTGTTAATCATAAAAAGTACTATTAGAAAAAGTGTAAAATTCACAAAAAAAAAAATGAGTTGCCCTTCTTATTTCTATAAAACTCACATATTTATATATATATATATATATATAACTCACATTTATTATATAAAACTCACTAATTATATGAGTTATGTAGAAATAAAATGCATAACACACTATTTAAGAGAGTTATCCATTATATGAGTTATATATATATATATATATATATATATATATATATATATATACATACATACATACATACATACATACATGCATGCATACATACATACATACATGCATACATACATGCATACATACATATACATGCATACATACATATATACCCGATGAAGAATATATTTATTTTATTGAAACATAGAAAAAACAAAGATTATGTTTAACGTTATTTATTTATTTTATTTAATATATTTCTTAGTTTATATTTTAATATAGTTTTCTTATAAATTTTAATTGATTTTTACTTTTGTTGTATAAATAATAAAAATATATTTATTAAAAATATATTTGGTTTTACATTTAATAATTAAATATTTTCTTTTTAATTTATTTTCTTAATGAAACCGACCACTTATGGTCGCTTTTTGTGAATATTTTCTTTTTTATCTTTTCAAAATCAAAAAGCGACCACAAGTGGTTGCTTTTTGCATAATATTTTTTACTTATTTTTTAATAAAAACCGACCACTTGTGATCGTTTTTTCACAAAAGAAAAATATTTTTTTTTAATGAAAATCGAACACTTGTGGTTGCTTTTTGTAAATATATATATATATATATTTTAATCAAAAAGTGATGCTTTTTGCATAATATTTTTTAATTTATATTTTCGATGAAAACCGACCCCTTATGGTCATTTTTAAAATATATTTTTAAATTTTTTAAATAAAAATTGACCAATTGTGGTCTTTTTTTTATAAATATTTTTTTACTCAATTGAGGGATCAAACAATTGGATATTACTATTATTTCTCTTCTGTAAATACATAATATAGTTATTTATTAAATACTTAATTTTATATATTTAATTTAGTAAGAGACTTCCCTCGCTACATTGAAAAAGAATTATATTATTACTCTTCTCGACATGTTTGTTGAGAAGATAATAGACAGAATGAAAATTAAATATGAATTAAAACGTCAAAGTTGATCAAACATAATTTTTTGTACTAAACAAAAATAAATAAAAATACATACACATAGACTAAAAGAAAAAAAAATCTAATTATTATTATTATTATTATTATTATTATTATTATTATTATTATTATTGTTATTATTGTTTGCCGGCCAATCTTCAACAGGAAGTAGCAAAGCCTCCTCAGCTTGCGGATCTCACGGAGCATCCTTGCTCTAACTGCTCCCAGTTCCCATTGCAGGTCACGAACCTGCATCCGAAGTTCATTCACGACGTCTTGCAAAAAAACAACGTCCCACACTAGATCAGCCATATCTAGAACACATATGAATTGACAAAAAACATAAAAACAAAACTAAGGAAAAGAATATCCGAAATACAACATATACTACAAATTGGCAAGAAAAAAAGTTACCTGAGTCAGGGAAGAGAAAGTGGTGAAAGGTGTAATATGAAAGACAAGATGCAATAAATAAATAGAGTGTAGTTGAATGAACGATTGAGTAAGGAGGAACCTATTTATAGAGGATTGAATTTGAATGAGTGGCAAAAAGGTGCGACTGTTCACCTCCATTTATTAATTACATTTTTTATTACTGTGAAAAGATATGACTTAATTAAATTAAGAAATATTATGATAAGTCATGAATTTTCAGATTATTATTATTAATTAGTTTTTTTCACGAACCATTTTTATTGAGTTGTGACAACAAATTTTATATCTGTTGCATCAAATAACTCATCTGTGACAACAAATATATCATCTGTTGCAACAAATAGAAAACCCGTTGTATCAGATAATTTACCTGTTGCAATATATAATCTAACTGTTCACCTCCATTTATTAATTATATTTTTTATTACTGTGAAAAATTATGACTTAATTAAATTAAGAAATATTGTGATAAGTCAAGACTTTTCAGATTATTATTATTAACTAGTTCTTTCCAAGAACCATTTTTATTGAGTTGTGACAACAAATTCTATATCTATTGCATCATATAACTCATCTGTGACAACAGATATATCATTTGTTGCAACAAATAGAAAACCTGTTGCATCAGATAATCTATCTGTTGCAACATATAATCTATCTTTTAAAAAAAAAATTATCATCATATCATTAATCCATATTTGCTGACTTTTTTATTATATAAATTAAAAAAATAGATTTTAAAACAAAAATGTTTTCTGTGAAAAGAAATGACACCTATTTAATATTAACGTCAATTATTCAAATTAAATAACCATTTTTTTACGGTTATAAATTGTGTTTACCATTTATTTCCTTATTGTTTTCTGTGAAAAGAAATGACTTAATTAAATCAAGATGGTGAGTTTTTTTTTATTATTGTGACAAGTCATGACTTTTCAGTTTATTATTATTAAATAACCTTTTTCTCAATTTAAAAATCTAAGACACCTTTTCAATAACCATTTTTTTAATAGAATAATGAGTAACCATTTTTATTGAGTTCTGACAACAAATTGTATAGCTATTGCATCAGATAAACCATCTGTTGCAAAAGATATACCATCTGTTGCAACAAATCGATCACCTGTTTTAATAACTTTTTTGATTTCGTCTAACAGCTGATACATCAGTCGCAACAGATGGGGAATTTGATGCATCAACAACATTGTTGAATGTGTTTTAGACAAAAAATCATGACGTTCACCTTTTTCTTAACAATTACAATATTGTGACTTTTTTATTATATAATAAATAAATAATTTTAAAAAAAATTAAAAACAAAAATAGTGAAAAGTCACGATCAGTTATTAAAATTAAATAACCATTATTTTACGATTATAAATTGTGTTTATCATTTATTTCCTTATTATTTATTTATGAATCATTTTTCATATTACATAATTGAAAAGTCATGTCTTTTCACCCTCTCAATAACAACAATAATCCTTTTTTATTAATAACCGTCTGTTGCAACATATGATCCATCTGTCGCATCAGATTAACCTCTGTTTCCATAAATGCTCAATCCCTACCACCAACCGTCAATATGTTGAGAATAAGGAATAAATAGAATAATAATTAAATATTAAATAAGAATTAAAAAATCAAAGTCGACTATCAAACATAGATTTTTGAATCTCTTGGGTAGATCCGATATACAAATGGAGGAAAATACATACACTAAAAGAAAAAACATAACCTAATTATTATTATTACTATCATTATTATCATTATTATTATTATTATTACTATTATTGTCAACCGGACAATTTTCATCCGGTAGCAGCAGAGCCCTCCTCAGCCTTGCTCTGAAGTCGGCCAAATCCCTCTGGAGTTCATCAATCTACCTTTGAAGTTCCCACAAGTACTCGATATGAATCTTCTTGTACGAATCTGGATCAACTATATTTGTAAGTGTAGTGGAATGAACGAGTAAGGAGAGACCTATTTATAAATGATTGAATTCGAAGGGATTAGTTAAAAAGCCACGACTGTTCATCCTTTAATTAAATAAAACTGGTGACTTTTCAAATATGTTGATTAAAAAATGGATCTAAATACAACATTTTATCTTTTATTGTATTTCAGAAAGAAAAAAAATTACTTTAAAATAAATCTAACAGATGGATAATTTGTTGCAAAATATATTCCATCTGTTAGATAACTTACATATTGTCAATCTTTGTTAGATAACTTACAACATATTGGCAATCTTTGCAACAGATGGATATATCTGTTTGATTTTTCCAACAAGCATGTCATATGTTGCAACAGATTAATCATCTGTCGTAACAGATGTCTGCAATTGTTTGATAATTTAAACAAATGTGGCATATGTTGCAACTTGTTAGTCATCTGTTTATTCAATTTAAGCCATAGATGGTCTAGAAAGAATAAGGTGCGTGTAGATGGATGGATCCATTGTCATGTGTGGGAGTTGAGTATTACTTATAAGGTCATCGGGACAACACACACAAAGTACAATATTTTTGTGAATGTAATTTTTAATCGATTAGGTACTGATCATTTAAACAAGATCCTGCATTGTACAGTTAAGTTTGATGGGTTTGAATTGATAAGGCCGAGGGCCTCATGAAGATGGTATATCTACCCTATTACGAATTACTGATGGTTGTTGCTCATGTTTTTGCGTGTTAAGTTTTGAGAAGGGATCAATATTTGGTGTCATTGCAGAGATCCAATAGCGATTGGACTTAACTTTAAGTGTGCATTGAACTCTGAGAAGTCCTTTGAAACCTCGCACTGCATCAAACAAGAACGGAAAATCAATAGAAATTCCCTTGGCCCAAATTTATATGGAAGGGTTGTTTGAGAAGATGATTATATGCCAGAAGGAGCTGAAGGAGAATGTTTGTGAGGGTAAGGGGAGTTGATGAAAGACTATATCATCTGACAGCTAATTGAAGTGGAGACACAGGGTAGCAAGGAACTTCTAGAGAATCTGGCCGATGAAATTATCTTAAAACTTGAGAAATCTGAATCAAGTGCAAATATAAAGTGTGTATCCGGTAATTTAAATTCTCCTGATGTTTCTTTGAAAGAAATATAATGCATATGGACACTTTTATAGGGAACTATGACTAGGTAGCGTGGTCGGAATTATCACCTAGATAGAAAATAGCAGAAGACCAAGAAAGCAGCCTTACGGGTATTGAGGGTTGAAATGATGTACAGTAAGTCTAGAACACTTATGCCAATAGCAGCTGCAGTTAAAATAAGGAATCTAAGCGAAGGCGATAATTTCTAAATTTTAAATTGCATCCCATGCCTTCTTGCTTATGGTTCCAATTAGGTCCACTGTTGTTGACCTGATCGAAACCACAAACGAGATTGAAAGATAGATTGAGTATCATTACTTCCTTAGCAATATGGATTAATTGATTGTGTTTTCTTGCCTTAACATGCTTTCAACATTTCTTAGAGAAGATTAGAGGTTGGGTGTAGTATATGAATCCCAATAATTTTCAAGCTTCCCTCCAGCTTGCTGATTTGGTATCCAAGCTTGTCGTTTTCGTCTTTGAAGTTGGTATAGAGTTCCTGGTCTCTTGTGAGCTCGATCAGGAACACTATCTTCAAATTTATAACATTGTAGAAGGCCTTCGGAGCACTTTCTTCAGAAGCCTTAATGGATACATGTAGGGTCGTTGTGTATGTTTTTAGGTCAAAATGTGTTGATGCACAGTCAAGATGTGGTCCCAACAGTTGAATAGCTCACTTTTATCGAGTGTTGCTCAATGCAGCTTGCTCAACCAACCTTCAAGGGATTTGATAAATTAATAAGAAAGGAGTTACGTAACGTTTGATCTAAACTGACTCGAACAAGCCTATCAAACATTACGTAACTCCAGGCTCATTACCCTATCAAAAAACTTTGTCCGAGTTAGTGGATAAATCAAACGAGCTCAATCTCGCAGTCTTTCTGCTGATTGCTCTTCTCTAATATAGATGACAAGATATTTGCCATGCGAAAGTCTACACCGTCAGTAAAAATTCTTGTCAGAGCAAAAGTCTTTAGGAGACATCCCTAGTAATCTCTCAATATCAAGTGATATTGCGAGATTACTAGTCATGCCTTCTAAAGACTTTCGCTCTAGCAAAAATTTCTGCTGATGACAAGATATCTGCCATGCAAAAGTCTACATCATCAACAGAAATTCTTGCCAGAGAGAAAGTCAAGAATAACTAGTAATCTCTCAATATTCATGCCTTAGAAAGACTTTTGCTTTGACAATAATTTTTACTGTCGGTGTAGACTTTTGCATAGCGGATATCTTTTCATCAGTAGAAATTCCTGCAAGAGTGAAAGTCTTTAGAAGGCATGATTAGTAATCTCTCAATATCACTTGATATTGAGAGATTACTATTGATACCTTCTGAAGACTTCCGCTCTGGCAAAATTTTCTGGCGACGGTGTAGACTTTTGCATGGCGAATATCATGTCCTCTATATAAGAGAAGAAAGATCAACAGAAAGGCTGAGAGATTGAGCTTGTTTGATTTGTGAACTAACTTGGGTAAATATTTTTGATAGGGTAATGATCCTGGAGTTACTTAACGTTTGATAGGCTTGGTAGAGTCAGTTTAGATCAAACGTTACTTAACTCCTTGCTTATTAATTTATCAAATCCCTTGGATATTGGTTGAGCAAGCTACATTGAGCAACGCTAGATAAAAGTGAGCTATTCAACTGTTGGGACCACATCTTGACTGTGCATCAACATATTTTGACCTAAAAACATACACAACGACCCTACATGTATCCATTAAGGCTTTAGAAGAAAGTGTTTTGAAGGGCTTCTAGAATACCACAACTTCGAAGATAGTGTTCCTGATCGAGATAACAAGAGATCAGGAACTCTATACCAACTTCAAAGGCCGCAACGACAAACTTGAATACCAAATCAACAATCTGGAGGCAAGCTTGAAAATTATCAAAATTCACATACTACAGCAAGCCTCTAATCTTTTTCAAGATATATTGAAAGCATGCTAAGGCTAGAAAACACACTTAATTATATCCATATTACTAAGGAAGTAATGACACTCAATTCGTCTTTTAATCTCGTTTGTGGTTCTGATCAGGTCAATAGTAGTGGACCTGATCGGAACTACAAAAAGAAGGCATGGGATGCAATTTAAAATTCATAAATTGCCGCTTTCGCCTAGATTCCTTATTTAAATTGCCATTGCTATTAGTGTAAGTTTTCTAGACTTACTGTACATTATTTTAACCCTTGATGCCGTAAGGCTGCTTTCTTGGTCTTTTGCTATTTTCTATCTTGGTGATAATCCCAACCACACTACCTAGACACAACTCCCTAGCAAAGAGACGATATGTACTATTTTTCTTTTAGAGAAACAACAAACACATTTTTCATTACCGGATACAATTTCATATTTGCACTTGATACAAATTTCTCATGTTCTAAGATAGTTTCATCGGTCAGATTTGCTAGAAGTTACTTTCTACCCTATGTATCCTCTTTAATTAGCTCTCAGATAATATAGTCTTTCATCAACCACCCATTTTCCCTCGAAGTCATTCTGCTACCGCACCTTCTGGCGTATATTCATCACCCCGAGCAACCCAACCATATAAATTTAGGCTAGGGAAATAATAATATTGATTTCGTTCTTGGTTGAAGTAGTGGGAGGCTTCGAAATCCCTCTCAGGGTCTAATGCACCCTAAGAGTTAGTCTAATTACTATTAAATCTCTTTATAATACCACCAAAACTAGATCCCTTCACAATGCTTGACACATAAACATGAGCAACAACCGATATTAAATCTTAACAGGGTATCAGAACCATATACAGTGTCCCTCAGCCTTATCCATTCGGACCTACCAAACTCAACTGTAAAATTGCAGATATCTTGTTTGAATGATCAATGACTAATCGATAAAAACAATATTCACAAAATCGGTGTACTCTATGTGTGTTTCCACGATAACATTATTAGTAATACATACCTCTCATATAAGAAGTGGTTCCACCTGCAAGCATCTTATTCCTCTGAACCCATATTTACTGCAGACTCTTATGTTGGTCGGGCAAAGTTGATCAACTTTAAGTTCCTTATATCTACAAAGAAGAGAAAAAAATTAATGTTACACAAAGAACATTATCCATCTATTGCAACAGACATAAAGTCTATTGCAATAGATGTGGAGCCTGTTGCATCATATGTGGAGCCTGTTACATCAGATGTCGAGCGTGTTGCAACAGATGTAGAGCCTGTTGCAACAGATGTGGAGTCTGTTGGAATACATCAAACCAGCCTTGCTGGTGGTTTGATTTGTTCCAACAGTTGCTCTATCTGTTGCAACATCAACAACAACATAAACTACAAAGAAACAACGAATAAAAAACATCAACAATAAAGAAACAACATCATGTATTCCAACACCATCAATAACATCATTAATAACAAAAATGAAATATCCTTTGTTCCAACACCATCAATAATACCACGCCATAAGTTCCAACAACGCCAACCCCACCAATAACATCAATAACAAAAAAACAAACAAAATACATATAAAAAAATAATACTGCCAATAAGACTTTTAAACTTCTCCCAATAGATGACTTTTTCGCATATTGTAATAAAAATTCCCGGTTTATTTATTCAACACTTAAAAGTTCCTTCAAATTTTTTAAATAATATGATATGGGTAAATGGTAATTAAATAAAAAATAAATGTAAATAACTTACAAAGAAGAAGACAAGAATAAAAGAACAATAGTAAACCATACCTTAATGTCAAAAGGGGATCAAAATAATAATTTCAGTTGAGAAAAGATATGGATCGATTTAGATCTGAAAGGATGTTTATGAGAAAGAGAGGAGAAAAGAGAGAAAAAAGGCTGTGAAAACCCTAAAGAGGAGAGAAAGAAAAAAATGCGAGATGAATAAAATAAATTTTGGGTTAAAGGATAGATGAGATAATTCTAGATGTATTAAGGGTTTCAATATTCATTAATTAATATTCATTAATAATTTGAGGGGCATGAGGAAGAAGACGGGTGACATTGAATAGACAAGATAAGACTACTTAATGAGATTTTTGAGTTATCCAAGAAATATTGTTTATAGCCTTTAATAGTACTACTTTATCTACTCGGACAGAAGCTTGCTTTAAAATTAAAAGAAAAAAAAGATTTTCAAACAGATATATCATTTGTTGCAACAGATATCAATATCTGTTTAAAAAAACCTAACAACTCAGTTATCTGTAACAACAGATGTAAATGTCTATTTGATAATTAAATCAGATATGTCATCTGTTGCAATGGATATCAATATCTATTTGAAAATTTCCAACAGCTTAGTCATCCGTCACAACAAATGCAAATGTCTATTTGATAATTAAATTAGATATGTCATCTTTTGCAACATATATGAATATCTGTTTGAAAATTTCCAATAGCTCAGTCGTTTGTTGAAACAAATTTTATTGCAATTGATTTAGGTGGAACTAGGGATGAGTGAATGAGTTCATAGGGTCAACTATAACTTCAATTGAGTCTTTGCAATTGCATGGTGTTGGTATTGTATTCATCCCGATCCGAGTCATCGATCGATCACTCTAAGTTGAAAAATTCTCATTAACTTAATGTTAAGCTAGTACCTAAATTGATTTAGGTAGAACTATGGATGAATGAGTTCATAGGGTCAGCTACAACTTCAATTGAGTCTTTACAATTGTATGGTGTTGGTATTGCGTTCATCCCGACTCGAGTCGTCGATCGATCACTCTGAGTTAAAAAGATTCTCATTAACTTAATGTTAAGCTAGTACCTTAATTGATTTAGGTGGAACTAGGTATGAATGAGTTCATAAGGTCAACTACAACTTCAATTGAGTCTTTACAGTTGCATGGTGTTGGTATTGCGTTTATCCCGACCCGAGTCATCGATTAATCACTCTGAGTTGAAAAGATTCTCATTAACATAATGTTAAGCTAGTAATTTATTTGATTTAGGTGGAACTAGGGATGAATGAGTTCGTAGGGTTAACTACAACTTTAATTGAGTCTTTACAATTGCATGGTATTGGTATTGGGTTCATCCCGACCCGAGTCGTCGATCGATCACTCTGAGTTGAAAGGATTTTCATTATCTTAATGTTAAGCTAGTACCTAAATTAATTTAGGTGGAACTAGGGATGAATGAGTTCATAGGGTCAATTACAACTTCAATTAAGTCTTTACAATTGCATGATGTTGGTATTGCGTTCATCCAGATCTGAGTCGTCAATCGATCACTCTAAGTTGAAAAGATTCTCATTAACTTAATTTTAAGCTAGTACTTTAATTGATTTAGGTGGAACTAGGTATGAATGAGTTCGTAGGATCAACTACAACTTCAATTGAGTCTTTACAACTGCATGGTGTTGGTATTGGGTTCATCCCGACCCGAGTCGTCGATCGATCACTCTGAGTTGAAAAGATTTTCATTAACTTAATGTTAAGCTAGTGCCTAAATTAATTTAGGTGGAACTAGAGATGAATGAGTTTATAGGGTCAGCTACAACTTCAATTGAGCCTTTGCAATTGCATGGTATTGGTATTGCGTTCATCCTGACCCAAGTCGTTGATCGATCACTCTGATTTAAATAGATTCTCATTAACTTCATGTTAAGCTAGTACCTTAATTGATTTAGGTGGAACTAGGGATGAATGAGTTCGTAGGGTCAACTACAACTTTAATTGAGTCTTTACAATTACATAGTATAGGTATTGCGTTCATCCCGACCCGAGTCGTCGATCGATCACTCTGAGTTGAAAAGATTCTCATTAACTTAATATTTTAAAAACTATATCTTTTAAAATTTTACAAATTAATTAAGATCAATTTGGACCAAATTAACAATTTCAAAACTTGTTATTCTTTTCCAAAATTACAAATCAACCCATACAAATCATCCATTTGCATGAAAAACTTTTCCTTATTTCAAATCTGAAGTTCTCGCTCTTCTCTCTCAATATATTGCTCAACCCTTCAAAATAGAATAATTTTTTCCCATTTCCGACCACATAGTTTTTATTTTTGACTTTATTCTCGCTTGTATCCATCATTTTCTCTGTCTTCACAGGTAACAGAGTTCGAGAAGAGTTCTACATTTATTCTTTATTCTAAAATTTAGGGTTTTTTAGTTAATAATGAGAAAGAAGATTTTTTGTTGTATTATCTTTGTGAATGGGTTAACAATTTTGAGTTTTGATGCTAAAAAAAAGAAAACACCCGAGAAAATCTAGTTTTTATCTCAGTGTTTTTTTTACTGTTGTGGTATTGTTGGATGGTGTTTGTGGTGTTGTTGGTGGTGTCGGTATTTATGGTTTTGGTGGTGATGCCGGTGGTCTTGGTGTTGGTATGGTGCTTGTCTTGGTGGCATTGGTGGTGGCATTGGTTGTGGTGGTGGTGGTCTTGGTGGTCCACCTGTTGCAATAGGTGGAAGATCTATTGGGAGATATTAAATAGGTCTTCAAACAGATTCCCCATCTGTTCCAACTGATGGGTTATCCGTTGAAGTATTTTTTTTGTAATGTGGCATAGAATAAATTATTGAAATTTGTCTTACCTTTTTTAAAAAAATTATGCAGACATCAAATGCAATATATTTTTTGTTTTTCTATTGTTTGTAGTTAAAAGATGTCTCCCAAAAAAAAGAAACTGAAAGTGGATCAACTTCTGACCCCCCAACAAAAAATGCTAGAGTACAGATAGATTCAGAGGAACTTACTGAACAATCTCAGTCAGGGCAAAATAAAGCTGAGGAAAATGACAACTCATTCTCACCAATGGGGCATGACTTAATATCAAAATCCCAACATGATTATGTCAAAACCATTAGTATTGACAGGTTTCGAGTTGCGATGCCGATGGATAGCCCTAAAAAAGTAACTGGTGATCTTGTACTTAAATGTCAGTTGGGGAAACGTTTTGATGAACTTAGGAGTATTATGAAGAATAAAAACATAGACGAACTTTTTAAGAGGAGCTGCTTTGCATACTTTCTTAAGTTGCCTGAGGACCATACTCTTTATTTCCCAATGATCATGGTATATGGTCTTCTCAAGCGCAGGACCAAGTACGCGGGGGATGATAAAGATTCAAAGGAGGAAAAAAAAAAGATGGATGAAATCTGGATCAACTATTGTAGCATGCCGGTTTGTTTTGGATTGAACAAGTTTACCATAGTGACGGGCTTGAGATGCCATCGGCCAGAAAAATCTCTCATCAAGGAAACACCCCAGAAAGGGTTCAAAAAATGCAAGGGAAAAAAGATGGGTTGTTGGACATTGTTGGACGTAGCTACAAAACGGAGGATTTGATGGCAGATCTTGAGGATAAAAATACCAAAGTACTACAGGGAGAAATTATGCTTAGTTTGGTTTGTCCATTCCATTTTATTGGCAAGAGACATCAGGAAAATCATAGTAGATGATTTGTTGGCACTTGTTGATGATTTTGAGAAATTCAACAATTATCCCTAGGGATATGACAGCTACTACTTCACTGTCCAATATTTACTGACAAAGCTATCCAGAGGGACGATCATATTATACAGCTTTTCTTAGGCTTTCATGGTAAAATTGATCACTATTTTTACTCATCCATTAATTTATATTCAATATAGTTATTATGACTTTTTTCTGCTTTCTTCCTACTTACATTTTTTAGACTTGGACATGTAAAGCTATTCCTTCCCTCTGAAAGTAGTTCAAGAATTACCCGGGTGAGGTTTCTTATCCAATAATCCTTAGGTGGTTGGCTGCAAAGGGCAGGAAAAAAAATTAAGGAGGTTGATCTTTTCAACCATCTGGATGATGCAGTATGTCTTCTTTCAACTAAAATAATTTGCCTCAAAGAAAGATATTGAAACAGATGTGCCATCTGTTGCAACAGATTACTTGTAAACTGTAACTGGTGCTACAGATGGGTAATCTGTTATGATAGACGATCCATATTTTGCAACAGATTAACCATCTATTACTCTGGTTCTCTGAACCCGACTCAAAAAATTACCCATCTACTGCAAATTATGCAACAGATGGGTAATCTGATGCAATATATTATCAATCTGTTGCGACATACAGATTAGTTATTGCGACATCTAGATCATCTATTGCATAAGTTGGTTGTGTTAACATGTAACCCAACTGACTACAAATTATTATTATATGATTTAAATGCCTCCTGTCTTTTTTATAGGTTGTGCATCCTTGGATCTTGCCTACTAAGCAGGAGTTGGGGATGACTTCTTTTATTACTCTAGGTCTTGTTGATACAAAAGCAGACCCAATAGTGGAGTTAATAAATAAGGAATTGGCTGGGGCAACAACTATAAGAAGAGTAGTTAGGCAAGGTCAGCCTAATGTTGAAGATCTTCATGACCAACCTTTTACTGCACTAGATCCGGGTGCTTCTTCTGGGGGTGTTTCTAGTGGAGTTGTTGATGATGGTGGCAGCCATCCTGATGTTGCTGCCAGTTGTGATTATGGGCATGTTGGTGCTCAGGAAAAAATAAATACGTTTAAAAACACCCCTTGCACAGGTCCCTCTCACCCCTACACTGGTCCCTCCCACCCTTACTGTGGTCCCTCTCACCCCCCTTCACCCTCATATTCTCATTGTAAATGCAAAGTATGCAAGGACAGAGAGGATAAACTCCTTGAAAAACTAGAGGTTATTGCTAAAGCTGTCGAGGAGTTGAAATCCAAGAGGGGTGTCATACCATCCAACAAGGTGAGAGAGCCATACACTCCTGCAATGGCGATTAAGAGAAAGAAAAGAGCAATTAGCCAAGTACTATCCAATCAAAAATTCAAAAAAATTACAACTCCTCCCGCTCCAAGAGTTTTGAGGTTCAGGGGCTACTAAAGATGGTGGACATATACGCGGCAGTTGGCTACGAAGAGAAGAAAGAACTGCAAGAAATCATGACTGATAAGACGAAGGTTCCACAAGAATACACCATGCATTCATTTGACGCCAAAGACTTCACGAGTATGACAAATATGCGTGAGTGGTACGTGGATAATTTAAGTTCACTTTTGCTAACCTAGCCTTCCTATTTACTCCTTGAAGAAGAATCTACGTAACAGATATGTAATCTGTTGCAACAGCTGGGTATTCTGTTGCAACATAATACACATCTGTTGCATAAGTTGCATTAGCCGGGCAATCTGTGAACTGATTCAGAGAACCCTTAGCAACAGAATCTTTCCACTGTGTTTTTTTCTTTACAATTACTAACCTATTTAAAAATTGTTTTCTTATACCACAGTATGTTGATGAAATTCTCTACCTCATGAAGGGCAGACAATTAGTGTACCCGAATGCTTATGATACTGCTGATAGGATAGTGGACCTCAACTTCTACAATAATTTTAAGGATAGGTATGATGATCTCCGTAGGCAGGCTAGTCCCGGTGGATGGATATTTGATAAGTTAGTTTCTACATTCAAATGGGATGAAGACATGATAACTATGTTAGAGAGAAGAGGCCATATCCATACGACAAGAGCTAGACCAAGGCAAAGAGAATACTTGCAGTCATGAACGTAGAAGTCAAACATTTTCTCACTGTTGAGATACTACCCGACGAGGGAAAGATTAAGGTTTATGACTGCAACTTACCTGTCTTCAATGAGGACACATTTTTAACCCACGTGCAGCCACTCTTGAAGTTGTTCCCCAAGTTATTGATGCAGAGTAAACTGATGGATCATTTGGTGGCGGAAGTCTTGATGAAGGAATCATGGGATTTTCAAGGTCGAAATAAGAACATCCACCTCCAAAAAACTAAAATCGGTGCAGCGTGCGGGCCGTACTCGCTTGCATACATCGAGTGTTTGCTGACCAGCACAGAAATAATCGGTATGTGTGATGCCATTGTGGGAAAGATGCAAGAGGTCTGGGCTTAGCTAAATTGTTGGAGCCCGTGTATAAACAAGAATATATCCAAAGACAGAGACGAACACGATAACAATTTTTTATTTCAAGCCACCTCACTTTACATGTAGTGGCAATAATTTTTATATCTGGCAAAAGTTGAATTTTTATAATGCAACAGATTGTCTATCTGTTGTAACAAATATAATACCTATTATGATAGATTGATTATCTGTTGGAATAGGTTGGTCATCTATTGCATTATGCAGATGTTTCCAAGTCTGTCTATCACAACAGATATACAATCTGTTGCAATATATAATCTATCTGTTATAACTGATAGGTAATCTGTTGGAATAAATAAAAAAAGTAGGAAGACCTGTTATATAATTTCCAGCAGATGACCTAACTAAATGGTTGGAGCCTGTGTGTAAAGAAGAATATGTACAAAGACAGACATGAACACGATAATAATTTTTTATTTCAAGCCACTCCACTTTACATATAGTGACAATTTTTAGTCTGGCGAAAGTTAAATTTTTATAATGCAGCAGATTGTCTATATGTTGTAAGAAATATAATACTTATTGTGACAGATTGATTATATGTTGGAATAGGTTGGTCATCTGTTGCATTATGAAAATGTTTCTCAGTCTGTCTGCCACAACAAATATACAATCTACTGCAATATATAATCTATCTGTTGCAACTGATTGGTAATCTTTTAGAATAAATAAAAAAAGTAAGAAGACCTATTATATAATTTCCAGCAGATGACCTACATGTTGCAATATATGTCTAAATCTGTTTGATAAGATATGTCGTCTGTTACAACAGATGTATTATCTGTTGTGATATTTGAATCTAGTATTCTATTTCAATTAACATGTTCAAAACTAAGGATTAAATTATATTCATAGACAGCATAAAATAAATCGAAGCGTTTGGAAATTACATAAAACAACTCAATAAATAAATGAAATGTAAAAAAATTATTATGGGTATAAATGATCTACTCTACAAATAAATCAACAAGTTAAACCAAGGAGGATAGGTTATTACATTGACAAACTCGAGCTATAAAGATCTACTCAATATGGACAAGTTGTTCTTCATCTGGTGCTATGGAATTCGACTTTGGTCATCGTGGATCTTTAATGTCGCTTGCGTACGTCTTCTGAGCTTCAACTTCTCCGTATTTTTATAAAAGAGCAACATATCTTTTGTGGAGTAATCTGGCATCAAGTCCATCATTTAATACTTGTAATACATCGCTCAAATACTCGGTGTAAGCGGCAATAAAAGATCGTAATCCCTGCATTTTAAAAAAATAGATAATCCATATCTTGTAGTTCATGTAAGCGTTGTGAAATTTATGAAATGAAACTAAATTATGATAATTATACTTACAGGCTACCAATGGTTTGTTGAGCAATTCCTTCAACATATTGTACATCAAATGGATTACCCATTTTATCCGGTATGCTTCAATCATTGACCAATCAGTACTTTTGGTCCAAAAGCCACTCATATCAAGGTAAGTAGGCAATACTTTGACTAGCTTTCGTATCTCAGATGATGGCCTGGAACGTTTCCTTCATGACATCGAGTCATAAACTTGGATGGGCCTCTCTTTTAGAATGACGACAGCCAACACCTAATGGAATTCATCACCATAATTGATTGGGATGTACACTTCGCCGACCAAATACCAAGGTAAGTCAGTTGGAATGTTAAAACCTTTGATGATGTTGATTAAGCATTCCTCATTTTTGAAAACTTTCGGCTGTTATTGATAATACCGATCATAGGCATTATTGATGTAAACTTTGTACAAATAATTGTCTGTCGTGTATCTGTATTTTTCTTGTGTTTGCAACTTGGCTTTCTTTCGGAGGTAGTAAAAAATGACATCGATGTGCTGCATATATTATCAAATATTTTGGATCACGTGACAAAAAAATTAATATGCAGATGCAATTAAATAAAGTATTAATTAATAGTAATATGTATGACATTTAAACCTCATCATTCTAGCAAGTTTGGGGATATGACATCAAATAAAACCAATTCTTCATTTCGGGATGTGCAACAACAAAGTCGAACATATCACAACCAAGACTCGATTCGTTCACTTTGTAGTTTTTGTCATTTTGTTTTCTACATGATGATTTATATGTGTTAATGTCATGTTCTTACAATAAGAATTGTATAAATCAGTATTTTTAAAATTAATTTATGTACCTATTGACTGATGCTTTAACAACCCATCGGTAATCCATTCCGAATAGTCATTGATTTGTTAGTTTTTTTGGAGCCTCGTCCAAGATGTTGAAACCTTCAAACGGGTAATTCTTCCATTCTCCCAAACTGACAGGATCTACTTTTTCTTCTTCTTTGAAAGCAACTGATGGATTATCAACTGTGATATTATGTTCTTCAGCAGTATCTTCTACTGTGACATCCACCTGGAAAGCCAGAATTGTCAATGCTAATTACAGCTATACAACAGATTGTCCATCTGTTGTAACAAATGAATCTTATGTTGCAACAAATAGATCATCTGTTGGGATAAATTCGAACAGGTAAAATAGGGTGGTACGATAATTTCGAATAGATGATCCATCTGTTGCAACATAAGATTCATCTGTTTGTAGAAATTAAAATAGTACGAAAACCTGTTTGATTTGCTCAAACAAACGGACATATATTATAACAGATAGCGCATTTAATGCAATAGGTTAGACAACAGTTGCAACAGATGTATATATCTGTTTGATAATTTTCAGCAGATATATCATCTATTGAAATAGATATGTGCATGTTTGTTTGTTGGAACATATAATATACATTCACCTTCATCAGCTCATACTGCTCTCTTGTGGCCCTTGTACATTAAACAATGATGCAAGACAAAGACAGAGGCATTGCAATTTTTCTTTTTTTTATGCTTGATGATGCCTTGGATATATCTTTCCTTCTCCTCTTAGCCACCTTGATCTCTAGTGGAGTATATGGATATGAAATCCTCTTTGATGGAATGGCACCCCTCTTAGATGTCATTTCCTTTACAGAAGCAATTAGTGCATTAATAGCATTAATCGCTTCATTATGTTTCGCTTTGCAGTCTTGATATTTGCATGCAAAACATTCGCTAGATGTGGCAAAATCTGGAGAAAAATATATATAACCAGTATAATCATAATCATAATGGCTTGTTTTTTCAAAAACTGTAAGAGGAGCATCATTAGCCCCAACAGCAGCACCACTACCACTACCACTACCACTACCACTACCACTACCACCACCACTACCACTACCACTACCATCACCAACAACATGAAGCCCACCCTCCAAAATTATTTTTCTTGTGATGACTGTTGCTCCAAACAATTTTATTTTTATTCTATCAACGACCTTAGAGTCCAATAAAGTTTGCACAGACCGTAAAGTAAGAAAAATGACATCTTCAACTCTCGATTGGTCGAAACAAGCCACGAATGGACAATCTAAAATAAATCAGTACATATATTAGAATGATGATGAAATCATTTAAAATAATCATTAATCAAAACAAAAACTTGATTAGAATTAGACTTACTACTTCCTTTGGGAGATTGAAAAGATCAAGAAATTTTACATTTTTATCAGTTTTGGCTGACAACCATCTCAGGATTCTTGAACAGAAAACTTCTTCCTGATAGTTCACTTGTTGTCTCAAATAAGGAATGACTTCAAATGCCCAAGCCTATAACACAACGCCAATAAATCACAAGCATTATTAAATAAAAAAAGTGAATCATATCATAATAAAAGAAATATTTACCATGAAAAGCCATATAAGTTGACTGTCTTTATAAGTTGACTGTCTTTGGTATTAACGGAGTCAACAAATATTTGACAGTCATTTTGAAGCTTTCATAATCCCAAGGATAGTTGTTAAGTGCCTCAAGATCCTCGGAGAGATTTATTAAACCAAGGTTTATGTTGTTGTTAACGTCTCTCGCCCAAAGAATATTATGTACAAACCAAACCAAGCACAATAATTGCTTGTGCTTATTTGAAAGTCCTTTACCTTTCAACGCTTATATCAATTTTTTATTTTTAAAGCTTGGACCAACAATGGACACAGGTCATCACGATCACTCGACTTACCTTTGCCTTTTTTGGATGTGCGGGGTGTTTTTTTGGGGTTAGAGTAGGTATAACTTGAGAATGAGAAGGAGGATAACATTTTAGTCCAGTAACTATGACAAACTCCTTCCAACCAAAACAAACAGGCATGCCACAGTAACTTATCTATACCTCATCTATCTTATCTTTGTTTTCATACATAAACCTACGCTTGAGAAGATCATATACCATTTTCATCTGGAAACGAGCATTGTTGTCCTCCGACAAATCAAGATATTACCAAACACAGCTTTCCCTAAAATAAGAATCCAATTTTTATTCTTTAAGTATTTTTCTGAAGGCGTCGAAAGATTTTCTCATGGCTGACTTAACCACGAAATCACCCGTTAAATCTGTGGCACCATCGCACTGTATTCTCACAGGATAATGATCAATGCTGAAGGTTTTGACCAACTTTTCAGTGGAAGGGCTATTAGCATTTGGATCATCTCTTTTGAAATATTCCTCCTCCCCGTGTTCATTATCTTCTGCTCCTGATTGAGATAACACTTGTAAAGCAAGCTCATAGAGTGGTAGATGTAGCCTAGCTACTTCACTTGTTCCTTTACTTGGACTTGATTCAGTTTTTTTATTTTGGAAGCCATATTATCTTAAATTAACAGGAACATAAAATAGATTATAATTGATTAATGTATCGTTAAACAAGGATAAAAGTAAATCTAACATGCACAATAGTAAAATAACAGTTACAACAGACAACACATCTGTTGCACCAGATATGTTATCTGTTGCACCAGATATGTTATCTATTGCAATATATAACCGACTTGTTGCAATGGATGAGTAAACAATTGAAAATAATAAAAATAGATCACTAATTTATTGCACTAGGTAGTTTATCTGATGCAACATATAATCAACATGTTGCAATGGATGAGTAAACCGTTGGAAATAATAAAAATAAATCATTAATCTATTACACCAGGTAGTTTATCTGTTGCAATATATAACCAACCTGGTGCAACAGATAAGTAATTTATTGGAAATAGTAAAAATAGATCACTAATTTATTACACCAGATAGTTTATCTGTTGCAACATATAACCGGCCTGTTGCAACGGATGAGTAATTTGTTGGAAACAGTAAAACAGATCACTCATCTGTTGCACAGGAAGATTATCTTTTGCAACCTATAACCAACGTGTTGCAACGAATGAATAATCCATTGGAAATAGTAAAACTAGATTACTGATCTGTTACACCAAGAAGGTTATCTGTTGCAACATATAACCAATCCGTTGGAACAGATTAGTAATCCGTTGGAAATAATAAAAATAGATCGCTCATCTGTTGCACCAGGTAGGATATCTGTTGCAGCATATAACCAACCTATTGCAGCGGATGAGTAATCCGTTGGAAACAATAAAAACAGATTACTCATCTGTTGAAATAGATTACTTATCTATTGTAAAATGAGTTATCTGTTGCAAAATAAGTTATCTGTTAGATTTTTTTTCAAACAGAAGAGTCGTCTTTCGCAACAAATGAATTATCTATTAGATTGTTCATCTATTGCATCAGATTTTTATTATTACATCTGTTGCATCAGATGGTTCATCTGTTGCAACACCATTTTTACCAAAAAAATAACAAATCAACCCAGCAACACCAACATAACACATACATAAACTAATAACATCAACGATGATAAAAAATCACCAACGAATTGAATCAACAGTTCGACAACAAGAAAAAGAAATGCCAGAAATTAGGGTTTTATTCAGTCCATATTTTAAATTTAAGCAAGAAATATTGAAATTGTTAACCAATACTAGAAGAGAAGTTTGCTCAAGTTCTTCTGTTTCTTCATAACTAAAAAGACATAACTTTTGACCCGTGAAAGAAGAAATGGGACGACGAAGAACTCGAAGTTGTTGTCGCCGGAGGTTGAAGTCGACAGGGATTGAAGAAAGAAATTTTACAGAACTGTTGGTTGGGAGAGAGTTGAGATAAGCTGTCTCGAGTGAGAGGAGAGAGACTGGTTGATTTGGATTGAAGAAGGGTGTGGGTAGGGTTGATTTGTATTTTTAAAAAGATTAGAAAGTTTTAAAAATATTAATCAAGTCCACAATTAACTTGATCAAGTTTTCTAATTATGTTTGACCCTTTAAGTTGGTCAATGTCATCAATCCTTCATTAAAGACTTAAAAGACACTTTCTTCAATTTTCTCCACTTACTATATCTTTCGTTTGTTCTTGAAATTATATATAATTCATTATGAGCTTTTTTTGTTCATATATTAGGAACTTGATTTTTAATCATGTGTTGTTTGTCTTAGAGTTAAGTTTTTTATCGTTGATTGTTAGAGTTTGCTTAGAGAGTAAAGATATCGGTATGTATTAGTTTAATTTGTTCGTATTTTTAACATGAAATTCTAATGTAATTTTTATTTTTTTTATATCAAAAATTCATCAATTTGTTTGTGTTTGCTTAGAAAATAAAGAAACAATTAGATGATTTCGAAAATTGCTTCTTATGATTTAAGATAAACTAATCATATCATTAATTTATTCTTGAAGTTATTTAATATATAATTCATTATGTGTTTTTTTTCTCTTCATATTAGAAATTCACCGCTTATCTCATAGTAGGAACTTGATTTTTAATCATTAGTTGTTTGTCTTACGTTTAAGCTTTCGTCGTTGATTGTTAGTATGGCTATAGGGAATAAAGATTCCATTAAAGACCTGAGAACTACTACGTATGTTTTGAGGTAAACTTACTATATCTTTAGTTTTTTCTTAAAGTTATGTAATATAGAATTTATTATAAATTTTTTTAATTCTTCGTATCAGTTATTTATCAGTTGTATCATAGTAGAGACTTCATTTTAATCATATTTATTGTTTGACTTACACTTAACCTTTCCATTATTGGTTGTTGGTGTTTGCTTACGAAAAAAGAGGCCATCAGACGATTTTGAGAACTGTTGCTCGAGAAAACTTACAATATCTTTAGTTTGGTCTTGAAATCTCATTTATGAGATAATAATCAATAAATTTTGATATGAAGAAAAAAATGACAATAGGACTTCATGTTAACGAATGTGGGAATACAATTTCTTTTATAGTAGTGTTCATCTCCTCTTTATTCTAAATAATTTTGATTGACTTATAATTAGCTTTTCATTCCGAGGATTATTTTTTACGATTTGAGATAAATTTACTATATTTTTATTTTGTTCTTGAAATCAGCTATTAAATCTTTATTTATTGTAAAAATAAGAGTTCCTAATAATTAGTATTGGTGGCATATTTATTCCCTAAGCAAACGTTAACAATCAACAATGAAAACTTAATCGTTAGACAATTAGAATATGTTTGTTCTCTAACTAACTATGACAATTAGTACTTTATAAAACTAACACAAGAAAATATTTAAGTAAAATACAATAGTTATTGTTTTTTTCAAATCAAATAGTAAGTGCACATGGCTTGGTAAAACTGATCAAATCAACGTCATATAGCTATGAGGTCATGGGTTCACGCCTTTTGCAAAAATATAAGGTAATATTTTATGACTATGAGGTCATGGGTTCAAGTCTTTTACAGAAATATAAGGTAATATTTTGTACAACAAATCTTTATAGTCTGACCCTTCCATTGTCTCACACATAGTGTGAGGTGTAGTGCATTATACTGTTATTTTTAAATTGTAAGTACAATATGAAACTATTTTCAATTTGTATAAATTATTTAAATCGGTTTCCCATTGTAAAAAAATAGTTAGTCACTTGATTTATAACAATTATTTTAAGATCTATTTATCTCCTTTAATTAATTCTACTATGATATAATACATATTTAAAAGTTATGTTATTAAGGATAAATACTCGACCTCATAATAAAGTGAAAGTTAATAAATATTGGACGTTTTAGTCTCATGAAGTAGTACCAACGAATATGGTGTATTAGTTAAATATTTTTGGATGTATTTATTTATGTGTTAAGAAAAAAAAGGATTAAATAGGAGAACAAATAGATAATGCTATTTATAAAATATTATAATACAGATAATTCATTGTTTTTTTTTATATCTACTTATGTTAATAATTTTCATAAATAACGTTTGATTTTAAAATTGTTTTTGATCTTTTGCCAATTACTTTTATGCATCATGAATTACTATTAACTTTTTGATATAATATTTATTCTTAAAAGTTAGTTTAAATGTATGCAAACTTGAAATTAGAGTATATAAAAGAGTTTATGTTTTATTAGACAAAAATAGATGTAAGACATCAATAATGAATTTTAGGATAAGGAAACACATGCTTTTTTAAAGCGGAAGAAGGAAAATTCATCAAAAATAATTCTGTGTTGCTTAATTCAGGTGAATCAATTATAGTATATTATGACATCGGTGCATATACAGATAACTTTTTAATTTGTTTAAGTCTTATCATGAATTCAACTGTATAATCATAGTTCATTCTTCTTCTAAATACACTTTTTTAATTAATAGAAGTAAAATTCACAAGTAGCGCAAATAATTAAAGTGACAAAATAAAAATTCTCTTTCAAAAAATAAATAAAAAAATACTCGACATAAATACACGTGCAAAGCGCGTACTCTAAACTAGTTATTCATAAACACTAACAAATTAGTTAAAGTTCTTATTTTATCTAAGTAACTAATCATAATATTTAACACTCCTAAATCAATTAGAATTTTACCTTATAATAAAAAAAATTCTACAATTATTAAGTAATATTTTGATCATACTTTACTACAAAAATACAATACAACCTTTCTTCTACTTCTACTTTTCTTTTTTCTTTTGAATTTTATTGACTTTAGTTTTAATTAATTCAAGTTATCTTCTTACATTCATTATTTTCATCCTTCCGTCTTTCTTTATTCTTTTTAGTTAATGAATTTAAAAATTCTATATGAATTATGTATAATCAACAACTGACATGTATTGTGCTCTTTTAATAATTTCTTGTGTTTCTCTTTCAGTTATAAATTTTTGATAGAAAAATTGGACAAAACAAATGTGTTGTCGCTGAATGAAGTAGCTAAAAAAATTAAAGGATTATCTTGCCAAAAAAAATCAAGGTTTATATTACATGTGTGGTGATTCTCTTTTGATTGCAGAAAGTTTTACTCCTTTCAAAGGTATTTGATAGTTTTTACGCAAATTTTAAAGACAATACTAGATAGCACTATTATCATAGTTATTACTCTTTTTTTTTTTTTTTTTATGAAAGGTTAGTCAATTATAACTCTTTATGTGTCATTGTTGTGTATAGCAGACTTTAAGTTTCGTTCTACTTTTAGTGACTAATTTTTATTTATAATGACAGTTAAATGTAGTTCTAAGTTAGAAAAATCGTATTATAAGGGTATATCAAGAATTTGGACTTACTAGATAATGTAGTTCGTATAAATATCATTATGCTTCTTTTTGAGACTCAAAAAAGATGTACGAGAGTGTACTAAAAGAAAGAGGAGGTGAAAAGAAGACAAAATTGTGTAGCTCTTATCAAATTCACTATGCACTATTAATTTATTGTCAAATCTATAGAATTATGTTACTTAATATGTAACAGAAATCAAAATTTTCTTTTATCTATAGATTATTGGTGCATACTTTATAAAGTCCATAAAGTCCGGAGACCCAATGGATATTGAATTAACCTATCAATTCATTGAAGGAAATATTTCAACAGTCGGAAAAGAGCAAGGGGATAACCTTAACGTAGCCTAGCTACGTAGCACGTTCAGAGCCTTTTGATGGAGGAAGAACTACGGCTATGAAATCTGTTGCTCTGGTTGTTGTTCTGTTACCCGATCTTGGTGGTGTAGTTATAGGAGGTGTCGTAGCTTTAAACTCTTTTTTTGAGATGAAAATCATAGACCTTTTTATTACCCTAGCAAGGAAATCCCTTTGCCTTCAACCTGACTTTCAGAAATGGGATTCCGAAAAGGTGAAGTTCAGTAATCCAGTTCAGTGGCCGAGGAGAGGTTGCGAAGAAGAGGATGGATTAGAGACAGTTGATCCACGAGGCAATATTGGCAAGATTTTCGATAGAAAAACGGTGGAAGCTTTCAACTTAGATTCTTCCCTTAGACAATTGTTACTCTATCCTTCTCGTTGTCTTATCAACTCTATAAGTTTCGCGTCTTGTTTTTTTGTGTGTCTACTATTTATTTAGGTGCAAAGAGCCTTAGCTGTTCAAGCTATTATATTTCGTGCTTGCTCTCCATCCTTAATGGTGAACAAATCAGAATTAAAGAGATAGGCAAGGAACTCTGCTTGAAAAAAAAAGTTTGTTGAAAAGAATGGCATTACTAATGTGACAAAAGTCATATAATCGTTTTGAGTACAAAGAACAAAAGAAGTCAATTTGTCTTGCCCAAGATCCTAATAAGAAAAAGTAGAAGAGATTTTGAGTGAGTGTGAGTCGCTTGAAGATGTGATTTCTATTAGCATTTTTTAATGATAAATCTTACATCTTGAATAGTCTATAACCTAAATCTAGAGACTTTAGTCATCTATTAGCATTTTTTATGATGAATCTTACATCTTGGATAGTCTATAACTCAAGTGTAGAGAACTTACGCACTACTACTAAAAGAAAACTATCTGAGACCACCTCATTTTGATTCTTCAAATTTCTTGATCCTCTTTGGTTGCTAAATTTGGCCTGAGCAGAAGAAATTTGGAGAGTATCTCAAACACCTCTCAATCTTACATTAAATAAATTTATTTTACATGAAACATATTGGATGGCCTATTATAGTTAAAACCTGTAATCGAAATGTTAATCGAGTTTCTTTGGAAAAAGTATATACTCTAATATGAATACACGTGCATAGCACGTACCCGAAACTAGTATATACTAAAAGTATGAATACCGTTAGAAAAATGATTCGAACTTTTTTCCTTCATTAAAAGTCTCCAATTTCTACAAAATCATCTTTTCATCTTTTTTTCTCAAATTATTAATTAGTTAATATCTCTATAATATTTTAAATTAAGGAGTCCTAAAATATATGGTAACAAGCATCAGAAGAATTACCTAAAATATATGATAAGAGTTACAAGAAAAAGCATATGTAAAATACATTTTTTTTAAAGAGCCAACACGAGTGTGGTTAATATTTTATATCAACAAGATTTTACTTATTGAATCCTTTTCTAATTAAACCATACAAGAAATATTTAGTACTTTTAAATTCAGTTGATTTAAATCATAATATTTAAAACTTCTAAATCAATTAGAATTTATCTTATATAAAAAATAATTTCTACAATTTTATTTAAAAAATATTGTGGATAAAAATTAACAAGAAATACGCGTCTTCTTATACCTCTATCTTTCTTAATTTCTTTTTACTGATGGCCTTAAAGATTAGATATGAATTATATATAATTATCAATTGATTACAATGAATTCTTCTGTCTTGATAATTTTTTGTTTCTCTTTCAGATGAAAAATTGGAGAACCAAGCATCTTGTCGCTCAATAAAATAGCCAAAAAATTCAAAGGTTTATCTCTTTTCTCTTTTATTTTCCCTTTTTTTTTTTTTGAATTATAACTTAATTTTGATTATGTTATTTAATTATATTTTGGTATATTATTCGATAGAATTGTAGTTGAATCTTTAATTAAACTTATTTGTTGAATTTAAAGTATAAATTTATAGTTAAGTGTTGAATTTGGATATGCAGATTAACGTCAAACATGCAACTCTATCTTATATTTTGTCGTTGTGCGTTAGTTTGTTGTAATTAATTCTATTATTTTCTAGATTTTGTTAACAACGTTATCCCCCGATGTTTCAAACATCGTGAGGTTCTTGGAATGAAAGTCTAAAAATATATAAATATCCGATGAGATGCCATATGTTTTAAACTTTTTTCGAGGCTCTTTGATTTTTGCCTTACGGGAAAGATAGAACAAAAAAAGATGGTTAGTTAAAGTTTTCCTATTTCTATAAGAATGGGGTTTGGGGTAAAAATATATCAAAGTGAGAGTGATGTTATATAAATAGATTTGAGTTTTTTTAGATACTAGTTTAACCGCATGTAGTTCACACGTGTATAACATATGATTATTTAAAATTAAATAATTTTGTCTATTGCGATGATTTTTAATAAAGTGTAAAAGTTTAAATCACTTTTCAAAAATCATTCACGCTTTAATAAAATAATGTAAACATAAATATACAAACATATATATTTTACCACCAGAAGTTTCAAGTGGTTGATGAGTTATCACTTCTGCGTTTGCCATATAGTACCTCTTTCCCTTGTTGCCACAGGTTAAGAGAGATGCATCAATTTGAATCATATTTGTGTTACAATTATTATTATTTTTTATATTTAAAATCTTTTCTTATTTTTAAAGTCTTATCTTTACAAAATCATTGATTACATTCTTATTACGTACTTAAAACTTTTAAAAATTTGATACTTTTTAAATTTTTCTTATTCTAATGATTTTGCATTTATTTCTAGATTTTTTAAATATTCTAGTTAATTTAGAATTTTTAAACTAATGAAAAAAGTACTAGTTTTCATTAATTTTGATTATTTTTAATAAGGAAAGGTTTTACCATAAATATATTTAATTAATTTTCAACTCTTAAATTAGAAAAAAAAAAGTGAAATTCTGATGACTTCTAATAAGCAAAGGTCTTAACATAAATATATTTAATTAATTTTTAACTCTTAAATATTAGAAAAAATAGTGAAAAGACGATTTTGTCTAAAGTAAAGACTTTTAATGAAGGGCAAAAAGTTCAAACAACATTTCTAAGGGCCATCACATTTTTAACATACTAGTTTAGGTGTACGCGTCTTGCGCGTGTAGCTCACTTTAATGAGTTCAAACATTACACTAAATAGGATATTTATTTAAATAATAAAAATAAATATAATAATTAAATTTAATATCTTTTGAATATGTAAACAATAACAAAATAATACGATAATAGAAATATCAAAATAATACAACTAAACCTAACCTTTACATAAAAAATTCCTCAAAGCCGACCAACACACAAAAATTTCTCAAAGCCGGTCGAGATTCATCTACAAACTGTAAACTACCACAAAATAACAAACTAATAGAGATATTACGATAATATAATTAAACCTAACCTTTACCTAATTTTTCTTTTCAAAGCCAACCCACATTCATCTAGCATCTGTAAATTAAAATACAACAATCAAATAATAAAGATATCAAAACAATACAATTAAACCTAACCTTTACACAAGAAATTCTTCAAAGTCAACCGACATTCATCTACGACCTGTAAACTATAAAAAATAATATAATAGTGATCACAAAGATTTAATTTTTATCCAATTAATTCTTTCCTGGGCAAAAATTTTGACCCTGAAGAATAATTTTTAATGAAAATAAAGAAGATATATATATATATATATATATATATATATACACACACACACACATATGTTGAATTCTATTATGCTGACAAAAATAGTGAAGAAGCTGAGAGTTAGAAAATCAAGCATCCACCAATATAGACATGTAATCGAATCAAGTTAGATGAGCATCAATCATATTCTCCCAATAGGCAAATCGTTTTTTTCTCTAATTTAACGTACATCTCAATATTTATAGAAGTATTTTCTTAATTAATAGAGTCCTATTTTAGGAGTATTTTTCTAATTGAATAGTAGAAAGAAAAATATTAATTAATTCTCCTATCATATATTTTAGGAGTCTCATATATTTTAGGAAGTCTAGTAGAAAGGAAAATATTAATTAATTCTCCTACCGTATATTTTAGGAAGTCTAGTTAATATAATAAAAAATAATTAAATAATAAAATTAAAAAAATAGTGAAAAGACATTTTTGTCTAAAGAATGGTCTTTTAATGAAGGGCAAAAAGTTCAAATCACTATTCTAATGGTC
Source organism: Capsicum pubescens (assembly GCA_030864215.1). Taxonomy (NCBI): domain Eukaryota; kingdom Viridiplantae; phylum Streptophyta; class Magnoliopsida; order Solanales; family Solanaceae; genus Capsicum; species Capsicum pubescens. The sequence goes on from CM061542.1 coordinate 212,379,457, forward strand.
TTCACACTTTTAATATATTATAGATTATAGATAAGGGTTAGATATTGTGTTATTTTACTAATTTTATATCTTTTAAATAAGTAAGATTCAATTAGAGAAAGTCATTCAAATTGGTTTAGAAGAGTACTATAGAATCTTTCACTTTATGTGACTCCATGTCTTTTAGTTACCTTAATTTTGTTTTGGAGTCTTCTTCATCAATAGTTTTGTCATAAATTTGCTTAGGAAATTATATGGGATGACTCTTATAGTGGGTTGCTTTGGATTTTTATCCTCCATAAGAAAACTCTTTAAAGATTAACCTTTCTTCCTTTTTATATATGGAACAAGGCATTTTTGTCTCTCTACACCTCAAATATTTTTAAACTTTCTATGCTCATTTGCCTCTCAATTTCTTTTCTTATTTCTACTTTTTTTTTTCTTAATTTTTATTTATTAATTTATTTTTCTTATTTTAATTCATTTCTCTCAACCTTTATTTTTCTTTTACTTTTTTTTTTCTCTTTTTTCTTTTTCTCAAACATTATCTATTTCTTTCTCTTTTTTCTTCTTCTTTTAATTTATTTGTCTCAACCTTTATTTTTTTTTATTTTTATATTTTCTCATTTTTTTCCTCAAAATTTATTTTTATTTTTTTCTTCTCATTTCTGCTCAATCTTTTTTTATTCTTCTCTTTTTTCTTAACCTTAATTTTTTTTTCTTTTCTCTATTTTGTTTCTTCTTTTTTTTTCTTTTTTTTTCTCAACTTTTATTATATTTTGTTAATAAATAGAAAGGTGGATAATCTGGAAAGGGGTCTTCTTTCTTTGACATCAAAGTAAATTTAGGGGCATGACTAGTTATTTGGAAGTCCTTTGGAATAAGTCTTGCCAAAAGTTATAGACACATCTCATAAATTAGACACAATGTGGTAGTTTCAACTCATACTCGTGGGACATGACTTGCTGTTTGAAAATCCTTGAGTTAAGTCTTGCCTCTAAGGCAAGAGTTATAGAGCATCTCATAAATCAAGACACAATGTGGTAGTGTCAACACTTGCCCATTAGCGTTACTTATTTTTTGGGGGGAGTTTCTTAGGCTAAGTCTTGTCTTAAAGACAAAACTAATAGAGCATCACATAAATCAAGACACAATATGGTAGTGTCATCTCTTGTCCATGTGAAATAACTTGTGGGCTAAGTCTTTCCTCTAAGGCACGAGTTATAAAACATCTCATAAATTAGGACGCGGTGTAGTAGTGTCAAATCTTGCCCATGAAGAGTAAATTGTTATTTGAAAGTCCTTGGACTAAGTCGCGCCTTTAAGGAAAGAGTTATAGAACATCTCATAAATCAAGACATAATATAGTAGTGTCAACTCTTACCCACAGGGCATAACTTATTGTTTGAAAGTCCTTTATTTATAAAATATCTCATAATTCAATACACAATGTGGTAATGTCAACTTTTGTTGGGGCATAACTTATTGTTTAAAAGTCATTGGGCTAAGTATTGTCATAATGCAAGAGTTATAGAGCATCTCATAAATCAAAACATAATGTGGTAGTGTCAACTCTTATCCATGTGGCCTAAATTTTTGTTTGAAAGTCTTTGGATTAAGTCTTGCTTCTAAGGCAAGAGTTATAAAGCATCTCATAAATCAAAACATAATGTGGCAGTGTCAATTCTTACCAATGGGGCATAACTTGTTGTTTGAAAGTCCTTGGATTAAGTCTTGCCTCTAAGGCAAGAGTTATAGAACATATCATAAATTAAAACACAATGTGGTAGTGTCAACACTTACACATGAGGCATAACTTATTGTTTGAAGGCCCTTGGTCTAAGTCTTGCTTCAAAAGGAAGAGTTATAGAGCATTTTATAAGTAAAAAACACAATGAGGTAGTGTTGCCTCTTTCTCAATGTACGTAACTTGTTGTTTAAAAATCTTTAGGATAAGTCGTGCCTCTAAGGCAAGAGTTGTAGAACTTCTCATAAATCAAGATATAACGTGGTAGTGTCAACTCTTGCTCGTGGGAAATAACTAGTTATTGAAAGTACTTGAGCTAAGTTCTGCCTCTAAGGTAAGAGTTATATAACATCTTATAACGCGAAATACTATGTGATAATGTCAGCTCTTGTCCATGGAACGTAACTTGTTGTTTGAAAATCCTAAGTCTTGTCTCTAAGGCAAGATTTATAGCCCATATAATAAATCAAGATACAATGTGGTAGTTTCAACTCTTGCCCATGGGACATAACTTATTGTTTGAAATAAATCGAAGAAAAGTAAAATAACAAAAGTTTTGGGAAAAGAAAAAAAATGAAGATATTAAAAAGTAAAAAGAAAAATAAGAAAATAAAAAAAGACAATATAGAAGTTGAGAGGATAAAATAAAAAAATAAAGGTTGAGGAAAAAAAAGCTAAAACAAAAATAATGGCTGAGAAAAAATTAAAAAAATAAAAAGAGAAAAGAAATAATAAAAACCAAAGAAAAAAAAGAGATTTTTTTTTTAAAAGAAGTAAGGAGGAGAAAAGGGAAAAAAGTAGGAGTTGAGAAAAACAAAAACTAAAAAAATAAAAATTACAGTAAAATAAAAAAGAGAAAAAAGAATAAAAAATAGAAGTTAAGAGGAGAAAAAAAAAAGGAAGGGTTATGAAAACTAAAAGAAAAGAAAAAGAAAAAAAGGAAAAAAAGAAGAAGAAAAAATAAATATCAAGTAAAATCAAAAAGAGAAAAAAAAAAGTTGAAAAATAAATAAGTATGGAGTTATTTAAAAATATTTGAAATATAGAGGGGAAAATAGGTAATTGTACTATATATAAAAAAGAAGAGAGGCTAGTTTTGTAGGACTTTTCTTATGGAGGATAAAAAAAACAAAGTCATCCATTATGGAGGTCATTTATGTAGTTTACCCAAATTTATTAACTTTAATCCGTTAGATGAATGTTCTACCCGACTTTAAGGAATGTATGTGTAAAGATTAGATTTAACCATATTATTCAGATATCTTGATTATTGTATGTTTTATTGTAGTTTTTATTATGTTAGTATATGTTGTTTTCCTGCTTAATTCAAATGGTAGATGAATGTTCTATCGGACCTTAAATTTTTTTGTGTGAAGGCTATGTTTATCTATATCGTTATGATCTCGATTATCGTATTGTCTGTTGTAATTTTTGTTTTGTTGCTATCTGCTATTTTTACTATGGTAGATGACTGTTCGGTCGGGATTTAAGGAATTTTTATGCAAAGGTTAGGTTTAATCATATTGTTCTAATATCCCGATTATCGTATTGTTTTGTTTTAGCTTATATTCTATTGCTATCTGTTATTTTTTTCTACTTAATACAGGTTACAACACTTAAGTTATTTTGTGTTAAAGTTTTTTCTTTTGGGGGAAAGTTTTTCTTTTGAGTAGGAGTCTATTTTTTGTTCCTTAAATTAGTATTATTAATTATGTTTATTGTAAAAAAATAAGGATTTTTAAATTTAAAATATGATTATATTTTATATAAGATGATTTCTCTTATCATGACCTAATTTTTAACCTACTTGACTTAAATAAATGAGAAAATTAGATTAAAAAAATAACTACCTTGAAAAAATAAGAAAATTTTACGTGAGCAATTAAGAAAATAAACCATCATAATTGATTTTTACTGTTTCCAAATGAACACTTTTATAATTAAAGCTCATAAATAGAGATTTATAATTTTTCAAATGATTTCCTTTGTCTTTATTTGCGTAGCATAATTAAAATTTCGAGTTTGAAATTAACTTTATTCTTTTTGGTTGTGAAAAAGATTAGTTGAGATACAATAGACAGTAAAACATTAGATACAATATTTATTTATATAATTTAAATAGATATCATGTATTTTAACGTCAATTGATACCTTTTAATAATGTGTTCTTCTTATGGATATATTTTCATTGATCGAGCGAGACACGCGCGTAAAACACGTACCTTATGTTAGTTGTAGATATATTTCCCCTCTCTCTCTCTCTCTCTCTTTCTCTCTCTCTCTCTCTCTCTCTATATATATATATATATATATATATTGTAACACCCCGTAATTGTAGCGCTCAAATAACGCATTCAAAATGAGCCTCAAGAACCCCCTTTTCGATGGTAGACCATGTTTAGATGTTGTGGGTTATGTTGGGGGAGCTTTTAGGCCTTAACAGTGGGTGTGCATCACAATTTGGACCCTCCGCAAATGCCTTGCGTCATAGAACGGACGCAAACAACCACTAAATGGAGTTAGCTTTTGGCATGGGCCGCCAACTCTGGGCTTGACTTTTGGCTGGTGCTACAAACCCTGTGATTTTCTTTGGCTGTGCGCCGCCGCAAAGCTAAAGCCAAGCGTCAAAAGTTGCTCCATTTTGATTAAATCTAAGGGCATTAAGGTCCTTTCATCCTCTCAAAACGTTCTTAATCCTATATGGATGAAATTTAGGTCTTTAAATACGTCTTATCACTCACAAAATCCCCAAATCATCTTTCCTTAAGAAAGAGAAGAGAAACTAACTAGGGTTTTCTCAAGGTTGTGCATCTAAATCTTCAAGCATTGATTTCTCTCTGTAATCCTTGATATCTTAGGCATGTATCTCTTTTCCTTGAACTATTATTTTATTAATATCATGAAATTGATTATTAATGTATGGTTTTGAATTTGGGTTTGTCATGGTTGAGGACTTTTGACATGATTGGTTATTTTATTGATTTTCCATGGTCATTTGTAAAACATTCACGATTTACTATTGATTTTTAATATTATGGGGTGCATGGGAATGGTAAATAAATTTTGGGGTACTACAGATTCCCCAATTAATTGATTTTGGAAATTGAATGCCCTCAACATGTTTGCGAAATTGTCGATGAATATAGTTTTATCACTTAGTTGGTTTGTTCACTTGTATTAATGCATTGGTATGAAAAGGGTTACTGAATTCGGGGTATAATGGATTCTCCAATTTTGCAAACTATAGTGATAGGAGTACAATAGAACCCCTCAAAGTTTTTGGTTTGATTTACTACTTTGAAACCAATACATGGCCCAATTGGCTAATTGGATAATGAAAATGGTCTTGAAAACCTTTTGGGACACATGGGAATCCCCCAAGTAATTTTAATACTAGAGTCTGTGGGATACGAGGGAATCCCCAAAAGTGTTGGCTAATGACATTGCTTGCAAGCTATAGTCGGTATGACGATACCACTTAATAATGCCTTATTGATTGACTCCGGAAATTTGTGGATGGGTTATGCATTAAATGTTTTAATTGTACGTTAGTGGGGATTGTGTTAGCTAGTCATGAAGGTGTGAGTCTGATAGACTGATACTGAAAACTTATGTTTGCGGACGTGAGGGTTGGTCTTAATGAACGTGTGCTTGCAGGGTACAAGGAAATCCCCTAAGTGTATATATGTACATATGTATCATGGAGGGCAAAGAATACAAGAGAATCCCCGACCTTCTATGATATCTCCAGTTCATGCGGCTAACACGCACTGGGGCCCATCCAGGGGGTAACACTGGACCTATATAGACTATGGGTGGATTTTATAACTGTTAAGCTTCACAATCTAGGTAAAAGTTTTAAAGTTCACGCTAAGCCTTCTTCCTCATCCCAACATGTGATTTATATATATATATATATATGCATAGGATTATGTGCATTGGATTTGACTGATTTTGAATATTTTGAAATGCCATTATTTTGTCCCTTATCCATGAGTTACATGCTAGTGCTCATCCGACTAACCGTCCCTGGACGTTGTATCCCCACGCGATGTAGAGTCCTAGGGGTATTTTGGTTATCTTGTGCAGAGTTGGGTATTTTAGATTTATCTGTTGATCAACTTTGAGGTAGTGGGCTTCCATCCCTCGGAAGGCTTTGTCATTTCATAGTCTTATTTCTCTTATGTAGCAGAGTATCCCCTTGGACTTTTTTTGGTTACAGTCGAGGGCATACCCCGACATAGATTGATATTCAGTTGTTAGATGCTTTTGTGGACATATATGGGTTGGTTGGATATTGATGTACTTTTAGCTTTCATAGAGTATCTATTCATCTCTTCAATTTATTTTGAGTTGGATTTCACATTGTTATTATCATTATGTTTGTGGTCTTGAGGTTAGGCGATGGGGTTGGTCTCCAGTCCATGGTGGGATTGAGATACCCGTCATGGCCATGCCATGGTTCGAGTCATGACAAGCTTGGTATCAGAGCACGAGTTGAGGGTCCTAGGGTGTCCACAAAGTCGTGTCAAGTATAGTCTCTTTTATGGGTCTGTAATATGCCACACTTTTAAGGGAGAAACTATGAGGCATTTAGGAGATGTTTTCTATTCTTTCATACTTTATAGAATGCCATTGTTTTGTCTATATGAAAGTTATCCAAATTCCTTCCTTGCTCTAATTTTATTAGCTGTGTCTCATTGTCGAGGCAATTCAAGTATAAAAGCTTGGAGTCTAAATGTTGTGGTCCTTTCTAATTATGTCATAAAAGGTTATGAAATAGCACAAGGACTTTAGGGGAGTCCGTTAGTGTTTCAAAGTGTGTTGATTTAAGCTTATACCCTTATCTATATCGACTATACATTTGAGCCTGAGGTAAGAAGTGTATACAGTCCCTTTCAGAATCCTTGCTGTAGATGCCATGCTTAAGGGCAGAGATATATGGCAGAATATTGGAACTATATTTCCACCCGAGTAGTAGTATATGTTAAGGTGTCATGACCTATTGGTAGTAAGATGGTCCAAAAGTTAGTGATATGAAGTCACAAGTTTAGAAGTTAGAGTGAGGGTGACTTTTGCATAAAGAAGCTAGTTTTAGTTGTACAACCTTTGATTGAGGGGTGGGTTTCCCTTTTATAGTGAGTGGCGAATATTGTAGAAGGATTTGTAGATTGCATGGTAGTCTGTGGAGGAAGCGATTGTCTATGATTGTTATTTACTCAAAATAGGGAAGGATCTCAGAATGGATAGTTATAGTGGTTGTAGAAATCATTTATAGGTTGTGAATGAAAAGGGATAGATTAGCTAATAAGTTATATGTAGAGACTCGCAAGTATTTATAGGGTCTTGAAGGTAGTTGGGATGTATGTATAGGTAAGTATATATAATATGAGAAAGTAGAATATGCTAGTAAGATCATAATGGGTTATATCATACGATTAAGATCAACTTTTCTTATTATGTGACTTTACCCCCTTGATTGTCTTTTTTCTAGTAGTTGTAAACTAGTACTGCACGTGATAAGGTGTGTGGTAGATTCTAAAGTTTGGTAGTAAAGTTGTGGAGAGAATGAACTTATGGGCCGTAGTTAGGTGAAATGAGAAATTTGGGTTGATTTTCCCATTTGATGGTGAAACATCCTGGGTTTGGAACCTCAGAAAATTTCCTGGATTTATGGTTTCTGGATATCTTACGACTTGTGGGTACTAGTTGTATGATAGGGTATGGTTGGTATGCTCTTGGTCGTATGTTAACCAGTGTTGGTTGGTGGGTTGAATTGGTTTTTGGAATGGGTACGACTTTAGTGGGTACGAGTCGTATGATTTAGGTTTTTCCTTCAATTAATCTGAGACTTAGAACTTAACTTGGATCTGAGTACTAGTGGAACACCATGAGCCGTAAGATAGGGTACGAGTCGTACCATTGACTTGTATGGTAGACAGTGTTCAAACTTTCGTTGGTTCTATCCTGTCAGAGATACGGTTTTAGGGTACTAGTCGTATGGCTGGGTATGACTTAGTTTAGGTAAGTCATATGGTGGACAGTGTTGGGTCCAAGGGAGAGGCCTACTGTACGAGTAGTGGAAACAACTCGTATTGGAGGGTTCGACTGTTATGGGGGAGTCGTACTATCTGACGAGATTTTTAAGCAGTTTAAGTTGGGGGTAATCTAGACTTTTCTCCACTTAACCACTTAAGGCTCCACAACTTATATCACTATTTGGACATCATTTACCTTATTATTCTAATCTAAAATACTTAAAAACTCTCTCTTAGGCTCTTGGGTAAAGGAAAACTAGGGTTTCATATAGAGGATCAATTTGGGGCTTGTATGGGTGATTTCTCTCCATCATCTTCATAATCTAAGGCATGTACTCCTCCCTCATTGTTAGTTCCAACTAAAGGCATATTTTATACCGTGTTTTTATGGCATGATTATTGTATGGTTTTGGGGTTTTCACAGATATGTTGGGTTTTTGGTATTAAATGCTTGGTTATGGTTTCCCCATATTTTAATTATGTATTTACATGTTTTAATGGTGTTTTGGACAATTGGTTGCATGAGAATGGTAAATTAGTAATTGGATTTGGTTTTGGAAACACTATGCCTCTAACATGTTTGATAAAATGTCTATGATAATGCTTTTACTATATTATTGGACTCTTAATGGAACTATTACATCATATGGTTTAGTAATGGAACCCTAAATGGTATAAATGGTTTAAATGGTTTGGAATGGCTTAATGGTAAGGTTTGGTGGTCATGGTTATGGTAAATTAAACTTCCTTGTGGGGTACAAGGGAATCCCCCAAGTAAACATGTAAATGAACAATTTGTGGGGTACATGGGATTCCCCCAAGCAAACTTAATAATGGAATGCTTGTGGGGTACACGGGATTTCACCAAGTTAACTTGATAATGTAATCTATGGGTACATGAGAATCCCTTTAGATAAAAAAGGTTGGCTAAGGACATTGCTTGTAAGCTATAGTCGGAATGACGATACCGCTACTCATAGCCTTAGTTAATAATAATGGAATAATGATTTGGTTGGATGGTAATGATTTTAATTGTGAAATAATGGTGGGGTGTGATAGTAAATCGTGAAGGTGCGAGTCCAATAGACGAATAATGGAAACTCATGTTTGCCGACATGAGGGTTGGTCATGGCGACCATATATTATACTATGAGGTACATGAGAATCCTCAAAGTACACTGTACTATGTATCATGGAGAGTGAAGGGTACTTGGTAATCCCCTACTCTTATGGTATCTCCGGTTCGTGTGACTACACACATCGAGGCCCGTTCAAGGGGTTATACCAGACCCATATAGATCATGGGTGGTTCTAGGACGGTTAAGCTACACTTACCCAGGTTAACGGTTTTAAATGCATGCTAAACCCAATTCCCTTTCCCGGCATGATTATATATATATATGGTTTGTATGCATATGGATGGTTTACTTGGTTTTACTGGAAGACATTATTTTATCCTTATCCTGAGTTCATGCTAGAGTTCATCTGCTAACCCATCTTCGGACGGCTGTATCCCCCCGCGATGCAGGAACCGGTCATTCTACTCCTCCTACCTAGTGATCGGATTTGGGATCAGCTATTGGATTGAAGTGGTGAGCTTTCATACTCCGAAAGGCTCCATTTCATATCATGGATGTCTTTACATACTTTGGTCATTTTATGGATATTGGTTTTGGCTATGGTTGGGGGCATGTCCCAATCAGATATTATTTTTCTTTTGGTTAGAGGCTTTGTGTGACTACTATGGGTTGGAATGGGCGGTGTCGGTATTGGTGTCAACCTTAGTATTGTCAATGGTATTGGGGTTGATAACGTCGGACTGAATTTATGATTGTTCCATCCTTTTATGTTATGTTATGGACAAAAACTTGGTTTTTATATTGGTTTGATTACAGTTGTTGGTTGGTATTGGATAGTTGGACTTGCTTGAGTTGGTCGCAGTTATAAACCTATCCCAGAGTTGGGAATCGTAATCAACGCTATCTTGTTATACGTTCAGGAATCATCCGACTTAGGGTATACATATTTGGAGGTTGGGTTGGGTAATGGAGGTGGTCCCCGGTTCTGATTGGACTTGGGATGCTCATTATGACAAGGCCCTGGTTCGGGTCGTGTCAGATGGACTAGTGTAATATGTGGCATGCCTCATCGGTGGTACATGATTGTTGCTATACAATAGGCTTGAACTTTAGATGTGGATTGTGGTGGTAAGAATAGTAGCTTAAGATTAATGTTTTGTGTTTGTTGACACCTAATTTTTGCCCCCCACAACTAAGTTTAGTCCCGATTTTCTTCGATTTTCAAATAAAATTATAATATTTATTTTATCCAAATAAAAATCTTTTCAAAGTATTTATCTGAGTAATTTTGTCATAGTAAATAGAGATTATATATCATCATATTTAATTACATGAAATTATATAATTTTGTTACTTAAATATTTATTTTACGGAATATTGGATTTTAATCAAAGCTTATCTTGAAAATTAATTCAAATGGGTAAAATCTTGATTTAAATATGATTTGTTCTCAAAAATAATTTATTTGGAGAAATATTTATTTGATTTTATCTAATCAAGAAGCTCGGGATTAAATGAAGTATTAATTCGTATTGAATTTTAATTTAATTTAGCCAATCTATTAGATTTGACCATAATTGAAATTCAATTGACCATAATTGCAATGAAAACGGCCAATTGATTTTTAATTTGTCAAAATTAAATAAATTTGGCTAAATTTTATAACCCAATTGGGGTTATATTTTAAATAACCCTAAATTCCCAAAAACTCTCATAATTTCTATCTAATTCCCACCAAAATCAAATTCAAATCCCAAAATTTAAATTTTGAAATTTAAAAATTGTACTACATTGTACAATTCCCTCTTTAAACTTGTCCTTTTTCCAATTTTGAAATTTAAAAATTATACTACATTGTACAATTCCCCCTCAACATTGTCCTTTTTCCAAATTCAAATTTTAAAATTCAAAAATTGTACTACATTGTACAATTCCCCCTCAACCCTGTCCTTTTTACAATTTTGAAATTCAAAATTGTACTACATTGTACAATTCCCCCTCAACCTTGTCGTTTTTTCAATTTTGAAATTCAAAAATTGTACTACATTGTACAATTCTCCCGCAACTTTGTCCTTTTTCCAAATTCAAATTTTGAAATTCAAAAATTGTACTACATTGTACAATTCCTCTCTCAACCTTGTCTTTTTTTTTTAAATTTTAAAATTCAAAAATTGTACTGCATTATACAATTCTCTCTCAACCTTGTCCTTTTTCAAAATTCAAATTTTGAAATTCAAAATTGTATTACACTGTACAATTCCCCCTCAACCTTGTCCTTTTTCCAAATTCAAATTTTAAAATTCAAAAATTATACTATATTGTACAATTTCCCCCTCAACCTTGTTCTTTTTAAAATTTTAAAATTCAAAAATTGTACTACATTGTACAATTCCCCCCCCCCACCTTATCTTCCACCTCACCTTATCTTCAATTTTTAAAATTCTATAAACACCCCTAAATACTTTCTCCCACATTATTGGATTAATAGAATTGGATCTCCATCCTTTCCTATAAAGGCTACACTATTTTGGTAGGATAAAAAGTTTCAAATGTAAAAAAGTCTCAAATAGTGAGAAAAACTTTTGATCAAATAGTTTAATTTCTTTTCTTTAGTAAAATTTTTTAAGAGGTAATCTAATCGGGGTTCTCGAAAGATTGTTTTTCGGTGGTGATGAAGACTCCGAAGAAAGATGGAAGTCCCATTTTTCTACCCTAAAAAAGGTAAACACACTTTTTCCTTTTTAGTTTTATTATCGTTTTCTTCTTCATCTCTTTTTTCTTCGTAGTTCGTAGTTGTAATTATGTTTGCTGAGATTGTTTGTTGTAGACAACCTTAAAGGTCATAGGACGTTGTGGTATCGATATTATGATTATTTTAATGTTCATTGTATAAAAATGAGCTAGCAATCATTGAACGTGTTTCTTTGGCTTTATTCTTTGATTATTGCGAATAAAGTTTCAATCTTTGCTTAAAAAACGTGCTCATGCCTTGTTTAAACTCATTGTTGGTGGATATGTTCATTTTTAACATGTAAAGTTATTTCATTTATGTTGAAAAGAATAACTAATATTGATTGTTTCGACTTTTAACCTTTTTCTTTGATTATTATGAATAAAGTTTTGATCTTTGCTCAAAAGACGTACTCATGCCTTGTTTAAATTCATTGTTGGCGAATATATTTGTTTTAGCATGTAAAATTATTTCTTTTATGTCGGAAAAATAGTTACTAGTATTTGTTTCACCTTAATAAAAATAGTAATTTGTTAAGTTAAGAATTTATCATTTGCTTGCTAATTATTTTAATGGATTTCAAAATTCTCATATAAGAGATGAAGTGCTAGCTTTATTTTCCATCCAAGATGTTTATTCCTCTTTGGTTCGCATGTTGTCTTGTCAAAATGATGAGAAAGTTCGGACTTTTGTGGCTAAATAGAATTATTTAGATATTTTCGAGTTATGCATAGTATGATTGTTGAACGATATTTCACTTTTAAAGATGTTAAACTTTAATTCTAATTTTCTTACTCCGGATTGTTATATGTGTTCTTTGTGTGTAAAGACTTGATTCATGTCTCTCTTTGATTCATAATATCAAAAGAGAATCAACGATGTCTTAAAAATATAAACCATAAGTCGTTACACATTTTTTTCTAAAATATTGATTGTAATTTAGATGTATTAATCTTCGTTAATGTCGCCTTAATTGAAATTTAAAAATTCTCTTTCTTGAAAATTTAACCTTTATTTTCTTTTGTTATATGAATTAGTGTCTGTGTTTGTTCAATTTTAGAAGTCATGGGTATTTTTCTTATTGCCTCATACCTTTACTTTCTACATTGTTTGTTCTCGCATTAATTCATTGAATATGACCTTCTTCTTTTTACCTTTATTCATTCTTAATATGAACATAAATCATGAGTCATGTAAGTGAGGGTCTTTGTTTTGCATTTTTTCTGTTGACTCTCATTCTTGTTATACGTGTGCAAGTGTGCTTATCATTGTCATTCAAAAATTGGTTATTGATATTTTCTTTAGCTTTGAAATATGTAACTTTTATGCCTTGAATGTATATTAATTTCTTTATCTTTTCTTTGCATGCAAAAAATTGCTCGAGTCCAAATGGACTCCTCTCCTCTTATATTTTGTAATGGGCCAATGAGGTCTACCTCTTCGAGTGAAGTCCAAAGTTTAAACCAAAGGTCGACTATATAGCGTGTGGGTGCAAGAAGATGGAAGAAGAAGGAAAATGGGTCCAAACTCATTGATGAGGTAGCTAAGAGACTTGAAAAGCCTCGATTTTTATTATTCTCTTATTCTTTATTTATTTATCTATTTGCTCATAAATTTGGGCCTCGAAGCCAAAGTTGTAAATTAATACTAGTGAAGCAGGTCACGGGCCCAATGCCCATTATTTAGATTAGGACAGGTGATGATGGGCCGAAAGCCCAAATTAGCTTAGGATAGGTTTATTGATTTGGGTCTAATGGCCTAAGTCTTCTAGTCTCCCCTACCCTTTTACGTGCTAGTTGTTATTTAATTTGCTTAGACTTAATTAAATTTCCTACTGTGTCTTCAAAATTTATTTTATACAAGTCTTTTCCTAAAATCACTATCTTTTCAAAAACCAACTTCTCTTTTTCATAGTTAGTCAAAAGTGATTTTCAAATAGTCCGGATAACCACAAGTTAGCAGATATTTTAGGTGCCTTAAAAACATTCCTAAGATGTTAATAAGAACCTCTTATCAAAAATTTGCTTAAAACCCTAAGTCTTTTTTCTGTTTTAAGACTTAGGATTTTCCTTAAAAGTTTTCTTAATTTCTTTTCAAATAAATTAAGTGGCGACTCTGTAACTTCTTAGATTGTTTCAAAATTTTCTTTAAAGTTTCGAAATAGTTTAAAAAGTCAAATTCAATATTTTCCAACCCTTTAAAACCAAAAAAGGGCAAAACAGAAATGGAGACTCTGCTGGGGAATTTTAACTAGATTCTAACCAAATATTTGAATTAGCTTCTTTAACTAATTATTAAACTGTTTATGTTCTTATATGTTTAAATTCTACGAAATTTAACTGTTGCATTTCATGGCATAATCCCACATGATGATTATTAAACTGTTTTGGGGTTTCGTGGATGTCCCAGTCCTATTGAATAACTCCAAATCAAGTGTTGGGAATACGCCTCTTAACCGGCACGTTAGGCGGTTGGAGGCTGTTCGTATTTCCAAACCCAAGTTGTTCACTTGGGAACCTGTGTCCAAACCCACTATAGACACTCAAGATATAGCTAAACCAAAGCCCTCTTTTAGACATGAGCGTAAGATGACCCAATGCCCAAAGGGGTGTTGGGTCCATTAGAAAAAATTTCCTGCGTCTATTGACTCATGAGTCAATTAACGACGAACCATATTTATGTGTTGAAGAAATATATGTTATTCAATCCAATCCATTATTCTTTGGGATAAGAAGGAAGTCTTGCTTATCTTACTTTCGTGTAAGGATGCCTCAATCATACACCAATTGATGGAGGAATTAAAATGAGCCAAGCAAGAGGTTGATGATTGATCGATTTGGATGATTGCATGATTTTCTAGACTAATGTCCTATGAGTATAGAGCATAGTTAGATAGGAGTCACTTGATCATAAACATATATCGCATATGAAAAGAAGTGGACAAAGCTAAGAGGGTGAAGGCCAATGAAGGAACATCTAGGAGCTACTATCCCCCGCGCGGGATATTGTTCTTTCTCATATTATTTTTCCTTTCCCTAAAGATTGTATCCCTTTTCTGCAACTTTTGTATGCATTTATGCCCTTTATGTATACCTATGAAGGTTTTGAGGGGTTAATGGATTGGTTTTAAAAAGCATAGACTTCCTTCAAATATGTTTGGCCAACCCTTGTCTCAAAAGGGTCACCTAATTAGGATGCACGTTTATTATAATATGCTCGTGTGATATAACTGCCTTATATGCTTATAAATGTTATGTTGATTCGAATTAAAGGAGAATTGATCCAATCCCATTTTTCAAAGAACACCCTAAGCAAAAAAATACCCACTATACAAAAGTCCGACCAAACATACTCCAGGTTTCTCAGAAAAGTCTACAATCATTCTTAAAACTTCCTAAAAGCTCGATATCATTTCAGGAAGGTTGACTATGGACTCAGAAGAATCCATTATATGTTTGAACTATGCAGGGCCTAATTTATCCTCCATGAGATACGTAGGCAGCCTTTTGGCCTAGCCCCTATCTCTAAAAACTCTGTTGTCTTCCATTTTTGTAAAAGAAGAAATAAGTTCCGAAAGAAGAAGAGTTGAACCTTCCAGATAAATTTCATTTATCCATATCAATGAGCAAAATCCTATTCATTGAAATTCTCGAGTCATCATTACTCCATGGATCAATTCGCATGAGATGAGAAACAACCTTATGTGTTTACTTCCTGCCTTATCATCTTTCTTATTATTAACGGAATCTATCACATTAGCCTTTGAGTTGTTTTTACTTTGCAGGTAATAGAAACAACTCTGCGTTGGCATAAAATATCCCTACTTCTCTAGATCAAAGTCAATAAAGATTTCTCTCTTGAATATAGCTTTGTTACAGGAAAGGAAAAATGACTAGTAGTAAAATTGGACTCTACCAACCATTTTTCAAATCCTATAAGCAATGGTCTCGAGGATGGAATAGGAAAAAGTGTGATGCTACCATGGAATTTTTTTTACAAGACAACAGAATTAAGGAAGATAAATTGTAGGAAACGTTATTGAACTAGACTTCCACTCCACTTATCACTCCCCGATCAATAGTATAGATGAAAAAGTGAAATTTAATTTTTAACAAAGTTGGTGGAGTAACGGTAATTTAAAATCTGCCAATATCATGTCATGTCAAGGGTTAGACGAACAAAGCGAGGTGAATAATGTGGAATGGAAAGAATATGATGAAGAGCCGTTTGGAGAATCCCAATCTGGAGGAAACTTAAATAGTCAACCTGGAAAAACACGATGAAATCAAAAAGACAAGTGTTAGTGTTAACTTAGAAGAATCACAAAAAAAAGAACTCATTTTCTTGATACGGGAGTACATTGACATATTTTCTTGGTCCTATGATGATATACCGAGATTGAGCACCAACATCGTGTTGCATAAGCTACCAATTAATCCCGAGTTTGATCCAGTAAAGCAAAAAATATGAAAATTCAAGCCGGACTTAAGTTTGAAGATCAAGGAATAAGTGATTAGGCAAATTCAATCTAAGGTTATGGAGATCATAAAACATCCAACATGGCTAGCCAATATTGTCCCAGTTCCAAAAAGGGACGTCAAGATCCAAATTTGTGTTGACTACAGAGATTTGAATAGAGTCAGTACTAAAGATAATTTTTTACTACCTAACATCCATAACCTCATCGATAATTATGTGAAGCATAAAATGCAGTTTTCGTGGATTGTTTCACCGGGTATCATTAGATATTAATGGATGAGAAAGATGCAGAAAGGACGTCTTTCATTACGCCCTAGGGTATTTATCATTATAGGATAATATCATTTGTCTCAAGAATGCTGGTGTAACATGCATGAGGGCTATGCCGATGATTTTTCATGATATGATTCATATTGAAATTGAGGCGTACATGGATAATGTAATTATCAAATCCTGCAAGAGTTCAGATTATTTGACACATCTGGAAAAGTTCTTCAACCGATTAAGGAAGTGCAACTTGAAGTTGAATCCTGCTAAGTATGCTTTTGGTATGCCATCTGATAAATTACTGGGGTTCATAGTCAGCGGAAGGGGCATTGAGCGAGACCTATTCAAGATAAAGATAATTCAGGATTTACCGCCACCAAGGACCAAGAAAGAGGTTATGAGTTTCCTAGTTTGTTTGAATTACATTAGCAGAACCATTGCCCAATCATCAGTCGTATGCGAGCCAATTCTCAAGATATTGAAGAAAGATGCATTGAATGAATAAACAGAAGAGTGTCAAAAGGCTTTTGACAGAATTAAGGATTATCTATCCGCTCCACCAGTTTTGGTTCCACCAAAAGAAGAAAGACCATTGTTGCTTTACCTGTCAGTCTTAGAAAATACTTTCAAGTGTGTCCTCTGGTAACATGATCAGACCGATAAGAAATAGAAAGCCATCTACTACTTGAGTAAAAAGTTTACGCCATATGAGGCTCACTACACTCTTGTAGAAAGGACGTGTTGTTCTTTGACCTAGGCCGCAAAAAAGTTGAGGCATTATCTATCCTCGTACACAACATATTTCATTCCCAGGATGGATTAGTTGAAGTATATATTTCAGAAGGCCATGCCTACAGGAAAGTTAGCCAAGTGGCAAATATTGCTGAGTGAGTTCGACATTGTGTATATGACTCAAAAGGCACTCAAGGGGCAAGACTTAGTGGATTATTTAGCTGACATTGATAATGAGTACAAGACACTTCAAACTTACTTTCTAGATAAGAATATTTTATTCGTGGGAGAAGACATTGCAGAGATCTACCTTGGATGGAGATTGTTCTTTGATGGAGCGGTCAACTTCAAAGGCTCAGGAATCGGAGCAGTTTTGGTGTCAGAAATAGGCCAACACAATCCAGCAACCGCTAAGTTGCACTTCCCATATACCAATAATGTGGCTGAATATAGGACTTGGATCTTAGGTCTCAAGTTGGCACTTGATATAGGTGTTCGTGAATTGCTAGTCATCGGAGACTCAGATTTGCTGATTCACCAGGTACAGGGGGAATGGGAAGTAAAGAACTCCAAGATTACTCCTTGTGTAGATATGGTGGAGGATTTGTGTGGAAAATTAAAGGAATTTGATTTTAGACATATCCCGAGGATATAAAATGAGTTTTTTGATACTTTGGCTACTATATCCTCCATGATTCAGCACCCAAATTAGAGTTACATTAATCCTTTGAAAATAAGCTTGAAGTAACAACCCGCACATTATGCACACATAGAAGGGTACCCTAACAGAAAGCCATAGTACTATGATATTAAAAGATATTTAGAATCTGGAACGTATCCTGAAGAGGCCATCAACAATCAGAAAAAGGAAATCTGGCATTTGGCAAAGAATTATTTTCCAAGTGTTTATGAATTATGTTTTACTGGAATTCCTAATAAAGGGATATGTAGGCGTCCTATGTCGGCTTTGGTCAACCCCTTAGGAAAATTTATCCTTTTCCTTTATGTACGAACTACGTTTGACCTGAATTTCCAAGAAAGAGATATGTAGGTGGCCTATGTCGGCTTCGGTGAACCTCCTAGGAGAATTTATTCGTTCCTTTTATGTACGAACTACGTTTGACCTGAATTCCCAAGAAAGGGATACGTAGGTGACCTATGTCGGCTTCGGTCAATCCCTTAGGAAATTTATATTTGTTCCTTTTATGTATGAACTACGTGATGACCTGAATTCCTAAGAATGGTATATATAGGTGGCCTATGACGGGTTTCGTCAACCCTTTAGATTTTTCTACATATCCTTAGCATAGCATGAACTACGTTTGACCAGATTTTTATTTCAATGAGATACATAGGTGCCTCAATGGCTCGGTAATAATACCCCAGGAAAGGGAAACTAGGGAAAAAATTTCAAGAAGGAAACTCAAAAATTCAAAAGAAAAGATCATTATCCAGCAATGAGAATGAAGATCAGCAAAAACTTCAGATCTTCTCAAGCCAAGATCATCTCAAATAGTAGTAAACTGGGGCAGAAATTTTGAGGAGGTCCTCAAAATTTCCACTAATATATTGGAATATATTTCAAATCCCCTAGCACCAGAGGTCAAAGGCAAGTTCTGGATATCACCAGCCGCGACAAAGGCTAGGCAGATTAAATCTTCGACTTTGACAGAACTTCTGATAGAAAGCCTCAATGATGATAAATCCCTGGCAATCCTCCGTCAAGTGTCAGATATATTCAAAACCAAGAGAACGACGTTTGTTGAGATAGTACATGACATGACTGGCAGAGATTTTCAAAAAGATTTTATTAAAGTCAAACAGATCTTCGTACTGTTTTAATTTATACCAACAGATGAGTTATATGTTGCAACAGATGGGTCATCTGTTCGAAATTATCATACGATTCTATTTTAAATATTCAAATTTGTCCCAATAGATAATCCATCTGTTGCAACATATAGATAATTTGTTGTATATCAGTGGATTTGCATTGACAATTCTGGCTTTCCAGGTGGAAGTCACAGTAGAAGCTACTGTTGAACAACATAATATCACAGTTGATAATCCATCAACTGCTTCCAAGGAAGAAGAAAAAGTGGAGCCTATCAGTTTGGGAGAACATAAGAATTACCCATTTTAAGGATTCAACATCTCGGATGAGGATCCAAAAAAACTAACAAAGTTTATCAACGACTATTCAGAATGGATTGCCGATGGACTGTTAAAGCATCATGCTGACAGGTACATAAATTATTTTTAAAGATATTAATTTATACAATTCTTGTTGTAAAAATATGACATTAACACATATAAATCATGTAGAAAATAAAATGATGAACACTACAAAATGAACGAATTGAGTTTTGGTTTTGATATGTTCGACATTATTATTGCACATCTCGGAACGAAAGATTGATTTTATTTGATGTCGCATCCCCAAACTTGCTGGAATGATGAGGTTTAAATACCATACATATTACTATGAATTAATACTTTATTTAATTGCATCTGTGAACGAATTGAGTTTTGGTTTTGATATGTTCGACATTGTTATTGCACATCTCGGAACGAAAGATTGATTTTATTTGATGTCGCATCCCCAAACTTGCTGGAATGATGAGGTTTAAATACCATACATATTACTATGAATTAATACTTTATTTAATTGCATCTGTGTATTAATTTTACTATCACATAATTTGAAATATTTGATAATGTGTGTAGCACATTAATGTCATTTTTTACTACCTCCAAAAGAAGTCCAAGTTGCAAACACAAGAACAATACAGATACACGACATGCAATTGTTTGTACAAAGTTTACATCGATAATGCCTACGATTGATATTGTCAACAACAGCCAGAAGTTTCTCAAAATGAGGAATGCTTAATCAACATCATCAAAGGTTTTAGCATTCCAGCTGGCTTACCTTGGTATTTGGTCGATGAAGTGTACATCTCAATCAATTGTAGTGATGAATTCCATTAGGTGTTGGTTGTCGTCATTCTAAAAGAGAGGCGCATTCGAGTTTATGACTCGATGACGCGAAAGAGATTTTTCGGTCCATCGTTTGAGATACAAAAGTTGTCAAAAATATTGCCTAATTAACTTGATATGAGTGCCTTTTTAGATCAAAAGGTTCGTACTAATTGGTCGACGATTGAATCATACCGGAATAAAATGGGTAATTCATTAGATGTAGAATATGTTGAAGGAATTTCTCAACAATCCATTGGTAGTATGTAAGTATCATGATTTATTTTCATTTCATAAATTTCACCACACTTACATGAATTGCAAGATATGAATTATCTATTTTTTTAAAATGCAGGGATAGCGGTCATTTTGTTGCCGCTTACGCTGAGTATTTGAGTGATGGATTATAAGTACCAAATGATGGACTTGATGCTAGATTACTCCGCAAAATATATGTTTCTCTTTTATGGAAATACGGAGAAATGAAAGTGCAGAAATCATACACAAACGACATTAAAGATCCACAACGACCAAAGCTGAATTTCATAGCACCGGATGAAGAATAACTTGTCCATACTGAGTAGATCTTTTTATCTTGAGTCTGTCAAAGTAATAACCTCTCCTTAGGAATTGTTGGCATCAAAGGTTAAATTGTTGATTTATTTGTAGAGTAGATCATATGTACCCATAATAATTTTTTACATTTCATTTATTTGTTGAGTTATTTCATGTAATTTTTGAAGGCTTCAATTTATTTTATGTTGTCTATAAATTTAATTTAATCCTTAGTTTTGAACTTATTAATTGAAATAGAATAATAGATTCAAATATCAATACAGATGATACATCTGTTGCAACAGATGACATATCTATTGGAATTATCAAACAGATTTAGACATATGTTGAACATGTAGGCCATCTGTTGCAAATTATTAAACAGGTCTTCCTACTAATTTGATTTGTTCTTATAGATTACCTATCAGTTGCAACGGATAGACTATATGTTGCAACAAATTATATATTTGTTGTGACAGATAGACAGAAACATCTGCTTAATGCAACAGATGACCAACCTATCGCAATAGATAATCAATCTATCACAAAAAATAGACTATATGTTGCAACAGATAGACAATATGTTGCATTATAAAAATTCAACTTTCGTCAAACATAAAAAAATTGCCACTACATGTAAAGTGAAGTAACTTGAAATAAATAATTGTTATGATGTTTGTCTTTGTACATCTTCTTCTTTATACACAGGCTCCAAGCATCTAGTTAGTACCCCATAAGCCCAGATCTCTTGCATCTTTTCCACAATGCCCTCATACAATGTGGCCATTTCTGTGCCGATTAGCACACACTCGATGTATGCAAATGCGTATGACCCATACGTGACACCAATTTTATTTTTTATGGTCCATGTCCTTGTTTCGACCATCAAAATCCAATGTTTTCTTCATCAATACTTCTTCTGGCAAATGATCCATCAGTTTACTCTACCTCAACAAGCTAGGTAAAAAAAATACAGTCATTGAAGACAGGTAAGTTGCAGTCATAAACCTTAATTTCCACCCCCTCGAGTAGTATCTCAACAATGAGAAAATATTTGTATTCCACGTTCATGACTGCAAGAATTCTTTTAGCCTTGGTCCAGCTCTTGCTGTGTGAAAATGGCCTTTTTTCTCTAACATAGTTAATCATATCTTCATCCATTCGAATGTAGAAACTAACCAATCATATCCCAGGCCACGGGAAGTGTCAGCTAGCCTACTGAGATTATTATACCTATTCTTGAAATTATTGTACAAGTTGAGGTCCATTATCCTATCGGTAGCATCATAAGCATCAGGGTACGCTAATTCACTACAAAAAAACCGTGTTTAGCAACGGATTTCAAGCAATAAGCTCATTTTCGTCGCTAATTAACGACAAAATTGCAATAAAATAGAAATTTTATTGCTAAATAAATAAAATTAAAATTAATAGCCTAATTAGATTAGCGACAGAATATTAAATGTGTTGCTATATTTCGGCGGTAAATATTGGCGCTTTTATTTTGGTGACAAAATTAGCGACATAAATGGGGGGAATTTTTTTTTGACATGGTGAAGATGGAAATAGCAACGGAAGTTGTCACTAGAAGTATTTTACCATTCTTAGAAAATATATTAGGTATATTTTTAATAAATAACTAGCAAAGCATTTATAATTTATTGCTGAATCCGTTGCCCGCCCAACTAATAGTATATTTTTAATAAATAAGGAGCAACAAATTTTTATCAGTTGCTAAATTCGTTATCTGACCAAATAAATATTAGGTCTAAGTCTTTTATTTCACTTTGTTCTCAACGTTGTACCATCCGCCTCTCTCCAAAAAACAGTCTCCTTTCCCTTTTCTCTCTCTTTTTTCTCTCCCTTTTCTCTCAATTGAGAAAAAGGAATCACTTAATATCAGTCGAAAAGGATGTCAATCGGTGAATTTCGAATCAAAATTAGAGGTAAGATTCTATATCTCATAATTTTAGTTGTTTTTCCTCTTTTAATTTTTTAATTTCTATGTTAGAAGTCACTTGTATATGATAGGTTTAGGGTTCTTTGAGCTCTTTCACTTAGGGTTGTTAGATTATTGCGTTAAAAAGCTTGATAAATAATTATTTACTCGAAATGGAAATGTTTTTTTCTCAAAATTTCTATTTGTGGGATTTTTGATATTTCCTGTTGCATATTTATTAATCTAAAAATTTTTCAATAGATTTTCTCCTTGTGTGGTTGAATTTTCAGTGTTTTGCGTACACTGATTATGGTAGGATTTTTGATTTTTTCTCAGAAGTTTTATTTGTGGTTTGTTTGAGCTCTTTTACTTTGGTTTGTTAGTGGGATATTGTGCTGATAGGCTTTGATAGTATGGAAAAAATTTGCGGTGAAAGCGCTAAAAACGAAATTGGTACTGATTTCTACACAATTAAAGCAAGAAATTAAAAGATTGGCTCTGCTCCTGGGACATGTGCACAGTTATGTAGTTTTTAAAAGGGAAGTTTAAAGACTAATTTTTTTGCTTTTTAGTGTTTTTGACATTGCCTCAAATTTAGTAGTAAATGTTTAGTAAAACACCGAAGTGCATTTTAGCCAGGTATGTTGCTCCATCATTTCAGTATATATGTAAGAGTTACCCGAATACAAGCTAAATTTAATAGTTTTGCTGGTGTCCTCGCTATTCTTTGTTTCTAAGTTGATGATACTCCCTCCATTTCGGTTTTACTTGTCACTTTTGACATGGCACACTCATTACGAAAACGATAATTGGTATAGTGAATTTACCATATTACTCATATTAATAGATATTTAGCAATAGGTATTGAAAAATAATTTGAGGAACAACTAATTAATGCTAAGTGTAAAACATGGAAACAAAATTTCGGCTTTACTTGATTTGTCAAAAATGACAAGTAAAAATAGAAATCAAATTAGGAAAATAGTGACAAGTAAAAGTGAACGGACGGAGTAACATTTTTTATTGTGCCAAGTAATTAAGGAATCTTGTGGATACATAAGTAAATTGATGTTATGGTAAAGTCCCAATTGTTTGCTTTAAGGATTCATATGTATACTGTTTTGGAGATACTATATTTGTCCAAAGTTGTTTGTCGTGATCTAATTTTTACTGGGAAGAGTTGATATAGCACTTGTTTTGGATGACGATTATGTAGTGAAAAAACTACGTTTCTCCATCATCTTGTTTGCCACACAATGGCATCCAATCTTCGGGGTTATGTCGTGAACCTTGATCCTGCTGTCTTGACCCTGCCATTTGGTGAATCGATATTGGAGACATTGTTCAATACAAGGAAGTCATGAAGAAATTAAATCTTGGGCCAAATGGAGGAATTCTTACTTCACTGAACTTGTTTGCCACAAAGTTTGATGAGGTAAATTTTGATGTGATCAGTTTTTTATTTTACTGAATAGGCTGTGAGACGATGTTTTCTATCTTTCTTGTGTAAGTACATACATAGCCCTTAAACTTTGCATAAATTGTCTGTTAGATACTTCGGTTTTGCTAGTGATTGTATAGACACTTCAAGTAGGGAGGAATGTATCGCGTGAATATAGAAGTCTGACATGGCATACAACTTTATCACTCAATTTTAAGCACTTAAAAGGCTTAAAATGAGCTGACGTAGAGTTTCTTCCCACACTTCTTTTTTACTCTCTCTAATTTTTATCAAGTTGTGTAAAGGGGTGATAAGAAAATCAAGTTAGGGTGTTCATTTATTTAGTTGTGTAAAGGGATGCTAAGAAAATCAAGTTACGGTCGTTTTCTTTGAAAACCAAATTGCT
The DNA here is from genome assembly GCA_030864215.1 of Capsicum pubescens. NCBI lineage: Eukaryota > Viridiplantae > Streptophyta > Magnoliopsida > Solanales > Solanaceae > Capsicum > Capsicum pubescens. Next base: position 212,403,829 of record CM061542.1, read on the forward strand.
ACTGATTTCATAGAGAGGATATGCATGATTATATTTCTTAACTAAGTACATCAAAACTTATTATGCTCATTTTTATGGTCTTGTCCACTTTGCAGATGAGAGACTTAGGTGATGCAAGGATCATCACTAGAATGTAAGTCTCATAATCTCATGCAATTTTAGAATTTTGCTTGTTTACTATTTTTCTAAGCTTTTTCCTGGAGGATATATGAAAGTATAGATATATGTTAACGTTTCAGAGGACGCACGAAATCGTGAAGTAATAGGTCGGAATACCCTAGCCCATGTTTTCTATTCAGGATATAAAATACTGATCGGGTGAAAAATTGTAAGATACTAATATTGAAGATCATTTGATATTAATGATAACAAGACGATTTTGTTGCTCTTTTTACTCCAGCCAACTGGCATAGGTCGACAGATTCGTTCCACGAGGCTACAACTCCTGATGGATCTTTGGTAATTTAGGATAGTGATGTTTAGCACATGGTATTAGACGTCAGCAAAAAGAAAGTAAAACTCTTCATATATTCAATGTCTAGATTACGGGTTGAACTTGTTGAGCCTGCAGTAAAAGGTACAGTTAATGTTCCGAAGGCAAGCTCTGAGAAAATATTAAGAGAGTTGTGTTTGTATCTTCTGTTGCTACTTCTGTCTTGAACCCCAACTGGCCCAAGTCCAAATCGATGGATGAGACTTGTTGGTCTGACAGAAAACTCTGAAAAGCAACAAATATAGAGTTTGTGAATTTGACTTCTGTGTAAATTTAAGATTATTATTCATGTTTCTTGTATATGATACGTAATGTTGGTATAGTAATATATGATCTGTATATTGATTACTTAATTACTTGAGCAGTGTGCTGTCAGATTGAGTTAGTCCTTATAATATAAATTCAGATTTGACTCTTAAGTGCTTATTTTGCTAGAGAAGCTCCCTATCTGAATGCGTTTTGTGGTTCCAAATGCATGTAGAACTGGTACTGTTCGCTGAGAAAGAAGCTTGGTCATATGCAAAGAAAAGGGGAAAAGATATGGTAATTGTGCTCCCAACATTTGTTATAGGGTCGATGTTGCAGAAGACAACAAATTCAAGTAATTTGGTTCTCATTAAGCTGCTGAAAGGTACCAAGAAACCATAGTTATACTTCACTATTTTAGTGTTTCTGCATCATTTCTTTTTATTCTACATTTTTTGCATGAGTTGCTTTAGGAATAATCAGAATTCACTTTTCCACACAAGCTTCTTAATTATTTTTTCCTTGCAAGCATGAGCGTACATTTAGCATGCAGATTGTCATTTCACTTTTGTTCCTTCCAAAAAATTGACACAGGATAGTATTGTATCAGTTTCTTGAACTGAGTATTAGATTAGAGGATATTAAGTTGATGTGTGTTAGCTAGATTGTTTATAGTCAAAATAATATTTTTCTCCTGATGTTTTGTTCAATTTGATAACGTTCCTGCTTGTAAAAATACCAAGCAAAAATCCTTTATGGTGGCAACTACAAATTCAACCAAAGTCCTAATAAGAGTTACTTCTCTGCAGATAGCTTTTACTTTTGTTGTTTATCCGTCATTAATTCTTGCTTATATGGGACAAGCTGTGTATCTTTCCAAGCATCACATTATGGAAAGTGATTACCACATAGGCTTCTATGTATCAGTACTTGGTACATTTGCATGTTTACACATATGGTCATTAAGGAAAATCTTTCGATGATGAACATGCCCGAATCTTCCATGTAAGACTAAATCTTAATATAGTAGTTTACTTAATTCTTATTTTTTAGTTTAAAGTAGTTTTTGGTATCTAATTATTTTTAAGTACAATCCGTTATAATTTCACTTCATCTATTACAGGAAAGATATGAAGAAATATTATGAGAAAAAACATTTTCCGAATCTGATATTGTTCAAATTGAAGCATATTACCAAGCTGTGGGGGGAGAAAAAAGCGAAGACTATTTGGTCTTGGATATGAAGCAAAAGGCTACTACTTTGGACGATCTTGATTCCTTAGTTGATTGCAATCTTGATCAGTTGTGATACTTTTGACGATCAGTGCATTGGTTTTTTATGGTCTATTTTGTTAAAAATGTTTATAATTGTGCAACAACAATATACACTTGATGGATGTGGGTTATTTTAAGAATAGTTTGTAGATGTTTGGACATAATTGTGTTTAGATGGGTGTTGTGATACTATGGATGTTTTGGACATAATTGTGTTTAGATTTTGCTATCTTTGGTATTATGGATGATGTGGGTTCTTTTAAGGATAGTTGGTAGATGTTTGTAATGGATTGAGGAAAATAATCTTTTGTCACAACAAAATGGGGACTAAATATAAAAAAATTTAGCAACGGACTAGCAATGAAATATTTGGTCACGAAATAATCAAAATGATGAAATACAATATGAAATTAGTAACGACATTTATAAATATAATAATGAATTTATTCGTTGCTACAAATGGCAACGGATATAGGTCGTCTCTATGATGTTGCAAAACTAGCAACGGATTTTATTTTTTCTGTTGCTAAATGGTTAGCAACGCGCAAAATAGCAACGACACATATTTCGTCGTTGATCCATTTCTAAATTGATATAGCAATGGATATATGTTGATTAGCAACATTTTTGGTATGTTACTAAACACGGTTTTTTTTGTAGTGATTGTCTACCCCTCATATGTCAGAGAATTTCATCAATATACTGTGATATAAGAATACAATTTCTAAATAGGTTAGTAATTGTAAAGAAGAAAACATAGGGAAAGATACAACAAATGATCCATCTGTTGGAGAAGGTTCTTTGAATCTGTTCACAGATTACCCAGCTAACGTAATTTATGCAACATATGGGTAATCTGTTGCAACAGAATCACCACTAGTTGCACTAGAATACCCAACTATTGCAACTGATGACACATCTGTTGCGTAGCTTCTTCTTTATGGAGTAGATTAGAAGGCTAGGTTAGGAAAAGTAAACGTACCTAATCCACGTACCACTTACACATACTTGTTATATTCTGGAAGTCTTGGGCGTGAAAGATATGCATGGTGTATTCTTGTGCAGGTTTCTTGGAATTCATGGTCCTTCACAGTTCTTTCTTCTCTTCGTTCCAAAGTGTTGCGTATATGTTGTAAGACCCCGTAAAATTCTAGCTTATTATAGCTTACTATGGCATGTTAAATAGGGTCCAAGACTTAGAAAATTTCTCCAAGTATTAGGACTTAGTCATTCTTAAAGCTCCCAAACTTCGAAGATTTTATTTTCAACTTTCCTGGTATTGGAACATTAATTTTTAAGTTGGTTCATGATCGGGGTTGATGATAGTACATCTCGGAAGAGTTTCAAAATTTTTAGACTAACGTAAGGGCATGTTTGGGAATCCAAAACAGTAGATGAGCGCGATTATAATGCAATGCACACTCCATTTCACCCCGAAGGAAGCATGCGATGTAACATATGGCGCACGCTCCATTTTGGTGCTCCAAAGTATGCGACACACGCTTCATAGCATGCTCCCAAAATTTCCTTCTTTCAATCATATTTTTTCAACGGCATTTCAGTCCTTATCCTTCACCCAACAAATCTAAAACACAAGATTTAGGGTCCCAAAAGCATAAGTTACTATTTTATTCTCAAAATTTTCTCCAATCGAAAGCTTTTCCTTTTAAGACAAACCTTATCTCTTTAATATTCAAGATCAATCCTCTAGAATTCGTCAAGAACTTTCTCAAATTCGATAACTAAGGTATGCTAGGTGTTCAGTTTTGGGTCCCCTTCCACCCTTGGATTCCAAAAACCTCTTTTTAAATTTAGGTTATGAGTTTCACATAATTTGAATTGAATTACACCCATGAATGTACGGTTGTTTGGATATTCAAGTTAAGAAATTATGAGTTTCAAGTAGAATAAACTAATGTGTATGTTGATTGATGTAAATCTCATGTCAAACCTTTAAATTTTGAAGTTAATATTGTAGTCATGGTATGTTAGTATGTTGCTCATTCCCATGAACAAGATTATGCCTATCATGTGTTTGACAAATGTCTAGATGAATGAGTTTTGAATAGTGACTACTTGTTTTGATTCTAAAGTTATAGTATGGTTCTATTGTCAATGTTATTAAGTTTTTGGGGTAATGAATACCTAAAATTTAGTTGTTTACTTAATTTTTGGTAGTTATAGAATGGTCCCAGTTGTATTACGAGTAGTAGTATTCGGTCAGTTAACATAGTCAACGTGAGTTCAGTCAAGCTTAGCTCAGTCTAATGATCAGTGTCGGTTCAGTTGGGAGTAAGATTCAATACCGAACGAATCCAGGGATGGGGGAATTCCTACCAGGTTAGGGTGTGACCCTTAATAGCAGTCCCTAAGTTACAAAACTACGTAACCAATGTAGGTTGAAATGTGTTCCTTCCAGATTAGGGTTGACATACACTTATATTCCATAAGTCTTCCTGCCATATTAGGGTTGACCCAACCATTGTTAGTACCCGTGGCACGGTATTAACACCCTTTCAACTGGGGTTACAGATTGGACCCCAATCAGTCCTTATTGGGGGCATGTCGGTTAGATAATAGCTCCCACAGTCTCATTTTCAGTATTCAGTACATAACTCAATCTAGTTCTGCGTGACCACAACTTTTAGTTATTAGTTATTTAGTTACAGAATTCAGTACCCCAATTTCAACATACCTCAGATACACGATATATGTTTGGTCTTATGTGATCAGTACTTTTCAGTAGTCTTAGTTCATGAACTCTCATATGGTTACTATATGTCATTTAGTCAGTTATCATTGCATGCACATAGACCTCTGCATATTAGCATAACCTTATCTAGTAGACCAGCACATTCAAAGTACTGATCACATACTCATTTCTTACGCTATAATGTTTAATGTCATAGGTACGAACGCACAGACTCCTAACCGTACTTAGACAAATCAACCTATCAGCGATAGTTAGCGTGGTGAGTCTTCATCTATCAGGGCATGGGTTCCATTCAATTCTTATAGTATTTCAGTACTTCCCTTATTATTAGACAGTTTTAGAGTTAGTTGGGGCCTGTCCCATCAACTCTTTTATTTTAGTTGTTTTAGAGGCTTTTAGGCACTTTCAATCAGTTAGTTAATTTCAGTTATTGTCATTCTTCAGACAGTTATTCAGTATTATTTTTCATAGTTAGAACCTTATGGCGATTTTAGTTATTCCGCATATGTTTTTTATTACTACTATTCAGTGCTCACAGCAGGTACCAGTTCATGGGTTAGCTTGTAGCCCTTTGAGGTTGTAAGAACCGTGTGATGCTCAGGGTGTACTCTCGGGGTGTTACAAACTTAGTATCAGTGGCTAAGGTTTTAAAGTGTCTTATGGAGTCTAAAAGCCATATTGAGTAGAGTCTTGTGCATGGTTGTGAAGCGTGCCAAACTTATGGACAAGAGGCTACAAGATATTTTTAGAAAAAGTTTCCCTTCTTTCAGTGTTCATATTGTGTGAATGAGCATGAGCTCAAGTTAAACTCCCTATCTAATCTAATCTTCTTTCAGTTGACAGAATCTCCCTATCTAATCCAATCTTCTTTCAGTTGACAGAATATGCCTTCTAGAAAGACTAACGAAAGAAGGAATATAAATCAGTCGGCACCACCGCCTGTTCAGGAAGATCCCCTGAATAAGCATCTTTCTCATGCAGAGTTCAGAGTTGTATTCACTACTTTATCTCACTCTGTAGCAACTCATAACAATCAGCCAGCTGCTATCCCACCGGACCCAGTGGTTAATGCTGCCGCAGCTAGGATTCGGGACTTTACCCGAATGAATCCTCCTTCATTTTTAGGATCCAATTCTGGTGAGGATCCGTAGGAATTCCTTGACTTAACTCATAAGGTGACTGACATTATGGGTATGACTTCTAGTGAAAGTGTTGAACTGTATGCTTACCAGTTATAGGATATAGCTCACACCTGGTTTACGTAGTGAAAAGGGGATAGGGGCACAGATGTTGGGCCTATAGAATGGGAGAAGTTTGCTTCAGCTTTCTTAGATAGATTTTTTCCTTTGGATTTGAGGGAAGCTAAGGTGTTGGATTTTATTAACTTGAAGCAAGGAAACATGAGTGTGAAGGATTATTCCATCTAGTTTACTCGGCTAGCCAGGTATGATCCTTATGTAGTAGCTGATAACAGGTCTAGAATGAGCAAGTTCATGTCTGGGGTATCTGATTGTATGATCAAAAAGTATAGGACCATAATGTCGGTCAAAGAGATGGACTTGGCTAGGTTGATGGTCCATGCACAACAGATAGAAGAGGAAAAGATTAAGTAAAGAAAGGGGGAGAACAAGACGGCTAGAACAGGTAGCTTAAATTTTACTCAGCCGAGATCAGAGGGTGGAAACCGTCCTTAGTTCCGCCAAAAATCTTCAGTCCCAGCTCCATCCTTGGCTATTGCACTAAAGTAAAAATTCAAGAATGACAAAAAAAATAGGACGCCAGGCTCTAAGTCTCAGGGTAGTGTGAACAGTGCTCGGACTAATCCTCTTTGCCAGAAATATGGTAGGAACCATCAGGGAGTTTGTAGAGATGGTATCGATGTATGCTTTAGGTATGGTAAGCCAGGTCATAGAATAAAAAAATATCCCTAGGTAGGTCCGCAGAGTCAGCACAATCGTTCCCTAGCTCAGTCTGGTCGCGCGTCTCAGCAGGGTGCCACTTCCAGTGCCACTAGTGGGTAGCTCCCAAATAGGCTTTATGTACTTCAATCCTGATAGAATCAAGAACGTTTTCCTTATGTGGTTACTGGTACGTTGCAAGTCTTTCATTTACATGTTTATGCTTTGCTAGATCCTGGAGCTTCTCTTTCTCTTGTAATCTCTTATATAGATGTCAACTTTGGAATCAGTCCCAAAATCTTAATAGGCCCTTTCTCAGTATCTACCCTAGTACGTAAGTCCATCATATCCAGATGGGTATACAGAAACTACTGGGTTACAGTATCCCAAAAAGTTACCTCAGTAGACCTTGTAGAGTTAGAGATGACAAATTTTGACGTCATTCTTGGCATGGATTGGCTCGATTCATGTTATGCTTCAATTGATTGTAGGAGTTGAATTGTCTATTTCCAGTTCCCAAATAAACCATTCCTTGAATAGAGGGGTAGTGCCTCAGCGCTTAGGGCTCAATTTATTAACTACCTTACAGAGAGAAAAATGATATCCAAGGGGTGTGTCTATCATCTTGTGCGAGTTAAAGACTCTATTTCTGAGACTCCCAATCTTGAGTCAGTTCCTGTAGCAAGGGAATTTCCAGATATGTTCCCTGAAGATCTTCGCAGAGTGCCTCCCGAAAGGGAAATTGACTTCGGAATAGAACTTCTTCCAAATACTCAGCCTATTTCTATTTCGCCATACAAAATGGTTCCAACCAAACTCAAAGAGTTGAAAGAACAACTGAAAGATCTCCTAGATAAGGGATTCATTAGGCCCAACATTTCCCCGTAGGGCGCACCAGTCCTATTCGTATGTAAGAAAGATAGTTCTCTTAGGATGTGCATCGACTACCGTCAGTTAAACAAAGTCACAATCAAGAATAAATACCCACTTCCTAGAATCGATGACTTGTTCGACCAACTTCAAGGTGCCAGTTACTTTTCTGAGATAGACCTCAGATTCGACTAGCATCAGCTCAGATTAAGAGAATGTGACATTCCAAAAATAGTTTTTTAAACCCGGTATGGTCACTTCGAGTTTCTAGTCATGTCCTTTGGTCTCACAAATGCCCCATCAACCCTTATGGACTTGATGAACCGAGTGTTCAAATAGGACTTGGACATGTTCATCATAGTCTTCATTGATGGCATTCTTGTTTAATTCCGCAACAAAAATGATCATGCAGACCACCTCAGAATAGTATTACAGACTCTTAGAGACCATCAGTTGTTCACCAAATTCAGTAAGTGTAAATTTTGGCTAAGATCAGTAGCTTTCCTTGGTCACATTATTTCTGATAATGGTATTAGAGTTGATCCTTAAAAGAGCAAAGCAGTAAAAAACTAGCCTAGACCCATCTCTCTATCAGATATCAGGAGTTTCTTGGGTTTGGCCAGTTATTACCAATGGTTTGTTAAAGGGTTTTTCTCTAATGCATCTCCCATGTCCAGATTGACTCAGAAGAAAGTCAAGTTCCAGTGGTCAGATTCTTTTGAGAAGAGTTTTCAGGAGTTAAAGACTTGACTCACCACATCATCAATTTTAGCACTACCAGATAGTTCAAACGGGTTTGTTGTGTACTGTGATGCTTCCAGAGTTTGTTTGGGGTGCATTTTAATGCAGAAGGGTAAGGTTATAGCCTATTCTTCTAGACAGCTTAATCCCCATGAAAAGAATTACCCTACCCATGATCTTGAAGTAGTAGATGTTGTGTTCGTCTTAGGGATTTGGAGGCATTATTTTTACGGGGTGCATGTTTATGTGTTCACAAACCATAAAAGCTTACAGTATGTATTCTTGCAGAAATATTTGAACTTGCGCCAGAGGAGGTAGTTAGAGTTATTGAAAGACTACGACGTGAGTGTTCTGTATTATCCGAGCAAGGCCAATATAGTGACAGATGCCCTCAGTAGGTTGTCTATGGGTAGTGTTTCTCACATTGAAAATAATAAGAAGAAGATAGTTCAGGAAGTTCACCAGCTTGCAAGACTAGGTGTCCGTTTAGTTGATTCAGTCGAGGGTAGTGTATGGGTACAAAATAGTTCAGAATCATCCTTGGTTGTTGAAGTGAATGAAAAGCAGGATAGAGATTCCAGTCTAGTTAAATTAAAGAAGTCAATAAGATATCATAAAGTAGAGGTTTTCTTCCAAGGGAGAGATAGTATGTTGCTTTGCTAGGGTAGACTATTTGTGTCGGGTGTAGATGATTTGAGATGGAGAATTCTTGATGAATCACATGGTGCACGTTATTATATTCATCCAAGGGCCACTAAGATGTACCGCAACTTGTGGAAAATCTATTAATGGAGTGGGATGAAGAGGGATATTGCAGAGTTTGTAGCACAGTACTCTAATTGTCAGCGGGTTAAGGTTGAGCACCAAAGGCCTAGTGGTTCTATGTAGGAGTTCAGCATCCTCACTTGGAAGTGGGAAGAGGTAAATATGGACGTTGTGATGGGTTTGCCTCGTACTCGTTGTCAGCATGATTTAATTTGGGTTATTGTAGACAGGATGACCAAATCAACCCATTTCTTGCCAGTTCATACTTCATATTTAGACGAGGACTATGCTAAGATGTATATTAGCGAGTTATTTAGGTTGCATGGAGTTCTATTGTCCATTATTTCAGATAGAGGTACTCACTTTACCTCTCACTTTTAGAAAGTTTTTCAGAGAGGTCTTGGTACCCAAGTTCACCTCAGTACAACCTTTCACCTTCAGTCGGATGGTCAGGCAGAGAGGAACATTCAGACCCTAGAGGACATGTTAAGAGCATGTGTCCTTGATTTTAAGGGTAGCTGGGATGATCACTTACCTTTGATTGAGTTCGCATATAATAACAGTTATCATGCCTGCATTCAGATGGCTCTGTTTGAAGATCTTTATGGGATGAGGTTTAGATCTCTAATTAGTTGGTTTGAGGTGGGTGAGACCGCTTTGGTAGGGCCTGATTCGGAGTTTGATGCTTTAGAAAAAGTCTAGTTGATCAGGGAGAGGCTTAAAACAGCCCAAAGTCGACAGAAATCCTATGCAGATGTGAGAAGGAGAGACCTTCAGTTTGAGATTGATGACTTAGTTTACTTTAAAATCTCTCCCATGAAGGGAGTAAATAGGTTTGGTAAGAAGGGGAAGCTTAGTCCCCGGTATGTTAGCTCTTACAGAATTTTGAGCCACTTCAGAAAGGTAGTCTATGAGCTTGAGTTGCCTGCAGACTTAGCATCAGTGCACCCAGTATCTCACGTCTCTTTTCTAAAGAAGTATATTGGTGACCCAGCAGTTGTAGTCCCCTTAGAAGGTGTATATGTTCAGAACAGTCTCTCTTACGAAGAAGTTTTGATCGAAATCCTTAATCGTCAGATTCGCAGACTTAGGAACAAAGAAATTCCCTTGGTCAAAGTTCTTTGGTGAAACCAATCTGTTGAGGGGGGCACTTGGGAAACAGAAGTAGATATGTGAACCAAGTACCCTTACCTTTCCAATGAAAACTCAAACTCAGCCTAAGGTAATGATTTTCTCCAGAATTGACTCTTTTCATTTTCAGTCCAGCTATATAATTAGTCTCACATCAGTTCATGCATTCACGAATCAATTTAGTCATGTAATCATGTTTCAGTTATGCATATTCAGTATGTAATCTCAGTTTCCTTAGTATTCTCAGCTTAATCAGCCTCATTCGAGGATGAATATTCCCAAGAGGGAGATATTATAAGACCTCATAAAATTCTAGCTTATTTTAGCTTACTATAGCATGTTAAAGAGGGTCCAAGACTCAGAAAATTTCACTAAGTATTGGGACTTATTTATTCTTAAAGCTCCCAAACTTTGACGATTTTATTTTTTACCATCCTCGTATTGGAACATTAATTTATAAGTTGATTCATGATCGGGATTGATGATAGTACATTTTGGATGAGTTTCAGAATTTTTGGATGAGCGTAAGGGCAAGTTTTGGAGTCCAAAATAGTAGATGCGTACGATTAGCATGCGACGCACGCTCTATTTCACCCCTGAGGGAGCATGCGATGTAGCATACGGCGCACACTCTATTCCAGTGCTCCAGAGCATGCGACGCACGCTCCATAGCATGCTCCCAAAATTTCCAACTTTTATTCATGTTTTCCAAGGGCATTTCAGTCCTTTTCCTTCACCTAACTGATCTAAAACACGGGATTTAGGGTCCACAAAACACAAGTTACTATTTTATTCTTAAAATTTCCCCCAATCAAAAGCATTCCCTTTCAAGACAAACCTTAGCTCTTCAATATTCAAGATCAATCCTCAAGAATTCGTCAAGAACTTTCTCAAATTCGCCAACTAAGGTATGCTAGGTGTTCAGTTTTGGGTCCCCTTCCACCCTTGAAGTCCAAGAACCTCTTTTTAAATTTAGGTTATGAGTTTCACATAATTTGAATTGTATTACACCGATGAATGTATTATTGTTTGAATATTCAAGTTAAGAATATATGAGTTTCAAGTAGAATAAACTAATGTGTATGTTGATTGATGTAAATCTCATGTCAAACCTTTAAATTGTGAAGTTAATATTGTAGTCATAGTATGTTAGTATGTTGCTCATTCCCATGTATAAGATTATACCTATCATGTGTTTGACAAAATGTCTAGATGAATGAGTTTTGAATAGTGACTACTTGTTTTGATTCTAAAGTTATAGTATGGTTCTATTGTCAATGTTATCGAGTCGTGGGGGTAATGAATACCTAAAATTTAGTTGTTTACTTAATTTTTTGTAGTTATAGAATGGTCCCAGTTGTATTATGAGCAGTAGTATTCGGTCAGTTAACATGGTCAGTATGAGTTTAGTCAAGCATAGCCCAGTCTAATGATCAGTGTCGGTTCAGTTGGGAGTAGGATTCAACACCGAGCGAACCTAGGGATGGGAGCATTCCTGCTAGGTTAGGGTGTGACCCTTAGTAAAATTCCCTGAGCTACAGAACTACATAGCCAAGATAGGTTGAAATGTCTTCCTTCTAGATTAGGGTTGACATACACATATATTCTGAGTCTTCCTGCCAGATTAGGGTTGACCCAACCATTATTAGTACCCGTGGCACGGTATTAATACCCTTCCAATTGGGATTATAGATTGGACCCCAATCAGTCCTTATTGGGGGCATGTCAGTTAGATAATAGCTCCCACAGTCTCAATTTCAGTATTCAGTACAGAACTCAGTCTAGTACTGCGTGATCACAACTTTCAGTTATTTAGTTATAGAATTCAGTACCCCAGTTCAGCCTACCTCAGATATATGATATATGTTTGGTCTTGCATGATTAGTACTTTTTTGTAGTCTCAGTTTCATATAAACTCTCATATGGTTACTCTATGTCATTCAGTTAATTATCATTGCATGCACATGAACCTCTGCATATTAGCCTAACCTCATCTAGAAGACCAGTACATTCAAATTACTGATCGCATACTAGTTTCTAGCGCTATGATGTTTAATGTCATACGTTCGAACGCACATGATCCTGATTGTACTTAGACAGATTATCCTATCAGCGACAACTATCATGGTGAGTCCTTGTCTATTGAGGGCATGGGTTTCATTCAGTTCTTATAGTATTTCAGTACTTTCTATATTATTAGATAGTTTTGGAGTTAGTTGGGGACTGTCCCATCAACTCTTTTATTTTGGTTATTTTCGAGGCTTTCAGACACTTTCAATCAGTTAGTTGATTTCAGTTGTTATCATTCTTCAGAAAGTTACATTCAGTATTATTTTCCACATTTAGAACCCTATTTCAGTTAATTCCGCATCAGTTCTTTATTACTATTATTCAATGCTCACAGCAGGTACCAAATCATGGGTTAGCTTGTAGCTCTTAGGGGTTGTAAGCATCGTGTGATGCCCAGAGTGTACTCTCGGGGCATTACATATGTTCACCTTCTTCAATGGCCCTTGAACTTCAACAACTTTTGGAGAGGGAGGAGTTGCAATTTTTTTTATTTTTAGATTGGAGAGTATTTGGCTAATTTTTTTTTCATCCTTATAACCTCCACTGTAGGAGTGTATGACTCCCTCACCTTCTTGAATGGTATGACACCCCTCTTAGATTTCAATTCCTCGGCAGTACCAGGATAGCCTCTAGTTTTTCAAGGATTTTATCCTATCTGTCCTTGCACACTTTGCATTTACAATGAGAACATGAGGGTGAAGAGGGGTGAGAGGGACCACTGTATGGGTGAGAGGGACCGATATAAGGGGTTATTTCAAATATATTTATTTTTCTTAAGCATCAATATTTTCATCATCACGACTGTTAGCTATATCAGCATCAGCATCAACACCGCATCATCCGAAGGGTTAAAGAGATCAGCCTCCTTAATTCTTGTGCTGCTATTTGTAGCCAACCACCTAAGGACACTTGGATTAGAAACCTCATCCAGGTAAACCTTGACCTGCTTTCGGAGGGAGCGAATGGCTTCAAATGCCTAAGCCTAAAATATGTAAAAAGAAAGCAAGAAAAAAAAAGTGAGAATAATTATTCAATATAAATTAATGGATGAGTAAAAAAATAGTGATTAAATTTACTATGAAATCCCAAGGAAAGTCTTATAATGTGATCATCTTTGGAGATATCTTTGTAGTTGTCATATCCCTAGGGATAATCATTAAATTTCTCAAAATCCTCAGCAAGCGCCAACAAGTCATCTTCTATGACTTTGTTGACGTCTCTTGCCAATATAACGGAATGGGCAAACCAAACAAAGCACAATTTCTCCCTGTACTACTTTGGTATGGTTTTATCTATGAGATCTTCTATCAAATTCACCGTTTTGTAGCTACGTCCAGTAATTTCCAACAACCCATCTATTTTTTCCTTGCGTTTGTTGGTTTTGGTGGGTGATTGCTTGGTCAATGCCTTTTCTTTATTTGATGGTGGTGCTTTGGCTGTTCTGCTTACCTTGGACCTTTTGCGGGTTGTTTCCTTGATGAAAGGTTCTGTTGAAGATCGCATCTCAAGCCTGTTACTATGGAAAACTCTTTCATGCAAAAAAAACCGGCATGCCACAGTAGTTGATCAAGAATTCATCCATCTTTTTCCCCTCTCCGTCGAAACTTTATCAACCCCCACGTACTTGATCTTGCGCTTGAGAAGACCATATATTATGCTCATTTGGAAACGGGCAGTGTGGTCCTCAGGAAGCTCAAGAAAGCATCCAAAGAATCTCTTCTTAAAAAGTCCATCTATGTTTTCATTCTTTATAATATTCCTAAATTCATCAAAAGGTTTCCCCAACTGACATTTAATTACAAGATCACCAGATAGTTTTGTAGGGTCATCTATCGACATCGCAACTTGAAACCTGTCAATACTAATAGTTTTGAAAGGATCATACTGGGATTTCAATCTTAATTCACACCCCATTGGTGATGCATTATCATTATCTTGATCATCATCCTCTTTCTCACTTTCTACTTCCTCATCTTCTTGTTTATAACCATGGTGATTATCATCCTCTTTCTCACTTTCTACTTCTTCCTCTTCTTGTTTATCTTCTTCTTCCTCTTCATTTTTATTTCCCTCACCAACCTCTACATGCACTTTTCTACCTCCTTTTACATAACTTTCCTCAGTTTCATTTTTCCCTAACTGAGATTGTTCAGAAAATTTCTCCGAATCCATCTGTACTCTAACCTTTTTTGTTGGGTGGTCATAAGTTGATGCACTTTCAGTTTCTTTTCTTTTGGGAGACATCTTTTAACTACAAACAACAGAAAAACAAAAAATTATATTACATTAGATATCTGCATAATTTAAAAAAAAGGTAAGACAAATTTCAAAAAAGTATTCCAACGAATAACCCATCAGTTGGAACAGATGGGGAATCTATTTGAATACCTATTTAATATCCTCCAACAGATGTTCCACCTGTTGTAATAGATAGACCACCAAGACCACCACCAATGCCACCAATACCAACACCACCACCAATGTCACCAATACCAACACCAACACCAAGACAACTAACACCACCACCAATGACACTAATACCCACACCAAGGCTACCAACACCGCCACCACCACCACTAATGCCATCAATACCACCACAAAGACCACCGACACTACCACCAAGACCACCAATACCGGCACCACCAATAACACCACAAACACCATCCAATAATACCCCGACAATCAATGAAACAGAGCGACAAAAACTAGGGTTTTCTTGGGTTCTTCCTACATTTTTATCATCAAAACTCAAAATTGTTAACCCATTCTCAAGGATAATACAACTAAAAGTCTTCTTTTTCATTATTAACAAAAAATCCCTAATTTTTAGAATAAAGAACAAATGTAGAACTCTTCTCGAACTCTGTTACTTGCAAAGATACAGAAAACAACGGATAAAAGTGAGAATAAAGTCGAAAATAACAACTATGTGCTCGGAAATGGGAAGAAAATTGATCTGTTTTGAAGGGTTGAGCAATATGTTGAGTAGTTGTTGTCTGTTTTATTGAGAGAGAGAAAAAGAGCGAGAACTCGAGATTTGAAATGATGAAATATTTTTCCCGCAAATGGATGATTTGTATGGGTTGATTTGTATTTTTAGAAAAGAATGACAAGTTTTGAAATTATTAATTTGATCCGAATAGATCTTAATTATTTTTTAAAATTTTAAAAGATATAATTTTTAACTGTCTCATCATAATAAAATGTATTAAGTTCAACTAGAACACTGATGAATTTTAGGTATTAGCTTAATAATAGGTTAATAAGAATCGTTTCAACTTAGAGTGATCGATCGACAACTAGGATCGGGAGAAATGCAATACCAATATCATACAATTACAAAGACTCAATTGAAGTGTTAGTTGACTCTATCATCTCATCCCTAGTTCTAGATAAATCAATTTAGGTATTAACTTAATAATAATTTAATATGAATTGTTTTAACTCAGAGTGATTGATCAACGACTCAGGTCAGGAGGAACGCAATACCAACCTTATGCAATTGCAAAGACTCAATTAAAGTTGTAGTTGACCCTATCAACTCATACCTAGTTCTAGATAAATCAATTTAAGTATTAGCTTAATAATAATCTAATATGAATCATTTTAACTCAGAGTGATCGATCGATGACTCGGGTCGGGAAGAATGCAATACCAATATCATGCAATTGGAAAGACACAATTGAAGTTGTAGTTGACCCTACCAACTCATTCCTAGTTCTAGATAAATTAATTTAGGTATTAGCTTAATAATAAGTTAATACGAATCACTTCAACTCAGAGTGATCGATCGACGACTGAGTTCGGGAGGAACGCAATACCAATATCATGCAATTACAAAGACTCAATTGAAGTTGTAGTTGACTCTATCAACTCATCCCTAGTTCTAGCTAAATTAATTTAGGTATTATCTTAATAATAGGTTAATAAGAATGGTTTCAACTCAGAGTGATCGATCGACGACTTGGGTCAAGACGAACGTTATACCAACATCATTCAATTGCAAAGACTCAATTAAAGTAGTAGTAGACCCTATCATATCATCCCTAGTTCTAGATAAATTAATTTAGGTATTATCTTAATAATAAGTTAAATAAATCGTTTCAACTCAGAGTGATCAATTGACGACTGAGGTCGGAAGGAACGCAATACCAACATCATGCAATTGCAAAGACTCAATTAAAGTTGTAATTGACCCTATCAACTCATCACTAGTTCTAGCTAAATAATTTTAGGTATTAGCTTAATAATAAGTTAATAAGAATCGTTTGAACTCAGAGTGATCGATCGAAGACTCGGGTCCAGAGGAACGCAATACCAATATCATGCAATTGTAAAGACTCAATTAAAGTTGTAGTTGACGCTATCAACCCATCCCTAGTTCTAGCTAAATCAATTATATTGAAATCTTTTGCAACAGACGACTGAGTTGTTGGAAATTTTCAAACAGATATTGAAATCTGTTGCAACAGATTGCCTATCTGTTTTAATTATCAAATAGACATTTGCAGTTGTTGTGATAGATGACTGAGCTGTTAGAAGTTTTTAAACAGATGTTGATATCTGTTGCAACAGATGACATATCTGTTTGAAAATCTTATTTTTAAATTTTAAAGCAATATTTTTCCGAAATAAAAAAAATAAATTCCTAAGGCGGTCAAATATATTTCTTGGATAACTCAAAAATCTCTTCCTTGAGTAGTCTTATCTTGTCTTTTCAATGTCACTCATCTCCTCGTGCCCCTCAAAGTTATTAATTAATATTAATAAATATTTAAACTCATCTCTAGAATTATCTCTTCTTCAGCCATAAATTTATTCATCTCTCTTCTTTTTTTTCTCTCCTCTTTAGGGTCATCACATCTGCCTCCTTTTTTCTCTCCTCTTTATCATGAGGATCCCTTCGGATCTCAATCGATCTATATCTTTTCTTGACTGAAATTGTTGTTTTGATCCCTTTGCTTTTAACATTGCGGGTATAGTTCACTATTGCTCTTTCATTCTAATCTTCTGCTTTGCAAGTTATGTAAATTAGTTATTTACATCTATTTTTTATTTAGTTACCCTTTACCCATATCCTACTTATTTAAAAAAATTGAAGGAAAGGTGACTTTTAAGCCTTATTGGCAGTATTATTTTTTTGTAAGTATTTTGTTTATTTCTTTATTGTTGATGTTGTTGGTTGGGTTGGTACTGTTGGAACGTGTGGTGTGGTGGTGTTGATGGTGTTAGAACAAATGGTGTTGTTTCTTTATTGTTGATGTTTTTGTTGATGTTGCAACAGACGGAGCAACTGTTAGAACAAATCAAACCACTAGCAAGGCTGGTATGATGTATTCCAATAAATTATACATCTGTTATAACAGACTCCACATTTGTTGCAACAGATGGTGAATCTGTTGTAATAGATGTGGAGTCTATTGCAATAGATAGGTAATGTTATTTTTGTTCTTTTCTTGTTTGACATCAATTGTTTTTCTCTTAGTTTTAGATATAAGGAAGTGAAAGTTGATCAACTTTTGCCCGACCAACACCAAAGGCTACAGTAAATAAGGGTTCAGAGAAATAAACTGCTTGCAGATGGAACCACTTCATATGAGGGAGGTATGTATTACTGATCATGTTATCATGAAAACACACATAGAGTACACTGATTTTATGAATATTGTTTTTTACCGATTAGGTATTGATCATTCAAACAAGATATCTGTAATTTTATAGTTAAGTTTGATAGGCCCAAATTAAAAAGGATGAGGGACCATGAATATGGTTCTGATACTCTGTTAAGATTTAATGATGGTTGTTGCTCATGTTTATATGTCAAGCTTTGTGAAGGGATCAAGTTTTAGTGGCATTGTAAAAAGAATCGATAGCGATTGGAATAACTTTTAAGGTGCATTGAACTCTGAGAGGGCCTTCGAAGCCTCCCACTGCTTCAACCAAGAATGAAAATCAATATAGTTATTGCCCTAGCCCAAATTTATATGGTTGGGTTACTCAGGGTTATGATTATACGCCAGAAGGTGCGGTAGGAGAATACCTGTGAGGGAAAAGGGGAGTTGATGAAAGACTATATCATCTGAGAGCTAATTAAAGTGGAAACATAGGATAGCAGAAAACTTCTAGCAAATCTGGTCGGTAAAATTAACTTAGAACACAAGAAATCTGAATCAAGTGCAAATATGAAAGTGTATTCAAAAATGAAAATTCATTTTTTGTCTCTCTCAAAAAAAAATAGTGCAGCTGGGCACTTTGCTAGGGAGCTGCGACTAGCTAGTGTGGTCGGAATGATCACCTACATAGATAATAGCAGAACACCAAAAAAATATCTTTATGGGCACCGAGGGTTGTAATAATGTACAATAAGTCAAGAAAATTTATGCCAAGAACAACTGAAGTTAAGATAAGGAATCTAAGAGAAGGCAGAAATTTTAAATTGCATCACATGCCTTGTTGTTTGTTGTTCCGATTAGGTCCACTGCTATTGACCCGATTGGAACCACAAACAAGATTGAAACACAGATTGAGTATTATTACTTCCTTAGCAATATGGATAGAATTGATTGTGTTTTCTTGCCTTAGCATGTTTTTAACATATCTTGGAGAAGATCAGAGGCTTGCTGTAGTATGTGAATCCTGATAATTTTCAAGCATGCCTCCAGTTTGCAGATTTGGTCTTTAAGCTTGTCATTGTCGTCTTTGAGGTTAGTGTAGAGTTCTTGGTATTTTGTGAGCTCATCGATAAGGAACACTTTCTTCAGAGTTGTGGCATTGTAAAAGGCCTTCAGAAGGCTTCCAGAACACTTTCTTCAAAATAATTAAATGATATATGGAGGGTCGCTACATTTGTTTTAGGTCAACCTGTTGTTGCACACTCAAGCAGTGGTCCCAATAGTTGAACAACTCACTTTCTCATTGAAAAACACTTGAGAAAGTAAGTTATTCAACTGTTGGGACCACTGCTTGAGTGTGCATCAACACGTTGACCTAAAACAAACATAGCGACCCTCAATATATCATTTAAGCCTTTTGAAGAAAGTGCTCTGGAAGTCTTCTGAAGTCCGTTTACGATTCCACAACTTTGAAGAAACTGTTACTCATCGACAAGCTCACAAAAGACCAAGAACTCTATACTAACCTCAAAGACAGCAATAACAAACTTGAAGACCAATTCAGCAAGCTGGAGGCAATCTTGAAAATTATCAGGATTCACATACTACAGCAAGCCTCTGATCTTCTCGAAGATATGTTGAAAGCATTCTAAGGTAATAAAACACAATCAATTATATCCATATTGCTAAGAAAGTAATGATACTCAATCTTACTTTCAATTTTGTTTGTGGTTCCAATCAGGTCAATAGCAGTGGACCTAATCGGAACCACAAACAACAAGGCATGGGATGTAATTTAAAATTGCCGCATTTGCTTAGATTTCTTATTTTAACTTCAGTTGTTCTTGACACAAGTTTTCTTGACTTACTGTACATCATTTCAACCTTCAGTGCCCGCAAAGCTGCTTTCTTGGTGTTCTATTATTTTCTCTGTAGGTGATCATTCCGACCACTCTACCTAGTCTCCCTCCCTAGAAAAGTGCCCATCTGCACTATTTTTCTTTGAGAGAGACAACAGATGTTGTTTCAGATTTCTTATGTTCTAATTCAATTTCATCGGACAGATTTGCTAGAAGTTTCTAGCTACCCTTTGTTTTCTATTAAATTAACTCTCAGATGATATAGTCTTTCATCAACTCTTTTTTCCCTCGCAGGTATTCCCCTACGGCTCCTTTTGGCAAATAATCATCTTCTCGAACAACCCATCCATATAAATTTGTTCTAGGGGAATTTGTATTGATTTTTCGTTCTTCTTTGATGCAGTGCGAGGCTTTGAAGGCCTTCTCAGAGTCTAATGCACACTTAAAGTCAAGTCAAATCACTATTGGATCTCTATACTGACACTAAATATTGATCCATTCTCAAAACTTAACAGGCATAAACATGAGCAACAGCTGTCATTAATTCATAACAGGGTATCAACACCATCTTCATGGGCCCCTCAGCTTTATCAATTCGAACCTATCAAACTAAATTGTACAATGTAGGATCTTGTTTGAATGATCAATGCCTAATCGGTTAAAAACTGCATTCACAAAATTATTGTACTTTATGTGTGTTGTCCCGATGACTTTATCAGTAATACATAACTCCCACACATGAAAGTGGATCCATCCATCTACACGTACCTTATTATTCCTAGCCCATTTATGGCTTAATTTGAATAAACAGATGACTAACTTGTTGCAACAGATGACACATCTGTTAAAATTATCAAACAATTATAGACATTTATTACGACAAATGATCAATTTGTTACAATATATGACTTATCTGTTGGAAAAATCAAACAGATATATCCATCTGTTGCAATAGATTGTCAATATGGTGTAAATTATCAAACAGATAAAATATATTTTGCAATAGATTACCCATCTGTTAGATTTATTTTAAAGTAATTTTCTTTTCTTTTCGAAATTCAATAAAGATAAAATGTTGTATTTAGATCTATTTTTTTAATTTACATATTCGAAAAGTCACCAGTTTTATTTAATTAAGAGATGTAATTATTAAAAAAGAGGTGAACAGTCGTGGATTTTTGACTAACTCATTCCAATTCAATTCTTTATAAATAGGTCCCTCCTTACTCGTTTATTCTACTCCACTTCTAGATATGGCTGATCCAGATTTGTACAGGGTGATTCATCTTGAGTCCTTATGGGAACTTGAGAGGCAGATTCATGAACTCCGGAGAGAGTTGGGTGACTTCAGAGAAAGGCTGAGGAGGGCCCTGCTGCTGCCGGATGACGATTGACCCGGTTGATAGTAATACTACTACTAATAATAATAATAATGATAATAATAATAATAGTGGTAATAATAATTAGGTTATGTTTTTTCTTTTAGCGTATGTATTTTCTTTTTTTATATTGGATCTACCTAAGGGTATATTTTTTTACTGTATATATTTGTATATAATGGATTCAAAAATCTATCTTTGGTCGACTTTGAATTCTTAATTCTTATTTGAAATTTAATTTTCATTCTATCTATTCCTTATTCTCAACATATCGACGGTTGGAGGAAGGGATTGAGCGTTTGTGGCAATGAATGGACTATATATTGCAAATGATGGTTAATCTGTTGCGACAGATAGATCATATGTTGCAATAGACGATTATTAATAAAAAAAATGGGCTATTGTTATTGAAAGGGTGAAAAGTCATGACTTTTCGATGATTTAATATGAAAAATGATTCATAAATAAATAATAAGGAAATAAATGATAAACACAATTTATAACCATAAAAGAACAGTTATTTAATTTTAATAACTGATCGTGACTTTCACCATTTTTATTTTTAAATCTATTTTTTAATTAATTTATTTATTTATTATATAATTAAAAAGTCATGACATTGGATTAATCAAGGTATATGATGATTGTTAAAAAAGGGTGAACAGTCGTGACTTTTTGCCTAACTCATTCAAAACAGCTGATGAATCAAATTCTCCATTTATTGCGACTGATGAATCAGTTGTTAGAAGAAATCAAAAAAGCTCCTTCAACAGATGGTTGATTTGTTGTAACAGATGGTACATCTGTTGCCATAGATATACAATCTGTTGCCACAACTCAATAAAAATGGTTATTATTTTATTAAAAGAAATGGCTATTGAAAAGGTGAGAAGTCTTCGATTATTTAATTGAGAAAAAGGTTATTTAAATTTAAGAACTTATTAATAATAATAAGCTGAAAAGTCATGACTTGTCACAATAATAAAAAAATCACCATCTTTATTTAATTAAGTCATTTCTTTTCACAGAAAATAATAAGGAAATAAATGATAAACACAATTTATAACTGTAAAAAAATAGTTATTTAATTTAAATAATTGATGTTAATATTAAATAGGTTACAAGTAGTGACTTTTCATCATTTTTGTTTTTAAATCTGTTTTTTTAATTTATATAATAAAAGAGTCACCAATTTGGATTAATGAAAGTATATGATATGATGATTATTAAAAAATATAGACTATATATTTCAACAAATTGATTATATGTTGCAACAGATAGATTATCTGATGCAACAAATGGTTGATTTGTTGCAATAAATGGTATATCTATTATCATAGATGGGTTATCTGATGCAACAGATATACAATTTGTTGTCACAACTAAAAGAAATGATTATTGAAAAGGTGAGAAGTATTCGATTATTTAATTGAGAAAAAGGTTATTTAAATTTAAGAACTAATTAATAATAATAAGTTGAAAAGTCATAACTTTTCACAATAATCAAAAAGTCACCAGTTTGAATGTAATTAATAAATGGAGGTGAACAGTCGCGGCTTTTTGCCTAACTCATTCAAATTCATCCATCTATAAATAGATCCCTCCTTACTCATTCATTCTACTACACTCTATTTATTTCTTGCATCTTGTCTTTCATATTATACTTTCAACCACTTTCTCTTTAAAGATCAGATACCAGATACCTTTTCTCTATCTCAGGTAAGTTTTTTTCTTGCTTTTTGTGTAAATATACCCATTTGGTAGTATACGTTGTATTACATTCGGACTCTTTTCTTTACTTGTGTTTTTACTTTTTTTGTAAATTCATGCGTGTTCTATATATGGATGATCCTATTTGGGACGTTGCTTTTCTACAAGACGCCATGCGGGAACTTCGGAGGTAGGTTCATGACCTGTAGTGGCAGTTGGGCACCGTGAGATCGAGGATGCTCCGAGAGATTCGCAGGCTGGGGAAGGCCCTGTTGTTGTCGGTTGACGATTGGTCGGCTGGCAATAATAATAATGATAATGATAATACTAATAATAATAATAATAATAATAATAATAAGTAGGTTATGTTTTTTCTTTTAGCATGTGTATTTTTATTTATATTCCAACTACCTACCTAATGTATTTTATTTTTGTTTAATGAAAAATTTATGTTTATGTCTATTTTTTCTTCTCAACAAACATGTCGACAATTGGACGTAAGGAACAATTTTGAATCCAGTAGCAATAGTAAGAGTTTTGAAACATATTGGTTATCTGTTGGGTTTGTGGCAGGAGTTGTTTTATGTTGTTCCAAACAGATTACTCATCTGTTGCAATAGATAACTAGTCTGTTGCAACAGAAAATTCGCCTGATGCTACAGATAACTAGTCTGTTGCAACAGAAAACTAGCCTAATGCAACAGATAACTAGTCTGTTGCAACAGAAACTTGCCTGATACAACAGATAACTAGTTTGTTGCAACAAAAAACTCGTCTAATGCAACATATAACTAGTTTGTTGGAATATATAACTAGTCTGTTGCAACAGATGAACAATCTGTTCGATTTATGTTATGGGAACTATATAGAACTCGTTCATGAATCCAACATATGAGTCTTCTGATGTAACAAATTAATCATCTGTCGCAACAAATGAGTGATATTTTTAAACAGATGGCTCTTATGTTGGATTCGTGAATGGGTTCTATCCATTGTTAAAAAATAGCAGTAACAGTGTATCCAGATGACAAATTCAACTAAAAATTATAATTTTACTTACCAAAGTCACCTATGAAGTAATGCCAAAGTGATGTACGAAATAAAATTTGACCTAAAAATTTATTCAAGTAGCAGCAGTAGCGGTAAAAGCAACAACAATAGTTGACAAGAAGAACATGAAGTGGATAATGAAGTAGAAGATGATGATAATGAAGTTGAAGATGATGATAATAAATCAGAGGATGATGAATAAAGCAGCAGCAACAATGAATAACAAAAATCGTGAATAGAGAGAAAACAACAACGGATGAGAAGAGAGAGAAACGCGTCTTTTTTTCCTTCATTTGTTGTTATATTAACTAACATTTAGATCAAAGTATAAATTTAAAAACTTGTGGGTTATTTTCAAACTTTCCCAACTTTCCTAATACATAATAAAGTAATTGTCACCTCCACTCAATTATTAAGACTTGAGTCACCTGCACCTCATTTTCTAACTCTTTTGTCACTTTTAGCTAAATGGCTCAAGTTAGTCAAGGATCTATTGAAAACAGACTCTCTACCCTATAAAGTTAGTGATAAGGTATGTATTTTATCCTTCACACACTACACATATGAGATTATATTGAAAATTATCTTGAGATTGAAGACATAACTATTAAATCATAATTTTTGTAAGTTTATCACAATTTTGTTTTTCTTTCGTGATTTTTCAAACAGTAATGGTAATATCATGTTCAATATCTGTATCAACAACACGAGTTTTGATTATGATAAAGCAAAATAAAGGTACCTACACTAACAGTTTCATTTATAAAGAGAGATTATGTGAGATGTTTTGGTCATGACAAAGCAATCAATAATTTAGTTTATGAAAAGATATATTGCAACATTTATCGAGTTATGAATTAACATTTTTATTCATCGTTTAAATGAATCTTGCATTTATTTTAATGTCAATTGATATTTATTTTCATATAATTCATCGTCTTTGTACAGTATTTATTCGTATCATTTAAATAGATATAACATTTATGTTAAGGTCAATTTATATTTATAATTTTATTTTATATAAATAATTTTATTGATTGACGCGAGACACACACACAGAATACGTGGATCAGACTTTACAATTTTTGTCTTCAAAATCCATGATTAGATACAAAAAAAAAAAAAAAGTTTTTATAAATTTTACTCTTTTCTTCCCAATTTCTATGAAGTCTTTTAAATAGATACACAGTTTTAAAATGTAGGAAGAATTTTATGATTTATGATTTAAATTAAATTATATGTTTTCAGTAGTTCTAAATCATCTCATTAGGAGTGAAATAGACTTTTTTTTTAGTTATTGTTGCTAAATATATAAATGTGTGACTCTTTTGGTATTTAGTAAAAAGAAAAGTGTGACGACAATTGGAATACTAGGAATAAAACATTATAGGTCATACTATAATTTTATAAAAGAAATAGGAAAGTGAAGTTCCGAGTATGATGATGAAAATAGTATACGTGCACAGATTGTTTCAAAAAAATACATTTTACATAGGGTAAAAATATATAACATGTATATATTTGAATTAACCGTCAATACATTAATAACTTATTTTCTATGCACGTACCAAACATTGTATGAGTTATACATGATTTAAATACATGAATAACTTTGTTCTTATCAGCAACAAAACAACCCCTAACATGTTAAGGATTTATAATCTTCTAAATTATCCTCATTTTTGGGAAAAATATAGAATCCTGGAAATAAAAATAGTTTTTTGTAAAAACAAAGTGCTTTTAGAAAGAAATAAGTGTAATGACTAAATTTCTCTTTAACTAACTACATTTTTTATCTTCAAAATTTTATGTTATCTTTTTAAAATTTTATGCTTAATTAAATAACCTCCACACAATAATTTATTTCATATACGTTTATTCTTAATTAACGCTTGATACACGCGCAACGCACGTTCCTTAAACTAATATATATATATTACTACTATATATAAGTGTTAATTAGCTGAAAGCTCAAACAGGCAGCTGGCGGTTGTCATGCCTACTTCTAGTTGTCTGCTTGCTTAGTGATCTTACTATGTCACCCCTAATTAATTATCATATGTCATTTACGTATTAAAATTAATAATATTTAATAAAAATAAAATAGACATTTATGACATATCTACTTCAGCTGCTTCAACCGTAATTTTACTATATCATCCTTAATTAATTATTATAAGTCATCTAAGTATTAAGAAACTAATAATATTTAATAAAAAGGGTAAAATAGGCATAAAATGATAAATTAACTCTTGACGTTTTAAATTAATTTGAAACGTATTAATTTTATCAATTTTGTTATATCACTTCTAATTAGTTATTATGAGTCATTTAAGACATGTCTACTCCGCTACTTCAATCGTGATATTTGGTTGACTCTCGAAATTATATTTGTGTGGCTTAAATTGGAAGAGAAGAAAAAATATTATAAATCACAATAATTAAAAACTTAAATTATTTTTAAAATATAATTGATTATCAATGCCATCAAAGTTTGAACAAGGAGAGTATAATAAATTACAACAGCTAACAGGTTAAAATAGTAAATTACAATGCCAAAAAGTATAACAAATTACAATAGCTAACAACTTAAAAAGTCTAAAAATATATTTAAAATATAATTGATTATCTTAATTTTAACTTAATTATTTTAGTTTTAGTTTTAAGTTGTTATGTATTTGAAAAATGTGTAAAAAATATTATAAATTATAATAATTAAAAATTTATTTTAATAAATTGGAATAGAGGGATATTACTTGAAAATTATGTAGAAAGTCATATAAATCATAATATAATTAACAACTTAAAATATCTAAAATTATATAACAAATTTGATTGACTTTCTCAAATATTCCATCAGTGTCACATAAATTGGGACAAAAAGAGTAGCATATAGTATCTGAAAATTATGTAAAAGTACTATAAATCAATAACTAATAACGTAAATTTTTAAAAATATACAAAAAAATTATTGACTTTTCAAATTTTATCATACCACATAAATTGAGATAAAAAAAAAAGTAACATTTATTAGATCTGTGTTGGCATGGGCTTCGATATCTATAGTGTGTGTGTATGTGCGTGCATATGTATTACATATTACTATCTATATAAGAGGGAGTTTCAGCAGCTTGCCGTCGTCCTGCTTGCCGACGGTTAAGCTGCTTGTTCCGTAATTTTTCTATACTATCTTTAATTAATTATTATATGTTATTTATGTATTAAAAAATTAATACAATATTTAATAAAAAATAATATAAACACTATGATATGTCTGCTTCAGTTGCTTCAACTGTAATTTTACTATATTGCCCCTAGTAATTATTATAAGTCATCTAATTATTAAAAAATTAATATTAAAAAGTTATTAGAAGGTTATTTCAGTATTAAAAAATTAATAATATTTAATATTAAATTAACTTGATGTCTTATATGAGGCCTACTTAAATTTTTTCATAGTAATCTTGTTATATCATTTTTAATTAGTTATTATAAGTCATTTAAGACATATTTGTTTCGGTGCTTCAATCGTGATTTTACTATATCACTCCTAATTAATTATTATGACAATTTAAGCATTGTATCATTTAAACTGGAATAGAAAAAATATCATAAATTAGAATAACTAAAATAATAAATTATTTAAAAATATATAATTGACTATCAGTGCCCCAAAATTTTGGACAAACATAGTAACATATATTATTTGAAAATTACATAAAAAGTATTATAAATTACAATAGTTCATAGCTTAAAATATCTAAAGTAACATATATTATTTGAAAATTACACAAAAAATATTATAAATTATAATATTTAATAGCTCAAAATATCTAAAAAGAAATAATTTGTTATATATTCAAAGAAACACACAAACACACACATACACATATATATATCACAATAATTAACAACTTAAAAATTTTAAAAGATATACTATATTTGGTTGACTGTTGAAATTATATCAGTGTCACTTAAATTTGAATAATAAAAAATATAATTGACTATCAGTGCCACAAAAGTTTGAACAAGGAGAGTTTCTCATGTATTATTTGAAAATTACATAAAAAGTATTATAATTACAATATAGTTAACAACTAAGAATATTTTTACAAAAATTAATTTGTTATATATTTCTAAAAAAAAGTAATATAAATCACAATAATTAACGATTTAAATTTTTTTAAATATATAAAATATTTGGTTAATGCTCAAAATTATATCAATGTCATTTAAATTGAGATTAAAAAGAAGTATTATAAATCTCAATAAAAATTTAAATTAGTTTTAAAATATAATTGACTATCAATGTCACAAAAATTTTAACGAGGAGAGTAACATGTATAATTTTAAAATTACATAAAAATACTATAAATTACGACAATTAGCAACTTAAAATATCTAAAATATGTTAAAAATATAATTTTCTAAATTCCATTTGTGACACATAAATTGAGATAAAAAAATAACATATATTGGGCTCGTGCTCGCACGGCCTTCGACATCTAGTATATATATATATATATATATATATATATATATATATATATATATATATATATATATATATATATATATATATATATATGAAGAAGTCACGCCCTGTAATAAAAGATAAAAACAATGGTATTCTGTAGCTAGAGGTGAAATTTTGATGTCAAATGTTTTTTCTTTTTTTCTATCTTCGTTTTTTTTGTGAGTGTTTGAATGAGTTAAGAATTGTTTTTACATCTACGAGGAAATGTATATGTTTTATTCTTTTGCAAACAAATTATGTTCTTAAAAGGAAAAATTACTCCTTATTAAATAAAGAATTGTTTTTGGGGAAACAATATATATATATATATATATATATATATATATATATAATTTATAATCTATAAATATCAAAGAATTAATTAATAATGACTTATATAGATTTATTCATATATTAATTGAACAAGATAATAATCTTACAAAGAAAAAACAACTTATTCATACTAATAACTCAGATAGAAAAAAATCAATCCAAGTAAAAGTTAAAAGAAAAGAAATTTAGCTCCCACATTAAAATTAATTTGACTATGTTGCATACAAGAACAACAGATTATAAATATAAATGCAACAAGACAATTGAAATCAAAATCAAAATAAGAGGAAAAAGTGAAGTAGAATAAGTTTCTTGTAAATTTTAATTCAAAATATTGTTAAAAGTGTGAAGACCATTAGAAAAGTGATTTGAACTTTTTGCCCTTCATTAAAACACTTTACAATAGACAAAATCATTTTTTCACTTTTTTTCTACAATTATTATTTAATTATATATATAATTTTGAATCCTAAAATATATGGGTTAGGACTTTAAACTATGGTAATGGATTAGGACTTTAAAATATGGTAAGTTTTTTTCTTAAATTAGGACTCGTATTTGTTTTATAATTTATATAGGTTTAATTTAAACATATTTTTTTATTAATATATATTGTCCCATCCCATGCTTGTATTTTATGTTTTCTTCAACCATTGTAATTGTCATCCTCCGGGTTAGTCAAGTGTATCATGTATAAGATGAAATAATTTTAACAAGTCACATTAAGCTACACACTAAACTAAATTAAACTAAGCAATTTAAGTTGGCATAGCAAGTAATATTGTGTTTAAATTAACAATGAAAAAGGGAGAGATGATATAACGATCAAAAACCTGGAAATAAAATTGTTGAAACTGTGATGAGACGAAAAAACAATGAAAGATGACAGTTGTTTATAATGATAAACAATGGAAAAAGCTCTCGCAGTTGTTTATAACAATGAACAATGAAAAAAGCTCAAGCGTTTATATAGAAGACTGAAAAAGTCGTATGATTTTTGGTCGAAAAAAAACAAGTAGAAATCAAACAGGATTAAAAAAACTATAGCTAAATTTGGAAAGGATTTAATTGTAAACCAAGTAGGAACAAAATAGGAGGAAGGCAAAAAAAAAATGTTTATAATGATGAACAATGGAAAAAGCTCTCGTGGATGAATGTCGGTTGACTTTGAAGAATTTTTTGAGTAAAGGTTAGGGTTAATTGTATTGTTTTGATATCTTTATTATCTTATTATTTTATTTTAATTTATAGATGCTAGATGAATGTGGGTCGACTTTGAAATTTTTTTTTAGATAAAGGTTAGGTTTACGCACTTCGCGCGTGTACCTCACTATAATGAGTTTAAACGTTACACTAAATATGATATTTGCTTAAATAATAAAAGAATTTATTTAATTAGTTATATAGTAATTGTAAATATCTAAGATACAAATGAGGTAGGTAAAAAATACATTGATAACTCCTCAAATTATGGTTGGTGTCTTAGAAAGGAAATGTCACGACCCAAAAATGAGGGTCATGATGGCGTTTGTTGCGGCGTACCTTGACAAGTAAACCTATCACCCGAACTGATGCGAATAGAGAAAAAGACAGAAATACCCCAAGGTAAGGCTTCTAGAATGAAGCCGAACCATATAAATAATCATAACAATGCGGAAAGAACTTATCCAGAATACCAATCATGCCCAAAACCAGGTGTCAATAGTGTAAGAACTACTAATACAATCTAAGAGTCAAATACATCGAAAAAATAACCATAAAGGAATAATAATTGTCTCCGAATACTAATAAAGACATAACTAGTATAGAAAGATAGAGATGAATTTCGGACGCATGAATGTCCAACCGCTACCTTGGAAGCTCCAACAATCGTCCGAATCAAGTAAGCTGAGGCGCACTCGAGCTAGGACCTGCACCGAAAGGGCGCAGTAGGCATGAGTACGGTCAACTTGTACTCAGTAGGTATCATAGGCCGACCAAGAAAAGTGGTAAATAAAGCATACAAAATATACACTAAGGGCACATAACCTGCAATCAGAAAATGTCCCACAACGGTAGCCCACACCGCTTGCACTAACAGTTCTAGTATATCTCACATATATTACAAAAACACACTAAGATACGAAACACAAGTCTACATTATGTCACATATAATAGAACAAGAGAGAACATGTAGATACAAGATCATCAAATACAAGTAAATAAAAGTAAGACAAACACATAGATGACAAGTCAATAAGGCAATACAACACAATATAAACACAATAAAGTAAGTGCAATGTATATTATAATGATGATGATGATAATGATGCATGAGGTTGTTGCACAACCTCCGGAATCGTCGCACAATCCCCGTATACACCTATGGAGCTAAAGATTCCCGACGTAGGACCCATTGGGGGTTCGTCAACCCATATACAATCCACATATCTCATATCTCCTTTCTGGCATATCCCTCGAAAAGGGTTTTATAAGGTGTTACAATATTTTAAAAAGGTGTTGCCAGTATTTCTCAGATATTGCCACGGTGGTACCAATGTTTCATGAATGAGTATGATATGAAGATGTAATGCTCACAACCAATCACAATAAGTATTTCCACAATCAACCACAGGTTATATTTCCACAACCAACCACAACGGTACATTTCCACAACCACATGAGCCAATATCCACTCGTTATTTTTATTTCATCCATGAATTTCCATATGTCTCATATGCTAATAAAGTATGAATATAATCATAATACGCCAATGGTATCACATTAAACAATACAACACAATTACTCACATGTATTCAAGACTATCAATGTCATATAGGACCCCACACGGTCAAACATATCACATAATATTTCAATTTTGACAATTACATCACATATAGGCCCCGACACAGGCACAACACGTAGATAACTATTTTTCATGATTAGTTCCCACCCTTAACATGAATTTTACACCATCATTTGCTACCCAGCCCAGTCTGAAGAGTTAAGTCATAACCTACCTCGAAAGTCAAAATCGGTCTGCTACACTTAAACCCGCAACCTTACCTTTTAAGAACAATCCCTAACTTCACTAGAAACATCAAATATGAAATCTACACGTCAAAATGAAACCAATGACACCCATATTGACTACTTTTGGTTCAGGGTCAAAACGGACCCCCAAAATGAGTTTCCGAAAAAGAAGAGCAAAATTGGAACTTTACTTCAAAAACATGTTCCCCATATTTTTAGGAACCTTCAGCTGAAAATCTAAGTTAAATCGAGTCAAAAACGAAGTTTAAATCGAAGAAAAATCATTTTTGAGCTTTACCAGGTATAATATTTGAAATACAGATGAAAATTCAGAATCAGAGTTGTTTAGAAGGTTAAATTGATGAAAAACTAGTAATTATAAGATAAAAGTATTATTCAAGTGAAAATGAGTGAAATTTGGGTTTAAAATCATACCCTAAGATTTTGGGAGTTTTGAGAAATTAATGAAGAAATTACTAAGAAAATGGTGAATTCTTACTTTAAATCCGTAATATAATCAAGAAATAGGTGTTAATCTAGCTTCCCAAGCTCCCACAAACTTCACTTTTAAGCTCCCAAAATATTTAGGGTTTTAACTCTCAAGAGGCAAGATGAAAAAAGAGCAAAATGGGTCAAAAAGGGTGAAAAATCTGCTATATATATTGCAGATTTTTCTGCAATAACTGTGCAGTCTTTTTTTTCTAAGTCGAAATGAATTTTGACGGGGTGCTCGAGATTCGTTCGGAATCTGATTTATGCAAACGAACTATGCAACCACACTAAATTCGACGTTCCGTACGCGATGGCGCTACCAGATTTTCCATAAAAATTCGTTTTCACAAAATTGACCTCCAAAACTCAAAATCACAATTTTCCAAACCGAGGGTCAAAATGAGATTTAAAAGCTATAAAATCATACCAAACATGCTAAGACACTAAAATTGACATTTCGGATCTGCTGACGAAGTCGGATTTTCTATCCGAGGCCATTTCGATTAAATGTGGGTCCCACACCCATATTTCCAATTTTTCATTTTTT
The DNA here is from genome assembly GCA_030864215.1 of Capsicum pubescens. Classification (NCBI taxonomy): domain Eukaryota; kingdom Viridiplantae; phylum Streptophyta; class Magnoliopsida; order Solanales; family Solanaceae; genus Capsicum; species Capsicum pubescens. The sequence goes on from CM061542.1 coordinate 212,436,541, forward strand.
CGATCAATAGGTCGAAATGAGCTTGGGTGCACCGGGACCCGAACCAAAGGTCTACCTAGCCTAAAATCGATATTCCGGATCTGCTGGCTCAGTCCGTTCGGTCATCCGTCGCACGGATCAAAATATATCCATATTAGTCCGAAATAAGACTCTCGAAGCCATCAAAAACCACAATATTGGATAAATGCTACCAAAATGCATCAAAAATCATGCCAACCACTCCCACACCCCAGAAATACCATAATGCAACAACGGGGAGGGGTAAAATAGTCAAATCATACAAAATCACAAATTTCACATATTTCATCAAATTTTCTAGTCGTTACATCATCCACCACTAAAAATCTAGTTCGTCCTCGAACTAGGGCAAGGAAATACCTGAATCAATGAAAAGCTGGGAATAGGAACTACGCATATCAGACTCAATCTCCCAAGTAGCCACATCTACAGGTCAAAGTTGCTACTGGACCTGAACCACAAGGATCACTTTAGAGCGCAACTGTCTAACATCCCTAGCCAAAATGGATATTGGCTCCTCAACAAAGGACAACCACTGATCTAGCTGAACTGACTCCTAACGAATAATATGAGACTCATTAGGAATATAACGACGAAGCATAGAAACATGAAAAACTTCTATGAACAACTGATAGATCGGGGAGCAAAGCCAACTCATAAGCCACATCACCAACAGTCCGAAGAATCTCAAATGGATCAATATACCTGGGGCTAAGCTTTCCCCTCTTCCCAAGCCTCATCACACCCTTCATGGGTGAAACTCGAAGGAAAATGCGATCACCAATACCAAATCTCAAGGCACGAAGTCTATGATCAACATAGCACTTCTGCAAACTCTGAGCCGCTCTAAGTCTCTCCTGAAAGACTCAAACTCTATCCAACTACTCACGAAGAAAGTCTGTACCTCGAGGTCTCACCTCTGAAATGTCAAACCAACCTAATGAAGAGCAAAAACGCCAACCATACAACGCCTCAAAAGGAGCCATATCAACATTGGAATGGTAACTATTACTATATGCAAACTCTACTAAAGCCAAATGTTGCTACCACTGGTCACCAAAATCCACCGTGCATACGTGAAGTATATCCTCCCAAAACCTAGATAGTCCGCTCTAACTAGCCATCAGTCTGGGGTGAAATACTATGCTAAGATCAACCCGAGTACCCAACTCATTCTGAAAAGTCTTCCAATAGTGAAATGTGAATACAAAACCTTGATCTAAAATAATGGACACCGGCGCACTATGAAGATGCACAATCTCACGAATGACAATAAAGGCTAACCTCTCAGCACTGAGTGAGACCCGAACCAGAATAAAATGAGCTGACTTAGTCAATCGATCCACGATGACCCAAGCACTATCAGAACCATGAAATGTACGAGGCAAACCAGTCACAAAGTCCATAGTGATGCATTCCCATTTCCACTCAGGAACGGGTAACCTCTGGAGCAAACCACCAGGTCTCAAATGCTCGACCTTCACCTACTGACAACATAGGCAACGAGACACAAAATCCACTATATCTCGCCTCATACCACCCCACCAGTAGTGCTGCCACAAATCACGATACATCTTAGTCACACTTGGATAGATAGAATATCTGAAACAATAGACCTCCTCCAAGATCAACCTAATCTGATCACCACTCTTGGCACACAACTCATCCCCTAATCCTCAAAACTCCATCCGAATCAAGTGAGGCTTCCTTAGCCTCCCCACTCTATACCTTATCTCAAATCAACCTCAATCCAACGTCGTCAAACTGATGAGCTCGAATCTACTCTATCAAAGATGATCTAGCCTCTATAAATGCCAAAACACGCCCTGGTGTCGAAGTATCAAGCCTAACCATCTGGTTAGCCAAAGACTGAAACTCTAAGGCTAATGGCCTCTCCTGAATCAAAAGATGCACCAAGCTACCCATGTTAGTCGACTTTCGGCTCAAGTCATCCGCCACCACATTAGCCTTGCCCTGATGGAAGAAAATAGTCAAGTCATAATCCTTAAGCAACTCAAGTCAACGACACTACCTCCTAAGAAGATCTTGCTGATAAAGAAGTACCGAAGGCTACGATGATCTGATAAGATCTCACAATGGAATCCATACAATTAGTGCCCCCAAAAATTCAAGGCTAACACAACTGCGCACAACTCCAAATCATGGGTAAGATAAATCCTTTCATGAGGCTTCAATCTTGACGAGACGCGAACACGATTACCTTGCCCTCTTGTATCAACACAACACTTAACCCAACACCTAAAGCAGCACAAAAGATAATAACGCCAATGCTCTTCTTGGGCAAAGTCAAAATAGGAGCTGAAGTCAATAAATTCTTGAGCTTTTGAAAGCCCGCCTCACAAACATCGGACCACTGAAAAAAAATCTTCTTCTGGGTCAACTTTGTCAATGGAGCTGCAATGGAAGAGAAACCCTTAACAATACACTAATAATACCCGGCCAAGCCAATAAAACTCAGAATCTTGGTGGGCGAAGTAGGTCTAGCCCAATCACGAACCACTGCAACCTTAGTTGGATCAACCATAATACCATTCTTAGTCACCACATGACCCAAGAAAGAAACAGACTCCAACCAAAACTCGCACTTAGAGAACTTAGCATACAACTTCTCATCCCTCAATCCCGAAAGCACAATCCACAAATGCTCCTCATGATCAACCTCGCTCTTGGAATAAACTAAGATATCATCTATAAATACGATCACCAAAGAGTCGAGATACAGTCGAAACACCCAGTTCATCAACTCCACAAACACGGCAGGGGAATTGATCAAACCAAAAGACATGACCAAGAACTCATAATGACCATATTGAGTCTGAAAAGCTATTTTCAGAATATCCAAAGCCTTAATCCTCAACTGGTGATAACCGAACCACAAATCAATCTTTAAAAATACTGCAACACCCTGAAGCTGATCAAACAAATTATCAATGAGAGAAAGAGGATACTTATTCTTAATCGTTACCTTATTCAACTGTCGATAATCAATACACATCCGCATAGACCCATTTTCTTTCTTTACAAACAAGACAGACGCACCCCAAGGTGAAATACTAAGTCGAATAAATCCCATATCCAACAACTCCTACAACTGATCCTTCAGTTCCTTCAACTCTGCTGGGGCCATCCTATGAGGAGAAATAGAAATGGGTTTGGTGCCCGACTCAACATCAATAATAAAATCAATATCTCGATCCGAAGGCATACTAGGCAAGTCCATGAGGAACACCTCCATAAACTCACGAACAGAATCCAAGGAAGGAGGTGAAACAACACTGGTGTCACGAATATAATCCAACTAAGATAAACATCCCTTTTCAACCAATTTACGAGCCTGAACATAAGATATAACCCTCTTAAGACCCAAAATAAGTGTACCCTCCCAAGTCATTCTTGACACACCCGCTAAAGTTAAAGTCACAGTCTTAGCAAAACAATCTAAGACAACATGATAAGGAGCCAACCAATCCATACCCAAAATAACACCAAAATCGACCATATCTAACACAAGCAAGTCTACCAAAGTTTCACACCCGATAAAAGTCACAACACAAGATCAGCACGTTCGATCCACCACTAAAGATTCACCTATCAGGGTATATACACAAATAGGTATGGCAGAAGGCTCACTAACAAAATCAAAACCCAAAGCAAAATACACAGACACATAGGAGAAAGTCGATTTAGGATCAAATAATACAGATGCAGGTCTGAAACAAACGAGGAAGTTACCTATAATCACAACATCAGAAGCCTCTACCCCAAGTCTGGATGGTATAGCATAACACAGCCTACGACTACAAACTGGCTGAGTAGCCCCATAACCACCACCACAGCTTCTACTATCTCTACCTCTCGCACCTCCGGTGAAACCCCTACCTTCCAATGCTGAAAAAAAAGTGGCCCTAAACACACGAGAACAACAGTCCTTGGCCACATGGTCAATCTCATCACATACATATCAACCTCTACGACCAGTATCAACAAGAGAAAGTACAACTGAGCTCGAACAACCATCCTGAATAGCTGAACAAGAAAATCCACCAGTTGAACTCTATAAGATTGCCTGCACTCTATAAAATCACCTGCACTGGCCTACCATGGTATCCACAAGAACCTCTAAAATTTCTACCTCAATAGGCTAACTCCTAAACTCATCAAAACGTCGTGCCTCCCAGAAATACACTAACAATATAATCTGTCACCTTAACACAATCCATAATACTCAGAACAGAATCAGCAAACACAACTATCTGAGATGTAGCCAACTGAAGGGAGATAACCAAAACTTTCACAAACTTCTTAATCTTCCCAAACTCATATCTGGATAGGGCGTGGAAGCATGCCTTATACTAAAAAACTGTCATGAAGCCTTGCTCCATATGATCAAACTCGTCCCACATACGATCTCTCAAACAAAAAGGCATAAATCTCTCCAGAAAGGCATCAACAAACTGATCCCGTGATAACTTATGAGCATTAATAAGCCTACAACCAACAAATGATATCCAATAATCTCTCGCTGCATCTCTCAACTGATAAGAGGTATAAGCAACTCCATTCGCGTAGAAAGAGTGAAACACAACTCAAAATACAGGGTATGAAAGAATTAGGACGATAAGGAATAGAATGAGGGAAGTTTCCTAAAGATGTCCTATAGCCTCTCGAAGATAGATAAGAACGTCTACGTACCGATCCGCGAGACTCTATTAGACATCTCATTCTTACACCGTTGAGACTAATAGAACCTGGTTGCTCTGATACCAATTTGTCATGACCCAAAAATGAGGGTCATGATGGCGCTTGTCACGGCGTACCTTGACAAGTAAACCTATCACCCAAACTGAGACGAATAGAAAAAAAGACAGAAATACCCAAGGTAAGGCTTCTAAAATGAAGCTGAACCATATAAATAATTATAATAATGCGGAAAGAACTTATCCAGAATACCAATCATGCCCAAAATCAGGTGTCAATAGTGTAAGAACTACTAATACAATCTAAGAGTCAAATACATCGAAAAAATAACCACAAAGGAATAATAACTGTCTCCTAATACTAATAAAGACATACTAGTATAGAAGGATAGAGGTGAACTTCGGACGCATGAATGTCCAACCTCTACCTTGGAATCTCCAACAATCACCCGAATCAAGTAAGCTGAGACGCACTCGAGCTAGGACCTGCACCGAAAGGGCGCAATAGGCAAGAGTACGGTCCACTTGTACTCAGTAGGTATCATAGGCCAAGCAAGCAAAGTGGTAAATAAAGCATACAAAATATACACTAAGGGCACGTCGCCTGCTATCAGAAAATATCCCACGACGGTAGCCCATACCGCTTGTACTAACAGTTGTAGTATATCTCACATATATTACAAAAACACACCAAGATACGAAACACAAGTATACATTATGTCACATATAATAGAACAAGATAAAACATGTAGATACAAGATCATCAAATACAAGTAAAGGAAAGTAAGACAAACACATAGATGACAAGTCAATAAGGCAATACAATACAACATAAACACAATAAAGTAAGTACAATGTATATGATAATGATGATGATGATGATGCATGAGGTTGTCGCACAACCTCCGGGATCTTCGCACAATCCCCATATACATCTATGAAGCTAAAGCTTCCCGAAGTAGGACCCACGGGGGGTTCGTCAACCCATATACAATCTACATATCTCATATCTCCTTTCCGGCATATCCCTCAGAAAGGGTTTTATAAGGTGTTACAATATTTTTAAAAAGGTGTTGCTAGTGTTTCTCAAATATTGCCACAGTGGTACCAATATTTCATGAATGAGTATGATATGAAGATGTAATGCTCACAACCAATCACAATAAGTATTTCCACAATCAACCACATGATATATTTCCACAACCAACCACAATGGTATATTTTCACAACCACATGAGTCAATATCCACTTGTTATTTTCATTTCATCCATGAATTTTCACATGTCTCATATGCCAATAAAGTATGAATATAATCATAGTACACCAATGGTACCACATTAAACAATACAACACAATTACTCACATGTATTCAAGACTATCAATGTCATATAGGACCTCACACGGTCAAACATATCACATAATATTTTAATTTTGATAATTACATCACATATAGGCCCCCACACGGGCACAACACGTAGATAACCATTGTTCATGATTAGTTCCCACCTTTAACGTACATTTTGCACCATCATTTACTATTCAGCCCAGTCTGAAGAGTTATACCATAACCTACCTTGAAAATCGAAACTGGTCCGCTACACTTGAACCCACAACCTTATCTTTTACGAACAATCCCGAACTTTACTAGAAACATCAAATATGAAATCTACGGGTCAAAACGAAACCAACGACACCCATATTGACTACTTTTGGTTCGGGGTCAAAACGGACCCCCAAAATGGATTTCCAAAAAAAAAGGGCAAAATCAAAAATTTACTTCAAAAACATGTTCCCCATATTTTTAGGAACCTTCAGCTGAAAATCCAAGTTAAATCGAGTCAAAAACGAAGTTCAAATCGAAGAAAAACTATTTTTGAGCTTTACCGGGTAAAATATTTGAAATCCAGGTTAAAATCCAGAATCAGAGTTGTTTTAAAGGTTAAATTGATGAAAAACTAGTAATTATAAGATAAAAGTATTATTCAAGTGAAAATGAGTGAAATTTGGGTTTAAAATCATACCCTAAGATTTTGGGGGTTTTGAAAAATTAATGAAGAAATTACTAAGAAAATGGTGAATTCTTACCTTAAATCCGTAATTTAATCAAGAAATAGGTGTTAATCTAGCTTCCCAAGCTCCCACAAACTTCACTTTTAAGCTCTCACAATGTTTAGGGTTTAACTCTCAAGAGGCAAGATGAAAAATGAACAAAATGGGCCAAAAAGGGTAAAAAATCTGCTATATATAGTGTAGATTTTTCTGCAATAACTGTGCAGTCTTTTTTTTCTAAGTCGAAATGGATTTCGACGGGGTGCTCGGGATTCGTTCGTAGTCTGATTCATGCAAACGAACTATGCAACCACACTAAATTCGACGTTCCGGACGCGATGGAGCTACCAGATTTTTCAGAAAAATTCGTTTTCACAAAATTGACCCCCGAAACTCGAAATCACAATTTTCCAAATCGAGGGTCGAAATGAGATTTAAAAGCTGTAAAATCATACCAAACATGCTAACACACTAAAAGGACATTCCGGATCTGCTGGCGAAGTCATATTTTCCATCCGAGGTCGTTTCGATCAAATGTGGGTCCCACACTCATATTTTCAATTTTTCAACCTTCCGATCAATAGGTCGAAATGAGCTTGGGTGCACCGGGACCCGAACCAAAGGTTTACCTAGCCTAAAATCGATATTCCGGAGTTGCTGGCGCAGTTCGTTCGGTCATCCATCGCACGGATCAAAATATATCCACATTAGACCGAAATAAGGCTCTCGAAGCCATCAAAAAACACAATATTGCATAAATGATACCAAAATGCATCAAAAATCATGTCAACCACTCCCACACCACAAAAATACCATAATGCAATAACGGGGAGGGGTAAAATAGTTAAATCACATAAAATCACAAATTTCACATATTTCATCAAATTTTCAGGTCGTTACAAGAAAAATAATCCTAATATTTTGTATGGCTCAAATTTTTTATCGTCAATTGTCTATATTATCATTATCATCATTCATCTTAAAGATACCTATAAAATTGGGAAAAAAAGAAACTTACAAAAGCAATGCATCAAAGTAAATCAAATATTACAAAAATATATTTCTTGACAACAAAGAATCATTTAAGAACAAAAATAAATAAATAGTAGGACTTCAAAGCAAATATCTAACCTGACGTGAGAACAAAAATAGATACAAAGTCCATAATATCTAAAAGCCCACAATAAAAAAAGGCGAAATATACCAATACTAAAGTAATTTAAGAACAAATAAGTTAATATTCTGGCAAAAATTTCCTCAAAGTCATCTGACACTCATCTGTCATCTGTAATCTATAACAAAATAATACGACAATAGAGATATCAAATAATACAACTAAACTTTACCTTTACAGCCAAAAAATCTCAAAACAGAGACATAAAAACAATACAATTAAACATAACCTTTACTTAAAAAAATTCCTCTAAGCCGACCGACATTCATCTACCACCTGTAAATTCATCTACGGCTTATAAACTACAATAAAATAATACAATAGATATCACAAAGCTTCAGTTTACCAAAAATATTTTTAAAAGTCGATTGACATTCATCAACCATCTGTAAATTGCAATAAAGTAATACAATGATAAAGACATCAAAATAATACAATTAAATCTAATCTTTACATACAAAAATTTTCTCAAAGTCGTCCGACACTCATCTACCACCTGTAAACAATAATAAAATAATACGATAATAGAAATATCAAAATAATACAACTAAACCTAACCTTTACATCAAAAAAAATTCTCAAAGCAGACCAACATTTATCTATAACCTGTAAACTGCAACAAAATAATACAATAAAAGTGATATCAAAACAATATAATTAAACTCAAATTTTACACACAAAAATTTTTCAAATCCGATCGAGATCCATCTACAAACTGTAAACTACCACAAAATAACAAACTAATAGAGATAAGCTGATCTAGGCGTTATATGATTAGGAATGAGCCTCGCACGTGTAATTTTTTATTATTTAAAATTAGATAATTTTATCTATTAAAAAGGTTTTTAATGAAGTGCAAACAGTTCAAAACATATATTTTATTGTAAGCACATATATGTTTTACCACCAAAAGTTTTAAGTGGTTAATAGATTTAATATACTGTAGATGTAGATGTAGATTTGTAAAATTTACACAATTGACTAATGGTAGAAGAAAATTATGTTGCATCCTAGAAGCTGAATCAAACTTAACAAAATGACAAATCAAAAAGAAGAAAAGAAACATAATAAAATAGAAAGGAGGAAGTGAGAAAGAAACGGACTTAAAAATTGTTTAGCCATTTTGTTATAAGTAGATGTTCGTTGCTTGAGACTTTCGAAACTCAAGCAAATGGTGGTGATGATATAATATATGGTGGAATTTATCAATAACAATAACATACCTAATTTACGTGAACGTGTGTTGCACGTTAATAATAACATGTAGATATTTAATCAACTATTTATATGAAGGAATAATTAATTTAACTAATAAGAAAATCATATGATATTTGTATACATAAACAAAAACCTACCATAAATATTAATATTCTTCCAATAAATTTTAGGACTCTTATTTACATGAGTAAAGTATTGCTATTAAAAAACATCCACACTTGACTTTTTTTCTAGTCAAGTGTACATGCTTTGCACGTGAGTCTCGTGTTGATAAATAAAAAACATATATAAATAAATAAAATTATTTAAAAATAGCAATAATGTTATATCTATTTAAAAGATATAATTTGACACTATAAGTATTTCATCTTAGTAAATAAAATTATATATATACAATGAAAATTTTAATTAATTAAAAATTTCTGCTCACCAAAGAAAAAGATGTACAGAAAAATTAAGCTACAGAGGAGCGTTTGTCATACTTATACGTCATATTAAATTTAAACAAAAATATTATTAGTACTATATAATCCATTTTAGGGCTGAGACTAATATTCATGATATGAAATATAACAGAAAGGGAGAAAAAGGTCAAAAAATTAAGAGAGTGCAAATAACAATACACTCTGTAAGAATATACTATTATCTTTCGATCTTGTCCAACATCACTTTTCTACCTTGCTACAACTAATGGTCGTACATGGACAAATGTTTTACTCTCTTCAATTACTCAAAATCAATATTATATATATCTTTAATAGAAGAAAGTACATAATTAAATGTAAATATTTACCTGATACACTTACGACAACATCATATGATACATATTGAAAACGTTTACCTCAATTTCTTTGTGACTAATAAATTAACCCACATACGATCGACAAAAAAATTATTGAGAGAATAATTTCCTTCTAAATAATAAATGTAGATATCGATAGATCAGCTAACTTTTGAAAATAATATATCGTATGTTAATTTAAATTGGTAGAAATTATACCTCAATTATCCATGTTCCTTTGAAGCTTTGAATATGAATTGAAATTTTCACCCTTAACGCATTCTTCCGGGCAAGGTCATAACCTATCAAACACAAATTATAACAAAATCTCAAAAATCAAGGATAGAATCTCAAAATACCACAAATCACACATAAAAATCACATAGTTAGGCAACTAAAACAACGTTTAAAAGCAACGAACAACCTAATAAAAGAAATTTAAAGTGCAACGAAAATACAAATTAAATAAAAAAGCAAAGAGATGAATACTTGGATGTTAACTTTAAAAAAGAGAATTTACTTAATTTGTTTTCCATTTTAAGTAAAATTCTTGACAAAATAACCAACCTATTTTTGTTAAGTTATTATTGAAAAGAGTCTTACAAATTCGGTGAAGAAGTTACTACTAAAGTAGTATTTGGTTACGTAAAGACCTTTTTTTGTGAAAGATTAATACATAGTTCCTCAAATATAAATTAATCACTCAAAATTAATAGTAATTTTTATTATGTTTAAATAAGGGAAGATTTAATAATCAATTTTTAGTAGGACACCTAAAATATTATAAAATAATTAAATAATAATTTAGTAAAATTGTAAATGATAGTTTTATCTATTGCCGAGTCTTTTAATGAAGGGCAAAAAGTTCAAATCATTTTTTTAAGAATCTTCACACTTTTAATATATTATAAATATTATAGATAGATATAGATATAGATAATATATTAAAAGTGTGAAGACCCTTAGAGAAGTGATTTGAACTTTTTGCCCTTCATTAAAAGTCTTCACAATAGATAAAATGATCGTTTTACTATTTTTGTAGAAATATTATTTAATTATATTTATAATATTCTAAATAAGGAGTCTTAAAATATATGGTAAGCTTTAAAAATTTAAAAGTATTAAAATATATGATACAACACAATATATGATAAGAATTATTAGAAAATTAAAAATTATTGACTACTAAAATATATGAAAAAAAGGAAAGAAAAACTTGAAAAGGAAGTACAAGTTTTTGTGGGCTAAAGAAGTACACGTCAATACTAATTTCCTAGGATAAGTTCAAAAGGAAAAAGGAGTAATAAAAATAAGTTGGATAACTTATTACTATTATTCTGAAATTGTTATTGTAATTCTTTAATTTAATTGTCATTATTATTATTTGAAAATATACTTTTATTAAATTATTAATTAATTATTTTTACAAGATTTAAAATTAAAGAATTCTACAATATGGAATGAGATATTAAGTGAATTAATAATTAAAAGAATTAATATTGGTAAATATATTGGACTCCTAAGTATAAGAAAAATTTGTATGTGAAGGTGATTACTAAATATATGGAAAGTTTATGTGAAAGTTGACTACTAAATATATGGAAAGACTTCTAAAGTTTATGAATTCTCCACTTCTATAAAAAATTTATAATATACAAAAATCTTAATTGGAGATTGCCAACGCAAAAAAATAATACGTTTTGTTGCTTCTCTTCGCCGAAGCTATATTTTTGTTCGTTAGGACTTAAGATCCATCAGCTATTGTTTTGATTGCAAGGACGTTAAGGACAAGGGAGAACACTGAACACGAAATAGCATACTTAAATTTTTTTGCAATTCTTATTATTAATTTATTACAATGTGTGTGAGAATTTTCTATTTTTGCAATTTTTATTGTTGAGTTCTTGTCTTGCTTCTTGTTTATGCTCATGTAAAATAGTTCCAACAAAACCTTTTTTGTTTGTATGTTAGGAAGAATGTACAATAGTCACAACTATACATAGTGATATTATTATTTATTATTTAAGCATATGAAAAGTCATCGAACATAATTATGACATCTAATTAGAAGTCCTTTATTTTTTTCTAGGCATGATATTCTGACTTGTTATGAGAAGTACTTTATCAGTTAATGAAAATATAAATCGTAGTTTTTCACTCAATATTTTTCGTTGTAACATTTGAACAGTTGTGCACTTCTACTATGTGATACGTAATTACTTATATTTATATATTCAAGATCTTCAAATCCTAAATTCGTCATTTTCATCAAAGAATTTCTTTCGCTATTTAGTTTAATTTTTGTTTCACTAATTTAATCTTAAGTGCTCAACAAATTTTTATTTTTTTAATGATAAATAATGCATGAAAAAGTAAATAGAAGAAAAAAGTATTTGACATATAAATTTTGATGAATTCAAGATAATATAGAAAATATATATCCTACAAGAAATTAGCTTTATACTAGTTTATGCACAAGGTACTAGAAAATTACTTTGTGGAATGACAATGCAGCGTTAGTGTGCATGCATAGATATCTAAAGTAGGAGAATCCATATATTTGTTATAGATGAGCATGATTGCTTGTCACCAAGAACATTTTTGTTAAGAAATTCAACAAATATCTAATTTATTATTCAAGTAATATTTGAAAGTTGTTGGTGACAATACACATTTCTAATAACCCCAAATATGAACATCAATCGATAATTTTCTTCTCTCAATTGTTAACAACCAAGAACTTGAACATCCCAATTAAATTTATTAATATGTGCGCATTTGAGTTCTAAGTATAAAATTATGATTGATGGGTATACTTTTTTTATTTGTAAGGAATCAAGATGGCTCGAATTTAAATTTTTAAAGCCAATGTTGGAAAGCTTGAGGGTATTGATGGAACCTTTAATTATGAATTAGGTTGTTCATGTTTAGGGTTTAATTTGGCAGGCATATAATTAGTTGGGGTGTTAAATAGCTCCGTAGTAAAATGAAGGTTAAAAGTGACTAATAAATAAAAATAAAGGAATATTTTTTACTAACATTTTATGTGATTCTCTTTAGTTTTTTGGAGTACCATGTATAAACACAAGGATTCTGAAAGCTTCTCAATAATTAAGATTTTTTTATTATTTGGTATAGATAAAATTTGTTGTAATATTTATAAGCTAATATTTAGCAGTTTGAAACTATTTAAAGTTATATCTATTAAACAAAATTTGTTGCCAAATTTATAAACTAATATTTAGTACTCTGAAATTATTCAAAGTTACATCTTCAAAGTTACATCTTCAAAGTTACATCTATTAAATCTTTATGTATTTGTAAAATGTAAGAATTCACGATATTAAGTACTTTGAAATTGGTTAAAATCTTAATCATGCTTGTTTAGGAGTCTTGACTCCAATGTTCAGAATGTATTAGATTCAATTATTGTGTCATAATATTTATTTTTCATCAGTTAAACAAATGTCACATTTATTTTAATGCTAATCGCTATTTTTTTTATTAATCTTTTTTGTGTATTTTTAAATAATTAACGTGATCCACACGTGCAAAGCACATATACAAAACTAGTGTGAAGACCTTTAGAAAAGTGATTTAAAGTTTTTACCTTTCATTAAAACTTTTTGCAATAGACAAAATTGTCTTTTCACTTATTTTTATTTAATTATTATATTATTATATTATAATATTTAAAATTATGAAGTCCTAAAATATATGATAAAAAATATATTTTAAAAAATTTAAATAATTGTTATTTAGTTGTTCTCCTAAAATTTAGGACACCAAAACCAACTAAGTATATTATTAAATCCTAAAAGTGTTGTGACGGAAATATAATTATAGCAGCCCTTTTTTTCTCTCACGTGTTCCCTTCATGATTAATTTGAATAGTGATTCAGTTAGATTCGGTTATTTAATCTAAGAAATCACAATATTTAATATTTCTGAATCAATTAAAATTTTATCTTATATAAAAAAAAAAAAAATTTACAGTTCTATTTAAATAATATTTTGGATTAGAATTTATAAGGAACAAACTTTGTTTTATTTTTACTTTTCAAGCTGTGTTTTCATTATCATGTCTTTTTTGGGTCTTTCTTCATTCTTTTAGTTCATAGCCTTACAGATTATTTATGAATTATAGATAATTAACAATAGATAATATATATTTTTTTTTGATAATTTCTCATGTTTCTTTTTCAGGTGAAAATTTCTATAGAAAAATTGAACGAAATAAATATGTTTCCGTGAATGAAATAGCCAACAAATCAAAAGTTAATTTTGATTACGTTATTTAACTATATTTTGATAGATTATTCTTTAGTGTATTTGCTCAGTTCGGGCCTCTACGAATAGGCTTTCTAATTATCTCGAGATGCTGTGTTTGATTTTTTTGGAAGGGAGGGGGGAGGGGGGAGGGGGGGTGTACTCTTTTTGTTATTTTTTCATGTTTATTCTTGAATTTGTTCGAATTTGCATGTCAAGTTTGAAATTTGCTTACAACCCTAGACTACCATTCAAATTGTGGTGAGGAGCTGAACAATCTTTTAGGTATTACTGCTGCTGATTGATAAATTTTCATTTACTAGAGTTGTTTAGCTAAAAAAAATCACTATTTTAGTCCAAATTAACATTTATTGGATAGTAATATTATTGTGTTTGCCAATTGAATGTTTGTTCAATGCTCATCAATTTGGATTATAATTTGCTTTTGCATATGAAATGTTTCTTCTGCGTGTGGGGTTTTGTTTTGTGTCTTTTTGCTCTATTTAAAGAACCTTTAGTTTTGTGTGATTGTATTGAAATGAAGTGGACCTGAATAGAGCGAATGAATAGTATTCACGAGGACAATCCCATCGTTTAGAAATTCAGATGTAGTTGATTAGTTGATGTGTAGTACTTTTCTTAAGGAGAGATTTGAAGTAACTGATAAAGTTGTTGTCATATGATCTTCAGGTAATCAGAAACAACTTCTTACAAAAATTTGATCAGTGTTACTTTCATAACAATAAAATTATAGTACTATTTTTATTAGCTACCAAACTAAGTTGATTCTACTTTAATACAATGTATTATATTTATATGGTATTTCATCGGGATAATTTGATCCAATAAGTTGAGAATATTGATATTACAATAATAGGTTATAAATTTATTATCATTGATATGAACATACTCTCATAATAATTATATGCAAAGAGGAAAAAAATATTCTGAAGAGTTGTGTATGTTAAAAATGCTTCATATAAGTAATGAAAAGTTTTGCTTAACCGTGGCTTTTCATACACTATTTTATACTGAATAAAAAAATAGTGGAAGATTATGCTCATAAAACATATATGATCTCTTTTTATATTAAACTTCAAATTGTTCACTAGATTTATGATGCTTGTGCTCTCGATCACAATTTAACGACCTAAAAATTTGATGAAATATGTGAATTTTATGTGATTTAACTGTTTTACCCCTCTCCATAGTTGCATTATACTATTTTTGGGGTGTGGGAGTGATTGACATGGTTTCCGATGCATTTTGGTACCATTTATGCGATATTGTGGTTTTTTATGGCTTCGAGAGCCTTATTTTGTACTTATATAGATATATTTGAATTCGTGTGACGGATGACCGAATGGAGTACGTAAGCAGATCCAGAATATCGATTTTAGGCTAGGTAGACCTTTGGTTCAGGTCCCGGTGCACCCGAGCTCATTTCGACCTATTGATCGGAAAGTTAAAAAAATGAAAATATGGGTGTGGACCTACATTTAATCGAAATGACTTCGGATGGAAAATTCAACTTCGCCATCATATCCGAAATATTAATTTTAGGGTGTTAGCATATCTGATAAGTTTTTACGACTTTTAAATCTCATTTTGATTCTTGATTTGGAAAATTACAATTTCGGGTTTCGAGATCAACTTTTTGAAAATGATGTTTTATCATAAATCCGACTTCGTCAACGCGTCCGAAACTTCAAATTTAGTGTGATTGCATAGTTTGTTTGCATATATCGAACTCCAAATGAATTTCGGACACCCCGTCGAAGTCCGAATTGACTTAAAAAAAAACAGGTTTTCTGCTATATCTGTGCAGAAAAATCTGCAATAATAAATAGCAGTTTCGGGCCTATTTTTGTTCATTTTTTATCTTGCCTCTTGGGAGTTAAACCTAAAATAGTGTGGGAGTTTAAAAGTGAAGCTTGTGAGAGCTTGTGAAGCTAGATTAACAAATATTTCTTGATTTTATTATAGATTTAAAGTAAGAATTTACTTTTTTCTTAGTAATTTCTTGATTAATTTCTCTAAATCCAAAAATCTTAGGGCTTGATTTTAAATTTTAATTTCACTCCTTTTCACTTAAATAGTGTTTTTATCTTATAATTGCTAGTTTTCATCAATTTAACCTGTAAAACAACTCTGATTCTTGATTCTAACCCGGATTTCAAAGATTTTACCCGGTAAAGCTCAAAAATAGTTTTTCTTCGATTTGAACCTCGATTTGACTTGGATTTTTAGCTGTAGGTTTCTAAAAATATGGGGAACACATTTTTAAAGTAAAGTTTTGATTTTTCCCTTCTTTTTCGGAAACCCGTTCCGGAGATCCATTTTGATCGAATCAAAAGTAGTCAATATGGGTGTCATTGATTTTGTTTTGATGTGTAGATTTGATATTTGATATTCTTAGTGGAGTTTGGGATCGTTCGTGAAAATTAAGGTCGTGAGTTCGGAGTATAGCGGACCAGTTTTGACTTTCGAGGTAGGTTATGGCTTAACTCTTTCAGACTGGACTAGGTAGTAAATGATGGGACAAAATGCATGTTAAGGATGAGAACTAATCATGAAAAGTGTCTATCTATGTGTTGTGCCCGTGTGGGGGGCCTATATTTGATGTAATTGTCGAAATTGAGATATTATGTGATGTGTGTGACTGTGTGGAGTTCTATGTGATGTTGATAGCCCTAAATACATGTGAATAATTATACTGTATTGTTGAAATGCCTAATATGGTACCATTGGTGTATTGTGATATATTTATACTTATTGGTATATGAGACATGTGGAAATTCATGGATGAAACGAAAATAATAAGTGGATATTGACTCACATGGTTGTGAAAATGTATCATTGTAGTTCGTTGTGGAACTATATCACGTGGTTGGCTGTGGAAATACTCTTTGCGATTGGTTGTAAGAATTACATCCTCATATCATACTCATTCATAAAATATTGGTACCATCGTGGCAACACCTTTTTAAAACCCTCCCCAAGGGATGTGTCGGAGAGGAGATATTGTAACACCTTATAAAACCACTTTCGAGGAATGTGCCAAAAAAGAAATTTAAGATATGTGGATTGTATATGGGTTGACGAACCCCCCATGGGTCCTACATCGGGAAACTTTAGCTCAATAGGTGTATAGAGGGATTGTGCGACGATCCCGGAGGTTGTGTGACGATCTTGTGCATCATCATTATCATATACATTGCACTTACTTTATTGTATTTATATTGTGTCGTATTGCCATATTGACTTGTCGTCTATGTATTTGTCTTACCTTCCTTTACTTGTATTTGATGATCTTGTATCTACATGTTCTCCCTTGTTCTACTTATATGTGACATAGTATATACTTGAGTTCTATATCTTGGTGTGTTGTTATAATATATGTGATATATTAGAACTGTTAGTGCAAGCGGTGTGGGCTACCGTTGTGGAATATTTTCTGAGTGCAGGTGATGTGCCCTCAGTGTGTATTTTGTATGTTTTATTTTCTACTTTGCTCGGTCGGCCTATGATACCTACTAAGTACAAGTGGACCGTACTCATGCCTACTGCGCCCTTTCGGTGTAGGTCCTAGCTCGAGTGTGCCTCAGATTGGTTGATTTCAGGCACCTTCAGATTTCTCAAGGTAGCGGTTGGACATTCATACATCTGGAGTTCACCTCTACCTTTCTGTATTAGTTATGTCTTTATTAGTGTTCGGAGACGAATATTTTCATTTGTGGTTAGTTTTCTTATGTATTTGACTCCGAAATTGTATTAGTAGTTCTTATACTGTTGACACTAGGTTTTGGGAGTTATGGTTGGATGTGTTATTTTATTCTTTCCGCTTTTATTATATCATAGTGGTTCGACTTCGTTCTAAAAGCCTTACCTTGGAGGTATTTCTAACTTTTTTCCCTTTGTGTATCAATTTGGATGATAGGCTTACTTGTCAAGGTTCGCCTCGACAAGTGTCATCATGACCCTTATTTATTTATTTTAAGGGGGGGTGGGTTCCTGACACACAAGGAGTTTCTTCTGTTGGCAACATCGATGGTAAGAGATTACATGGTAAAATGTATTTGTGCATTGCTGTGATCTTTGAATTTCTTTTTTCCCTTTTGTTTTGTATAACCGTAATTTTGTAATTGCTTAGGATTATTTACTACTTTTTATTTTTATATATTGCAATTATAGTTCTCTTCGTCACTTTTATTTGCCTGCTTTGAACTTTGCATGGCTCTTATAAAATAATGATTTGACATGAATATTTTATGACAATACCATGAATATTTTATGACAATACCCATATTACTTGATATTTAATCTTTGATTTTGGGAGAGGAATGGATCTGATGGTGAGCAACCTGGTCTTCAAATGGTTGGATGCTCACTCCAGAGGAGTATAGGACATTGCATAACCAAGTTGTCCTTGCTGAGGACAAAAGATACAACACGGGGGGAGATGGAAAAATGCCTTATTTTTTTAAAATACAAAACTAATCAAAACTATTCTTATTTTTAAAAAATAACAACAACAACATATTCAATGTATTTTCGTAAAGTGAGATCTAGATAGGGTAAGTATCACAGTCCATACCACCATCTCAGACGAGGTAGAGAGGCCATTTGAATAATAAAAAACTTTAAAAACTATCATCAATTTTTTTTCTAACAACATTATCTTATCTCGAGGGAGCCAAAACAAAACTGTCGTAGTAGTTAATTTTTTGAAAATAAAAAATAAAAATTTTGTGGTGTCATTTTTTTTTTTGATAAAATAGAAGTCCTCTTTTCAAGTTGTAGTATCCTATTACAAATACTAATGTGTGTGTACGTACATACGCACACACCCACACATTATGTAGGAATCCTAAACCAAATTTATTTTGGTTTGTGAAAAAAACATCTTTTCCCCCCTGAACTTATCCTCCAAACTCACTTTGGCACTTAAACTTAACTTTCGTTTATTTATCCCCCTTAACAACTTTCAAATGAATTAAATTCACCCCTTATGACTGACGTGGCAAAAAAAAAACGAGTGAATTTTTTTTTAAAAATGGGCCCACTTTATTGCTATTATATATATATATATAAAGAAGTCAAGGGCATAACTTCATCTTCTTCATCAGAAGAAGATCGTCACTCCCCTTCCTCACCCCTACCCCCACCCCCACTCCCAACACTCCATTTCTTCATCTTCTTCATACCCCCACCTCGTTTCTTCGTAATCCCCTTCCTATCAAGTCCTAATTGATCCAAAATTTTATTTTTCGACAATCAAAAAGGGTTCAAGATTGATGAACTAGTTTGATTCTTGGCCAAGAATTTCATGTCATGCGAATACCATCTATGTCATTTTTAAATTTCGGACTGTTTAAGCCATTTCTGTAGACATTTTTTAGTAAAAAATTGAAAATTTGAGAGTTTTGGGATTTTGAGTTTTGGTTAATGTGAAAGAATTTGGATTTAAGATTTTATGTATTGATATATTTTTGTGATCATGTATTTGTATTTAGTTCATTATTGAATTTGCTCAAGTTAATTCAAGTTAATTTTACATTTGATGAAGAAAAAAATTCATTGAAAAGCTTGCAACAATGGTGAAAGAAAGAGAAAAAGGGGTGTTTTATGTGAAAAGGGAGGAGGAGGAAGGGGGATGGGGGGCTGTTGTACTGAAGAAGAAGAAGTAATTGGGGTGGGGTGGCGTGGGGTGGGGGCTGTGAAGAAGAAGAAAGAAGGGGGTGGGGTTTATTTTATTTATATAAAATATATATTTTTATAAAAAATATTATGTGAAGAAGAAGAAGGAGGAGGAGGAAGGGGGGACGCGGGGGATGGGGAGGATTGGGGGCTGCTGTACTGAAGAAGAAGTAATTGGGGTGGAGTGGTGTGGGATGGGGGCTGTGAAGAAGAAGAAAGAAGGGGGTGGGGTCTATTTTATTTATATAAAATATATATTTTTATAAATAAAATATATATATATATAAAATATGCTCTTTTAAAATTTAAAAATATATATAAGAGGATATTTTATATATATATATATATTCTTTTTTTAAAAGAATATATAAAAAATAAGTGTGTGGGATTATTTTTTTAAAAAAATAAATTATAATTTATTATGTGGCAATGACATGGCAATGACATGGCACTGATGTGGCAGTGATTTGGCAATGATGTGACGCGTGTGTAGTGCACTCTCCGTGTAAGAGTGAGATTTTGATTTTGAGGGTGAATTTAATTCACTTGAAAGTTGTTAAGGGGGGTAAATAAACGGAAGTTAAGTTTAAATGCTAAAGTGAGTTTGGAGGACAAGTCCGGGGGGAGGGGGGTGGGAATGTCTTTTCTCTTTTTTAAAAGGAGTTGCTTCGAAAATGGAAAGGTCGGTAAAATCTCTGCCAGAAACTTCACCAACCGTCTTGCCGTCTTTGAGGTACTTTTTTCTTATTCCTTCATCGTTAGTATTTTTTTAAAAGCTTTTGAATGAAATTCTATGTATTTTTATGTGGAGTTGTATGATAAAGTAAATTTTTTCGTTAGTGTATATTTTTGTTGTTTAATGCAACATGAGTTTGTGATCATTCGAATATGAGAGTGAATTTTTTATATTTTTTTCGGCCTATAAATTCGTAAATTATTTAATGTTCATGAGTATTTACACTTTCTTTCTTATTTTAATTTTTTTAAGTCGTCTTATTGCACTCACTATCATTATTCTTTCTTCTTTTGTTTATTTTATTTCGTTAATAGCTTTAAAAATTATATTTAAATTATACATAATCAATAATTGAGATGAAAATACATTCAAACAGGCTCATATGTAATAGTATGGAGATGAATGGAGGAGTAGTTGTGCAAATTCATCATATTTTAGAGCTTATTAGATTTTAACAAGTAATACCGTAATTCACATGTATTATAAGTCGTGTGAATTTGGACTGAAACTTAATAATTTGACGTTGAAGGAATATCACTTTATAAGGATATCATCTGCTGGTTAGTTTATTTATTTTTTATTCAAAAATAGAAGTAGGTTTCTTTGTTTTATTTTAACATTTTTGAAAAGATAGTAAGAGTTTATCCAAGATCCAAAATTTTGAATTCAATACAAATTAATTGATTCTTATGCTTCAAAAATAAAGTTAGCTCTTCAAAAAGATAATCGATATTCAGTAAAATTGTTAGGGGCTTCTCCTAACATGTAGGAATTTGAAGTCAATTAATTTTTAACAACAACAACCACATACTCGATCAATAATTTTTAAAGTTAACAAAAAAAATCAACTTTTAAATTAATCACGACGCAAATATAGCTCTTAGAAGGACTCATATAATAAATAGTTTATAAAAAAAAAATTAGTGTCAAAGAGGTAAAATAATTCAGCGTATATAAATTAAATTGATCGACTTTAGACTTATTAAAAATAACACAAATAAATCTTCCCTTCAATTTTGGTTCTACTTGGGATAGCGCGGTAGTAGATTTTATTAGAGAAATATTAAGGGGTAGATGAGAACAAGTAGGTGAACTAGATAAAGTAAGTCCACTGTTTGGAGAAAGTTCGACTTCTATAGGATATCTACCTTTTGGAAGATTTAAATAGATTGAATTAGAGCTAAAATTGATTGATTTATGAATAAAAATTAATATCACATGAAAATGTTGCAATGGATAAAGTCCAATTTCTTTTTTCGATAGTGTTTATTGGTAAATGATGCACGCGCTTTGAACACGCGTCAAAAATTCTTAAAAAAAAATTGAACTTTTAATTCTTCATTATAAAAGTCTCCGCAACATATAAAATTGTCATTTATAATTTTTCTCAAATATTAGTTAATTATTTTTAATATTTTAAAGATTAAAAACTGGTAAAAATATGGAAAAAAGTTCACGTGAATTAAAGATTCCTAAAATATATAATTGAGGTCTCTTTAAAAACTTTGATTACAGAAGAATAAATCTGAAAATTTTAGATGCAAAATTTTAGAGGAGCCATGCTCCTTTTATTTTCTTTCTAAAATAAAAACAAAACTTCACGCAAAGTCAATTTAGAAGGTTATTTTCTAAAAGAAAAGATAAGGCCCTTAACCAGAGGTCGAGGGTTCGACCCTAGGCATGGAGAAAACTCTGTTGGGGGCGCTATCCCCCGAATGGGGCCCTACCTGGCGATAATCCTAATTAGTCGAACTCTAATGCGGGAACCAGACACCGGATGAAAAACCAAAAAAAAAAAAATCTTTTTATTTGTATAAAAGAAAAGAGACATATAAAACTTCAAAAGCATTTTGATAAGTGTTTTTTTTTAAGTCTAACATAATTTATTTTGATAGGAACAAAAATAAAGTTTCAATTAAATACTAATTCTGATTTTTGGTGCATAAATACGATCAATTGTTTTTTTATTTGATTTTCTTCGTGAAAGGAGAGTTTTGAAGTAATGGTGAAATTATCTTCAAGTGACTTATAGATTACGGGTTCCAATCAAAAATCAACCACGCATTAGGACAAATTGCCAAAATCACATCCTGGGTATGGCTCTTCCCCGAAGCTAGGGGTGTCAAACGGGCCGGCCCGACCCGACCCGATTATCTAACCCGGTCCGGTAAGCCCTAGGGCTTTAGGGTTCTGGGTCTCGGGCCGGTTATTTTGTTAAAATAGGCCCGGTTAACCCGACCCGTACCAGGCCCGCCGGTTAACCGGCCCGGAAAATTAAAAAAAAATAAAAATTAGATTTTGGGCCAAACTAGCCGTTGGCCCAACGGCTATATAGCCGTTTTTGGGTCCAAACGGCTAGTTTGGACCCATTTAGTAAAAAAAAAAAAAAAAAAAAAAAAGTTTTAAAAAATATTTTTTAATCCCCAAAAAAAATCTATAAATACCCTACAACTTCAAATCATTTTTCACACAATTTTTCACTCTCTCAAATCTCATTCTCTCTCAAATCTCAATTCTCAATTCTCAAATATCCAATATATTTAATTTCTTAAAGTGTTCACTTTAATTTTTTAATTTTTCGTTTACAAAGTACGAGCGGAAGTTTCTAAAGTCGCAATCTTCGGATACTTCCAAAATTTGGTATTGTCGTTCCATCTCTTACGTTTAATTTTTATTTATTGTATTAATTGTTTAATATTTAATTTTATTATATTTGTGTATTTTGAATATTTTTAGTTTAATTTAATTTATATTATGGATAAATTAAAAAACCTCGCTACTAAAGGTGTTAAAATTTTTTGTCCCGAAAGCGGTAGTGGTAGTAAAAAGCGAATTACTAGCGGTAGAGGTAGTTCAAGTAGTAGATATACCCGTGTGCCTTCGCCTCCGGTACCGCTTGATACACCTTTTGAGGAAGAAATAGGTGTAGGTGCTCACGATATGGATTATGTAGAAGCTCAGGAAAATTACGGTATAGAAGAAGAAAATGAAGTAGATGCGGTTAATTTAGATGAAGATAATGAAAATATTGTTGAGACACCCGCAGTAGGAGATGCTAATGTTAGATCTGAATCAGTTAATCTCCCTTCCCGTCCTCCCAGTGCCCCAAAACCTCGTAAAAAAACTAGTATTGCATGGAAATTTTTTGAACGTATATCAGATATTGAGGTGCAATGCAATATTTGTCAACAAATATATAAGCATAGAAGTGGAGGCAAGCAAGGGGGTACGGGTACGTTAATGAGACATGTAGCTGAAGATCACAAAAGAGAGTTAAATATTGCAAAAGGTGGTGGGGATGTTGGTGGGTCAACGCAAACTAGAATGGATCCAGCAACCGGTCAAGTAGCGAAAAAGTATAATAAATTGAGGGACAGGGAAGAAATAGCTAAAATGGTAGCTGTGGGTTGTTTGCCTTTTAGTTTTCCTTCTTCTGATGCCTTTATTCGTTATATACAAGCAATTTATAATCCTATGTTTAATGGTATTCCTAGATCTACTTGTCGGTCTGATATTTTTAGACTCCATTCACAATATTGTTTTTATTTATCAACATTGTTAAAAAATATTCAATGTAGATTGTCCCTAACTTCTGATCTTGGTCGTGCTGTAAATAAAAATGATTATTTAACCGTTACTTGTCATTGGATGAATAGTAATTTCGTGATGCAAAAACGTATTCTTGCTTTTTTATATGATGAAGATCGTAAACATACTGGACAATTTATTGCTGATTCTATTGTTAAAATTGTCGGATATTATGGTATAGAAAATAAAATTTTATGTATTGCTTTTGATAATTCTTCTAACAACAAGACTGCTATAACAAAAATAAAATCTACGCTATTTCCGCCCTTGCCTGAAATTTTTCATATTAAGTGTGCATGTCATATATATAATTTAATTGTAAAAGATGGTCTTGAGTTTTTTGAGCTTTATATTGAAAAAATTCGTCTTGCCGTTGGTTTTATTCAAGGAAATAATCGTAGATCGAGAATTAGAGAATTTAAAGTTAAATGTCAAGAAAATGGACGTACACCGATTTTGATGCCTGAGGAAATTGATACTAGATGGAATTCTACGTATGAATTTTTAAAAACTTGTTATAAATATAGAATTCCTATTACACTAGCTTTTAACCAACATTGCGGTTCATTTGCTGATTCTACTGATTGCATGCTACATAATTCTGATTGGGTTGTAATTAATGATCTTGTTAAGTTTTTAGAAAAATTTTATGTAGCTACGGTTGAATTTTTCGGTGCTTACTATCCTACTGTTTGTAATATTTTGACATATATAGCCGATATTTCTGGTTTGCTCCAACAATATAAAAATAAAGAAGGTTATAAAAAAGCTGTTGGCGCCATGTTTACGAAATTTAAAAAATATTTTTTCCCGATTCCCCCTATTTACTTGGTTGGTGCTATGCTAAATCCGTGCATGAAATATAATCATATGTGTCACTTTAGTACTCTTATTTATACTAACTTAGAAATAAATACTAACCATGATTCTGAACAAGTACAACCTGATTTGTGGACGGCTACGGCTGATGCAAAGGATTACATAGAAAAATTATATAATCACTATGCTGATTTATTTGATTCAGTCGTACCTACAAATATCACTCCAACTGTCGCTCCTCATCCTCCCGAGGAGCCATCATCTTTTAAAAGGCCGGCACATAGTGGTTTTTCTGTTTTGTTTTATGATTTAAATTGTTGGAACAGTGTTGATGAGAGAACTTACACATCAACTTATCGGGAAGAGCTGAAATATTATCTTCGGACGGCACCAGAGGATCGCAGACGACGGATCAACACGTTGGATTGGTGGAGGAATAATGAATCACAATATCCTGTGCTTTCAAGATTAGCTAGAGATATCTTGAATGTTCCAATGTCAACCGTTGCATCAGAGAGCGCCTTCAGTCAGGGACGACAGCAGCTTGGAGACAACCGACACTCATTGGGAAGCAATGCAATGAACGTTCTAGTTTGCCTCAGAGATTGGATTAGAGCGGAAAGAAGAAACCAAGGAATGGAACCGGAGCCGAGCGACGAGCTGAAACTTGAAGAAATTATGACTTCACGGGAGAACTCCGCAGAATAAAGTCCAATGCATGGTTTTGCCCCCGTTGACTTAGACTATCCTATGCAAGTTCTCATTAATATTAACATGAAGGAGTTGGAAAAAATGATGCATAATTTATAGATTTTTCATTCATGTAAATTATAAATTTTGGATCATTTTGCAATCAATAAAATTCCCCAAATTCATTCAGTCCTTAGTCGTTGTTTTTTATTTTTTATTTATTTAACGATTTAAAATTTTAAATTGAATTTCTAGTTTTCTACTTTAAATTAAAAACTTACTTCTAATATATTATTAATTTACTACCAAATATTATTAATTTATTATATTAAGTAGCATATGTTTTGTATATTTGTGCATATATCTTCTATAGAAGTGTATATTTAACGCATACATGTGTATATGTTTTATAAATTAGTATATAAGTATATCTATACATATTGTAATGTATATATAATGTAGTATATTTTATAAGTAGTAGTATATATACATTGAATGGTGCGTATACATGTGTATATATCTTCTATAGAAGTGTATATTTAATGTATACATGTGTATATGTTTTATAAATTAGTATATAACTATACAAATATATATTGTAATGTATATACATTATAGTATATTTCATTTAAAGTATTACATATACATAGAATAGAGTGAATGGATCTTCTATAGACGTGAATATTTAACGTATACATGTGTATATATTTTATAAATTAGTATATAACTATACAACTATATATTGTAATGTATATATATTGTATATATCTCATTTAAAGTATTACATATACATAGAATAGAGTGTATATATGTGAATAGATCTTCTATAGACGTGTATATTTAACGTATACATTACTTTATGTTTTATAAATTAGTATATATATTGTAGTATATACTTTTTTTAAAGTAGTACATATATATTGAATGGTGCGTATATATGTGTATATATCTTCTATAGACGTATATCTTTAAAGTATACAAGTGTATATGTTTTATAAATTAGTATGTAACTATATATATATACATATTGTTGTATATATATATATGTATATCACTATATTGTAGTATATATTTTATTTAAAGTTGTACATATCTATTGAATGGTGCATATATATGTGTATATATCTTCTAAAGTAGTATATATTTAACGTATACATGTGTATATGTTTTATAAATTAGTATATATATATATTGTAGTGTATATATATATATTATACTATTATAGCATATGTTTTATTTAAAGTAGTACGTATAGTCATATATAATTATATATTGAATGGTACGTATATATGTGTAATTGTTTATACTTTATATATTTTTTTAAAAATATATATTGTATATTGGAGTGTATATAGTGTATATTGGAGTGTATATAGTGTATATTGGATTTTTTATTTATTTTTTAAACGGGTTTGACCGGTTTTTAACCGGGTTTGACCGGATTTTGGTGGGTTTGGCCGGATTGGGTTAAATGGGCCGGGTTCGGGTGGGTTTTATTTTTTTTTACTGTTTGACCCGGCCCGATCCGGCCCGGTTAACGCCAAATCCGGCCCGAAACCCGGATAAAATGGGAGGGCCGGTTCCGGGTTGACCCGGTCCGACCCGTTTGACACTCTTACCCGAAGCCCGAACCTACATAAACAAGATGCATGTTGGTTTATACTATAGGCCGCCTAAGTCACACTTTTTCAGATGTAATTGCCTAAGTCATATTAATACGAGATACTTAATTCATCGCAGCTGGCAATTATGTCTTCATGTTATTCCAAGAAAATACGGGAAGAAGATTTGTGACTTTGAGTTTTTGCCCATAATAATTGTCGAGGGACTTTCTTGACATTTAGGATGAAAACGTTCCAAAAATAAGCATGTGGCAGCGACCAGAGATCTTTTAGAAGGATAACGTACAACCCATTGCTACATAATTTATATATACTTGTTTAGTATAAATGCGTTGCACATGTATTTAATAGGGGAGTGTAAAAATCGAACTGATCGATAAACCGAACTGATAAAAATGTTATTGGTTTATTGTTATTGGATTAACGATTTTTTAATGGTTTTATAAAAAAATTTATTGGGTTATTGGTTCGGTTCGATTTTTTCTTATTGGGTAAACCGATAACCCAATAAGAGAATATATATATATATATATGTATGTATATATATATATTTCTCTTTAATCTCTATAAACTAACAAACTTATTATTTCAATTATGCAAACTCTTAATTTCTCCTAACAACATTTAGTTCAAACTTGAAGATTCTTGTAAATTAAAACACATCATGTAGGATTTTTGTTTGCAACTAAGATTCATTTTTTTTCATGTTAGTTACTACTATTTTTATTTTATGAGTGTTTTCTTATCGGTTAAACCGAAAATCAAACCGTTAAGGACTTAAAACCGATAAACCGAAAATCAATAAAAAATATCTTATTAGTTTGGTTATTGATTTAGCATATTTAAAAATCGAAAACCGATAAACCGAACTGATAATATGTAAAATCGAATCGAACCGACCGATGCACACCCTTAATATTTAATATCATAAAAGAAAATTATATATATATATATATATATATATATATATATATTTATTTATTTATTTATACAATGTTTAAATTTTTAGTTACCAAATTATATGGCATCGTTCATACAGAAACATAATTTATGAGGTAATATAAATTTTAATTTATATTAAGCAAGGACGACTCAATATATCCGGAGGCCTATAGCGAAACTTCAAAATGAGGCCTTTATTTATTTTCTCATATACATACATACATACATACATACATACATACATACATATATATATAGAGAGAGAGAGATAATACATAAATGTAATACCCCGGAAAATTTTTCGTCGAAATTTTGTGCGTAAACGTATTGGGTCCTATCTTCTAGAACGATTTATAATTTTTCCGTGTGTCATTTCTTGGATTTCGACCCACTATTTCATAGAGCATCGGATAACCTTTCCAACGATATGTGGATCACCCAAAACGGACACCCGAGCGATGAGTTACGAACATTCCGATCGAACGGTGAATAGTGATGAACAGTAAAACGTGCAGGAAAAAGTACTGAGGCCAGGTGTATTTTTGCTCCAACTTTAAACAATCATAACTCCTTGTACATAATGAACTGTGTGAGCTGCTATATATCAACGGAAATCCCTGAGAGTCTTCTTTCCAATGAAATTGGTTTCATCCAATTTGGATATCGAAGTAAAAAGTTATGGCCAATTTACTTCAGCCTATCGGATAGATCACTGAAGGTCAGATTTGACATCGATTGATTTTTAAAGGTATTTTGGTCATTTCCCATTATTGTAACCCTCTATATATACCCCCTTTGAGCTGAGAATTGTCATTCATTTTCTCTCATTTCTCTTATATCTCTCTCTCAAAATATATGCATATATATAGAGAGAGAGAAGAAGAGGAGTTAGGGTTAGGGTTCCAATTGGGGAAAAATCGATTCAAGGCTTCGCTTCGCGAATTGCTTTCATCAATCTCTTCGGCTACGAAATCTAAGGTATGCAAGTGTTTATCTATGGGCTCCTTTTGTCCATAGAGCCCACAAATTCTTTTTCAAAGGCTCAAGATACATGTGTATATATATATATATATATATATATGATTATACTTTCTAAATTTTCATTGTGTATATGTGTAGTTTTCACATGATGGTTGAGATATATGTGTGGGATGATTATGTGTGTTGGTTGAAGCATATGTGTGTAGTATTTGTGTGATGGTTGGTGATTATGTTGTTGAAGTTAATGATATCCAAGATGGGATCTTTGTATGTTTGTGGAAGCTATGGTGGTGTGTGATGTATAAATATATGAAATGAGTGATTGAATACTTGTAATCTTGATGAATCCACCTATGCCTAAGAAGTGCATGTAAGGTGTTTATGAAAATACCTAAGAGACTAGAGATTTTATTTTTATAACATAATAGGTCCAAAATTAATTGATTATGAATATATGATGATTTAAATTGTTAAGCCTTGATTTATACTATTATTCCATTATTTCCTTGTTATGACTTGATAATTGTTATTGGGAATTATATATCCCAACTATTGATTGATATGTCAAATATTTTTTAAATGTGAGTTGGATTGTGAATTGAGAAATGTGGATGTTGAAGTTGAAGGATGATGGTGTTGTGGTGCATGAAATTGAGCATTAAACCTATGCCCTAAATGGTGCATGTAAGGTGATTGCTAAAATGCCTATGTGAAGAAGAATTAAGTATTTAACATGTTTGTTATCCAACTTATGATTTCATGCCATATCCATATGCTTAACTTATGTCTACCATATGTTTGACAAAATATTTAAGAGAATAGGTAACTATGATATTTGTGCGTAGTATTTGCTGTGGACCCAAAGCATGCTCCTCACGTGTTCGGTTGGATGCTTATATGAAGAAATGAGGCCATTTGATTTGCTAAGTGTGAAGTCCTCAATTATGTGTTGCGTATGATGGCCTATGGGCATGTTGTGTATGAGTTATCTATCTTGTGTTACTTTATGCTATTGTGTGCTGGGGGTAGTATACCCGAAATAGTCTGCTGGTCTAGAGCCGAGTCAGTTTCACGGTAATCTCAATCGAGCGATGAACAATGAACTCCCGGTTAGTTTCAAAACTTGGGGAAAACTCAGTAATCTCGAAAATCATTCTTTATCGAATACTCGGGCCATGAAGATCTGAAATTTTACATATCAATTCACTCCGTTACAGACCTCTGTACATTTTGTGAGATAGTAAGTTTATCTTAAAAGTAAGTGGCATTTAGAAATACTCCGTCAGAGAACGGAATCAAGCGAACTCTGTCATATTGATAAAGTATCATAATGTGAGAACAGATTCAGTTCAGTTGAGTACAGTTAAGAACCGATTAAGTGTCTTTCAGTTGGGAGTAGGATTCAACACCGAGAGAGCTAAGGATGGGAACATTCCTGCGAGTAGAGGGTTTGATTCCTGGTAGCAATCCTTATGCTCCAGAACTACGTCGCCAGCGTAGGTTGAGACATCTATCCTGCGAGTAGAGGGTTAGATGAGGTGGTTGTCCTGCGAGTAGAGGGTACCACCGTTCTCGTTTGAGGTCCTGATAGTAGAGGGTCCTATGCAGTTGTCTTTACTGGTGGCGCGATATTGACACCCTTCCAGCTGGGGTACAGGTTGGATCCCACTTGTGGTAAGTGGGGCATGTCAGTTAAATGATCACTCCCATAGTTTCAGTAACAGTCTCAGAAAAATACTCAGTTAATGTGCAGAAGTTGAGGCTGTCAGATACAGGACTCCCAGTATTGCTATCATTATCATTGAGTAGAGAGACTTCCTGCGAGATGAGGGTTGCTCTCGAACTTATTTACCCATTATCATTATCATTGAGTAGAGAGACTTCCTGCGAGATGAGGGTTGCTCTCGAAATTATTTACCCATTATCATTATCATTGAGTATAGAGACTTCCTGCTAGATGAGGGTTGATCTCAGATTCAGTTGTTCAGTGTTCCAGAGTTGGTGAATTTGAATATCAAATATCAGTAATATCAGTTATCCGATTTCTCAGTATGGATAAGTACAGATGTCAGCTCTAGTAGCTTCAGATACTCAGTATCTTATTGTCAGTATTATTATTTTTGGGTGTCAGTGTTCAAAATGAAACATTCGGTGTCATGATAATTTCAGTTGTACTTTATGCATTCATGTGTGTATTGTTGATCAGACATGTTTCAAAATTGGTAATTGCAGAGTTTCTATATATGCTTATTCCAGCGAATACATATTATTCAGATTGTTATGTTTATGCATAAACCTTATATTTCACCTTACCCTATCCTTGCATACTCGGTACATTCTTTGTACTGACGCATTCGCGCTATGGTGTTTTCCCCACCATAGGTTCAGAAGAGCGAGATTCAGAGTATATTTAGCTGTCAGATCTTGTATAGCAGCAGTGGGTGCAGCAGTGAGTCCTCATCATCCGAGGATGTTGTTATTACAGTATTTGATTTTAGTAGATGGAGTTAGTTGGAGAATTGTCCCTTCAACTCCATAGTTCAGGCAGTGTAGAGGCTTTTCAGACAGATGTATTAGTGTGTGGTTTCCAGTATTGCATATTTTTAGATGTTTAAACCTTATGGCAAGTTTACGCATGTATTTTATTATATTATGCATTGAACAGGTACAAATATCAGAAAAGGGTTAGCTTGTGGTCCTTCGTGATCATAAGCACCGTGTGGTGTTCCGGTTCTCGGGAATCGGGGCGTTACAATAAATATGACCCTAAACTTGACACCAAATTATAACTTTGACATTAAACTTTGACAGTGCACAAATATGACCTTTAACTATTCAAAACTGCACAAATATGACCTCCGATCCTACGTGGTAAAACACGTGTTTAACACGCAAAACTTGACGCGTCCAGCTTAAAATCTAAGGGCATAATACATAAATATGACCCTAAACCTGACACCAAATTATAACTTTGACCTTAAACTTTGACAGTGCATAAATATGACCTTTAACTATTCAAAACTGCACAAATATGACCTTTAAATGACTTTTCACTATAATTTTTTAATTATTTTCTGCTCAAAGATTAAAATGGCATCTAATTTCTTTTGTCATTGCGGAAAAAAAGCAATATTGAAGATTTATTAATTAGGTAGGTCAGCCTCATATGAAAAAATCGCGCGGGTAGATATATATATATTATAAAGCAGAGGGTGAATTTAAGTTATATAATATATCTAAATATAATTTATTTAAATATTAAATTAAAGATGAAACTATACTAATAATAAAAAAAAGTATAGTTTTAATAAAACGTTATTAAATTAACATTATTAAGGATAGTAGTAGTAGTATATTAAATTAAACGTTATTAAATTAACATTATTAAGGATAGTAGTAGTATATTAAATTAACGTTGTTAAAATATTATTAAATTAACATTATTAAATCGTTATTAAATTAACGCAGAGGCCACCTACATGGTTTCCATGGGGTTCACCCGAACCCCCTTGGTAAAAAAATTATGTTGTATATATAAGGTAGAAAATCTATATTTATGTATGTATATTAATGTTGAGCCACATGAAACAAGGCACTTAGATAGTCCAGTGGTGTTATTTTCTCTTCTTGGGCACTTCCTTCAGCCTATTGTGCGGGTTTGATCCCTAAATAAATAAATAAATAATAATAATAATAATAATTTAAAAAAATGACGTCGTTTTAACACAAAAAATAAAACTTTAACAATGCACAAATATGACCTTTAACTATTCAAAACTGCACAAATATGACCTCCCTCCAAGTCAGCCCTTTTAACGACGTGGCACCGTGTGATTGGATTATCTTTCCACATAGGCACGATTGAAACTCACGCATGGGGGTTGCAAAATTGGAGGTCATATTTGTTCAGGTTTTGAATAGTTAAAGGTCCTATTTGTGCACTATCAAAGTTTAAGGTCAAAGTTATAATTTGGTGTCAAGTTTAGGGTCATATTTATGTATTCTCTCTATATATATATAATAGTTCTTGAGATGTAAAATTATGAATAAAATTATTTTATAACGGTCTTCTCGAAATAATTCCTTTTCAATCGATAATATACCTAATTCCTTCAATTTTCTTGAGACATTGTTGATTTTAAGTAAGATTTTATCAATTTTAATTTTAAAAATTTCTTTCGACAGAGGATTGTTATAGAAACTCTATAGGCAATATATGTATTTGAAAAATACTAAAATCTTTTATCTTATTAAAATATTTCTTACCTTTCTACTCCCCCATCCCACTTTGACATTCATTTTAATTTTTTACAGATTCATTAAGCAAAATAATAAGATACAAGGTATAGTTTACTAAGCTATTCCTATTTATTAATATTTTTTAAAAAATATTGAGTAGTATTAAAAAGAAATCTTCTTTTATGTTAAATGTGAAGTTGGAAACAATTGTCAATTTAGTCTTGAATCTTAAAGTGATAATTTTTTTGAGCTAAAACAACATTAGAATGAGGCAGAAACAATATTAAAAAATTATCTATATTTTCTAATGAATTTTTTTTACAGAACTATAAACCTATAATTACTAAAAATGGACCCCCGAAAATTGGAGGCTTAAAGCCTTGGCTTCAATTGCTTTATGCTGAAGCCGACCTTGATATTAAGTAGATGTTAGATAATTCAAATACGGAAATGATTTATCAAATATTTGAGTTTCATGTTTTCAATGACTAAAAATAGTCTCTCACTATTATTTGTCATTCGTCAACCTAAAGTCCAACAAATAATATTATCTCCAATCTCCTTCATAAAATTTATTCAACTATCTTTTGATTGTAGATTTCATGGATGTTTCGCGAAAATGAAAAATTGCATAAAAGAAAAATAATTAGAAAATTTTCAATAACGCATGTAGCATTAGATTATTCATCTTAATATTCCCTCGAGCCATTACGACTAAACGTAAATAATATAAAAATTATTATTTTTTTTAAAAAAAAAACATCAAACAACAATTTTGAGCACGAAGAATTAATACTACTAATTACCATTAACATCCAGTTAATATTTTGTGTGATTCCTTGGTAAAATAATTAATGAAGAAAGTGGTCCTTAACCCCCCCCCATTGCCCCATTCTCTGTCTCATCAAATCAGATCTCCATTATTTTCCTTTTGTTGCTTTCTTAGTTTAGGCATATAACTATGTATGTACTGGACATCTACTTGGCCCTTGCTGGTATCAAGATGAATATAGCACTAAAGAAGTAACTTAAATGAATCTTCTTCTTGTTTTCTACTCAAAATGCTACTATTACTCAATCAGCTAATAAAACTTAGAATCTAGTCTAGCAGGACAAATGTTGTTCATTATAATCAATGCCTATAAATAGCACTCTTTGTTATGTTGGTCAGACTCTTAAAAAATGTCAACAAGTGCGTGTTGAATTCTCCAAAAGTAGAGTGTTTTTGGAGAATTCGACATGGGGCAGGAACTGAAATGAAGAGTCAGTCCGCAACTTAGACTCTTTAATGCCGGTGAAAAAGGCTCATGCCTGCATAAGTTGCTCTTAAATGTGGCACTCACAAGGAAAAGTTCGAAAAAGTCATGCAAATATAAGCATAAAAGGCATTACTATATACTCCTTCCGTCCCAAATTACCCGTCCAAAATTGAGATGACACATTAATTAAGAAAAATAATTAATAACATACTTAGTTTATCATAGTACCCCTATTAAATGATGTTTACATTTTAATTTGAAGAAAAAATAATTAATACAAAGGGTAAAACATAAAAAAAAATTTGTCTCTTCTTGATTAATGAAAAAAGACAAGTAAAATGGAAAATCAAATTAAAAAATTTGGAACGAGTAATTTAGAACGGAGGGATTAATTAAAGATGCCTATAAATGTCAAACCTATATTAATTGTGATCATATTCAAAACGTTTATGAAATTACTTTACATACTTTCTTGTCGTTGACACACACCACCACACTTTAAACATGTTTTTGTCACGTTTAATGAACCACTCACATGGCAGTTTACTTTTCCACCCTAAATTGCAAATCTTTTTTCTTAATGGTGGGGCCGAAACATCAAGATTTCGACGAATAAGGAAAAATCATAAATTCTTCTCAGTACTTGGAGAATTAGATGGTCTTTCCATACATGCCTTTTGATTGGTCGGTAATATTGATGAAGCTATCCCGGTGGGCGGTGGCTATTGTTACCTTTTACACAACCACAAAACAAAATTTCCTACATAAACTCAAGCACCAATATTTTTGCAGTCTAAGCTGTAATACAAAGTTAATGCTCCCATGCATCAATCATGAACTGGCCATAAGACAATTTTCAAACTAGCAAGATTCAATATGAACAATTTTATTTACTTGCTCTTAAAGGGAACTGACTCGAACAACTCCTTTCTATATCATCAAAGAATCACAAACCATAAACCTAACATTTCTCAAGAAGGAAGAGGATTAGATTAGGTCGGCACATGTTTAGTTTTATGTTGCTGGAACTCTCCAAAAATGTTGTCAAACTCATGCCGTCGGATCCTCCAAAAATGTACTGCTTTTCGAAAATCTGCCATGCAACTATTTGACATTTTTTAAGAGTCCGAGCAACATAACATGCTACTTGACCTAAGTTGATCTTCTCCATCTTGACCAGCTTCATGCTAGAGTTTCAAAAACCTGAACCTAAGATAATCTCTGAAGACTAGAGAAGCAACTCAAGAACTAATAACACCAAGTAACAACACGAAATATATAGCATAACGCAAAAGAGATTTAAGCTTGCAAATCTATTCAACTAGCTTTCTCATGACAAACATGTACACTAATAACAGATAAAGCAAAGAATTGCTGCTACTTGGTCAATAGCAAGTTATTTCCTCTACTTCTAAACTGTTGTATACTAAGACCTTTGCAGAAACAATGAAATGGAATGTCGACTACAGTTTATGCCTAGAGACGATCAAATATGATGTTTTTATTATCCTACTGATGAGAATGTGGCTGTAGAGAGTTTGATTCACCGCAAAATGCAGCCATTAACTTTTCCTTTGTCAGCTGTTCGGATCCACTGGACTTGACCACAAATGTATGATAAACTGTATCATTCCCTGCGGCAACTTTCGATTCAACAACATTGGCCTGTGCCTCTTTGAACACTTGGATGACTTTTGATAAAGGATGGATTTCCAGTGGGCATTTAACCCTTACAATGACTTCGTCACCGGCAGCTTCAATGTTGATATCAGCTAGTCGGTTTTGAGTCTCTGAATTTGGGCTTCCTAGTCTTCCCCTCTCAGACTCCATGTCCCTAATCTTCTTCTGCATGTCAGTGATGTGAGCAATGGCATCTCCTAAAAGAGAAGCTTTGTCCATTTTGGAAATATTTGGAACAACAGCTCGTAATGCATAGAACCGCTGGTTCAGCTTTTCCCTCCGCTGCCTCTCCGCCTCTACATGATTGAGGGGCTCTTCCCTCCCATTGGCTGGTTTTCGTCCACGCTTTCGAGGCCTTGTTTCATCAGCTGGTCCAGCATGGCTTTCCTTACATGAAACTTCAACATCTGAATGCTCTGATTCAACAGTGTGCACTGGATAAACAACAGGCCTTGAGTTGGTGAAATCTATTTGCATTCCACCAGGCTTTTGATGCTTTTGATGCTGGAGATTATTTAACCGGAACTCTTCCCTAGCACCATTGACAGCAAAATTTCGTAAGTTGTTTGTTGGGGCCTGAGGACTGTAGAGCTCCGCCGAGTTCACTGGCTTCACATTACCAAATGAAGCCCATGATACGGGGCATACACCATTTTGTGCATTCATGAAGGGACCCTTGTTTCCATTTCTGTAAGTTTCCAGTGGCCTGTCCACCGGTTTCCTAACAACAAGTTTTTCCCTAAATTGCGCACAACCAGAATTTAAATTCTGCCCGAAAATCTTAGGATTTCCGTTTGACTGATCACGAAGAAAAGAGCTGGAAAACATGGAATTATTTCCATCCTTTTTCTCAGCTACAACTGTTACAGATGCCGCTTGCTTAGCCCTACCAAGAGACGAAAATGACGAGAAACAAGATTTTATTGACTTCACAAGCTCCAAGCTTTCTGGTATAGCTCTTACTGATCCCAATTCCACAACTCCTACATCAGTTGGGATCAAAACAATTGTTTGCATACCAGCAGACTTCATCAAAAAAGATCTAGA
Source organism: Capsicum pubescens (assembly GCA_030864215.1). Classification (NCBI taxonomy): domain Eukaryota; kingdom Viridiplantae; phylum Streptophyta; class Magnoliopsida; order Solanales; family Solanaceae; genus Capsicum; species Capsicum pubescens. The sequence continues at coordinate 212,474,071 of CM061542.1, forward strand.
ACAATAATCTACAGACGACTTCATGACATCCGATAACCACACATGCTTACCAGCACCAAAACACTTCCCCGGACCACCTTGCCCACGAGGGAACGAAAAGTACATTGAGGCAAGAAAAAACATCTCAGTATCAGTAACCCTATCCAATCCAAACACATAGTTCTCTTCATCTGTTCCACCAAAGAACGAATGCAATTTCTGAAGTACCCTTTTCCTCATCCTTTGTTGAGCCTCATCCTCAAGGTGTAAATTCAGAATCCTAGTAACTTCAGATTCCTCTCCTTCCCTAGCTTCTCTACAACAACCATCTCCCCATCCTAACACCAATTCCCCTAACTTAGACCGCGAAATCTGCCAAAAAATAGCGTAATTCCAACTAAAATTACTTCCATTCGGGCGTTCCACAAGATCTGACAATATATTCTGCAAATTCTCATTACTTCCCATTGACATTAAAGAACATTCAGCAGAAACTAAACTAGACATCAAGTAATCAAAAGCTTTTGCTCCTAATACAGCTGCCACCATTGTCTTATCCTCATCACTCCACAATACAGTCATTTCTAACAATAAGTAACAAATACCCAAATACTAAAAACTTCAACTTCTCTCAAATTTGATATAAACCACAAAAAGACTGTAACAAGAACTGGAAAAAAAATTCCCTTTTTCTCCAAAACAAAAAGATTCAATCTTTTTCTTGAATACCCGAAATTCCAAAACCCACATTCAGATCCCAAAATCTTGAAACTCCAAGTTACAATTAACTATATAGAAAATACTATCTATTAAAGAATATGCACTTAGATATAAAAATGGCATAAAAAAGTAGATAACAAACCAGTGTTTGCAGTTCCAGAACCAGAGTAAGCAAAAACACTAGCCCCGTTATGAGCAAGGACTAAAATTCAACTTTTTGCCCAAATATATATTTGTTCTTGCAGACCAAAGAGGGAAAGATAGGAGATTGAGGGCATTGAGGGTATGCTCCTTCTAAATCCATACTGCATGTGTTTGTTGTTGTTTGTATAAACTATGGTTAATAGGGTTTTAAAGAGTTAAAAGAGATAACCATGGTTGGATTTTGGATTAATTAATTAATTAAACAAATTAACGGACTTTTCCTTGGTAATTGTCTGATTTGTTTGAGGAGTATTTTAGGGAGGGAAGGGGGTTGGGGTTGGGGTTGGGGGTGGGGGGATTTTTAATGATGAAAAATGTGATCACTTTGACACGTTTGTTAAGATAGGAGTGACACAAAACTTGTGTACCCTTACGTTCATGGCGTCTGAATTTTTTTTTTTTTGAATAACTTTTCAATCAACTTCATCATATTTAGTACGTGACATAAATTATGAAATTATTTCTTAAAATTTATTTGATTAAAAATTTAATCATTATATTTTTAAAATATGTGAAGATATGATCAAATAGATTTTCGAAGATAGATCTTCTAAATTTGAAACATAGTAATTTTTGAAGGAGAAGCAATAGTTGAGATTGGATAAAATATTTTAATTTAGTAATAATTTAAATAAATTAATAACAATAAAAGTTGTCAAATTGAAATTGAAGGTTGAGGGTTCATTATTTAGATTTGAGTTTAGAGTCTTAATTTTTTACTTAACTTGAAATTTTCTTATTTTATACTTTTCGTGAATTAATTCCATGTAACTAAATCATTTTATATTCAATTAAGGAATATATTTCAAAAGTTTTTATTTTAATTATTTAATAAATAATTTATTATTTATTTATTTTTCATAAATGTAAAACAAAAAAAATTGACGACAAAATAGAAAAAAAATGAATCTATTTTACATCACTCAAAATTAAAAATTAACCGTACAAAGTTTAATTAAGTAGTTTTCTCTATTGGAGCAAAGATAACATGGATGAAGGGAAATTTTTAATGATGAAAAAGGTGATCACTTTGACACGTTTGATAAGATGGAGTGACACAAAACATGTGCACCCTCACATTTATAGTGTCTGAATTTTTCATCTTTGAATAACTTTTCAATTAATTCTGTCACATTTAATACGTGACATAAATTATGTAAATTTATCTTCTAAAATATATTTATGATTCATAGTAAGATAAAATTCATTTTATTAGAATTAATTAGTTAAAATAAAATATATATTAAATATAATTTTAAATTTCAAAAATCACAATTTCAATTTTAAAATCTATAGCCAAACAAGAATTTTCCAGTTTGAATCATGCATTTTTTACCTCCTAATGTAAATGGCATTAAATCCACACTCTCTCGTCATATTATACTAGAACTGCATGATAAAAATTAATTTTGTAATAAATAATTTTTTTTTTTATATATAACCATAAATCATCTGACATAACTTGGATAGTAAACAAATAGAGTTTTGCTGCATCCTTTTTTTTTCATTCAGACTTTTTATATTCATATTAGAATTCAAATTTGCATTGTAAAGATGTGTCACAAAACATGTGCAACATCATACTTATGGCGTGTGCCTTTTTTTTTTGTTTGAAGAGCTTTTTTAATCAACTCCGTCACATTTAATACGTGACCTAAATTTTAAAAATTTTACTTCTAAAATTTTTTTAGTCAAAAAATTAATTATTGTATCTTTAAAATATTTGAAAGATATGGTCAAGTCTAATGACCACATAGATTTAGAAGATAAATCTTCAAAATCTGATTTATAGTAAGAATTTTTTTTTCTATTTTCATAATTACAATACATGTCCAAATATAATTTTAAATTTCAAAAATTCTAATTTTGAAATTTAAATTTTAACTTTAAAATCAATGGTTAAAAGAGAGTTTTTCCATTTAATTAAGTATTGTTTACCTCTCAAAATGTGTAAAGGGCATTAAATCTACACTCGGCAGTCTAATTATACTAGAATTATATGATAAAAATTAATTTTACAGTAAATAATGAAGTATTTATATGTATAACCATGAATCATCGGATATAACTTAGATAATAAACAAATAGAGGTTTTTTCTTTCATTCCCCCTTTTTGAGTTTTCATTCAATGTTTGATATTCAAATTTGCATTATAAAGGTGGGTGACACAAAACATGTGCACCCTCACGTTTATGGCGTGTGCCTTTTTTCACCGAATAATTTTTTCAATTAAATTTGTCACATTCTGTTCGTGACATAGATTATGAATTAGATTTTGAAAATTTATCTTTTAAAAGTTTTTGGTCAAAAGCTTGATCATTGTATCATTAAAATATTTAAAGATATAATCAAACTCGAATGGCCAAATAGTAAGAAAAAATAAATTCTATTAGAATGGGTCGGTTTATTTTTTTAAAAAAAGAAAGTAAAATACTGTTCAAATACTATTTCAAATTTCATAAATCACAACTTCAAAATTTAAAATTTATGATCAAATGAGAGTTTTTCAAATTTAATGAAGCATTTTTTTAACTCCTAAAATATGTAACAAAAATTAAATCTACACTCTGTAGTCTAATTATACTAGAATTTTGTGATAAAAAATAATTTTGCAATAAATAAAGAAAAAAATTCACTTAATAATAAGTGAAGCTTTAGGGTACGATGAAGGGTACATTGGTAACTTCACATTACCTATGCCACCTGTGTTACTTTATTTTTATCACTTCACGTGTCCATTTTTTCTCTTTGTTTTTTATTTGCTTGATTTCACTTCTTCGCATTGCTATTGTGTTGCATGATGTAGGATTTTGAGATTTTCACTTTGAAATTAGGGTTTAAGAATCTCAGAATTGAGGACAATTGAACGTTTTGAAGCTTGGGGTAAATATTGATATAGAGAAAAGGTATTATTTTTTATGGTGCCAACTAATGTCTTATTTTTTTAAGCTAGACTGTATGAATATAAGATTCTTGAATAGGCAGTACATGCTTCGATAATCATTTCATATTATTTCTGTCGATGTTTTGTTCATTTTTAAAATTGGAGTTTGAAGAATTTTTATTTCAGGAATTGACCAAATAATTCAGATGTTTGAAACTCACAGATGAATAGAGATGATTGAATCAGAAACCTCTTGGCCTAGAGGTCAGATTTATCTCTAACATTGTTTCTGTAAATTCTCGTTGCATGTACTTTTAATTGAGGTTCAGTTTAGTGGGGTTGGGTTTTTTGTTTCATCTTCATTTTGATTTTCTTAGTTTTGGGTTATGTGAATTTGTTAGGTTGTACCCATTTTTTGGTAATGAAGATTTGCTCGAATAGATCTCTTCTTCACTACTGTTCTAGACTTCAAAGTGGTGTCCTCTTTTTGGTGAGTTTTCCCAACTTTCCTCTATACTTCTATTATTTTTTTGGTCTTTCAGTAATGGAGTCCAAATTTGATTATGACGATGCATTTTTTTCACTTGTTTTTTTTAAGTTTTTAGCTGGTAATTGTAACGCCCCGAATCTGGTACCCAGAACGCTACACGGTGCTCATGACCCCGAAGGATCACAAGCTAATCCATGACTGATATTTGTAACCGGGCACTGCATAATATACTGTATAAATGCAGAAAAAGGCTGAAAGGTCATAAGGTTCAAATATTGATAAAACATAACATCTGGAAATGTGGTATATCAATACCAAAATAAAACTGAAATAACTATCTGAACATGCTATAGTTTGAAAGCCTCTAAACTGTCTGAATGAGGAGTTGATGGGACATGTCCCCAACTAACTCCAACTGCTGAAATAAACTAAGTACTGAAAGAATGAAATAATCAAATAATAACATCCTCGAATGATGAGGACTCACTGCTATTCTGTCTGCTGAACATCTGATCTACTAAGGGTGCTCTGGATCTCGTGCTTCTGAACCTATGATATAAAACACCATAGCGCAAATGCGTCAGTACGATTGAATGTACTGGTATGCAAGTGAGGTAGGCTGAATGCAAGGGGTTTATATGCATGAACAATACAACTGACTGAATAACATGAGCGTGAGAATACATGCATGAATACGGAACTGTAACTGAGATCATGACATCACTGAATCTACATACTGATAACATAAGTTTCGTATAACTGATATACTATTATCTGAATGACTGGTCTGACAGTCCTGTTTCTGATGGAACTAGCTGAGTTTCGTACTGAGCTGGGTGACTGTATTTGTATTTGATAGTTCTAAATTCTATAGAACTATTTGAGTTCTATTACTAAGACTAAGTCTGAGATTGTAACTGTGGGAAGTAGTCATCTAACTAACATGCACTGACATGCCCCAAATACACTATTATAGCTGAGTTGGGGTCCAATCTGTAACCCCAATTGGAAGGGTGTCAATACCGCGCCACTAGTAAGGACAAGCTGTGGGTGACCCTCATCTGACAGTGTCCCATAAAGAGAACGGTGGGACCCTCATCTGACAGTGTTAATCCACCTCATCAACCCTCATCTGTCAGTGTTGATGTCTCAACCTATGCTGGCTACATAGTTCTGGAACGCAAGGCTTTCTTCTAAGAATCATACCCTCAACTGTCAGTGTGTGCCCTCATCCTTGGGTTTACTCGTGTAATTCCTACTCCCATCTGAATAAACACTAAAACATGAGTAACTGGACTGGGTTCAGTGAGTTTCGTTGACTGACGGAATACTACTGAGATTACTGAGTTACTGATATTTCTGAGATTACTGGGATTTCTGAGTTTTCCTGAGTCATGAGTCTGACTGAATTCTACTGAGCATGGCTTGACTGGGAGTATCTTGAAAACTGACACTGGCTCTAGACATACAACTAAATTGTTGGGTACAAGTACCCCAGGACTTGATAGCATGAAACTGACAAGACATGACACTTCCTGGACTCACGACCATAATCAACAATCCATAATACAATCACTGGGGAATGTCATGAGGCACTTGATGATCATGGTTTGGTACATGAATAGGAATGCATATAAACATGTCATAATTTCATAGGGCTAATCTCATGAACAATCCATCGAACAATTTCAATGCATAACAATAACATGAAAGTCATTTTGAACATAAGGGTAAAGCATGAGTTCATCAATTTGGTCATAAGTGAGTCCTAAAGCATGATTCTTGTTCTCTTGGGCATTTTATCAAACACATTGCATGCATAACCTTAGGCTTAGGCATATACACTAGTTCATACATCATGGTTACTTTAATCAACTCAATTTAAAAGTTTCCAACCCACATACTAGCATAATTTCATGAAAAGTACATAAAGACTCCAACTTGGGATTCATACAACCACATCAATATAATTAAAATCAACCCACCACATGAAAATCACAATTCATGAGTTTAAAATGGGATTCTTGAGCTTCATGGATGAAAGAAACCCATGAATCAACACTTTACATACTTGGGTGGATGATTTCTTGAAGATTGATGGAGAAAAGATTGAATTCTTGGCTTGGAATTAAACACCTAGGGTTTCTTGTTCTTGGGGATTGATCTTTGAGAGAAATCCTAATTTGGTGTTATAGATGAATAATGAAGTTATGAGCTCTGGTATGATATAATTAGGGGTTAAAACGGGTGAAAAAAGACCCAAATACCCTTTTAAAAATGGCTTAAAATCGCTAATCGGAAGTGGCGACGGTCCGTTGCTGGCTCGACAGTCCGTCGGTCCTGACCGTTGCATTTGGATAGAACCTGAACTTTCTGCCTCGTCTGCGACGGTTTGGGCGATGCTCCGTCGCTAGCTCGACGGTCCGTCCGTCCTGGTCGTCGCACTTGACCAGAAGTCAGGTTCACTGCCTTAGTTGCGATGGCTTGGGCGACGGTCCATCGCTAGCTTGACGGTCCGTCGGCCTGACCGTCGCTTCTGGGCAATTCCGACAGTTCTCTGTAAAACGTCCATAACTTTTTACTCCGATGCCGGATTTGGACGAAATTGGTATCGTTGGAAAGCTAATTTAACTTTCCATATGATAAAAAGTTAAAATTAGGGAAATTCTATCTGATTTAAACATTAATCATTTAGGAAGTCATCACTAAGTCTTTTGGAGACTAGATTTGACTTAAAGAAAGTTCGGGGTATTACAGTAACTCTAGAAAATTAATTTTGTTTCCTCTATTTTTTAATATTTTCCACCTCACGAGAAAAAAGGACAACTCCATGCTTAAATCTCCCGCTATATGTGAGGGTGTTCCGGGGAAGGGCTTGACCACTAGGGTCTATTGGCCATAAATGGTCTATTACACCTAACATTATCTTGCATTTTTACCGCACGAGTATGTCGAGTAATTTAATACTCATGGTATTGACTTAGCCCCATAACATCATTATGCATAGAATGCATCCAAGGTATTTGATTATATATTTGAAACAACTGAATTAATTCTTTGTGATGCTTTTTTTCTTACAGGACATACAACAAATTCACTTCTTACCTAGGTATACTTTTCCACTTCTAATTAAAAATATTAAAAACATAATGTATAATATTGATTTGTGTGTGTGACATTTATGTTTGACACATTTTATTTGTTTGCATGTGTTTATCTAATGCACTATTTCTATTATTCAGTGTTAGTGCTTAAGTTAAGAAAGCTTGTACATCTTCAATGTGACAGCTTAAATTAGAAGCTGACACTTGAGTTGAGGGTCTTTCGAAAACAACCTCTCTACCTCATCGAGTGGTAAGGTATACATACACTTTACTCTTTCTAGACCCCACTTGTGAGATTTTGCTGCGTATGTTGTTGTGTTGCTGCATGTACAGTCACTATAGTATATTTTTGAACATGGATGGTCTCAGAATAAATGGTATTTCCTATGCATTATAAATCTCCATTAGATGTCAATCTGTGAGCTATGGAAGCATGATTCAAGTTAAGGTCTGTGTAACTCAAAAAATGTATGTATTGTAAGAACTTAAAAACACTAGGGTAACCAACAAGCATTCAGAATCACGAAAACTTGACGGACACCTATTTTTCAGTTGAGCTTGAGGTTCATTTGTTTCCCTAATAAGGTAACTAGACCATGATACAGTAATGAGTTTATACCTACTTACCTGCAAACCTAAGCAACTTTAAACTGCTGTTTATTTTTTAAATTTTATTTATGTTTTTGGTGTGTTCATATATTCACACATATAGCCTATGAATTAGTAAATTTATATTTGATCTATGCAGTAGAAATAGACAATCAAGTACTTTAAAGAGCAGCTCTCAGTTTTGCCTTCACTACTAATGGATGAGTTAAATGTTATTAGTCTCAATTTGTAGAGTCATATTATTTATGGAGAGGCCAGCCATCAGGATCTAATATTATCTTATGGTCTTCGCCAGTTCAAAGCATGAGGCCAATAGAATGAAATACTTATAAGACCCTCTCGCAATTTATATCTAATTTTTTTGTTACAACAATAAGCAGCCAAGGTAACTTTTGTATGGATCTGTGAAAGTGTAGAAGAGTTTTCTCAGCCTATGTTTGACTGCTGGCAGATGTTGTCTTTCATGGAAGTAAAGGATGTTGACGATTCAATTGTGGATACTATGCAAACTTTTAGCACTCCGGTGGAATGGAAATCAAGGGGAATGAAGGTCAACTTGATCTACCTTATTTCGTTTCTACACTCTTGTACATTTTCATTTCTCTGTCTCACGTCGCTAAATATGGAACTCTACTTTCTTCATCCTCATAAAGTGTTTGATGTTCTCATTCAACTATTTTGGGAGAAAAATTATGAGATGGCACTAATGTGTTTCAAACAAGCCGTAAAAGTGGATTGGAAGAAAAAGACAAAGGCAGCTGGTATCATGGCAGCTGCTGAACGAATTCGCTATTCAGAGGCCGAAAAAGCTTGCACTTACATTCTGAAGGCTGCTCAGATCTTTTATTATATTGACAGATTCAAGTCTTTAGCGGAGTATTTTTACAACTTGAAAGATTACAAACAAGCAGGTATAATATTGGGGATCTAGCGAAATTGCTCGACTGGAGTTCCAGGCCTTGCGTTATTTTCCCTGTTCTTTTCCTACTCTGCAGCTTGATTAGATTCGAAGTCATTCGGCACTTCCGTTTCTTTAAGCTTAAGTATCCACTTTTGAGATTTAGTAAACATAAACCGTTGATCATATGCTTGAGGATGGTTTATGAAGCATATTGATTGGCAGAAATAGAGCAATGATTCGACTTTATGAGTTTTGAATTATTGAATGATGACTTCCAAGTGTTTAAAATGTTTATTGATGTAACTCATTAGTTAGCACAAATACACTGTTTGAGTTAAAGCTACTGAGTTCAGCAGAATCTATATTTGGCCTTCTAGTTCCGTCCCTGTTGATTGATCATGCTAGGTAGACCTTTAGGGATTTCATTCTTTTTACTAACATATCTACTTTCCTCCTCTGACTAAGAAGAAATTAAATAGTATAAATACCAATCCTTTTGGAAGCAATTACACTCTCTCCCACTTTTTTAATTACTTTACTCTCTTTCTCTATTAATATACATAACATAGCCGACATATACATAGCATTCTGTGTATATGTTGGGATTTTTGTAATATGTTTAGGGAGTTGGGATTTTTTGAAATATTGAAAACATAAATTGTGTATTTATGTAATTTTTAGAATTAAATAAGGAAAAATTACTTCTCTTTTTATCATTTTTTTTTTGGTTATTTGAGCTGAGTGTCTTTCGGAAATAATTTCTCTATCTCTACGAGGTTGGGATAAGATCTACATACACTCCACACTCCTCAGGTTACACTTGTGGAATTAGATTGGGTATGTTCCTGCTTCATATTTAACTTAGGCTATGTTTGATTTAATGAAAATTTTTGGTGTATCCGTTCACATCAATTGTAAATGGTAAAGATTTATTGTCCTAATGCACTAGTTATCTCTCGAAGTTAGTGCTATAAAATGCAAATAGAATTGTCTCTGCTGTATTTTTTCCAATTGAGCTATTTCTGATCTTTTGAGCTCGATAAATAGTTCTTTGTGCAATTTTCCTTTGTGTTATCTTCACTTAAACTTGAGAAAGTCTCATATCTCATCGTGTTTTTTGGTTAATCTATTAAAACCTGCAATAGTTATATGCTGGAAATATTTTCTTCAGCAAGTATGATGAACTGATAAAGGCTGCTGAATGTTTTTCATTTGCCGGCCGTTATAAGTGGGCAACAGAAGTTTATGCAAAAGAAAATCATTTCAAAGAGTCCCTATCAGCTTGTACCAAAGGAAAATGCTAGGACTTAGGTCTGAAATATATTGAAAACTTGAGGCAACAATGTAATAATGTTGGAAAAAAAAACTTCTATAAGTGCTTTAAATGTTACAATACGTAAAGTTTAGCGGGCACCTATTTTTCTTTCGAGCTTGAGGTTCATTCGTTGACCTAAGAAGGTAACTAGACCATGATATAGTAATGAGTTAGTACCTGCTTACCTGCAAGGCTAAGCAACTTTAAACTGCTATTTATTTTTTAAATTTCATTTATATTTTCGATGTGTTCATATATTCACACATATAGCCTATGGATTAGTAAATTTATGTTTGATCTATCTATGCAGTAGAAAGATATAATCAAATACTGCAAAGAGCAGGTCTCAATTTTGCCTTCATTGCTAGTGGATGAGTTAAATGTTATGAGTCTCAGTTTGTAAACTCGTATTATTTATGGAAAAGCCAACCGTCCGGAGCTAATGACTATCTAAAATAGAATAGAATGTTTATAAAGCATGAGACCAGTAAAATAGAATGTTTATAAGACCCTCTCACTGTTTATATCTAAATTTTTATTACAATAAGCAGTCAAGGTAACTTTTATACTCCTTCGTTATTTGATATTTTTGACTTTCTCCAGTAATGTGTAGTGAACTCAAAGTTAACGATATTATCTCTGTTTCTGACTATAAAATCTATTACAAGATTGCTTTGGCCATTAGGAATGAAGTAGAGGATTTGAATAAAGAAGGCATCAATGTCATCCCAATTGATATATTTCTTAGTGAGATGCTTCCTTTGGGTTGTAGCGAGGGGCTACCGATGGACCTTTGTGTTAAGAGTTCTTTTCAACTATATAATTTACTGTTTTTTTTTTAAATTTATGAATTTATAGAAAAAATTGGTGTTTGTTGATAGCACCTTTATCCTTTTAGAGAATGATTCAGCAACTTGGGTGTTGTAATGATGTCTTTTAATAAAATGAAGGAACTTATTAATAGGTAGACCTTATTTCCCTCAGGTACATGTGAAAATGAAAATAATACTGTAAGTTCATATTAAGTACAACGACCTCTAAATCCATTGAATAGTGTTTTCGAATATATAGTGTTCCTTAATATATACACTTGTAGTGTGATTTATTTTCTTGCAGAATGGAAGTATAAAAAAAAATGTGGTTGTTTTTGTTGTTGCATCCCCCGACACTTATCTTCTTGACATGATAAAAAATGTACCAAGAAAGCAAAGTTGGGATGCACTATGCTTCAACTGCTTATATTGTAATTTCTTTTGAGTATCTCAGATGATTTTACGCAGTATGAAGTATATATAGTTTTTATTTAATCAACTTGAAGTATATATAGTTTTTATTTAATCATCTTGGTATTTTCATAGTGGTATAGAAATAAAAAATAATGAGCAAGCCAACGCCCGTGCTTTGCACAGGCACAAACCATCTAGTATTATATATAACCATAAATCATCCGAGTAACCTTGATAATAAACAAATAATTTTTTTTTCATCTCTTTTAAAAATAAAATAAAATTATTCAATAGTTGATATTCGTATTGAAATTCAAATTGCATTGGATCCATTTGATAGAAACATTCCATACCAAGAGGTAATGTTAATTAACCTAAAATTTGTTTACTAGGTCAATACAATAATAACATAAGTATAATTCTATATTTGAAGTGGGTAGTGTGTACGCAAATCTTATTCCAATCTTGTGAGTTAGAGGTAGTTCCCCGATAGACTTTTTTTCAAGTAAAAAAAGATGACAAAGCAATTCTAAAAAACAAAACAAAAAGAGAGAAGAAGTTAAAGAAAAAATAAAAAATACTAAAATAAGCATGGTAGAACATACTAAAAAAGAACAATCTTGTAACAAAATACTACGATAGCTCGACAGTCTGGTATGTACAACTCATGAAATTAGAGCCCGAATGCTCCTATAGTTGAGGGTTCTTCTGTTTTTGGCTCCAACTGGCATCGACAAACTCAAGTTAACTATAAGTTCCTTCTTCATTTGCCACGTATTCGATCAAAAAATCAATCAAATTGTATATTTTATTTATTACCAATACAGATGCAAAGGGAGCGATCATTCCACATAAGAAAAAGTCTTCGTTCCATATATTTTTCTATAATATATAATACAGAAGAGCGTGATATTATTATATCATCTTTAATTAATTATTATAAATTATTTATGTATTAAAAAATTAATAATATTTAATAAAAAATAAAATAAACATCTATGATATGTCTGCTTCAGCTGCTTCAATCGTAATTTTATCATATTACTCCTAATTAATTATTATAAGTTCTCTAAGTATTAAAAACTTAATAATGTTTAATAAAAAAGATAAAATAGATATAAAATAATAAATTAACCTTTGATGTTTTAAATTAACTTTAGGTCTTATATAAAATCCACTTAAATTGTTTCCACAAGTATTTACATAGTAATTTGTTATATCACTTCTAATTAGCTAATATAAGTTATTTAAGACATGTTTGCACCGCTGTTTCAATCGTGATTTTACTATATCACCTCTAATTAATTATTGTGGCTATCCAATAACCTAAATATTGTGCCACTTAAATTGAAATAGAAGAAAACGTATTATAAATCATGATAATTAAAAAATTAATTTATTTAATATATATAATTGACTATCGCTGCAACAAAAATTTGAATAAGGAGAATAACATATATTATTTGAAAATTACATCAAAGCATTATAAATTACAACAGTATAGTAAAATTAGGAATTGTTAGAGATTCTTTTAGTGGCTCTTTTGACTTCTTTATTTAGCAAATAAGAAAGATTTATTATTTTCTTCTAATATTAATCTTACGATCAAGTAAATTCATAAAATCCTAATAATCAAATTTATTTTTTTAAATCATCTTAAAATAATTAATTTAATAAAATATTTTTTTTAATTTTTGGAGGATCTATGTAAAGCTAATATAGATCAAGCAACAAGAAATTGAGAAAAATATTTATTAAATACCTAATAAATTTTTACCTTCGAAAGGAGTGAACATAATTTATTATTAATAAACATGAGATAATACACAGTTTTTTTATATGCAAAAGAAATCATCCAGTATTCAGTTAAGTACACTCCTAACTATTATTATTATTATTATTATTATTATTATTATTATTATTATTATTATTATTATTATTATTATTAAAATATTTTTCCTATCTCAATTTATTTGTCACTTTTATTTTTTTTGAGAATTAAACAGTTTAAATTGGATCGTAAATTTGGGCAAGGGCACAAAATCTTCAAGATTTTTGAAATAAAATTTATATATTTGAAACTATGTAAGAAGTATTATAAATCACAATTGTTGACATTTCAAAATATTTAAAGGATCATATGAAAAAATTACGATAAAAAAAACTTGTTTGAATCTCGAAATTCAAAAAGTGACACATAAATCATTCGTGCAGGTCGTTATTTATGCGACAAGAAATTTCCCTCTTTTAGGACAGTTGAAGTTACTGTCGCCGTTTATCTTGAGACAAAGAATTTTCTTTTTACCTTTCATAATGTTGGACCCCTGCTGATACAGACCCACCCCTAGTATTAAAAAAATGGACAGTGTTTAAAATTAAGAGGAAATGACAGAAACGATACTTCAAATTAAACTATTTTCATGAAAATGACCATGAAATTTAAATTTCACTTTCTTGTCATTTCAATTTACTGGCTTGTTTTATACCGTTTCTATACACCTTCTATACAGTTTCTATACATATCTTATACATATAAATATTCTATACAAAAATTATACAGTTTTGATACACAATTTATATAATAACTGTACATTTTTTTTTACACGTTTTATACAACAATTATATAATTTTCATACACTTTATATATTTTATACATATACATATTTTATAGAACTATACAATTTCTATACATATATCTTATATAGATACATATTCTATGTAACAATTATATCATTTTTATATAATTTAATTATTATTTCTAAAAACTTAAAAAAAGCAGAATATTTTATAGACTTGAAATATTTTTAAAAGAGGCAAATTGCCCAAGTAGAATATTGTATCAGTATTGTATATAGACTGTATCAGTATTGTATATAAACTACGTAGACCAAAATGACCCAAATTAGGAAATAACTATAAAGCGGAAATAGTATATCCGACTGACCACTTTTTGAAAAGTTTTTAAATTTGGGCTATTTATTTTAAAAAGAAAAAATTACAGAAAGTAGCATACTTAAGACTATAATTACAATAAATAACAACACTTTTATAAAATTATAATTTATAGCAAGAGTAACATTATTTTACTCATTAACTAGGCAGATGCATGTTTTACTCTCACTACTTTATATTTTTCTATTTTCACTCCACTATTTCACCCCCCCCCACCAAATATAGCCATATCTTTTACCTTCTTTTTTTTTTCATCTTATTTTTTTTTTTCACTTTATTTTCTCTCTTCTATTTATCTTCTTCTTTTTCCTTTTTTTTTTAGTTTTTTTTTTCATATTTGAAGATAATTATCTTCATGATCTTCAAGATTTCAAAATAAAACATCATTACTGTCTTTCACTCTCTTATATCTCTACTTCTTTTTTCTTGTTAGTTTTTTTTTCATCTTATTTTTTTACCCTTTTTTTTTTAATTTCTTTTTCTTTTTCATTTTTTTCTTTCCACTTTATTTTCTCTCTTCTATTTCTCTTTTTTTTTCCTTTTCCTTTTTTTTTCCTTTCTCATATCTTTTTTTTTCTTTTTCTATTTTTATTTTCTTCTCTTTTTTCTATTTTATTTTGTTTCTTTTTTTTTATGCTTCGATTTCTCTTTCTTCCTTTTTTTCTTTTTCACTTCTCTTTTTTTCATTTTTTTTTATATTTTTATTTTTTTCTATTTTTTTACTCGTCTATCTCTAACTTTTATTTTGAAAAGACAAATATGTATATCACACACACATAGTAAAAAAACATACAGAAAACATAGCCATACAGATCTGGCTTTGTATTTACAGTACAAAACATACATATGCATTTACGAAATACATATCATATTCATATTAAACAGTAACAAACATAACCATACTATATATCTTCATATGTATTTGCGAAATACAAAGGTGACTCATATAAAATAAGAATATATATATGGATCAGGTATGTATTCTGTAAATACATATGCAAAGCTATATGTTTTTATACGGTGTTGAATTTGTCTTTGAACTGTACATACTATGTCATTTTAGAGGGTAACATATGTACTTATTTGTTTTCTTTTACTGTTTAAGCTATGTATCATGTATTTTTTTATTACCTATATGTATATGTATATAATTGTCATTTTTTTTATAAAGATTTTGTGTCCTATATGTTTATAGATAAATGTGAGTTAGATATGTATTTCTGTAAATGCATATGCAGATATATATGTATGTCTTTTTACCGTAAATACATATGCTGACCTGTATGTCTATTTATTTTGTATATTTTTTGAATATGTATATATGATATAGATATTTTTCTTTTAAAAATAAAAGATAAAGATAGAAGAGTAAAAAAAAAAAGAAAAAACAAAAAAAAATAGAAATAAAAATAAAAATAAAAATAAAAATTCAAAAAAAAAAAAGAAGTGAAAAAGGAAAAAAAAAAAGAAAAAGAAATAGAAACTAGAAATAGAAGTGTAAAAATAAAAGCGAAAAAAAATTAAGAAAGAAGAAGAAGAAGAGAATGAAAAAAGAAAAAAAGAAAAAAAAAGAAAAATAAAAGAGAAGTAGAAGAGAGAAAATAAAGTGGAAAGAAAAAAATGGAAAAGAAAAAGAAATTAAAATAAAAAAAAGATAAAAAAATGAAAAAACTAACAAGAAAAGATAGTTAGAGATAAAAGAAAATGATATTTTGAAATTTTGAAGATCACAGAAATATAATCTTCATATTTGAGTTTGATTTGGAAAAGAAATCTACTAATTTAAATAAGAGTAATTTATGGGAATTTAATTAGATGGGATAGTTATTCCTTATTTAACTCAACTAATTTGAGTAAAACAAGGACAATAAATTTTGTTGTATATGTATTTGTATAGCAACAGTTTAGTTAAATACAAAATACAATTTGCTATTTTTCGTAATTATGAAACTGTTGCTATAAAAATTACAATTAAGGCTCTATAGTTGCTATTTCTGAAATTTTTCCTTTTAAAAAGTGCTATAGAGTGTCCTTTTTGTAAAATTAAAGTATTATTTTATCGTTCGTTAATCATTTCCATGAAAATCACACTCCGTATTTTTTCAAGGGAAAATTTCAGAAATAGCAACTATAGAGTCTTAATTGTAACTTTTATAGCAACAGTTTCATAATTATGAAAAATAGCAAATTGTATTTTGTATTTAAGTAAACTGTTGCTATGCAAATACATATACAACAAGGTTTACTGCCCTTGTTTTACTCAAATTAGTTGAGTTAAATAAGGAATAATTATCTAATCTAATTAAATTTCCATAAATTACTCTTATTTAAATTAGTAGATTTCTTTTTCAAAATAAACTCAAATATTAAGATTATTATTTCCATGATCTTCAAAATTTCAAAATATCATTCTCTTATATCTATAACTATTTTTTCTTGTTAGTTTTTTCATTTTTTTAATCTTTTTTTCTTTTAATTTTTTTCTTTTAATTTTTTTCTTTTCCATTTTTTTGTTTACACTTTATTTTCTTTCTTCTACTTCTCTTCTTTTTTTCCTTTTTCCTTTTTTTATTTTTTCGTTTTCTTTTTTTTCTTTTCTCATATTTTTTTCGTTTTCTTCTTCTTCTTTTTTTAATTTTTTTTTTCGCTTTTACTTTTACACTTCTATTTCTAGTTTCTATTTCTCTTTCTTCTTCTTCTTTTTCTTTTTCACTTCTTTTTTTTTTTGGATTTTTATTTTTCATTTTTGTTTTTTTCTATTGTTTTTTACTCTTCTATCTCAATCTTTTATTTTTAAAAGACAAATATCTATATCATATATACATATTCAAAAAATATACAAAATAAATAGACAGACAGATCTGCATATGTATTTACGGTAAAAAACATACATATATATCTGCATATGTATTTACAGAAATACATATTTGACTCACATGTATATATAAAAATATAGGAACAAAATCTCTATAACAAAAATGACAATTACATGCATATACATATAGGTAATAAAAAAATAGATGATAAATATCTTAAACAATAAAAGAAACAAATAAGTACATATGTTACCCTCTAAAATGACATAGTATGTACAGTTCAAAGACAAATCCAACACCATATAAAATACATATAGCTCTGCATATGTATTTACAGAATACATACCTAATCCATATGTATATTGTTATTTTATATGAGTCTCCTTTGTATTTTACAAATACATATGAAGATATATAGTATAATTATATTTGTTACTGTTTAATATGAATATGATATGTATTTCGTAAACACATATGTATGTTTTGTACTGAAATACATATCCAGATCTGTGTGACTATGTATTTTGTATGTTTTTTTGAATGTGTATGTGATATACATATTTGTCTTTTCAAAATAAAAGTTAGAGATAGAAGAGTAAAAAAAACTAAAAATAACAAAAATATAAAAAGAAAAAAAAAAGAAGTGAAAAAGAAAAAAAAGGAAGAAAGAGAAATAGAAGTATAAAAATAAAATAAAAAAATAAAATAGAAAAAAGAAAAAAAAAGATAAGAGAAAGGAAAAAAAAAAGAAAACGAAAAAGGAAAAAAAATAGAAATAGAAGAGAGAAAATAAAGCGTAAAGAAAAAAAGAAAAAGAAATCAAAATAAAAAATAAAATGATTAAAAATAAGATTAAAAAAAACTAATAAGAAAAAATGTAGAGATATAAGAGAGTAAAAGACAGTAATGATGTTTTATATTAAAATCTTGAAGATTATGGAGATAATTATCTTCAAATATGAAAGAGGGGAAAAAAAAAAACAAAAAAAAAAAAAAGAAAAAAATGAAAAAGAAAAAAAGAAGAGAAATAGAAGAGAGAAAATAAAGTGGAAATAAAAAAAAAAAATAAGATGAAAAAAAGAGGTAAAAGATATGTCTATATTTGGGGGAGGTGAAATAATGGAGGAAAAATAGGAAAATGTAAAGTAGTGAGAGTAAAACATGCACTTACCTAGTTAATGAGTAAAATAATGCTACTCTTGCTATAAATTGTAATTTTACCAAAGTGTTGCTATTTATTATAATTATAGTCTTAAGTATGTTACTTTGTGTAATTTTTCCAAAGCTTCAAAAGACTTCTTTTGTTAGTATGCAGATTTGAAGTTTACTGTCCGTTATTTATTTCTCAAGGACAATGCAAATTGTATCTTGAAATTTCAAGATATAAACTCTATCATTTTCTTTCCAAATAAAAAAACGTTCAAGTCCTTTTTATAATACTAGTTTAACCGCATGTGCCTCACACATGTAATGTTTGATTATTTAAAATTAAATAATTTATATATTGCAGAGATTTTTAATGAAGTGTAAAAGTTTAAATCACTTTTAAAAAATTCTTCACACTTTAATATAATAATGTAAACACAAACATATATTTTAGAGTAAATACATAAATATTTTACTTTTAAGAAAATTGATATTTCTTAAATTTTTCTTATTAAAACGCTTTTATATTTATTTCTAGATTTTTCAAATCTTCTTAAAATCAAATTTAGTTAATTTTTAGAATTCTTAAAGTAATGAAAAAAGTATTAGTAGTGATCAACTCTGATGGCTTCTAATAAGGAAAAGTCTCACCATAAATATATTTAATTAATTCATAACTCTTAAATATTATAGAAAAAAATAGTGAAAAGATGATTTTGTCTAAAACAAAGACTTTTAATGAATGACAAAAAGTTCAAACAATATTTTTAAGGCCATAGATTATAGATTATAGATATAGATTATAGATAAATTATAGATTATAGCTATACATTATAGATATAGATATAGATATAAATATAGATTATAGATAGATTATAGATAGTGGATCTTGAAATTATAAGACCTAAATTCTTATTTTTTTAAAACGTCTCTTTTCAAGTCTCTATTTTTGTTAGTATGACATGTTTAAATTTTATCGTACGTTTTGCATGTCTTAGAAAAATAACAAATTGTATCTTGGAATTACAATATCTAAATGATAGCGGAATCAGCCCACAACACGAAAAAAAGATACAAAACACAAGAACAAGAAGAGAACACAACACCCAAAGAGGAGACACAACCCGTAGGACCTCCTTTTGGTAACAAACCAACCACCGACTCAAAAATAACAAGGAGAAATCACACCAAGGCAACAACTCCACGAGATGAACAAGAGGAGTAACAACAAAGATAACAAGAACCAACGGTTTCACTAATAACAACAACAAAAGATTACAAGACGTAAAGGTAGGTAGCGAGACATCAACTCTTACAAGAACTAAGAACCTAAGTGTATTTCAAACACTAAGACCCTTAATAGATGTAAAAAGCAACACCTACACTCTTACAATGACACAAGAGGGCGTGAACCACTCAAGCACCAAGGTTTCGAACCAAGTTTTGCAACACTAGTGATTCCATACTAGTATCACACTCATTTTGGTTTTGGTGGCTTTTTCAAGCCCTAAACTAAGATGTTACACTCTCCATAGAGAGAAGAAAGGTGTTCCAAAATGTGTCTTACAACAACAACTAAAGAAATAAAGACCTATTACTAGTCTATTTATAGACTTATTACAACATAGAGTGAAAGGTCCAAAAAGCCCTTAATGAAGGGTGCAAAAGAGGCGCCCTTGGAGTGTATATAGGGGTAGCTTTGTTGTTTCCAAAGCCCTTTTTACACTTCAAATTGTACATTCCCTTGGCTTGATTCCATGAATGCTCACGTACGCCCATCTTCATGATCGTGCCCGTATCATCCTCTCCATCTTGAGAGAAATTTGACCTCCAATTCATGACATCTTCTCTTTCAATTAGGCACATCACATGCATCACCATACGACCAAACATATTCACTACCATCTTCATTTTGCACCTCAGATTCCTCCCCATCTTGAGATTTGCCCTCAATCTCATCCGCCTCAATTCCCATATCTTTCGTTGGTGGTGGGTTCCTTGTTGATCCCTATATCTTCTTCTCAATCGTTTTCTATCATATAAGCATCATAAAAGACTCCACATTCTTCATGCCCCTCTCTACCATATGTTGACATCCAATTTTTGCTTTTCGTACTTAAAATTAACGTCTTCAGGCTTCCTGATCATTTAATGGCACAAAACACAATTTTCACATATTTTTTACAATTGTTAATAAATTATTGATATTCATCCTTACTTTAAGATTTTTTTCAATTTACTTTCATATTTTTACTTTTTATAATTTATTAATAATTCTCTGTACATTGGGATTTTTATCAATTCATTACAGTCTTTAATATTTTTTCACAATCATCTGTACACGTACACGACATGACATCACATTTTTTCTTATCATTTTTCAAATTAATTATATTTTTTAATATTTTAATTTTTTTAATTACAAATCAATTTCTGCATTCTTTTTTACAGTCCACAAACGCTAAGTCAGATCAATTAATTTTACATAGTATAATAATTTGATGTCTTGTCGCATTCGACAACGACCACACAATAATGTCTTGTCACATCCGACAATGATTACACATAATTTCTTGTCCAATCTGACAATAACTACACAATGATGTCTTGTCACATCCGATAATGACTACACATAATGTCTTGTCACATCTGACAATGACAACTCAATGACACTATCCTTTCGACAATAGCTCTATCCATTGGTCAAAAGGATGAACATCCTTTGGTCAATATCCTAAGGACTAAAGGATGTGCTATTATAAAAAGAGGGGACACCCCTTTATCCATTGGATAATAGGGAGTGCCCAATTTTATTATAAATAGGCAAAGGTGAAAGACAATTTTATTCATCTTTTCTCTCTACACACATTTTCATACACCCACACATATTTTCTCTCTCTCTCTCAAATACATACACAAAAAACACAAGAAAAAATATTTTCTTATTTTTTATTTTCTCTCCCAAAAATACACAAATGCATATTTTTTAATCACATGCACATTATATTCTTCTTTCTCCCCTCTCTCAAGAATAAACAAAAACACATAATTTTTTTCTTTTTTTTCTCTCTCTCAAACACACAAAAATACACATATACACATAAAAATAAATTAAATTTTTGCTCCCTATTTTGGTGAAATTCCACCATTTTTACTAGGAATTATGTTGGTTACATTTATATATATATATATATATATATATATATATATATATATATATATATATATATATTCTTACTGTTCATGGCCGAAACTTTGTGTCCCAGTGACTTTTTTTCCTTTATTCATTTCCATCGATCTTCGTTATATTTTTTAAGGATTTTGTTGGTTCATATTTTATGTGAATTTATTTTCGTATTTCTTTATTTATGGATGCTTAATGATGGTTATTGTCACTTCTCAGTGAATGTTCACATTTTTCAATCATGTTTGAACTATTTCTATTTTATTCCATTACTTTGTTACACAATTAGGAATTTTACTCTATTTTTTATTATTTTCAATTACTTCGTCATGGCTACATCATTTTTATTCATTAACTTTGACCTTTTTATCATTTTATTATTTTAATCATTGATAATTGTTTGAATTACTATGCATGATTTTGATATGCGTTCACTGACTTTGTTAAATTTTCATCATTTTTCATTGTTATTAAATACCATTAATTAATTGGCCAATGACATTATCTCTCCGTCGGATACTTAAGGCCACACCATTACAAAGACAAACTTTATTTTTCTCAAGTTTATTTATTCATATCAAGTATCAATACAATGGTTGATGAAGAAATTCGCTGTCAATTTTTGAGGCCTTCACAAATAAAAGGACGGACATTACGTATACAAATACGTAATAAAAATAAACAACGAGCAATGACGAAACTTCTATAACACCACGACACCACAAAAGGTTTATGATTTGTATCTTGGCAAAGTGATTTAGGACGGCCGACTAGTCGAGCAACCACTTCGTAGCCATGGCGAGTCTAAAACTTAATCCGAGCCCATTTTATAACAAAACTCTATTTTTATATGTACATCTATATGTACATGTGTGTGCACATAATTTCACTTACTTTAATGATTATTTCTTCATTACTTTATCAAGCACTTATACATAATTCTCGAGCTTTATGTTTGTAGCTTATTTCTCGTTTGTATAATTGTACATAAAGATAAAAGATAGTGAAAACTTTATTTTTTGGGTGCCGGGCGGGGATATTCTTTATTTACATAATTTCATCGCTTTTAAGCAAACCTTAGGCCATTAATATTTACATAAAAGAATCAAGTTAATCAAGTGATTGACGAATTATGTAGTCTTTTCTTCTTAAATAAATTTTACTTTTTCATAATTTTAATCAAATAAAAATATTACTTGTAAATACCCTTTCTCTTCATGGCACATCAAAATACATTTCTTTTCGTACATCATAAAATACTTTTCTTTTTCACGTGTAATTTATACATTTTTATACATATCTTTTACATGCTTTTATAACACTAGATTTTATTTATATAGTTAATATGCATATACTTTTACATAGTTTTAAACATTTATATTTTTTCAAAAGAATTATTTTACACTTAATACACATACACTTTTACATTATTTTAAATATTTATACCTCTTCCCTCATTGATAAGTTTAGTCTAGATGGGTACCACGTTTGTGGATCCTAAAGGGTGCCTAACCCCTCTCTTCGGGATAATTGGAAGCCTTACCTAGAGTCTCAATAGGTTTTCGCAGACTAAAATATTAGCTATAC
Organism: Capsicum pubescens; assembly: GCA_030864215.1. Taxonomy (NCBI): domain Eukaryota; kingdom Viridiplantae; phylum Streptophyta; class Magnoliopsida; order Solanales; family Solanaceae; genus Capsicum; species Capsicum pubescens. The sequence continues at coordinate 212,497,188 of CM061542.1, forward strand.
GCATTGACAAATAAATGGGTTTCATTATTTTCCTTTAAAAATTAGGTGGCGACTCTGTACAAATTTAAATTCTTTTAGAGTCCATAACGTCATGTTTTGTTTAACCTTGGTAAAAACAGGACATGACAGAATGGCGACTCCGCTGGGGATGTAAGATAGCAAGTTCTGACCACAATAGGCTCAATTTTTCAATTGAGGGAGTTATTTTTAATTTTTTTGCATATGTTAGTTCTTTGATTCTTTATCTATTTATACTGTGAATTATGTGAATTAGTTCATAAATTTTTTACATTATTTACACAAATTAATTTTGTTGTTTTGTCAAATTCTTTTATTCATTACTTGTTTATATACACTTTATCTATACATTGAAAATTGCTACACATTATTTAATCATAAATTATAATTCCATCGAGTCTTTGGCCGTACACTTCACACACTGTGGTTCACGCGGGGGGTGTCTTACACTCTCCTAAATCTTCTCTGAATTTCATAGTTTCAGAGTTGGTGCATTTAGGTTAGTGCGCCTTCTCACAATCATTCAGTCCTACTCCCAACCATTTAGGAAAATTCGTATTCTAGAAATAAAGCACGTCATATACAAACTCATAAAAAATAGGTTTGAACTACGTTTTGACCTGATTCTTGTCCTGACAAGATACGTAGGCAGTCTTATATAAGAGTTTGATCTCTTCACTGTTTGAAAATAATTCTTTCGGTATTCATACTAGGACAATTTTTCTGAAACAGTTCAAAGACGCTCTTCACAAGTCTTCAAGAACGCAAATAAATGATTCCTCAAATCCAAATCTCAATAACATTAGTGCTTAGCCAACCTACCTCCAAATTCTCACCCGATTTTAGTTCGGGAACACCTAGCTTCTTCTTTCGAATATGGTAAATCATTAAATTTACGGTGTATTGATCCCCACTATCAAAGCAAGGGTTCAATATTCTTTCATTTATAACAATCCTGCCAACTACAGTGAAATAATGCCATAACTTCTTCAATGTCTGACCTTCTCAATCTCGTCGACATATTGAAGTAATTTCAAAACTTTCCTCATGTTTGACATCCATCCTTTTGATTGTCTAATCAAACCAATTTTGCTGATACAAGCAATTCCTTCCTGATCGTCTTTCACATTATTTTCAAAGATGACTACCACTTTTGTACATTCATACATGTTACATAGAAATTTACAAATTTACCTGAACTACGCAGACCTGATTCTTGTTTTCACAAGATATGTAGGCAACCCTCATTTGGGTTCGGTCCCATTTTTTTCTGAAAAATAAAAAATGAATAAATTTTATTAGAATTTTGGCTTAGTTAGTACCAACACAGTTAGGAGTGTGCATGAGAAAAAACAAATTGGTATGATGGAGAGGACCGACTTTACGGTAAACCATAGATTCTTTTGGTACCTCTTAGTCAAACCTGAGTAGCACTAAAAAATTCTCTTGCATACATCTAAGACAAGAACAAAGCCAACCCCATCGTTTCAAGTGCATTGTGTGGTGAACTTTAGACTAGTTCATTGCATTGCATTATTGATCCAGAACTTGGCCTGAATGTCTGTTGAGGCAAAATTCTGAGTTATACTTAGTTTGAGAAAGGATTGTAGGCCTTCCTTGACTAGATTGTGCCTTCCACAACCTACCAAATGAAATCAATCCCTAGAATTTTCCTCTTTGAGCCTGAAACTTTTTCTTTGGAATAACCACATTTGAGCCTATACCTTTTGAGTGCTTACATGCATTATCCCTTTTTGGCCCACCTCCTTGAACGCACTAAGTATGTGCAAGTTGCGAATGAAGATTCAAGATCAAACTTTCCAAAGTCAAATGACTTATATCCCCAGAAGAACAAAAATAAAAGACGACTTCAAAGAAAGAAGGATCAAGAACCCCTACAAAGAAAAAAAAGAGAGATAACTTTGATAAAAGTGGGGAATCATCATCCCCCACAAAGAAAAAAAGGGAATAAAAATATATCAAAAGGGGAAAAACTCCAACACAAGATTCAAAAGAAGTCAAAAACAAATACAAAACAAGGGGCAAAGAAGCACAATAAAGAAGATCGAGCATCAAAAACACGAATACAGTGCAATGCTTATTGAGGAATTAGTCACTTTTATCCCAAATATCATCCTACCCAACCCCAAGCCTACATCACAAGCCAATAACAAGTCCTACACGATCCTACTCTAAGTTTTCTCACATTAGTAGATACATACATGAAGGCCAAGCCTATGATATCACAATTACATTCATTGAACTTCTTTCTGAGTGTGAGCGTATATCTCTAGACATCTCTAAATTCAAGAAAATAATACTCAAATAGGTGTGAAAATGAGACATTCTTTCTGGAGAGGGCACTTGAAACATGGGAACATGCACACTTCAAAATCTTTGTTTGAAGCAAGAGGAACAAATCTTGTCGGTACTTAGGTATATCTGAGGTACCACTCGAAGTTATAAGACTTACCCTGAAGTCGATCTCGGTTAGTTGGAAAAGAGATAGGGGGATTCTTATACACACTACTAATTGTTGGTACCAACTGTAGTCAAGACACAATTATATCTTTTCATTGTTCAACATTTCTTACAAAGAAAATACAAAACACTCTTCTACATTTTCATTGTTCAATATTTCTTACAAAGAAAACACAAACAATGTGCTGCATTTTTACCTTTCAGCATTTCTTGCAAATAAAACACAAAGCATTCTTTCACATTTTTTATCTTTCAACACATTTTTACATTGAAAACACAAAAAAAATTTTCTTTCTTTCAAACGCATGCCTTCATATACATGCATTACACTTTACATGCAAGATGCTCACCTCCAAATACAGGAAATTGATTCTTCTTTTTGAGTTTTCATATTCAAACACATATATTGTGCTTTTCTATCAGGTGTTCTCAGAGCTCCTACATTTTTATAGCCCCTCCAGTCGAGAGGCTATTACCTTTCAGTTGCTTCATCAGTCGAGAGCTCTTTTTAGTAGCCCCGTCAGTCGAGAGGCTACTAACTTTCAATCACTCCGCCAGTCGAGAGCTCTTTTATTTTTATAGCCCCACCAGTAGAGAGTCTATTACCTTTCAGTATTTCACCAATCGAGAGGCCCTAAGAATTCAATTACCTCACCCGTTAATGGCCTCAGTCTTCGTCAACAATCAAAGACATCATCATTCAACATCAGTCTCCGTAGACAATCGGAGACGACAATCTATATTCAGTCTCCATAGATAATTGGAGATGTCATCAAGTCTTCGTAGACAATCGAAGACATCGATATTCAACATTAGCCTCCATAGATAATTGGAGGTATCATGCATCGAGTCTTCGTATACAATCTAAGACATCATTCAATATCAGTATCCGTAGACAATCAGAGATGACAATCCACACCAGCCTCCATAGACAATTGGAGGTGTCATGCATCTAGTCTTCGTATACAATCGAAAACATCACCATTCATCATAGTCTCCGTAGACAATTGGAGATGATAACCAACATACGTCTCTATAGACAATCGGAGACGTCATACATCAAGTCTTCATAGATAATCGAAGACATTATCATTCAACATCAGTCTCCGTAGACAATTAGAGATGACAAACAACATCAGTCTCCATAGAAAATTGGAGGCGTCATGCATCACAGTCTCCGTAGACAATCGGAGACGATAATCAATATTCATCTCCATAGATAATTAAAGATGTCATACATAAAGTCTTCATAGATAATCAAAGACATCATCATCTATCACAATCTCCGTAAACAATCGGAGACAACAATCAACACCAGCCTCCATAGACAATTAAAGGTGTCATGCATCAAGTCTTCATATACAATCAAAGATATCATTATTTAACATTAGTCTCTATAGATAATTGGAGATGTCATGCATTAATTCTTCGTAGACAATCAAAGACATCTTTCATTTATCAACATCAGTCTTCGCAGACAATCGAGGACACTCGTCATTCATCCTCAAGTCCCCGTAGACAATCGGAGACATCATATATATTTTCTACAAAAGATACAATTCAGAACAACAACACTTTTTTTTTTCAAATCATGATATCACACACTGGGGAAAATTTTGAGAACCACCTCAAAGTTTCCTTATTTCCTTATTTCCTTATTTCAAACTACATTGACCCGATTCTCGTGACACTTGAGATATACAGGAAGATCTATGCAGGGTTCGATCATCACAACTCCACAATAATTCTTTCCCCCCAACAAGTACACAATCTTGCATCCCCAGCATCTCACATCTCGATACTGGATAATTTTAAAAGGAGCATCGGGAATATGTTAATACTTTTGTACCCACATAGTCCTTCTCTCAATAATTATTTTATATGATCATTCACCCCAAATAACAAGGCAAGAGGTAATCTGCCTATTCTTTTGAACTACACCCGACTTGATCCTCATGCAACTTAAGGTATGTAGGCAACTATAAATTAGAGTTCGATCAAAATTATCATTAAAAAAATTATTTTTTATCGCGCAAAATTGGCTTCATGTCAACATTTTTGATTGAAGAATTCTACATCGTCCTAAAAAAAGGAGCAACTGTTGACACTCAATTTTTGCTTTCCGTGCTTAAAATAAACGTCTTCAGGTTTCCCGATCGTTTAATGGCACAAAACACAATTTTCACATATTTTTTACAATTATTAATAAATTATTGATATTCATCCTTACTTTAAGATTTTTTTCAATTTACTTTCATATTTTTACTTTTTATAATTTATTAATAATTATCTATAAATTGAGATTTTTATCAATTCATTATCGTTTTTAATATTCTTTTAAAAATCATCTGTACACGTACACGACATGACATCACATTTTTTCTTATAATTTTTCAAATTAATTATATTTTTTAATATTTTTTTAATTACAAATCAAATTTTGCATTCTTTTTTACAGTCCACAAATGCTAAGTCGGATCAATTAATTTTACATAGTATAATAATTTAATGTCTTGTCGTATTCGACAACAACCACACAGTAATGTCTTATCACATCCGACAATGACTACACATAATTTCTTGTCACATCCGACAATGACTACACAATAATGTCTTGTAACATCCGACAATGACTACACATAATGTCTTGTCACATCTGACAATGACAACTCAATGACACTACCCTTTCGACAATAGCTCTATCCATTGGTCAAAAGGATGAACATCCTTTGGTCAATATCCTAAGGACTAAAGGATGTGCTATTATAAAAAGAGGGGACACCCCTTTATCCATTGGATAATAGGGAATGCCTAATTTTATTATAAATAGGCAAGGGTGGAAGACAATTTTGTTCATCTTTTCTTTCTACACACACATTTTCATACACCCACACATATTTTTTCTCTCACTCAAATACATACACAAAAAACACAAGAAAAAATCTTCTCTCCCAAAAATACACAAATGCATATGCATATTTTTTTAATACACACACATTATATTCTTCTTTCTCCCCTCTCTCAAGAATAAACAAATACACATAAATTTTTTCTCCTTTTTCTCTCTCTCAAACACACAAAAAATACACATATACACATAAAAATAAATTAAATTTTTGCTCCTTATTTTGGTGAAATTCCACCATTTTACTAGGAATTATGTTGGTTACATTATATATATATATATATCCTAAGTGTTGTTGTTGCTATTCATATTTTCTTACGGTTCATGGCCGAAACTTTGTGTTCTAGTGACTTTCTTTCCTTTATCCATTTCCATCAATCTTCGTTATATTTTTTAAGGGTTTTGTTGGTTCATATTTTATGTGAATTTATTTTCGTATTTCTTTGTTTATGGATGCTTAATGATGGTTATTGTCACTTCTCAGTGAATGTTCACATTTTTCAATCATGTTTGAACTATTTCTATTTTATTCCATTACTTTGTTACACAATTAGAAATTTTACTCTATTTTTTATTATTTTCAATTACTTCGTTATGACTACATCATTTTTATTTATTAACTTTGACCTTTTTGTTATTTTATTATTTTAATCATTGATAATTGTTTGAATTACTATGCATGATTTAGATATGCATTCACTGACTTTGTTAATTTTTCATCATTTTTTATTGTTATTAAATACCATTAATTAATTGGCCAATGACATTATCTCTCCGTCAAATACTTGAGGCCACCCCATTACAAAGATGGACTTCATTTTTCTCAAGTTTATTTATTCATATCAAGTATCAATACAATGGCCGATGAAGAAATTCGCCGTCGATTTTCGAGGCCTTCACAAATAAAAGGACAAACATTACGTATACAAATACGTAATAAAAATAAATAATGGGCAATGACAAAATTTTTATAACACCACGACACCACAAAAGATTTTATGATTCGTATCTTGGCAAGGCGATTTAGGATGGACGATTAGTCGAGCAATCACTTCGTAGCCATGGCGAGTCCAAAACTTAATCCGAGCCCATTTTATAACAAAACTCTATTTTTATATGTACATTTATATGTACATGTGTGTGCACATAATTTCACTTACTTTAATAATTATTTCTTCATTACTTTATCAAGCACTTATACATAATTCTGGAGCTTTATGTTTGTAGTTTATTTCTCGTTTGTATAATTGTACATAAAGATAAAAGATAGTGAAAACTTTATTTTTTGGGTGCCGGGTGGGGATATTCTTTATTTACATAATTTCATCGCTTTTAAGCAAAACTTAGGCCATTAATATTTACATAAAAGAATCAAGTTAATCAAGTGATTGACGAATTATGTAGTCTTTTCTTCTTAAATAAATTTTACTTTTTCATAATTTTAATCAAATAAAAATATTACTTGTAAATACCCTTTCTCTTCATGGCACATCAAAATACATTTCTTTTCGTACATCATAAAATACTTTCTTTTTCACGTGTAATTTATACATTTTTATACATATCTTTTACATGTTTTTATAACACTAGCTTTTATTTATATAGTTAATATACATATACTTTTACATAGTTTTAAACATTTATATTTTTTCAAAAGAATTATTTTACACTTAATACACATACACTTTTACATTATTTTAAATATTTTTACCTCTTTCCTCATTGATAAGTTTAGTCTAGCTGGGTACCACGTTTGTGGATCCTTTTAATACCCCGTACATTTCCTAGCTAATTTCATCTCTAGAATGTCTAGTATTAGCTTCTAAATTGAATGATAGTTATTCTGTGAGGAATTTTTAAGATTTTCACTTTTTGTCATGCGGTAAATTTAATAAGCTTTCCATCGATATAAGATTTGCCCAAATCCGATAACCGGGTCAGAAGTTACGACTATTTGAAGTTTCCATCGTAAAACAACGCCATATTAGTTAGTGGCGCGCCGCGCCACAAGAGGAAATGAAATTTGTCAAATTCCAGTAGGGGTACGCTATTAAGGTACATCACGCCTGGGTCCAAATTCTGAATTGACCTTTACCAGTGTCTTAGCGCGATTTCCTCCGCGTCGCGCCAAAGTTCCAGGTCGCAAAAAAGGGGCAACGCAATGGCTCCGCGTCGCGCCATCCCTCAGTTTCTTAATTTTCAAATTCCAGTGATATGATGCGATAACGCCGCGTCGCGCCAGGGGTTCAGTTTGGTAAAATTTTACTGATATTAAATGACGCATCCAGGGTTAAAAGGGTTAACTTTCCACCCCTATTTAAGCCCTTTAACACCTGATTCAGCCACTTTTTACCTAAAATACACTCGCTCTCTTTTCTCAAAAACCTCTCAAGAATAAGTTAGGGTTTTCATAGAAGATCCAATTCCAAGAAAGTTTCTCCGTCAATCTTCACAAAATCACGAACTAAAGTATGCATAGTATTCATTCATGGATTCTTTTCATCCATGAAGCCCAAGAATCCCTTTTCTAAATTCAAGTTTATGGATTTTCTTATGAATTTCATGATTGGGCTGCTTTTGTTTATGTGGATAGTGAGAAATTAAATTCTACTCCATGTTGGGTGATAAATTCTATGTGGGTTACATTATTATAGATATATATATATTCATGCAAATCTATGATTAAACCCTTGAATGATGAAATTAGAATTGAACCATGATGTTTAATTATTGTACAATGATGTTTACATGTTCCATGCCTATAATATGTTTGATTAAAGGCCTAGTTGAAGGAAAAGTGCCCAACTAGCATGATACCATAAAATCCCCATATATGTGCAAGTTATGCCTATCACATGTTTTGATGAAATGCTTCTATAAATGTATTATGAATTATGATGTTAGTTATATGTTCATGTAAGTTATGCTTGGTTAGTTTCCTTCCATCGAGTCCTGGAGGTACTCGTACCTGAAACATTAGCTGTGTGCCTAGAGCCATGTCATGTTTTCATGATACTCTTAGTCAAGATATGATCCTTAGACTTCAGACAGTCTTATGACTTAGGAAAATCTCCATGATCTTATGACCTTAGTTAGTTGTCAGATATCAGTAGTATTTCGTCAGTCAACAAAAATTCAGAAATTCAGCTCATGTTCAGTTCAGTAAATCATGTTCAGTGTCCATTCAGATAGGAGTAGAAATTAGCACTAAGTGAACCCAAGGATGGGAACACACACTATCAGATGAGGGTGTGATCCTTAGCAGTCATCCTTGCATTCCAGAACTATATAGCCAGTATAGATTGAGACATCAACCCTGTTGATGATGGTTGATGAGGTGGATAATCACTGTCAGATAAGGGCCCCACCGTTCTCATACAGGGGACACTATCAGATGAGGGTTACCCATAACTTGTCCTTACCGGTGGCGCGATATTGATACCCTTCCAATTGGGGTTACAAATTAGACCCTAACTCAGCCATAATAGCGTATCAGGGGCATGCTGGTTAGATAACTACTTCCCACAATTTTATTTTACAGAATCAGGGCTGTCAGATATAGTCAATCAGTCTCAGTAATAGACCTTAGATAGTTCTTCAGATTTCAGGACTATCAGATACAGTCAACTCAGATACAATACGAAACTCAGATAGTTCCATCAGATTTAGGACTGTCAGATACATTCACTCATGTTATCAGTTATATTCAAATTCAGTATCATGTTATCACACTATTAGTGTCAGTTGTTATGTCTTATACATGTATTCTCAGGCTTATGATAGTTAGTCAGTTATTATTATTGTTCAAGCATATGAACCCCATACATTCAGCCTACCTCACATGTATACCAGTACATTCAAAGTACCGACACATTTGCGCTATGGTGTCTTATACCATAGGTTCAGAGACATGAGCTCCAGAGCAACAATAGATTCCAGCTATCCATAGATAGAGTTAGAAGTGAGTCCTCATCTTTCGAGGACATGATTATTTCCCTATTATATCATTAATTAGTTTATTAGTTGGAGTTAGTTGGGGACATGTCCCATCAGCTCCTTACTGAGACAGTTCATTCAGTTAGAGGCTTTCTAGACTATCATGTTTTAGACTTCAGTATGTTCAGTTTTGTTTTGGGTATTCTATTACCCCACACAGATGTTATATAATTCAAATCATGTTCAATATTAAACCTTATGGCCTTTCAGTTCATGTTTCTGCATTATAAAGTATTTTATACAGTATACAAGTACAAATATAAGTCATGGGTTAGCTTATGGTTCTTTTGGGTCATGAGCACTATGTAGCATTCCGGGTACCAGATTCGGGGCATTACAGACTCAGACAGAGGTACTCAGTTCACCTCTTATTTCTGGAAATCATTCCAAAAGGGTCTTGGTACCCAAGTTCATCTCAGTACAACCTTTCATCCTCAGACAGATGGTCAAGCAGAAAGGACCATTCAGATGTTAGAAGATATGCTAAAGGCATGTGCAATCGATTTCAAGGGAAGTTGGGATGACCACTTACCTTTGATTGAGTTTGTATACAACAACAACTATCATTCCAGTATTAAGATGGCTCCATTCGAAGCTCTCTATGGTAGGAGATGTAGGTCTCTAATTGGTTGGTTCGAAGTTAGTGAGGCCTCAGTCATAGGTCCTGACTTGGTATTCAACGCCTTAGAAAAAGTCCAGTTGTTTAGAGAAAGACTTCGGGCTGCTCAGAGCTGACAGAAGTCTTATGCAAATGTTCGTAGAAAAGATTTTGAGTTCGATATTGGTGACTATGTCTATCAAAAGATCTCTTCCATGAAGGAAGTGAAGCGGTTCAGAAAGAAAGAGAAACTCAGTCCCCGATATATTGGTCCCTTCCAGATTCTCAGTCGATTTGGCAAGGTAGATTATGAGCTCGAATTGCCTTCAGATCTAGCCTCAGTTCATCCAGTCTTTTATGTCTCTTTGCTCAAGAAGTTCATAGGTGACCCATCAGTTGTAGTCCCTATTCAGAGCATTGATGTTCAGAACACTCTCTCTTATGAAAAGATTCCAGTCAAAATCTTAGACTATTAGACTCGTAGATTGAGGAACAAATAAGTTACTCTAGTTAAAGTTCTTTGGCAAAATCAGTTCGTCGAGGGAGATACTTGGGAAGCAGAGGCAGACATGCGTACCAAGTATCCTCACCTCTTCTTCGCCAACTCAGATCAAGCTCAAGGTAACAGTTCTCCTTAAACTTACCCAATTTGATGTTTAGTGTTGATCACAAACTTGGTATGCAGTTTCATGCTCATGTTCCCGTTATAAACTTGGTATCAAGTAACATTGCATATTCAATCATGCACTCATGTATCAGTTCAGTTATGTAATTATGCATCAGACATCCATTCTCATTGTGAGAAACTTAGTTTTTCAGAACACTCAGTCATGCATTCATGCATCAATTATACATGCATTAGATATGCATGTTCAGTATTATATATTCAGCTTATCAGTCATGTCAGTCATGAGATCATGTTCTAGTTATTTATGTTTAGTATGTATGTCAGTTGTCTTTTCTTCCCTCTCAGTCAGTCTCATTCGAGGATGAATGTTCTCAAGGAGGAGATATTGTAATACCCCATACTTTTTCTAGCTAATTTCATCTCAAGAATGTCTAGTATTATCTTCTAAATTGAATGATGGTTATTCCATTAGGAATTTTAAAGATTTTAACTTTTTTTCTTGTGGGAAATTCAATAATCTTTCCATCGATATAAGATTCACCCAAATCCGATAACCGGGTCAGAAGTTACAACTATTTCAAGTTCCCATCGTAAAATAGTGCCACATTAGTCAGTAGGGCACCGCGCCAAAGAGAAAATGACATTTGGCAAATTCCAGTAGGGGTCCGCTATTATGGCGCATCACGCTAGGGTCCAAATTCAGAATTGTCCTTTTCCAGTGTCTTAGCGTGATTTCCTCCGCGTCGCGCCAAAGTTCCAGGTCGCAAAAAAAGGGACAACATGATGGCTCCGCATTGCGCCATCCCTCAATTTCCTAATTGTCAAATTCCAGTGATACAACGCAATAGCGCCGCGTCACGCCAGGGGTTCAGTTCGGGAAAATTTTATTGAAATTAAATGATGCGTCCAGGGTTAAAAAGGTCAACTTCCACCCCTATTTAATCCCTTTAACATGTGATTCAGCCACTTTTCATCGAAAATACACTCTCTTCTCTCAAAAACCTCTCAAGAACAAGCTAGGGTTTTCATAGAAGATCCAATTCCAAGAGTGTTTCTCCATCTATCTTCACAAAATCATGAACTAAGGTATGCATAGTGTTCATTCATGGACTCCTTTCGTCCATGAAGCCCAAGAATCCCTTTTCTAAATTCAAGTTTATGGATTTTTTAATGAATTTCATGATTGGGCTGCTCTTGTTCATGTGGATAATGAGAAATTGAATTCTATTCCATGTTGGGTGATAAATTCTATGTGGGTTACATTATTTTAGATATAGATTCATGTAAACCTATGATTAAACCCTTGAATGATAAAATTAGAATTGAACCATGATGTTTAATTATTGTACAATGATGTTTACATGTACCATGCCTATAATATGTTTGATTAAATGCCTAGATGAGGAAAAGTGCCTAACTAGCATGATACCATGAAATCCTTATGTATGTACAAGTTATGCCTATCACATGTTTTGATGAAATGCTTCTATAAATGTATTATGGATTATGATGTTAGTTATATGTTCAAGTAAGTTATGATTGGTCAGTTTCCTTCCATTGAGTCCTGGGGGTACTCGTACCCAAAATATTAGCTGTATGCCTAGAACCATGTCATGTTTTCACAATACTCTCAGTCAAGCTATGATCCTTATACTTCAGACAGTCTTATGACTCAGGAAAATCTCCATGATCTCATGACCTCAGTCAGTTGTCAGATATCAGTAGTATTCCGTCAGTCAACGGAAATTCAGAAATTCAGCTCATGTTCAGTTCAGTAAGTCATGTTCAGTGTCCATTCAGATGGGAGTAGAAATTAGCACCGAGTGAACCTAAGGATGGGGACACACACTATCAGATGAAGGTGTGATCCTTAGCAGTCATTCTTGCATGCCAGAACTATGTAGCCAGCTTAGGTTGAGACATCAACACTGTCGATGATGGTTGATAAGGTGGATAAAAACTGTCAGATAAGGGCCCCACCGTTCTCGTACATGGGACACTATCAGATGAGGGTCACCCACAGCTTGTCCTTACCGGTGGCGTGGTATTGACACCCTTCCAATTGGGGTTATAAATTGGACCTCAAGTCAGTCATAATGACGTATCAGGGGTATGTCGGTTAGATAACTACTTCCCATAGTTTCATGTTATAGAATCAGAGCTATCAGATATAGTCAATCAATCTCAGTAATAGAACTCAGATAGTTCTTCAGATTTCAGGACTGTCAGATATAGTCACTCATGTTATCAGTTATATTCAGATTCAGTAATCATGTTATCACAGTATTAGTGTCAGTTGTTATGTCTCATGCATGTATTCTCACCCTCATGATAGTTAGTCAGTTATTATTATTGTTCATGCATATGAACCCCATGCATTCAGCCTACCTCACATGCATACCAGTACATTCAAAGTACTGACGCATTTGCGCTATGGTGTCTTATACCATAGGTTCAGATACATGAGCTCCAGAGCAACAGTAGATTCCAGATATCCGCAGATAGTGTTAGAAGTGAGTCCTCATCTTTCAAGGACATGATTATTTCCCTATTATCTCATTAATTAGTTTATTAGTTGGAGTTAGTTGGGGACATATCCCATCATCTCCTTACTAAGAAAGTTCAGTCAGTTAGAGGCTTTCTAGACTATCATGTTTCAGACTTCAGTATGTTCAGTTTTTTTTTGGGTATTCTATTACCCTACACAGATGTTATATCATTCAGATCATGTTCAGTATTGAACCTTATGGCCTTTCAGTTCATGTTTCTGCATTATAAAGTATTTTATGCAGCATACAGGTACAGATATCAGTTATGGGTTAGCTTATGATCCTTCGGGGTCATGAGCACCGTGTAGTGTTTCGGGTACTAGATTTGGGACGTTACAATCCTGAAGGGTGCCTAACCCCTTTCCTTCGAGATAATTTGAACCCTTACCTAGAGTCTCAATAGGTTTTCGTAGACTAAAGCATTAGCTATACGTATTGAAAAATAAATAGGTTTCCTTATTTTCCTTTAAAAATTAGGTGGAGACTCTGTACAAATTTTAATTCTTTTAGAGTTCATAACATCATATTTTATTTAACCTTGGTAAAAACAGGGCATGACACCATATACCTCTACATGGATGTCTCAGCTTTGGAGAAGTGGAGCTTTTGTTGAGAGGATTGATTTGGTGAAGTGGATCTTCGGTTGTGGATATTGGACAGGAGAGTTCAGTTTTGGAGCTTGGATGGATGAGTTCAGTTTTAGTGGAGGCATTTGGCTTCTAAGTCCTTCTGGTTGGTCTTTATCAATTTGTGGAGGAGGTGGCCTACTTAGGTCGTGTTTTTGAGGGTACTTGGAAACTTGGCTTATGGCATTTTGTGGTGGTATTGGAGGATTGATTGTTGGATGTAAAGTTTTAGGTGTAGAAGTACAAGAGTTCCTTGGACAATCTATACGATCCAACCTCTCACTCATAGTTGACATATCACCCTTTAGTGATGCCATATTCGAGTTTAATTTATCAAAACCCGCATTCATTCTAGCCATTCCATGGGAAAAAGTTTCAATCCCGACCAAGATAGCACTAAGAACATTTTTATCCATTGTAGCCAAGAAGTTACCTACAAAACACAAACAAGTTAGTTGTACAAAAAGGGGTGACATGGCAGTCCTTGATAGTAACGTGGCAACCTTGGGTTGGTTGCAGATCTTGAAAATTATTATTTTTCCAACTTGGAATTTTGTCTAACTTTCAATTTGTGGAAGAGTAATTTTGGTTTTGGAGGGGAAGACACAAGTTTGGAGCCTTTTTCACATTCAAAATAGGTTGACTTTATTTGCACCTTTTGGGCAAAACACCTTTTTGAAGGGTGGTTGGCTCTTTCTTATTTTGGCTAGTCTTGAAAAGTCCCCTTACTCTTTTTTGGTAGCTAGTCTTTTTGAAAGGTCTTTTGTCCCTACTACTTTGGTATAGTTTTAGAACTTGTTTCAAGACAAACAAGAAAGACTACACTCTTCCACTTGGTCTTAAGATCAAACACTACTTATTGAAGGTTCTTCTTGTCACAAGACATGATGATTGGCCATGAACACCAAGAACCTTCAATAAGATTTGAAGATCAAGGTTCAAGTTAAACCCCCCAACAAAAATAACACCTCCTTCAAACACAAATCCACACCAACAAAGCCATTAAATACCTTCAAATCTCGAATTTACAACAACAACTAACCAACAATACACCTCCAAATCTTGGATTCACAACAACAACAAACCAACACACCACCAACCCTTTTGAATCTGCACAAACACAACACAAGAAGGAGTTCAACTTGGATCTTGATTCTATTAGTGTTAGGGAAGAAGAAACCAACACTAAAGACACTCAAGACACACGAAATACTCCTAGATCTAGACTCAAAACACAAGTCTTGGCCAAGACAACAACAAGAACACAACTTTCGACCAAGAAAACAAGAACAACTTCTACTCTTTTTTTTTTGATTTTTTTCAAGTGAGCTATCCCAAGATTGATTTTGTTGGAACAAAATCTACCACAATCTTTGATATCAAATGATAGCGGAATCAACTCAAAACACGAAAATAAGATACAAAACACAAGAAAAAAAAGAGAACACAATACCCAAAGAGGAGACACAACCCTTAGGACCTCCTTTTGGTAACAAACCAGCCACCAACTCAACAATAACAAGGAAAAATCACACCTCGGCAGCAACTTGTAATACCCTGAGAATTCCAATTGATAGTAGAACCATGCTTCAAACTCATGAGAAATAAATTTTAGTGATTTGGTAGTATTATTATTAATTTTGATGTGTATTAAGGCCTCAAATATGTCCTAGCTATTAGGAGAATCAAAACATCCCTTACCGATTGAATTCTTGAGAAGGATATTGGTACATTCAACTTCAAACGAGCATATCTTTCGTTATAGTATGAATTTATGAGCTCATGACACACCAAAGATATATAATTGAATTAGATTTTCAACGATACAAATTTTTCCAAAATCTGTTATCAGGGTAAAACGTTATGGTCATTTTACAGTGAGCTATCCGGATTGCCAAAAGGCGATGGGAAGGCCGACGGACCGTTACCCAAGCGATGAACCATCGCCCAAACTATTGCAACTGAGGAAGTAAGACTATTTTATGGCCATAAAGTGACGGTTTGAGGGATGGTCCATCCATGCGGCGATGGGTCATCGCCCAAACCATCCCGCACCTCCGTTTAGCGATTAAAAGCCATTTTAAAGGGATATTTGGGTCTTTTTCACCCGTTTTAACACCTAATTACATCAAATCAAAGCACATAATTATATTCATCCATAGAATTCAAAATTAGGATTCCTTTTAAGATCAACCCTCAAGAATAAGGTTCAAACCCTTCTTCAAGAAAACTCAAGAATCAAAACATCACCATTCAAGAACCTTCAATAAAAGCCTCCAAGAACATTATCAAGGCTTCAAAATTCAACTTGTTCCATTGAATCAAGACAAATAAGGTATGTGGGATTTGAACAAGAATAATTCTTTCATTCTTGTGCCCAAAAGCTTACTTTAAGATACAAAATTCTGAATTTTGATATAATTTCCATGAAATTAAAGTTAGGATTTATACCCCATATTGCTAATTGCATGATTTTTAGAATTTAAGTGGTTTGAATATTGAGTTACATGTCTACTTTCAAATATTTATGGGCATGATCATATTTTTCTAGATTTTAAGTTGAATTATGAATAATTATGTTATAAAGCATGAGCCTTATGGTGTTTGATATGAAATTGAAGCATGAGTCATAAACTCTAGTTAGTATGTTGAAACTTTAAGAATGATCATGATTTAAGTATTCCATGATTAGCTATTTTCAGATTTTGATAAAGAAAGTTGATCCTTTGAACCAAGCTAAGATAGAAATCCACATTATTCATACAGTTTATGATTTAGATCAAAGATAAGCATAATTGGTTTTATTTATAAACCCTTATGCTATTTTAAGGTGGATTTCCTAAAAGTTCTGAGCCTAAGTATGGGAGTAGTATTTAGCACCGAGTTTGGTATGATCCCAAGGTCTCATGTCCCAGAACTACGTGCCACCGTAGGTTTCTAATTTTCCCATAGTGGGCTAAGATAGTAATCACTAAAGTTAAGTTTCTATTCAAGGGTAGAACAACTCCCCCAACGTGGGCAAGATGTTGGACTCCATGTCAGCTCACATGGTTTATGTCGATTAGAAGACTCTCCCAAAGTTCTACAATCCCTAAGTTTCAAAAGAAGTCCCCTATTCTCCTTAAAATGAATGTATATGTTTTAAAAGTTATTATTTTAAGATTCCTTTTTGCTTACAAGATTTGAGAATAAGAGGAGAATACAGATTTTAGAACTAAGTATAATGACTCACGAGATTTATGCTACATGTTTCATTATTCATGATTTATGAGATTTAGATTTCAAATTTATTCAAGCAATTTGAGTCATTTATATCATTATTCATGGTTTTATAAAGAGTAATGATATTGTTGACTTAATGCATACACCTCCATATACTCAGTACATCCTCAAAGTACTGATCCATATATATTTCTATCTGCTACACTGTCTCATAATGTTGGTACAAGATCTAGTAGGCACATTCAAACTCAGACAGTTGCAGATTCCAGCCAGTAAGGTGATGAGTCCTCCTACTTTGGGGACTTCGGTTGGATTTATTTATATTGTGTCTTTTATTATTCATATGTATTGATTAGAGATAGTTGGAGTAGCTTCCCAACTATTTATAGTTAGTATACTAGAGGCTTCACAGATATCAGTTAGAGACAGTATTCTAATTTTAGTCCCTCTCTTCAGACTTTATTAGAATGTAAAAGTGGTATCAGTATTGTGTTTTACATATTTTAGCATTTCTCTATGTTTCCACACAGTAAACTCTGTCATTCATTCATATTTAATCAGTTGCTTAGTAGTATGCCATTAGAAGGGTTAGCTTAGGATAACTTATGGTCCTAAGCACCGTGTGACATCTTGGGATAGATTTTTGGGGCGTTACAAATTTCGTATCAGAGCACAAGGTTCAAGTGTCCTAAGGTATCTGCGACCCCGTGTCTATTAGAGTATTGTGGAATGGTACGGAGATGTCTGTACTTTTCTTCGAGAGGCTACAAGGAATTTAGGAAATGTCTCCATTATTTTAAGTCTCAGATCATGGTATAGAAAAGTTCTCTAAGAAACTTAAACAACTTCTCATCCTATTCTATTCAGGCCGTCTCTGCCTCATTTTCAAGATACAAGAAATAGTCAAGCTTAATTCTCCATAGATAGTTATGGGATTATAAGAAGGCTAGAAAGTATCCCATCAGTGCTTTTGAGTTCCGAAGATTGAAGTGCTTTATCATGTTAAAAAATAATTGCGCAATATTCCCAAGTCAGATGTTCCTTAAAATTTCTCCTCAAAATCCATAATGTTAATCTATACTTCTCTATCTATATAATGTTCTGGAGATAACATAATTGGCAAGTTCCAATTTCCTTCCCCGATAATGCTCTCAGATTTTATAGCAAGAAGTTTTAGAATGCACCCAAAGGGTTTGAGAGGAGCTCTTTAGTGTGTCATAAGTCCCTCAAGATAAAAGTTATGTCCTCATTCTTATGAGTTGTTCAGTTGATACAGAATTAAATATGTATTCAGATTGCCCGTTGACCCTTTTAATACATCTAATGCTCATGAGAGGAGATAGTATGAACCTAGACTGTTAAGTATAGTATTCACTCGAGAGATATTATGAACTTCAGTGTTATGATTTATAAATAGTAAAACCTTATTATAGTTGAAAGTATGGGTATAGAAGAGTAGTGTCAAGAAGATATGGGAATGACGATTGGTAGGAAGTATAAATGTAAGCTTATGTATGTTATCGAGACGCATTAAGGTGATATGTCCTTGTGTGTTATTTTAGTGGAAGGTACAGACAGAGTTATTAGTAAGGTTAATTGTTGTTGCTTGAAGTACGGGAAGAGTTATTGATAGTATTTATTGTGTTTGAAAAGTATAGGATATTAATGAAGCGTCTGGTGGTCTAGTAACATTAATTTAGGTTTATCTTGAGGAGGCAAAAAGGGTGTTTAGTTGAGACTTATAGAGCTATGATAGTAATTCAGATGTATAAAAGGATAAATATTAATGAGGTGTAGAAGGAGGATGTGTTAGTGGATTATGAAAAGATAGTCCATATGATTTTGATCGATTATTATTGTTCGGAAGTTCTAATGGAATAGTGTTTCTTGATGTTATATTTTATAGTTTCTGAGGGAGAATTGTATGTAAGGTGAGTTGTCAAATCATGCTTGACACTAGACATTAAGTTTGAACAGTGGATAGTTACCAAGGTGGGTGTAATGATTCCCTGGTTAGTGTGGATAATTATATGGGAGTAATCTTGTAGGCTTGAACCATGTATAAAAGAGTTTGAGTTTAGTTATTCATCATTAAGTATGGTGTTGCAAGTATAATGTGCAACTGTATGCTCAAGGTAAAATAGTGTTGCTTTGTCTTTCTAAGGTTATTACGTGATGTGTATGGTTGGTCATACCCTTGAGTTGATAAGTATGAATGATGTTGTGTAGTATATGGTGTTCTTGTCAGTTAACTTATGGGTTACAGGTTAGTGATGTGGTAAGTTAGAGATGTGATATTAGCAGAGTATGAGGGAAGTTTAGCAAAGGTTTAGACATATCCATGTTTAGTGTTAGAATCTAAGTTGGCAAGTGTTTAAGTTGTTATACAGATTCAGGACTGTCAGATATAGTCAATGCCTATCATTATCAATAGACGCCGGGATCACCCACTAGATAGGACTAATCTTAACTATGGTCAATCAGTATCAGTATCATCAGATTTAGAGACCACCCGCTAGGTAGAACTGATCTCAGACTAAGTCAAATCAACTTTATTATCATTATACTCAGAGATCACCCACTAGATAGAACTGATCTCAGATTCAGTTACTCCATACAGAATGAAACTCAAATAGTTCCATCAGAACTTAGACTGTCAGATATATTCACTCAGTATCAGTTACATTGATTATGCCAATCATCAAAGTCATATCAATCATCATAACTCACGTTATCAGTATTCAATTTCAGGACTATTAGACATAGTCAATCAGACCATTTCTTTATAATTTGAACTGTCAGAAATAGTCGATCATCTATTCAGTATCTCAGTATCAGTACACTCATATTGTCAGCATTCAGACTCAGTAGTCAGTATCACCATAATTTCAATTATAGTTACTTATGCATGTAAGTATTCTCACGTTCATATCAATCAACATTGTTCATGCATATAAACCCTTTGCATTTAGCTTACCTCACTCATATACTCAGTACATTCAGTCGTACTGACGCATTTGCGCTATGGTGTTTTATTTTACGCCATAGGTTTAGAGGCATAAGTTCCAGCGCAACAGTAACAATGCAGATTTCAGCATTTAGAGTTAGTAGTGAGTCCTCATTCTCCGAGGACATAATTACTACTTTATTACTTTAGTATTTTAGTTTGGCTTTCAATAGTCGGAAGTTAGTTGGATACATGTTCCTTCCACTCCCTACTTCAGACAGTTAAAGAATTTCAGACTAATTACACTCTAGATTACAAACTAGATTTAGTCTTCAGTATTTTAGTTTTGTTTTGGTATTGTGATACCACTTTATTTAGACATTGTTATGATTCAAATTACATTCAGTATTGAACCTTATGACCTTTTAGTTTATATTTCCATTTATATACATATATTATGTAGTGTATAGGTACAGATATCAGTTATGGGTTATCTTGTGGGCCTTCGGGGTCATGAGAACCATGTAGCATTCCAGTTTAGAAAATTGGGGCGTTACAGTGAAGTGCGCCACACTAATAGAAAAAAGTCTACAAGACTGTTTAGGAAAAGTTTCCATTCTTTCATATCTCAAATCGTGCTGTAGAAAGGTCCTCAAAGAAAGTTATACAAATTCTCATCTTGCTTTATTCATACCATCCTACCTTGTTTTCAATGTACCAGAAACAATCAAGCTTAAATCCTTACAGATAGAGTTTTGTTAGACAGTTCCCACAGACAGTTATGGGATTGTATTCTGGCTTAAAAGTATCCCATCAGTGCCTTTATGTTCAAAAGTATGAAAGATTTCATTTATGATTCATGAAAATCGTGCATTTATCCAAATTCAGATGTGCTTTTAAATCCCTCCTCAGAATCCTATGAAAGCATATGACCTAGACTTAGAAGTATGAATCCTGAAGTTTAGCAACATTTATATAAATTAAGTAAATTTTACATTTATGGGGCTAGTTGTATGAAAGGTGAGTCAGTAGGCTTGGAATAGTGTATGCAAGAAAATAATTTAAGTTTGTCGATTTAAAAGTATATGTTGTTGGTATAATGGTAATTCCCATAGTGTAGGAAAAATATAAGGTTAGAGAAGTGATAATTGTAGGCTATGATGAAAGTACTATCGTTCATTAGAGGTCGAGGTAATAGAAAGAGGAGTTGAAAATGCTAAGTTAGTCAATTTTAAGTTGTTACATAATGATTATTGGTGCTATAGTAGGCTAAGAGTTGTATCTCAGAAGAAAGTACTAGGAACAAGTTGTAAATTATCAGGTATAGTCATTCAGGGTGATTTTACTATTTATACGTATTATTATGTGTCAGATTCTAGAGTAAAGTGGTGGCAATTCAGTTTTGAGATGTTAATTAAGTGGTTGCCGGACTTAGAATGATGGATTTAAGCTAATGGGGAGATGATAGAGAAAGTAACCAAGCCAGGCTCTCAAATTATAGTAGTGATGTCAGTATATTGTAGAACATCATTAGGGAAAGAAGATGATCGACCCATTATCATCTATGTGCAAGGTTTTCCAGTCATCACTATATCTACTCATGCCTTACATGTCATCTTCATGATCATAATTCATGTTCATGCACATCATAAAGAACCATGTACGCTTCCAGTCCCTAGTATAAAGGGGTTCCAGTTTGGTCAGCAGTAAGAACTATGTTCCATGAATTTATGAACTCTAAAAGAATTAGGTCATGCAGATCATGACTCATGTAGTCATGGTTTGCAGTATGATCAGTTCCAGTACTCATGCTACAATTTCAATGATCAGCAAAAATTCATATATTTGTTATGTATATCCTAAGATTTAATTTCTTTGATGAATTCATGTCGTGGATGCTCAATTACTTAGGACTCAGTTTCATATCCCACATATTCATTCATGATTTAGTTCGTAAGTGTCCCGTGCAACTTCTAAGTTTTTCCTTAGTATTTTAGCTAAGTCAATATCGTTCGGGTGCGACGAACTATCCCCAGGGGGAGATGTCGTAATTCCTTGATTTTTAATGCCCTAAATCCCTCATATTTTGTTTATTAAACTAGTCCAACTTGAGGTAATGGTTACTCATAAGTGATCTCTTTCGTCCTATCTCATCCTTATATCCATTATTATGTCATTGTATGTATTCAAGAAATCAGTTTAGTTCATGATATTCAGTTTATGTATCTTATTTTAGATTAAATTATGCAATCATGTTTTTAGCCATACATGTTTATAATATGATCTCATTTACCTTCATACTATACTCTTAGTCTAACCAGTCTCATTGGAGGATGAATGTACCCAAGCGAGAGATAATGTAACACCCCACATTTTTGGGCTAGTCTTTGAACTATCGTTCCTACATGTATTAGCCATAATCTAAATAATTCACATATGAATATAAGTTTCTTGATCTTTATCCTTGTGTTTGATGTGCTTTCGAGGTGAAAATGCTCATAGGAATCACTTAGAATAAAGTTGAGCTATGAGCTTTTCATTCGTCCAAAGTTTAGTATTCGATTCTACAAGGGTCTACTTTGAACATGTATAACTTTTGGTATACGTAGAAATTTGTTGTTTAAGACCCTCCAAATAGTAGATAATTTATCCAGCTTTCAAAAATTACCAATTTTGACTTTATCTAATACCCGAGTGAAATGTTACGGAATTTTCCATGAGAGGCAGTAAGAGGTAGCGATAGCCCCGCACCACGATGGCTATTCAACCCGACTTAGGTTCGTGTCTTAGGGGCTGCACCACCCAACTAGGGGTCGCACCGCAGGGGCTATTCCCCCACAGTTTTATCTTCTTAAGGGTCAAGGGTAACTTTGGTCCTTTCCCCTCAACCCCAAACGTTCAAAGCACGAATTGTAACACCAAAAAAGGCATTATTTGCCTATTTTCCTCAAATCAACTCACATAAAAACTCTCTTCCATTCCCAAGAGAAAATAACCCAAGCGTCACCATTTAAGATCCTTCAAGAAAAGTTATTCTCCTTTAAGATTTAAGCTTTTGATGTATGTTAGATGTTCATTCATAGGTCCTTTCCAACCATGGAGTCCAAGAATCCAATTTTAAGTTTAAAAGAAGGATCTTTACATATTATTATGAACTTTATCCATGAAGTCTCATGAACTTTGATTTTTACATGATGCCTGACCCGTTCTTATTTTAGTATTTCCAGTAATCCCAATACCTACTCATGCCTTATGTTTCAGTTCCATGATCATAGTTCATGTTCATGCATATGATAGAGAATCATGTACCCTCCTAGTTCCCAAAATGAGGAGTTCCAGTTCTTTCAGCAGTTGGAATCACATTCCATAAGTGATGAACTCCAAATTTAGGTCATGCAGCTCATGACTCATGTACTCAAGTTTTACAGTATGTTCAGTTCAAGAACTCAAGCAATACTCTTAATGATCAGCGAAATTTGGATTTATATCATGCATGTCCTCAGATCAGACCTCTTTGATGAGTTCATGATGTTAAATATTCTATTTCTCAAGCCTCAGTTGAGTGTCAAGTTATACACAGTATCCCTTCATGTTTCAGGTCCTCATGTTCTAACCTTTTATTACCTTTCCTTAGGTCAAGATAGTGATGACAAACAGTTGTCTGGATGGGAGAGAGTAAACATTTCTTATTAATTAAAGATTATTGTATTCTTATTTTAGCTAAGGTTATAAGTGTGAAGTAGAATTGAGACCAAGTCATTGATACACGTCATGGTTAGTTAAAGTTTTATATGTTATGCGTGAGTTGTTGAAATTTTATGTATGTCTTCTTAAGAATAGTGCATGGAAGTTGTTCTTGATAGAGGTTTGTAGGATATGGAAAAGATGCTTTATAAGTGTTTGCTTAGAAATGTATATGGGGTTATGAAGATAAGCTTGAATGTCATGTTTGTATACATGTGGATGGATGCATTGAGAATTAGTGAATGTCTAGTACAAGGTGGATTGTAGTTGTTGGAGTAGTAATGAGGATTATTCTGGATATAAGAAGTTGTGAAAAATGTAGATGCGTGCAAATTCATGATTCTGACTGGTGTTATGTTATGGTGTTATGTGTTATACTTTGTGAGTTCGAGTTAGGCTTGACCATAATGAGAGAGTTGGGTTCAGTTAGACTTTGGTAGATGGATTTGTCAATGGCCATGTGAGAATTATAAGTTGAGTCAATGAGTATGGTGTTTAAGGGGAAAGTTTAGTTGAGAGAGCATTTTAGAAGTCTGGCTAAGCCTTAAAGTGAGAAGTTGCATTGCTTGAGACCTAGTACTTCTATCCCGACTTATGATTCATAGGTCTAAGTTCCATGCTATATTTAGAGAAATATTGTAATTCTTATTCTGAGGTCTTGTTCAGATCATGCCCAGAGTCACTTACTCCCTAATGGCCTTAGAAATTTCAATAGAAAGGTGTTGAAGAAATACCCCATTTGGAGGAGAGCATTCAACATGATTTAGTCCGTGCAGCCAGAAATCCAGTTTACATTTTCTGATTTAGTCTAGTCTCACTACCTAAAATTTTGTGAGTATGACCATTTAAAGAGATAGTTTGTTCGCATCCAAGTAGATTGCAAAATTCAATTCAGCACATGCACCATGTATCAGTTTCAGATTCAGATATTAAGTCATGGTTCAGTCCGTAAGTATCCTGTATATCATCTTAGTCTTTTCTAGTATTTCAACCAAATTAGTATTATTCGGGGATGAATGATCCCAAGGAGGGGGTGTTGTAATACCCCGAGTTTTAATGTCATAAACCTCTCATCTCTTCTCCGCGAACTCAGATCCAGCCGAAGGTGATAGTCTTCCTTAATTTAGTTCTTTTCTAATCAAAGATTCAGCTATATAGCTATTCTTATTATAAGTTCATGCATTCCCAGAAGTACTCAAAGGATTAGAATGATCTAGAATTAGTTTAGTAATTTATTTCAGTTGTGCCTCCTCTGTTTTCTCAGCTAGCCAACCTCATTCGAGGACGAATATTCCCAGATGGGAGATATTGTAATACCCCGAGAATTCCAACCAATAGTAGAACCATGCTTCAAACTTATAAGAAATAAATTTTAGTGATTTGGTAGTTTTATGATCAAGTTTTATATGTATTAAGGCCTCCAATATGTCCTAGCTATTAGGCGAATCAAAACATCCCTTACCGATTGAATTCTTGAGAAGGATATTGGTATAGTCAACTTCAAATGATCATATATTTGGTTATAATACGAATTTATGATCCCATGACACACCAATATATATATATAATTTAATTATCTTTCCAACGATATCAATTTAGCCAAAATCCGTTATTGGGATAAAAAGTTATGGCCATTTTACAGTGAGCTATCTGGACTGCCAAAGTGCGACGGAAAGGCGGACGGACCGTCGCGCCAACGATGAACCGTTGCAACTGGGGTATTAAGCCTATTTTCTGGCCATAAGGAGATGGTTTGAGGGAATGTCTGTCCCTGGGGCGATGGGTCGTCGCCCAAACTGTCCCGCACCTCCATTTAGCGATTAAAAGCCATTTTAAAGGGATTTTTGGGTTTTTTTCACCCCTTTTAACACCTAATTACATCAAATCAAAGCACATAACTTCATATTCATCCATAGCATCAAAATTAGGGTTCCTTTCAAGATCAACCCTCAAGAACAAGGTTCAAACCCTTCTTCAAGAAAACTCAAGAATCAAAACATCACCATTGAATAACCTTCAATAAAAGCCTCCAAGAACATTCTCAAGGCTTCAAAAGTCAACTTGTTCCATTGAATCAAGCCAAATAAGGTATGTGGGATTTGAACAAGAATAATTCTTTCGTTCTTGTGCCCAAAAGCTTACTTTAAGTTACAAATTTCTGAATTTTGATATGATTTCCATGAAATTAAAGTTAGGGTTTATACCCCATGTTGCTAATTTCATGATTTTGAGATTTTAAGTGGTTTGAATATTGAGTTACATGTCCACTTTCGAATATTTATGCACATGATCATATTTTCTAGATTTTAAGTTGAATTATGAATAATTGTGTTATAAAGCATGAGCCTTATGGTGTTTGATATGAAATTGAAGCATGAGTCATTAAAATCTAGTTAGTATGTTGAAACTTCAAGAATGATCATGATTTAAGCATCCCATGATTAGCTATTTTTAGATTTTGATAAAGAAAGTTGATCCTTTGAACCAAGCTAAGATAGGAATCCACATTATTCACATAGTTTATGATTTAAAGCAAAAATAAGCATAATTGGTTTTCTTTATAAACCCTTGTGCTGTTTTAAGGTGGATTTCCTAAAAGTTTTGAGCCTAAGTATGGGAGTAATATTTAGCACTGAGTTGGGTATGATCCCAAGGTCTCATACCCCAGAACTACGTGTCATCGTAGGTTTTTGATTTGCTCATAGTGGGCTAAGATAGTGATCACTAAAGTTAAGGTTCTATTCCGATGACAACGGTAAAATAACTCTCCCCAACGTGGGCAAGACGTTGGAATCCATGTCAGCTCACATGGTTTATGTTGGTTAGAAGACACTCCCAAAGTTCTACAATCCCCAAGTTTCAAAAGAAGTACCCTATTCTCCTTAAGATGAATGTATATGTTTTGAAAGTTATTTTTTAAGATTCCTTTTTGCTTACAAGCTTTGAGAATAAGAGGAGAATACAGATTTTAGAACTAAGTATAATGAATCACGAGATTTATGCCATATGTTTCATTATTCATGATTTATGAGATTTAGATTTCAGATTTATACAAGCTATGTGAGTCATTTATATCAGTATGCATGATTTTATAAATAGTAATGATATTGTTGACTTAATGCATACACCCCCATATACTCAGTACATCCTCAAAGTACTGATCCACATATATGTCTATGTGCTACATTGTCTCATAATGTAGGTACAAGATCTAGTAGGCACATTCAGACTCAGACAATTGCAGATTCCAGCCAGCAAGGTGACGAGTCCTCCTACTTTGGGGACTTCAGTTGTATTTATTTATATTGTGTCTTTTCTTATTCATATGAATTGATTAGTGATAGTTGGAGTAGCTTCCCAACTATTTATAGTTAGTATTGTAGAGGCTTCACAGATGTCAGTTAGAGACAGTATTATAATTTCAGTTCCTCTCTTCAGACTTTATTAGAATGTAAAAGTGGTATCAGTATTGTGTTTTACAGATTTCAACATTTCTCTATGTTTCCTCACAGTTAACTCCGTCATTCATTAGTATTTAATCAGTTGCTTAGTAGTATGCCACTAGAAGGGTTAGCTTGGGATCACTTGTGGTCCTAACCACCGTGAGACGTCTCGGGATAGATTTTTGGGACGTTACACAAATACATGAGATGAACAAGAGGAGTAACAACAAAGATAACAAGAACCAACGATTTCACTAATAACAACAACAATGATTACAAGAAGTAATGATAGGTAGTGAGACATCAACTCTTAAAAGAACTAAGAACCTATGTGCATTTCAAATACTAAAACTCTTAATAGATGTATAAAGCAATACCTACACTCTCACAATGACACAAAAAGGTGTGAACCACTCAAGCACCAAGGTTTCGAACCAAGTTTTGCAACACTACTGATTCCACACTAGTATCACCCTCATTTCGGTTTTGGTGGCTTTTCCAAGCCCTAAACTAAGATGTTACGCTTCCCATAGAGAGAAGAAAGGTGTTCCAAAATGTGTCTTACAATATCATTCAACAACTAAAGAAATAAAGACCTAATACTAGTCTAGTTATAGACTTATTACAACATAGAGTGAAAGGTCCAAAAAGCCCTTAATGAAGGGAGCAAAAGAGGCGCCCTTGGAGTGTATGTAGGGGCGGCTTTGTTGTGTCCAAAGTCCTCTTCACACTTCAACTTGTACACTCCCTTGGCTTGATTCCATGCATGCTCACGTACACCCATCTTCATGATCGTGCCCATATCACTAAATCCTATTTTTTTTTTTGAAAAAAACAAAATTCAAGACTTTTCTGTTAGTATAGTAGGTTCAAATAGTTTCTTATTCATTTCTCAAGGATTTTTCGTTAGTATGATAGATAATTCTTACCACTTTTTGGTAAATCTAAAGTTTATTATCCGTTAATGATTATTAATTAACCCTAAACTAATTAACAATTAACTAATATAAAAACGTTTCCATCCTTAAACTTATTAACTAATTAACAATTTTTTTTTAACTAATTAAAATTTTGACTAAATTAACATTAGGAAAATAACAAATTTAACACTTTAACATTATGAAATTAAATAATAAAAAGTTCATAACTAGATAAATATTAAATTGATAAATAGCTAAATAACACATTAAAATTGAAATTAGCCAACTAATTGGCGCATTAACAATTGAAAAATTAAAACAATAAAATATATAATAATTAAACAATGAAAAAAAAAAGGCCTAACTACCAAAACCCGATGGTGATGAAATCAAAAGAAAAAATTGAAAAAAAGAATTGAAATGGAAAAATGATTTAACTATTTCGAAAATCGAGAGTAATAAACAAAAAGACATGCCTTGGAATAGAATATACTAGTCATTGACCAAGAAAAATTTGATAAATACATTATCGAAGGTTATTAGGATTTTTTTTTGATTAACAGATTTTTCGTTAATCAAAAAAGTGATTCATTACATAACCGGGTAGAAGCTGACCATCTACCTCCTCGTTTTGCTACCTATGGCCTATGCTATCTGTCTAATTATAATAGGCATAATCAAATTACAATCAGTTAAACAAAACACAAAGAAAATCAATATTCTCCTACGGATAATGATTTAGCAGGTGCAACTTTGTCTGCCATGACACTTTGTTTCTTCCTTGAATGTGCAAGTTCATGGCTATGTCATGACATGTTTTGGTAGCATCAACTTTTCCATTCTTGAATCTCAAAGTATTCCTGTTTCTCCAAATGCTATATACCACCATGGCAAATACAATTGATCATCTCAGCCAGAGCAACTATTTTTTTAGCTAGTATGCATATCCATTCCACCTCTTGGTACTATGTACCTACGCATCTGTTGGCCCCTAACCGTGTAAGTAGTCTAGTCCATAGCTTCTTGCTGTAACCACATCTGAAAAATAGGTGGTCAAATGTTTTCACTTCTTGATCACAGAAGATACAACTCATAGGAACCCGCACCCCAATCTTCTGAAGCTAATCAACTGTAGCCAGTCTCTGTTGTACTGCAAGCCATAGATAGAATTTAAATCTAGGATGTACCATCTTATGAAGTATAATATTTATCCATGTCTTCCTAGGCAGCTGAGGTTGAAGTGCTTTATAAGCTCTCTTGATCTTGAATTTGTCATCCTGTACCAGGCTCTCCAAGGTATAGTGAATTAATCTCTGGTAGATATGTTATGACATGAAGAACTTTCCACTATTAATGATTTTCTTAACAACCCAAGCTGCATTCTTGGGGCTTGTCAGGTCCTCTAATCTGGTCTGCTTTATGTAGTAATAGTGCACCCATCTAATCCACAAGGTGTCCTTTTTCATGAAAATGGCCCATAAATGCTTCATAATGGCTGTCTTATTCCACATTTTGAGATCAATAACATTCAGGCCACCTGCAGCTTTTGGTTGGCATATTTTTTCCCAAGCTACTAGTGCTTTCATGGAAAATTCACTTTGACCTGTCTAGAGAAATGACCTGCACACAGCTTCCAACATTTTAGTTATCTTTTTAGGCAGGATAAAAATTTGGGCCCAGTAGCTTTGCATTCTAAAACAGCCTTTATAAATTGTAATTGACCAGCATATGATAATAATTTTGCTGACTAACAATTTATTCTTGCAAAGAAGTTCTCTACTAAAGGTAAACATTGAGCAATAGTCAATTTCTTTGTAGACAAGTACTTGAACGACAAACTTCCTTCCACATACCCCAAACTTAGCACAATATCAACTTTTAGATTGCCTGTGACACTTTCCATATATATGGAACTCTTTTCTAGGTTAGCTTTCAAACCAGTGGTGCATGAGAACTAGCGAAAAGAGTCCTGGAGCAGTGAAATAGAAATAAGATTAGCCCTGCAAAATATTAAGAGATCATCAGCAAAACACATATGGATTAGGCCTAATCTTTTGTATCTTGGATGGAAATAGAATTATTTATTCAGAGCCAGGTGCATCATCTGTCTGTGTAAATATTCCATGGCTATAACTAATAAATATGGTGACATGCTGTCTCAGCCCTCTTCTATCCTGGAAAGGCTCTGTGAGTCCCCATTTAGCATTAAGGAGTAAGACACTGTAGACACACACTCCATTACCCAGTGTATAAACTTTTGAGAAAATCCCAATTCAGCCATCATAGCTTGCAGAAAGATCCATTCTAGTGTATCATAAGCCTTCCTAATATCAACCTTAAGCACACATCTTGGGGATATCCACTTTCTGGTATATCCTTTGAAGAGCTCATGACTCAAAAGTATGTTATCTGAATGTTCCTTCCTTCTATGAAGGCAGATTGTGACCCTCCAATTAACCCATTCAATACCTTCTTCATTCTATTGGTAAGGATTTTTGCAACTACTTTGTACATGGTTGTGCAGCAGGATATAGGTCTAAAGTCCTTCACTTTAGTAGGTGAAGGTACTTTAGGTATTAAAGTAATTGCAGTACAGTTCCAAGCCTTCAATATTTTGCCTTTTGAGAAGAATTGCTTCACAGCTTCACAAACTCTACCTTTAACCAGATGTTGATTTGAACTGAACAATATGTTGATTTTATTTTTAGATTCAAGCCTAAAATCTTTTTCTTCGACTATACTTAGAATCTTAATTTTGGAGAAAAATTATAATGAAAAACTTTATTTTTTAACGAGGCAGGGCCGGTTTCACTTTTTTTTTTCTAAAGAATTAAGAGCAGAGAGGATTAGTGGGGTCTTTTAGGAATTATATGGTGCGTTATATGACTAGAGCTGAGCATATTTTGGTTCAAACTGAAAAAATCGAAAAATCAAATCAAAATTTAATTTTGATCTCTATTTTTGGTTTTTCGGATTGGTTTTGGTTTCAAATTTTAGAAATTCGGTTAAATGATTTGATTTTTATTTTTATTTTTTAAAAATCCAGTTAAATCAAAAAATTGAAATTATATAAATAATATATATATTTTAGTATATATATATATTGTTATATATATTCAGTACAAATATAATATATAATAAGTAACCCAAATCGCTAAACGTTTTACGAGTTACGAGTTATGTCCGTAACCCTAAGTGTTCTTTTGTAACACTGGTTGTTCACTTGTTTCAGGCTTTTAGCTGCGAGGAGACAAGACAACGAGTGTTGAATTTCCGTCTGCAGTTATATATTATGTTAAATTTATAGTTATTTTATTTCATGCGTGTTGAGTTATTTATATTTGGAATAAAAAATAGGTTTGAAAAAATTATTTTTCTAGAAAAATCACCAATTTTAAATGCCCAGTCATGATAAAGAAACTCACTGCTTTAATCTTTAAAACCGAAATTAAAAATCAAAATAATCCAACCGAATCTATAGAAATCGAACCAAACTGAATTTATTTTTGTTTGATTATGGTTGTCATTTTCGTTAATTCAAAAATTAAAAAATCAAATCAATATTAAATAATCAAACCGAACAACATGAATGCCCACTCCTATCTATGACTTCTTTGACCTTAATATCGTTAAGGCATAATCTATTAAATGGAAGTCATATAGCGCACTAAAATTAGTGTGCTATAAGCAATTTACATAAACTTTAGATTGCCGAATATTTTAATCAACTTTATTTTTTCACGTCATTCATGTTCCGCGCTGTCAAATTTTAAACCTATATCTTATACCTGATTATAGATGTTAAAATGGGTTGGCCCAACCCAAGCCAACCCATCCCAAGCCTCACGTGTCAAAGAATTTGATGTATTAGGACGGGCCGATCCTTCACTTTAAAGGTCCTTAAAATGTATGGCCCAACCCAGCCCTAATAGGATCGCGGGTTGGGGCGGGCTAGCCCTTTATTTTATCAATTTTTGTTAGATTTTCTTTTTCAATTTGAACTAATAGATATGACAATCCATTCGCACTTCTAACATATTATTGTATAAAGTACATAATTCTACGATGATTTATAATATTTCAACACCAATACATTGTGAAACATATTTGAATTCATTGATTACATTTTCTTAATTAACATCAACATTCATCTAAATTCATATGCAAATTTAATAAGTTGAACAATATCAAAAAGTTATATATCAAAAATTAATAATATTTAAAATTCACTTAAAATTATTATCGCTTTGAATTTGGGTAAATTTGTGCAATTGATTTCGAGTAGCTGCAACAAGTGTTTGAACGTTTCATGATGGATGCAATTTTTATATTTATGATTAGAAATTTTAATATTTTCCATTTAATGCTAAATGAGTAAAATATTGTGTAAGATACTAGGTAAAATTTATTGAGTAATCACAATTTATTTTTAATTTTTTTTGCTTACAATTTTCTTTAATTCTAAGTTTAAATTGAATAACAATAACAAATGAAACATCAATACTTGATGATTAAGGTTTAACACTTAATAAGGTAAATATTATGTAGGATATTAAACTAATTCAATAACTACTATTCTTAATTATTACTTTTTCTTTTTACAATATTCATATATTTTTAATTTAAATTAAATAATATTTTGATCCATGGGCCGGCCCAGCCTAATCTCAGTCAAGCTTTAAGGGCCAGCGGGCTGACTTGGACTGGACTTATAAGCTCCAATTTTAATGGGCTCAAAAATCACAACCCAATCCAACCCTTATAGCGGGCTGGGTTGGGTCGGCCTCAAGGACCAAGCCCAATTTGATGACTCTATACCTGATCAACCATGATTAAAAAGTGTCAGAGGAACAAATTTAATTTATTCCATTACATTAGAACTTTTTTAGCCCGATCAAACATGATTAAAAAGTTCAAAAGACCAATTTTATTTCATTACTTCAGAACTTCTTTAGCTTATTCATTGTGAAAGGGAAAATAGTCGTATTTGTCCCTGTACTTTCAGAAAAAAGGTCATATTTATCGCTCGTTATACTTTTTTGTTATATTTATCTTTGTCATTAAGTCTTGTGACCCCGTTTTTCATTATCCTACATGGATATATTTTTATCACAATTCAAAAGTTATTCTCTATATATTTTTCTACCCATTTTTGTTCCTAAATCTAAAATTTTCTTATTGATGAGTTAGTTAAATAATTTCATTATCGGGATTCCTCAAAAGTGAAAATGTAACATGTATTTTGCAGAATTGCAGTGTAATTGCAAATTTGCAATTGTTTAGCAAAAACTAATGCTTATCGTTCTCATACCATTTTTGATATTGATATGATTTTTATAAAGATACTTCCTATTTCAATACGCAGGAAAATGAAACAGCATTTTATGAATTCTGTATATTCAGTTTTAAAAAATTAAAAATTATGCCACGCGGATTTACATGGATTTGTCATGCCCCTCACCCCCTGCCCCCGTTTGCCATTCATCCCTATAGTTGGACCCCAGTAATAACAAAAAACATTATGTCAAATTTAAACATTATGTGCACTAAATATTTTTGGTATAGTATCGAATTTGAACTGTAAATTTAATTGCCTTTTACTATACACTTTGCTCAATTGAGAAAGAAAAGTGGAAAAGTGGAAAAGTGGAAAAATGGAAAAGTGGAAAAGTGAGTATTTGTGAAAATAGCTAGGTAGTTGAAACGTCAATATCGCAAACACATAGGGTGTGCAAAAACGGAACCGATAAAAATATTATTGGATTATTGGTATTGGGTTATTGGGTTAGCGGTTTTCTTATTGATTTTATAAAAAATATTATTGATTATATTACTTATTTATAGTATAATATATATATATATATATATATATATATATATATATATATATATATTATACACTATTTATTCACAATTCTGACAAAGGCATAATACAAAGCACGCGTATTGCCGTATTGAAAAGCTTGAAGCATTCAGTAGCTCACAACAACTAGGATTTAGTTTTTTTTTGAACTAACATTCAGTTCAAGTTTGAAGATTCTTGTTAATAAAAACGCATTATGTAGGAGTTTGGCGGTAACTAAGATTCTATTTTTTTATGTTAGTTGTTATTATTTCTATTTTATGAACATTTTCTTATTGGTTAAATAGAAAATCGAACCGCTAAAGACCAAAAATCGATAATTTTTTTTTTATTAGTTGGTTATTGATTTTGCATATTTAAAATTAGAAAATCGATAAACCAAACCAATAACGCATAAAACCGAACTAACCGATGCACGTAGGTTCTGAGCTTGTCATAATTAGACATTTTACTATATGAAAATAGAATTAAATTAGATCATGTGATGAAGGTTCCTACTTTACCAAACAAAAAATTCAATTGTGCAAATTCATATCGTTATGGTTGTTTGGCTCATCGGATAAGGAAAAATAATTTTGAGATATAATATATAAATATTAAATTTTATATTTAATTTTTTATATTTTGTGAAAGTAATTTTATATTAGCTATACCATAATTTTGATATTATTTTTGTAATATATAGTTGATATTAATGATGTCTTACATGTATATTTATTTCGACGATGCCTAATTAGAGTTGATAATCATGAATTGTGAACATATTGAGTTAATTTCTAGGCTCACTTATATACGTATTGAATGTATTGTGTATCTTCATACTGATTTAATTATAGCATTACATCCTCATACCATACATATACATTCATGAGATACCGGTACCATTGAGGAATACCGTTTTTGAAAGAAAATGAGACATTTTAATAGAAACTCTTTTTATGAACACGAGGCGGAGAGGTGGGTTGAGACTTGAGATAAGAGTTATAGTTATACCTGACACGACCCAAACCAGGGCCTAGTCGTTTCGGGCATCTCAAGTCTAACCAGGACCGGAGACCATCCCCAATACCTAACTATAACCGCCCTGCATCCTATGTCGAATGAATTTCGAACATATAACAAGATGAAATAAGAATAGTTTAAAGACATTAAATAAAGTCTATGCCCATAATCCAACAACCTCAATCAAATATCCAACCGGTGCCAACCCCAATACCAATACCAATACCAAGGCTGACACCAATACAGACACTACCCATGCCCATAGTTGTTCAACAAAGCCTCTCTCTAGAATCAATAACATCTGGTCGAGACATGCCCCCGACCATAGCCAAAGCCAAACCAAAGAGATAACAAATAAGAGAACTCCATAGCATGAAATGGAGCCTTCTGGAGTATGGAAGCTCACCACTTCAGTTTGACTTAAAGCTGTCCCCGAATCCAAGTCACTGTGTAGGAGAAATGGTAGTATAATCGGTTCCTGCATCATGTGGGGATATAGAGCCCGAAGACGATTAGCGGAGTGAACACTAGCATGTAATCAGAGATAAGATAAAATAATGCCAGTAATTAAAAAATTAAAATAAATAACCATATGCAATTACACACACATACACATATATCGTGCTTGAAAAGAAAACCGAGTTTAACATGCATTTAAAACCTTAACCTGGACTGAGTAGCTTAACCATCCTAAAACCACCCACGGGTTATATGGGTTCAGCTCTCCTTGCTGAAAGGGCCCCAGTGCATGTTAGCCGCACGGTCGGAGAAAAAAATCTGAGATGACTAGTACATCTCCCAAAATATAAAGTGTGACATTATGCACACGGTCACCAACACCACCCTTACATTGACAAACGTGAGTTTCCAGTGTCGGTCCCTCCCGGAACCTCCACCTTCCACGAATTTGCTACTCGGCCCTATTTAAGCCCAATTAAACCTTTTATACATAATCAAATCATTTACCAAGGAGTCTTTTGTTTAGACATTAACTGTTGGTATCGTCATACCAAAATTAGAGCTTGCAAGTCTATCTTTTTATGCCATACCAGAACAATTAAATCAAGTTGACTCCCAAGTTTTCATTTAAACCAAAACCATGGCTATCAAGGACTTTTCAAATCATTTAAGACCAACCAAACCAATTTAAGTTCCATTACCTCTTATGCAATGCAAAGATTTCAATAATAGTCAAACTATGTGACAAAACCATTCTCATTAGCATTTCAACAAATAGGTTGATGGCACATATGTTTTAAAACCATAACCAAGTAGCTTGGGGAATCCAAAGTACCCCTAAATCCATTTACCATTACCATGCATTCCACAATGTCAAAATCATAGTAAAAGCATGAAAGAAACATCATTAAACCATTAGAAACATTATTCAACCATGAACATCCAAAACTCCCAACCATTGTTTCAAACCACAACAATATCATGAAATTCATACATTAAAACACATGCTTTTAGTAAAATAACAATAAGGGAGGAGTAATATGCCTTAGTCACCAAGAAAGACGAAGAGAAACCACCCTTGAAAACCTTAGTTGATTATCTTGAAGAAACCCTAACCTTTTGCTTGAGAGAGAGTTGAGAGAGGTTTTAAGAGTGTTTGATTGAGAATAATAGGTTAATAAAGCCCCAAAATGTGTTTTATGCCGTGGTATCAAAGGGAGTCACAAAGGGGAAATGTCAAGAATACCCCAAACTTAAAGCTGTAAAATTACCGCAAGTGGGTACGAGTTGACCCTCCAACTCGTCACCACATCATACGACGGGTATCATCAAGTCGTCACCAAAACAGAATGTTGGACACCACATTCTGTCCAACATACAACTCCCTTGCCCAACTATTCACTGGACCATACGACTGGTATGGTCCAGTCGTACCCAAGCCAGAAACAAAAGGGATTGGACACTGGACAACATACGACCCTAGATTACCATTCGTACCCTATTGTCATGGCTTTTAGTGAGCCACTCGTACTCAGAGCTAAGTCAAGTTACTAAGTTACTGATTTGATTAAGGGACGGACCAAATGAACCATCACCACTCATAACAACCTGTACCCATCAAATCATAACCTCAACAAAAACCCAACCACCCTTAACTAGTCTCCTAATGAGTAGGGTCCCTCCATACCTACATCATACGACTTGTATGGTGAGTCGTTACAAGGACAGTGAGTCCAAAACGTAGGAATTTCCAAGGGCAAAATTCTAGGGTGTTTCAATTCTTTCCCACTTGGATCATTCATCCTCGAATGATGGAAAACGGCATGACTAACACGATTAGACCCCTAAATATCTCAAGGCAGTAACTAGCATGATTAGACCCCAAAACATCTCTACTTTTACCTTTAAGACATAAAATATATATACCAAGGAGATCATTCTTTTCTTTAACAAAGTTAGAAAATAAAAATGCTAAGAGCAAAACATACCTTACGCACGATTTTTTGGAGCAGGAAACAAGAATGAATACTTGGACTTCATGTCCTCTTTTGATTCACATGTAGCTTCTTTTACCTTGTGGTTTCTCCATAGAACCTTTACTGAAGTTACGTCCTTGGTCCGCAACAGGCGAACTTTCCAATCTAAGATCTAAACTGAGATCTCCTCATAAGACAAAAATTGAAATACCAATATTCTTGATAGGAACCACTAGCGTTGGATCACCCATACACTTTCTTAGCATCAAAACGTGGAACACCGGGTGAATAGAGCTTAAACTAGAAGGCAACTCCCTCTCATACGCAATATTTCCAACCCTTCTAAAAACCAAGTATGGACTAAAATACCGGGGACTAAGCTTTTGATTCTTCCCAAACCGCATCACTCCCTTCATGGTGGACACCTTCAAGAACACTCTATCCCCAAGCTCAAACTCTAACTTCCTACACCACATATCCGCATAGGACTTTTGGTGACTTTGGGCGGCTTTAAGCCTATCCCAAATCACCTTCACCTTCTCCATAGATTGGTGAATCAAATTCTAGCCAAACATCTCTGCCTCACCAACCTCGAATCACCTCATAGGAGACCTACACCTTCTACCATACAATGCCTCAAACGGAGCTATTCCAATGCTAGAGTGGTAGCTATTGGTGTATGCAAACACTATAAGGGAAAATACTTAGCTCAACTACCACCATAGTCAATCATGCAAGCATAGAGCATATCTTTCAATGTCTGAATAGTCCTTTCTTCTAGCCCATCCGACTGTGGATGAAAAATAGTACATAGATTTACCTTGGTCCCCAAACCTTTCTGGAACAACCGCCAAAAGTGAGATGAAAACTGCGTACCACGATCCGAAATGATAGAAACAGGTACCCCATGCAAGTTCACAATCTCTTGGAGATACAATCTTGCATAATCCTCAGCCGAGAAATTAGTCCTTACTAGTAAAAAGTGAGCAGAATTTTTCATTCTATCCATGATGACCCAAATCGAGTCGAACTGATTCTAAGACTGAGAAAGACCGGTAATGAAATCCATATTGATCACCTCCTCTTGTATAACAGGCAGCTCAATTTCTTGATAGAACCCTCCGGGCCTCATGTGCTCAACCTTCACTTGTTGTCACACTATGCAGTTAACTACAAAACTAGTCACATCCCACTTCATATTGGTCCACCAGTATATTTCTTCAAGGTTATGATACATTTTCATTGAACCAAGATGAATAACATAGAGCGACTGATGCACCTTATCCAAAATCCTCTCGCGTAATCCAGCTATATTGGGAACACATAACGTCCCTTGGTACCGCAAGGTACCATCACCGTTAATCTTAAAAGTTACCACCTTCTTCCCACCTACATCACCCCTGATCTTCATCAAAATAGGATCTAACACTTGCTTCTCTTTTATTTCAGCACTAAGAGACGACTGCGCCACCTCCTACACAACCACATCACCATCCTCAGAGCCAAGAGACAAACTCCAAGGTTAGCCAAATAGTGAATATATTTCACCAACTCCCACTTCCCTTCATCCACATGATCTAGACTTCCCATGGATAACCTAGTATGATCATCAACAACCATATTAGCTTTACCTGGATGGTAGTGAAGACTTGTGTTATAATCCTTGAGCAGCTCAAGCTATCTCCTTTGTTTGAGGTTTTGCTCTTTATGAGTAAACATATGGTACAAGCTCTTATGATAAAAAAAGATATCCATATGCACGCCATATAGATAGTGATGTAAGATTTTTATTGCGAACACCACAACCAACAATTCCAAGTCATGGGTCGGATAATTTTTCTCATGCACCTTCAACTATCTAGAGGCATAATGACATGACCCAAACTATGGCCTAGTCGTGTCAGGTGCCTCAAACCCAATCGGGACTGAAGAACACCCCAATACCCCACCATATCTGCCCTACATCCCATATTAGATGAGTTCCAAATATTTATATATATAATACAAAAAAAAATAGAACAATTATAAGTCAAATACAGTCAACCAGTGTCATCCCCAATACCAATACCAATGCCAAGGCTGACACCAATACCGACACTATCTATACCAACTCATAGTAGTCCCATAAAGCCTCTATCCAAAAATAAAATAATATCCGATCGAGATAAGCCCCTACCATAGTCAATACCAAAGTCTATAAAATATCCAAAAGGTGTAAAGAAATCCCACGACCATATCCAAAACCAAAGTCTATAAAATATTCAAAAGGTGTAAAGAAATCTATTACATGAAATGGAGCCTTCTGGAATACGGAAGATCACCACTTCAATCCAACACAAGCTGATCTCGAATCTAATCATTGACCAGGAGGAGTAGAGAGGCTAGTACCAACATCACATGGGGATACAACTACCCGAAGATGGATTAACGGGTGAACGCTAGCAAGTACTCAGGAGAAGGATAAAATAATGTCAACCTTTAAAACCATTAACCTAGTTATGTGTTGCTTAACTATCCTAAAACCACTCACGGGCTATATAGGTCCAGTGTTACCCCCTGAAAGGGCCCCGATGCATGTAGTTGCACAAACTGGAGATACCATAGGAATAGGGGATTCTCGTGTACCCTTCAATCTCCATGAGACATATATATAAGTGTAACATAGGACATTCCCATACATCCCATAAGTATAGTATGTGGACACTATGACCAATCCTCATGTCGGCAAATACGAGTTCTCAGTGTCTGTTCATTGGACTCATACCATCACGATTATCTATCACACCTCGCCATTATTTCCCAATTAAAACCATTGCCACAAAACTAAAACACCAATTCTATTTATTATTAACCAAGTTTATAAGAAGTGGTATCGTCATACAGACTATAGCTTGCAAGAAATGTCCCAAGCCAACCTTTTTAAAGAAGGGATTCCCATGTACCCGGAGATCCCATTATCATTAAGTTTACTTGGGGGATTCATATGTATCCCATAAGTAGTTCATTATTATGTTTTCTTGGGGGATTCCCTTGTACCATGTAAGGCTTTCAATTAACCATAACCACGACTACCAAGACATTACCATTTAACCATTAAAAGCATTTAAAACCATCTAAACCAATTTAGGGTTCCATTACCACTTTATACCATACATAGTTTTCAATAGAAGTTGAACAATGTAACAAAAGCATTCTCATAGGCATTTTATCAAACATGTTGAGGGCATATAGTTTCCAAAACCAAAACTAAGTACCAATTAACCATTCCAATGCAACCACATATTCAATCTACCATTAAAACATGAAAACCATTATTAAAACATGGGAAGATCATAACCAACCATTTATAACCAAAACCCCCAACATATAATTCATAACCCAAAACCACTCCACAATTATGCCATGAAAACCATACATTAAATTATGTTTTTAGTTGAACTAACAATGAGAGAGGAGTAACTTGCCTTAGATTACGAAGAAGACAGAGAGAAACCACCCTTGTAAGCCCTAAATTGATCTTATTAATGAAACCCTAGCCTTCCTATACCTATGAGCCATGAGAGAATTTGAGAGTGTTTAAGAGAGTTTGATTGATTGCAAATAAGTTAATAAAGCCCTAAAAAGGTGCTTTAGGTCATGGGGCCTTAAGAGGTTAAGAGTGGAAATGTCCAGATTACCCCAGCTTAATATGTATAAATTTCCCGTAGGAAGGTACGACTATACCCCCTCCAAGCGTACCCTACCATACGAGTGGTACCCACCAGTCGTACCCTAGGCATCCTTTAGACCCCAAAACTATCCAGTATATGACCACCAATTCCATCTTGTACCCGAACATACCACAAGTACCCTAGAACCGTACCTTAGGCAAAATAGATTCCTCTAGGTTAGACTTAGGGCATCATACGATTTAACATCATACCACCAGAACCCTAACATACGACTAATGTGATCCATTCATACCTTGGAAAGAAATTAACCAAACCACATTGATTAACATCTGACCAAGACCCCCTAAATTATATCCTATTATGCGATAAGTACCCCTAGTCGTATGATGTCAAGAGAGTTCAAAACTCAGGAAATTTCTAAGGACCAGAACCCAGGGTGTTTCAATTCTCCCCCACTTGGATCATTCATCCTCGAATAACGGACAAGGCAGTATAAGCATGATTTACATTCCAACACCCCTGTTTCGACCTTTAACCAAGTTCGAAAACAAAATGTAAAAAAATTAACCTTTCCTTTAACCAAAACCAGAAAACAAGGATGTTATGAAGAACATATACCTTAAGCATTAATATTTGAATTGGAAAATAAATGCGGATACTTGGACTTCCTAAGTAGCCTCTTCCACCTTGTGGTTCCTC
The DNA here is from genome assembly GCA_030864215.1 of Capsicum pubescens. NCBI lineage: Eukaryota > Viridiplantae > Streptophyta > Magnoliopsida > Solanales > Solanaceae > Capsicum > Capsicum pubescens. The sequence goes on from CM061542.1 coordinate 212,538,935, forward strand.
CATAGAACCTTCATCAAGGCCACATCCTTGGTCTGCAATTGACGAGCCTAATGATCCAAGATCTTAACTGGGATCTCCTCGACAGGACAGAGAATCTGAAATACCAATATCCTAAATAGGAACAACTTGAGATGGATCACCAACATACTACCTCAACATAGATACATGGAACACCGGATGAATGGAGCTCAAACTCGAATACAACTCCAATTCATATACGACATTATCAACCTTTCTTAAAATCACATAAGGACCAACATACAGGGGATTGAGCTTATTTTTCTTCCCAAATTACATCACTCCCTTCATGGAAGACACCTTTTGGAACACCCTATCCCCAACCCTAAACTCTAAGTCCTTACGCCTTGCATCCATATAGGACTTTTGGCGACTTTAAGCAGCCTTAAGCCTATCTCGAATCACCTTCACCTTCTCTATAGCATGATAAACTAAGTCTGGACCAAACATATCCGCCTCACCAAGTTCAAACCACGTAATAGGCGATCTATACCTCCTACCATATAATGCCTCAAAGGGGGCCATCCCAATACTAGAATGGAACTATTATTGTAAGCATACTCTACATGAGGCAGATTCTCAATCCAACTACCACCATAGTCAATCACACACACATGAAACATATTCTCCAATATCTGAATAGTTTTCTCTACTTGCCCATCCATATGTAGGTGAAAAGAAGTACTCAGATTAACCTTAGTCCCCAATTTTTTCTGAAACGACCGCCAAAAGTGAGATAAAAACTGCGTACCACGATTAGAGATGATAGAAATAGGCACCCCATGCATCTTTACAATCTCTTGGAGGTACAACCTTGCATAATCCTAAGTCAAAAAATTAATCCTTACTGCAAGAAGTAAGCCAACTTCGTCATCCTATCTACAATGACCCAAATCGAATCAAATTGATTTCGAGATTAAGAAAGATCGGTAATGAAATCCATGTTGATTACTTCACATTTCTATTCAGTCAATTCAATTTCTTGATACAAACCTCCATGCCTCATGTGCTCAACTTTCATTTGTTGACACACCATACATTTGGCCATAAAATCAGCCATATCCCTCTTCATACCATTCCACTAATACATTTCTTTGAGGTCATGATACTTTTTTGTTGAACCTGGATGAACAACATAGCTCGCTTTAAGCACCTCAACCAATATCCTTTCATGTAAACCATCAACATCGAGAACACATAACCTCCCTTGGTACTGCAAAGTACCATCACCACTAACCTTAAATTCCATCACCTTTGGCCTGCTTACATCACCCTTGATTTTCATCAAGATAGGATCTAACATTTGCTTCTCCTTGATCTCTGCACCAAGAGACGACCGTACCACTTTCTATACCAACACACCACCCTCCTAAGAGTTTGTGAGACAAACTCCAAGGTTAGTCAAGCAGTGAATATCCTTCACCAATTACCACTTCTTCTTTTCCACATAAGCTAAAGTCCCCATGTATAACCTGCTAAGAGTATCTGCAACTACGTTAGCTTTACTTGTGTGGTAGTGAATACTCATGCCATATTCCTTGAGAAGCTCAAGCTATCTCCTCTGCTTGAGATTAAGCTCTTTTGGAATGAACACATGCTGTAGACTCTTATGATCTGAGAAGATGTCCACATGAAATGCATATAAATAGTTCGCCACATTTTCAATGCAAACACCACATCTAACAGTTCCAAATCATGAGTAGGATAGTTCCTCTCATGCGTCTTTAACTTCCTAGAAGCATAGGCTATCACCTTACCATGTTGCATTAAAACAAAACCAAGTCCCACCCGATATGTATAACAGTAAACCACAAACCCTTCAGTGCCTTCCGACAAAGTCAAAATTAGAGCTGAAGTTAGATTATTCTTTATCTTCTCAAAACTAACCTTACAAGCATCAGACCATAAGAACTTTACCTTCTTTTGAGTCAACTTAGTCAAAGGGGAAGCTATAGTCGATCAACTCTCCACAAACCTCCTATAGTAGCCAGCCAAACCCAAGAAGCTCCGAATGTCGATTGGAGTTGTAGGTCTAGGCTACTTCTTAACCAATGCAACCTTTTACGAATCCACTATGATCCCTTCACTAGAAATAATATGACCCATAAAAGTGACAAAGTTCAACCAGAATTCATATTTTAAGAATTTGGCATACAACTACTGCTCCTTCAAGGTTTGCAACATAATATGAAGGTGATTGGCACGATCCACATCACTCTTAGAATACACCAGGATGTCATCTATGAACACAATAACAGACAGATCCAGAAACTGATGGAAGACCCTATTCATCAAATTCATGAATGCCGCATGGGCATTTGTCAACCCAAAAGACATAACCAGAAACTCAAAGTGCCCATACCGAGTGCGAAAAGCTTTCTTAGGGATATCTACCTCCCTAATCTTAAGATGATGATACCCGGATAGAAGGTTAATCTTAGAAAAGAATTTGGCACCCTGCAACTTATAAAATAAGTCATCTATCCTTGGAAGAGGATACTTGTTCTTAACTGTTACCTTATTTAACTATCGATAGTCAATACACATCCGAAGGGAACCATTCTTCTTGCGCATGAATAACACCAATCTACCCCATGGGAACACACTAGGATGGATGAAACCCTTATCTAAGAGATCTTTAAGTTGCTCTTTAAGCTCTTTCAGTTCAGCCAGAGCCATTCTGTGAGAGGGAATAAAAATTAGAGGAGTGTCCGATACCAGATCAATCCCAAACTCAATCTCCCTATCAGGAGGAACACCAAGAAGGTCATCAGGGAAGACCTCAAGAAATTTATTCACCACCGAAACCGAATGCATGGAAGGACCTTTCAAGTTAGAATCTTTAACCCACACTAAATGATAGAGACACCTTTTGGAGATTAATCTACGAGCTCTAAGATATGATATAAGCTTTCCATGGGATCTAGGGAACCACCCTCCCATTTAATAATCGACTCACTAGGGAACCTAAAGACAACCTTATGGTCCGACAGTCTAAGGATGCGTAGCATGAGTGTAACTAGTCCATACCCAGAATAACTTCAAAATCCACCATATCTAATTCATACAAATCCAACAAAGTCTCCTTACTACCAACAGATACCACACCCCCCCATAGACTCTTTTAGCAACCACAAAGTTACCTACCAGGGTAGAAATAGAAAAAAAGGTTCAAAATAACCTCAGGACCAAAACCAAAATACACAGCCACAAATGGGGTCACATAAGAGAGACAAGACCCCGTATCAATTAAACAATAAGACTTCCCAAGAAAAGAGTTTCAACATACTAGTCATGACATTAGGAGACTCAGACTCCTATTGGGTAGTGAGTTCATATAGATGGTTTCGACCAGTACCGAAACTAGATGGTGTACCCTTTGGTGCCGGAGCTGATGATGAAGCAACTTGAACCTTATTCACCCCCGAAGCAATCTCACCAACCGGAAAGTTTCTAAGCATATGGTTTGACTGACCATATTTAAAGCACCGATCCCTTTCTTCATCATAAAACGCCCATTGCAACCGACCATAGAACCTATAAAGAGGACATGATAAAGCTGACTGAGCTTCACTAGACTGATATTGGGAACCCTGTGCCCTGAAGTTGTCTCCACCCTGATGACGTCTATCTCCCGACTGCTTTGAGTAGGGAGCACTAGCTGTGAAGAAGGAAACAAAAATCCCCCACTTCATCTTTGGCCACTTGACACCATCCCTACCACTTTGCTTTTGACCACCACCCTGCTCAGAGAACCTAAACTTTTTACCCTGTCTCTCTCTTACCTCAACCTATATTTTATTTTACTTGTCCACCTATTGCATATGAACAACCAACCTAGAGAAGTCTATGTCCCTGATAAGTGAGGTAGTTTTACTTTTAAGGATCAACTCACGAGACTGTCCTGAGGTGAACTTTCTCATTCTGGAACTCTTATTCGACACTATTTTTGGAGCATACCAAGACAACTGGTGAAACTTTAAGACATACTCCTTGAATGATATCTTTCCTTACTTTAGATTAATAAATTCCTCTGCTTTTGCTTTCCTTAACTCCTGAGGAAAGAAGCGGTCCAGAAATACATTGGAGAAAGTCTCCCACAAAGATAACTCCTCAACATCACCCCTAGCCCTATACCATTCATTGTACTATTGGTACGCTATATCCTTCAGCTGGTAGGCAACAAACTCCACCCTTTTCATATTCGTGTTATGTATAATCCATAAAATCTTTTCCATATCATCCAAAAAACCTTGAGAATCCTCCTCCATCTTAATACCTGTGAAAGTTGGAGGACTCAATCTTTTAAACTGGCAACCCTTGTGGCCTCAGAAGATAGAGCAGAAGATACACTATGCTCAGTCTGAGAAGCTACCAACTGGGCAATCATATGAATCCACTGACAAAACTTTACATTCATCACATTAGCCTAAGGAGGACTGGAGGGAACCAGTGAAACTTCAGAGAAATCAGGTACTAGAGCCCTAGACAGAGTATGATCCCATAAGTAGAGCGTGTCCCTTCAACATTGCCCCAAGTTAGGACAGAGGAGTTTCCGTGAACTTCAGATCATTGATGCATTATAAGAAAAGTGAACAAATAAAAATTAGAGAAGATTCCAAGACTTAGACTCCAAAGCTTAAAAACAGATCACAAGAAAGTAAAACAGTTCCTAATTACCTTCTAGCCTCTCCCTTATGAGTATTGTGCAATACATACCATTAAAAGGGAATCTACTCTACACGGATCTTTGGAAACCCAGTTGACCATGAACCAAGGGCTCTGATACCAATCTGACATGACCCAAACTAGGACCTAGTCATGTAGGGTGCCTTAAGCCCAATCGGGACTGGAGACCACTCCAAATACCCTACCCAAACCACCTTACATCCCATATCAGATGAGTTCCAAATATTTATATATATAATTCAAAATAAAATGGAATAATCATAAGTCAAATACCGTCAACCGATGTCAGCCCTAATACCAATACTAACACCAATACTAATACCAATAGCTACATCACCCATACAAACCTACAGTAGTCTCACAATGCCTCTATCCAAAAATAAAATAATGTTCGGTCGGGACATGCCCCCGACCATAGCTAAAACCAAAGTGTATAAAATATCCAAAAGGTGTAAACAAATCCATGATATAAAATGAAGCCTTCATGAGTATGGAAACTCACCACTTCAATCCAACAAAAGATGATCCCGAATCCAATCACTGAGAAGGAGGAGTAGAACTGCTAGTTCCAGCACCGCGTAGGGATATAACCACCTGAAGATGGGTTAGCGGGTGAACGCTAGAAAGTACTAGGATAAGGATAAAATAATGCCAACCTTTAAAACCAAGTAAACAACCATATGCATTTAAAACCATCTCTCTATATATATAATCCATGCCGAGAAAGGGAGCCGGGTTTAGCATGCCTTTAAAAACATTAACCTAGTTATGTGTTGCTTAACTGTCCTAAAACTACTTGCGGGCTATATGAGTCCAGTGTTACCCCCTAAATGAACCCCGATGCGTGTAGTTGAACGAACCGAAGATACCATAGGAGTAGGGGATTCTCGTCTACCCTTCTCTCTCCATGATACATATGTACAAGTGTAACTTAGGGCATTCTTGTATACCTCATAAGTATAGTATATGGGCGCTATGACCAATCCTCATGTCGACAAATATGAGTTCTTAGTGTCTATTCATTGGACTCACACCTTCACGGTTATCTATCACACCACACCATTATTTCCCAATTAAAACCATTGCCACATAACCAAACCACCAATTCCATTTATTATTAACCAAGTCTATAAGAAGTGGTATCGTCATACCGACTATAGATTGCAAGCAATGTCCTTAGCCAACTTTTTAAAGAAGGGATTCCCATGTACCCGAAGATCTCATTATCATAAAGTTTACTTAGGGGATTCCCATGTATCCCATAAGTAGTTCATTTTTATGTTGGCTTGGGGGATTTTCTTGTACCACGTAAGGCTTTTAATTAACAATAATCATGACTACCAAGACATTACCATTTAACCATTAAAAGCATTTAAAACCATCTAAACCAATTTAGGGTTCCATTACCACTTTATACCACGCAAAGTTTTAAATAGAAGTTCAACAATGTAACTAAAGCATTCTCATAGGCATTTTATCAAACATGTTGAGGGCATATAGTTTCCAAAACCATAACCAAGTACCAATTAACCATTCCAATGCAACCAAATATTCAATCCACCATTAAAATATGAAAACCATAATTAAAACATGGGAAAACCATAACCAACCATTTATAACCAAAACCCCCAACATATAATTCATAACCCAAAACCACACCATAATTATGCCATGAAAACTATACAATAAATCACATCTTTAGTTGAAATAACAATGAGGGAGGAGTAACTTACCTTAGATTATGAACAAGACAGAGAGAAAGTACCCTTGTAAGCCCCAAGTTGATCTTATTAAAGAAACCCTACCCTTCCTTGACCTACAAGCCTTGATAGAATTTCAGAGTGTTTAAGAGAGTTTAATTGATTGCAAATACGTTAATAAAGCCCCAAAAAGGTGATTTATGTCATGGGTCCTTAAGAGGTTAAAAGGGCAAATGTCCAGATTACCCCCAGCTTAAACTATACAAATTTCCCACAGGAAGGTACGACTATACCCCCTCTAACCGTACCCTACCATATGAGTGGTACCCACTACTCAGACCCTAGGCATCCTTTGGACCCCAAAACTATCCAGTATATGACCACCAAGTCCATATCGTACCCGAACATACCACAAGTACCCTAGAATCGTACCTTAGGCAAAATAAAATCCTCTAGGTTAGACTTAGGGAATCATACAGTTTGACATCATACCACCAGTACCCTAACATACGACTAATATGATCCATTCATACCTTGGACAAAAATTAACCAAAATATATTAATTAACATACGACCAATACCCCCTAAACTGTATCCTATCATACGATAAGTACCCCTAGTCGTATGATGTCAAGAGAGTTCAAAACTCAGGAAATTTCTAAGGACCAGAACCAGGGTGTTTCAATTCTCCCCCACTTAGATCATTCATCCTCGAATAACGGACAAGGCTGTATAAGCATGATTTATATTCCAACTCCCCTATTTCGACCTTTAACTAAGTTCGAAAACAAAATGTAAAGAAATCAACCTTTCCTTTAACCAAAACCAGAAAACAAGGATGTTATGAAGAAAATATACCTTAAGCATGAATATTTGAATTAAAAAACAATTGTGGATACTTGGACTTTATGTCCTCTTCCATTTTTTAAGTAGCCTCTTCCACCTTGTGGTTCCTCGATAGAACCTTTATCAAGGCCACATCCTTGGTCCGTAATCAATGAACCTGACGTTCCAAGAACTTAACCAGGATCTCCTTGATAGGATAGAGAATCTGAAATACCAATATCCTATATAGGAACCACTTGAGATGGATCACTAACACACTTCCTCAACATAGATACATGGAACACCGGATGAATGAAGCTCAAACTAGAAGGCAACTCCAATTCATGCTCAACATTATCAACCTTTCTCAAAATTATATAAGGACCAACATTCCAAGGATTGAGCTTCTCTTTCTTCCCAAATTGCATTACTCCCTTTATGGGAGACACCTTTAGGAACAACTTATCCCCAACTTTAACCCCCAAGTCCCTACACCTTGCATCCATCTCATAAAATAGAGCCTTTTGGAGTATAGAAGCTCACTACTTCAGACTTAAATCTATCCCCGAATCCAAGTCATTGAAAAAAAGAATGGTAGTATGGCCAGTTCCTACATCGTGAAGGGATACAAGACCCGAAGATGGTTAACAGAGTGAACGCTAGCATGTACTTAGGGATAAGATAAAATAATGCCAGTAATTCAAAACCAAAGATAATAACCTTATGTAATCACATATATATATATATATATATATATATTTATATGTATGTATGTATCTATGTGATCGCATATATATATCTATCGTGCCCGAAAAGGGAACTAGGATTAGCATTTATTTAAAACCTTAACCTTAGATAAGTAGCTTAACCATCCTAAAAACACCCATGGGCTATATTGGTTCAGCACCCCCTGCTGAAAGGGCCCCAATGCATGTTAGCCGCACGATCGGAGAAAAGAACCTGAGATGACTAGTACATCTCCCAAAATATAAAGTGTGACATTATGCACACGGTTACTAAGACCACCCTTATATAGGCAAATATGAGTTTCTAGTGTTGGTCTCTCCAGGACCCCCCATATTCCACGACTTTGCTACTTGACCCTATTTAAACCTAATTAAACCTTTTACACATAACCAAACCATTTATTAAGAAGTCTTTTGTTTTGGCATTAACTGTTGGTATCGTCATACAAAAATTAGAGCTTGCAAGTTTATTCTTTTATGCCATACCAAAACCATTAAACTAAGTTGACTCCCAAGTTTCCATTTAAAATCAAACCATGGACATCAAGGACTTTCAAGGCCATTTAAGACCAACCAAACCAGTTTAAGTTCCATTACCTCTTATGCAATGCAAAGATTTCAATCTAGTCAAACTATGTGACAAAATCATTCTCATTGGCATTTTAACAAACAGGTTGAGGGCCTTACCCCTTGCCCCCATTTGCCATTCATCCCTATACTTATTCAACAAGGCCATGCTTGGACTCCTAAATCCATTTACCATTACCATGCATTCCACAATGTCAAAACCATATTAAAAGCATGAAAGAAACATCATTAAGCCATTAGAAACATTATTCAACCATGAACATAAAAAACCCCAACCATTATTTCAAACCACAATAATATCATAAAATTCATACAATAAAGCATATGCTCTTTGTAAAATAACAATGAGGGAGGAGTAACATGCCTTAGACACCAAGGAAGATGAAGAGAAACCACCCTTGAAAGCCTTAGTAGATTATCTTGAAGAAACCCTAACCTTTTGCTTGAGAGAGTTCAAAGAGATTTTAAGAGTGTTTAATTGAGAATAATAGGTTAATGAAGTCCCAAAATGAGTTTTATGCCTTAGTATCAAATGGAGCTACAAAGGGGAAATGTCCAGAATGTCCCCAATTTAAAGCTATAAATTATTGTAGGTGGGTATGAGTTGACCATCCAACTCGTCACCATATCATACGACTAGTATCAAGTTGTAACCAAAACAGAAAGTTGGACACCACATTCTATCCAAAATATGACTCCCTTACCCAACTCATCACTAGACCATACGACTAGTATTGTCTAGTCTTACCCAACACTGAAACCAAAGGGCTTGGTCAGTGGACAACATACGACCATAACTTACCACTCGTATCCTATCCTCACAACTCTTAGTGAGACACTCCTACTTAGAGACAAGTCAAGTTTCAAAGATACTAATTTGATTAAGGGACGGATCAAATCGTCACCACCCCTAATGACCCGTACATACCAAACCATAACCTCAACAGAAACCCAACCACCCTTCACAGGTCTCCTAACAACTAAGATCCCCTAACCCATATCCACACTATATGACTCGTACGGTGAGTCATTAAAAGGATGGTGTAATGCCCTAAAAATATTCCTTGGATGCCACATGGTGCTTACAATCTCGAGAGACCACAAGATAAACCATGAGCTAGTACCTGCTGTGGGCACTGAATAATATACAGATAATGAAGACATATGAGGAAAATTAGGTGATGATGCCATAAGGTTTTAGAAACTGAAAATAATACTGAATCATAGTTCTGAATGTCTGGAAACATATTAAAAACACTGATAAAAACAACTGATAAATTGACTATCTGTCTGAGTATCTGAGAATGCATGATGAAGCATAAAACATGATTCTGATATAGTCTGTAAACTAAAGTACTAAAATACTGATACTGAATAATTGATAACTGTATGCTATGGTCAAGAAAACCTGAAGCTGAACTCTGTACTTACTACTGAACTGACACTGTGAGAGCTAGCTATAACCGATATGCCCCAATATACTATCAGGTTCCAACCTATAACTCTAGTTGGAAGGGTATTAGTATCGTGCCACGGGTACTAACATTGGCTGTGTGGATCTGCTTATCTAATATCTTGAAGGATGAGGGTATCATGCCTAACTGATGGAGGACCCCTCAAAGTCTACGGCGGCGCCGTAGGTTTGGAACCTAGGGATTTCTACTAACGTCTTATGCCTAATGATGGTAGAGACAAGTGCATCATGACTACTGATGAGGGAGACACCATCCCTACATTCACTTGGTACTAGGTTTTACTACCAACTGAAAGACACTGATTACTGGACTTAACTAAGTTTAATCGGACTCAGAATTGAACATATTAACTGACTGAAAAATATTGCTCATGGTATAACTTAAATTATTCTGTAGGTAATGAAAACTAGGTAAACAACTAAATTTTAGGTATGCATAACCCCTAGGACTCGATAACAATAACAATAGAAACATACCAGAACTTTGAAAACATAATGAGTAGTCATTGTTCAAAACCCAATCATTTAGGTATTTCATCAAACATATGAAATTAATAGGATTAAGCATGAGAATACTTAAAACATATGATACTAACATAATTGAAATACAAAAAAAATCATGGATTTAGGAGTTAACATGCGAACATCACCATTCGAACGTGTCAAGGACAATTTCCAACAAAAACACATGGTAAACATGATTTGTAATCAAAATTCATAATAGCTTCATGAAGATAACTCATAATAACATGTAAAAATCTTGGATTTAAAATTGGAAATGGATTCTTGGACTCCATGGGAAAAAATGGCCCATGGATGAATATCACACATACCTTAATTGATGAATTAGTAAAAGTTCTTGGTGATTTCTTGAAGCTTGAGCTTGAATTTTTAGAAGGCTAGGGTTTTTTCTTAAGAGAGAATTGCTTTCTTTTGAGGGAATCTTGTGTAAAAAATATCAAATAATGCTTTTTTAAATCTCGTATTATGGGTGAGATACAGTGAGGGAAATGAATCAATTACCCCAGGGATCGAAAACTCATTAAACTGAACCAGACTGGTCGATGAGAAATGCGATGCTCCACGAGGCTTTATCAATGATTTATGTGGCACGTTGTGATTCCATCATCTACGCAAAATGTTATGCGTCGCGACCCTATCACAGAGCCTCTCTATTTTTTCCACCCAAACAAGTCTTAAATGTCGTCCGAAAAATTCAAAACTCACCCAAGATGAACTATCAACAACCTCGATCATGAATCAACTTAGAAACTAACATTTCAAGGCTGAGAAGGTCAAAAATAAAATCATCAAATTTTAAGAGGCTTTGAAGAAGACTAAGCCTTAACACTTAGTCAAATTTTCTATGTCTTGGACTCCTTTAACATGCAATAGTAAGCTGAAATGAGCTAGGATCTTACAGGGTCTTACAATATCTCCCCCTTTGAAGAATTCATCCTCAAATGAGACTGATTAAGCTGAGAATACTAAGGTACTAAGAGTACATGCTGAATAGGCATAACTTAAAACATAGTTACATGACTGAGTCTAAAACATGTTATAAAACTGAACTGATTCATAAATGTATGCGATGACATGAAGATGATTATATGGATGGAACTGAGAATTGAAAAGAGAAAATATAAGGAGAACTATTACCTTAAGTTGAGTCTGAGTTTGCAGAGAAGAGGTGAGGATACTTGGTACGCATGTCTTCTTCTGTTTCCTAAGTATCTCCCTCAATGGACTGATTCCACCAAAGAACTTTGACCAAGGGAACTTTTTTTTTCCTCAATTTACGAATCTGACGATCAAGGATTTCAATTGGGATATGTTCATAAGAGAGGTTGTACTTAACATCTGTACTTTCTAAAGGAACAACTATAACTGGATTACCAATACACTTCTCTAATAAAGAACCATGGAATACTGGGTGAACGGATGCCAAACATGTGGGTAACTCAAGCTCATACGCTACACTACCTTTCCATAATGACCCAAGATCCTGTAAGGGCCAATATATTGGGGATTGAGTTTCCCCTTCTTGCTAAATCTCTTCGCTCACTTCATGGGAGAGATTTTCAAATAGACTAAGTCACCAATCTTAAACTCAAGATCTCTTCTCCTCACATCTGCATAGGATTTTCGATGGCTTTGGGTTGTCTTCAGCCTCTCCCTGATCAACTAAACTTTATCTAATATATCAAACATTGAATCTGGCCCTATCAACGCAGTCTCACCCATCTCAAACCAACCAATGGGAAATCGGTATCTCCTCCTATAAAGTTCCTCAAATGAAGCCATTTGAATAATAGAATGATAACTGTTATTGTAGAAAGACTCAATCAAAGGAAAGTGATTATCCCAACTACCCTAAAAGACGATAACACACGCTCTCAACATGTCCTCTAAGGTCTATATAGTCCTCTCTTCCTGACCATCTGTTTGAGGGTGAAAGGCTATACTGAGATAAACTTGGGTACCAAGACCCTTCTGAAATGACTTCCAAAAGTGAGAGGTAAACTGAGTACCTCTATCTGAGATGATAGATAATAGAACTCCATGCAACCTAACTAACTCTCTGATATAAATCTTGGCATAGTCTCTGGCTGAATAAAAAGTGTGGGATGGCAAAAAATAAGCTGATTTGGTTATTCTGTCTACAATAACCCAAATTGAGTCATGTTGACGATGCGAACGGGGCAATCCTGTTACAAAATCCATGTTCACTTCTTCCTACTTCTAAGTAGGGATGCTGAACTCCTGCGTAGTGCGACTAGGACTTTGGTTCTCAACCTTAACCTACTTAAAATTAGAGCACTTGGATACAAACTATGATACATCCCTCTTCATACCACTCCACCAATAGATCTCCGGCAAATTACGATACATCTTAGTGGCTCTTGGGTGAATAGAGTAACGCACACCATGTGCTTCTACTAAAATCTGCTGTCTCAACCCATCAATATACGACACATACAGTTTACCCTAACACTGCAATACACCATCTCCCCCTTGGGAGAAAATCTCTACTTCCTAATCTTTGACTGACTCTCCAACTAAACTAGACTGGGATCCCTATCTTGCTTTTCTTTCACTTTGGTAACCAAAGAGCATTCCAAAATATTCTGAACTCATACACTACCCTCAGCTGAATCAACCAAATGAACACCTAGTCTAGCAAGATGATAAACCTCCCTAACTAACTTTTTTTTATCATCCTCAACATGAGCAACACTACCCATAGACAATCTACTAAGGGAATCTGCCACTACATTGGCCTTTCCCGGGTGATACAAAACACTGATATCTTAGTGTTTAAACAATTCCAACCATCTTCTCTAACAAAGATTCAGATCTTTTTATGAAAACACATACTGTAAGCTTTTGTGATTCGTGAACACATAAACATGTAACCTATAGAGATATTGCCTCCAAATTTTCAAGTCAAACACAATAGCTGCTAACTCAAGATCATGGGTAGGAAAATTCTTTTCATAGGGATTAAGATATCTAGAGGCAGAGGCTATAACCTTACCTCTTTGCATTAACACATAATTAAGACTAACTCTAGAAGCATCATAGTAAACAACAAACCCATCTGAACCATCTGGCAATTTCAAAACTGGGGCTGAGGTGAGTCCAGTCTTCAACTCCTGAAAACTCTTCTCACAAGAATCTGACAACTGAAATTTGACTTTCTTCTGGGCCAATCTGGACATGGGGGACACAAATCATGAAAACCCTTCAACAAACCATCGGTAATAGCCAGCTAAACCCAAGAAACTCCTGATATCTGATGGAGAGATAGGTCTGGGCCAGTTTCTAACTACTTTAGTCTTTTAAGGGTCAACTCAAATGCCATCACCGAAAATAATATGGCCAAGAAAATCTACTGATCTTAGCCAAAATTCGCACTTACTAAATTTGACAAACTACTGATGGGCTCTAAGTTTCTGCAGTACAATTCTGAGGTGGTCTGCATGATCATTTTCACTATGGGAATAGATAAGAATATCATCAATGAAGACTATAATGAACATGTCCAAGTACTACTTGAACACTTGGTTCATCAAGTCCTTGAAAGCTGCTGGGGAATTCTTTAGCTGAAAGGATATGACTAGAAATTTAAGGTGACCATATCGAGTTCTGAAAGCTATTTTTGAAATATCACACTCTCTGACACTGAGCTGATAATAGCCAGATCTGAGGTCTATTAGAGAAGTAACTGGCACCCTAATGTTGGTCAAACAAGTCATCAATTATGGGGAGTGGGTACTTATTCTTGATGGTGACTTTATTCAAATGACAGTAATCGATGAACATTCTAAGAGAATCGTCTTTTTTTCGCACGAAAAGGACTGGAGCACCCCATAGGAAAACACTAGGCCTAATAAATCCCTTATCTAAGAGATTTTTCAACTATTCTTTCAATTCCCTAAGATCGGCTAGAGCCATTTTGTAGGATTGAATAAAGATAGGTTGAGTATCTTAGAGAAGGTCTATTCCAAAGTCAATTTCCCTTTCAGGAGGAACTCTGAGAAGATCTTTAGGGAACACATCTAGAAATTACCTCACTACTGAAATTGACTCGAGATTGAGCGTCTCAGAATTAGAGTCTTTAACTAAAAAAAAATGGTAAACACACTCCTTGGATATCATTTTTCTCGTTCTAAGGTACGAGACAAGCTAACCCTTAAGCGCTAAAGTACTACCCTTCCATTCAATAACTGGTTCATCTAGAAACTGAAACTGAATGACTCTATTTCTACAGTCAACTAAAGCATAGCATGAGTAGAGCTAATCTATGTCGAGAATGGCATCAAAACCAGTCATCTTTAACTCCACAAGATTAACTAAAGTAATTTTTTGGGATATTGTAACCTAACAGTTCTTGTATACCTGCCCGACTACAACAAAGACACCTACGGGGATAGACACTTAGAAGGGTTCTACTAAGGTTTTGGGACTAACTCCAAAGTTGACAGCTATATAAGGGGTTACAGAAGAGAGTAAAACCCTAGGATCTAACAAAGCAAAAATATGTAAATGAAAGACCTGTAACGTACCCGTAACCACATTAGGAGAACTTTCCTGATCATGATGGGATTGGAGGGCATACATCTGTCCTGGCGCTGAGCATTAGTGGCACTGGAAGTGGCATTCTACTGAGTTGGGAGGCCTGCTGGTGCTACTGAAGAGTTAGCCTGACCCTGCTGGAAATCATTCCTACTTTTCCATATACCTGTCGGATATTTCCTCATCCTGTGGCTAGGCTTTCCATATCCATAAAATACATCACTGCCAGCCCTACACATACCTTGATGATTTCTACTACAATTCTAGCAAAGTGGATTAATCCGAATACTGTTCATACTACCCTGAGTTTTAGAGCCTGGCGCCCCATCTTGATTATTATTTTTGAACTTTGGCACTGAAGCAATAGACGAAGATGGAGCTGGGGAAGAAGAATTATGACATAATTAAGGAAGGTTACCACCCTCTAATCTTGGTTGAGCAAATTTGAAACTACCTATCTTAGACCTTTTATTCTCTCTTTCTTTCTCCTTAACCTCTTCTTCCTCAATCTGCTGAGCATAGGCCATAATCCTAGATAAGTCCATATCCTTAATCAATATTGCGGTCCTACACTCCTTGACCACACTATCAGAAATACTAGACAAAAACTTACTCATTCTAGACCTGTTATCAAATACTATATGAAGAGCATACCTCGCCAATTGAGTAAAATTAAGCGAATACTCCTATACACTCATACTACCCTGCTTCAAATTAATAAAATCCAGAACCTTAGATTTCTTTAACTACAAAAGGAAGAATCTATCTAAAAGGTTGTAGCAAACTCTTCCCACTTTATAGGCCCTACATCTGCGCCTCTATTCCCCTTCTACAGCTTATACAAGGTGTGAGATATATCCTGCAATAGATAAGTAGCCAACTCTGCACTCTCACTAGAAGTCTCTCCCATAATGTTTGTTATCTTCTAAACTATGTTAAAAATCTCCTACAGATCCTTATCAGACTTGGATCCCAAAAATTGAGGGGGATTCATACGGGTGAAGTCCCAAATCCTAGCTACAACTGAATTAACCACTAGATTGGCTGGGAAAGTAGCCTGTTGATTATTGTAAGATTCTATAGAGTAATATAGAGTAGTCAATGCAACTCAAAACTTGTCATGAGGGACATGCTCATTTAAGGGATCTTCCTGAACGGGAAAAGGTTCGGGCTAATTCCCATTTCTTCTTCTATTAGTGTTTCTAGGATGCATGTTCTTTAAATGAAAGGAAGGTCAAATTAGAAAGAGATTTTAAATATAAATCATGCTCATTCACATGACATGAATAATGAAATAAGGGAAACTTTTACTAAAATGTCTTGTAGCCTCTTGTCCATAAGTATGGAGCACTTCTGAAATACAACTTGGATGCCACACGGTGCTTACAGTCCTAAGAAACCACAAGCTAACCCATGAGCTAGTACCTGCTATGAGCACTAAATAATATACTGATAATGAAGACATATGCAAAAAATTAGATGATAATGCCATAAAATTTTAGAAACTGAAAACAATACTGAATCATAGTTCTGAACTTCTGTAAATATATTAAAAACACTGATAAAAACAACTGATAAACTGACTATCTGTCTGAATGTTTGAAAGCCTCTAAAACTAACTGACTATGGAGTTGATGGGATAAACCCCCAACTAACTATGACCGACTAAATAACTGAACTGCTGACATAACTGAATATAAGATGAATACATCCTCGAAGGATGAGGACTCACCACTGCTACTACTGTTGATATGCTGGTCTACCTAATCACGGTTAGGAAACTGAGTATCCAAACCAATGATATTAAATATCACAGCACAAGAAATAAGTATGTGGTCAGTACTTTGAATGTACTGGTATATGAAATGAGGTTAGGCTGAAATGCATGGGTTGTATGTATGAGATAATTATTGACTGAATAACATGAGATAACTAAGTGTGAATGCATATAAGTTATAAAATCTGAGAATGCATGACCAAGCATAAAACATGATTCTGATATAGTCTGTAAATTGAAGTACTGAAATACTGATACTGAATAACTGATAACTATATGCTATGGTCAAGAAAACCTGAAGCTGAACTCTGTACTTACTACCGATGACACTTTGGGATCTAGCTATAACCGACATGCCCCAATGTACTATCAGGTTCCAACCTGTAACTCCAGTTGGAAGGGTGTCAGTACCGTGCCACGGGTACTAACATTAGCTGTGTGGATCTACTTATCTAATATCCCGAAGAACGAGGGTATTATGCCTAACTGACAGGGGACCCCTCAAAGTCTATGGTGGCACTGTAGGTTTGGAACCTAGGGGCTGCTACTAACGTCTCATGCCTATTGATAGGGGAGACAAGTGACTCATGCCTACAGATAGGGAGTCGCCATCTCAACCTTCACTCGGTGCTAAGTTTTACTCCCAACTAAAAGACACTGATTACTGGACTGATCTAAGCTTAATTAGACTCACAATTGACCATATTAACTGACTGAATAATATTTCTCATGGTATAACTGAAATCATTATGTAGGTTATTAAAACTAGGTAAACATATAAATTTTGGATATTCATAACCCCTAGGACTCGTTAACAATAACAATAGAAACATACCAGAACTTTGAAAACATAATGAGTAGTCATTGTTCAAAACCCAATCATTTAGGCATTTCATCAAACACTTGAAATTCATAGGATTAAGCAAGAGAATAGTTAAAACATGTGACACAAACATAATTGAAATACAAAAAAATCATGGATTTAGGAGGTAACATGCGAACATCATCATTCAAACGTGTCAAGGATAATTTCCAACAAAACATACGGTAAACATGATTTGTAATCAAAATTCATAATAGCTTTATGAAGATAACTCATACTAACATGTAAAAATCATGGCTTTAAACTTGAAAATGAATTCTTTGACTCTATGGGCGAAAAGAGACTATGGATGAACATCACACATACCTTACTTCATAAATTAGTAAAAGTTCTTGGTGATTTCTTGAAGCTTGAGCTTGAATTTTTAAGAGGCTAGGGTTTGTTCTTGAAAGAGAATTGCTTTCTTTTTAGAGAATCTTGTGTAAAAGATGTCAAATAATGCTTTTTGGGACCTAAATCTTGTGTTATGGGTGATATAGGGTGAGAGAAATAACTAAATTACCCTAGGGACTCAAAACAAATTAAATTGAACCAGACTGGTCGACGAGAAATGTGGTGCGCCACTAGGCTCTGTCAATGTGATATGTGGTACATCACGATGCCCCAACTTACATGAAATGCAGTGCACCACGAACTTATCATGGAGCCTCTCTATTTTGGCCACCCAAACAGGTCTCAAACGTCATCCAAAAAAATCCAAAACTCACTCGAGATGAACAATCGACAACCCCGATCATGAATCAACTTAGAAACTAATGTTCCAATGGTGGAAAGGTTGAAAATAAAACCATCAAAGTTTAAGGGGATCTAGAGAAGACTAAGACATAAAACTTAGTGACATTTTTTAAGTCTTGGATCCCTTTAACATGCAATAGTAAGCTAAAACGAGCTAGGATCTTATGGGGTCTCACAGATAGTGAGTCCAAAATATAGGAAATTTCCAAAGGTCAAATCCCAGAATGTTTCAATACCGGTTGCGAACTCTACATGGGTTCAATCTTAGAAGAGATGGGATTAATAGGTGTATACAAAAAGTCAAGCGATGACTTTTACTATTCATTCCATCATTATTGAATTGCATTGGATATGCATCTTTCCTGATTTCTTTAGTTTCTCTTGACTTGTGATTAATTTTCGTGTACTCTTCATGTATATTTATGCTATTCTTTTTTATATATATATACTTGTACTGTTAGTGGAGATGGTGTGAGCTTCCGTTTAGAATATTTCTATTTGCAGGTGACGTGCTCATAGTTTTATTTACTTATACTATTTTCTAGTTTGCTCAGTCGGCCTATGGTACCAACTAAGTACAAGTGGATTTACTCATTCCTACTTTGCCCTTTTGGTGTAGATCCTAGCATGTGTACGCATCATAGAGGATGATTCATGCAGTAAAGTTGGTGATATCTCGAGGTACTAGCCCACTCTAGGCTTTTCAAAGTTGACTCCTAACCTCCACTATCTATTAATTATCTTTACTTCTATTTTAGAGACAAACTGTGTACTTTTCATTTTGGATATTGTATTAAATGCTCTTATACTTGTGATATCAGGTTTTGAAATGGTTATGTTTATTATATGTATTAGAGTTCAGTATTTTCTTATCATATGCCTGACTTCTTTTTAGATGTCTTGCCTTGGCTTATGTTTATTGTTGATTTTGGTTTTTCTTTTTCAGTTTGAGTGATTAGCTTACTTGTCATAGCTGGATCATGATAAGTTCTATCATCACCCTATTTATGAGTCATGACAAATTTCTATTAGAGCACTAGGTTCGTCGGTCTTACAAGTGTAAAAGTTGGATGTCTAGTAGAGTATCGTAGATTGATACATAGATGTCCGTATCTATCTTCAAGATGATATTCAGATTTTATCAAATCAGTCAACAAAAGGTATGAGAAATAGTTAAAAATAGCTCACTGTGGAAGGAAAGAAAACCCAGGATATCTATTGAAAGGAGAAATAAAGAAAGCAATCACTTTTAAATCAAACGATGGGCTATTTCATCTTCTTTTGACTAGTTTGCAACTAAATGCAAATAAAAAATACTTTGAAGAAACATCAACATGAGATATTCAATGAACCGAGCAATAGGGACATATATCAAGCTTTGATCAAATGAGATCTAATCAAAACAAAGAAAGGAAGAGGAGGCCAAAAGAAGTTATTGGCCCTAGACCGAAGCTAAAACTTTTTGGACATACTAATATGACAATGAAATCTTAAAATAAATGGGGATGAGATTGACATTAGAACCAAGTCAAAACCAACATATTTACATAGATCAAGCCATAGGAATTTTAGCTAAAAATATTTAACAGAATAATTAGATCTATTCTAGTGAGACATTTGAGCAAACAAATGACCTTCTTCATATTTTTAACTAAAATTAACAATAGCAGGTCTAAGGAAATTAAATTAGAACACCACATATCAATTTTTTATTTCCAAACCCTCAATTTTTGTTCAACACAACTAAGGAAATGTTTAACTAGTAGCATGATGAATCAAATCAATGCAACCCCATATAGTTGAGATCTCAAGCACATAAGCAGATAAGAGTTTAATTTGGTTCTTCAGTCTAAATATTGATCGGATAATGTAAACAAATTTATAATAGCTTCACCCTCTATCTACTGATGCTACATGTCAAGAAAAATCCTTGAGGGATCCTCATTTTAACAATTCATCCCGATATCGACACTTAAATAACATAATCATTCACAGACAATTGAACTCAAAATTCATATATAAATTAACACATAATGCAAATTCAATAGGCAACTTTCAGTTCTCAATCCTAGATTCTCAATTTTGTTAAATAGAATAAAATAAATTGATAGGAATAAATGAATAAACATGAAAGACTCTGGGTAGTGGCTTTTTCATGTACTATGAAAAAATGGAAACACATTGCAACAAGGTTGAAATAGATGTGAACAAAAGTCATACTTAGAGGTAAATCTAAAATGTAACTTAATACACAATGGAATGAACATATTTTAGATGAATTTAGAAAGAGAAAACTCTTGAATCAATATTCAAACAAATATAGAATCAAATAAAACCAACATTATACTAACCAGTTCAATCACTCGTCTTTCAACACCAAACAATCCGTTTCAACTACAAAACTACAACACAATCATAATTTAAAAATAAAACCTAAATCTACAGCTACCCACACTAGAACATGGGTTTCACTACCATGCAAAAAAATAAAAATGAAAAGCATCACTTCTACATCAATGAATGAAATCAGAAAAATAGAAGAAAAAAATGAGGGGTTTACCTCTTTTGAAGAAACAAAATAGCACTTATAACTTTTTCTGGAGTTTTCTTTACATCACCGGAACACCATTAGTGATTGGAATTCTAGTCTCAAAGGAATCTTGGTCAAGAACAATATAGTCAGCATGAATAATGAACTTACTCACCTTAATGAGAACACCCTCTATGATTTATTTGGGGACCACCCTAGTTTTGTCCATTATCAGTATAACTGAACATGAACTTTGCTTTGCTAAACCTAATGTTTTAAACATAGAAAGAGGCATCAAATTGATTCTTTACCTTAAATCACTCAAAGCTTGGACACTATCACCTTAACCAATTTGTATGGGGAGGGTAAAACTCCCAAGGTCCTTAAGATTTTTAGGTATCTTCATCATAATCACAAAAATACACTCTTTAGTAAGTGCTAGCATCTAAATATCACCAAGCTTCCTTTTGTTCGTCGCCACATCCTTGAAGTATTTAGCATACTTGGGCATTCCCTTCAAAACATCTAACAAAGAAAGGTTGATATGAAGTTCTCTGAATGTATCGAAGAGATTCTTAAAACAAACATCCTCTTTATCTTTCTTAATCTTTGTAGGGAATGATAGTGGTGGTCTATTTTGAGATTGCTCAATTGGATTTTTATTTGAGTACTTTGACTTCTCTTTTTGTCAGTTTCTTGGACTAAACTTTCTTTTCTATTTGCTTAGGTAGGACCCACTCTACTTGCCCCTCGTGATTCTTTTTTAGAGGTGAGTCACTCAATTATCTACCACTCTACAAGGTAATTACCATTACTTGCTTCAGATTTTCTATATCTCTAGTCAAACCCCTTTGAAGTCTTGTGTTTTGCGCTTAAACAAACTGACCCATATGCATCTCTTAATTTTTTTGACCGAATTACTAATTTTTAATCTTAGCAGTCATTTGTACTTGGTTGGATAGAATATTTTTCAAAGCCTCTTCTATATTTCTGGCCTGAATACCTTAATGTTACTGAAACTGATGAGGTTGGACCTAATTATTCCCTCTAAAATATTTAGGCTGATTCTGTCAGTTATGATTGTATGCATTACTATAGTTCTGATTCTCTTTTTGTGCATTGCCCATAATATTTATCAATTTTAGATTTGTTCAACATAAGTCCATAGAGTGACCACTACCATCATAAATTTGACACCAAGTATGAACTTGCTGAACTGCATTAACCTAGGCTTGAGGTTAAAACACACTTAACTCTCTGAATTAAGTCATTATCTGGTTCTAAAAAATGTCCAACTGTGTAGCCAATGCTGTGATACTATCTATTTCAATCACACCTATAGCATTCTTTACCATATTCCTAGATACATCACCTTGCCTGTATTACTTTGTGCACTACAGTTGAGAAGAGTATATATCTCATCATAGATTTTTGCCAATGCTTGTCCACCTGTTGCTAAATCTAGCAAAATCTTTGGTGGAGTTCACTTATCCATTTGTCCACCTATGTTATGGATTTTAGAGGTCAATGGGAGTAGTATTTGGCTTTGGTGGAGTTCACTTATAATGATTGCTACCATTTAATTATTGAGATAACCTCTTTCGAGACATTATATGGTAGGTGTTGATGATTTCCTATTGGTTGGTTTTGGACCTTAGAGGTTAGACCCCATGGTACTGACTTTCTTTACGAGTCTTTAGATAGGGCTCAGGTGATTTAGGATAGGCTTTGGGCAACCCAGAGTAGGCAAAAGTGTTATGCAGACCATAGGCTTCATGCATTAAAGTTTGGGATTGGTAATCTAGTCTTTCTTCATATGTCAACCATAAAAGGAGTGATGAGGTTTGTAAAGAGGGTTAAGCTCAACCCGAGGCACATTGGACAATTTGAGATTCTTCAAACTTTTAGGGAGGTTGCTTATAAGTTAGCCTTACCTCTAGAACTTTCAATCGTTCATCCAGTTCTTTATTTATCTATGCTTCAGAACTATATTCTGCATCAGTCTTATGTGATTCATTGGGACTCAATTCAGTTGGATGAAATGTTGTCCTTTGTTAAGGAACCAATTTCTATTTTAACTAGAAATGTTAGATGTTTGCATTCTAGGGATATTCCCGTGGTTAAGGTTTAGCGGAGACATCATCCTGTTGAGGAGTCCACTTGGAAGCCCTAGTTTAACATGTGTAGTAGTTACCGTAGGGTTTTTACCGATTCAGATTTTTTCTTGCCTTTTAGTTTGAGGACAAACTAGAGTTTTAGTGGTGGATGCTGTAATGACCTGAATTTGTGAGTTTCTATTTTTATATGTTTTGACCATTTTTTCTCTCCCCATAATTTCTACATGTTGATTTTAAGGCCAGGGAATGGTTGACATGATTCTAGATGTTATAAAAAATAATTTGTTTGAGTTTGTGGTCTTTTAGAGGATTGAGAAGCCATATGGTTGATTTTGGTCAACATTCGACGATTTGATTACCGAATAGAAATTTGGACCGGGCCATCAGATTTGGAATGTCAAATTTGGATTTGTATTAGAGTTGATTTTGTTTTGGGACCTTTTATTTGTCATTTCAACCTTTCTTTTGAAAAATAGTAAAATGGGGTCTTGGGGGTTAATTTTGTGAAAATAAACTTTTTTCAAAAACCCAACATCACTACTGAGTCTAGAATGCCAAATTTATTCTAGTAGCAAAGTTCATTTATGTCCACGGGATTTCAAACGAATCCCAAGGGGTCGACCAGTATTTTTGAAATTAGCAAAGTTGTTGGTGTAGCTGCACATCTACTTTAGCGGCCAAAATACCGCTTTAGTGGTCATGCATGACCATTTCCTACCGCTAAAGTGGGTTGTTTATCGCTTTAGTGGGTGCTGCTTTAGCGAAAGAGGACCGCTTTAGCAGGCCCATCCATTTAGGCTAGACCACTTTAGTGGTCACCCATCACTTTATCTTTGACCTCTTAACTGGATAAAGATGGGTTTGATATAAAAACCCATTTTCACATTTTTCCTCTATTTTTTGAACCTTTGAGCTTTGGACGGTTTTGAGAATTTCTTCACCATTTGAGCTTGGGTAAGCTCCAAAACCTTATTCTGATTAATTTTCATCAATGATATCATCAAAAGAAACTCTAAATCATGATTCAAAATAAAAATTTGGGGTTTTTATCGGTAAATTTTAAAAAGAATTTTTTTCCGATTTGGACCTTATTTTTAATATATTTTTGCATGGGTTTTCTCCTGTAGACTCCTATAACCTTGGGAAATTTATTTTTAAAACAAAATTTTGGTTTTATACCTTTCATTTTTAAACTCATTTTTCAAACTCATTTCGAACCCAATCTGAATATGTCCAATATGGGTACCGTTACTATTCTTTTAATGCATAGGTGCTGTATTTGAATGTTATAGTTGATTATGTGCTTGTTCGTAAAGGGAAGGCTTTGTGTTGAAGCATTTTAGACTGGGATTGTATCATTTTGAGATAGGTTATAACTTAACTTCTTTCAAATTGAGGTGGTAGTTAATAAATAAGTAATGCATGCTATGAGTTGGAGAAAGTATCTATAAGGTTTATACTTTGAGATTATTTTTACTGTTGTGTGCCCATGTGTGGTCTTATATTACCTTATGGTTGGTTGGTGATATCTTATATTATGTGTTACCCATTTGGGGTTTTTATTTTACATCATTGGCCTTATTTATTCTAGATAAGGAAAAGGGTCAAAAATACCCCTCTACTTTAAACAATTGACCAACTTTACCCTCCGTTATACTTTGGGGCTAAATATACCCCCCTATTATAAAAGTTCACATATATACCCTCCAACTAACAGAATAACCCAAATCATTTAAATGGCCCATTTTTTAAAAATTCAAACCCGACCCGACCTGACCTCTCAAAAGACCCAAACATAATAAGCTGATTTTTCATTAGTTTCACCATTAGGGCTTTTCACCTTAACTATAAAGAACCCAATACGCGATTTTCCTCTTCATCGTTAAAATGAACTTGTACATTTTTTCTCTTCATCAATGGAGTTATAGAATCCAAAACATCTATTTCATTTTATCCTTATATAGCTTGTGACATGTGACATGGACTCATACTTCTAGTAATGCAATGATTGCTTAGTTTGGTTACTGAGATTAGTAATCAAGAAAAAAAAATTGTTCACTAAAATTTGATGATTTTAGATAATTTAATGCTTGTATATTGTATAAATCGTTCAATATGCAATAGGTGTGCTTCGTGTGCTCGAATTTGTATTTTCTGCTATACTAATTCATTAGAAAACTGCGTTTTGCTATCAACAAGGGCTGTTGAATTCATTTATGCTTGTTTGTATCTTCTGCAGGTTGATATTTTAACGAATAACTACTGTTATAAGTGTGCATACTGGGAACAATTTGTTTCTTATAAGAGCTAATGATAGCCATATAGTATGGAATCACACCATTTGTATGGATATGGTGTGACTGGTGCTAATTTATCATACGCGTATTCTAAGACAACTACTCCTTCAATACCTGATTGTAGTGGACCAACATATCTGCAAGGGTGTCTACACCTCGGTACTTATTTAGCGGCGGTTTAAGTTGCTGAGAGTAACAATTATGGGGTGTGAGCCTAATTTTAGATGGATCATCCAAGCCAAGTTGCTGGAAATATTACATAATTTACATCTAAAAAAAAGTCACTTCACAGTGAATGCAAGGAGCCAATGAATTTAGCTATTGCTTCAGGCTCTAATACAAAACCAAAAAAGATAAACCTTTGGTAATCAGATTGTAACTAACCTACTAGGGAACACTAAATTTACATATGACTTGCTTCAAAATACATAAAAAGGATGTTAGGAACTGCCTATTTTTTCTACGGAATATTTCCATTTTTTTATCATTAATTTTTTTGAGACATAGACACAATGGCCATCCGTGTTTTGCTTCTATGGTGGAAAATATTAGATAAGCCAACTCCTTTTTATTTATCATTAAAATCATCAAATTTTAGTGAATAAATTTTTTTCTTGATTACTAATATCAGTGACCAAAGTAAGCAATCATTGCATTACTGGAAGCATGAGTCCATGTCACAGGATGTATAAGGACAGAATGAAATGGATGTTTTGGATTCTATAACTCCATTGACAAAGAGAAAAATGCACAAGTTCATTTTAATGATGAAGAGGAAAATCACGTATTGTGTTCTTTCTAGTAAAGGTGAAAAGCCCTAATGGTGAAACTGATGAAAAATCAACTTATTATGTTTGGGTCTTTTGATGGGTCGGGTCTGGTCGGGTTTGAATTTTTAAAAAATGGGTCATTTAAATTATTTGGGTTATTCTGTTAGTTGGAGGGTATATATGTGAACTTTTATAATTGCGGGGGTATATTTAGCACTAAAGTATAATAGAGGGTAGAGTTGGCTAATTGTTTAAAGTAGAGGGATATTTTTGACCCTTTTCCCTTCTAGGTACATTGCCTATGGGGGGGGGCTTATTTTTCCAATATAGGCCTTATTTTAGCAATGGTTGTCTTTATAATGATAAAAATACCTGTGTTAGGGGTTGATATGATATTAATGATGTCTTACATGTGTATTTATTGTGATAATGCCCAAGTAGAGTTGATATTCACGAATTGTGGACATATTGAGTTGATTTCTAGGCTTGCTTGTATATATATACACGTGCTAGATGGATTGGATATTATCATATTGAGTTGACTGTGAGCATTACATCCTTATTCAGTACATATACATTCATGAGATACTGGTACTATTGAGAAACACTACTTTTGAAAGAAAAAGAGATATTTTTATAAAAACCTTCTTTGTGAACACGATCCAGAGAAGTGAGTTGAGGTTGAGATATGAGATATAGTATATGGGTTGTGACCCCTCATACTTGGGAGCTGCGAGCTCGGTGGATGTATACATAAAGTCATATGATGGATTTCTTTTTTCATCCCATCCACATTGCATTACATTACATTCATATACATATGTTTTATCATCGTTTTAGT
The DNA here is from genome assembly GCA_030864215.1 of Capsicum pubescens. Lineage (NCBI taxonomy): Eukaryota > Viridiplantae > Streptophyta > Magnoliopsida > Solanales > Solanaceae > Capsicum > Capsicum pubescens. Next base: position 212,566,004 of record CM061542.1, read on the forward strand.
TTCCTTGACTTGTGTTAGTCTCAATATGTTCTTGGTGTATGTTAGTGTTGTTTTTGTTTTTTTTATATATTAGAACTATTAGTGGAAATGGTGTGAGCTATCCTTTGGGACTTTTCTACTTGTAGGTGACGTGCTCATAGTATATTTTACTTATATTATATCTTACTTTGCTCAGTCGTTCCGTGATACCTACTAACTACAAGTGGACTGTACTCATTCCTACTATGCCCCCTGGGTCATAATTTCTCAGTTTCCATACATTTTTGATAATTTGTGCCTTCCTAGAGTGGCTATAAGCCATTTATGACTTGTCAAAATTGTTGGTTCAATTTTCGGGCAGTTCATTTGGGTTTTAAGCCCATTACCCTATTTGAGATCTTTTGAGGTTAAGAAATTGATCTCAAACCAAATATTCAAGTAAAAAGATTCAGATGAAAATTCTTATAGACCCATCAACTCTAAAACAAAGATTTTAGGCTAGGGGAACCTTGGCCCGGGTGTCGAGGTTTTTGGACTCGTTTTGAACTATTGGTCGGAAGTTGGTTAAAACAACACATTGGGTTTGAGACACATATTTTGTCAATCAACCTTATTTAGGAATTTTATGAATTCCATTCAGTCTTGAATGCCTTTTTCAATGAGGTAGCATAGTTCATTTGCATATACGGGGCTTCTGATGGGCCCAAAGTACCCAAGCAAAAATTAGGCAATTGCTGGTTTTCTGGTGCATCACCTTAGCAACCACCTTGGTGACTAGGTGAGGTCACCTTGTGTGAGATAAGTCTCCATATATTCGACATATGTTTAAAAGCCCCAAAGCGATTATTTCAAACCATAGATAAGTGTCATGATCATTCACTATGACACCCTCAAAATTTAAGCATTTTATTTTTGGTCTTTCCATGTTCGAAACATCATTTTTTGACTTAAATTATGTTTAAGTATGTTAGTAGGGTATCTAGGAAGAGTTTCAAAATTTTCGAATAAGGTTCGGGGTGATTTTTAGATTTTGAGGCAGTGTGTCTTCGCGATATCGTTGTGTCACTGAGGATAATATCCATCATATCGGTGAGGCATGAAGGATATTTTCTATGATAAGTAGCATGCCATGCTGAGGTATAAAAATTATGCAACCTTTGTTTTATTCACCCAAGGGTGAAGGGCTTTTTGGTATTTTCTCCTCCTTAAACTCCCTACCCATGACTTATAACATAAAAGAGGCATTATTTTCGCCCTTTCTTAGTCAGTTAACGACATCAGTTCCTTTCCCACTCTCAAGAATATTGTCTAGGGTTTCTTCCACAAATTCACCTACCAAGGTTCCAAATCCAAGTTCCCTTCAAGAAGTCAAGAAATTCAGGAATGTGGGATATTCATCAATTGGTTTATTTCACTCGTTGAGTCCCTAAGTTTTCCCAAATTCTCAACTTTAATTCTTTTTTGATTTAGGGTTCCATGAAAAGCATGAATTTCTCAATTCTTCAATCTAACTCTTGAATTCTACTATGAATATGTATTCCTCCTTAAGTTTAAAAATGCTTCAGTATCCCAACTATGTTATATCTTATCGTTTATAAGATTGTAACATTCTTGAGTTCTAGTCATGATAAATTTCCCCATTATGTTAATTTTATGCTTTTGTATTTACTTTATTTTCAATGCTGGCGAGTTATGAACACCTGATACCTTGATAGTCATGCATGTTACAAATTTTTGGTAACAAGTCATTCAGACCATGTTTGTGTTATAATACTCAGATTATTATCATGTTGAGCATTTATCAGTCTGAATCATGTTAAACCTTTATCAGTATCAGTGTTAGTTCAGTTGGGAGTAGAAGTTAGCACCGAGTGAACCTAGGGATGGATGTTTACCTGCCAGTTTAGGATGAAACCTTTAGTAATAATTGTAATATCCAAAAATACGTAGCTAGCGTAGGTTATAAGAGGTCTAACTATAAGTATAGGGTTGACACTCTTTTAAGGGCACCTGCCAGTTTAAGGTGACACCCTAGTCCATTGGGACATTAGTTTAGTAGATACACATAGCCAATGTTAATATCCATGGCATATTATTGAAATCCTTCTAACAAAGTTACAGGTTGGACCCCGATTAGCTCAGATTGGGGCATTTCGGTTGAACTTTAGCTCCCATAATTTTGTTTAAGCATTCAGATTATCCCAGTTAAGGTTTGCATGACCAAGTATCCATATATCAGTTATCCAGTTATTCAGATCTTTTCAGTACATGTTTATACTTGATCTTGCATTCCTATTACATATTCATGCATTTATGTTCAGTACCTTGATGTATATCAGCTAGCATCTATCTCACATACTAGTACATTAAAAGTACTGACCGCATACCCTCTTTTTTGCTATATTAATTTCATAATATGGGTTTGGATGCTCAGTTCCCAGATGCACGTAGTCTTCTCTTATACCACTCAGATATAGTATTGGTGAGTCCTCATTAGTTGAGGCCTAGTTACATAATTATTTATTCATTCCAGTTTTTTTCCTTTATGTTTTTTAGTAGAAAGAGTTAGTTGGGGACTTGTCCCAATAACTCATCATATTTATAGGCTTTTAGACAGTCAGACAGTTAGTTATGTTTTCATAGATGTGTTTAAGACTCCTTTTGTGATTCATTTGATTAGTCTGATAGTTTGTTGAATGACTTCTGCACAGTATTTTATTATTTTCTTTTTGTCTTTATAGGTTTTGTCAGATCATGGGTTAGCTTAGGGTAACTTGTGGCCTTAAGCACTATTTCATGACTAGAGGGTAGTCTTGGGTCATGACATCTTGGCAACCAAGGGTGGCACCCTTGTAATGGGAGAATGGAAGCATCATAGGCACCTATGATGACACATTGTTAACCAAAATGGGTTCCTAGTGATGAAGTTTTATATGACGAGTGCTATGATTTAGTTGTTTGATTTGAATTGTGTGTTTGCTGACAAATAATTCAAACATTCATATCATGAATTTTGTTGAGATTTGCACTTCATATAATTTACCGGGGGTGAGTCAGGATGATTTGAGACTCAGGTTGTTACCATTTTCTCTTACTGATGAAGTGGCAATATGGTTAGGGGAATTACCTCATGGGTCCATCACTAATTGGATTGAGTTGCGGAAATAATTATTGGATTGATTCTCCTCGCCTTCTAGAATGCTGCAGTTGAAGGATGAGATACATAATTTCACATAATTGCATTCTGAATCATTGTATGAGACTTGGTTGAGGTTGAAGAAGAAGTTGATAGGGATGAATTTTCTTGAGATATTCTATAGAGCCATGAATGGAAATACTAAAGTTGTTGTTGATATTATTATGTAAGACCCCACAAATTTCAATGTTTTTATTTTTGACCGACTTGCGTGCGTAATATCAGTTTTTGACTTAAATTATGTTTAGAGATGTTAAAAGGGTGTTTTGGAAAAGTATTGAAATTTTTGGAAGGTCTTCGAGGTCATTTTAGGGCCCCGAGGTAGTAAGCCTCCAATAGTAGCATGCCACAAAGATTAGCCTCACGATAAGGGCGTGGCACGGAGGCTACCCTCTGCGATAAGGATGTGCCATACTCCTATGTAAATTTTTCCTAGTTTTTATTTTTTCACTGGGGGTGAGGATTTTTTGTTTTTTACCCCTTTCATGACATATAAATAAAAAATAACCCTTTTTTATTCTATTTTAAAAGATCAAACACCATTCTTCTCCTCTCTAACTTAAGATCCAAGAAAGATCAAGGGTTTTATAAGGAATTCACCATCCAAGCTCCAAACATCAAATTATCTTTATTTTCTTATTTATTATAAGGATGTTTCTCATCCCTAACTTGTAATGTTATATAATGGAATTTATTTAATCAATATTCATGTGTTTTAATTGTTGGGCCTGAAATTGGGTTGAGGGGTTTTGATTGTTATTACTTGAATTACTTGTCCCATGGTTTAAATTGATTATTCATGCTTTAATTGATGATTTTTAGGGCTAAATTGACATATTATTTTAATGGTTGGAATGGGGGATAAGCATCTCCCAAAATTAATGGAATTTTAGTTTGACAATAGCATTAACCTCAACCCACTTTGTAAACTAGATTTTGAATATGGATAATTGCATGGTTTAACTTGTCTTTTGAACCTATTGCACTGCACTAAAGGATAATTGAATGAATATGGTTTTGGATGGCCTTGGTGGCCATGGATTGGATTTTAAATGAAACTTGAGAGTCAATTTGGTTATATGGACTGGTTTGGCATAATTATATTAGCTTGCAAGAATATTGGTATGATGATACCAAGTGGTAAATGCCTTAATGCAAGACTCCTTGGCTAGTGGTTGGTTTATGTACAACTATTTTAATTTTGGCTTAGAGGGAATTTTATAGCTCTCCGTGAAGGTGTTGGTCCCGAGGGCCACACTAGAAATCACGTTCGCCAATATTGGGGTCCATGTGACTGTGTGCTTGGTGCACAATTTATATATATATATATATATATTGGGAGGGATATAACATTGGTGTCTTCAGCCTTTTCTTGATTTTTCCTCGGTTTGTGTGGTTAACACCCTTTAGGGCCCTTCCAGTAGGGTGAGCTGGACCCATATAGCCCATGGGTGCCTTTAGGATGGAGCGAGCTACACAATTTAGATTAAATATTTGAACTCTCATGTTCATGACCCTTGTCCCTGTCCCGACATCCTATATATATGTATATGAATATGGTGCATATGGTTTATGACTGTATTTTGGTAATTGTATTATTTTCTCCCTATCCCCTGAGTTACATGTCAGTGCTCGCTCCACTGACCATCCCTAAATGCTACATAATTTCTTGATGTAGGGTTTGAGGGATTTTATATTGCTCCTGTGCAACATTAGGTAATTTGATATCCCCGTGGATCTTCAGTGAAGTGGTGAGCCTCCATCCTTCAAAAGACCCTGTCATTTCACTGGTTTCTTTATTATTTAGTACATTTAGATTTTCTTTTGGTCATAGTCAGTGACATATCCCGACTTAGTTAGTAGTCTGGTTAGAGACTTTTGTGGATAATGGAGGGATGTTTTGGTCATTATGTCTTGACTCTTAGGATTTGATTAGACATATATATATTTATTATTATCTTTGGTTTGATTCTGCAATTAACTTTTAATGTGCTCTAGAGGTAAGGCTAAAAAGGGTGGTCTCCAGTCCATGATGGGCTTGAGATTACCCATCATGGCTAGATCTGCGTTCTGGTCATGACAAGCTTGGTATTAGAGGATGGTTCATGGTCGTTGGGTATCCACAAAGCCATGTTGAGTAGAGTTTATTTTTGGGTGTATAACATGACACACTTATAAGAGGGAGGCTACAAGGCATTTAGAAATGTTTCCCTTTCTTGTGTTCTATTTTGGGCAATAGAGTCTAGTTGCTATGAAACTCCTCTAACTCCTAGATTAATTGTAGTTCAGATCATGCCTCTCCATAAATCTGACGACCGTAGAAACTCTACAAGAAACTGTGTTCTACCTAAGGAGATTGTGGAGGTTAGTTGCCCTGCTCATACGATGCAGACTTGGTCTAGGGTTCTCCCTCCTGACTGTATCACCCCACGTTGGGTCCCTTCGATACTTACTAGTCCTTCTCAAGCTTTTCAAGATGGTGATACTTATGATCAGTCACCTTAGGAAGATATCTCTAATGTTGAGTTTCGTCAGTCTATTTATTCATATGCTTGCCCAATTGGTGGCATTATAATCTGGTCGATCTAATTATGTTGGTCCTGCTCTTAGTTTATCTGAGATCACTCGGGTTTGCCATTTTATGAGGTTATATCCCCTAACCTTTACGGGATTCTAAGTTTGAGAAAGATCTTTAAGGGTTTATTTATGAGATGGAGAAAATCATTAGGGTGATGCCTGCTACTGATTTTGAGGCTGTAGAGTTTGCTGCTTATCAGTTAAAAGATGTGGCTTACTAGTGGTATGAGGAGTGGAAACTGATGAGGAGGGATAATGATGAATAAGTAGTATGGGATGACTTTTTAGGTTATTTTCTTGATCACTTATTTCCTTAAGAGTTGAAGAAATCTAAAGATGAAGAGGTTGTGATCTTTTAGTAGGGTAAGATAAATGTTAAGGAGTATTCTCTAAAATTTTAGCAGTTTGCCCGTTATGCCCTAGAGTTGGTATCTAATATAAGGTCCTGAATAAGAAAGTTTACCTCTGGTTTATTTCATGATTTGGTGTTAGAGTGTAAGGCTGCTATGTTGAATAATGATATAGACATATCTAGGCTATATGCAACAGGTAGAGAATAAGAAAAAGAAGTAGGTAGAAATAAGAGAAAGGCAGAGCTAGAAGTTTAGATATTCAGAGCAGGGTGCATGTCAGTAGAGTAGTGGGAGAAATAGTAGGTAGTGTACTAAGAAGAAGAATTTAGGATATTCTTATTTATTAGCTAGTGGTCCTTATCCTAAGCCTTCAAGTGATCATCATTTTCAGGCTAGTAGTGGTCCTAAGGCATAAGGTGCCCAGTCTAAATCAAGTGGAGCTCAGTCAGCCCCACCTTATCCTCCGTGTCAATTTTGTGGACATCTTTATCGTGGATATTATGAGGAAGGGAGAAATTATTTCTATAATTTTGGTCAGCTTGGTCATATATAGTGAGATTGTCCTTCAGTGAGGGTTTCCATTAGAGCTAATAAGGTCCCAATTGCCACTTATCTGGCTCTTGCACCTAAGGGCACTACCTTTGGTACCAGCAATGGCCGAAATCCTCTCTATGCTCTTACTACTCATTAGGAATCTAAGGCACCCAGATACTATTATTGGTATGTTTCAACTGTTCTCTCATGATGTTAATTATTTTATTGATTTGAGTTTTACCCTATCTTGTATGATCCTTTATATGGCTGTACACTTTGGTTTTGGTCTTGAAAATATTTTTGACCCCTTTTATGTCCACTCCGATGGGTGATTCTATTATTTCTAGGAAAATCTATAGGGGTTGTGTGGTGTCTATCTTTCATCGAGACATATTAGTGGATTTGATAAAACTCGATATGGGGTATTTTGATGTCCTTTTAGGGATGGATTGGCTCCATTCATGCTATGCTTCTCAGGATTGTTGGATTCGAAATGTCAGTTTCCATTTTCCAAATAAACCAGTATTGGAATAGGAGGGGAGTTCCTTAGTACCCAAGGTTAAGTTTATTTCTTATTTTAGAGCTCAGAAGTTGATTTCTAAAGGGTGTCTATAACACCTAGTTCGAGTTAAATATTCTAACTCTAAAAGTGCCTCTGTGCAATCTATCTCTATGGTTAATGAGTTTCCTTAAATTTTTTTTGATGATCTTCCTAGGATTCCTCCCTATGGGGAAATAGATTTTGGGATTGGTCTTTTATTGGATACCCCTTTCCATTTCTATTTTTTCTTATACAATGACTCCAGTTGAACTAAAAAAATTAAGGAGTAGTTGAATAATCTTTTTGATAAGGGTTTTATTCATCTTAGTGTTTCTCTGTGGGGTTCTCCTGTGCTATTTTGTACGAAAGAAGGATGGGTCTCTTCATATGTGTATAGATTATCGTCAATTAAAGAAGGTGACCATGAAAAATAAGTAACCTATTCCTAGGATTGATGACCATTTTGATCAATTTTAGGGTGCTAAGTGTTTCTATAGGATTGATCTTTGTTCGGGATATCAACAATTTAAAATTAGGGAGGTTGATATTCTCAAGACTTCTTTTTGAACCCGGTACGTCCATTATGAGTTTTTGGGTATGCCATTTGGGTTGATTAATGCTTTGGCTTCTTTCAAGGATCTTATGAATTGAGTTTTCAGGCAGTTTTTGGATTTGTTTATTATTGTCTTCATTGATGACATCTTAGTGTACTCCAAAAGTGAGGGGGATCATGCCAATCATCTCTGAATTATGTTGTAGACTCTTAAGGACCAAAAATTATATGCAAAATTTTGTAAGTGTGAGTTTTGGTTAAGCACTGTGACCTTTCTTGTTGGACATGTGGTTTCTAATGAGGGGATCAAGGTGGATCCGCAAAAAGTTGAGGCAGTTAAGAAGTGGCCTAGACCCATGACTCCAACCGACATTAGGAACTTCTTAGGCTTGTTTGGATATTATAGGAGGTTTGTATAGATTTTCTCTTCTATTGCTACTCCACTGACAAAGTTAACTCAGAAAAAGTTAAGTTTTAATGGTGAGATGCTTGTGAAGGTATTTTTGAGAAGTTGAAGGGTAAGTTGACTTCTACACCAATTTTGACACTGCCCGAGGGTACTGATGGTTTTGTTGTATATTGTGATGCATCCTGTATGGGCCTGGGTTGTGTTTTGATGCTGCATGGTAAGATTGTAGCCTATGCTTCTAGGTAGTTTAAGGTTCATGAGAGGAATTACCCAACTCACGATCTAGAGTTGGTGACTGTGGTTTTTGCTTCGAAGATTTGGCCTTATTACTTTTATGGGGTTCATAGGGATATCTATTTCGAACCATAAGATCTTGCAGTATGTGTTTAGGAAAAAGTAATTGAACCTTTGATAGAGGGTGTGGTTTAAATTACTTAAGGATTTCGACATGAGTCTTCACTACCATCCCAGTAAAACTAATATTAGTACTGATGCTCTTAGCAGGTTGTCTATGGGTAGCTTATCTCACGTTGATGAGACGAAAAAAGAGTTGGTGAAGGTATTCACAGGTTGGCTAATTTGGGAGTTTGTTGGACTTTGAGGATGGAGAAGTGATTGTTCAGGAAGTGGATAAATAATCTTTTGGTGTTGAGGTGAAGGAGAAAAAAATTATGGATCCCATACTTATGCAGATCAAGGATAATGTCGGTCACAAAATATTATGACTTTTGAGATTGGGGGAGATGGCATCTTGAGATATCAAGAAGGTTGTGTGTTCCTGATGTTGATGAGTTGCAGGAAAGGATTTTCATCGAGGTTCATGAGTCTAGATATATATTTCATCCGAGTTCGACTACAATATATCACGACATAAAGGAAATCTACTGGTGGAATAATATAAAGAGAGATGTGGTAAACTTTGTGGCTAAGTGTATAGTTTGTTAGCAAGTTAAGGTTTAATATTTGTGGCCTGGTGGCATGTACGAAGAGATATATTTTCCCATGTGAAAGATAAAGATTATTAATATGGACTTTGTTATAGGTCTTCTGCGGTCTCAAAATTAGTATGATTCCATTTATGTCATTGTGGATGGAATGACTAGGTTTGCTCATTTTTACCTGTGAGGACTATCTACTCAGGAAAGAATTATGTTAAGTTGTTCATTCAGGAGATAGTAAAGTTGCATGGGACACCAGTGTCCATCATTTCAGATCTAGGTACACAGTTCTCTTCTCACTTCTGGCGTTCATTTTAGAATGGTTTGGGTACTCAGGTAAACCTTAGAACCACTTTCCACCCTCAAATAGATGGAAAAGCAGAGCGTATTCAGACCTTGGAGGATATGCTAAGGGCCTGTGTGATTGATTTCAAAGGTAGTTCGGTTGACAATTTGCCTGTTATTGAGTTTGGCTATAATTTCAATTATCATTCTACCATCTAAATGGCTCCTTTTGAGGCTCTTTATAGTTGCAGGTGTAGGTCTCCTATTGGGTGGTTTGAGGTAGGTGAGACTAGGTTGTTTGGTCCTAACTTAGTCCACCAATCCATGGAGAAGGTAAGAGTGATTATAGAAAGACTTAAGACTACTCAAAGTCGCCAAAAGTCTTATACAGATGCAAGGCAAAGAGAGTTGGAGTTTTTAGTAAATGATTGGTGTTCTTGAAAGTGTCTCCTATAAAAGGAGTTATGATATTTGGGAGAAACGGGAAGATCATCCCCATTATGTTGGTCCATATCATATTTTGAGACGAATTGGGAATGTCTCTTATGAGTTAGATTTGCTTACGAGTTTGACTTCGATTCATCTTGTATTTTATGTGCCCATGCTGAAAAAGTATGTGGGTTACCCTTTATTGATAGTGTTTGTTGAGAATGTTGGTGTCCCGGATTCATTGTCTTATGATGAGGTCCCGATGGAGATATTGGATAGGTAAGTTCATAGATTAAGGACCAAGGATGTAGCCTCGATGAAAGTTATTTAGAGAAATCAAAAGGTAGAAAAGGTTACTTGGGAATCTAAAGAAGATATGAGAGACAAATACCCGTTCTTGTTCCCCGTATTGAATGAAAGTGCTTAAGGTATGGGTTTTTCTTTCCCTCTTATTGCATTTTAAATTTGTTATTTGTTTTTGATGTATTCTTGCTACTGTCATATCAAATATATCCTAACTTCTCATTCGGGGATGAATGATCCAGGGAGGGAGAGATAATGTAAGACCCCACAAAATTTCAATGATTTTTTTGACCCTCCCGCATGAGTAATGTCATGTTAAAAGAGTATTTTGGAAAAGTTTCAAAATTTTTGAAAGTGGTTCGGGGTTATTTTGGGACCCCAAGAAAGTAAACCTCTGTGATAGTGGTGTGCCACAGAGGTTAGCCTCTACGATAAGGGCGTGGCACGGAGGCTACCCTCCATGATAAGGGCGTGCCACACTCCTATGTAAATTTTCCCCAGTTTTTATTTTATCACTTTGAGTGAGGGGCTTTTGGTTTTTTTACCCCTTTCATTACTTATAAACATAAAATATCCTCTTTTTCTTCAGTTCTAAAGTATCAAACACCTTTCTTCTTCTCTCTAACTCAAAACACAAGAAAACTCAAGGGTTTTACAAGGAATTCACCTTCCAAGCTCCAAACTTTGAATTGTCTTCAATTTTTTGTATATTTCAGGCATGTTGCTCATCCCTAACTTGTATTTTTATATTATGACATTTATTTAATCAGTATTCATGTGTTTTAATTGTCGGGTTTAAAATTAGGTTGAGGGCTTTTGATTGTTATTACTTGAATTACTTGTCCCACGATTTATATTGATTATTCATGCTTTAATTAATGATTTTTGGAACTTAATTGGTGCATTATTTAATGGTTGGAATGGGGGACACTGGTTTCCCCAAATTGATGGAATTTGGTTTGACAATAGCATTAACCTCAAGCCACTTTGTAAACTTGATTTTGAATATGGATAAATGCATGGTTTAACTTGTCTTTTTAACCCATTTTATTGCATTAAAGGATTATTGAACGAATATGGTTTTGGATGGCCTTGGTGGCCATAGAATAGATTTTAAATGGAACTTGGTCAATTTAGTTATATGGACTGGTTTGGCATGATTATATTAGATTGAAAACATATTGGTATGACGATATGAAGTGGTAAATGCCTTAATAAAAGACTTTTGGGTTAATGATTGGTTTATGTGCAACTATTTTAATTTGACCTTAAAGGTAATTATGTAGCTCACTATGAAGGTGTAGATCTCAGGGGGATCAACACTAGAAACCACATTTGCTGGCGTTGAGGGTCCCCCTGACCGTGCGCTTGGTGCACACTTTATATATGTATTTGGTAGGGCTATAACCTTGGTATCTTTATCCTTTCCCCAGTTAGTGCGACTGACATGCACTGAGGCCCTTCCAGCAGGGGGAGATGGACCCATATAGCCTATGGGTGCCTTTAGAATAGAGTGAGCTACACAGTTCAACTTAAATCTTTAAACTATCATCTTCGTGACCCTTGTCCCTACCCCGACATCCTATACATCTATATATGAATGTGGTGCATATGGTTTATGACTATATTTTGGTAATTGCATTATTTTCTCCCTATTTCCTGATTTACGTGCCAGTGCTTACCCTACTGACCATCCTTGGATGCTGCATTATCTCATGATGTTGGGTTTGAGGGGTTTTTTATTGATCTTGTGCAATGTTAGGTGATTTGGTATTCCTGTGGATCTAATATGAAGTGCTGAGCCTTCATCCTTTAGAAGACCCTGTCATTTCACTGGTTTCTTTATTATTTAGTACATTTGGATTTTCTTTTGGTCATAGTCGGGGGCATATTCCGACTTAGTTGGTATTTTGGTTAGAGGCTCTTGTGGATAGTGGAGGTATGTTTTGGTTATTGTGTTTTGAATCTTAGAATTGGATCAAACTTATGTATCTTTATTATTATTATCTTTTGTTAGCTTCGGTTGTTTACTTTTAATGTTCTCTTGAGGTAAGGTTAAAGGGGGTGGTCTCCGGTCTATGGTGGGCTTGAGATTACCCATCACGGTTAGGCCTAGGATTGGGTCATGACATATTACTGGTGGGGGTTTCATGAGTCTTCTTTGGAGTAAGCTATAGAGATTCTAGATCGAGTCCCTAATTCCAATCAAGGATGGCATACTTGGGAGGTAGAGAGAGGAGTTAGTAGTTACGCTATTGGTTCTTCTAGTGAGCAGATAGCCCTAGATGATATAGTGGCTCAAGAGGTTGCACAACTGAGGATGGAGATTGGGTTGCTTACTAATTAGTTTGCAACCATGAATGCTAAAAAAGTGAATGCAGTGGGAGCGTGAGATAAGTCCACTATACATTATGAGTCTGACTTTGTGGAGGAGGTAAAATAGCTAGATAGAGAGATAGTAGGTTTTTAAGCTAAGGGCCAAGGGTCTAATTAATACTTTTGGAACTCGAGGTAAGGGAATCAAGGTTGAAACTATTATAAAGATAGGTATAGGGATCGTAGTTAAGAGAGATGGTGACTAGAGATGAAAGGATGTCTATAAGGAGAAGAGTGGTGTGTATGTTCTACCGGGGAACTATGATGTTGATTTAAGGATGGAAGTATTTCTTTCAAATCTAGTTAAGGGTCAAGAGAGCCAAGAGATATGCCTTAAGGAGATTAAGGTAGATATATCAAGGCTGAGCCAGAAAGTAGAATCGTATGCTACTACAATTAAGCAGCTTGAGTAGCAATTTTGTTAGATATCGGCTACATTAAGTCAGCATCATCCAGACACTCTTCTGAGCAACTCTATGCAAAATCCAAAGAACGATAGTCATTATTTAGTTATTACTACTCAAAGTGAAAAGGCTACTATTGACCCTCCTATACCCGTTATTGATGAGGTAAGGAATGATATAGTGGTTGATGATGATGCACCCGAAACAGAATGTCAAAAGTTACTGTGTAATGGTGAGACATCAAAGAAATTAATGGGTGTAGAAACACAAGTTGAGAAAGATAAAGGTAATGGTAAGGAGGATGCGCCTGTCTTGAAGTCTATTCCATGACCTCCCCCACTTTTTTCTCAAGGTTGAAATAGTAAAGGAAGAAGGGAAGTATAAGAAGATTATTGCTATGCTGCTATGCTGAAGGAGTTAAGTGTGAATATCCCTCTTTTGAAGCTCTTGAGAAGATGCCTGGTTATGCAAAATTTATGAAGGATTTCGTGACAAAGAAGAGAATTTTCAATTATGATAATATTGGTGGTTTGCATCATTAAAGTAAGATTACATCTAAATCTCTTGTGCAAAAAAAAGTGACCCAGTGCCTTTACAATTTCTAGCGCGATTGGGTCATCTAGATTTGCTAGAGCTTTGTGTAACTTGGGTGCAAGCATTAACTTGATACCGCTGGAAGTGTTCAAACAACTGGGTTTGAGACCTCCCAAACTCATGACGATGCTATTACTGTTGGCACATTGCACAGTTTAAAAACCCGTGGGCATATCGTTTGATGTTTTTGGTCAAAGTGGACAACTTTATATTTTTGGAAGACTATGTTTTCTTGAATTGTGAGGTTGATTTTGAGATGTCCATAGTATTAGGGAGACCATTTTTATCCACGAGTAGAGCATTGTTGGATATGGAAAGAGGTGAGCTTAAGTTCAGGCTGAACAATGATGAAGTCAGATTTAATGTGCTCTGAACTATGAAGCTGCCAACTAGTATGCGGGTGGTTTTAGTAATAAACAATGTTGATGACCCTAGAGTCCAAACCTATGGCTATCTTGATAAAGTCTGAGTAATCAAGGTCCCAACGTAGTTCCATAATGTTAAATCAGGCACTGCCTGAGAGAAAACCCAAGGTGTTTTGATATTTCTATATTTGTGATAATTCGTGTAATTATGATTGACATTACATCTATGCACCTATGATGCCACATGTATGTTCCTAAATTTCTTGCATTATGGTGGCTAAATGCATGGGGACAATGCAAGCTTATTTAATGGGGGTAGGGCTTCTTGTGGGATTTTATTGCCGTTTCTCTTTTCACCGGAGTATGTTTGTAGTAGAGATGGCATGTTTAGGTTGTGTTTGTGTTGTATTTTGTGTTTTGTGTTGTTTGTGTTTAATTAGGAAAAAAATAAGGAATCTAAGGGAAGTTGATATATTTTGTTTATTCTTAAGTGTTTCAAAAAAAATGATACCCCTCCAAAATTTTGTGAATTGTGTGATGTAAATATTTGTGTGACTATTGTAAATCTTGTTATGGAATTAGGATTAGGGAAAAAATAATCATAACTTAGAATACATGAATCAGATAAGTAGTAGTTGGTAATATAACCCTATACCATGTGTGTACGAGATACTTACCTAGTTTCCTTTGTGCATTTAATCCAAAACTTGCTCAATTAGTTTTGCTAGGTTATAGGATAGTTGGTTAGGACATGATATACGTTGCTTTTGATTCAGTCCACTATTATCCTAAATAACCATCCAAATGTGAATAAGTATCCCTTGAGCCCTGATTTGAGCCTTCATTGACCTATTTTCTAGTTTTTACCTTTCACCTTCCAAGCTGATTACAATGAACCTGTGCTGCCCCTAGTCCCTCCTTAGACATTGTGCACCTCAACTTAGGTAAATTGCCTATGTTGAGGGTGGTTGTCATAGGGGTTCATAGTTAAAATTGGGTATAAGAAAGGTTGTAATGTAAAAAAAAAAAGTAAGGTTGGGTGTGGCAGAAAAAAAAACTGAGAAAAAAAGTGAATAAATGAAAAGAAAAAAGAAAACCACACCCAATCTGAAAAATCAAGTAAGGAGAAAAGGAAGAAATAAAAGAAAAATGGTTGAGAAGTAGAGCCAAAATGTAAGTGCAGTGTCAAGGAGGGTGATTCACTAATTCCCAAATTTACCATACCATCCCCCAAGACTACATTACAAGACTAAAATAGTCCAATAATGATCCTAGTCTGCCTATTTGAAAAACAAATATATAGAAAATAAGGTCAAGCCTATGGTATTCTATGCACATTGATTAGAATTTCTTTTCTGAGTGCGAGTGTCTTGACATCGTCCCCTCATTAATATGCATGATATGATATTATTAGAGTTGGGAATTCATTCTGTGAGGGTTCATGAGTTGTGTTGCTAACTACATATCTGTTCGGGTAGTGTAACTTGCCTATTTTTTTATTGTTTGTTGCTAATGTAATGCCAAAGATTGATTCCTTTGTGTCATACTATTGTGCTACATATATCCACACAGTGGTTTTGAAAAAGTTGGTAGTAGGAGGGGGTAAATGTTCATGAGATGACTGCCATATGTGCCTTAGGTTTCTCTTAGTTAAGCATTGTGTTATTTTTGTTATTTATTTATTGCCTGAAGACATGCAAACTTTCAAAGTTGAGGGTGTTAATGTGTGATCTGAGGTGGATTTATGCTCCTTAGTGTTGTTATCTGGGCTTATTTAACTTGGTTTAGAGGACTTCTCTTGGGATTAATGAGTAATCCTTGGTTGAAATAAGCATCAAAGTATTATACTGTGTGAATTTACTATTCAAAGTATGTTCATAGTGAATTTGGAGTCAAAACACCAAGTTACAAATCAAGGGACAAAAGCTAGTACACGTAGCTTGAGCTATGACCTTTACTAGTTCGTTGTCTTGAATTGTATGTTGCTTTATGCTCTAATGTGTGGTTTTTGTGTAACGCCCCGAATCTCGTACCCGGAATGCTACACGGTGCTCATGACCCCGAAGGACCACAAGCTAGCCCATGACTGATATCTGTACCTGTATACTGCATAATATACTGTATAATGCGGAAACATGAACTGAAAGGCCATAAGGTTCAACACTGAGATATAATATCTGATAAAAATATAACATCTGGGTGGGGTATGAAATACCCAAAACAACTGAAATAAATTCTCTGAACATATTGTAGTCTGAAAAGACTCTAAATCATGATTGAACTGTCTGAATAAGGAGTTGATGGGACATGTCTCCAACTAACTCCAACTAATAAATTAATTAATGAGATAATAAAGTAATGGTCATGTCCTCGAAGGATGAGGACTCACTGCTAACTCTGACTGCAGAGACTAGAATGCTACTGATCTCTGGAGCTCATGATTCTGAACCTATGGTATAAAACACCATAGCGCAAATGCGTCAGTACGTTGGAATGTACTGGTATGCATATGAGGTAGGCTGAATGGAAAGGGTTCACATGAATGAACTATACTAACTGACTGAATAACATGAACGTGAGAATGCATGCATGAATACATAATAACCATAACTAAGTTCATGATAACATGATTACTGAGTCTGAGTACCGATAACATGCGATACTGATATATGTATAACTGAAATAACTGATACTGAGCGACTGTATCTGACAGTCTAGATTCCGATGGGAACTAGCTGAGTTCCATACTGTTCTGAGTTGACTACATCTGACAGAGCTGAATACTGTAGAATGATCTGAGTTCTATTACTGAGACTGAATGACCGTATCTGACAGTCCTAATTCTGTACTGAAACTGTGGGAAGTATTCATCTAACCGACATGCCCCTAATATGCTATTATGGCTTAGTTGAGGTCCAATCTGTAATCCCAATTGGAAGGGTGTTAATACCACGCCACTAGTAAGGACAATCTGTGAGTAACCCTCATATAATAGGTAACTCTAGTGAGAACGGTGGGAACCCTCATATAACAGGTTAAGCCACCTCATCTTCCCTCATATAATAGGCTATAATGTCTCAACCTACGCTGGCTACGTAGTTCTTGAATGCAAGGATTGCTTCTAAGAATCACACCCTCATATATCAGGAGAGTTCCCATCCCTGGGTTCACTCGATGCTAATTCCTACTCCCATATGAATAGACACAGAACTGAATTAACTGAATTAACTACGTTTCATTGACTGACGGAATATTACTGAGATCTGATAACTGACTGAGATTACTGAGATTACTGAGTTTTCCTGAGTCATGAGACTGACTGTATACTATGGATCATGGCTTGGCTGAGGATATCGTGAAAATATGACACTGATTCAAGGCACACAGCTATATTTTTCGGGTACAAGTACCCCCATGACTCAATGGAAGGAAACTGACAAAGCATGACTTTCTTGAATACATGATCATATCAACAGTCCATAATATAATAAGTTGGAGAATTCATAAAGTCCAAGTTCTAAAGAACCACAAAGGCCACACATATATCCATAATTCATTGACTAAGACATTTCATCAAACACTTGACATGCTTGAACTTGTGCATGAATGGGGATTTCATATTATCATACTAGTAGGGCACTTTTTCTTCACTTAGGTATTTAATCAAAAACATGGTGATCATAGTATATGTATACAACATTACACAACAAGTAAACATCATGATTCAATTCTAATTTCACCATTCAAGGGTTTAATCATGAATTCACATGAATCTACACCTATAATAATTAATTCCACTTAAGATTTATCACTAAACATGGATTAGAATTCAATTGGTCATTATCAACATGAACAAAAGAAAACCCAACATTAAATTCATAAAGAAATCCATACATTTGAACTTTGAAAAGAGATTCTTGGGCTACATGGATGAAAGGAGTCCATGAATAAATACTATGCATACCTGGTAGTGAGTTTCTTAAAGTTCTCGAACTTGAAGAATTTGAATCTCTTAGTTCTTGAAGAAGATTTGAATTTTTTTGCTTAAGGATTGCTCTTAGGGAGAAAACCCTAATTTTTGATGTTGTGGAAGAATAATGATTTTTTTGAGCCTTGGTCGGATATTACTAGGTATATAAATGGGTGGAAAAATACCAAAAATACCCTTTAAAAACGACTTAAAATTTACTGAACGGGACCTGCAATGGCTTGTGTGACGGTCCGTCGCTGGCTCGACGGTCCATCATTTTGACCGTCGTACGTGGACCAAAAAAAGACTCACTGCCTTATAGTGATGGCTTGGGCGATGGTCCATCGCAAGTTCGATGATCCGTCAACCTATATATCACACCTTATACAAAAGGTTGCCTCACTGCCTTGACTACAGTGGTCGAGGTGACGGTCCGTCGGTAGATCGACGGTCCATCAACCTGGCTGTCGCACCTGGGCGATTCTGACAGCTCTGAGTAAAACGTCCATAACATTTTACTTTGATACTAGATTTGGACGAAATTGGTATCTTTGGAAAGCTAATTCAATTTCCCACATGATAAAAAGTACAAATATTAAAAATTCTACGTGTACAAAAATGGATTCATATTTCAAAGTAAGTTTCTAACATTCTTGGGATGATTTCAAGCTAGAAAAAAGTATGGGGTATTACAGTTTGATGTTGTAAGAATCTTGGTAAGTTGACCATGATTATAAAGGGAAGTTAAATAAGCTTAAAATTACATGGAAATACCACCAAAAAGCTTGGACTTAAAGGACAAAAGCATGGGACAAACTTGGACCAAAGTGGGATGTTTTGATATGCTTGGAGTGCCACGCTGCTTAGGTGCCATGATAAGGCCATGGAACACCCTTGGAAACTATTTGGATGAAAAATTCAAGTGTGAATTAATTTATTTTAGAGTTTCACACTGCCTACATGGTGCAATATTGGCGTGGCTAGCCCTTAAGTTAGAATCAGTAATTTTTGTCCAAGTATAAATAGGACACTTAGTTGTTATGTTTCACACCTTGGACGACCTTGAGACTTGAAGAGAGGCTGGAGAACACTTAAATTAGGGTTTTTATTCTTTTCTTCATTTTGTTTATGGATTTTAATATGGATTATACTATTGTGATTCTTGTTACATCTATGAGCAGCTAAACACCCTTTTACGAGGTTAAGGCATAGACATGATTATTATTGTTCAGAATTGATTTGGTTTTGGTTGATTATCACATTTGATTTTTTTATATTCTTTTTATTACTATTTTAAGGAGTCATGGCCCTTAGAATATATGCTACAACTCTATTGTGAACCTAGAAGGATGAATGGTAGAGTAGATTGTGGGATGAATAGAATAAGATTGTAATCTTCATGTAATGATGTTATGATTTAAACTTTGGATAGGAATATACTTAAGTTCCCTATTTGGTTGAATTAAAAGATTGATACGAAAACAGTTAACTTAGTTCATGCATCTTCGCTCAACATGCAGTTGTGGGGCTGAGTTAGATAGGTGATTAGATGCTCAAAAGACCGTAGTCATAATATAAACCCCGTGAACCAACAACCAAGATAATTAAAATAAATAATAAAGTTCTATTGCATAGTATGATTGGTCGTAGTGCCTTAGACCTAGGCCTTTCCCCATTGATTGTTCAACCCATTACTTTGCTGTATTGTATAGTTTACGATTACTTATAACTTACAAAATTTTGTGGTTGTGTTTGTACTCAATTAACATTAATAGCTGAACTTGAATTAGATAGTTGCTTGAGTCACCCAAAAACTAAACTCAAAAGAAGTATGCTGTGGTTGATGTCAAATATAGTAACCCAAACCAGGTTAGGGTCAAACCCATAAGGAATGCATGGAATTTATATCTTGAACTTTATAAAATCAATAACAACGCGAAAAAGTAAATAGGGGGACTTGAAAGTCAATAGTAATAAGTAACCGAACTTGAGTGCTTGAGGTTGTAAATAATAAAAGACGAACACTAGGTTGTGTTCCCCCTGGTTTCCTAACTTTGTAAATTTATCTTGTTCAATTCACCTATCCCACTGTTCTACATGCAAGGTATGACAAGTTACGTATTATTAGCTGTCTTGTGAACCATTGATAAATCTCACCCTTCACCTTGTGAGTCTTAGTGCATCGCCTTCCTATCCCTTGTTCTTGAACCCAATACAACTATCACCTCTTGGGTCTCAAGTTGTTTAAACGAGGGTTGATAGACTCGAATCACAGTCGTAATCCCTTTTACCAATCTCGAACTCCCTTGTGAGGATGATCTCAAATATGGACAATTCCCAAGCTTCTACAGTAGCTTAGAACATAATTAAAATAAAGAAGATTACAATATGCACACAGAGAAATCTAGATGAATTTCCCACTTCTTCTACATTGTTAATTTGCCAGGGTTCCCACAATCTTAGTTACGGAAATTCAACGCTCATGGTTAGATAATAATCCATGACAATCAATAAAGAAGACATAGAATTAATTGCACAAGAATGAAAAGAATAAAATAAAATATCTCCAATTGATTACGAAGTTATTAACTCAAGAACAAAAATATCGAGTATAAGTAGCCAATGTATATAAAAAATATCAACTACGTCACCTCTAAAGGAATAACCTTAGGGTATTTAGAGTATCTCAAAATAATAAGAAAAACCTAATTAAAATATAATAGGAAAACTAAGTTGGCATTGGCCACGCCTTTTGTAGCAACTCATTAGGTCTGGTTACGACTCATTGCATGTTGTGGTAGCTCTGTTTAGTCTTTAGTGGTTATGAATCATAAGGTCACCTTACAAGTCGTATTCTGCTCCACATGGTCACTCTAGTAGATTTTCACCTTCAGGGCTTTTGAGTATTTTATCATTGTGACTCCTCACTACGAGTCATAGTCAGTCCTTACGAATCATGGTCTTTACTCGTTATCACTGAAGCATCAATCCTCAGGACCTTAGACATTGTTTACAATATGACTGCTCACTTACAACTCATAGTATTCCATTAAATCTTTCTTGGACTTCAGCTTTGTCCACTGTTAACTCTATGGTTGCACACCATGACTCGTAGTCACTCCTTACGAGTCGTGGTCAGTTTATACTTAACTCCTTCAGCTCAGATCTTTACACTGTCATCCTCACGAGTCTGAATATGAGTTGTAAGGTGACTTAATGACTCGTAGCCTGATTAGTACTTTAATTTTGTAGAGCAATTTCTTTAATTTTTGCTTTTAGACCACTTCTAGCCCAATTTACCTGCAATACATACAAAACATACATCATATCTGACGAAATAACCTAAGTCAATTCTTAATTATACTGTCTTAAGCATTGAATGATCCATGAAATCATGACACATCAATACTCTCAACTTAGAACATTTGTAGATCCTTAGGCAAAACATAACACAAAGAAAAGATGATGATTAACTGGGAAGATCCTGAGACACCATTGGCAGTCGACTTATCAGTCATTGCTCAAAACACTTTCCCCCCTCCTATTTTTACCTTTTTTTCAACTCAACTGTGTATTGATTTGGTACAAAAATGTGACACGTAGGAATAAAGTGTTGGCATTACATTACCAACGAATAACTTGGCATATCCTCAGGACACTACCCGGACAGATAAGCAATCTAACTACGCAACCCATGCACCCTCACAGTCAAAGAAGTCCCTATCACTCAATTTAATTAACACATTCCTACAGGGATGGTCAAGTGATACTCGCACTCTCAAAGAAGTTCCAATCACTGTATATAGAATGACATAGGCTTGCCCATATGCTCTCTACCTAAGTTATTGGACAGTTAGGTTAGGATCACTATAGGGATTCGTTAGGATTGTACTGTAGGCTTGGTACTAGTATGGTATATTTGATGATTGTTTTAATGACTTAACCTTTTTGGCACTACAATTACTTCAGGGTCACTATTTTACCAACTTTTCTTCTATTCCGCCCCTATTTCCCCATTTTTATTCTACTTCTTGCTTATTCAGGCTGGGTGTGGTTTCATTTATTATTTCTTTTTCGTATTTTTCAAATCTTTCTTTTTCTTTTTGCTTTGCTTTTTATTTTTCTACCACAACCAACTTTACTCATTTTTTTTATCTACACCTTTTATTTATGCCCATGATTCTTTGTGCACCCTTATTATAGCCACCCTTAACTTAGGCGATTTGCCTAAGTTAAGGTGCACAGTGTCGAAGGAGGACCAGGGACAAAACATATTCATTGCAATTAAGAATGGGAAGGTGAATTGGTGTGAACAAAAAAATAGGTCTATTTATCTCAAAAATTAGGATCAAGGGATTCATATTTCATTTGGTTGGTCAATTTAGGCTAAAGTGGACTCATCACAAAAAAGGCCTATGATCATATTCTAACCGACTACCCTACAACCAAGGAAAGAGAAATTGGGCAAGTTATGGATTCCATACACATAGGGAACTAGGTAGTGGCTCACACACACATAGTATAGGGTCATATCACTTGTCATTATCTATCTAGTTCATGCAATTGTTTGCCCTAGTTAATCCGTCCCTAATTCTTATGCCATTACCAGATTCACAACAATGACACACATACACAAATCACACAATTGTCAATATTTTTAGGCGGGGTTACTATTTTCTTAACCAGTTTCAGCAAATTCAACACAATTACTTAAAACACATCAACTACCTTAGGTATACATTTTTTTTCCTAATTAAACATTACACAAAACATCATAAAACAAAAATACACACATATTTAACTAACTAGACATATCGATTCAACATTTAGACCACAGTTGGTGGGAAAAGAAACACAATAACAATAACCCACATCGGCTAAAGAAGTATATCCCCACCCCAAACTAAATGCCTATATAGTATCCCCAACACATGTATAAAGTAAAAATAAGGGGAGAGAAGATACCTGGGTATATTAGGATCCAGATCAAGCAGTATCAGCATATGGAGCCTCAGTATGGGCCCCACTCTCATCATCAGTAGCCCTAGTGGTGATCGAGGAACTCAACTCAGTATTAAAATTGGTGGTGGCTGGTGCGCTCAGTGTCGGCTCAGGTGCCGAAGCTGTACTACAACTCAAATCAACAACATTTGCAAATCAGGAAATACCATCCCCTACCTCCATTTCTTGAACCCTCATCTGGCGGTCTTGATCACTCTAAATACTAGATGATTTTGTAGCCTTAACATTATTCTTATCTACTCTCTTTATCTTTTTTTTCTTCCTTTCTTTCTCATCAGCATCAATATCACCTACTGCGAGGGTTGAATCTCCAACAACCCAAATATTTGGTACCTCTTCCTCATCCTGGATCACCTCAATAATAGGCATCAAAGGACCGATCTATCTTTTAACTCTTCAACTGCCTGCCACGGTGCAGCCAACTCAACTTGTACACCTGCTAAATCTGGGGATTAGATACCCTCAAACTGTCGGCTGATACACTGCTCGAACCATCAAATTAGGTCTGCATCACTCTCATCTCATCTTTAATTTGCTTTTCTACCCACTGCTTAACTCATCCTTTGATAAGTCTCACTTTCACCTAAACCATACCTAACCTTTTCTTTATTTTAGCTAAAAACGACCGTGACACTAAAACATATCCAGTTGGGGCTGATCTGAAAGTGGATAATCGTGGTGCTACAGTAGATAGAGTCGGTTTCTGAGGTTTGGATTGTGTCATTTCAGTAGGGGTATCATCTAAGCCGGTGAACCGTGGTGTCTCAGTACTAGGCCCTCTAGTTTGGAATACCTCAGCAAGAAATGTTGCTCTTATTTTTGCAGCCTTAGACATGGGGTTAGCAACATTTATGATTAAGCCCAAATCAGGAGTAGTGACTGACCTGATGAACTAATTGACATCTTAGTGTTCTTATACTCCCATATCCAAGAAAATTTGAGTTAAAAAGTAAGGGAAAGCCATGACTGTGTCACATTCGACTACCCAGAGAGCCTCTTCACGATCAGCAGTGATGATCCCAACCATCCACCAAAAATGAAGAAGCTTATCTTCTGATCCTCTCTACTTCACCTTCACTTTTTGCATCTCATCTACCCAAAAATCAACATCTGACGTGTTGGACAGAGAAAAGAACTCTAGTCCATTCAGAACTCTGCAAATAGTATGAGCTGAGATGTTTACCCAAACACCTCAAATTACCATGTCTTACAACAGTTCTGCACCCTTCCACAGCTGCCCCTAAGGATTTAAGCACTTCAAATCTATTTGGTATGATTCATAATATTCAAAGAACAAAGCGGAACTGTACTTCCCCAGAGCTCTAGTCATCTACCCAAAATTATATTTTCTCAATTGGGCGTCAAAAGTAGGCATCTCAAACGTGCCTATTGTTGTCAACTTTCTTTCTAAATAAATTCCTCTCTAGGGTTTTTCATTGGTAGGGTTTATGGCAATATCTTTGTCATAAGGGCCTATATTTTGGGATACCCCCACTGTTCAATAATGTGAACCAAAGTAGGCTCAATAAAAAGTGGGGTACTCATGGTGGTTGAATCTCAACTAGCGTATCACTCTCCTTACACCCACTCTAATCTCTGGATTTAGACCCATCATTATTATCTTCGCTATTCATATTATTTTCTTTTTGGATATGGATATAATCATCATCTTCTTCTTTATTTCATCATCTTTACCATCCTCCCCAAACTGGGATGGTGAATGAGGTGGTGAGGTTCTATGGTTTTTTTTCTCGGCGTACTCCTAGGTTTTGTGACCATCTTCGAGATTGATTTCGCACCCCACGGTAGTTTCTTTCTTGTCTTCACCTGCCCCGTCAATGGATATTCCTCGACCAACCATGGATAACAAGAAAATTTGGTATCAGTGTAACAGGTACTGGACACCTTACGTCTCAAGGTACTGGAAAGATACCTATTCAGTGTTCACTGGTTAGGTAATGAGTCCTCCCAATGATTCATAATGCTATCCTATAATTCATTACTAACACTCGTTAGCTGACCAAAAATATTCACCTGATGTAAAAAATTTTCCAGTCATTACGACTCCTGACTATGGGTCGCATAGTGTGACTATGACTCATTCTGATGAGTCATAATGTCACACTCTTCTAACCAACCATGTTACCAGTGGTTACGAGTCATGTAATGACTCGTATAGTGACCCTACAAGTCGTAACGAGTCCCATAGCCACTATAACATATTTTTTGGAGGAGTTAATCTTGATACACCTTTCCAACATAATATTTCTCACTATAACAATCACTACAATTCCTAATTCATCACTAAGCAAGGATTTATAGCACAAAGTCTATGTTTACTCCCGTTATCACATTATGTTACATAATACTCAAGAATAGGGATCAACTATTATTTTGCATGTATATTGCAATCAAGGAACCCAAGAAGCTCATACACATTGTAATACCAACTTAATATTTAGAAATTTAAGCACAAAAATACTTACTTGGTTACTTGACATAGATTTCTTAAGAATTTAATTTCAATGATCTTGTCATTCCCAAACTCTTGAGATTTTCAACTTTGGTAGATTTTGCTTTGTTGAATTTAGGTTTAAGGGATGGATTTCGAGTGATGTTATGTTAGGTTAGACGATGAAGGGAATGGACGTGTCACCCTGTTTGAATAATTGGAGTACCAATATATCGGGTGTTTAATTTCACTTTTATATCAAATAAATTAGACCAGGTCAACACTCTAGGCCCGTGATGTTGGGACTAGTTACAAGTCTTGACTACTACTTATAACCACATACTATGAGTTGTGGATTCCCCCATAATAACTGGAAGCTTACCTGGGTTTCCAGTCATCAGAACTCAATGTGAAGAGTCATAGTCACTGACTATGATTAGTTCTGATAGTCTTGATAACTTAAGAAACCAAATACCTGAAGATGGATTGAGTCCCAGGTACCTATGACTCTTAGTTATGAGTCATGAGTTTTGGTTACAGCTCGTGAAGTGTCTCGTATGTCCTGACACTCAATTTTTTTTGGTTTATTCCTGAAATCTCCAGTCCTGCATACTGAACAAAAGTTACCCTATAATCAAATAAGTACAAAACATGGGTTGCCTCCAGCGTAGCTCTTGGTTTAACATCGTGGCATGACATGGCTAGGTTAGTTACTCAGATTTCACCAACCAGCCCTATAGGATGCCTCCCATGTATTATTTTATTTAATGTCGCGACACGATGAAGTTTTCTTAGTTACTTAAACTTCACCAAGGTCCATATTATTAACCAGTTTCACTTCCTCAGTGTTTCCCATGTAGTGCTTCTCTTTGTCACTTTGAAAATCTTCTCCATCTCATCTACAAACATTTGAGGATCCTTCTCAACCTTAGAGCCTGTAAAAGTTAGGGTATTCAACCTTATAAACTGGCCAACCTGAGTGACCTCATACAAAAAAGCAATAGAACCAACTTGATCCAAATAATGATATTAAGATATCACCAACTAAGTAAGCAATTAAGTATACTGATGGACCTCTGCATTAGAGATATCTCTCTGAGACATCTAATCATAAGTATCACCAGCTCGGGGAGCCCAAAAAGGTTAGTGGGGACAAGTGGAACTCCATGTGGGGCAGTTCAATTAGGAGTAGGGACCCTAGACTGGGTCTGCACTCTATAGATAGGGCGAGTTCCATCCATATTATCCTCAGGTAGGAAAAATGGTTCGATAGATTTTCTACAAACATCAAATCTTTGGGGAGGCATGATCTGAAACGTGTGTAATCCAGGAGTTAGAGAAGCTCATAATACTAGATTCTATAGACCAAAATAGAACACAAGAAAGGAAAGCATTCCTAAATGCCTTGTAGCCTCTTCCTTATAAGTGCGCGTGACACACCTTTTAAAAGGATTTTACTTGAAATACCCTGGGTTTTGATCCTTAGAAAATTCTTGAGTTTGAACTCTTTGGACATCATACGACTTATGCTTAGCAGTCGTATGATGTGGGTACAATTTAAAGGTCTTAGTCATATGTTAATTAGTGTGGATTTGCTTCTTTTCTGTCCAAGGTATGAGAGGACATCATACTAATTATATGATGATGGTACGAGATAGGTTATGGACTCGTATGATTCTCAGTGTGTCAAGCCCTTGGTAGGCCACCTAGGGTATGGTTTAAGGGTACCAATTGTATGTTATGGATACGAATTGGCCCTTGTGGTCATATGTTGGACAGTGTTGGAGTCCAACTTGCTTTCTAGGATACTAGTAGAGGGTACCATTCGTATGTTGTGGGTACGATTCTATAGGTCTATTCGTATCCTCCCACGCCTATTTTTTAGCTTTTAAGCTGAGGGTATTTTGGACATTTCTCACCCCAAAACCCTTAAGTCCCCATGACTTATATCATATTGTAGCCTCTTATAACATAATTTGAAAGATCAAAACACTTATAAAATTCTCTCTATACTCTCTAAAGAAGATTGGGCTTGGGTTTTCTTCAAGTGTTCATCTAGAGGATTAAAGACCAAATTCTCTCTATGAATCTTCTTAAATAAGGCATGTTAATCCTTCCTCATTGTTAGTTCAAATTAAATGCATGTTTTACTTAATGATTTTCATGGCATTATTGTATATTTGTGTTGGATTTGAAATATATGTTGGGGGTTTTGGTTACTAATGGTTGGATGATGTTTTCCCGTGTTTTATTTATTAATTTAATGTCATAATATTGGTTTGTACATGTGGTTTAATGGGAATGGTTAATTGGTTCTTGATTTTGGTTTTGGAAACTATATTCTCTCAACATGTTTGACAAAATGCCAAAGAGAATATTTTTGTCACATAGTTTGACTATTATTGAAATCTTTGTGGTGCATAGTATGGTAATGGAACCTAAATTTGTTTGGTCGGTTTTAAATGGTCGGCCTTGGTGACCATAAAACCCAAATTAATTATTTTGAAATGGAAATTAGTAATAAACTTAACCCACTTGCATAATTGTTTTTGGTTTATCTATTACTACTTTGTTTGGTTTATTTCTTAAAACTAATGCATGGTATAAATAGTTTATTGGTTAAGTATGGTTTTGAAAACCTTATGGGTACACAGGAATCTCCCAAGTGAACTTATAACGAAAACCTTGTGGGTTACACGGAAATCCCTTAAGTGATTTTTAAAATAAAGTTTGCGGGGGTACATGGGAATCCCCCTAAGTGTTGGATAGTGACATTGTTTAAAACCTATAGTCGGTATGACGATACCACTTTATAATGCCTTAACAATTGATTTCTAGAATTTGTGGTTTGGTTATGTGTTAAATTTTTAATTGGGCAATAATGGCGGGCTGTGATAACTAGCCCTGAAGGTGTGAGTCTGAAAGGTTAACACTGGAAACTCAAGTTTTCTGACATGAGGATTTAGCTTGATGACAACTTACTTGTGGGGTACAAGGGAACCCCCCATGCATATACACATACATATGTATCATAGAGGGCAATGGGTACAAGAGAATCCCCGACCATCTATGGTATCTCCAGTTCGTGTGGCTACATGCACTGGGGCCTATCCAGGGGGTAGCACTAGACCCATATAGCCCATGGGTGGATTATTATGGTAAAGCAACATGAACTAGGTTAAGATTTCAAATGCATGCTAAACTCGGTTCCCTTTCCTAGCTTGATATACATTTATATGTATGTATATGATTGCATTTGGTTATTTACTTTGATTTTGAATAATGAAATTATTTTATCCTTACTCCCAAGTACATGCTAGCATTTACCCGCTAACCCATCTTCCGGCGCTATTTCCCATATAATGTAGGAACTGACCATAGTATCACACCTCATGCTCAGTGACTTAGTGATTCGAGGACAACCTGAGTCAGAATAAAGTGGTGATCTTCCATTCCTCAAAAGGCACATTTCATGTTATGGTTTACCTTATGCTTTTACTATTCTCTTGGCATTTGTCTTTGGCTATGGATGGGGAAATGTCCAGACTAGATATTATTGGCCATTATTTATAGGCTTTATATGGACAACTGTGGACTTGGGTATGGAATGGATATGGCTTTGGTTATTGTTGGGTTTGGGTTTTTATTGGTTTATTTGACTTGGTTGGGTGGGTATCGATTATAGACCTATCCTAAAGTCATTATATTTTGAATTATTCTATCTTGTTATATGTTCAAAATTTATTCAACTCTGGATATATTTTGGTTCATTGATTTGGTTATCGAGGGTAGTCTCCGATCCTTGTTTTACTTGAGATGACCATTACGACAAGGCCCTGGTTCGGGTCGTGTCACTACTCGACACAGCTTTTGTAGAAGCCTATCAATCCTAAACCATGCTCTAATACCAAGCTTGTCAGGACTCGAACTAGGTCCTAGTCATAACGGGTATCTCAAGCCCACCATGGGCCAGAGACCAGCCCTAGACTAACAACTTGAGCACAATATAATAATAGCAAAAGCAAGACCAAACACTATGATAGTAAGAAGAGTAGGTATCTAAGCGGTAACTAAGAGTCAAATTTAAAATTCAACCCATACTTTTGTCAATAAAAGCTTCTAAAATTTGAATACCAAATTAGGTTGGGACATGCCCCCGACAATGACAATTAAACTCTTCAATTCCCAAAATATGAAAAGAAACCTATAGAAATGGTAAATCTTTCCATATGATGGAGGTTCACCACTTCAATAATGACTCAATTGATAACCATACCACCTAAAGCTACACAAGGGTAATAGAAAAGTCTTCGAACCCTGATGTAGCATCATAGGACAGTTAGTGGGATAAGCACTGGTATATAACTCAGGACAAGTGATAAAATAATTCCATGTCCAAAATCAGTCAAAACCACATGCACACATTTATATATACATATATAAGATGCCATGATAGGGTAAAGGATCATAAAAATGAGAGTTTAGAAATTGTTAACCTAGACTGTGTAACTCTATCTGCCGTAAGGGCACCCACATACTATATGGGTGGTTTATCTCCCCCTGCTAAAAGGGCCTTAGTGCATGTAATCGCACGAACTGAGAAAATCTGAGGAAAGGTGTTACATCCTGAGACTGCACCCTGGGTGTCACATGGTGCTTAATATCCCGAAGGACCACAAGCTAACCCATGACTGGTACCTGCTATGAGCACTGTATAATAATGAATCTAAAAATATGTGTGAAATTTAGGCTGAAATTGCCAAAAGGTTCATAAACTGAAAAAAAGTACAGACTACTGAAAATACTACTAAAAATTGAACATCTATTTGAAATAGTCTAGTCTGAAAGCCTCTAACTGTCTGAATATAGAGATGATGGGACAAGTCCCCAACCAACTCTAACTACTGAACATACTGAACTACTGGAATGATGAAATAAATAACTCTGTCCTCGTAATATGAGAACTCACCACTATAACTGCTGCTTATAACCGGAGCTACTAAGCACGGTTAGGAGCTCGTGTGTCTGAATCTATGACATGAGACATTATAGTGCAAAAGAAAGAGTATGCATCAGTACTTTAAATGTACTGGTATGCTAAGTGGGGAAGAATGATATACATGGGTTCATATGTATGAGATGATAACTAATTGAATGACCATTATGAAATAATTGAATAATAGTGCATGCAAAATTGTAACTACTGATCAAGCTGACTATGCAATATTGTGCATATAACCTCTATCTGAATTAGACTGAAACTGACGTACTAAACCTATGATATGAGACATCATAGTGCAAAAGATAGAGTATGCATCAGTACTTTGAATGTACTAGTCTACTAAGTAGGGCAGGCTGATACACATGGGTTCATATGCATAAGATGATAACTGACTGAATGAACATCATGAAAAAATTGAATAAGAGTTCATGCAAAACTGTAACTACTGATCAAGCTGACTATGCAATATTATGCATATAACCTCTTCTGAATTAGACTGAAAATTAAGTACTGAGTTCTAGTAACTGAATACTGATAACTGAGGTTTAGACTAACACTGAAGTACTGAATACTTATGGATAAGTAACTGATAATAGATAGCCATTGTTTTGTAGAACTATCTGAGTTCTTTACTGAATTAAGACTGATTACTGATTGTTGAGTACTAAATACTAAAACTGTAACTGTGGGAGTGTTCATCTAGCTGACATACCCCGATTATAAACTGAGTTAGGGTCCAACCTGTGACTCTAGTTGGAAGGGTGTTAGCACCTTGCCAAGGAATACTAACAATGTTGTGGCTGCCCTAATCGGGTAGGAAGACTCATGAAGTGTATATATGGTTGCGTCAAACCTAATCTGGTAGGAGGATGACTTACCCTATGCTGACTATGTTGTTCTGTAATGCAGGGACTGCTACTAAGGGTCAAACCCTTTGTTGGTAGGAATTCCCTCATCCCTGAGTTCACTCAGTGCTGAATCTTACTCCTAACTGAATAGATACTAAACTGTTCACTAGATTGTACTAGTCTTGACTGAGCTATTACTGATCGTGTTGACTGACTGAACTGGACTGAGTTCACTGAGTACTGTAAGTGATTGAGTACTACTGTTCATGATGTTGCTGAGACTATTCTGTAGCTACTGTAATTCTAGGTAAACAACTAGATTATCGGGTATTGAATACCCCCAGGACTCGATACCATCAATATTAAAACATGGCAAAATCTTGAAGGAATTACATTAGTTACTTGTCCACCATGAATTCATTTAAGCATTTTGCCAAACATTTGAGAGGCATGAACTTGAACATGAATACCACATGATAACATGTCGTGAATTCACTATTCAATTTACATAGGCATTCTATCAAATACTTGCAGGGAATAACTAATGGACATAGAAATCATCGAGATATAAACATCATGGATATAATTTTCAACTTGCAAATTCAAGGGTTTAACATGAGGATCACATGATACTACTTACTTGCTAATTAATTCACTTGAAACTTGTATGAATCTTGATTTGAAAACCTTACCACAATACATACATGAACACAATTCAATTCAAACATGTAAACTATGAAATTAATAAACTTGTAGTTTTAAAAAGGGATCTTGAACTCCAAGGGTGGAAGGAAACCCATGGATGAACACCTAACATACCTTGATTATTAATTTATTGAGATCTGTTGGGAATTTCTTAGAACTTGATCTTGAGCTTGATGAATTAGGGTTTGTTCTTGAGAAGATTTTGAGAATAAAGAATGAATTTTGCCCTTTTTGGGGCTTAATCTCGTATTTTAGCTGAATTAGGTGAGAGGAAAAGGACTTATTTTCCCTTAGAAAGTCAGATTTTTAATGAGCAAAAACTATCCAGTGAAACGTTTGTTAACATTCCGCGTCGATGGGGTCGACGCGATAGCCAATGCAATGCGTCGTGATCATGTTGGCTCATTAGAAATTGCACTGAAGGTCTTGCCCAGTGATGCTGCAGCCGACAAATCACGTCGATGAGGTCGACGCGATGGTTGATGCACCGCATTGAGGGTAACGTGATGATGCTTGACGCTGGTGAAAATACTGTCGATGCGATAGCCGATGCGACACACCAAAATCGCGTCAACTCACTATTTTAAACATTCAATTAAGCTTCTAACGATGCTCAAAAAATCCAAAACTCACCCGAGGTGACCTATTGACATCATTGATCATGAATCGACTTAAAAATCAACATTTTAAGGTCGTAAGGATAAAAAATAAGATCATCCTATTACGAAGGTTAAAATGATTCTAAGTCTTAACTCTTCGCTGAATTTTTCTAAGTCTGGAACCACCTTTTGGCATGGTATAAAGGACTGAAATGACTAGAATTTACGGGGTCTTACAAAGGGCCATAGACTCTGAGGCTCCAACCATTCCAATAATATATATATATATATAGTGTGAATCAAGTACACGGTCATATAGACCCCATGTCGGCAAATGTTGTTTCCAGTATTAGTCCCCGCAGGACCTGTACCTTTACGGCGAGCTACACAACCTCCTTTGAACCTAAATTAAAATTATTATGCACATAAAACCACTTGTTAACCCAAGATTCATTTATTAAGGCATTTACCATTTGGTATTGTCATACCAATTATGCTTTCAAGCTAAATTCCATTATACCATAACCAATCCGTTAATCATTTGACTCCCAAGTTCCAAGTTAAAACCAAACCATGGCAACCAAGGCCTTTCAGATTTATTCTTAAGTTTTATTAACCTTTAATGTAATGCAATGTCCCAAAAGTAAGTTAAATTGTGCATATATCCATATTTCAAAACCAATTTCACAAAGTGGGTTGAGATTCATGTCAATTCCAAACTAATTAACCATAAATTTGGGGAAATCTATATTCCTCTTACAATTCCCATAACCATGCATTAATTTAATTCATAAACTATAAGATAAAGCATGAATAATGAGTTCAAAGCCATGATAAACCAATTCAAGTAATAATCATTCAAATTCCTCAACCCAATTTCAAAATACAATAATTAATTCCACATGAAAAATAATTAAGGACATGCTTTTATATAAGAAATCAAGTTAGAAAGGAGAGACACGCCTGAAACACCAAAGAAATTGGAAGAGGAACCACAAATTAAAGCTTAGATGATTAATCTCTTTGAATACCCTAATATTCTCTTATTTTGGGGAAGTTTATAATATGAAGAGTAGTACTTGATTTGATAATTGATGTTAAAAGGGACCCTTGAGGTATTTTAAGTCACGGGTAAAGTGTAAAGGAAGGAAAAGACCAAAATACACTTTATTAAAATTGTGCATGAATAAATGGCTCCCAATCGTTATGGGTCAGGTAACGACTCGTGTTAATTGGTCAGTATTGTTACCTGGACTCGTGATTTGGGCAACATCTCAGGGAAACCACATTGTTATGGTCACGAGTCCCTCACCACGACTCATGATCTTTTCATATGACTCATTAGGGTCTAGTCATGATCAAAGTAATTGCCGTAGTGACTTCACTGGTCTGGCAAAGAGTGGCACCATTGACTCGTGAAGAGTGATAATGACTCGTTATATGAGTTATTTTTTGGGCAGTGTTCAAATTTGCAAGAATATTTTAGAGTTCAAAACCTGGGGTGTTACACTTTTATTTTGATAAAACTCACTAGATCAAAGAACTATAGTATATGGAGTCAATCAATGCAAATTGTATTGTTTGGAAAGAGGAAATGTTTTTTTCACTAGAACTTGTATCAAGGATAGTTATAGAGAAGAACTACATGAACAATGGGAGATTTGCAATGCTATTATGATTTCATGGTTAATGAGTACTGTAAGTGCAAAGTTTTTTAGTGGGATAGTGTATGCAACCAGTGTATTTGAGGTATGGAAAAACCTAAATAAATATTTTGACAAGGTGAATAGTATGATATTATATCAATTACATAGGGATATCAACTTTTTATCACAGGGTACTATTCTGTGGAACCTATTTCACTAAGTCGAAGAATCTATGGAATGAATATGATCATTAATCCCAGCACCATTATGTGCATTTTTGAAATCAAAGGAGTATGCAAATCACCTGTATGAGCTAAGATTGCTTCAGTTTTTAAGAGGGATGGATGATTCATATGACTCAGTTAGAAAACAAATTTTACTTAAAAGTGTTACACCTACTCTCAATCAGGCATATGCCATGATAACGGAGGATGAAATACAACACCTAACTTATTCTATCAGCATCACTAAGAAAATAGATCCAATTGCAATGCAAACGAATAGAGGGCCCAATGCATATTTTGGAAACCAAGGATACAAGGAAAGAGAGTGTGATTACTGTCACTTTGTGGTCATACTAGAGAGAATTGCTATAAGTTGATAGGTTATCTTAATGATTAGAAACAAAGGAAAAGGCAACACAATTACAATAATGGGGCTATAAGAGGATATAATCATTAGTGATATGGAAGAATAACTGGACATAATGCAGGTCAAGCTAACCAGTATGTAGGTTAAGTTAGCTCACACAACAGTTCTGCTGTTGTAAGACATGGTGTTTCAATAAGTCATAAAGGGAACAAAAAGATCAATCATGCTACTTTTTCCAAGGGGCATGGTTTTACTGATACAGAATATAAGCTGATTATGAAGATGCTGAAAAAAGATCCACAAGATGTGAAACAAGCCAACATGTCAGGTATAGTCACCTGTTTATCATCTCTTGTTATGCCAAAAAGAGTGGATGATTGATTCTAGTTCTACTCACCATATAGCAGCAAATAATATTGTATTGTCCACAAGTAAATTAGTTAGGCTAGGAGTGGACAAGGTAAATCTTCCAAATGGTGCAAAAGATGATATCTCACATACCGGTGAAGAAGTAGTTTTTTTAGAATGCAGTAGTGAAGGATGTGTTGTTTGTGCCTGATTTCAAGATCAACTTATTGTGTGTATCTAAGGTTACTAAGCAATTGTCTTATTTTATATCCTTCTACCCTAATTTTTACGTCTTCCAGGTCCTTTACAATGGCAGGTGAATGAGATTGGTAGAAAAAAGAGGAGGTCTATATATTCCTAGAGGTGAGTAGGAAGCTAAGGATTCACAAGAAGGGGAAAGAAAGCTGGTAGAAGAAGTAATAAAATAGAATGTCAATTTATGGCATAGGAGACTTGGAGATCCATCTGCTCAAGTATTAAAGCTTTTAGATCTTTTAAGTCATAATAAGGACATTGAGTTGTTAAACAATTATCATATATATATATATATACATATATTTATTATCTAAATAAACCAGGTTAACATTTCTTATTAGTAACACTAGATTTGTTGCATGCTCTGATATTATACACATGGATCTATGAGGACCTTATAAGAATCCAATCTTTGATAAGATGTATTATTTTCTAATAGTTGTGGATAATTACAGTAGATATACTTTGGTCCATTTATTGCAGGTTAAGTCTAAACCATTATAACTCTTAAGAATTTTTTGATGAAAATAAAAAAATTAGTTTGGTGCTACTGTTAAAACTATAAGAACAAATAAAGAAACAAAGTTTTTAAACTCAAAAAGCTCAAACTTTTTCAAGTCTTTAGGCATCCTGCATCAAAGTAGTTGTCCTCATAAACCACATCAAAATGGTGTGGTGGAGAGAAAACACAAACATATCTTGAATATTGCTAGAGATATCAGGTTCCAATCTCATATGGGCATCAAATTTTGAGGAGTAATTATTCAAACTACAGTATATTTGATGAAAGGTTACCATCATCTTCTATTGGTGGCAAAAACCCTTATGAGTTGATGTTTTCTAAGGTTCCATCCTTTGTACATTTGAGAATTGTTGGTTTCTTATGTTATGCTTCAGTGTTACCTAAGGGTGACAAATTTTCTGCAAGAGCTAAGCCTGCATTATTATTGGGATACTCTACTTCACAGAAGAGGTACATATTGATGTATTTGAACACCAAAAAGTTGTTTGTCAATGGATATGTTGTATTTCAAGATAATATTCCCTTTTGCAAATAAGTGAACTAAGAGTGATTCATCAAATTTCTTACAATTATATGACGATAAAGATCATGAGATAGATTCAGATATTATTGAAGACAGTACACCTACTCAACCCTGAAATTTAGAAGCATTACCCCAAGATAATTCAGATCTTGATCAAGCATATAAGTCAATGCCATCACATAAACACTTACCTAATGATGGTTTTGTACATGTTCCAAAAAATGCTGATGATGCTTAATATCTATCTAGAATGACTCAAAGAGTGACTAGAGAGCCTATTTGGCTGAAAGACTATGCTACCACCAGTAAAATGAAAGGTTCCAGGTATCCTATTGCTAGGTACTTGTCTTATGAAAATACTATAGATAACTATAAATGCTATGTGAGTGGTTTCTATGCTCTAGTAGAACCACAACATTTTAGCCAAGCTGTTGTAGATGAAAGATGGACTCAAGCCATAAAGTGAGAAATTCAAGCTCTTGAGGATAATAATACCTGGGATGTAGTGGACCTTCCTCCAGGAAAAAATGCAATTGGATCAAGATGGAGGTATAAAATCAAGTACAAAGCAAATAAAGATATTGAAAGATTAAAAGCAAGGTTAGTGGCTAAAGGATACAGTCAATAGAAAGGGATAGACTATTATGATACTTTTTTACTTATTGCCAAAATAGTGACGGTCAGGTGTATCATTGCTCTCGCAGTGTAAAAAGGATGTTGTCTTTAACAGATAGATGTGTTTAATGTTTTCTTGCAAGGTGATCTAGATGTGGAAGTGTATATACAATTGACTGAAGGTTTTCATTAAAAAAGACAAGATAAGGTTTGTAGGTTACTAAAGTCATTATATGGGCTCAAGCAGGCCTCAAGACAATGGAACATCAAGTTCACTTATTCTTTGTTACAAGCTAGATTCACCCTAAGATCATATGATTACTCTTTATTCACTTTAAATAAGACAACATACATGGTTATAATTTTGGTATATGTGAATGATATGCTTATTATTGTAGGTGATGAAGATATGATCACAGTTTCGAAGGAGGCATTACATCATCCGTTTAAGCTTAAGGACTTGGATGAGCTTAAATACTTTCTTGGCATTGAGGTGTTGAGATCCAGACACATAATTAGCTTAAATTAGAGAAAGTATTTGTTAGAACTGATTTCAGAAATAGGTCTTACCGATATAAAGCCAACATCTACACCTATGGAATCTAATGCTAGACTAACCTCAGTAGAGTTTGATGAGGCTAAAGGAATAAAAAATGATGTAATTCTGAGGGATGTTACTCCTAATCAGAGATTAGTGGGAAAGCTTATATATACCACAATCATCAGACCTGACATTAATTATTCAGTTCATACTCTAAGTCAGTTTATGCAGAAGCCAAAAAAATCTCATTTGGAGGCTGTACATAAAATTATGAGATATTTGAAAGGCTTAGTAGGTTAAGGAATTTGGATGAAACCTCAGGGAATTACAGACTTAGTTTGTTGGTGTGACTTTGGTTGGGTAGCATGTCCTAACACTAAAACGTTAGTTGCTGGTTATGTGATACAACTTTGTGGTTTCCTGGTGTCATAAAAGTCCAAGAAACAACATACAATCTCTAAGAGCTCTGCAGAGGCTGAGTATAGAAGCATGGCTTCAATAGTATCTAGACTTACTTGGTTGGAGGGTTTATTAACCGATTTAGGTGTTCCTATTCATAAACCTATCACAGTGTTAAGTGATAGCAAATCCTCCTTTCAATTAGCTGACAATCTCATATTTCATAAAAGAACTAAACATATTGAGATTGATTGTCATTTCATTCAAGATAAGGCCAAGGCATGTTTGATCAAGACAATTTATGTACCCACACATCATCACGTGGTACATAACCTAACCAAAATTTTGAGTCATGAGCAACATTCTCATTTTCTGAGCAAGCTTGGTGTGCTAAATATCTTTCTCCCTTCAGTTTAAGGGGGCGTGTTGAGCTTATTACTTGAAGATTATACTTGTAGATCAGTGAGTTAACAATTGAAAGTTAGTTAGTAGTCATTTTTTAGTTGACAACTTTAACTGGCACTGTTACTGTTCCATTGCCTTCCATATTAGTTAGTTAGTTGATTCCATTTGCCAGCTAAGGGCATAGGTTATAGATAACTCTAGAAGTATCGCATGATTCTACAAATATCATCAAGTTGAGTGGAAACAGTTAACACTGTAATAGCTTCTTCATCATTTCCCAACAATGAGCACTCTATTTTATCCTTTCCCATTACTGATTCTATGTTCTCTTACTCTTTAAGAATGAAAATGAGAGCTTAGCTAGTAGTTTTCACAGGTTCAACACTAGCAAAAGAGATAATGAGTGACACAGATTGTCCATCTAATGAGGGAAGGAAGTGGAAGGAATCATTGATATAGGATGAAGGAAGGGATGAACATCATTGTCCTTGCTTGGATTGTGTTGTGGAGCACAGTTGGGACACTGGAAATTCCAAGAATAGTTGTGGTGGTGGATACACATAACAATCAATAGTAGTAATTATAGTAAAAGTAGAGGGAGTAGTGATAAGAGAGTTGGATACGAGAGGAATTTAACATGTAGGCATATTTGTAGATGTATATAATAGTGGTGGCAAAGTAGTAGTAAGAGGCGGTGAAATAGCCAAAGGCTGTGACATAGTATCATTAGTAGGATCTTTTTATCTCTATAGAGACAGGTAATGTAGGGAGGATTACAAATGAGGTATAGAGTAGGTGCTTGGCATATGGATATCTTGCACAGGAGAAGAAATTAGGTGTAACAATTACAGAGTTATAAAAGATAGGTTAAAATTTGGCAGAAGAAAAGTGAGTTTCAGAAGTATATAGGGACTTGAAATCAATGTGAATGTTATCAATAGTAGAGCAGACA
The DNA here is from genome assembly GCA_030864215.1 of Capsicum pubescens. Lineage (NCBI taxonomy): Eukaryota > Viridiplantae > Streptophyta > Magnoliopsida > Solanales > Solanaceae > Capsicum > Capsicum pubescens. The sequence continues at coordinate 212,605,236 of CM061542.1, forward strand.
TTATGATTAATGAATTTAGAGGTGGGGTTTGGGGTAAAAGGATAAGGAGAGGAAAAATACGATGAAGGTAATTCAATAGTAGAAGTGGATTGTAAGGAATCAGATCGGAGAAGTAGGATTGGGCTAAAGGTGCAAAAGGATTAGCTTGATGAATAAAATTTGGATCAGCGGTTTGGGATGTGGTAGACGTCACTTGGTCTATGGGGGCTCTGGTATTTATAGTAGGAATTGTAGCAGTAGTAGTAGAGGTGGGCTTTGATGATGTAGTTTCATTGGTCAAGGTCGATTTAGCCTATTTATTTCCTTTAGGGTAAATAAAAGTTTTCTAGATAGTAGAAGGTTGATCATTAGTGATGTTAGGAGTAGAGGATGAAGGGGAGGCAATGACAATTGAGCATTAGTGGTCTTGGGTGGATTAGAGGCATTTTGAGCATTCAAAGGGCAATGGGAATAAACATGTCCCAAGCAAATAAATAGGATGGTCATATAATTATTGGGTAAGTTATAAAGGCAGATCCAAATGGTGGACTAGTTATGATGAGTAACAGTAGGATTAAATTTAGGTTCCCAATTTTGAATAGTGAGGTATTGAAAATGCCCAAACACAAGCCATGGTCCTTGAGTCATTACTTTTGAATAGTCTTCCAGGTGGTTACATTTTATTAAAATAAAGCTCCTCTCCCAGATCTATTAGACTAATGTCTTCAAAGAGTTGCCAAAGGAGTGTGAGTTTATTTTTGAGAAAATTATAAACCACTTTACGTCCAAGCAGCTTGATAATGATTAAAGAGTGCCTCAGTTTGTAAATTCGACCTTTGTCTTGAGTACTGATAGAAATAAAATAAAGATGTTATTGGGGATTGACTTTTGCATCAGTTAAGTTCAATTTATTAGTGAAGGCGGCGGAATTATTTGGATTGATTGTCAAAGGAAAAAAGTAGAGTAGATGGAGCATTAAGTTTGTCTCGATAAGACATTTTGTAGGTGTGGATTAGTTTAGTGAATATCATTTGGTTATGAGTGGTACGGTGAAGTTGATCTTCCTCTGTGAAGTCATGAGGAAAGCTAAACAGGATAGGGAAATAGTTGAATTAGAAACAAAGGTTACTAGAAAGGAATTAGAAAGAAGAAAAATAGTAGAGAAAAGGCAGAACATTTTGGTCTGTTGGTTATTCTCAGTACTTGTTTTACAACTTTTGGAAAAAGTTGATAAAATAGGTATGGTGATATCAAAAGGAAACATAGTAAGAAATGGAAACAAAATTGAGTTAATTAGATAATCTCCAAATTGGAAACTGACACATGGACTATTTAATTTGATTTTAGCCATATTTAGTCTTTTCATTTGATCCTCATACATGCACAAGAGGTGAATTCACCTTCTTGGACAAGTCAGCATTTAAGTGTTCCTAAATTCTAATAAAATGTTTTAAAGGGTAGTAAGATTTCGGTAAAATTTAAGTGTGTAGTTGGCAATAAGTTAATACATTAGGGGATAATGGCCATTTTGTTGTGTATAAATTGTATGGAATTTATATAAAATATACATATATTATGCATACTTATACACAAATATATTATGCATACTTATACACAAATATATTATGCATACTTATACACAACATCTGCACTAATAAAGTATATGTTGTGTATATCTGATCAACATCACTTTCCTTTTATGTTACTCTTCAAATTTTGTACCTATTGAACAAAGTGCACAAACAGTTTAGTTTCACTATTTTTTTGGGTTTTAATTTGAATTGTTGACAATGGATTTTTCTAAAACAAATCTTACTTCTAGAAACACAAGGAATTATACACATATTTCTATCAAACAATATCGTTGAGATTACATGCAATTACATGGAAGATTGAAATATAATAGTAGGAAAGTGATATATATATATATATAAATATATATATATATAAAAGAAAGTGGATGCTTGGTGCAAATTCTAATGATCTATTAGCATATTGAGCTCAGTTTCACCTTAAAAGTTTGTAAAAGTTTTATCGGGTGTCTATTTTGGTTGATTTATTTAGGTAATACTCATTATATCTAAATATATATCTATATCTATACTATTCTAAAAGTATGAAGATCCTTAGAAAAGTAATTTGAACCTTTTACCTTTCATTGAAAGACTCCACAACAGATAAAATCTTGTTTTTTAGTATTTTAATAATGATGGTGTTAAAAGTCACGAGACCAATTCCTTAACTTTTTTTTTTGTAGCATTGCATTTTTTTTCTTCATATAAAAGCTTATTAAGTTTACATTATTAAATAATGGCTAAATACATCATCAGTCTCCTCAACTTGACACGATCTTTCACTTTGACACCTAAGGTGAACGTTGTTCATTTTAAGCACCTAAAGTAGCTATAAACTATGGCACTTTGGAACCTTTCGCTGATTTAGAAAAGTGAATGTACAACTCTCGCTTTTAGGAGCGTGACAGGGTTATTTTAACTATTTTTCATTTAATTTTATCATCTTCTTCCTTATTTTTTCATCCCGGTATTTTTCACTATTTTTTCAAGCTCAAACTACTTTAATGGTACTCCCAAACCCCTCTTAGCCCCTCTATATCTTAGAGAATAATTTATTTGAATATTTTTTTCATATCACTTCTAATAATATAATCTAAAAAGTGAAGAAAATAAAAATTTATCTAAAAACTCAACCTCCATTAATGGACATCTTCTTTACGTCATTTTGACCTAACTAATTAACCAGTAAATCATTCATTCAACTGATTGAGTTGATTTAGTTAATGCTTCTAAGTTCATTTTGCAAGTTGTATGTAAATAAAGGAAAAAGAGAAGCTGGACATTATGAGCTACTATTGCCCATGTTTTGTTTGTTGATTAATTTTTTAATCAAACACAAGCCTCCTTCTCCTCCATATTTTTTAGTCATATATCTGAAATTCGAGAAGCTTTTAATGCGGATCTATCATCCTTAAAGAATGATGAGGCATGTTTATCATCATTGAAAAATTCAACCTCCATTGATAGAGGTTAAGCTTGAAGAATGGTTGAGTGAGGAAGAGGAAGTCAAAGTACTTTTGTAATTATTTGGTCAAAAACCACGTGTTAGTAATTTATTGGATACCTTGTCATGTATTTTGATCTTTTTTTAAGAAAAAAATTGTGGGCGCACGTAGCAATTTAAAATGAGTTGGCACAAATTAATTGGTCATTTAATCCATGTTGGAAGCGAGTGTATTTCACGCACAAGAGCTGATGCAAAAAGTAGTCAAAATGACACACTTTGTAGCTGGTTTAGGTGCTTAAAATGAACAACGTCCACCTTAGGTACAAAAGTGAAAGATTGTGTCATGATAAGGGGCATGTCGATGTGTTTGGCCTTAAATAATAATAAGCGCATATAAAAATGTAAAATATGAAAAAAAATGACAAATGAGCACAATTTGCTTGTTTGCATTCTTGGAAGAGAATGAAACTTTTGACGGGAGATAACTAATAAAATATTTTGGGGTTTCTTTCTAGTTGATACGACTAATTTTATCTTAATGCTATAAAGAAAATATATAAATTGAAGAATTAATTTTATGACTTTTAATATTATCACTAATAATAATAGACCTATATTTTCAAATATTTATAATATTCAAGTTAATAATAGTGACGAGACACACGTGCAATGCATGTTCTCTCTCTCTCTGTCTATATATATATATATATATATGTATGTATATGTATATGTATATATATATATGTATATATATATGTGTATATGTATATGTATATATATATATATGTATTTATGTATATATATATATGTGTATATATATATGTATATATATATATATGTATAAAAGTTGTATGAATACCAAATATTGGGAAAACCTTTAGATGAAAGAATATAGTTTTTTCTTGCTTTTTCATTCAAATACATGACTAAAAACTAGCCAATTTTAACATATTTTTTTGGTCAAGTATGACCTTTTTTTTTGCCACAAAGGACTTTTATTAGAAATAAATGGTTCAAAACAATGACCTGAACTGACCCAGGCCCAAAACCAAAAAAGCAAAACAAAAATAGATATTTACAAAGGCACAAGATCAAACTAGGAAACTGCCCCTTCCACTTCGTCTTCATCACATTCAAGCAACTCACACTTCAAATCCATTTTTGATTATGAGACCTCTCTGAAGAAGAAAAATCTCAGAAAAACTCCAACTCAACTTTATAAAGCTCAGACCATTACTTCCTTGAGTTAGTGCAACTTTCATCTGAGCATTCAAATTCTCATGAATGCCATTAAATATGCCACTTTCAAGACTTTTTCAACTATATTTTAGGCAAATCAGTTGATAGTTAAGCTAAGGTGTTCAAGATCTTTTACTTCCTTAACTATGACAATGGATCTCCATCTTCACCTTGCTTTTTCTCAGATCTAGCTCCAATAAATCATCCTTATGCTTACTATACATTATTATCTCTTTCTTTTGGTTTTCTCATTTTTTTGCATCGCTTTGATTTGAGACATCCCTATTTTCCTCACCTTCGTATAGCATGGGCTTAAGAATGAGCTAGAAGCATTACAGGTACTACAAGGACAATAGGTGCATACCGTTCATACTTTTACTATCCCAAGTTATCTGGAATACATTCTTTCTTTAATTGTTTCCCTATTTGACGGTACCCTGTCACCTTCATTGATCTGGACATTACCCATTGTCCTTACAATCCAATAGGCTGAGCTTAGAATTGAGCTGATACTATTGTTCAAACTTTAAGTACAACAAATAATTATCCAGCTCAACTTTTTCTTACTTATTTGCCTTGTTCTTGTTCTAGTCAATTCTGCTGCATGCTGATCTTGTATCTCCCTGTAAAATCTACTTATGTGTGCTTTTATCCTCTTTTGTTGGTTGTTTCTAATTTCCTCAATGTTGTCCATGTATGATATATTTTTGATTTTGAACTTTTCGCAGCCTCAAGTTTGGTATTTGTGCTCTATCCATGCTAATATTGCCTTTTGCCTCTTGTGGTATAGTTTGCATAGAACTATAAGTTATATATGTCCATGCAAAAGAGAAAACATGATTAGTGAAAAATTCCATCAGCCTATTGCCTTTCATTAGGATATGCACCACCATTACATCTCTATTCTACATAAGCATCCATATTCTCCTTATTTCAGTGGCAATACTTCATGATAATCCCAACTTCCATCGATGACTTTTTTAATAGCGAGAGAATCTGTCTGGTTCATTTCTGTAATTTTCTTCCTCGTTCATTATTTCAGTCCAGTTTATTTCTGTAATTTGCTTTTCTGATTCATTTGCTTTCTGGTTTATTTCTGTAATTTGCTTTTTGTAATATTATTTCAATCAATTTTATTTATATTAAAATCATACTAAAAAATTAATTGGCTATTTGCATTGTAATTATTGTCAAATTAATTTCAATTATGACCAAATTCAATAAATTAGCTAAAATTAAAATAAGGTCCGATACAAATTATCGACCAGTTTAGTCTGGAGTTTCTTGATTCAATAAAATCAAAAAAGATATTTTTTCAAATAAATTATTATTATTTTTTATTTTTTGAGAACAAATTATATTTGCATCAAGATTTTAAAAATTTGAATTTATTTTCAAGATAAGCCTTGATTAAAATATGATATTTCATAAATAAGTATTTAAGTAACAACATAATATAGTTTTGTATAATTGAATACGATAATATATAATCGCTATTTAAAATGATAAATTTATCCAGATAAATACTTTGAAAAGCTTTTTATTTGGATAAATAAATATTGTAATTTTATTTTAAAATCGAAGAAAATTGGGACTAAACTTAGTTGTGAAGGGAAAAAATTTAGGTGTCAACAACTGTCCCCTCCCTTTTGGTAGGGTGGATGCAAGTAACCTTGACTTTTGCACGAGTTTCATGGAGTTATAGACAGACCTTGGTATCGGGTTTCCTACATATTTCAGGTTTCATGAGAATTTAGGCCCTTGTAGTTCATAAAGCTTGATTTAAAGCACGATTTTCAAAAAGATTCTCAAGCTATCTCGACTTTTGAGTTTTTGATAAAACCAAAAAGCTAGGGAAGGAAGGTTGGAATGTAGTCGATTTTTCAACATGGATCCCAACCTACATATCCTCGAGACTCATGTAATCAAACTACTTGCAGTTTGACTCGATTGATAGAAAAAATAGTCTTTTATTTTAGACGATCTTTGGCTCGGGATGAGTGAAAAATTGATCAAGTTACGGAAAAGAGGTTTGTAACCTCTTAACCATGAATATGGTATCCTTCACATCCATAGGCAAGAACTTACCTGGACATAATTTCAAAAACTCTAAGTACTTTGCCAGCCTAATTTGAAAGAAAGAGAAGGTTACCCTCGGTATGAGTTTAGAAATATCCCAAAGGTGAAGCTAAAACATAAATATCCCAGAATACCTACATTCCTTCTAATAGGGGTGTGGTTTGATGGTGGTGGAAATCATCTTTTAGCTCGCGTCCAAAGAGTTTGACGTCCCTCTCTAGACTTCACCTCATTTTGCTGCTAAGAAAACGTTCCACGTTGTGCTGCGTCCTTTTTGGAGTCGTCCTCACCTGTGTTTTTTATTTGAGATTTTTATCCTCTTGGATGCTCTCGGTAATATCTCAAATAAAGATTGTTAGCAATAAACATAATTCACAAAAGGATACATAGTCTCTTACCATATCTCCGTGTGGATTATTTATCTAAAAAGTGAAGCCGCCCTCCTATGTACCTATTTGGAGAAAGATAATTTGAAATAATAAAAAAAACAACCCTATTGGTTGTTGAATAAAATAACTTTTTTTTCGATTGAATATGCCTTCAAAGTGGGGTGGCCCTTTCGGAAATCGACAGCACTTTATGCAGAACGGTCCCTGTAATCGTGTAATCTTGTGCTGATGCGACAACACTTTTGCTCACCTATAATGTTGTTGTATGTGGAATGATAACCTCTTTGGTTATTGACAATGATTCTTTCCATGTGACCTCGGGTAAGTCTTGCGCATCTTTTATATCGATACGACTTGTAGATTTTCGTTGAATTGTCAATCTTTGGATAATCTTGTGCATTATTTGATGTTGGATATGAGGATACTTACAAATATCCTTTGAATTGATAGGTTTTAGGTGGTCCTGCACATTATCTGACCTTGGATAAGATATGACTTACAAATATCTCTCCAATCACTAGCTCTCAGGTATTCCTGCACGTCATCCGACCTTGGATATAATATGACTTATAGATATCTCTCAAATTGCTAATCTTTGGGTAGTCTTACACATAATCAATCTTAGATATGACGCGTCTTAGAGAGAACCCCTGAACATATTAATTTGATAATCTTGAGTATTCTTCAATAAGGATTTAGTTGTGACTTATGGATAACCTTCAAACTATCGATCTTTGGACAACCTAGCACAATATCCGATTGTTGTTGTGACTTACGGATGAACTATGGACTATAAACTTATAGTTAATCTTTCACACTATCCTATTTCAACTAATATGACTTATAGATGATCTTCAAATAGTCAATTTCTAGGAAATCTCATATGTCGTCCGTCTTCAAATAACGACTTAAAAAATGACCCTTTGAATCATATGCTTTTGATGCATTCAGATGCTGATTCATGAAATAATGAAATATCCTCGACGACATATTATTTTATCTTCACGTGGTCAACAGATATTGGTGCGCCAAAATATCTTCCAAGGCCAGACCTAACCGTCTTGCATGAAGAGCAATTATGGAGACTTAGTTGAATGGTATGATGGCCCCCTTGGTGAAGAAATGATATGAAATAGCCCTCTTGGCATGAAAAATTGAATGAAATAAAATGGACCTCTCGGCAATGACATGAAATGAAATGGCCCTTTCGACAATGGCATGAAATGAAATAGCCATCTCAGCAATGACATGAAATGGCCTTCTCGGTAATGGCATAAAATGAAAGGGCCTTCTCAGCAATGACATGAAATGGCCCCTCGGTGATGATATGAAATGGACCTCTCGGTAATGGCATGAAATGACCCTCTCAGCGATGATATGAAATGGCCCTATCGGTAATGACATGAAATGAAAGGACCCTCTCGACAATGGCATGAAATGAGATGGCCCTCTCAGCAATGGTATGAAATAGCCTTCTCAGCGATGATATGAAATGTCTCTCTTGGCAATGGCATAAAATGGCCCTCTCAACAATGGCATGAAATGGCCCTCTCGAGGATGATATATAATGGCCCTCTTGACAATAAAAAGTTTCACATGAGTCTACTTGTCTGCATTTTTGCCTTCTACACGTACTCAACATCATAGTCTAAAGTACTTAGTCTTTTATTAATGTACTCTTTTGATGAAATAATTGAATAGTGAATACACTGGATGAAAGTCAATGGGGTAAAATCCTTTTACAAGGATTACTATAAATTTTGCAGATGACTTTCTTACTCTTCCTTCTCTTTGCAAATCCTTTGATTGTGGCCTTATAGGGACGTCTTCTTTAACTTTACCTACGCTCAAGGTAAATATTTAGTATACACAAAGTCTTTTTTTCTACCGACCATTTTTAGAAAAATTCTAAATACAATATTCATAAGGAAGATAAAACGCCTTTGTTTGTCCTTCATGATCTCAAGAAATGGGATAGAAAATTCAAAAGGTCTTCTATAAGTGGGTATTATACTCATCTTTGGGGCTACCCAAAAATACCATCCTTAAGCACTATATGCTTTGGTATGGCTCCCAACTCGCTTGGGGATTTTTTGAAAATAATTTCCATTTTTGTGTATTGATCCCTTCATCCACAGAAAAATGATTAGTTTTGAGCGAAACTACTCCATGTTGACCTCCTTCGATCCTTGATTCGCTCCTTGCCATATTTTGGGTGCTCCATCATATTGGGACTTCCACGCTGACTCCCCATTCCAATAGATGCATAGGCAATCACTAAGTAACAATAGTTGTATAGATTTCGAAAGTAGTACTAATTTTTAGAAACTAGCTCAAAAATTTCTATAAAAGCTTTAGAAAATCTCTGCCAGTCATGTCATGTATTAGCTCAATGAACGTCTTCCTCTTAGTTCCGATTATATCTGGCGTTTGATGGAGGAAATCCAGGGATTCATCATCATCGCTAAGGATTTCTACCAGAAGTTCTATCATAGCCATAGATTTAGTCTACCTAGAATTGTTCGTAGCTAGTGATATCCAAAACTTGCCTTTGACCTTTGGTGCTAGGGGATTCAAAATATCTTCCAGTGTTAAGTGGAAATTTTGAGGCCCGCCATCAGATTTCGGCCCCAGATTAATACTACTTGAGATGATCTTATCTTGAGAGGATCTTAAGTCTTTGTGGGTCTTCATTTTTTTTTTTGGATGATGATCTTCCTCTTGTGAATTTTTGAGATTCCTTCTTGAAAATTCAGCCCCAGTTTTCATTTATTGAGGTTATATGATCGAGACGTTGGGGAGCCTATGTATCACGCTGAAGCAGGAATCACGTAAAACGTAGTTTTGCCTACGCTAAGGATATATAAAAAAATCTGATGGGTTGACCAAAGTCCAACATAGGCCGCCTACGTATTTTTTTTTTTGGGAATTCAGGTCATCACGTAGTTCATACATAAGAGGAAAGGATAAATTCTCCTAAGGGGTTGATCGACACCGACATAGGCCACCTATGTATCCCTTTCTTGGGAATTTAGGTCAAACGTAGTTCTTATATAAAAGTAAAGGATAAATTCTACTAAAGGGGTTAGCCAAAGACAACATAGGCCACCTACGTATCCCTTTCTGGGGAATTCGTGTCAAACGTAGTTCATACACAAAAGAAAAGGATAAATTCTTCTATGGGGTTGACCGAAGCTGACATAGGCCGCCAACGTATCCCTTTCTTGGAAATTCAGGTCAAACGTAGTTTGAACATAAGAGGAAAGGATTTCTAGGCAGTAAAATATCATAAAGCAAATACTATCATAAAGACAATTACAAATAAACCAAGGAAACAAAAACTAAAACATATTTCAAACATAGTATCTATTTACTGCATCAGAATCAATAGGTTTGGTCCACTATTGACCGTCCATATCTGATAGGATCAGGGCTACTCCAGGTAGTACTGACAGTGCCCAAGCACACACGCAAGTGTACATGGTCTACCAAGTAATATAGGGGCCTTCAATAAAGCCGAGTTATCAATCCCACAGAGACTAGATTTGGTAATGATTTTATTTCAATTCATACTTTAGATTCAATTGATGCGAGAGTAATCAAATAAAGAGTTTGGAAATTGTAAATTTAAACTAAACAATGTGAAAAGTAAAGGTCTTGAGACAATCAATAAGAGAAAACCCAGGGTTGAAGCACTCTGAACAATCATATTATGCTTTTGTATTTCATTCGTTAACTTTCTTATCTTGGTTGTTGATTCATAGGGTTAATTGTGCGATTACGGTTTTCCAACCTCTAATCTATTACCTAAGTTAAAACTTACACCAACATCGTTGAGCGGGGATGTAATAATTCACTAAAGTTCTTAAAAAATATCATCCTACATATGAATCAAGTAAGGTATATAAGTACATACCTATACTAGATACTAATTCAAGTTTCTTATTATATAAAGAATCAAGAACCATACTCTACTTATTCACATGTTCTATCGCCCTATTCACTCTCTCGAGTTCACAAGATTGACAATGGATGTATTCTAAGGGTCGTGAATCCTTAAAATAGTTATAATAAGAATAAACAAACAACCAATATTGATAAGAAAAGAAAACAAACTTAATCCATAGCAATAATTATCATGTTCTTGGCTTCATCCCCGAAAAGAGGGCGTTTAGCCACACATAGTCATAATAATAATCAAAAGGTTGTAATTAACGACTAAAAACATGTATGAACTAAATAAAATTAATAAAAACCTAATAATTAAATTTTAGTAGACCCTTTATCTCCAAAATATGTCAAAAGATATGTAAAAACATGATACAACATGTATTTATAGCATAAGGGTAAGCCAAGTCTATGTAGAAGTTGATTTAGCTTGAAACGCCCAGGGGTAGAGTGGAGCATGCAATGCACACTCTATTCCATATAAATGGAGCATGATACATATTCTATATCCCATAGAAATGGATCATGAGACACATGCTCTATTCCATATCAATGGAGCATGCGATGCACGAATATCACACGGTGCTGCTGGAATTTGCCCTGCGAATTTTGGTTAAGTGTTGGTCCTTCCTCCTTTCATTCCTAATATTGTGGTGTCTTTCAAATGATTTTAAAGCCTCTATATCATCACTATATAATCATGTTAAGATCATAAAATATCCTATAAGAACACACCACACGAATTAGAAGTACAAACAACACCACATAACAATGAATAAAAAACAAGAGCTTAGACTAGGCAAATTTCCATGATCTTCCACTCAATATTTTGACTCTTTCCTTGACTCAATTGAAATTTGTACACTTGTAAAAAGTTGTTACACATATCATAAATCATTTAAAACTATAAGGAACACATATAACTCAATAGAATCCAACAAGATAGACTAGAAAAACAACTAGCTCAAGCTAGGAAGATTAGTTTTCTTTATTGAACTCAAATTGACTCTTTCAAGTAAAAACTTATTTGGACTTTGCTTGGAACCTTATAAACACATGATTTAACACTTTTATACAAATTTATCTAATTATCAACCAATATAGTATAGAATTATCCTTAAAACATGTGCTATTGTTTGGTTGGGAGTCTATGATGATGTAATTAAACCCAGCACAAATTCAATCATCACGCTTTTACAAACAAACCCACTTGTATCATGTAATTAAAATAGCACCAACAAGAATATCTCACACAAATTTTTTGGAATTAAGAGAAAATTTGGGAATTTCTCCACCCCACACTTAAAAATCTACTTTGTCCCCAAAGTGAATTTAAAGTAAGAGATATAAATACTTCTTGAGGCCTCTAGGCCTAGCTAGTAGCATTTTTTTTCTTATAGGATACCCATGGAACCCCACACTCAATCTTTGCCATGCTCCTAAGCTCAAGTTTATGGTACTCAGACTCCCTATTAACCTATGACTCAACAAAAAACAAAAAACTACGTGAAGTCAAAACAAAAAAACTGAAAAGTAAACATACCTAATTAACTTGGGTTGCCTCCCAAGCAACGTCTGATTTAGTGTCGCGTAACGAGCCATATAAACTCAACCATATTCCTTCACCCTTTTACTCCCTTTTGGGAGTTAATTTTTTATTAATTTCTTCCCTTTTGAGTTTGCACTCTCAAGGTCACTATCTTTCTTCACTTCAACCTTAATCATGTTGTAAAATAGTGGATTCAACTTGGGCAGCTCAATCAGGTAATTTGAAGAGGTATTTGGTAGATTAATCACCCTACACTCATCCCTTTCAATCATATTGATCATGCATAAATATTTTTATTGGGAATTTTCAATACGTTCTTTGTAAACATCAAATACCACCTCTTCATTATCTACCCTCATCTTGAGCGTGCCTTCTCTAATATCAATCAAGGACCCTTCGGTTGCTAAGAATGAACGCCCCAATATAATTGGTACCTGTTCATTTGCCTCAAAATCAAGAACAGTAAAGTCAGCAGGTATAATAAATTTACCAACCTTAATGAGGAATCCTCAATTATTCCTTTCGGATATGCCATAGTAACGTCTGCTAGCTGCAAAACCATGGTTGTTGATCTAGGATTTCCCAAGCCCAGTTTTTCAAATAGAGATAGGGATATTAAATTTATACTTGCCCTTAAATTACTCAAGCATGAACCACTTTACTCCTAATTTGGATAGGGAGAGTAAACTTCCCCGGATCTGTCAATTTCTTGGAGATTTTCTGTGTCATTATCACACTACAATCTTCAGTGAGTGTTATCACCCTTACATCCTGCAATTTCACCTTATTAGCCACCACATCCCTCAAGTATTTTACATACTTAGGCATACCCTGAAAAACTTCTAACAAAGGTAAGTTAATGTAAAGTTCTCTGAGCGTATCAAAGAACTTCTTAAACATGGAGTCGTCCTTCGCTTTAATTTGCCTCTGTGGAAAAGGTAGTGGCAATGTATTCTTCACTTTTGGTTCAACAAATTTTTCTTTCAAGTACTCAGGCTTCCTTGAATTTTTGGAAACTCTGTCATTTACCTGTTGGGTCACCATATTAGCGTCTACCTCCTTTGTTGCCTTGGAAGATTCTCCTTTAAGCTCCTTAGCATTTCTCAAGGTGATTTCCATAACCTGCTTTGGAGTTTCTGTGTCACCTGGAAAACCACCTTGTGGCCTTTTATTCAACACTTTCAGATTCTGCCCCCCATGCAACTCTAAAATTCTCATAGCCGATTGCAAATTTTTTAGGTATACAACAAACTATATCTGATTAGCTAGGATCTGCTTCAACATCTCTTCTATGTTGCTTGTTGACTGATTGGGTTGGGCCTGTTACTGTGGGGCATTCCATGGCTGATTTGTTGACTGAGTCTGCCACTTCAAATTGTAGGCATTACCATAATTTGGCCTTTGGGCATTGCCTACATACATAAAAAATTCTAGATTTGAAGCACACATGGCCGCTGCATGACCACTATTTTTGTATACCTCACACCATCATGTAGCTTGTTTGACGACATTGATTGTGGCTGCAGGTTGTGCTGCTCCTAACTTCATGCTACTGAATGATGTGTTGATTAAATTCTGTAGTGCAGAAACCTGTGCTGATAAGGATGTAAATAGGTCCACCTCCAATACACCCACAATTCTTTTCGTGGCACTTCTAGAATATGAATGCCAATTTGGATTTCCTTATGCTATGCGGTTCAACAATATGTATATCTTATCATAAGTTAGCTCCAATGCTTGAACACCTACGGCTGAATCTAGAAAAATCTTTGTATTGTGATCAAGAGCTTCTACAAAAGTGTGAGCAGGTACCTCATTCGACTGTTGGTGATATAGACAACCCCGAAGAAGAGCCTTGAAGGATTCACAAGCATGATAGAGATTTTCATCAGGCTTCTGCTTGAAGCTCACTATTTCACTGCAAAGTCTCGCAGTCTTGCCTAATAAAAAAAACCTGATAAGGAACTTTCTAGCTAAGTCATCCAATAATGTGATTGAATTAGCCGGCTCCGCATTCAACCATCTTTTAGCTTCCCCCAAAGTGAATAGGGAAATAGTGTCAGCCTCAGTCACCTCAGTAAAAGTGAATGTATCAGTAGGTTCAATGAAAGTCTGCAAGTAGACTTATGGATCCTCGAGTGAAAGCCCTGAAACTTTCCACTACTAATAAGAAGCTACACCATATTGTGTTGCACCTCAAAATTCCCCCTAGCTTTCGGTCTTTGAATTGGGGAAGTCAAGTTCGTTAGAAGTAGGACTGCCACTTCCCTACCCTTCCTCTGCTTGTTGTTCATCCATAAGAGCAGTATTCTCTTGGTCTTCTTAGATTTGTGAAATTCTGGGGAGAAGGATTGCTTTTCTCCTACATTGATGGTAAAGTTACTCGGGTTCTGGGCTTGGTTCTACCAACTCTCGATCCCTTGCCAGCTTATAAACTTAAGAACCTATTTTCTGCAAAAACAAAAACAAGACCAAGCATAAAAACACCAAATAAATCAAAAAGTAAAACTAAAATACACAATTTCCAAAATACAAGTCCCCGGCAATGGTGCCAGAAACTTGACAGCGCCCAAGCGCACATGCAAGTGTACATGGTGTACCAAGTAATATAGTGTCCTTCAAGAAAGCCAAGTTATCGATCCCACAGAGACTAGATTTGGCAACAATTTGATTTTAGTTCGCACTTTAGATTCAATTGACGCGAGAGTAATCAAATAAAGAGTTTGAAAATTGTAAATTAAAACTAAACAATGTGAAAAGTAAAGGTCTTGAGACAATCAATAAGAGAAAACCCAGGGTTGAAGCACTCTGAACAATCATATTATGATTTTTTATTTCATTCGTTAACTTGCTTATCTTGGTTGCTTATTCATAGGGTTAATTGCGCGATTATGGTTTTCCAACCTCTATTCTATTACCTAAGTTAAAACTTACACCTACATCATTAAGCGGGGATGTAATAATTCACTAAAGTTCTTAAGAAATATTATCCTACATATGAATCAAATAAGGTATCTAAGTACATCCCTATCCTAGATACTAATTCAAGTTTCTTATTTTATAAAGAATCAAGAAACATACTCTATTTATTCCCATGTTCAATCTCCCAATTCCCTCTCCCGAGTTCACATGGTTGACATGTGATGTATTTTAAGGGTCGCGAATCCTTAAAATAGTTATAATAAGAATAAACAAACAACCAATATTAATAACCAAAGAAAAAAAACTTAATCCATAGCAATTATAATTATGTTCTTGGCTTTAACCCCAAAAAGAGGGTGTTCAGCCACACATAGTCATAATTGTAATCACAAGGTTGTAATTAACGACTAAAAATATGTATGAACTAAATAAAATTAATAAAACCCAATAATGAAGTTGTAGTATCTTATTGATCTCCAAAATATGTCAAAAGATATGTAAAAATGTGATACAATATGTATTTATAGTATTAGGGTAAGCCAAGTCCGTGTAGAAGTTGATTTAGCTTGAAACGCCCAGGGGTGAAGTGGAGCATGCGATGCACGCTCTATTCCATAGAAATGGAGCATCCGACACATGCTATATTCCATATAAATGGAGCATGTGATGCACACTCTATTCCATAGAAATGGAGAATGCGACGCACGCATATCGCATGGTGCTACTGGAATTTTCCCTCCGAATTTTGGTTAAATGTTGGTCCTTCCTCCTTTCATCCCTAATCTTGTGGTGTCTTTCCAATGATTTTACAGCCTATATATAATCAATATATCATCATGTTATTCTTAGAAAATATCCTACAAGAACACACCACACGAATTAGAAGTACAAACAACACTATATCCATAACAATGAATAAAAAACAAGAGCTTAGACTAGGCAAATTTCCATGATCTTCCACTCAATATTTTGACTCTTTCCTTGACTTAATTGAACATTGTACACTTATAACAAGCTGTTACACATTTCATAAATCATTTAAAACCATAAGGAACACATAGAACTCAATAGAATCCAACAAGATAGACTAGAAAAGCAACTAGCTCAAGCTAGAAAGACTAGTTTTCTATATTGAACTGAAATTGACTCTTTCAAGTACAAACTTGTTTGGACTTCACTTGGAACCTTATAAACATATTATTTAACACTTTTATACATATTTATCTCATTATCAACCAATATAGTATATAATTATCCTCCAAACAAGGATGAAAAGGCTAGAATGGTGACACTAGAGTGCATAAATACACCCAACATCAAGTACCTTGCGAACTATGTATGGTCCTTTCCAATTCGGAGAAAACTTGGCTTTGTACTCTTCTTGGTGAGGAAATATGAATTTGAGGAGCAATTACCCAGCTTCAAATGTTTGAGTTCTTAATTTTTTGTTGAAGGCACAAATCATCCTGTGTTGATACAATTGATCATGACAGACAACAACCATTATCTTCTCATCAATCAATATGCATTGCTCATAGAGAGCACGGATCCATTCTTTGTTACTTAATCCAACTTCTTGAATAATCCTTAAGAAATGTATTTCAACCTTAGCAGGTATTAAAGTTTTATTCCCATAAACAAGTAGATAAGGGGTTGCCCCAGTTAAGTTCAAAATATTGTGCAATATTCTAGCAGAGCATAAGGCAACATCTTATGGCATGATATATCATTTTCCTCAAGATCTTCTTGATGTTCTTATTGGCGTCTTCCACGTCTCCCCATTCATCTATGGATGATGTACAGTCGAGTTACAATAAATAATTTTATAGTGATCATAAATCTCACTCATCATGTGACTGTTCAAGTTAGCTTCCATTATCAGTAATAATTGATTTTTGCACTCCAAATTGGCAGATCAAGTTATTCCTGACAAAATCTGTGATTACCTTCTTTGTGACGGCTCTATATGAAGTGTAACACCCCATATTTACCTAGCATAACTTAAGTCCCAATACATGAGTATTTATAGATGAAAATTTTGAAACACTCATTAATTTTCAGTTTAGATCCTTCCATAATATAGGAAATCAAATTAGCTTTCCAACGATATAAAATTCTCCTAAATCTGATAATCGAGTAAGAAGTTATGGCAATTTTAAGTTTCAGTCGTAAAACATCGTCATCTTAACCCTCAGCACGTCGCGTAGACAGCCCAAATGAAAATTGTCAATTTCTAGTATGACTCCATGATCATGGCGCATCGTGGAGTAGGCCAATTTCAAATTTGTCAATTTCCAGTGGGCATCCGCAATCATGGCGTGTCGTAGAGGTGGCCAAAATGGCATCCCAAGGCTTACAACGATAGTGGCGCATCACGCCATCTATACAGGTCCCAGTTTTCCCTTTTCCAGTGGCTTGGCACGATGGTGACGTGTTACGCTAAGGCCAAAAATTGGGATAGTAAGTTTTTGGCTTCCGTTTTTAAATTCATTTAAGGGTATTTGGGTTTTTACCATGGACCTAATTAACCTAAAACACGAAATTTAACCCCTAAACACCCTAAGTAGTCATCATTATTCAATTCTTCTTCAAAATTAAAGATCCCCATTTTAAGAATAAGAAACCCTATCTCTCAAATTCAAGGCATCTTAAGAACTCACTATCAATTCTTTCAGATTCATAAACCCAGGTATGTTAGATGTTCATCCATGGATCCCTTTCATCTATGGAGTCCATGCAACCCTTTTAAATTATGAAATTGTGATCTTTTCAAGTTATCATGTTTTAAATTATAATTTTATCCATGAATCTCTATGTACTATTGATTTTGTACTATATTACCATGAAATTATTGTTATCATTCAATCTTCCATGTTTTAATATTATTATTTACAGAATTAAACCATGATTTAATGCTTTTATGATGAATTCATGCAATTCCTACAAATTTCATGACATTCCTATGATTGTTTTTAACCCTGAACTACAAGTATTTGATAAAATGCCTACAAGAGTGATTTAATTAATAAGAGCCTTCATGTTTTGATCTCTAAGTGTTAGTGTCATTATACTTTAATTGTTTTGAGTCCAGGAGGTATTGAATACCTAAAACCCATAGCTATTTATTCAAGTCCAGTCTCAGTACATTATAGAATAGTCTTTAGAATATACTATAATCACTTCAGAATAGTCAAATACCAGTCAGTTAAACTCAGAACAATCTAGTATCTTAGTGTCTTTTAGTTAGGAGTAGGATTTAGCACCGAGCGAGTGTAGGGATGGTGGCTTTACTGTCAAATAGGGAGATTCATTAGTAGCAATCCCTATACTCTAGAACTACATATTTAATATATGATATGAGTAGTCACCCATTAGATTAGGCTTGACTATCTCGCAGGGGTCACCCGTCAGTTTAGGCTTGACACCCTTAGACCTTTGGACATTATATTAGTTTAGTGGATCCATACAACCATTGTTATTTCCTGTGGCATGGTATTAACACCCTTCCAGCTAGGGTTACAGGTTGGACCCCAATTAGCTCAAATTAGGGAATATCAGTTAAATGATACCTCCCACAGTCTTAGATATAGTCTCAGTTATAGTCTCAGTTCAATTATTCAGTCTTAGTGTTGTTTAACTAAAGCATACATATTTAAGTCATTTCAGTATTTTAGTGTATAGATTTTACCCAATTCATGTTAGATGCTTGGTCAGGCATCCTCAGTATTTACAGATTTTCATGTATTTTCAGCACCTATGAATTTTATGTTCTCTACTCATTACTCTATGTTTTACATGTATAATCAGTTAGATATTATTATTATTCCTATTCATGAAACCATACATATCATCCTACCTCATTTAGCATACCAGTACATTCAAAGTACTGATCGCATACCTTTTCTTTTGCGCTATGATGTATTATATCATAGGTTCTGACGCTCAGTTCCCATCTCATGATTAGACTTATCAGATTCTCAGCAGTAGTAGTGGTGAGTCCTCATACTTCGAGTATAGGTTTAATTTATCTCATGTCTTAGTTAGTAGATAGTTGGAGTTAGTTGGGGCCTATCCCATCAACTTATATTCAGTCAGTTAGTTTTATAGGCTTTTTAGACATTAGAGTCAGGTATTCAGTATTAAGATATTACATTTAGATATTCAGTTTATCACTATTTATTCATATTCAGTCAGTTATTGCTATAGACTCATATTTCAGTTTTAAATTCAGTAATTAAAACCTTATGGCATATCAATATTCTTCCACATTTATGATCATATTATTCGGTGCTCACAGCAGGTACCAGCTCATGGGTTAGCTTGTGGTCTCTCAGGACCGTAAGCACTATGTAACAACAGGGGGTAGTATCGGGTCATTACAAACTTGGTATCAAAGCCTAAGGTCTTAAAGTGTCCTAAGAATTCTGAAAGTCGCATCGAGTAGAGTCTTGTGCATGGGTGTGTAGCGCGCCACACTTATGGATGAGAGACTACAAGGCATTTAGCAAAAGTTTCCCTACTTTAAGTATTCATGTTGTGCGAGTGAGCATGAGCTCAAGTTAAACTCCTTGTCTAATCTATTTCTTCCTTCCATTTACAGAACATACCTCCCAAGAAGAACGAAAGAAGACCAGGAACTCATCCAGCCCCTCAGCCCATCCAGGCAGATTCTCTGGACGAACATGTCTCTTACACAGAATTCATGGTTGCATTCATTACTCTAGGAAACTTCGTAGCAACATAGAATTAACGTCCAACTACTATTTTGGCCAACCCAGTGGCCAATCCTGTTGCAACTAGAATTCGGGATTTCACCCGGATGAATTCTCCTTGTTTCACGGGATCCAAGTCTGAAGAGGATCCACACGAATTCTTAGATATGGTTCAGAAGGTAACAGATGCTATGGGGGTGACGCCAAGTCAGAGTGCCGTGTTAGCTAGATATTAATTACAAGATGTATCCCATACATGATTTAAGTAGTGGAAAGTTGATAGAGGTGTTGATGCAGGGCCTATAAAATGAGAGGATTTTGCCACGACTTTCTTGGACAAATTTTTTCCATTAGAGTTGAGGGATGCCAAGGTGTTAGAATTTATTAATTTGACACAAGGCAGCATGAGTGTGAGGGAGTATTCTCTCAAGTTTACTCAGTTAGCTAGGTATGCTCCTCATGTGGTAGCTGATAATAGATCCAAGATGAGTAAATTTGTGTCTAGCATGTCTGATAGTATGGTCAAGGAGTGTAGGATCGCAATACTGATTAGTGAGATGGACTTGTCTTAGCTAATGGTCCATTCTCAATAGATAGAGTAGCAGAAAATTAAGGAAAGAGAGAGAGCAAACAAGAGGGCTAGGATGGGTAGCTTTAATTTCAATCAACCAACATCAGAAGGTGGTAACCGTCCTTAGTTTCATTAAAGGTCTTCATTCCCAGAACCTTCTTCAGCTAGTGCCCCAGTACCCAAATTCAGAAATGATAATAGGGATAGGGCACCAGGCTCTAAGTATCAGTGTTAGCAGTTCTTATACCAATACTTTATGTCAGAAGTTTGGCAGAAACCATTAAGGTGAGTGTAGAGCGGGTAATGATGTACGCTTTGGGTGTGGCAAGCTAGGACATCAGATTCAGAAGTGTCAGTTAGTTGATCAGAAAGGTAGGGATGCGCTCTAATAGAGCCAGTCCCATCAGTTGTCAGTTCCATTCGGCCGCCCATCTAAGAAGGGTGCCACTTCCAGTGCTACCAGTGGTCAGCGTCCAAACAGATTATATGCTCTTCAGTCTTACCAAGATCAGGAAAATTCTCCTGACGTAGTTACTAATATGTTGTAGGTCGTTCACTTACATGTTTTTTCTTTACTAGACCCTTGAGCTTCTCTTTCTTTTATAACTCCATATATAAATGTCAATTTCGGAGTCAGTCCCGAAAATCTAGCAGACCTTTTCAGTGTCTACCCAGTGGGCATTTCCGTTGTATCTAGACAGGTATACATGAACTGTTTGGTCACAATATCTTAAAAAGTTACTTTAGTTAATCTTGTGGAGTTAGAGATAAAGGATTTTGATGTCATTCTACACATGGATTAGATCCACTCATGCTATGCCACAGTTGATTGTAGAAACAAAATAGTTCATTTTCAGTTTCCAATTGAACTAGTTCTTGAATGGAGGGGTAGTATACAATTCTTAGGGGCCAGTTGATTTCGTACTGTGGAGCCAGGAAAATGATATCCAAGGGGTGTGTTTATCAACTCGTGTAAGTCAAAGACTCTAACTCAAAAACTCCTACTCTTGAGTCAGTCTGAGTAGTAAATGAATTCTCAGATGTATTTCCTGAAGATTTTCTCGGAGTGCCTCTCGAAAGGGAAATCGACTTCGGAATAGACCTTTTCCCAGATACTCAGCCTATATCTATTTCTCCATACAAAATGGCTTCGGTTGAACTCAAAGAGTTGAAACAACAGTTAAAGGATCTACTAGATAAGGGATTCATCAGACCCAGTATCTCCCTGTAGGGCGCACCTATTCTATTTTTGCGTAAGAAAGACGGTTCTCTCAGGATGTGCATAGACTACCATCAGTTGAACAAGGTCACAATCAAGAATAAATATCCACTTCCTAGAATCGATGACTTGTTCGACCAACTTTAGGGTGCCAGTTATTTCTCCAAGATAGATCTCCGATTAGGCTATCATCAGCTTAGAGCCAGAGAATGTGATATTCTGAAAATAGCTTTCCAAACTCGGTATGGTCACTTTGAATTTCTAGTCATATCCTTTGGTCTTACAAATGCCCCAGCAGCCTTTATGGACTTGATGAATCGAGTGTTTAAGTGGTACTTTGACATGTTCATCATAGTCTTCATTGATAACATTCTTGTCCATTATTGTAGCAAAAACAATCATGTAGACCATCTTAACATAGTGTTTCAGAATCTTAGAGCTTATCAGTTGTTTCCTAAATTCAATAAGTGTGAATTCTGGCTAAGATCAACAATATTCCTTGGTCATATTATTTTCGGTGATGGCATTAGAGTTGATCTGCAAAAGACTAAAGTGGTGAGAAACTAGCCTAGACCCATCTCTCTATCAGATATTAGGAGTTTCTTGGGTTTAGCTGGATATTACCATCGATTTGTTGAAGGGTTTTATTCTATTGCATACCCCATGTCCAGAGTGACTCAGATGAAAGTTAAGTTTCAATGGTCAGATTCATACAAAAATAGTTTTTAGGAGTTGAAGACTCGGCTTACCTCAGCCCCAGTCTTGACTCTATCAGATGGTTCAGATGGTTTTGTGGTGTACTATGATGCATCCAGAGTAGGTTTAGGTTGTGTCCTCATACAGAGAGGTAAGGTCATAGCCTACGCCTCCAGACAACTTAAACCCCATGAGAAGAATTATCTAACTCATGATCTTGATCTAGAAGTTATAGTGTTTGTCTTAAAGATTTGGAGGCATTACTTGATGGGGTACATGTATATGTGTTCACAGATCACAAAAGCCTTTAGTTTGTGTTCTCTCAGAAAGATTTGAATTTGTATCAGATAAGATAGTTAGAGTTATTGAAGGATTATTACATGAGCGTTCTGTATCATTCGAGCAAGGCCAATGTAGTGGCTGATGCTCTCAATAGAATGTCTATGGGTAGTGTAGCTCATGTTTAGTATGGTAAGAAGAAGTTAGATCAGGAAGTTCATCATCTTTCCCGACTAGGTAGCCGTTTACTCGATTCAGCAAAAAGTAGTGTGTGGGTACAGAGTAGCTCATAATCATCTCTAGTTTCTGAGGTGAAGGAAGAGCAGGATAGAGATCCCAGTCTAGTTAAGTTGAAATTATCAATCAGTTATCAGAAGGTGGAGGTTTTCTCCCAAAGGGGAGATGGTGTTTCGCGTTATCAGGGTAGATTATGTGTGCCTGGTGCAGATGATTTGAGGCAACGAATTCTTGCAGAAGTGCATGGTGTGCGTTACTCTATTCATCCAGGGGCCACTAAGATGTACCGCGATTTACAAGAGATCTATTAGTGGAGTGGGATGAAGAGAGATATTGCAGAGTTTGTAGCTAAGTTCTCTATATGTCAGCAAGTTAAGGTTGAGCACCAGAAACCTAGTGGGTCCATGCAGGAGTTTAGTACTCTCATATGGAAATGGCAGGAAGTGAACATTGATTTTGTGACAGGTTTGCCTCATACCCGTTATCAGCATGACTCTATTTGGGTTATCGTAGATAGGATGACCAAATTATCTCATTTCTTGCCAGTCCATACCTCTTATTCAGCTGAGGACTATGCCAATCTCTATCTCAGAGAGTTGGTTAGGTTGAACGGTGTTCCCTTATCTATCATCTCCGATAAAGGTACTCAGTTTACCTCTTACTTCTGGAAAGCATTCCCAAAGGGTCTTGGTACCTAAGTCCACCTCAGTACAACCTTCTACCCTCAAATAGATGGTCAAGCAGAAAGGACCATTCAGACTCTTGAGGATATGATTAGAGCATGCATTGTCGATTTCAAGGGTAGTTAGGATAACCATTTTCCTTTGATTGAATTTGCATATAATACCAACTATTATTCTAGTATCCGTATGGCTAGTATCTCTATGGTAGGAGATGTGGATCTCTAATTGGTTGGATTGAAGTAGGTGAGGCTATAGTAGTAGGGCCTGACTTGGTGTTTGATGCGTTAGAGAAGGTTTAGTTGATCAGAGAAAGGCTTAGGGCTTCCTAGAGCCGAAAAAAATCATATGCAGACGTAAGGAGAAATGATCTCGAGTTTGTGGTTGGTGACTTTGTGTACTTGAAAATCTCTCCCATGAAGGTAGTGAAAAGATTCGACAAGAAAGGAAAACTCAGTCCCCGATATATTGGTCCCTTCAGAATTCTCAATCGATTCGGAAAGGTAGCTTACGAGCTAGAGTTGCCTTCAGATTTAGCCTCAGTGCACCCAGTGTTCTATGTCTCACTGTTGAAAAAGTGTATTGGTGATCCAGCTGTAGTTGTTCCCTTAGAAAGTGTAGATATTCAGAACAGTCTTTCCTTTGAGGAAGTCCCAGTCGAAATACTTGATCATCAAGTTCGCAGACTAAGGAACAAAGAAGTTCCACTAGTCAAAGTTCTTTGTTGGAATCAGTCCGTTGAGGGAACCACTTGGGAAGAAGAGGCAGATATGCATACCTAGCACCCTTATCTCTTCTCTGCGACTCCTGATTCAGTATAAGGTACCAAATCTTCTTAAGATTTTTCTCTATCATGCTCAGTTTCAGTTGCACATCAAGTTCATGTTAGCCGTGCATTCACGAATTAGTCCAGTCATGCATTCCATGCATCAGACATACATATTCAGTGTGTAAGCTCAGTCCATCAGTTCCCTCAGCTTAGCCAGTTTCATTCGGGGATGAATGATCTCAAGGGGGAGATATTGTATCACCCCATATTTTCCTAGCATAATATAAGTCCCAATACATAAGTATTCATATATGAAAATTTTGAAACACTCATTAATTTTCAGTTTAGATCCTTCCATTGTGTAGGAAATCAAATTATCTTTCGAACAGTATAAAATTTTCCTATATCTGATAATCGAGTAAGAAGTTATGGCGATTCTAAGTTTCAGTCGTAAAACATCATCATCTTAAACCTCAGCGCATTGCGTAGATAGGCTTAATGACAATTGTCGATTTCTAGTGTGACTCCGCGATCATGGCGCATTATGGAGTAGGCAAATTTCTCGTTTGTCAATTTCAAGTGGGCCTCCGCGATCATGGCGCATCGCGGAGGTGGCCAAAATGGCATCTCAAGGCTAATCGCGATAGTGGCGCATCGTGCTATCTATCCAGGTCCCAGTTGTCTCTTTTCCAGTGGCTTGGCGCAATGGTGGTGTGTCGCGCCAAGGCCAAAAATCGGGATGGTACATTTTTAACTTCTATTTTTAAATTCATTTAAGGGTATTTGGGTCTTTTTCTGTGGACCTAATTAACCTAAAACATGAAATTTAACCCCTAAACACCATAAGTAGTCATCATTATGCAATTCTTCTTCAAAATTTACGATCCTCTTTTCAAGAACAAGAAATCCTAGCTCTCAAATTCAAGGCAATTTCTCAAGAACTCTCCATCAGTCCTTTCAAATTCATTAATCCAGGTATGATAGATGTTCATCCATGGATCCCTTTCATCCATGGAGTCCAAGCAACCCTTTTAAATTATGAAATTGTGATCTTTTTAAGTTATCATGTTTTAAATTATGATTTCATCCATGAATCTCCATGTACTGTTGATTTTATACCATGTTACCATGAAATTATTGTTATCATTCAATCTTCCATGTTTTAATATTATTATTTATTGAATTAAACCATTATTTAATGCTTTTATGATGAATTCATTCTATTTCTACAAATTCCATGACATTCCTATGATATTTTTGAACCATGAACTACAAGTGTTTGATAAAATGCCTACAAGAGTGATTTAATTTTAAGAGCCTTCATGCTCTGATTTCCAAGTGTTAGTGTCATTTTACTATAGTTGTTTTGAGTCCCGATGGTATTGAATACCCGAAATCCGTAGCTGTTTATTTAAGTCTAGTCTCAGTACATTACAGAAAAGTCTTCAAAATATACTATGAGCACTTCAGAATAGTCAAATACCAGTTAGTTAAATTCAGAACAGTCTAGTATCTCAGTGTCTTTCAGTTGGGAGTAGGATTTAGCACCGAGTGAGTGTAGGGATGGAGGCTTCCCCATCAGATAGGCAGAGTTATTAGGAGAAGTCCCTATACTCCAAAACTACGTATCCAACGCAGGATATGAGTAGTCACCCGTCAGATTAGGTTTGACTATCTCGCAGGGGTCACTCGTTAGTTCAGGCTTAACACCCTTAGTCCTTTGGACATTATATCATTTTAGTGGATCCACATAGCCATTGTTACTACCCGTGGCACGGTATTAACACCCTTTCATCTTGGGTTACAGGTTGGACCCCGATTAGCTCAAATTGGAGAATGTCGGTTAGATGATACCTCCCACAGTCTCAAATATAGTCTCTGTTATAGTCTCAGTTCAGTTATTCAGTCTTAGTGTTGTTTGACAAAAGCATTCAGATTTTAGTAATTTTAGTATTTCAGTTTATAGATTTTTCTCAGTTCATGTTATATGCTTGGTCAGGCATCCTTAGTATTTATAGATTTTCATGCATTTTTGGTACCTACAGATTTTATGTTCTCTACTCAGTACTCTATGTTTTACATGTATAATCAGTTAGATATTATTATTATTCCTATTCATGAAACCATGCATATCAACCTACCTTATTTAGCATACCAGTACATTCAAAGTACTGATCACATACCTTTTCTTTTGCTCTATGATGTATTATATCATAACTTCTAATGCTCAGTTCTCGGCTCGTGATTAGACTTATCAGATCCTCAGCAGTAGCAGTGGTGAGTCCTCATACTTTAAGGATAGGTTTACTTTATCTCATGTCTCAGTTAGTAGATAGTTGAGTTAGTTTGGACCTATCCCATCAACTCATATTTAGTAAGTCAGTTTTATAGGCTTTTCAGACATTAGAGTCAGTTATTTAGTATTCAGATATTACAGTTAGATATCCAGTTTATCACTATTTATTCATATTCAGTCAGTTATTGCTATAGACTCATATTTCAGTTTTAAATTCAGTTATTAAAACCTTATGGCATATCAGTATTCTTCCACATTTATGATCATATTATTCAGTGCTCACAGAAGGTACCAGATCATGGGTTATCTTGTGGTCTCTCGGGACCGTAAGCACTATGTAACGACTAGGGGTAGTCTCGGGTCATTACGTGAAGCAACTTTGATACACTTTGTAAAGTAATCAATAGAAACCAAAATAAATATATGCCCATTTGACACTGGTGTCTCTATTGGTCTGATAGCATACATACCCCAAGCTACGAAAGGCCATGGTGAACTCATCACATAAAGCTCGTGTGAAGGCATTTGAATTAAATCTCCATGTATCTAGCATTTTGGACACTTTTGGACGTACTTGCTAGAAGCATTTTCCAAAGTCATCCAGAAGTAACCAGTTCTCTGAATTTTTTTTGCAAGGAAAAATCTATTCATATGGGGTCCACAAACTCCTGTATGTACTTCTTTTTTTAATTTCGTAGATTTCGTGGCATCGATACATCTTAAGAATCCTAAGTCTGGAGTCCTTTAAAAAGAATTTCCCCACTTGAAAAATAATTCTTTTCCAAACGTTGGATTGTTTTCTTTTTTAAATGTCGTTGGCCTATTCAGGATACATTCTAGATTCTAAATAACTTTTAATATCATAGTACCATGGTTTCCCATCAGGTTTCTCTTCGACGTGCATACAATATGCAGTTTGTTCCTTCAAACTTATTTCAATAGGATCAATATATCTCTGATCTGGGTGATGAATCATGGAGGATATAATAGCCAAAGCATCAGCAAACTTATTTTGTATCCTCGAATATGCCTGAAATCAACTTCCTTAAATTTTCCACTCAAATCCTTCACCAGTTCTACATAAGGAGTAATCTTGGAGTTCTTTATAGCCCATTCCTCTCGTACCTGGTGAATCAACAAATTCGAGTCTCAATTGACAAACAATTCACTAACACCCATATCAAGTGCTAACTTGAGACCTAGGATGCAAGCCTCATATTCAACCATGTTATTGGTACACGAGAAGCGTAATTTAGTGGTTGCTAGATATTGTTGGCCTATTTCTGACACCAAAATTGCTCTGATTCCTGAGCCTTTGAAATTGGCCGCTCCATTAAAGAACAATCTCCATCCAAGGTAGATCTCTGCAATGTCCTCTCCCACGAATAAAATCTCCTCATCTGGGAAGTAAGTTCAAATTAGCTCGTACTCATTATAAACCGGATTCTCAGCTAAGTGATCCACTAAGGATTGCCCCTTGATTTCCTTTTGAGTCATATACTCAATATCAAACTCACTCAGCAAAATTTTCCATTTGGCTAACTTTCTTGTAGGCATCGCTTTCTGAAATATATACTTCAACGAATCCATTCTGGAAATGAGATATGTTGTGTATGAGGATAAATAATGCCTCAACTTCTATTTGGTCTAGGTCAAAGCACAACTTGTCCTTTATACAAGAGTGTAGTGAGCCTCAAATGGCGTGACATTTTACTAAAGTTGTAGATTTCTTTCTCTTTCTTTCCAATATCATCGTATTGCTCGAGGACACACCCGAAAGTATTTTATGATATTGACAGGTAAAGTAACAACATAATGCCTTCCCTTGGCTGAACCAAAACAGACGGAGCGAATAGATATTCCTTACTTCGGTCAAAAGCTTTCTAACATTCTTTTTTCCACCCATTTAATTTATCTTTCTCCAACATCTCGAGAATTGGCTCACATATAAATATTGACTGGGTAATGAACCTGCTAAGGTAATTCAAACTACCCAAGAAACTCATCAACTCTTTCTTGGTCCTTGGTGGCAGTAAATCCTGAATTGTCTTGATCTTAGATGGGTCTAGCTCGATTCCCCTTCTGCTGACTAAGAACCTCAATAATTTCTCGGTTGGTACACTAAAATCACACTTATCAAGATTAAACTTCAAGTTTTACTTCTTTAGTCTGCTGAAGAACTTATCCAGATGGGTCAAATGATATGAAATCTTATGGGATTTGATAATTACATCATCCACGTACACCTCAATCTCTTTATGAAACATATCATGAAAAGTCGCTATTATAGCCCTCATGTATATTAAACCCACGTTCTTGAGACCAAACGACATCACCCTGTAGTGATAAACACCCCATGGTATAGTGAAGGCCATTTTTATGCATTTTTCTCATCCATTAATATCTGACGATACGCGGAAAAATAATCCATGAAAGACTGCATTTCATGCTTCACATAATTATCGATAAGGATGTGGATGTTGGGTAGTGGAAAATTATCTTTAGGACTGGCTCTATTCAAATCTCTATAGTCAACACAAATTCGGATCTTGTCGTCCTTTATTGCACTGGGACAATATTGGCTAGCCATGTTGGATATTTTGTGACCTCCACAACCTTAGATTGAATTTGACCTTTATTATTTCCTTACTTTGGTTTTGGCTGACATTGACCTTGAGGGACCTGGTCCCTCATTGTGTGGTACAACCCCCAAGGGTTCCAACATTGGCTAATTGAGCAAAGAAGAAAATCATATGAGAAAAATATACTATAAGCATGTCATCTGCAAGTACACAAGTACCAAATGGTAGCACACACCATCTCCATTAACAATCCTAGTATATATAACTTCATAGAACACCAACAACGTAGATATAAAAGAGAAATACATGAAACCAAATACAAGTCAAGAAAGCTAAAGAAAATAGGCAATATGTGAATATAAATAGAATGCAATGCAACGTAATATGGATGGGATGGATGGTGAATGCCATTACATGACTTTCTATATACATCCACCAAGTTCACAGCTACCATATAATATCCATAGAGGGTTCGCAATTAATATACTATATCTCATATCTCATGCTCAATCTTAATCTTATCTCTCCTCTACAACTCATGTTCACTAAGAGGGTTTTTAATAAAATTGTCTCATTTTCTTTCAAAAATCATGTTTCCCAGTGGTACCAGTATCCCATGAATGTATTTGTATGGAATGAGGATGTATTGCTCACAGTCAACTCAAATAATGATATCCAATCTACCCAAACATAGAATATATATACAAGTGAGCCTAGAAATCAACTCAATATGTCCATAATTCATAATTATCAACTCTAATTAGTCACCATCAGAATAATATGCATGCAAGACATTACTAATATCATATCAACCCCTAAGTCAAGTATTTTATTGTAATAAAAACAACCAATGCTAAAATAAGGCCTATAATAGCAAAATAACCCCTTACACGGGCATCACATCTAGAATGAAGATATTTAGATGCACACATTAGGTCGATGATGTTAAATAAGGACCTCACACAGGCACACACAATATCAGATATCATAATAAAGCCACAATAGAATATAGTCCCCCACACAGGAACACACCAGTAACAAAAGTCTAAAAATATAAACCCCATTGTTATTTTCACGAACATATAGCATGCTTTAATTATTCATTAACTACCTAGATCAATTTGAAAGAAGTTACACCATAATCTACCTGGAAATAATGAAATTATTCTCAAAAGTTCCATAACACGAATCATTTCCCTTGCAAACAACCTCAAAATAAACCACAACCTCAATTTTTGTTTTAAAAACACATTGTCCAAGGTTATAAGAAGTCTACAGGATAAAACCCAAATGAAATGTTAAAAATACAGTCCTAAAACAAAGAAAACTAGTTTTTAAACTTTATCGATTAAAATCCTAATTTCTACTTTGAAATTATGATTTAAAGGTATTTTTAAGGATATGATCAATGGGGAATAATGTGATTATGGGTTTGGAAGGTACCACCAAAAATCAACATTGAAACCCTAAAAAATTACCTTTACCAAAGCTTAGAGGTCCAAAAATGGAGTAAAGTTACAAAAAATGGAGTATTTATACTATTCAGTGAACAATAGTAACCCACGAACATCGTCAAATATTAGCATTAGCTTGCATAAACTTGAGAAGGCCATTAAATAATCCTTCGTATTCATGGACAAGGCTTCATATACGTGAAGGCTTATGAATCAGGCCTTTATATTTTTGACAGCCTCATTGTATTTTCAAAGAAGGACCCCACTGCCTTTTGTGATCGTGGACACCACCTTGTGATCATGATGAGGGTAATCTCCTTCTAATCTCTTATAAATAGGGCCCCACATTCATGAAAAAGGATCCATGCCTGAGATATTTGTTGTGCAATAATTTTGCATGGTTTTGTATGTTTTGAATGGACACTTGGGATTTATTTGGGACTTCACAAAAGTAATCAATATATTATACTAGGCTAATTTTGATGTTTCAAACTCTATGGAGATGTTAGATATTTAAAAAAAGTCTTTATCAATAAATTAACCCCGAGACCCTATTTTTCTATTTTTCAAATAAAGAGTCAAATTGATATATACAAACCTAAAAATCAAACAAAGCCCTGCTATATGCTACATGTAGTTTTGATGATGAGCAAATAACTTCAAGGGACCAAGTCCTTGGATATTCAAGGTCCAGTACAGGTGGCATGCCTTTGTCTGCATAGTTTTGTTTTCTGGTGTAGCAAACTTACAGGGGCTATTTTGTACTAACTAGGATAGATGGTCAAATGATCTTTTAACTCTTATCATCACTTAACTATAAAATAAAAGATATGCCTCTTATTCAAATAGTTTTGGCACAAATCTAAAGAGTGAAGTGATCCAGCAAAAACTCCATTTAAAGATTGTTCAAGCATTGCTCATATTCTTAACTTTATAGTATGATTAAAGAGTGAGAGAGTGTTCTTCGGTGCTGATTTGTAAAAGAACTACTCATGCTATAAAAGTAGTAATTTCGTTTGTTGAGATAACTTCTTAGGTAGAGTTGTCTAAGAGTAAGACTGATTAGAGTTAATCAATTTAGAGGGTCTTCGGTAGAGTTGCCAAGATGAGTTTGTAGTAGAGTTATTAAAATAAAAATGAGCCTAGAGGTAGGCTGAAATCTAGACTGTAATCAGGAGGTTGATTATAGTAGATTTCTTTGGTGCTTGTGAGAGAAATCCATGGTTTTTCCCTTCCTGGGTTTCCATGTAACAATCTTGTGTTTTAATCTTCCTGCACTATTTCTTACTTCCTGGATAATTTTGTGTACTTTGCCTATGATTAATTTTGAGGGACCTGGTCCCTCACTGTGTTGTTCAACCTCCAACAGTTCAATAATTGGTATTAGAGCTAGGTCACTCTAAAAGGTTCTCACCTCGAGTGTTTTGGATAGCATGTCTACTTCACCTAATCTAGAAGAAGGACAATCTACCCCAAACCACCCAAATTTAATGTGTAGTATTATGGGTGGTGGAAAAAAAGGATGTTTAACTTTATTGTGGCTGAGGATTTTGAGCCGATGGACATAATTCTTGATGATCCTTATGTTCCTGTTAAAAAAGTCAAAGAAGTAGAGGTTACAAGAATGATTGTTAAAAGCAGGAGAGAGTACAATGATAAAGACAGGAAAAAAATAGAAAAGAATTACAAGGCCAAGAAACTATTAGTATGTGGCATAGTTCTTGATGAATACAATAGGATCTTAGCTTGTGAAAATGCAAAAGATATCTAGGATTTCTTGAGGACTGCTCATGTAGGCACCACTGATGTTAATGACTCCAAATTGGACATGCTGACTACTCAGTATGAATCCTTCACCATGAAAGAAGGAGAAACAATCCAAAAAATGTATACAAGGTTCACTTCTATCACGAATGAGCTTCACTAATTAGGTGAAGTGATTTCTTTGTACAAATAAGTGAGAAAAATTCTTGGTGTTCTTCCTAAATCTTGGGAAACAAAAAGTGAATGCCACAACTGAATCTAGAAACCTGAAGACCCTTACCATAGATGAACTAATTGGAAATTTAAATACCTATGAGCTCAAGACGCAACAAAGAATGGAGAAGAATGATGCATAAAGGGAAAAATCCCTGGTACTAAAATCTTCCAAACATGATCCAGATGTAAATGAAACTAAGATTGCCTATTTGGCAAAAAGAATTGTTGGATCCATAAAAAGAGTGGTTAGTTCCAAAGGAGAGGAAGCAACAACAAAAGAGAATGCAATGTTGAGGTTTGTCATAAATGTGGAAGTCCTGAGCATTTCATTAAGGACTATCCCATATACCAAATGTATTTTTAGGATTACCTCAAGACTGTTGGTGATAAAGGAAAGAACAAAGACCAGGTCCTTGATTATTCAAGAAGGAAAAAAGTGACTGAGTATGCTGTGTAGCAAGCTCTGGAAGCATGGGGGAATCTTTCAGTGACTCAGGTGAAAATAAAAAGACTAGAGATATTTCTATGCTTGTAGTGGAAGATAGTCCTATTATCTATGATTCCTTATTTAGCGACATGGAAAACTCAGAAGATGTAATAGAAAAAGAGGTAACTCTTTTTGATATTAAGGATAATCTAGATAACTATTCTGCTAAAATGATAAAGAGACTTATTAGTGTGTTAATAGAATCTGTATATGAACTAACTAATGAGAAGTATGAATTAGAAGTGAAAGTAGAGAATCAAGAACATGAGTTTATTGCTTTAACTTTCTAAATTTCTGAAACTAAAGAGTTGTTCACAAAGATAAATTCTAAAAATCTGAGTTTGATGAGCAGTCTGAACAAGGTAAAGGAGGTAGACAAAAAAGGGATGAAAGAATCTTTATTACTTTAAATTGATCTTGAAGAAAGGTTGAGGTATTATCAAAAACTCCTTATGTATGTACTTCACATGAATGAAGAGTTAGAGAGGGACCTGGTTTGCTTAAAAGAAGAGTTGAACAAGTATCTCAAATGGACGACTTCCTTATGATCCTTTCTGACTTGACTTGTCAAGGTGTTAATGATGGTAGAGGACTAGGCCATCAAGGAAAATTCAACCTATTGAGTCTAAAGGAAAGGCTGTTTATGATGATATAAACAAAGGACAAAAACTCTTGTGCATTCATTGTGGAAGAGATGGACATTTGAAAGAAAGATGTCAACAATTCCTTAAAGAAAAATTAAAGAATACCAATTATATTCAACAAAAAAATGCACATCCCAAGGGCTTCGAGTCTCTAAAATAGGTAAGGAGGAAGCTATCACTTCCTAGATGGGATAAAAAGAATTTTATTACACCATTATCCTCCTACTGGGAACTCAAACTTAAGTGGGTTCCTAAATTTAACTTGTGATCATGATTCCAGTCATGGGAAGGAGATTGTAGTAAGGAATGGATCATTGATTGAAAGGATACAAAGCTCAATAATAAAAGGTCTGAATGTGTTCTCTCTCTCTCAACAAAACTCAAGTGATGGTGTCTTATTGTGAAAAATTGATTTCAAGGACCTGATCTTTGGCTTATCAGAGTGAGAATGCTCTAAATAATAAATTGAAAAGGAAGGATTCCTTTTGGATTGAAGAAATAAGGGTGTGTAGAGGGAAAAGGCTAAAGCAGGATTGATATAATCAACTTGACCTATCTTCTAATTTTGTGTTTTCACTCAAAATTTGATATTCTTAGGAAACAAGTATCTTTGGTAAAATAAGTGCATATGAGTCAAATTCAGTACTATACCCTTATAGGTATTTATCTATCAGAATAACTTAGGAAGTAGACAAATGTGATAAAGCACAAACTTGAAGATTCACTCAAAGGAGAGGGACTTGGTCCTATCACTCAAGTTAGTATCTATACAGGATGCTCTAACAATAATCATAAAATGTAGCCCAAATAGGCCAGGTGCATTTCCTCCTCGGCAAAAGTAATTAGTTTCCTTTTTTTTTATAAAATTAGGCTAAACATTTCCAATATTCTGATCCTTCAGCAACAAAAGTCATAGAAAGCATCATCATGAGTCTCCAACCATAAACTGAGTCAACTTTACCCACTGAGTCATCTTTAAAAAATTTGGAACCTCTAAATGAGTTAGTTATAGTTGAACCATCCTCAACCCTAGAAAGTTGTGTTCACCCAATAATAATAGAGGATTCCATTCGTGGTTTAGGGTCACCAATCGAACAAGAAATCTCTCAAACTAAAATTTCTCACTCCTTAAAAACCTCAAAAGTACCTGAAAATTCTCAGATCCCTGAGTTGTCTAAGGAACACAAAAGGGGTAATACTTTTGAAAATTTGCAAGAACCAGACTTACTTGCACCCATAGTTTCAAACCTTATGTTTGCTTAGCTATTTGGCAAGGAAATTCCAATGAGAAGGGTTAATTTTTCCTTAAATAAGAACTGGGTAGCTAAAAAATTAGTCCTTCTTGTATATGACACCAATGAAAGCTCAGTTGATAAAGCCGAATATGAAGTAGATGTTAATAATAAGGTAAATGGGAGAAAATATATATTGTTACCTCTAAATAAATATAATGAGGAGGATGGGGATGAAGTACCTTTGAGATGGACAGTGAAGAAACTAAAGGGAAGTAGAGAAAAGGAGAAAAACATGGACTTTGAGCTTAAAGTGACTCAAACCTATTCTACAAAAGGTTCTGAAAACAAAATAATGGAAGATGCCATGAAGGTTAACAAGACTTCTACCATGAAAAGAAGAAGGCTCATGAAAAATTGATACAGTAGAGGAGAAAGAAAATATTAAAGTTGTAGAGTTTGAAGGAGAGGAGGACATTAATTCAGGAGTTGCTGCGGTGGCAAAGAAAAAAAGATAGGAAGTTTATGTCACTAAGAGGACCAGGTCCTCTAAGTCAAAGTTTGGTGCCAATGATGGAATGAGGCAAAAACACATAGCTTCCAAAAAACAAAAAGACTCTAAGGGACCTGGTACCAAGAAGAGAACAACTGTGGTTGAAAAATTAAATAGTAGTCCCAAGAGAAGAATCCCAAGAGAAGCAAAAAATGCAAATATCAAAATAAATGTGGAAGAACTGACTGGTTAAATTCAAGTACTTAAAATAGTGAAGTGCAGGACTTTACCAAACAGTTGTTCAATGCTCACATTGCTGAAAACACAAAAATAGAGATGTTGCTTAAGTCCTTTTCCTTCAATCCTCCCTTTACCTAATCCCTGTTATCCTCATTCTATCATCAACCTTCTGTCATTTTCATAATGACCTTTAAATATAGTTATTTTTATGGTGATTATTTTAATCTTACTGTACTGGTATTGGCTATTATGAATGGATGAATCTTGTTTTGTGTGTACCACTTGTTCCTTCTGCAGTCTGTCTTCATGCTAATGTTGCCCAGTGTCCATGAGTTAACTAATTTATGTTTATCTTACTCTTGGTTTACTGTATTCACTTTTCAAGGATGCCAAAAGGGGAAATAGTGTGTTCATGTAGTAGGGACTAGGTACAAGGTAATGTGAGTTGCAGATTTGAATGACATACTGATAGGGGAAGTATGTGATGTGCTAAATAGATAAAGGAAGGGAGTCATGTTGATAGGACATAGGGAAGTATGAAAATACACTAAATTAAGGTACATGATAATAGGGGGAAGAAATCAGAGATTTTTGCTGCAAATGGCAATAAGGGACCAGGTCCTTGTGTTGCATGGTGATGGAGGAAGCATGCTGATAGGGGGAACATTCAACATTAGGTGGTAGTCACACTGATTAAATATGATGAATGTGCATTGATGCTCAAAAGTATATGGTTGGTTTGTCATCATCAAAAAGGGGGAAAATTGCTATATGCTACATGTAGTTTTGGTGATGAGCAGTTAACTGCAAGGGACCAAGTCCCTGGATGTGCACGGTCTAGTACAACTTCCATGCGTTGTCTCCACAAATTTGTCTTCTTGTGTAACAAACTTGTAAGAGCTATTTTGTACTGATTAGGATAACTGGTCAAATGATCTTTCAGCCCTAATCATCACATATCTATAAAAGAAAAGAGACGCCCATTCATCAAATAGTTTTTTCATAAATCTAAAGAGTGAAGTGAGGAAGCAAAAACTCCATTTTAAGATTGCTCAAACATTGCTCATGTTCTTAATTTTTAGTATGCTTAAAGAGTTAGAGAGTGTTATTGAGCGGTGATTTGTAAAAGAACTACTCATGCTATAAGAGTAGTGATTTTATTTATTGAGAGAAGTGCTAAGGTAGAATTGCCTAAGTGTGAGACTGATTTGAGTTAATCAATTTAGAACCCCTCTACTAACCCAAATTTGGCATTACAGATCCACTGGCACAATAGATCTGTTGTCTGATGTGATATGGATTTATAGCACTTTTTATGCTTAAAACAATAAAAATATGCAAGTTTATTAGGTTGTTTTATGAGATATGATATGTTTTGGGTTTGTTTTACAGTAAATCAGGTTTTAGATGATGAAAAGAAGAAAAGGATGGAAATTAAAGTTTTGGGCTACTTACCAAGGTATTTTTTATCGTAAGTGCCACTTATTAGGCACTGGTAACAAAAGTAGGTGTCAGAACTTGAAGTCCATAGGGTCAGAAATAGGAAAAAAAGACTCTAGTACTTACCAAGGGCACCTACAGTCCATAGATGCCACTTATGGTACATAGGTGACCTAAGTAAGTGATAGAGGTCCAAGTACATATTGTTTTAGGAGCTGTGCTGGAGGTCTGTCACTTACTTAGGACCACCTATAGTCTATAGGTAGTACCTACGGTCTGTAGGTGGCCTAAGTATGTGTCCACAAACCTCAATTTCCCTTTTTCATTTGAGCTTTATTTTTTAGGGTTTCCTTGTATCCTATAAATACCTTTTTGATGTTTTGTAGTTAGTTTATGCATCTTAACATTTACAAACTTAAATTAGATTCCAAGATTTGAATTTGATCTTGGGATTACTTTATTCCTGATTTTGGTTGATAATTCAGTTACAAACTTTGGGTTTTACTTGTTGATCATTGTGATATTGTTTAATTCTTTTCATTATGAATTCCATTGATCGTTTCACAAGCATGTGCATCTAAATCCCTTAGTAAGGGTTGTGGGAACCCTAGCGTATTGACGAAGTAGAGAAAGTGCTAAGTTGTTCTGAACCAGTATCTTTGCATGTATTGTGTTATATTTGGTTTGATAGATGTCTTAGTGCTTTCAAATGGTAAGACTCCATGTAAAATATCGCTACTTATTCCACAAGAGGAGTAGTGACTATAAAAATATAATTACTATAGTATTTTGAAAATTAATTATCGAACTAGGCTAATCAGTATCATCTATGTAAGACAGTTATCTATCATTTAATAACTTAAGACTCAAAAGGTAATAGTAAACAAGGATCTAGGATAAGAGTTAGTAATGCAACATCCTGAGAGTCAAAAAGTAAATGATTAAATCTGTCAATGAGTTCATAAGAAATTTGATGGTACATAACTTATTAGATTCTACATGCAAGGTACTGGGTTGGTTCAATAAAGTATGATAAGCCTACTACGTTGAGAAGCCAGGAGTAAAACAATCCTAGTGTTCATCTCCGACTGATTACAACCAAAATTGAGTTATGCTAATTGTTCGAGATTACAACAACAAACCCTCTATTTACTTTCAGTTCTGTCTATTTAGTTTAGAAAATAAGAGATACAAATATGCGTCTTCCTTGTGGGTTAAACCCCAACCTAGTTGGGCTACTTTACTTGACAATGATCGCTTTATTCTTTAGTTTGAGGTGTAGTTTAGGCGTTTATCAACATTTTGGTGTCATTGTCGGGGAAGACAATTTGAGTGTTGATTGAAGTTTGTTGGAGTTTTTAGGTCTTTATTTTTCTGTTCTTAGTTGTGTATACACCGGTGTATGCGTAATACTAGGAGTCAAGGCAACCCCTTAATCCTACTGAATCTTAACCCAAAGAGACTGTTATAGCTTAATCGTATGATGATAGAACTAGTACGTGCAGGTCATTTAGATGGGGTTCGGGATAATCCTAATGTTGTACCCCACTCTGCTCCAGGTTATCCACAGAATATTGAGGATTGATAATAGAGAAGATGTTAGTAGATGCTGCTAACTAGAGAAGGGACGAGGAGGCCCGTCTAGGACAACATATAGATCTAGACCGGACAAGATCGGTAGTTGATCATCGAGCAGTACTCGATGGTAATCAAGGTAGGGTTTATAATGGTTAGGCTCAAGTGATCCCAACATTTCAGTACTTTCAGCCGTATGATATTAATGATGAGGATATGAGATACATTGAGCGGATAGAAACAAGATCTATCATTCCTCCTACTCTGCCACCGAATGTGAAATTTTGACATAACTAGTGCGATGATCCAGCTTCTGAATTTGAAAGGTTTATTTTTAGGATTGGCTACAGACAATGCAAATATGCATCTTGCTAAATTTATTGGGATCTACACTTCTTATACTATATCGAGGGCAGACCAGGAGACACTCAGATTGAGGTAGTTTCCCTTTTTGTTGATTGGAGAAGCTTCTTTTTGGTTGGGGGAACTTCCAAGATTACCACTTGGAATAAGTTATACATGAATTCTTAAATTATTTCTTTCCTCCATCTAGAATGTTGCAGTTAAAAGATGAGATATACAACTTCAAGAAGCTACATTTGGAGTCGATATGTGAGGCTTGGTTTTAGTTTAAGAAGAAATTGAGTACGGTACCCAATCATAGTATTTTAAGGACGAGCTTATGGGAGATACTCTATAGAGCCTTGAAAATCAATTCTTGAGCCATGACAACCACAATTACTAGAGGAGAATTAATTGGATTATGCTAGGAAGTAGTATCTGAGGTTTTAGACCAGATCTCTCTCACTAACTGAGGGTGGTATACTCAAGAGGCTGAGATAGGTGCTGGTACTTTTGCCATTGGAGCTTCCAACGACCATAGAGTAGTTGATGATTCTATGGTGCAAGAAATTTCACAACTGTGGACTGATATTGGGTTGCTTACTAAGCAATTAACAACAGTGAATCCTAAGAAGGTAAACCCAATAGGTTCATAAGGTTTAGCCTCCAGAGCTTATGAGGAAAACTAGGAAAAGGTGGCTATGTATCTTGATAAAAAATTGGCAGGTTTCTGAGACAAAGGGTAAGGAAACCAAGGTTGGAACTATTATGGAGTTAGATACTGAGATTACAGTAGGAAGCATATTGGTTACTGGAGGATAAAAGATGACTACAAGGATAAGGGAGACGAGTATATTCTATCAGGCAATCGTGATAGTGGATCAAGAATGGAGGAGATCTTGACCAAATTGGTGAAGGGTCAATAAAGTCATGAGGATAGACCAAGAAGATCAAGGCTTATATCTTAGGTTTGACCCAAAAGGTTGAGTCTCATGCAACTGATATCAAGCAGTTAGAGTACCAATTTGGGCAGATGTCAGCTACTTTGAATTAGAGACAATTAGGTACCCTTTTGAGTTACACGATGTAAAATCCTTGAAAAATTGGTCATTGTCTAGCTATCACCTCTAGGAGTGGTGCCAATACTGGTGATTCCCCTGTGCTTAATATTGAGGAGTCTACAAATGATAGTACTATAATTGATGAGACACCTGAGGCAAAAGTTAAGAAGTTGACATTTATTGATGATGATTATGAGACTGTTGACGGTGATGACTGGGTCACCAAGCCCAATGATAGTATGCACCATTATAGAGAAATTACTTTCTTACTGTCAGTAGAAAATAAAGAGTACCTCAAGATGGTCATTGTTTCATGTTCTATTGGGCCCTTCAATGCCAAATAGGCTTTGTGCGACTTGGGAGTCAGGGTAAATTTAACGCCACTGGTTATATATAATTTGTTGGGGATGGGGACACTCAAACCTACATCCATGAAGTTGTTCATGGATGACTTATCCATGAAGATATTAGTGGGAATTTTGTGTGACGTAGCTATGAGGTTTGCATCCTTTATGTTCCCAGTTGATTTCATGGTTCTTGATTGCGAGGTGGACTTTTAAGCCCCTATTATATTGGGTAGACCCGTCCTAGCCACGAGCAGGGCACTAAATTATATGGAGTTATAGAAGGTAACCTTTAGAATGAATGATGAGTAAGTGATTTTTTATGTGTTTCTGTTAGTAAAGTAGCTAAATAATATGCGAGTAGCGTCAGTGATAGACACTTTTAACGATGATATTAATTCACGGGTTGTGCTCGTTGAATAGAAACTTGGGCTCAAAGCGTTAGATATAGTAATCAGGAATTTTGAAAGTGATGGGATCAAAGAATATGATTAAATGGTTTAAGCATTGCATGGTAGAGTTCTTTCAATTATGCTCTAAAAAAGCTGAATGTTAATCTCAAAAATAGAACCACACCTCCTATAAAACTATCTATTGATGATCCACTGATTTTGGAATTGAAGGCCCCCCATCTCATTTGTTGTATACATTATTGGGGGCCAATAATACATTACCAGAGATTATTGCTGTAGATTTTATAGATTCATAGGCAGGAAGCATTGATATCCGTATTATAGAAGTTTAAAAGAGCCATTGGATGGACCATATCAGATATTGTAGGATTTTCACCAGGTATTTGTACTCACAAAATACAGCTTTAGCTGGAATGTGTTCCCAGCATTAAGCATCAGCGCAAATTGAACCCTCCTATACTGGAGGTTGTGAAAAAATAAATTCTAAAGTAGTTAAATGCCGGAGTGGTTTACCTTATTGCAGACAACAAGTGGGTTAGCTCAGTTCAATCATGCCAAAAAGGGTAGAATTATAGTAGTTCCCAATATAAAGAATGAACTTGTTCCTGTGAGATCGGTGAATGGTTAGAGAGTTTGCATGGATTATAGAAAGCCAAATTCTTTGACCTAGCACGACCACTTCCCCATGCCTTTTATAGATCAGATGCTTGATAGATTAGCAGGTCGGGGTTCTTACTATTTTCTTGATAGGTACTCTGGTTACAATCAAATCATTATTGCATCTGACGAACAATAAATTATGATATTTACTTACCCCTATGGGATTTTTGCATTCAAGAGAATGCCATTCATGTTATGCAACACTCCTACCACCTTTCAGTGATACATGATGTCTATATTTTTTGATATGGTGTAGGACACGATCGAGGTATTCATAGATAATTTTAGTAGTTGGAGACTCCTTTTATAATTGTTTAGATTACCTGGATAGTGCACTGCAGACATTTCCAGAGTTCTACTTGGTGTTGAATTAGAAAAAATGCCATTTTATGATAAATAAAGGTATTGTTCTCTGGCATAAGATCTCCAAACAAGGTATTGAGATGGATAAAGTTAAGATTGAGGTAATTGAAAAGTTGTCACCACCAGTCCCAGTTAAATATATATAGAGCTTTTTAGGCCTTGCAGGCTTTTATAGGAGGTTTATCAAGGACATCTCCAAAATTGCAAATCCTGTATGCAAGTTTCTAGAGAAAAAGGTGAAATTTGTATTTGATGGTGCATGCCTGAAAGCCTTCAGGTGCCTTAAGGATTAGTTGATTTTGGCTCCTATCGTTATATCCCCTGATTGATCTACCCCATTTGAGGTCATGTGTGATGCGAGTGTAGTGGCCTTAGGTACTGTCCTAGGACAAAGGAGAGAGAAGATCCTTTATCCAATATATTATGCCAGCAATGCATTAAACTCCACACTGAAGAACTTTACTTATACAGAACAAGAGTTGCTTATGATGGTTTTTGCCTTCGAAATTTCTAGTCCTACTTGATTGGGACCAAAGTCATACTTCACATAGACCATGTAGCCTTAAAGTATCTAATGTAAAAAAAAAGATGCCAAATTGAGATTGATTCTTTGCATTCTCTTGCTGTAAGAGTTTGACTTTGAGGTCAAGGATCGGAAAGGCACTGAAAACCAAGTTACAGATTACTTGTCTAGACTTAAGGAAGAGGCAATGTAGAAAGTAGGGTATGAGCTTGAAATAGATGATAATTTTCCCGATGAGTGGGTATTGGCAGAATCTCAAGACTTAATCCCTTGGTTTGTTGATTTTGCCAACTACTTGGCAAGTGATCTTTTCTTCTAGCAGCGCAAGGGATTTATGCATGAGGTGAGGAAGTTCTTTTAGGATGAGACTTATCTTGTCATGGTTTGTGCTGATGGTTTTATTTGGAGGTGTATCCCTGAGGTAGAGATGATGAGCATTATTGAATCTTGTCATTCATCACAAGTTGAGGGTCACTATAGTGGTAACCGCATAACCCATAAAATTCTGCAGTATGGGTTTTTCTGGACTATGATTTATAAGTATGCTCATGATTATACAAAATCATGTGACCAATGTCATCATCAAAGTAATATTTCATAATTCCCTGATCTCCCTATGATACCTATCTTAGAGCTAGAGTTGTTTGATGTATAGGGGATTGATTTCATGGACCCATTCATGATATCCAATGGCATAAGGTATATTTTGGTAGCATTCGACAATGTTTCAAAATGGGTGGAGGCAGTTGCACTTCCAAATAATGAAAGAGGAGTGTCACCGTATTTCTGAACAAAAATATCTTTTATCTATTTGGCACTCTACGTGCTATTATAAATGATGGTGGGTCTTATTTTGCAAGTGTCTACTTAAGGCCCTAATTTATAAATATGGTGTAAGGCATAAGGTGGAAACACCTTACCATCCTCAGAAAAATGGACAAGTTGAGGTCTCTCGTAGAGAGACCAAGTCCATATTGGTGAAGACTGTGAATGCCAATAAGACTGGATGGTCTAGAAAGTTGGATAATGCATTTTAGGCCTACCAGACAACTTATAAGACTCCCATAGGTGATTCCCTATATCATCTTATATATGGAAAGACACGCCACATGTCAGTCAAGCTGGAGCATAAGGAACGATGAGCATTAAAAAAGATGAATTTTGAGTGGTGTGATACAACAAGGTTGAGATTGAGCAAGATACATAAGTTAGATAAATTCTGACTCCGTGCTT
The DNA here is from genome assembly GCA_030864215.1 of Capsicum pubescens. Taxonomy (NCBI): domain Eukaryota; kingdom Viridiplantae; phylum Streptophyta; class Magnoliopsida; order Solanales; family Solanaceae; genus Capsicum; species Capsicum pubescens. The sequence goes on from CM061542.1 coordinate 212,648,887, forward strand.
ATGAGAGTTCTACCATATACAAACAAATAATAAAGTTGTATCATGATAAGAAAATTGAGAAAAGAGAGTTTGAGCTCAGTGATTTGGTCTTGTTGTATAATTCAATACATTTTTTATTTCCTGCAAGCTAAAGTCTAGGTGGTATAGGCCATTTACCGTTGTTCGGGTATTCCCACATGGTTCTATAGAGATAAAGCGTGATAGTGAAGTCTCGTTCAAGGTAAATAGGTAGTCGGTGAAACACTACATGGGAAACCTTGATAAAGTGAAAGTCTGTGTTAAAGTGGACCTTGGTGAAGTCTGAGTAGCCAAGGCAACTGAGTCATGCTACGACTATAAATCATGCTCTGCTTTGGAGGAAACCCAAAGTATATAGTGATTTTTATTTTGATGACACGGATGCCTAGTGCGTCCAAGGTATGTCCTCATTCTATTGTTTTGTATTATTTATATGCCCTGAGGATAGTGTGCAGTTTTAGTTAGGGGTGGGGTATCCCTAGTTTCCATGGATTTTTGTTGTTGTGCTTTTTTTTCCTATCGGCCTTGGTATGGTGTTAGGATCAGCATGTCTAAGTAAAAATTTGTGTCGAATTGTGTTTTGTTTCTTATTGTGTTTGTTTTTATCTAATTAGGGGATTGTAGAGTATCTAGGGAAGTTGACATATGTTTTGTGTTGTTTTTAAGAAAAATTATACCCCTCTAAAATTTTATTTTTTGAACTGTGTGAATGTATATGTGTGACCATTGTGGATCTTGTTATGGTATTTGATTAGGGACATGATAATAATAGCTAACTTGTGCATGAACTTGGTAGGTAGTAGCTTGTGATGTGACTCTGTGCCATGTATGTGTGAGATACTACTTAGTTCTCTTAGTGTTTTAAATCTTGAATTTGCCTGATTAGTCTTTCCTACGTTGTAGGAAATTCGGTTAGGAAAGGAGCAAAGGTCATTTTTTTTTATATTAGACCACTTTTAGCCTAAATGACCTTTCATGTGTGAATTAGTATCCCTTGATCTCGATTTTTGAACCTTGTAGCCTATTTTTCTTGTTTCACATTTTCATCTTTCCATTTGTGTTACAATGAACCTATTTTGGCCCTCGTCCTCCTTGGACATTATCCACCACAACTTAGGCAAATCGCCTAAGTTAGAGGGTGGCTATCAAAGGGGTGCGTAATGTAAAGTGGGCATGAAGAAGGGTAAAGTAAAAGAAAAGTGATAGTAAGGCTGACTGTGGTAGAAAAAAGAAAAAGAAATAGAAAATAAAAATATGAAAAAAGAAAAAGAAAAGGAAAAACAAAAATAATGAATTAAAAAACCACAACCAACCTGAATGTGCATAAAAGAATAAAAGGGAGAAATACGGTTAGAATAAAGAGAAATTGGTTAAAGTATGGACCCCAATGTTAGTGTAGTGCCAAGGAGGCTTAGTCACTTTATATATCCATATGTACCATACCAGCCCCCCAAGCCTACATTACAAGACGAATAAAGTCCTATAGTGATCCTAACTTGACTGTCTGAAAACTAAGGTAAATAACATAAGGGCAAGTCTATGATATTTGATGCGCATTGGTGGAACTTCTTTTGTGAGAATGAGTGTATCTTGACCGTCCCCACATTGACATACATTATTTCATATTAGTACGTGGGACTTATTTGTTGTGAGGTCACATGGGTTGTATTTCTAGATACTTACTTGTTTGGGTAGTGTAACTTGTATATATTGATAACGCTCAACTTACATATCAATTTAGTGCAAGGAGGTTGTCTTCAATATATTTACCCAACTTTGGAGTCGGGGTCAAATCCACGAGGAACAATGTGAGTGGTGATTAAACTAATTTAAAACTATAGATATAAGTTAAATTCAAACAAATGATACGAAAAGATAAAATGGGGTTTTTTAATGATTGAACAAAAGTTATTAACACTTCAATTCGCCTTAGAACTCAAAGCTTAAACTGCAATATTTCAAATCAATAATATAGATAAACTAGAGTTGTGATTACTATGATTAGTAATCCTCCATTGAACAATAGTTGTAGTATAGGATTCTCATGACTTGTGAGAAACACAAAATTATCAGTTTCGACAGTCCATCTAAGTGCTTCTCAACCTACTTAGATGTTGAACTCCCTAATTCTCTCGAACTTAGAAAATCATTCTATTCATACAGCTTTTATCTCAATTTGATCAATCTTGTTACAACATTAATCATTAGATGAGAGCTTAACCTTTCCAAATCCTTGTTGATAATTCACTACCTTTAGTTTATTTCTCAGTTCGAGCAAATCAACATAAGGCGGGATTTATTGTTTGCAACCAATAAATAACAATCATAACAAAGGAATTATCAAGATGTATCCACAATCACTCAAACCCTAATCAACTATTAAATCCATGGGGGTATAATCATAGATCTCACAAACCTTGTTGTGGGTTTTAGTCCCAGATGAGAAAGAAAGCCATAGAAACAATTATAATCATCATTCAAAGTAATTAAACTTACAAAAGATAAAGTCTGAAGTTGATTCTCTTCTAAGTTCAAGAGAAAATTCCCACAACCAAATCAAAGAGTTGAAAATTGAATTCTAAGTTTTGAGCCCCAAAAAGAGGTGTCTTTGCCTTTGGAACAAGTTCAAGATGTTCCGCCCCTCCTCATCTATTAGAAAACCCTAACATATGCTTTAAATACTTAATCCTAATTATGGAAACAAAATCATAGATCATAGTATTTTCTCGGATAGGCGACGACGTGTGTGATAGCTTATCAGGAGTCTGACGACTTATCAGGAATGTCGTTAGCTCCTCTTCACTTCTAACAATCTCTGCCTTAGGATGACATTGAGACATGATGGCTTATCATACATGTGATGACTTATCAGAATTGTTGTCACTTATTCACTTCAAATGCTATTCCTTGCCTAAGACTAACAATGAGCCTGATGGCTTATCACACTTCTGACAGCCTATCACAGATGTCGTCACGAATTCCAGCTGAAGCTCATTCTCTGTCTAAGGCTAACGAAAACTATGATAGATTATCACAAGGCTGAAGACTTATAAAATAAGTCATCAGATATACTTACCTCTCTACTTGCTCAGAAATCAACTTTTTACTTCTATTATTGCTGGTTCTCTTGCATTTTGACTTTTACTGCAATATCAAAGAGAAAACAATCAAAAACGACCAAAGTTGCTTAATACTTTGCAATTATTATGAGTTAGAAGACTCAAATGTGTTAGCATCTTCTCACACATCAATACCCTCAACTTAAAACAATTGCTTGTCCTCAAGCAACAAAAACACAACCAAGAGGATACAAAGTACATTCGACAGTCAACAATCCATATTATCTCAAAACATCTTTACCATCTCCAAGGTCAATTAATTTTAAAAACAACTGTGCATATTATTGAAGGACAACAATGCGACATACATGAATTAAGATATGGCATCAATTCAGTAACAACAACCATGTATGTACCAAGATTACACTATCCAAACAAGTTAGCAACTAGCAACATAACCAGTGTGCCCTTACAACATAGAGGTCGCTCCTTACTCATATGTGAAGTCAAGCATATCAATGAGAGGATGGTCAAGAGAAGCTCACTCTCAGAAAGAAGTTCCAGTCAATGTATGCCAAATACCATAAGCTTGCCCTTATTTTCATTACCAAAGGTTTCAGACAGTTAAGTTAGGATCACTATAGGACTTTTCTTTAGTTGGTAATGTAGGCCTTGGGGATGTTATGATACACAAGGATATTTAAAGTAACTAAAACTCCTTGGCACTACACTATTTTTGGGTCCTCACTTATCAACCTTTACCTTATTTCTCTCTTTCTTGATTAAAGCATATTCAAGATGGGTGCAGTTTTTATTTATTCATTTTTTTCACAACTTTTCTTTTTTTCATTCTTTTTCTACCACACCCAGCCTTGCATATTTTTTTTTACCCTTCTTCATACTCACTTTACACCACACACCTCTATGATAGCCACCCTCAACTTAGGCTATTTGCCTAAGTCAAAGTGCACAATGTCCAAGGAGGACTAGGGCCAAAATAGGTTTATTGTAATACAAATGGGAAGGTGATAGGTATAATAAAAAGAATAGACATTCAGGCTCAAAATCAGGATCAAGGGATATTATTCACACATGAAAGGTCATTTAGGCTAAAAATAGACTAATATCAACAACGACCTATGATCCTCTCCTAACCGCTATCCTAAAACCAAGGCAAGACCAACCGGGCAAGTTCTAAATTTAATACACAATGGGAACTAGGTAGTATCTCAGATACACATGGCACAAAGGTACATCACAAGCTACTACCCATTCGGTTTATGCAATTGTTTAGCAATGGTTATCATGTCACTAGTACTAATGCCATAACAAGATGCACAGTGGTCACACATAAATGCATATCACACAGTTATAAAATCGAACATTGGAAAGGTATTCAAAAATCAACAAAAACATGTTAACTGCCTAAGGTACTTGTATTTCTCCTAATCAACTACAACATTTTACAAAAAAATCATAATACCCCTAAACATGCCGGCTCTACTAGGAACAAGAATCCGGGGAAAAGAGACACGAAAACAAAAACCCCAAGAGGACATCAATACCCACAAGTAGCCCCACCCTCAACTTAAAATTATGCAATGTCCCCAATGCGTCAAACCAAAACAAGAGAGTTAGAAACATACCTGTGGCACCATGGGTGTGAAGATATGATGTCAATCACATAATATGAATACAAATAATAAAATACCTTGGGTTTCCTCCCAAGCAGTGCCTGATTTAATGTCGCAGCACGACCTGGTTATCTTGACTACTCAGAATTCATCAAGATACCTTAAAAATAATTCATCCTTTATCCCTCCACTTAGACGATTTGAATCGTCGGCCCATCTTTTGATCTTTACATCTTTTAGGTGCGTTGAGCAAATTTGAGGGCATGATAAGGAAAGTTCTATCATGCCACTTCAAAGAATTGAACCGCTTGCCTAATTTTGCATCGAACTTTTGTGTGGGCTCATTTGGCAATGGTGATAATCTTAAAAAGCTATTAAATGGACATCGATATTTAAGATTCTTTTCCTTCAAGATTGGGGTTGTATTATACCCTTTCGAAAAGACAAACTCCAAAATATAGGAATTTTTCTCCTTATTTCCAACGTTCATCATTTTCTTGGGTGATTCGACTTTCATCACATCCACAAAGCATAATGTTGAAGAGTGATTCGAGTGAGGTCTTCTCCCTAATTTTGGAGTTGCATTCTTCTCGACCTCTTCACCCCGAATTGGGCAAGAGTCTTTATAAGAGATTGGCTTTTTTTCTTCTTTTTTCTCTAGCACCATTTCCTTAATCTTAGCATCATCTCTCATGATTATTTTGGTTGGTTGGGAAATCACCGAGGGTTTCTCATCATCAAGCTCAACATTAATATAGGGTTATTGCTTCTCATATTCATACTCTTCCATTATTTTAAATGATTTCATAGACAAGATATCATCTAAACATAATATAGAAGAATGCTTTGAATGATTGACCTCTATATCTATCACCTCATGAATGATTGGCTTCATGTCTTAACGCATATCACATACTATATCATACATTTCTTTTTAGAGATCCAAAATTCGTTGAGACATAGATTCAATGGCACTCTTACCAGTGCTTTGTTCTTTTTTTTCTTTACCATAAGACCTATCAAACTCATAAGAAGAACTAGAATTTAGGTTAGCACAATAGGGGGAAGGGGCATTTGGGAAATCACTCTAATGTCCATCTTGAAAACCACATAAAGGACAATCATACTCCTGGTAGGATGGAGATGGTGCACACATCTCTCTTCGGGGAGCATATCAACAATCTTGCAAAAAGTGAGGTCCATCACAATATGGACATGGATCATCAAGATAATATTTCCAACCACCAAGCTCATGTTCATTCCACGATGCCATAATAATAAGTAAACTAAAATAAAAATTTACCTAACACAAGAAATAAAAGAAAACTAAAAATAAATATTTACAAGTTTGAATTCAAGCAAGTGGGCTAAAATTCCAAACCAACTCAATACGCCAAATTGTTCCCCGACAATAGCACCATTTTTGATAACAATCAACTTACACGTCAATTTAGTGCAAGATGGTTGTCTTTAATATATTTATCCAACTTTAGAGTTGGGGTCGAATCCACGAGGAACAATGTCAGTGGAGATTAAACAAATTTGAAGCTATAGCTATAAGTTGAATTCAAACAAATGATAGGAAAAGATAAAATGGGAGTTTTTAATGATTGAACAAAAGTTATTAACACTTCAATTTGCCTTAGAACTTGAAGCTTAAACTACAATATTTCATATCAATGATATAGATAAACTAGAGTTATGATCACTATGATTAGTAATCCTCCATTGAATAATAGTTGTAGTACTAGATTCTCATGACTTGTGGGAAATACCAAATTATCAGTTTCGACAGTCCATCTAAGTGTTTCCCAACCTACTTTGATACAATTCAAATGGCCACCTTATCTTTTGAAGACATCCTGCGAGGACAACACAAGAAGAACCCAATTATGGTTACATTGAGGGCATGGGAGAATGCATGGGGGACCCATTTTAATCCCACAATAGAACAATACTATGTATGGAAGATTGCTTGGAAGCTTGCCTTGATGAGATGCCCGAGAGGTCCAAGTGTTGAAGAATAATTGTGAAGACCAAAAAGACTCAAGGAAAGTCATATGTTGAAGTGTGAAGAAGACCACATCAAAACACTACATGATCACCCATTCATTAAGGGTGCAATGGTCTTTTTATGCTTTTTCTTTACACTTCATAGGAGCCCTTTTTCATTAAGGGTATTTTGGTCTTTAATGTAATAAGTATAAATAGACTCCTTAGGCTTATTTTTTATTAGACTTTGATGAAATTGGATATTATTCTTAGATTGTAGCTTTAGTCTTGTAGTTTTAGCTCTCAAACCCGAAATTGGTTCCTTGAATACATTTGAAGTTAGGGTTTCACTTGTATTGGGAAATTTGGCAAGAAAGGTGTGCTTGAGGAAGAGTGTTTCCTTTGGGTCACCTAAGAGAGTGGTTTGATATTACATTGGTGATGTGTATTTGGAGGTTTGATACACCTTCTAGTTCTATTCATTGGTGAAAGTGAGGGTCACTCTATCTATCTTTAATTTCATGCAATTCTTCTTCATCTTCTTCTAGTGTGTTGTTTTCTCTTTGTGAACTTGCTTATTTTTGTTCCTTTAGTGTCCATTTCGTGTTTGATAGTTCTTTTGGCAACCTTTTGGTATCAGAGCCTTGGTTAGGGTTTTTTCAACATCCCTAAATCTTGCTTTTAGTGTTCTTATATAGAAAATCTCATAAAAAAAGAGTCAAAAAATAAGAAAATACAAAAAAAAGGTGTCTTGTGTTGTCTTGTGTTAGATCTGAATTTAGTGTCTTAGATCTATCAATTTTTACTTTGTTTTTAAGGTTTCTTGTGTTAGGTTCTTGTTCTCTAACACCTAGGGAGTCTAGATCTACTTTTAGATTGAAGTTTGGTTGAGTTTGAGCTTAGATCCACCATGGCTATGGAGTTTTGAAGCTTTTTGTGCTATACACGTTTTTGTATTGGTGATTTAGTCTTGATTTGTGGCTGATTTTTGGTTGGTTTAAGTTGTTTTGACATAAGGAACCTAGGGATACAAAAAAAATCAAATTTGGAGCTCATTTGCTAGGTGGTCAAACTTGGTCAACGCTTGAATATTCATCTTGTTCATCCATGATCTTCATAACTTAGTGAAGAAGAGTATTCAAGGTTCTTGTTTGATCCAAAAAACGGAATAAAGAGTGTGAAAAAGTTGTTTGTCCAAAAGCATATTCAAAGAATATTCCAATCTTCCAAAAAGAGGAGGGGACAAGAGGACAAACAAAGTACAAGTGCATTTATTGGGGGGGACCAATTCATTTCTCATCCATTTTGAAGCTTAAGAGGGCTTCAAACTTGAAAATTTTTCCTCCCAAAACTGAATTCTCTTCTTTCCTAAGGGTGTTTGGCCGAAAATAATTTTTGGAAAAGTTGAAATTCCGAAGGGTGACAACCAACCACGTAGTGCCATGTCATCACTTGTGCTCAACCAAAGTTCGATCTTAAAATTAGATTTTTCTAGTTTTTTTTATTCTAGTTTCTTATAAGTCAATTCTATCCCTAATTAGTAAGCTAGTAATTACCTACTAGTTTGATAATTAGATTAGAGTCCGTTGTTTCGCGTCTTCAATTTTTGTGTGCTTTTCTCGTTTTCAAGTCGTAGTATTTTTGTTGGTTCAAGTTCGTGCATCACTTATTTTGAGTCATTTCAAACCAATATCCATTCCGATTCAAAGCTTCTCACCTATCAAGTAACTTGCCAAGTATTTCCAATTCTCCAACACTTGTGAAGCTAAGTGTGAGGTGAGGTTGAGTGTGAGTGAAGTGAGGCTTTTGAACTAACTCTTTTGCTAGTTTTTTAGGTTATTTTTCTTTCTGGCTTTTGCACTTAGTAGGTATATTTTCCATGCAAACCGAAGGTACTACTTCCCAACCTTTGGGAAATGATGTTATGGGAGCTTTGATGGCCCAAATGGAGTCCTTGAGTCGAGAAGTGAAGAGCAAAAATATTGCTATAAGGAGTGATATGGATTCAATGAGGGGTGACATGATTAGAATTAGAGCGAGGGTTGATAGAGTATGTCTACCAAAATCTCCACAATTCCAAACACCTCAAGTCCAAAGATCCTATACTTCACAAAACCAACCACTAAACCCACCCCAAACATCCTCTAACCGGACCCTACAAAGACCATTACATCACCAAATGAACCAAGTCCAACAAGAGGGACTTGGAACTCAAACTCCACCACCAAATCCAAACCTAATACCCCCGCAACATACTACTTACCAAATGCCAAATCCCATGGACCAAAGACCGTACCATCAACCACCTCCAATACTACAAGTTCAAGTACCAAATAACCAAAGGCCAAACCCACCTCCCTAAAAACCTCAAATTCAAAACCCACCCATCCAAATTGAGGATTATGGTAGAGGTTCCAAGGCTACCTAAAGTTTTGATGCCACGTTTGATCGTATCAATGACAATATTCATAGCTTCGTTGAAGATATGCACCAAATTCTTAGTGCACTAAATCCCAATTTGGGAAAAAGAGATGAAGAGGTGAAACAAGGGAGAAGACTTGACAAACTCCCTTATGATGTGAGATTCTCAAAGGAGAAAGTAGGCTTCCATGATCCAAACCAAGTCAAAGAAGAATGTACTCAAGAACATAAAGGTAAAATAACAAACTCATACACTTTTGTACATGTGGACGATGATTGTGTGGCTAGTAGACCATTGAGCATGAGTGGTAGCTTATCTATTTATGAGTCTATTGATTATTTGGCTCTTTTTGATGAGGTACTTATTATGAGTGTGGATACACTAGTTGACCCTATTGATGACTGAATTGACTCTTCTTGTAAGATTAATTTAAGTCCACCTTGTGTTGAAGCCATTGTGTTGAATGATAATACATCATCTATTGATTCTTTGCCCCTTGATGCTGATGTACATATTGTGAATGTGGATACATTAGTTTATCCTATTGATGGCCGAATTGACTCTTCTTGTAAGATCAATTTATGTCCACCTAGTTTTGAAGCTAATGTGTTTAATGATAGTACATCATCTTGTGGAAATTGTGTTGATCAACTTATGTGTGAAATTTTTCCACCACTTAAGGATGTATGTGATATGTTTGATAGATATCAAGTGAGTGATGATGTTGAAAATATTGATCAAATAAATAGGAGTAACCCCTTTAGCATAGCCTCTAGTGAATGTTCTACTCTCGGTTTTTCTCATAGGGATAACCATGTGCTTGAAATATCTATGATGCTTCATAACGATCTTTTAGAGAATGGATTTGCATATTCTATATCCTCTTCATGGATAGATACTTCTCTCTTTAAGGATAATATCTTGTTTGAAGAAGATGAGTTCACTCCTAATGAACCTAGTGGTGAGAATGAAGTTGAAGGTATAGCTTGTATTGAAAGTTATAGCCTATATGCCAACCCACTATGGTGTGACGATATTTCTCCTAAATATGGAAATCTCTTCTTTGAAGATGAGAGTACTCTTAAGCGAAGGGAATGTGAGGTCTTGGAAAGGAATGATAAATTGGGTGATGATAATTTTGACTTACTTGAATTCTTAAGAAACCCAATAAGTGATTGTTCCATGAAAATTGATTGTGGTTGTGATCCTTTGTATGACACCCCACCCATGTTTGATGATTATGAGGATGAATTACTTTCTTCTTGTGAAGACTTAAGTAATAATTTCTTTGACTTTGGTGATGGTATGTGTATACTTGAGGGTACTTCTATAGAAAGGGAAGGTGTCTATTGCTTTGAAATTACTTCTTCTTCTACTACGTTTGATCTTATTGTTGAGAGTACTAATGGAGATGATGTTGAAACTAGTGGTGAGTACACACATGAAGATACCTTAGTATAAGTTAACTTGAGTTATACCTTTCTTTACTCTCTTCTTGCTTTTGATGACATGTATGCCATTGTAGAGAGTATGTCGTGTAGTTTGAGTGAAGCCTATGGGAAATGGGAGTGTTGTCTAGACCCGTGTCTATGGCCACTCTTCCCGTTTCACCCCATCCAAATATAGAATTGATGATGTTGATGCACCCAACTTGTTGCTTGGTCTACATGACAAGAGAAGTATCAATTTTGGCGAATTCCATAACCAAATCCTTTGGGCATGTTTCATTGAACTTTTAATATTTAATTTAAAGGATTTATGGTTATATTGCAAATATGTGTATCCTTGGCATGTTGAGATAATTTTTTGTGCTAACCCTAACCCTCATGACATGAGAAGTTTGTATTTGTTTGTCCTCTCTTTGGTTTTGCTAGGTTTGGATTCGAGGTCGAATGTTTTTCAAAAATGGGAGGATGAGATAAGTCAAATGGCCACCTCATCTTTTGAAGAAATCCTGTGAGGCCAACACAAGAAGAAACCAATTGTGGTCACATTGAGGGCATGGGAGCACGCATGGGGGACCCATTTTAAGCCCATCATAGAATAATCCCGTGTATGGAAGATTGCTTGGAAGCTTTCCTTGATGAGATGCCCGAGAGGTCCAAGTGTTGAAGAATAATTATGAAGACCAAAAAGACTCAAGGAAAGTCATATGTTGAAGTATGGATAAGACCACATCAAAACACTACATGATCACCCATTCATTAAGGGTGTAATGGTCCTTTTATACTTTTTCTTTACACTTCATAGGAGCCCCTTTTCACTAAGGGTATTTTGGTCTTTAATGTAATAAGTATAAATAAACTCCTTATGCTTATTTTTCATTAGACTTTGATGAAATTGGATATTATTCTTAGATTGTAGCTTTAGTCTTGCAGTTTTAGCTCTCAAACCCGAAATTGATTCCTTGAATACATTTGAAGTTAGGGTTTCACTTGTATTGGGAAATTTGGCAAGAAAGGTGTGCTTGAGGAAGAGTGTTTCCTTTGGGTCACCTAAGAGAGTGGTTTTATCTTACATTGGTGATGTGTGTTTGGAGGTTTGATACACCTTCTAGTGCTATTCATTGGTGGAAGTGAGGGTCTCTCTATCTATCTTTAATTTCATGCAATTCTTCTTCTTCATCTCCTTCTAGTGTGTTGTTTTCTCTTTGTAAACTTGCTGATTTTTGTTCCTTTAGTGTCCATTTCATGTTTGATAGTCCTTTAGGATACCATACTTAGATGTTGAACTCCCTAATTCTCTCGAACTTAGGAAATCATTCTATTCATATTGATTTTATCTCTAGTTGATCAATCTTGTTACAACATTAATCATTAGATGAGAGCTTAACCTTCCCAAATCTTTGTTGATAATTCGCTACCTTTAGTTTATTTCTCAGTTCGAGAAAATCAACATAAGGTGGGATTTATTGTTTGCAACCAATAAACAACAATCATAACAAAGGAATTATCAAGATGTCCCCACAATCACTTAAACCCTAACCAACTATTAAATCCATGGGGGAATAATCATAGCTCCCACAACCCTAGTAGTGGGTTTTAGTTCCACATGATAAATAAAGAGATAGCAACAATTATAATCATCATTAAAAGTAATTAAACTTACAAATGATGAAGTCTGAAGTTCATTCTCTTCTAAGTTCAAGAGAAAATTCCGACAACCAAATCAAAGATTTGAAAATTGAATTCTAAGTTTTGAGCCCCAAAAAGAGGAGTCTTTTCCTTTGGAACAAGTTCAACATGTTTCGCCCCTCTTCCTCTATTAGAAAACCCTAACACATGCTTTAAATACTTTATCCTAATCATGGAAACAAAATCATAGATCATTGTATTTTATCGGACAGGCGACGACGTGTGTGACGACTTATCAGGAGTCTGACAACTTATCAGGAATGTCGTCAGCTCCTCTTCACTTTTGACAATCTCTGACTTAGGTTGACGATGAGACGTGATCTCTTATTAGACATATGACGACCAATCAGAATTTTCATCACTTCTTCACTTCAAATCCCATTCCCCGCCTAAGCCTAACGACGAGCCTGATGGTGTATCATACTTCTGACATCCTTTCATAGATGTCGTCATGAATTCTAGCTGAAGCTCATTCTTTGTCTAAGGATGACGAAAACTATGATAGCTTATCACAAGGCTGATGACTTATCAGATAAGTCGTCAGCTATACTTCTTTCTCTACTTGCTAAAAAATAAACTCTTTTACTTCCATTATTGCCGGTTCTCTTGCATCTTGACTTTTACTGCAATATCAAAGAGAAAACAATCAAAAATGACAAAAGTTGCTTAAGACTTTGCAATTATTCTCTGTTAAAAGCCTCAAATCTGTTAGCATCTACTCATACATCATATATGCATGTATATTTGTTGCTAATGTAATTCCCATACCTTGATTCCTTTGCATCACATTATTTTTCTTCATGTTTATACACAATTGGTTTTGGATTGTTGAAATAGGAGGGGGTAACATTTTTGAGCTTAAAGTGATAATTGACTGTGTTGGATAACTTAGATTCTCCTAGTTAATTGTCATGTTTTTTTTTTTGTTTTGTTATGTTGCATGAGGACATGCTAGCATTCTAAGTTGAGGGTGTTGATATGCTATGGATTTATAGCACTTTCCATACTTAAAACAGTGAAAATATGCAAGTTTATTAGGTTGTTTTGTGAGATATGATGTGTTTTGGGTATGTTTCACAAGAAATCAGGTTTTGGATGCTAAACGAAAGAAAAAGATGAAAATTAAAGTTTTGGGATACTTACCCTGGCATTTTTAGGAGTAAGTTCCACTTACTTGGCATAGGTGACCAAAGTAGGTTTCAAAACTTTAATTCCAGAGGCTCAAAAGTAGGAAAAAGAAAACTCTGTCACTTACCACAAGCATCTATGATCTATAGGTTCCACCTAAGGTCCGATGGTGACCTAAGTAAGTGACAGAGGTCCAAGTACAGAGAGTTTTAGGAGTTGTGCAGGAGGTCTGGGACCTACTAGGACCACCTACGATCCTTAGGTGGCCTAAGTAAGTGGCCACTGACCTCAATTTTCCATTCTCATTCGGGTATTAATTTTTAGGTTTTCCTTGTATCCTATAAATACTATTTTGATGTATTGTAGTTAGATTACGCACTCTTAACAATTACAAACTTATATTTGATTTCAAGATTCAATTTTGATCTTGGGATTACTTTGTTCTTGATTTTGATTGATAATTCAATTACATACATTGGGTTTTACTTGTAGATCATTGTGATGTTGTTTAATGCTTTTCATTATGAATTCTGTTGATCGTTTCACAAGCATGAGCGGCTAAAGCCCTTAGCTAGGTTTGTGGGAACCCTAGCATATTGATGAAGTAGGGAAAGTGCTAAGTTGTTCTGAATTAGTATCTTTGCATGTATTGTATTATCTTCAGTTTGATTGATATTTTAGTGGTTGCAAATGGAAAAATTCCGATCGTGTTGGAAATTGTGCCAACCATACCCTAACCTCAAAATCAGCATACAACAACTACGAGGAAGGGAAAAATGTTCAAAATACATAGAAATGGAAAATCCACAAATTTTGGTCATTATACCATCCACCCCTAAAAATCTAGTTCATTCTTGATTTAAATGCAAGAAAATATCTAAATCAGTAAAAAGTTGAGCATAACTACTATGCATATTATACTCAACCTCCCATGCAACCTCCTCAATAGGATGGTGTCTTCACTGAACGTTGACCATATGAATATATCTAGAATGCAACCGTCTCACATCCCTAGCTAAACTGGACATTGGGTCCTTAAAAAAGGTCAACCTCTTACAAACTGAATCAAATCCCAATAAAGCACATAAGAATCATCCGTGATATAGCACCGAAACTTAAACGCATGAAAAATTGGATGAATAGCTGAAAAGCGTAGATGTAAGGCCAACTCATAAGCAACCTCTCTAACTATTCGAAGAATCTCAAATGGACCAATAGACCTTGGGCTAAGCTTTCCACCTCATCCCGAACCACATCAAACTTTATAGGAGACATACGAAGAAAGAGTTGATCACCAACCCCAAACTTTAAGGCATGTAGCCTATGGTTTGCATAACTTTTTTTCCTACTCTGAGCCGCTCGAAGCCTATCCTGGATCGCCTAACCTCTACCCAAAGAATCACGAAGCAAGTTGGTACCACAGGGTCTAACCTCTAAAGTTCCAAACTAACCAATAGGAGATCGACAACGCCTACCTTACAACGACTTGAAAGAGTCCATCTCGATACTTGAATGGTAGCTATTTTTATAAGCCAACTCTGCCATGGTCAAATGCTACTCCCACCGACCTCCAAAATCCATAACATATGCATTAGCATATCCTTCAAAACCTGAATAGTCCACTCCAACTGACCATTTATTTGGGGGTGGAAAGCTGTGCTAAGGTCAATCAGAGTACCCAAATCCTCCTAAAAATTTTGCTAAAATCTAGAAGTGAACACTGATCCTCTGTCTAAAATAATAAAAGGGGATACCCCTTGAAGATGAACTATCTCATTAGCATAAATATGGGCCAACCTATAAGCATTGAAGAAAATATGGATGGGGATGAAATGGGCTGATTTAGTACACAAATCCATGATTACCCAAATACTGTCAAAGCCATAAGAAGTATGAGAAAATTCAATCACAAAGTCCACAGTGATCAGCTCCCACTTTCACTCTAGAATGGGTAATATCTTAATCAAACAACCCATTCTTTAACCACTTCTTTCTTAGAATCTCCAAGACTATACGAAGATGGCCTGCATGCTCTTTTTTACTCTTAGAGTACACAAGGATATCATCAATAAATACAATAACAAAGGAATCCAAAAATGACTTAAAGATCACATTCATTACACTTATAAAATCTACAAATAAAATAGTCAACCCGAAAGTCAACACCAGAACTCATAATGGCCATAGAGTTCTAAAAATTGTCTTTGGTATGTACTTTGATCTAATTTAAACTAATGATAACTCGACCTCAAATTGATTTTTGAGAACACTGACATATCCTGTAACTGATCAAATAAGTCATTTACATAAGGCAAGGGCTATTTATTTTGGATTGTAACCTTATTCAACTGTCTATAATCAATACACATCCTCATACTACCATTTTTTTTATGAATAAATAGGACCGAAGCACCCAAGGTGAAGCACTCTAATGAATAAAACCTTTGTTAAGTAGCTCCTGTAGTTGAGTTTTGAGCTACCTCAACTCTGCTGGAGCCATTCAATAAGGTGGAATAGAAATAGGATGAATGACCGACTCTAAGTCGTGCAAAAATCAATATCCTTATTTGGAGGCATACCAGGTAGGTTCGAAGAAAACACATCCAAAAATTCAGAGACTATTAAAACTAACTCTAAAGAAGGGGACCCATCGTCCACATCCCGAAGACGAACTAAAATTATAAAGAATACCTTCCCTACTAGCCTCTTATCCTGGAGATACACTATAATCTTTACTGGTTTGGCCATATACATTCCCCCCACTCTAGTTTTTTATCCCATGCATAACAAGAGTCACTGTTTTAGCATTAGAGTTCAAAACATCATGGTATCAAGATAATCAGGTCATACCTAAAATTACATCAAAGTCTAACATATCTAGAATAACCAAGTCAACCCAAGTCTAAAAACCCACAAATAATACAGGACGAGAACAATAATCATGGGTCACTATTATAGGCTTACCCACCAGAGTAGACATATAAATAGGATAATCAATTACATTACAGACCAAATTTAGACCTATCACAAACTGGAAAGATACATAGCATAATTAGACCCCGGATCAAATAAAATAGAAGTCATTCAATTATAAATTGAAAGAGTACAAGTAATAGGTCTAAATATCAATCTTTCCCAAAAATGCATAACAGTGAGTTCGGTCATTAATCTAAGCTAATTTTTTCTCAGTTGTGCTCCTATTTCACCATCACCTCCTCTACCACCTGCTTGATTTCCCTATCCACCCCTATGGATGTCCCCTACTATTAACTACTTCTTTTATACTTGCTAGTACTATAGCCAAAGTTAGTTGTGCTTGGGTATTTTTTGGCTCACAGGAAACTCTCTCTTAAAGTGATCAGATATACTATACTAGTAACATCTCCTCTTGAGATAAGGCCTACTTGTAGAGTAGTAAAAAAATCCTTGGCCCCACCAACATGTGCCTGAGAAGAACCCTTAATAAGAACCACAGTAGAAGCTAGCAAGGCCGACTGATAAGAACGGATTGAATGGCCTGCTGACCGTGGCCTTTAGAGTAAAACCACTGAAATTCCCATTGTTTTGAGATTTCTTAGCTAACATCTTAGCTTAACCCACTTGGGTAACCCCTAAAACTACTTTACATAGTCAGAAACTTTATTGAACCCTTTTCCTACTGAAGTCATATACACAAACAATACCTGAAGGTCATGTTCAATCCTTTGACGTAAAGGCAAATCCTCTCCTTCTCAAAAGTCAACAGTTGTGTAGCATAGAATGACAAGACATAGAACTTGACCTCATAGGTAGTAACCAATATGTCACCCTACTTCAATACCAAAAACTCATCCTTTTACAGTCGTGGAGGGCTCGTGGATCATATGTCTATAAGAAAAATCAATGACCAATATGCAACATACATCTTCACCATTACTTAGCATCCTCCTTCAACAGAAAAGTCACTAAATCAACTCTATGTTGTTTCAAAATCCTTATCTTATGTAACCTCTCATAGGAATCAATAATAAATGTAAATGCATGCTTAGACTTAGTTTCCTTGAGTGTTAGAGGTTTCATCTTAAAATTTTTATATGTAGTTCATATTTTGTACTAGTCAACACCAAACCCAATACCAGATGAGGAAAAGCACCAGTCATTGAAGCCTCATCTATTCTAGTATCCATGGCGTCAGTAGGATAAACAACTAGAGAATGATAAGCTTGTACTGTGGGGGTGGCTCCAGTACCAAACAACTTAATAAAAAAACTAACACCCACTAAAAAACCTCAATGGACATAGGGGCAGTCTTGCAACCCAAGCTTGGGATGCTACCTCGGTCTCCATACCTTGTTTCTCTATCGCTTCATCTGAGGTAGGTAAGGTGATGCTGACATTTCAAGATTTTGGACAACACTACTTAAGCTCTACCCTTGGAGGGTATGGATTATCCTCTCCTTCCCCTACCAATCTTTCTTAATCATCCTCTTCTTCTCTCGGATGGCTCCACAGTTAGAGTATTTAGTGCAGGAGCTGCTGGTTGGGATTTGTATGACCTAGTGTTCACCATCTATAGACAAAAGAGTAAATAAGATTAAATACCAATTTGGATCTCTAGATCCCAATTGAATTAAGTTACAACACGAAAGATTCAAAACAAATAAATTTTTCTAACGTCATTAGCCTTTCAAAGAAAAGTAGTGATGTTTTTGTACCATTCTACGAGACTTTACTGGACCTATTTTGGTAAGATGAGATCAACGAACCTAGGCTCTAATATCAACTTTGTCACAATCCAAACTCACGGTAAGTGGCACCCACACTACTCACCCGATGGGTGAATCATCTATCCCTGAATATCATCTCAAGATCAACACTTAAGAGGGCTAAAAATACCAGTCCATCAATAAATATTAAGGCTAAAAAATAAAATAAAATATAAGTACAACTTTGAGCGAAATGTTGTACTTAACCAAACCATCTCTAGAAACCAAAAGTTGTTCGTACCAAAACATCTAAAGATTGTTATGAAAATAGGATACAACCCTATAAACAAAAGTAAAGCATAAGTTCAGGAATAAGAACTATTCTAATGAGGAAAGACTCCAAGGTAACCCGAATATGCTGCTCACCCTAAAATCTGGAGTCAACCATTGAAATCATAAGTGAGGTCTTGAAGGAGCCGCTAGAATATGCGTTGTAATCACAAAAGTAAATACAAGTATAGTGTCAACACATTGGAAATAATTATGTACGGGTAGTGTCATTTATCCAACCAAAGAAGATAATATGAACCTATAACTAAGTTATAGTACAATAAGTTAATCCATGCTTAGCATAACATATACTTAGCATAACAAGTAACAATGAACAATTAGGAATCAAACCAGCAAGTCAACATATTATTACCAAGTCAAGTTTAGTCAAGTAAGCCAAAAATGAGTCAGAACAACTTATTAAGTATAAAAATATATTTTTCCAATTCACTCATGGAACCATCAAACTCACATGAACCTCATACATACATGCTAAAAGATATATAACCACCCTCTATCCCTGACCTATAAAGGACACTTGTCGTCTATGTACTAAATACTAGACATAAGTGTTTTCCAATCTCGTTCCACCTAAAGCCCGCGAGAATGTTCAAAATTTCGAACATTCCATATTTAATAAGTAAAGTTGGTTAAAATCATATAACAACTGCAAAATCATTTGTAAAGACCACACAAAATAACATGCACTAATAAGCAATACTATAAAATAGTTAGAATGCACATATAACACAAATTTGATAAACTACAATACCATCACCTACCTCAAACTAAGCTTGCACAACTCCTCTATGTCCGAGCGAGCTTTGCCTTTCTATAAAATTTTTGCTTGCTCGTGATCTAAAACATACATATATATACATAAATAAAGAATGACCTAACATGATGAGATTTATAACTCACACTCAACCCCTAAGATCAATTCATGATCATTCCCTTCCCCCTTTAGGGCTTTTCAATTGTAATTCACCTAAAACTATCAATTTCATGGTTAAATTAGTGTATTAAAGGAATGCAAGGGTAAAACAATTAGTAAATAAAAATGAGTACCTTATTACTTAATTTCGTCCCTTGCACTAGAAAATAACTAAAGTCTACCCTAAAATCCTCCTCAAACTCCGTAGTTAATTCTAAGACTTAATAATTAAATACGAGTTAACGGGAAAGAATTCCTTACCTTAATGGAGCCAAATAAAGAACTTCTAGTATATTCTTACCTAAATCTCCCTTCCTATGCCCCAATATAAGTTTTAGAAAAATAATTATTTTGGGAAATTATTTTATTAAAATTGTGAATTTTACCGCTGTAGTAGTACCTGGCTGTTATATCACTTATTGCTATAGCGATTACCAACCGCTATTGTGGTGTCTATAGGATAGAATGTGTATCTTCACCTAAAATTTTAATTTTTGTAACACACCTTAAACTTGTAATATTTCAAATAATGACTTTTACCATAAGACCAATTTTGGGTGTTTTAATTACCCAAATTTGATTTTATAAATTTCTAGGGGTTTCTTATTATTTTACATAACTAGAAATCAAGATAAATACCAATACCCCTATCCAAGTCATTTTCAAATTTTCCACAGCCACACCTCGCTTTGAAATTAATTGAAACTAGCCTAGCCTAAAATGTTTAACTTTCAAATTGCAAAGAATTTGGACATCAGATTTTAGACATAGGACTTATACGTAATGACTGAGAGGGTCGTTACAATGAGTTTCTCATATTTAGTGTGAGTGGTAGCTTAATATGTAAAGTATGTTATGGATTTAGACAAAAATTGGATTGAAGTAATAGTTGAGCTGATTTGATATTGTGTTACCTGAAATTAGGTTTTGCACGATAAATATCTTAAGTTTTCAAAACTTTATTGGGTTTTGTTATTCTCACAGCCCAACCCACCGGATCATTTCGGGGACCTATCTACACCTACCCTAGATAAGAGAACCCTGAATATCCCCCACCGTTATCAATGCGAAAGTTACTAAATACTTAATTAATAAATGTTGTCTATCATATTAATAAAAATTTGATAGCTCAAAAATAATTATTAACTCAATTTGTTCCCTAAGTTGTTTTAATACATCATATTTGTTAAGTAAATGAGGAAAATAACTATAAAAAAATCCATTGAACCTAGTCTAAATCGATAAAAAAGCCCTATACAAGGAGTAGGGACATCCACATATATTATCCATATAGAACAAAAGTAGTAGGAGCTGCGGATGAGTAATCGACTATGCTACAATAGAAAATTCAATTGACCTGCACCATGGCTATACCCCCTAGTGAAGGTATACTAAGTGTAGCGTCAGTACAACCACATGTACTGGTAAGCATCATTGTCCTATCAGAGTTAGAAATAAATAACTTCAATAATAAATGTGGAAAAAATCTAACATCAACTAAAGTTTCTATTCTAAATCCCCCATTAGCAAATCCTCAACATATTATTTGAGCATCTTTGTGACCTGTGTATTATTTAACATTTTTGCATGTATTTTTCCTTTGAATTATATATAAAATATCTTTGTCCTTTGACTACCTATTCTAACCCATACCCTTTCCTCCTATATCGACCCATTCTTAAGGTGCCTATAATTCTTTAAGCTACATTCACCCAAGTCCTCTCGGTAATCTCTATTGCAAGACACCACAGTATCATGTCCCTTAAATATCATAAGTTCCACCAATATATTATACCATATCCATTCCTCTTAGGGGGTCGTAAAATTTCACCTCTAACTCAATCCACACAAGGGACCTAATGTACATTCATAAATACTCTTTTATCTTTTAACATGATGAAAATGTGTATGAGAACATATATAGAATAAAATCACATTTAGAACATATAAATGAATCCATGAATGCAAGATATGCAAATATCTCGTACCCTTTCCCTCCTCAATATCAATATAAAATTACACCAGTATGGTACCAGACCTATATCACACAATTATATCTGTACTGACATGGTATCCCATATTAAATCAATCATATTTGTACCATTATGATACCCAACCTATAACACAATAATTATGTTCATATCGTTGTGGTACCCAACCTATATCACAATTATCATATCCTTTATCCTAATGATAATTACTATTTATTTTTATTAGTTTTGTTGCTTATCATTATTATCTCTTTAATTAGTATTATTTTTATTATATTAATTCTTTCTTGAATGATATTCACTAAGTACCCAGTACTTAATCATATCATTATTTTTTTAAGTGGTGTGTTAGTTAACAAAGATTAGTTTTCAGCTTTACGAGATACCAAAGAGGTACTTGTTATTTCTCAGGCTTTTGATGAGCCTATAGATTCTTGCTCATGTCAGTCACTGGCTATTCTAGTTGCTTTATTTAACTATTGAGTTGCATCTCAACTTAGTTATTCTATCATATAGGCTCCATAAATAGAGATTGTATCATGTGAAATACTTAAAGTAATTACTTGACTAATGGGGTACACCACCTTTCTCATTGAAATTATATCTTAACTTACCCATTTATATCATTCTTATTTTATTTAATAATTATTACAAATATCGATCATTCACTAGCTCACATGTTGAATAAGATATGTCGCTTGGAGTACCATCATCTTTCTTCATTGCAGGTTCTTGAATCCACATATGTCAAGTAGAGCTAAAATTTGTTTAACCTTATTTTCTATGTGTTGGTAGAAAATATTTCTTCTTTGGGGGACTACCATAAAAAAAGAGCGTTGATGTGGAGTTTGAAATAGCAACAGGGCATGGCAGGTGCAGGGCAGAGCATGTTTGTGCATATGCGAGATAAGTCGGGTGAAACTTTTATGCAGAAAATGCCAAGGTGGGTTGTTGAATAACTTTTGATTTTCTCATTTTTCAAACATCTTTACTATTATAAAATTACTTAACCAAATAAAAATGGCCTAAGTTTTACCTGATATTATATGAAATGGACCATTATCTCTCTTTTCTTTTTGATTATATTTTTCACATTATTATTCTAGCAATACAAACAGGAAATTTATCAAGAAAATTATGGTGATATTACCAAATGGAAGTAATCTATTCGACATGAAAGTAAAACATATTATATATCGTCTATTGGTATATCATCTAATTAGTCCTTGATTACTATTTTATGCAGACATAACTAGTTTCCTTCTAATGTTTCATTTATTATTGCATAATCCGTTTAGAATTTTTGTTAACCCAGAAGTGTTTGTTCTTTATATTTATTAGTATCACATTTGATAAAATAATAAGTACTATTTTTAGGAGTTAAATTTTATGGGGCATTAGAAATTTCTAAAAGAAAGACTTATTATTTAATATATTCATAAGATGGCTCATGATATAGAATTGTTCAAATTCATATAAGAAAATTTAAACTCATACCAAACACCAAGAAGACTAGACAAAAGAAATGAAAAATAATCTGTGTGGCTCAGAGCGGAGAAGGTTGATGCGTGGTTGGGTGAATTAAAAATATATATAAAAAATACTATGTAAAGCATGGCGAGGTAGATTGAAATATTATGGGTTGAGTCTCAACCCACTCTACCCTATTTCATTTTCATTCATATGTGCAGTGCACTTGGACTGCTAATTATCCCAACATGCTTTCCTCGCTCTTTTGTAATGGTTGAAGGCTTTCAAAGGTAATTGCCACTGCCTAAGACTATACCCTAGATGTGAAAAGGAACTTCAAGAAACTACTAGTCCTAAGCGGACCCTTGACATAACATGTCTATGATAATTAATGAACTAAATTTGAATTAGTAACTTAAATCATAGAGATAAATTCTAAAGCATAACTAAAACTTATTGAACAAAATACTAGAAGTCTGAAAGACTAGCAATAACGATAAATATAGTGTCGGTCAAGCCTCCAAATTGAATAACAAAAAGTCTGCCAGAACAAAAGACCCTCAGATATCCATGAAAAAAATCTAGAATGAAGAAAAAAAATTAACTAATCCTCGAATGTGGAGGACTCACCAACTGCTGAAATATGAACTACTTCTATATAACCACAAGCCTGAGAATGATCGCACATATCTACATTAATAAAAATGTAGCACATAAGAGGTATGCTTTCAAATGATACTTAGTATGTAAGAATAAAGCTAAATAACTGAAATTATAGCTATATCATGATTTGAGGAAAAGACAAAAATGTGGCTTTCATAAATATTAGTATTAAACAAAGAGTAAAAATAGTTATAGAACATAAATAAGAATTTTTGAAAATAATGAATATATAAATCATACTATATGTAATCATATAGTGATATATTAAGTGAACTACATCAAAACATAGGTAAGCCTATAGGTGGGAGTTTCTTACAACCGACAAACATCACCAGAGCCAGTGATGCTCAATGTTATAAACCAAAACTAAAAAAGGTTATTTTAACTGGTCAAGATATAGAACCATAAAATAAGGATCCTGAATTTATGCCTCAAAGGGGAAAAAACTACGATGGCAACGTAGTTATGAAACTTGAGTTTTTTACTCTTTTATTCTCTCAATGATAAATAATCCTCCAAAATAGGTCATATAATCATATGCTCATAACATACTTAAATCGTATCTATTAGTATTAAAACTTTAATCATACTAAAATTTGTATTTCAAAGTAATCATGGAATTCCCCCTTATTTGGATATATTCTATTTTCTTGAAAGTTCATAATATCATAAAGATTTTAAAATCATACTTGAGCTATAAATTTTGATACAGATTTAAGAATTAATTGATCTAATTAATATTGAAGGGGTTACAGCTGTATATATAGAGAACTGAAGAATAACTAATTACAGAATAACCCAGATGTATTTAATAATTATATATGTAGTCTATTATCCCCCCGCAAGCTGATCAGCGGTAACGAGGGGCAGCTTGGAGCAGAGAGACTGAAAAGGCTGTAACGGAAGAGGCTTGGTGAGAATATCAGCAAGCTGGTCAGTAGATGGGACATAGTGCGTGGCCATTGCTCCTGCAAGTACCTCATCGCGAACAAAGTGACAGTCAGACCCAACATGCTTCATACGATCATGAAGGACTGGATTTTTGGTAACACAAATAGTGGACTGATTGTCACAATAAATCTGTGGTTTCGTCGGGGGAATGCCAAGTGCATCCGTAAGGTATCGTAACCACATGGCTTCAGCAACACCCGCAGCCATGGCACGATATTCTGCTTCTGTGGAGGAACGGGACACTCGCGTTTGCTTCTTGGTGCACCAGGAAATCAGATTCGGTCCCATCATAACAATATATCCAGTAGTGGACTTTCGATCATCTTTGTCGTTAGCCCAATCCGAATCAGAAAAAACAGATATATCAAACGAGCCCTTTTGAAATAAAATTCCACAGTGAAGAGTACCTTGAAGATAGCGCAGAATGCGTTTCAAGGCCTGAAAGTGTTGTTCTGTGGGAGCATGCATTGATTGGGAGACTCGATTGACTGCATATTGGATGTCCGGACGAGTAACAGCAAGATAATGAAGTCCACCGACGAGGCTCCGATATAGTGTAGGATCGGCAAAGGGAGTATTCGGCCCTGGGGATTGGCGGACTGCCATGGGAGTGACCGCGGGTTTGCAGTCTGTCATTCCAGCCCGATTTAGAAGTTCAAGGGTATATTTTGTCTGATGCATCAATATGGTTCCCGATTTGCGGATGAGTTCGAGGCCAAGAAAGAACTCCAGAGGACCGAGGTCCTTAAGTTTGAAGTCACGATGCATAGCTTCAGTAATTTCAGTGATGAGTGATGACGAGCTGCCTGTAATAACAATATCATCCACATAGATAAGAATGATGACTGTCCCTCGAGAACAGTGAAGGGTGAAGAGGCTGTTGTCATGATGGTAGGTGCGAAAACCAAGACCCTGCAGAAAAGTAGAGAGACGTGTGTACCAGGCACGAGGGGCCTGTTTCAGGCCATACAGTGATTTGCGAAGCTTGCAAACATAGTGAGGACGGTTGGGATTAACATATCCCGGTGGCTGAACCATATAGATTTCTTCCTCAAGATGACCATGAAGAAAGGCATTGCTGACGTCTAGCTGATGAAGCGGCCAATCATAGTGAAGAGCAAGAGACAAGACCAGACGAATAGTCTGTTGCTTAACAACAGGGCTGAAGGTCTCCTTATAATCCACACCATACTCCTGATGATACCCTTTTGCAACCAGACGTGCTTTATAGCGAGAAAGAGATCCATCTGAATTTCGTTTGATGCGAAACACCCATTTGCACCCAATAGACTTTCGGTTACTAGGCAGAGGTACCAAATCCCATGTACGTTGTTCATTCAGAGCCTGAAATTCCTCATCCATAGCTTGGCACCAGAAACTATTTTTGGAGGCTTGATTGTAGGTAGTAGGCTCAGTTGTGGGATGTGCATCAAAGGGTATTTGAGTGTGGTAGGCTTTGGGTTTGAAGGTACCGGCCTTGGCTCGGGTTGTCATAGGATGAGTGTTAAGTGGAGGGTGATTAGGAAGGGGTGGTGGAGTTGTATGATGCGTGAGCGGGGGTTGGGTGGGGCTGCCGTGGGAGCTGGGATGTGCAGCGGTGGATGGGGTGGCTGTATGTGTGTTAGGAGTATGATGTAGGGAAGTGGTGGGTTGTGTGGCAGTCGGCTGGGTGTTCGGGTGGGAGGTTTGGGGTTTCGGGTGGGTAGTGGTGTAGTGGGGTACCGGGTTAGGTGCCGAGTGAGCCGGAGCATGAGCGTGAGAAAAGGACGGAAATAATGGCACAACGCCAAGTGGATTGGGGGAGTATGGAGTAGAGGAAAGACTTGTGTAGGGAAATTGTTCCTCCACAAAACGAACATGACGGGAAACATATGTTTTCTGAGATACAGGATCGAAACATTTGTAACCTTTGATAGTGGGATGATAGCCTAGAAAGACACAAGGGGTTGACCGAGGTTGAAGTTTATGTTGAGTGTGCGGACGCAACCAGGGATAAACTAGACACCCAAACGGGCGGAGATGGATATAGTCGGGTGGATGATTGTAGAGACGGGCATATGGAGTGGAGTTGGGGAGAGTGTGAGTGGGCATGCGATTTATGAGGTAGTTGGCAGTAGCAAGAGCATCAACCCAAAAGGAAACAGGTAAGGTGGAATCATGGAGGAGCGCAACAACTGTTTCTATTAGGTGACGGTGTTTGCGCTCAGCAACGCCATTTTGTTCAGGGGTATATGGACATGAAGTGTGATGAAGAGCCCCTAGATTTTGAAGAAAAACACCAAATGCATTGTTGACAAATTCTTTGCCATTGTCACTTCGAAAAATTTTGATTTTGGCATTAAATTGATTTTGAACC
Source organism: Capsicum pubescens (assembly GCA_030864215.1). Classification (NCBI taxonomy): domain Eukaryota; kingdom Viridiplantae; phylum Streptophyta; class Magnoliopsida; order Solanales; family Solanaceae; genus Capsicum; species Capsicum pubescens. The sequence continues at coordinate 212,675,654 of CM061542.1, forward strand.
ATTCGGTCAAAGTTTACAAAAATAGTATAAGCTTCGGATTTAAATTTCAGAGGATAAAGCCAAGTGAATTTACTGTAATCATCAACAAAACAGATATAATAACGAAAACCTTGAACAGAAGGAACTGAGGTTGGACCCCAAACATCAGAATGAATTAATTGAAATGGCGCAGTGGCCTTGTGTTCAGACAGTGAAAAAGGTAAACGACAAGATTTAGACACTGAACAGGACTCGCAATGTAATTTTTCTGAAAAATTAAAACCTAAGGAAGATAAAATGGATTTGGTGATGGCGGATGATGGGTGCCCAAGCCGGCGATGCCAGGTTGACGAGAGAATGGCTTGACTCACAACAGACGGAGACCTGGATGGAAGAGTGTATAGCCCATGCTCACAGCGGCCCGTGTACCGCACCCGGTTCGTGGTATTGTCCACTATCTGGAAATTAGTGTCATTAAAAATGAGGGTGCAGTTATTTTCTTTAGTAAAACGATAAACAGATAAAAGATTGGATGTGAGGGAAGGGACGTGGTGAAGGGTTGAGAGATGAAATTTACCATTTGGGGTATAGACATACCCAGAGCCGGTGTTTGTGATGGGAAGGGATTGACCATTGCCTACTGTAATAGTTTCTGAGCCATGATACGGATGAGGAGCTTGAAGTTGTGAATAATCCGACGTCACATGGGTGTTAGCACCTGTGTCGAGATACCAATCGCCAGATTGAGCGTTTGTGGACGCATGCATCGCCCTTGATCCTCCGGACTGGCTATTTACATTCTGCGAGTCATCATAACGATACCAGCAATTAGCCGCAGAATGGCCCCGTTTAGCACAAATTTGGCACGTCGGAAGATCTCGTGTGGGCATCCGCTGGTTTCCTCGTCCCTGTCCGCGGCCTGACTGGAAGCCGTCCCTCGGTGGAGGCCCGCCTCTGCCTTGCTGCCCGGTGTTTCGACGGTCACCGCCGCCGCTGCCTCGCCCTTGGTTACGACGATCGTCACCGCGACCCCTGGCCGAGCCTCCGCTGCCAGCCGAGTAAAGAGCCGTAACGCCAGGGGTGGAACTGGCTTCTCCGAGCAGTAATTTGTGTTCCATGTCTAGATTCAATTCTTCTGCATTAAGCCATCCAGACAGTTGATTCAGAGTGATTTCGACAGGCGAGAGGCGAATATGCTGTTTGAGAGAGGAATAGCCAGCCGGAAGACCACGTATCACGGCATTCACCACGTCTCGTTCAGGAATAATCTCGTTCACAGCATCTAGGTCAGACAGAATAGAGGCCACATCATCAAGGTATTGAGTCATCGTCTTCGTTCCCTTCCGAAGAGTATGCAATTTGTCACGCAACTGAAAAATATGAGCCGTGGACACAGAGTTGTACCTTGTGGCTAGTGCGTCCCAAAGTGAAGCCGATGTGAGAAAACCCCGGGCGTGTTTGTGCACAGAGGGGCTAATAACTGCGAGAAGACAGGCTCGGATCTGAGTGTCTACGATCATCCACGGAAGGTAGTCGGGATTTGGGAGCTTGACGCCGTCCTTCTCGGCTGTCTCGGGCTGCGGCTTCTCCGCACCGTCAATCCATCCGAGCAGCAAGTTGGCTGCGAGGGCGGTGCGGACGTTAAGTGCCCAGGCCGGGTAGTTGTTGTCAGATAATTTTTCGGGGATGAGATTGTGGAGATTCCTGAGCAGTAATTTTACTCCAGACGGTAATTTTGACAGAGGATCAATAACCTTGTCCATGGCGCCGACCTACGGCGGAGGAGGGAGGCCGTGCGGCGTGGTGTAGACGGTGGCGGCGGCGCACACACGTCGGAAAAGAGGAGAGATTAGGGTTTGGGCGGAAGAAGAAACCCTAGCTTTGATACCATGATACAGATTTAAGAATTAATTGATCTAATTAATATTGAAGGGGTTACAGCTGTATATATAGAGAACTGAAGAATAACTAATTACAGAATAACCCAGATGTATTTAATAATTATATATGTAGTCTATTAAATTTTAAAAACAATATATGAAAATTTTGTCAAGCACAAAAGTGCAGCAAGAAAAAATTCTAAGCTTAAAAGTAAATGAATTATTCATTAAATTCATAATCATAGATAAAGATGTTAAGAAATTATGCAATTTGATAAATAAAAAAGAAAATTTACAAATGAGTTTATAAACCCTAACTATGGACTTAAATTCATGAAATTATAAAGTTTTTGACATGAGAATGGAAGAAAATTCTCATTAAAGTCATACATATCTAAAAATAGAAGAATCATAAAAAATGTCTTGAACTTGGGAGCTTTTGAGCTTTGAAATTGGAAAAGTCTTTCTTGCGTTCTTAAATTTGGGAGAGGGGAAATAAGAAATTTTAGAATGATTTTAAGAATTTGGGATATTTTTAGGATTAATAAATGAATTTGGAGAGGTTAAATGAGGGTGGAAGGATAAGATTTCCCTTAACGTAAAAGAGAAAAATGAATATTTACACCTAGGGTGGGTCATGTGCTTCGCACTCCCCAACACGGATGAGATTCATATACACTGCAAAATCCATCGCCAGTGGCTTCCCAATATGTACTCTATGTTGTAAATCCTAAATCGAAGGGCTTCCATGTGTGCGCATGCAAAACCCTATTTCTTAGTCCATGACGTCTTTTTATGTCTCAATACTCAATTTAAATAATTTCTAACCTCTCTAAGTGTCAAAAGATCTTATTTTATAATTTTAAACACATATAAATGATACTGTAAATATGATGAAACTTTGAAGACATTACAATTATACTGAGGATGCTTTCCATATCAACAGAGAAATTGGAGTTAGCATACTGGAATACTTGTAGCCTATAGTTAGAGGTATTTGTAGTCTTTGATCCATGAATTGTCTCTCAGTTATTGTTATGAATTTGTGTGTTCTTTGAATTGTGAAAGACCCTAGTTATAGTTTAGGAGATAAAAATATTGATGAGATTTTTTTTTACCAATAAGAAATAAGTGACAAAGACATTATTTCATGAATTGGGATTTGGGACATGTCATACATGTGACATATTTTTATTAATTTTTTATTTTACTTAACATGCTTTACCATTTATACATATGTCTATGATGATCTTATTGTCTTTTTCTGTGACTTGATGTGCCATGTCATATAATACAGTTCACCAAATCATGCTTCTAGAAAAATGAGCTTGTCATTGGTAGACAAATTGAATGAAGTAGAACAATATAATTGAGCTTTAAAGCCATATTTATTGGACTTGAATCATTAATTATATTAATGTAAAATATTTATTTGAACTAATACACCTCGACTATAGATCAAAACTTTTTTAGATTAAATATAATAAAATTTACCATCCATAGTAACATAAAAAAAGTTAAAATGATACTACCTAGCCTCTTAAAATGAAAGATATAATTACCACTTGAGAAAACAACCTTGTTACTACAAAGAGCCCTTAGACTGCATTGGATCATATTAAAGAATCATTTGAAAAAAAAATTATTCCTGAAAACTGGACACTTGATGCCACCTGCATATGTAAGTTTCAAGTAAAACCAATAGGAAATTATAGTGTAGTTGTTATGAAAAAAAATTCTTATAAAATAAGTATGTTGTCAAAAAAAAATTATGAATAATTTGTTCACCGTAGAATCTAGAAATGACTTCTTTCACCTTCCCAAGAAAATCAATTTCTTTTACAACATTCTCAATCCTCAACTTCAGTCGAAAGTCAGTTTCTAAAAATATTTATCAAAACATTATATGATTCACTAAGGGATACTTTGGTTCAAAACAAGGATATTAGAGAGTATAATCAATTATTTTATAAGGATATGATACAAGAATTTTGATTCAAAAATTTATATTAAATTTAGCTATTGCCAGTAACCAATCACAGAATAAATTGATACCCAATTTTAAACTCAAGTTAATATTTAAATTATAAGTAACTCATAAGACTATTATCAATATTCACTTTTAAAAATCCCATCTTAACAAATATAGATGAAGAAATAGTAGAAAAATTAATAAAGTTAGATAGAAGCACTGACCATAGCATCAAAGTAACATTGATAAAACTCACTTCCATGTTCATCGGATAGGTTAGAACTGGGAGTTTCATGATTATGAAAGAGACAATTCATATTACTAAAATTGAAATAAGTATCATAATTTATCATCTCAATTGACTCACTTCCTTCTATATCATGTGCATATGATGTAGTGACAATATTGTTGGGATGAGACAGTTTGGTTCACCGATATATTGCTGAAAATTATCATTTGCTACTGTCAATTCATTATTTATTGCATTTTTAATATTTTTACCCGACATTATTGAATATGTTGTTACATTTAATCCATAATAATTTTGAGCAGGATGATACCCATTGTTAAACTCCAACTCATGTCTATAATAAGCACTCTCAATATTTAATCCTTGTGATTCCAACATTCTAAAGAAATATTCATTTTGTTGTTGTAGCTCGCCATCACTATTATTTTTGACTAAATCAAATAGGCTGGGGTATTGGGTATCAATATGAAGTTGCGGGTGATAGACTTGCTGCAGATTTGAGCTTTATCCTATAGTAAAATAGTTATTATTTGATGAAAATGGAAATTCTATGTCTTTTTAGGTATCTTGGTTATTATTCTTTTGCATGTACTTTCCGGTGGTATGGGACATCATGGTAAGTTCTTGTGCTCTATGTTCTAATGATGGTTAGTGTTGATTATGGTAAATACATGGTTGTTATTATGTATATGTGTCTTTATGCTTCCAAAATGATTACTCATTTATATGATGCTTATGGTATATGTTCATATGATACGTTTAGATATTGGTCAAGTAGTTTAGTTATTTTATACAGTGATGTCGGAAAGGATTCAGGTTTGATCCTATACCTTGACTTTAAGTTATTGTCTTACTTTATATTATCTTTATATTATAATTTAGCTTAGTCAGCCGATGATGCCTACTGAGTACCTATGTTTTGGTACTCATACTACACTTCTGTACCTTTTTGGTGCAGACCCAAGTTCCAGTTGTCGTCGTTTAGTCAAGACCGTGCTGCATTGACCATTTAGAGACAGGAAAAGCTCTTGAAGTTTGAGTTGCTCTCTTTCTCCTCTATTTTTATTTGTATTTTATTTTTGAGACAAATGTATGAGATTATTTTAGTCATTTTAGACTTTGAGTTGTAAGTTTCTATAGTCAGATCTAGATGCTCTTGTACTTTTACTATCAGGTCATGGGATTGGTATTTAAATATCAATTTTCTTTGATTAAGGAATGTTATTGTTTATATTATGTTCTTATATAGGGTATACGTTGGACAGTTCTACCAAGGTAACCCATTGCATTAGGTTCGGGTTACAGTATTGGCTTACATATAGGTGGGATATAGTAGGTGCCATCATGACTCAGAAATAGGGTAGTGATAAATTATTATCAGAGCCTAGGTTTCACCGATATTATTGGTACAAGAGAAAGTGTCTAATAAAGTCTAATGGATCAAAATATTGACGTCTGTTTCCTATCTTTGGAAGGCTATGAGACATTCTTAGGAGTCCTTTTAATTCTCTCATATTGTGCTAAGAGTTTGAGTTGATTTGTAGGATATTCTGTCAACTTTACTCTTTTGTAGATTCCCAGGACACGTGCTCCAGTGATATGTAAGGTGGGTCCCGAGACCTAGACTTGTGATGTGTTCTTTGTTAGGGATCGAGGTGTATCTCCCCAGAATCCTATCCTACACTCGAGCCATAGACCCCTTCACCTCAGCCAGCGGTGGGAAAACGACCATCCCAGGCTCGATAGGGCTCTATCCCCTCTTCTTTGCTTAGGGATTCTTTGGTTCAGCTGTTAGGTATTGTTGATAGTTCACAGTCTACTGGAGCAGGAGTGCAGCCTGTAGCTGTAACTCCTAGAGTTGAGATTCCTCCTATTCCGATTGTTGTTCAGCCGACAGTCATTCAGCCAGTTATGACCCAAACTACTATGTCTACTAATGAGTAGAAGACGCTGGGAAGATTTTTGAGGTTGGCTCTACCTAGATTTTCTAGTGCTCCTGGATAGGATACATTTGAGTTTTTGACTATTTTTGAGGATAGGCTTTGTGGGTTAGACTTGTTGAGACTAGTGATATAGACTACACTATATTTTAGTTGGACTTGTCTGCTAGACACTAGTGGATGTGATTTGTGAGTTCTAGACCAGTTAGATCGCCCTCTCTCTTGGCCTTAGTTCTCGAAGATGTTCTTTGAGAAGTTTATTCTTTGTAGCGTTAGAGATCATTTGACAGATTAGTTCTTTAGATTGTAGTAGGGTTCTATGACATTCGCTGAGTATAAGGTTCATTTCTATTAGTTGGCAAGACATGCGACTTTTATCTTAGATACTGAGTATGGGAGAGTTCGCTACTTTGTGAGAGGATTGAGATTTCTTATTTGGATGGCTACCTAAAGTTTGTTTGATACCGGTAGGACCTTTGCGGAGGTCATTGATTATACTGGAGTGATAGAGGACATTTAATGTGAGGGTCATGATAAGTGGCCCAAGTATCAGGGTAGATATTGTGGGAACCATAGTAGTTCCTGATTTAGAGGTGGTATTCCTTATGCTGGACATCCTCCGCGTCCATCTTTTCATCCACAGAGTCAAACTAGTCGACCAGTTCAGGTTGCTCTTCTAACCACTGTAGAGGATTAGTTTATTGGTAGTGTTCGCCCTAGTAAGGGCAGTGACCAGTCTTTGAGGAGTTCATTTATGGGCCATGATAAGAGTGGTATGTATGCTAGGTCAGCCAGATTTGTGAGTTATGGTTCTTCTTATGAGTCTTGTTTTACTTATAGGATTCTTGATTATTTGTTTAGAGAGTGACCTAGTCATCGGGCGATGGTTGTATCATCCCAGGGAGCTACTCCCATTAGGGAAGTTCATCCCTCAGTTAGAGGTGGTTTGCGAGGTCGTAGAGTTAGTTACCGGGGTGATCGAGGTAGTACTCAGGCAGGTAGGGTAGGGGGTCAATCAGGTGCCCACCCAGGTGGTGGGCGTGGTCAGTTGTATGCAGTACCTACTAGGTTTGAGGCTGAGACTTCGAATACTGTAGTTACAAGTGCAATTTTGGTATGCCGCAAGTTGGATCTTGTTTTATTTGATCCTGGATCCACTTATTCTTATATATTTGCTTATTTTGCACCATGGTTGGACTTGTCCAGTGATTTATTTATCTGTGTCATTGCGCGTATCTACTCCCATAGGTGATTCTTTAGTACTGGATTAAGTATTCAGATCATGTGTTATGATAGTTTGTGATGTTGATACTTACGTTGATCTTTTTATTATGGATATGTTGGATTTTGATGTGATTTTGGGCATGGACTTGTTATCCCACTATCATAAAGTCATGGATTATTTTGTCAAGACCATTACCTTAGCCATGCCTGGCATACCCCGAGTCTTGTGGCAGGGAGTGATTAGCTGTAAGCCGACATAGATTATTTCTTATGTTTGTGCCAGACGACTTATATTAAGGGGCTACATGTATTATCTCTCCTATGTATGTGATACCCATGTAGAAAGTCAGATGCTTGATCTATTCCTATTGTGTATGAATTTCCTGATATGTTTTTGGATGATCTGCCAGGTATCCCTCCTGAACGTAAGATTGAGTTTGCCATTGACCTTGAGCTTGGTACCTGACCTATTTTTATGGAACCTTACCATATGGCTCTTGTAGAGCTTATGAAATTGAACTCTCAACTCCAAGATCTTCTTGGTAAGGGGTTCTTTTGACTGAGTATGTCCCGTGGGGAGCCCCTATTTTGTTTATAAAGAAGAAAGATAGTTCGATGCAGATGTTTATTGACTATAGCCAACTTAACAAGGTGACGGTGAGGAACCAATATCCTATGCCTCACATTGGTGTTTTGCTAGACCAGTTTTTTGGTGCAGCCTTAATTTCTAAGATAGATTTGAGGTTCGATTATCATCAGTTGAGGATTCGGGATGAGGATATTTCGAAGACCACCTTTAGGACCCGTTATGGTCAGTATGAGTTTTTTGTGATGTCTTTTGGGCTGACTAATGTCCTAGCCACATTTATGGACTTGATGAACCATGTGTTCAGACCTTATCTAGACTCCTTTGTTATTGTGTTCATTGATGATAGTCTTGTACATTCAAGGCGAAGTGAGGAGCAAGAGCAATATTTGAGGATTGTGCTCCAGGTCTTGCGAGAGCATGTTCTTTTCCCAAGTTCTCCAGTGCGCGTTTTGGATTAAGTCAGTGTCTTTTATTGGGAAAATGGTGTCCAAGGCAGGTATTATGGTAGACCCTACTAAGATTTAGAAAATTCATGAATGGGCTAGACCCACGTCTTTGACCGAGATTCACATTTTTATTGGTTTGGTTTGTTATTATAGGTTCTTTGTTGAGAGTTTTTCTACCGTACCAGCCCCTATGACTAGATTGATCCAGAAGAAAGCTCCTTTTTGATGGTCCGAGGAGTGTGAGTTGAGCTTTGGATATCTCAAGGATTGTCTTACTTCATCCCCGATGTTAGCCCTTCCAGTTGAGGGTGAGAGAATCACAGTGTTTTGTGATGCTTTAGGTATTGGTCTTAGTTGTATTTTGATGTAGCAGGGTCATGTCATTCCTATGATTCTAGATAACTTGAGGTGCGTTAGCACAACTACCCCACTCATGATTTAGATTTGGCGGCGGTAGTTTTTACGCTCAAGATTTGGAGGCATTACTTGTATTGTGTGTGTTGTGAGATTTTCACCGATCATCATAATCTTCAGCATCTTATGACCCTACGAGAGATTAATACTTTCCAGCGTAGGTGGATGTAATTGTTAAAGGACGACGATATTTCTATCTTATATCATCCCGGTAAGGCGAATGTTGTGGCGGATGCCTTGATTCGCAAGGCGGTGAGTATGGGTAGTTTAGCATGTATATCAGCTTCTAAGATGTCCTTGGCATGGTACATCCAGCCTTTATCCATTTTGATGTTTTGCATCAATATTTTGGATCCTACGAGGATTTTGGCTTGTGTAGAGGCGAGGTCTTCCATATTTGAGTATATTCATGATCATCAGTTTGAAGATAGTAAGTTGTGCCTTCTTTGTGATCGGGTAGTGAGTGGTGAGTCTGGTAGATACACTTTGTATTCTGAGGGTATCTTGAGATTTTGGGGTCATATTTTTGTTCCCCAACTTGACGAATTTATTTAGTCGATTCTGCATGAGTCTTACAACTCTAGATATTCTATTCATCCTTGTACGACCAAGATATATAGAGGCTTAAGAAATCTTTATTGGTGGGATGGTATGAAAAGAGATGTGGCATACTTCGTGGCTCGTTGCCTATGTTGTCAGTAGGTTAATACCGATCATCAGCGTCCAGGAGGATTCACTCAGAGATTGCCTATTCTCGAGTGGAAATGGGAAAGGATTACCATGGACTTATTAGTGGTTAACGTGATACATCTCGTGGTCACGATGGTATTTGGGTTATTGTGGATCGTTTGACCATGTCGGAACATTTCATTCCTATTCAGATGACGTTAAGTGCTAAGAGATTAGCCCAGATTTATGCTTGGGAAATAGTTCATTTGCTTGGGGTCCCTGTGACTATCATATAATATTATGGCTCTGTATTTACTTCGAAGTTTTGGAGGGCGTTTCAGGAGGAGTTGGGTACTCGAGTGGATTTGAGTACAACTTTTCATCCACAGATGGATGGTCAGTCCAAGTGGACTATTCAGGTACTTGAGGATATGCTCCGAGCTTGTGTTATGGATTTTGGAGGTGACAGTGCCCAAGCGTACACACAAGTGTACGTGGTCTATCATGTAGTAAAGTGGACTTCAATAAAGATGGATATTGTTCCCACAGGGACTTGATCTAACAATAATTCAATTCTATTTCATAATTTAGATTTAATTGATGCAAGGGTAACCAAAAGAGAGTTTGTAATTTTAAAACTAAAGAAAAGTGAACAAAGCAGAAAATAAAAGTCTTGGAACAATCAATGGAGTATTGCCCAGAGTTAAAGCACTTTGAACTATCATATAATGTTTTTGAACTTCATTCGTTAACTTGCTTATCTTCGTTGTTGATTCATAGGGTTAAATGCATGATCATGGTCTCCTAACCTCTAACCATTTACCTAATTTGGACATTACAACTACCTAATTGAGTGTGGATATAATAATCCAATTAAGTTCTTTAAGCTATCATCCTATGTGTGAATCAAGTAAGTCTTCTAGGTACATCCCTGTTCTACACGCTAATTTAAATTCCTTATTTCATAAAAGAATACAAACCATACTTTGTTCATTCCCATGTTCTATCTCCCTATTCCCTCTCCCGAGATCAAAAGATAGACAATTGATATATTCTAAGGATGATCAATCCTAAAAATAATTAAATCAATAATAAACAAACAAACAATAATGATAAGCAAATTAAACGAAATTAATCCATAACAATAGTACTCATGTTCTTGGCTTTAACCTCTGAAAGGAGGTTTCTAGCCACTCATAGTCATAATCATGATTCAAAAGGTTGAATACATGATATACTCTAAAATAATGCTAAATAAATAAATAAAAAACCTAAATATTAAGTTGCAGCAGCTCCTCAATTCTCCAAACCATTCCCTAAGAAATAAACCAAGATTGTGTAACTTGTGTGTATATATAATAAACTAATCCTAAACCTTCTAGGATTAGAAGATGTCACAATGATCCAAAGATTCCAAGATATCTAATCACGTGAGAAATATATTATATTAATACCTAACCTTCTAGGAGTATTGCAATATAATATCTTTATAGTGGACTACTACCTAACCGTGTAGGAATAGTATGTGACGTGCAAATTGTTTTCCGTGTATGAACTACCTAGTGCGATGCGTTGGTAATTTCATGGAGTATCCAACATGAGGTGTTTCTTATTTCATGGATATCCAATGCGGTACATTGGTTATCACGTTGGTAAAGTGGTGCATCACATCCATATCGCGTTAGTTCATTGGAATTAACCTCCAAAATAAATTTGAAGAGTTGATCGTCCTTCCCTTTTTTTCCATGCCTTGTGTAGTGTATTTCCAATGAATTTACATCCTTTATATCATAACTATATCACCATATTCAGCTCACTAATATTCCTAACTAATAACACACCACATATTAGAGATCATAACAGCACACTATCCTCAACGATGAATCAAAATAGGAGCTAAGATAAGGCTAGTTTGCAATGATCTTCACTTATTGTTCCAACTCTAGACTTAATCCAATTGAGGTTTTCACATTAAAAACAAGTTTTTCCACATATAATTACACACACAAACCATTTGGAACTCCTTTAACACATTAGAATCAAACGAAACCAACTAGACACACAACTAGCTCAAGCTAGTAAAACTAGATTCCTCGATTGAACTCTAAATGACTCAATTAACTAAAAACTTGTTTGAAAACACTTTTAAACATTATAATCACATCCTTGAACACTTATTTTCTTGTTTCTATCATCATCATACATAAAAAACACAAATTGATCTCAAAATAAGGCTAAATAATCTAGAATAGTAACACTAGTGTGCATAAATACACCCAATATTAGGAGGTTAGCGCAATAAACACTTAGCATTGATAGAGTTTGCCTATAACAACAGTGACCATTCTAGTATTGAGATGGTGCCTTATGAGGCTTTGTACGGTAGGAGATCCTATAAGATGGTTTGAGTCTTCCAAAATTAGGCCCTGTGGTACAGAGTTGCTTCAGGACTCATTGGATAGAGTCAGGGTGATTCAGGATAGGGCGAGAGCATCCCGGGGTAGGTAGAAGTACTATGTTGATCGTACACTCCGTGCCTTGAGATTCAGAGTTGGTGACCATATGTTCCTTTGTATTTTACCTATGAGAGGTATAATAATATTTGGGAGAAAGGGTAAGCTTAGCCCTCACTATATTAGTCCTTTTGATATTCTCCATGTAGTTGGTGAGGTAGGATATGAGTTGGCTTTACCTATAGGATTTGCCGTTGTTCATTTGGTTTTCCATGTCTCTATGTTGCAGAACTATATTCCTGATCCTTCTTATTTGCTTAGATAGGACTCGGTCCAGTTGGACAATCAGTTGACCTTTGTAGAGGAGCCCGTATTAATTTTAGCCATTGATGTGAGATGACTTAGAACTATAGATATTCCAGTAGTCAAGGTTCTGTGGAGGCATCACCCAGTAGAGGAGGCTACTTAGAAGATCGAGAGTGACATACGGGCCAGTACCCTCATTTGTTTGAGACCTCAGGTATTTTCTTATCTTTAACTTTTGGGGATGAAAGTTTCTTAGTAGTGGATGTTGTAATGACCCTTCAAGGTCATTGTACGTATCCTATCTTATTTCACCAATAGAGATTCTCTATAGCCACCCCAAGTCATTAGTAACTTGCTAGAATCAATAGATCAATTACCTAGCGGTTCGTTTGGTTCTTAGAGACACTTTATCAATTTGAAGTATTCCTTGGTCCTAGTTGACCACTAAGAAAAAACTTTAGTAAAGTTACCTTAAATGTAAAATTCGACTTTGCCAACGCGTTAAAAACTTCAAAATCCATATGGTTACATATCGTATTTGCTTGAATCAGACTCCAGATGCATTTCTAGGTCTTTCCAAAAGCGCAGAACCTAGTTCCAAGCTTCATCCATGCCTGTCATAGAAGGAGATACCGTGACCACGGCTAGGCGGAAGGGGGGGAGGGGGAGCGAATAAGAGAACTGATGGTTGGGCATGCCTATTTAAAGGTTACCTTGCCCAAAAATTTTTCCATTTTATGCGTCCCTCTTGATCTCTAACCCTAATAGAGTGAAAAATCATCAAAGTGAGTTTTGTGGGTTGATGAGGAGCTTGAATAACTTGTACATTCCATTCTTTCTACAAATTAAAGGTAAGATTCCTTCTAGTTGGTGTTAAGTTCTTGATTTTTAGACCCCTAATTCTTTGAGTCTCAATTGTATCCACAAATGTGATTGATTTACTCAAATTTTTTGAGGGTTATAACTCCCTAATGATAGTTGAAAAATGGGTTGGTCTCGAAAAGTCATTTTCCAAACCTGGAACCTACTTGGGGGTTTGGTGTCATTTTTGAACCCATGGCACAATGATTCTATAATAGGTATTATTATTCTTATTATAATGCTTAGATTGTATTGTTGATAGCTTGGTTTGTGGGAGAAGAAGCATCATGAAAAGGAAAGGCAAAGCTTGTTGGTTCATGAGTTGCTTGGACTCAAGGTAGGTTAGGCTTACTTGCAGTTAGATTAAGCTTGATTGTAGTATAATTATTGATATCTTGTGAGATTGGGCCGGTTTTAGATGATAAATGGTTGAATGGTGATATTTGGGATTAGTTGATTCTTATAGGTTATTGAACTTGCACAATATGATGCTTGACCTTTGGCCTAGAACCTTGGATAATTCTACTATTAGTTTTGTGAATAGTAGGAGAACACTTTAGTTTCTCTAATAGATGAGAATGATGTTGCTCTCTAACCATAAGGGTATGTTGACCTAGATATTTCTTAGTTAGGAAATGGCCTTGGTGTTTGGGTTGACTTAGAAAGAATACTTGAAGAAGATTTCCCCTATAGGCTTAGTAAGGAATGATAAGCCCTTATGGTGTGATTTACATAACTTAGCCTAAATTTGGGTAGATGTTAGTCTTGTGATAGTGAACTTTAGCATTCTTGGGATTTAGGAGTGGGACTCAACCCACCTTAAGTTTGAACTATGAAATCCTTTGAGACCTAAATACTTGATAAATGTCTAAATTATGTTATTGAGATTATTATGGTAAAACCCAATTGTCAGTTTATGCATGTGGTTAATGGTTGAATCATCCATAAAATTGATTGATTATCCTGTAGTCATTATATAGATAGCCTTGGAAAAATGGTGATTATGTATATCATTTAGATACTCATGCATATTCTTCTATTCATATTATGTGGTGATGGTTAATAGTAAAGTATGACGGTATATGTTATCTTACATCCCTATTACTCAATTATTGTGGCCTGTATATGTTTATTATTTTACTATATATGTGGATGTTATGATGATGCCTGATGAATCCGGAGGATATGCTAATATAATGATAGTTCCCAGTGAATCCAGAGGATATGTTGATGTTATGATGATGCCCGGTGAATCCAGAGGATATGTTGATGTCATAATAATGCCCGCTAAATTCGCAGGATATGTTGATGTTATGATGATGCTCGGTGAAATCGGAGGTTATGTTGATGTTATGATGATGCCCGGTAAAGCCAAAAGATATGTTGATGATATGATAATGCCCGGTAAGTCTGGAAAAGGTAAAGGTGTTATGATGCCGTATGGGGCAAATTTACATAAATTCTTGAACATATAGTGAGATTAGGCCTGTGGGGCCAAACCGTTTATATACATGGGACATGATGTCTTCCCGGGTAAATTGTTGTTAATTTCTTATCCCTTTTCACTAAATCAGAGGTGTGGCCCTTGTTGACGCTAATTAGTAACTAGTGGTAATTTATGACTATTATTGGGTTAAGGCTAATTGGTATATGTAATCTTGTGTAGAACCAAAGGGCTCACCTAGTAAATCTACTTGACTTGAATTAATGGTTATATTGTGAATTTTATTCTAGTAAAATTTCTTATGGATAACTAGTTATTTATAATAAATGATTATGGCCTGTAGGATAGAAGCCTAGTGAAGTAGTTGGTGGACCTTACTTGGTTAAAATATGGAAACTAGTCCTTAAGGTTATAATATGACTCTAGTAATAGACTTAGTATGTTATGATGAATGGTTAAGTTGTCATCTAGTATGCGATGCCATGATGGTCTATTGATGACTTATATAATTAGAATCCTAACTAGAGAATGGCCTTGTGATGGGTAAATAATTAATAGCATTTGTAACTTGTAGCTTTTTCTCAATTGATGGCTAGTAACTATAAGACTTGTAAACTAGTGTTTACTGAATATGGAGATTAGCTAATATGGACTAGACTTGGAGCTCATCAATGAAATAGAGATTAAGTAACTATATAACTATTCTATGGTGATGTCAAATTTTTATGCTAAATTACAGTATGGATAATGATTGTAGACCTTGGTAAGAGATTAGGTTGAAATGAAAACCCGTGTCTTGGGTGAGTTTTTATGTGTAGTTGTGCCCTATTATATTAATGGATTGATATTTTGGTGTACTCTTCGACGGTAGGAGATCTCCTGATGAGTTCTTGCATTGCATTCCTTGGGTGTACTCTCCGATGGTATGGGACACCGTGTTGAGTTCTTTGTTTTATTATTTTGTGTGTACTTCCCGGTGGTATGGGACGTCGTGGTAAGTTTTTATTCTTTATATTCTAATGATGGTTGGTATTGATTATGGTAAATACATTATAGTTATTATGTCTATGTGGCTTTACGCTTTTGAAATAATTACTCTTTTGTATGATAATTATGGTATATATTGATATGATACGCTATGCTATTGTCCTAGTAGTTTAGTTATTTTATATAGTAATGTTAGAAAGGATTCAGGTTCGATCCTATTCCTTGACTTTAAGTAATTGTCTTACCTTATATAGTCTTTATATTATGATTTAGCTCAATCGGTCAATGGTGCCTACTGAGTACCCATGTTTCGGTACTCATACAACACTTTTGTACCTTTTTGGTGCAGACCCAAGTTTTAGCTGCTATCGTTGAGTCAGGATCGTTCCGCGTTGACCTTTTGAAGACAGGGTGAGCTCTTGGAGTTTGAGTTTCCCTCTTTCCCCTCTATCTTTATTTGTCTTTAGTTATCAAGACAAATGTATGAGATTATTTAAGACATTTTAGACCTTGAGTTTTAAGTTCCTGTTCTCAAATCTAGATGCTCTTGTACTAATACTATCAGGTCATAGGATTAGTAGTTGAATATCGGTTGTCTTAGATTGAGGATTTTTATTGTGTATATTGTGTTCTTATAGAGGGTTCATTTTGGACATTTCTACCAAGTTAACCCATTGCATTAGCTATGGGTTACACTTTCGTCTTACCTACCGATGGGATGTGGTAGGTTCCATCATGACTCGGAAATCAGGTCTTGACACTAATGTCAAAGGTGTGGAATTTTTGGCCTACCAACTAAAAGATGTAGCATATCAATGGTATGATGAATACGAGAAGTCAAGGTGTGAAGATGCTGAGTCATCCCTGTGGGATGATTTCTGTAGTGCTTTTCTAGACAACTTCTTTCCTCAGGAGTTGAGGGAAACCAAGGCAGAAGAGTTTGTAAATCTGAAGCAAGGAAAGATGTCAGTCAATGAGTATGCCTTGAAGTTTCACTAGTTATTGCAGTATGCTCTAGAGTTGGTTTCTTGTATAAGGGCTAGAATAAGAAATTTCGCATCTGGATCGTCCCGAGACATGCTCTTGGAGAGTAAGGCTGCCTTGTTCAACAAAGATATGGACGTCTCTAGACTGGTATGTATATGCAGAAGGTCAAGGAAGAGAAAAAGAATTAGGTCAAAATTGGGGAGAGACAGAATAACAATTTTAGATTTTCTAATTAGGGTGGTGGTTAACAACAATGTTGTAGGGGTGGCGGAAAGTGGTCCAATAAGAGGTGGGGTAATTCTGGGTCTCACATGATAGCTAGTGCTCCCTACCCAAAGCTATCTTGTGATAGATGTTTTTAGAGTGGCGACAACTATAGGACATAGGGTGCCTAATCTCAGGCTAGTGGGGCCCAATCTCTCCATCATATCCTTCATGTGGATTTTGTGGTCGATTGCATCTCTCATATTGTGATAAAGAAAAGGACAACTGCTTCAACTATCGTTAGCCAGGGTACATGATTACAAACTGTCCTATTGTTAAAGTGGCTTCTAGGGCAAACAATATTCCGGTTGCCTCTTCATTAGCTTCGACACCAAAGGGTGCACTATTTGGCTCCAGCATTGGTCGAAACCGACTCTATGATCTCACTACTCGGTAGGATTCCAAGGCATAGCCTAATGTTGTTACTGGTATGTTTAAACTCTTTTCCCGTGATGTGTATTATTTGCTTGACCCAGGGTCCACTTTTTCTTACGTCATCCCATTAGTGGATATGCATTTTGGTATTGGTCCTGAGTGTATTCCAGACCCTTTTTCTGTTTCTACTTCGGTGGGTGATTCTGTGGTTGCTAGGAGAGTCTATAGGGGTTTTGTAGTGTCTGTGGATGGACGAGAGACTTTGGTGGATTTGTTTGAATTAGACATTGTGGATTTTGATTTCATAATAGGGATAGATTTGTTGCACTCATGCTATACTTTTCTAGACTACCGAACCTATAAGGTCATCCTTAAATTCCATAATGAGCCTGTTATTGAATGGGAGAGTGGTTCCCTAGCTCTTAATGGAAGGTTAATATCTTTTCTTTGAGATTGGAGATTGATCTCCATGGGGTGTCTCTATCATCTGGTCTGGGTTAAAGATCCTAACTCGGAGGTTCCTTCTTTACATTCCATTTCAGTAGAGAAAGAATTCCTGAGGTTTTCCTAATGACCTTCTTAGTGTTCCTCATGAATCGTATGGTGGACAGTGTATGGGTTTTCAACTTACTATCATCGTGATGACTTAATGGTACGAGTCATATGTTGTTGTCACGAGACACAGGGATCGACTCATAACCACCTGCGATATTTTACAGTTTTAATTTGGGGCATTCTAGACATTTCTTCTTTTAACGTACTTTGAGGCCACGACTTAAAACACCTTTTAGGAATTCATTAACCTATTATTCCGAATCAAACACTCTCAAATTATCTCTTAAACTCTCTCTTCAAACAAAAGCTAGGGTTTCTTAAAGATAATTAATTAAGGCTTTCAAGGGTGGTTTCTCTCCGTACTTCTTAGTGTCTAAGGAATGTGACTCTTCCCTCATTGGGGTTTTGGTTGTTCGTGGATGAATATTTCTTCTCATGGTTTAATTATGGTTTTTATAGTTTTTAATTATAGTTTTTCATATGTGGATGCATGGGAATGGAGATTTAATTTAGGGGACATGGTTGAGCCCCATATTGGATGATTTTGGTTTTTATAATGGGATGCCCTCAATCCGTTTGTGAAATTATCAATAAGAATGATTTTGTCACAAACTTTAACTATTCTTGAAAATCTTGCATTGGATAAATGGCAACTGGAAACATAGAATGGTTTTGGTTGGTTTCACATGACTTTGGAAAGGCCTTGTTGGTCATGGTTTAATTATAAATGGTTTTGGTTTAATTGGAAATAGTGGAAACTAATTTGGTTAAATGGTTTATATGGATTATAGTAAACTTGGAAGATTTAATTTTGTTATGATGATACCAATGGTTAATGCCTAATTAAAAGACTCCTCGGTAAATGGTTTGGTTATGTGTAAAAGGTTTAATTGTGCTTAAAGGGGGTTGAGTAGCAAAGTCATTAAAGGTGGAGGTCCCAAGGGGACCGACATTGGAAACTCACGTTTGCCGATGTGAGGGTGTCCTTGGTGGTCGTGTTCATTATGTCACACTTTATATTTTAGGGATGAACTAGTCATCCCAGGTTTGTTTCTCCAGTCGTGCGGCTAACAGGCACTGGGGCCCTTTTAGAAGGGGGAGATAAACCCATACAACCTGTGGGTGGTTTTAGTACGATCAAGCTACACAACCCAGGTTAAGGTTTTAAATGCATTCTAAACCTTGTTTCCTACCCTAGCATGGTATATATATGTATATATGTGATTGCACATAGTTATTTCTTATGGCTTGAATGATGGCATTACTTCATCTTTATGCCTGAGCTACATGCCAGTGTTTACCCCACTAACCATCTTCAAGTGTGGTAACCCTACGCAATGCAGGAACCGACCATACTACCATTCCTCCTACTCAGTGACTTGGATTTTGGGATAGCTTAGACTCAGATTGAAGTGGTGAGCTTCCATACTCAGGAATACCCCATTTCATGCTATGGACTTCTTTCCATTTTTGTTATTTCACTGGATTTGGTTTTGGCTATGGTCGAGGGAATGCCTAGATCGGATAGTCTTTGATTCCGGTTAGAGTCTTCGTCGAACAACTATAGGCATGAGCGGTGTTGTTATTAGTGTTAGCCTTGGTATTCGTATTGGCATTAGGATTGAAAATTATTCTTTAATTGGTTGTGGACTTCGACCGTGGTTTTAATCTTACTATCATGTCTTTAAATTTATATTACCTTATTTTTTTATATGTTCAGAATTCATTCGACATGGTGTAGCGTAGTTAACGGTGGGGTATTGGGGGTGATCCTTTGTCCGGGTTGGACTTCGGATACCCGACACGACTAGGCCCAGGTTCGAGGTAAAGTCCTAGGCCGACGGAGAAAAGTAGAAAATAAGATTAGTAAAGCAAATACTATGAGCACGTAAACTACAAGCAAACAAGTTTCCAAATGGTAGCTCATGGCATCTGGACTAATAGTTCATATATATATATATATATATATATATATATATATATATATATATATATATATATATATATATATATATATATATATATATATATATATATATATGTAAGACCCCATAAAATACTTAAGCTTAATTCAGTCCTTTAAGCTTGTCAAGTGGGTCACAGACTTAGAAAATTCTAGCTAGGTGCCTAGACTTAGCTTAATTTTGGCCTTCAAAAGTTGGAAAATTCATTTTGCCACCTTATTATCCATTAATGGTCTATATTCTTTTTAGTTCATGATTAGGAAGGTCAATAGATGTTGCCGAACAAGTTTCGGATTTTTCGAAACTCATTTCAAGCAAGTTTGGAAGTCCAAAATAATGGACCAATGAGATCTTGGCGCGCCGCGTCACCAATCGCATTGGTCACCAGTTATGTAGACTGCCAGAGGCAAAAAAACTGAGTCTTGATGCGTACGTCGAAACCCTCAATGCGCCGCATCGCCCATAGCGTCGGTGCCCAGTTATTTAGTCATTAAATGTCTGCATTTTTAAGGGCAAAGGGGTAATTTTCCCACCCCTATATAAGTCAAAAACACGGGATTAAGCCCCATTTACACCAAAATATAGCCACTTCCCTTAAGATCCTCTTAAGTACACATTAGGGTTTTCAATTGGGGATCTAAGTCCAAGCAAATTTCTCTATAAATCATAAAGAATCTTCCATCTAAGGTATGCATAATGTTCATTCATGGACTCCTTTCATCCATGAAGCCCAAGAATCAAGTTTTAAATTATGAATTGTGATATTCATTCTATGAACTGAATTATGTGCATGTGTTGTTGTTGCATGTATTCCAAGATGGAATCTTTATCATGTGTTTTCAAATTACGTTAATATATGGACAAAAATCATAAAATTAGGTAGAATTGCGAAGTAAGGTTGTATTAAATTCATGCTAATGCCTATGGCTTAAATCGTGCATTTAAGTGTTTGATAAAATGCCTAGGAGAATAGAAATTATGCTTGATAGTTAAACTGTGACCCAAGTTATGAATTTACGTGTTCCCCTATGTTTAAAATGATTTCCATGAGGATTGTTGTGTAATACAATTTCGTTATGGTATAATTATGATATAAAAATGATGAAGTTAAGACATGATCATGTGCATTCTAAGCTATATAAAAGATTATGTTAACCATGTGCTTCATGAAATATCCCCTACTGTCATAGTATGAATTGTTGATGTTGACCATGTATTCAAGAAAGCCATGCTTTGTCAGTTTCCTTCTATCGAGTCCTGGGGGTACTTGTACCTGAAAAATATAGATGTGTACCTAGATCCAGTGTCATGTTTCACGATATCCTCAGTCAAGCCATGACCCTTAGAACTCAGTTAGTCATATGACTCAGTAAATTCAGAAATCTCAATAGTATTCCTTCAGTCAACAAAACTCCATGAAATCAGTCTAGTCCAGTTCGGTTAATTATGTTCAGTGTCTATTCAGATGGGAGTAGGAATTAGCACCGAGCGAACCCAAGGATGGAAACTCACCTGTTGTATGAGGGTGTGATTCTTAGAAGCAATCTTTGTGTTCCTGAACTACGCATCTAATGTAGGTTGAGACATCATAGACTACTATATGAGGGTAGATGAGGTAGCTTAACCTGTTATATGAGGGTTCCCACCATTCTCACAAGAGTTAACTATTATATGAGGGTTACTCACAGATTGTCCTTACTAGTGTGCGGTATTGACACCCTTCCAATTTGGGTTACATATTGGACCCCAACTCAGCTATATTGCTATTATTTGGGGCAAGTCGGTTAGATAACTACTTCCAACAGTTTTATTTACACGATCAGGATTGTCAGATACAGCCATACAGTTTCATTAAAAGAAATCAGATAGTTCTTTAGAATTTAGGACTGTTAGATACAGTTAACTCAGAACAATACGAAAGTCAGCTAGGTCCATCAGAAACTAGACTGTCAGATACAGTCGCTCAGTATCAATTATTTAAGTTATACAATTATCAGTATCTCATGTTATCAGCACTCAGGCTCAGTAATCATGTCATCACGATCTCAGTTACAGTTATTACGTATTCATACATGCATTCTCACTTTCATGTTATCCAACCAGTTAGTATAGTTCATGCATGTGAACCCTTTGCATTAAGCCTACCTCACATGCATACCAGTACATTCAATCATACTGACGCATTTGCACTATGGTGTTTTTATACCAAAGGTTCAGAAGCACGAGCTCCAGAGCATCAGTAGCAGCCAGGTTTAGCAGTGAGTACTCATTATTTGAGGATGATATTATGAGTTATTTCATTAATTCAGTATTAACTTTCAGTAGATGGAGTTAGTTGGGGACATGTCCCAACAACTCCTAATTCAGATAGTTAGAGGCTTTTTAGACTAGCATGTTTAGACAGTTATTTAAGTTATTTTGGGTATTTCATACCCCACCCAGATGTCATAATTTAATAGATATTATGTCTTAGTTTTGAATATTACGACCTTATAGACTTTATTTTTGCATTTATACAGTATATTATGTAGTGTTCAGGTACATATATCAGTCATGGGTTAGCTTGTGGTCCTTCGGGATCATGAGAACCGTGTAGCATTCTGAGGATTCAGCCAACTTAGTGTCCAGTTCAGCTGCATCCAGGATTCGAGACTTCACCGGAATGAATCCTCCAACCTTTCTCAGGTCTAAGTCTGATGAGGACTCTCAGGAATTCATCGATCAGTTTCAGAAGATTACATACATCATGGGGGTTACTTCTAGTGAGAGTACTGAGCTAGATGCATATCAGGTGCAGGATGTTTCTCACACTTGGTTTAAAAAGTGGAAGTCAGAAAGGCTAGATGATGCAGGGCCTATTGAGTGGGAGGAGTTTGTCACTGCATTCTTAGATAGATTATTTCCCTAAAACCTGAGAGAGGCTAATGTGTTAGAGTTTGTCAGCCTCAGGTAGGGTAACATGACGGTGATGGATTTTTCTTTTAGGTTTACTCAATTAGCCAGATATGCCCCTCATGTGGTTACAGACAACAGGGCCAAGATGAGTAAGTTTGTTTTAGGGGTAAATGATAGTGTGGTAAATGACTGTAGGTATGTAATTTTGAATAGTGACATGACTTTAGCCAGGCTTATGACTCATGCCCAACAGATAGAAGAGAAAAAGATTAAGATCAGGGGGAGGCAGAATAAGAGAGCAAAGATAGGTAGTTTCAACTTTTCTCAACCCAAATCAGAAGGAGGATACCATTCTCAGTTTTATCCTAAGTCATCAGTTCCAACACTTTATTCATCTAGTTTTCCAGCTCCTAGATTCAGAGACGGTAGAAGAGATAGAGCGCTAGGCTCTAAGTTTCAGGGCAGTGTTAGCAGTGCCCAAACCTATCCTCTTTGCCATACTTGTGGCAAGCACCATTAGGGTATTTGAAGAGATGGAAATGGTATTTGTTTCAGATGTGGCAAGCCAGGACACCAAGTCAGAGACTGTCCTCAGCTAGGTCCTCAAGGTCAGCAGAACCGTTCCTCAGCTCAGTTCAGTCGCCCAAACCAGTAGGGTGCCACCTCCAGTGCTACTAGTGAGCAGCGACCAAATCGAATTTAAGCTCTCCAGTCCTGGAAAGATCAGTAAACTTCTCCTAATATGGTTACTGGAACATTACAGATCTTTTATGTGCAGATTTACGCTTTGCTAGATCAAGGTGTTTCCTTGTCTTTTGTTACTCCCTCTATAGTAGTTAATTTCAGAATTAATCCTAAAATTCTAGTAGAACTCTTTTCAGTATCTACCCTAGTAGGTAAAACCATCATATCCCGACAGGTATACAGGAATTTCCCGGTTATGATATTTCAGAAAGTCACTTCAACAGACTTAGTCAAATTTGAGATGACTGATTTTGATGTCATTCTCAGTATGGATAGGCTTAATTCCTGCTATGCCACAGTCGACTGTTGAAATAGAATAGTCCAATTCCAATTTTTGAATGAACCTATCCTAGAATGTAGGGGTAGTACTTTAGCTTTCAGAAGTCAGCTTGTTTCCTACCTTCGGGCAAGGAAAATAATATCTAGAGTATGTGTCTATCATCTTGTTCATGTTAAGGACTCTACCTCTAAAACTTCCAGTCTTGCATCAGTGCTAGTCATGAATGAATATTCAGATGTTTTTCCCGAAGATCTTCCAGGAATTCCTACCGAAAGGGAAACAAACTTCGGTATTGATATTCTTCTAGATACTCAGCCTATATCTATTCTGCCATAAAGAATGGCACTATTCAAACTCAAGGAATTGAAAGATAAGTTAAAAGATGTCATGGATGAGGGATTCATCAGACCCAGCGTATCCCTATGGGGTGCACCAGTCTTATTCGTACGCAAGAAAAACGTTTCTCTCAGAATATGCATAGACTACCGTCATCTCAATAAAGTCATGGTTAAGAACAAGTATCCTCTTCCCAGAATTGATGATTTATTTGATCAACTTCAGGGTGCCAGCTATTTCTCTAAGATAGACCTTAGATCTGGCTATCATCCGCTTAGAGTCAGAGAATGTGAAATTCCAAAGACAACCTTTCGTACTCTGTATGGTCACTTTGAATTTCTAGTCATGTTCTTCAGTCTTACTAATTCCCCATCCGCTTTCATGGACTTGATGAACTGGGTGTTCAAACAGTACTTGGACCTATTCATCATAGTCTTTATAGATGAATTTTGGTCTATTCCCGTAGTGAGCATGATCATGCAGACCACCTCAGCTTCATACTTTAGACTCTCAGATATTATCAGCTATTCTCCAAATTTAGTAAGTGTAAATTTTGGCTAAGGTGAGTAGCATTCCTTGGTCATACCATTTTCGGTGATGGCATTAGAGTAGATCCTCAAAATACCGAAGTGGTAAGAAAATGGCCCAGACCTGTCACTCCATCAGACACTAGGAATTTCTTGGGTTTGGCTATCTATTATTGATGGTTTATTGAGGGATTTTCTTCTATTGCATCCCCTATTTCCAGACTGACTTAGAAGAAAGTCAAGTTTCATTGGTCATATCCTTACAAGAAGAGTTTTTAGGAGTTGAAGACTCGACTTACCTCAGCTCAAGTCTTAAATCTTCCAGGTGGTTTAGATGGGTTTGTAGTGTATTGTAATGCGTCTAGAGTAGGTTTGGGTTGTGTCCTCATGTAGAATATTAAGGTCATAGCCTATACCTCCATACAACTTAAAGCCCATGAAAAGAATTATCCTACTCATGATCTTGAGTTAGCAGTTGTAGTGTTTGCCTTTAAGATTTGGAGGAATTATCTATATGGAGTTCATATAGACGTATTCACAGATCATAAGAGCCTTTAGTATGTCTTTTCTCAGAAAGATCTCAATCTTCGTCAGAGAAGGTGGTTAGAGCTTTTGAAAGATTATGACATAAGCATTCTTTATCTTCTGGGCAAGGACAACATAATGGCCGATGCTCTTAGTAGACTGTCTATGGGTAGTGTTGCTCATATTGAGGATATTAGAAATAAGTTAGCTCAGGAGGTCCCTCAGCTTGCTAGACTAGGTGTTTGCTTAGTTGATACAGAGAAGGGTGACATATGGGTTCAAAGTAGTTCAAAATGATCTCTAGTTTTTGAGGTAAAAGAAAAACAAGATAGAGATCCCAGTCTAGTCAAGTTGAAAGAATCAGTCAAGGATCAGAAGGTAGAGGTTTTCTCCCAAGGGGGATATGGTGTTCTGCGTTGTCAGGGTCATCTGTCTGTTCCAGGTGTAGATAACTAACGCAGGGAATTCTTTCATAAGTGCATGGTGCACGCTACTCTATTCATCCTGAGGCTACAAAGGTGTATAATGACTTGTGGGAAATCTATTGGTGGAGTGGCATGAAGAGAGGTATTACAGAGTTTGTGGCTACGTTCTTTACATGTCAGAAGGTAAAGATAGTGCATCAGAAGCCTAGTGTGTCCATGCAGGAGATCAGTATTCCTACTTGGAAGTGGGAATAAGTGAATGCTCAGTCCTTGATATGTTGGTCCCTTCAAGATACTCAGTCATTTAGGCAAGGTAGATTATGAGCTCGAGTTGCCTTCAGATCTAGACTCAGTTCATCTAGTTTTCCATGTGTCTTTGCTCAAGAAGTGTATAGGTGACCTATCAGTTCTAGTCTCTATTTAGAGCGTAGAAGTTCAGAATAACCTCTCTTATGAAGAGATTCAAGTCGAAATCCTAGACTATTAGACTCGTAGACTGAGGAACAAAGAAGTTCCTCTATTCAAAGTTCTTTGATGAAATCCGTTTGTTGAGAGAGCTACTTGGGAAATAGAAGCAGAAGAAGATATATGAGCCAAGTATCCTCACCTCTTCCCTGCCAACTCAGTTCTAGCTCAAGGTAACAGTTCTCCTTAAACTTTTTAGTTTTATGTTCAGACTTCAGTTACAATCTTGGTACTTAGTTCATGCTCAGAATTCCATTATAAACTCGGTATTAAATACCACTGCACAGTCAGTCATGCATTCATGTATCAGTTCAGTTATATAGTCATGCATCAGACGTGCATTCTCATTGTGAGAAACCCAGTTCCAGAGCACATAGTAATTCTTTCACAAGTCAGTTACACATGCATCAGATATGCATGCTCAGTATGATATATTCAGTTATCAGTCATGAAATTATGTCCTAGTCATTCATGCTCAGTATGTGTTTCAGTCTATTATTTCTCCCCTCTTAGTCGGTCTCATTCAAGGATGAATTTTCTCAAGGGGGAGATATTGTAAGACCCCATAAAATGCTTAAGCTTAATTCAGTCCTTTAAGCTTGTCAAGGGGGTCACAGACTTAGAAAATTCTAGCTAGATGCCCAAACCTAGTTTAATTTTGGCCTTGAAAAGTTTGAAAATTCATTTCGCCACCTTAACGTCCGTTAATGGTCTATATTCTTATTAATTCACGATCAGGAAGGTCAATAGATGTTCCCGGACAAGTTTCAGATTTTTTGGAACTCATTTTAAGCAAGTTTGGAAGTCCAAAACAGTGGAACAATGCGATCTTGGCACGCTGTGTCGCCAATCACGTTGGTCACCAGTTGTGTAGACTTCCAGATCCAAAACAACTAAGGCTCGATGAATTTATGGAGCGCCGCATTGGGTATAGCATCTAAACCCTTGGCGCGCCGCGTCGTCCATAGCGTCAGTGCCCAGTTATTTAGTCATTAAATGTCTGTATTTTTAAGGGCAAATGGGTAATTCTCCCACCCCTATATTAGTAAAAAAGATGGGATTAAGCCCCATTTACACCAAAATATAGTCACTTCCCTCGAGATCCTCTTGAGAACACATTAGGGTTTTTAATTGGGTATCCAAGTTCAAGCAAATTTCTCCGTGAATTATCAAGAATCTTTTATCTAAGGTATGCATAGTGTTCATTCATGAACTCCTTTCATCCATGAAGCTGAAGAATCAAGTTTTAAAATACTAATTGTGATATTCATTCTATGAACTAGATTATGTTCATGTGTTATTGTTATATGAAATCCAAGATGGAACCTTTATTATGTCATTATGAAATTACGCTAATACGTGGACTGAAATCATGAAATTGGGTGGAATTAAGAAATACGGTTGTATTAAATTTATTCTCATGCCTAAGCCTTAAAACATGCAATCTAAGTGTTTGATAAAATTCCAAGGAGAATAGAAATTATTCTTTATAGTTAAATTGTGACTCAAGTTATGAATGTATGTGTTCCCCTATGTTTAAAATGATTTCCATGAGGATTGTTGTGTAATACAATTGCATGATGATATAATTATTATAAGACTTCATAAATTGTCCTAGTCGTTAGAGCTTTTAAAGCATACCAAGAGAATCTTAATACTTAGAAAATTTGGTTAAGTGTTGGAATTTCTTTATTTCATAAGTGTAATACCCCATATATTTCTAAGATAGAAAATGAACCATTGTTCCTACGTATGAAACATCATATCCTGTGATTCATATTTGAGTACATGACTTACAATGAGTATCCTAGTGAGAAGATAGCTTATGATGTGTTAAGCGTGTTTATAAGAGCCTCTTAGAGTAAGGCAAGCTAAGAGCTTTCGAATTCATCAAGTTTTAGTGTTAGATTTAACAAGGGTCATCTTTGAACGAGTATAACTTAATGTATATGTTGTGTTTTAGAGGATTTCGAAATACCAAATTGTAGAGAATCAAATTATCTTTCCAACGATACCAATTTCGCCAAAATCTGACACCCGAGAAGGATGTTAGTGCTTTGCAAAGTGAAGTGTGTCGCCTAACAAATCACCTAAGGCTACTGGTTTGGGTATGCTATAAGATGTGTGACGCACAACCTAACTTATGCCATAAGGTGTGTGATGCACAACCTAATTTAGGTGATAAGGTGTGCGCTGCATAACCTAGCTTATGTGATGAGGTGTGCGCTACATACCTTATGGTCCAAGTGACATAAACACTCCATTTTGACCTAGATCAAGGGTGTTGAAGTCATTTCACACCCCTAAACCGTCCCTAATCACTTCAAAATGTTTTGTGAGATATTAAATACAAAACATCTTCTCTTTAAACCCTAAGTAATCAGTAACTCAAAATCTCTCCTCCATTCTCAAGAACAAGCCTAAGGATTTCTTCAAGAACCTTCAAGAAAGAGTATTCTAAGGTATGCAGATGTTGATTCTTGGGTTCCTTCCAACCAAGAAGTTCAAGAACCCCTTTTTAAATTCAAAGATTATGATTTTTATGAGTTTTCATGATTTATGTGAATTGAAGTTCATGTTGATGTTATTGTTGAGATATAATTCATGCTTAAAAATACAATTTGCAAGATTTGATCTTGATTTGAGTTAAATTGCATTATGTCCATGTTAAATCCCTAAAGGTGCATATTGATTGATGTTTTTATGATAAATAGGTGTAGAAATTGTTGAATAACCAAATCATGCTCCCCATATGTTTGATAAAATGCTTATGTGAAGGAATTAGAGCCATTATAGCATGTTGACTAGAAATCCCCAATATTGTGTAAGTTCATACATGCCAAGTGTTCGTTGAAAAACCTTAGTGAATGAATTGTGACATGTTAGCATGAAATTCCCCAATGATGTGCTCTTCAATGCATGTTAATTGTTTTTTGTAAGACTTTTTTGAATGGAGTATGAGCCAATAGCATATTTCCCTATACAATTACATGTTTATGATTTCCAAGTGCTTGAAGAGATGCTTTAATGATTGTAATGGTGAATGAAAGTCCATGGTCATGATTATTTAAGATGTTTATATTTTACTTTTATTTTATCGAGTCCTGGGGGTATTTATACCCGTCAATCTAGCTATAAGACTAGAGCCCATGTCAGTTTTCATGATAATCTCAGTCAAGCCACGATTCTTAGAACTCAGTCAGTTATAGAATTCAGTACTCTCAGATAGTTACAGAACTTAAGAAATCTCAGTAACCTAAGTATCAATAGTATTCCAGCTTCAGTTCAGCACTCAGCTCAGATCTTAGTAGTATTCAAGTATCCAGTTCAGATCTTAGTAGCATTCAAGTAATCAATTCAGAACATAAAAATATTCAGTTAGATAAAGAACTTCAGTAGTATTTCTTCAGTCTTTGGAACCAAGTAAACTCACCTAGATCAATCAAGTAACATGATCAGTGACAGATTCATCTCAGTAAAGTACAGTTTAAGAAAAGGAATCAGTTCAGTGTCTTTCAGTTGGGAGTAGGATTCAACATTGATCGAACCTAGGAATGAAGGCTCACCCGTTAGAGAGGACTGAGATCCCTAGGAGCAATTTGTAAGTTCTAAAACTACGTAGCCAGCGTAGGCAAGAGATACCACCCGTTAGATAGGACTGGCATACTCAGGGATCACCCGTTAGATAGGACTGGCATACTCAGGGATCACCTGTTAGATAGGATTGATCTTAGCGGTCACCCATTAGATCGGACTGACTCCATAAAAGTAAAGTTTTCTTAACCCGTGGCACGGTACTGACACTCTTCCAGTTGGGGCTACAGGTTGGACCCCATAAGCTAAGATTCAGTGCATGTCGGTTAGATGACTTCTTACCATAGTATTAGTTTTAGAATCAGTCTCAATAAAATAACTCAGCTCGGTAATACAGATTCAGGACGGTTAGATACAGTCGATCATTCTTAGTATCAGCAGATTCAAAGATCACTCGCTAGATAAGACTGATATTCAATTTTAGTCAAACAGTATTAGTATCATCAGATTTAAAGATCATCTGCTAGATAGGATGATCTCAGACTAAGTCAAATCATCTTCATTATCAGTATATTCAGAGATCATCCGCTAGATAGGACTGATCACAAAATCAGTTAAGTATTCTCATTATAATACAATTCAGAGATCAGCCGCTAGATAGGACTAATCTTAACCTCAGTATTCAGTTATTAAAATCAGTAGATTCAGTTATTCAGTATCTCAGTATTAGTTGTGAGTTCAGACATCAGTAAAGCAGTATCCAAGTCTTAGTATTCAGTGCCATCATGATTTCATTTATGGTTTGTGCATTCATGCATATGTCCTCATTCAGTATTCTCATGATTATTCAGTTAAGTAATTTTTCATGCATAAGCCCTTACATTTATCCTTACCTTATTTTGCATACTCAGTGCATTCCCACATACTGACGCATTTGCGCTATGGCGTTTTACTTTACACCATAGGTTCAGAAGCACGAGATCTAGAGCACCCTTAGCAGCTAAGTTTCAGTTTGCAGTAGTAGACCTAGTAGTGATTTCTCATCATTCTAGGATGGTTCATATTTCATTTTATTACCAGTTTTAGTATTTCAGTAATTGGAGTTAGTTAGGGACATGTCCCATCAACTCCACAGTTTGGATAGTTTAGAGGCTTTCAGACTACAGAGTTTTTAGACTAGTTGTTTAGGCAGATTTTTAGTTTTGATATTGATAAACTTTATTCAGCTATATTTTAAGTATTTAAACCTTATGGCAAGTTTCCGCCAGTTTTCTGCATTTATTTCAGTAGATTATGTAGTGCTCAGTTACATATATCAGAAAGGGGTAGCTTGTGGTCCTTCAGGGTCATAAGCACCGGGTAGCATCCGGGGTTCAGAATATGGGGCGTTACAAACATTGTATCAGAGCCTAAAGTTCAACAATGTTCTATGAAGTCTGAAATCCGTATCTAGTAGAGTCTTATGGATGGGTGTATTGCGCACCATATTTATGTACAGGAGGCTATAAGATATTTCAGGAACAATTTCCCTTCTTTCAGTATTCATGTCATGCGTGTATGCATAATTTACAATTAATTATCATTCTAATACATTCTTTTTTGCATTTATAGAGTATGCCTCCTCGCAAAGCCAATGACTGTAGGGATGATAACCAGCCATCTCAGCCAGCAGATCCTGTAAATGAGAATGTGTCACATATAGAGTTTTAGGCATATTTTTAGGTGCTAGCCCAAGCTGTGAAAACCAATGTTCAGGGTAACTATCAGGCTGTAGTCCCACCTCAACAAGATGGGGGTTCAGCCGCAGCCAGAATAAGATATTTCATGAAAATAACCCGCCAGAATTCCTTGGGTCAGTAGTAGGTGAGGACCCACAACTTTATCTTGAGAAGTTGAAGAAGATCACCCAGATTGAGGTTGATAAGATGAAAGAGAGAGAGAGTGGGTAACAAAGCCAGAATAGGTAGTCATAGTTTCTCTCAGGCAGGGACACAGGATGGTAACCGTTCTTAGCATAGTCAGAAGTTTTTAGTCCCAGATTCATCCTCAGCTAGTGTGCCCGCACCAAACTTCATAGTGGTAGTCATGATAGACTGCTAGGCTCCAAATCCCAAAGTAGTGCTAGTGGTGTTCGTACCTATCCTCTTTGTGAAGAATATGACAAGAATCACCTAGGTGCATGTAGAGCCGATAGTGATGTGTGCTTTTGGTGATATAAGCTAGGCCACAGGATGTGATAGTGTAGAGTTCTAGCTCAGAGGGGTAAAGAATAGAATCATCAAGGCACAAATAGTGGTCAGCGCCAGAATAGATTTTATGCACTCCAGACCCGTCATGATCCGCAAAGTTTCCCTAACATAGATTCGGGTATGTTATAAGTTCTTTATATTCATGATATGCATTGTTAGGTCCTTTGCTCTTATTTAAGATTATGTTTCAGCATGAGTTAGTTACTGCCAAGTCAGTTTAGCAGTAAGATAGTCAGATTCGTATAGTTAGTTTTCTCATCTTTCATCTAATCATTTTATCCAAAATCTCAAGAAATACAACTATTCCAAGATAGAAAGTCCTAGCAGTTGTAAGATAAGTTCAGTTTCTGCATCATGCATTAGTTTCATCCATTCGATGTTTATTTATGATCTAGTTCATAGATTCCCTGTGCATCGCCTCAGTATATCAGTGAAATAAGTATTCTTAGAGGGACATAGTTTCCCAAGGGGGAGATACCCCATAACTCCCCGATGCTTTCATGTCTTTAACTCATTCAGTTGCATGCTCAGATGTTTCTCAGAAATTTAGTACCGGTTATCATTTCATATTCAGTCAAGCATTCAAAGGTCAGTTCAATCAAGTATTCATGCATTAGACATGTATGTTCAGTAGAAGAAGCTCAACTTATCAGTAATTTTAGTCGTGCATTTAAGAGTCAATATTTCATGCATCAGTTATGCATGCTTAGTGTAAGAACTCTGTCACGTATCCATGCATCAGGTATGCATATTCAGTATGAGGTTTCAGTATATAAGTAGTTCCAGTCATAGAGACATGTTTCAGATGTTCTCATCCCTTAAGTAAGTTCAGTCTATCAGTATTCTATGTCTAGTCTGTCCCATTCGAGGATAAATGTTCCCAAGGGGAGTTAATATAAGACCTCATAAATTATCCTCGTCATTAGAGCTTTTAAAGCATGCCAATAGAGGCTTAACACTTAGAAAATTTAGTGAAGTGTTAGAATATCTTCATTTCATAAGTGTAATACCTCGTATACTTCTAAGCTAGAAAATCAACCATTGTTCCTACGTATGAAACCTCCTATCCTATGATTCATATTTAAGTACATGACTTAAAATAAGTATCCTAGTGAGAATAGATCTTATGACGTGTTAAGCGTGTTTATAAGTGTCACTTAGAGTAAGGCAAGCTAAGAGCTTTCGAATACATCAAGCTTTAATGTTTGATTTCACAAGGGTAATATTTGAACGAGAATAACTTGATGTATATGGGGTTTTTTGGAATATTTAGACCAACCAGATTGTAGAAAATCAAATTTGATTTCCAACAATACCAATTTTACCAAAATTCAACACCCGATCAAGAAGTTATGGCTTTGAAAAGTGAAGTGTGTCGCCTAACAAATCGGCTAAGGCTACTGGTGTGGGTATGCTATAAGGTGTGCGACGCAGAACCTAACTTATTCCATAAGGTGTGTGACGCACAACCTAATTTAGTCAATAAGGTATGTGCCACAAAACCTAACTTATGCGATGAGGTGTGCGGCGCATACCTTATGGTCCAAGTGATGTAAACACTCCGTTTTGACCTAGATCAAGGGTTGAAGTGATTTCACACTCCTAAACCATCCCTAATCACTTCAAAACATTTTGTGAGATATTAAATACACAAACTCCTGTGTTTAACCCCTAAGTAATCAATAACTCAAAATCTCTCCTCCATTATCAAGAACAAGACTAAGGATTTATTCAAGAACCCTCAAGAAAGAGTCTTCTAAGGTATGAAGATGTTGATTTTTGGGTTCCTTACACCCAAGAAGTTCAAG
The DNA here is from genome assembly GCA_030864215.1 of Capsicum pubescens. Lineage (NCBI taxonomy): Eukaryota > Viridiplantae > Streptophyta > Magnoliopsida > Solanales > Solanaceae > Capsicum > Capsicum pubescens. The sequence continues at coordinate 212,709,001 of CM061542.1, forward strand.
AATCCCTTTTTAAATTCAAAGATTATGATTTTTATGAGTTTTCATGATTTATGTGAACTGAAGTTCATGTTCAGGTAATTGTTGAGATATAATTCATGCTTTAAAATATAAGTTGCAAGCTTTGATCTTGATTAGAGTTGTATTACATTATGTCCTTGTTAAATCCTTAAAGGTGCATGTTGATTGATGTGTTTACGATAATTAGGTGTAGAAATTGTTGAATTACCAAAAAATCCTCCCCATATGTTTGATAAAATGCTTATGTGAAGTAATTAGAGATATTATAGCATGTTGACTAGAAATCACCAATTGTGTGTAAGTTCATGCATGCCAAGTGTTGGTTGAAAAGCCTTAGTGAATGAATTGTGACATGTTAGCATAAAATTTCCCAATTATGTGCTGTTCAATGTATGTTAAGAGTTTGTTGTAAGACCTTGTTGAATGGAGTATGAGCCAATAGCATGTCTCTCTATAATATCACATGTTTATGATTTCCAAGTGCTTGAAGAGATGCTTTAATGATTATAATGCTGAATGAAAGTCCATGGTCAAGGTTATTTAAGATTGTTATGTTTTACTTTTATGTTATCGAGTCCTTGGGGTATTTATACCCGACAATCTAGCTGCTAGTCTAGAGCTCCTATTAGTTTTCACGATAATCTCAGTCAGTTACAAAATTCAGTACTCTCAGACAGTTACAGAATATAATAAATCTCAGTAATCTAAGTATCAATAGTATTCCAGCTTCAGTTTAGTACTCAACTCAGATCTTAGTAGTATTCAAGTATCCAGTTCAAACCTCAGTAGCATTCAAGTAATCAATTCAGAAATTAACAGCATTTAGTAATATAACGAACTTTAGTAGTATTCGGCCAGTCTTCGAAAATAAGTGAAATCAGCTAGATCAGTCAAGTAACATGATCAGTAATAGATTCAGCTTAGTCAAGTATAGTTTAAGAAAACGAATCAGTTTAGTGTCTTTCAGTTGAAAGTAGGATTTAGTACCGAGCGAACCTAGGGATGGGGGCTCACCCATTAGAGAGGACTGAGATCCCTAGGAGCAATCCCTAAGTTCTAGAACTATGTAGCCAATGTAGGTATGAGTTTCCACCCATTAGATAGGACTGGCATACTCAGGGATCACCCGTTAGGTAGGATTTATCTCAGGTGTCACCCATTAGATAGGACTGACTCCACAAAATTAAAGTTGTCTTTACCCGTGGCACGGTACTAACACCCTTCTAGATGGTGTTAAAGGTTGGACCCCACAAGATAAGATTTGGGGCATGTAGGTTAGATGACTACTTCCTACAGTCTCAATTTCAGAATCAGTCACAATAAAAGAACTCAGCTCGGTAGTACAGATTCAAGACTGTTAGATACAGTCAATCATTCTTAATATAAGCAGATTCAGAGATCACCCGCTAGATAGGACTGATCTTCGATTTTAATCAAATAGTATCAGTATCATTAGATTTAGAGATCACCCGCTAGAGAGGAATAATCTCAGACTAAGTCAAATTATCTTTATTATCAGTATATTCTGAGATCACCCGCTAGATAGGACTAATCTCAGATTCAGTTAAGGATTCTCATTATAAAATAATTCAGAGATCACCCTCTAGATAGGACTGATCTCAACCTCAGTATTTAGTTATTCAGTATCTCAGTATTAGTAGTGAGTTCAAACATCAGTAAACCAGTATCCGAGTCTTAGTATTCAGTGCCACGATGATTTTAGTTATGGTTTGTGCATTCCTGCATATGTCCTCATTCAGTATTCTCATGATTATTCAGTTAAGTAATTGTTCATGCATAAGCCCTTGAATTTAACCTTACCTTATTCTGCATACTCAGTACATTCCCACATACTAACGTATTTGCGCTATGGTGTTTTACTGTACACCATAGGTTCAGAAGCACGAAATCCAGAGAACCCTTAGCAACTCAGTTCCAGTCTGCAACCGTAGACGTAGCAGTGAGTTCGCATCATTCAAGAATGGTTCTTATTTTATTTTATTACCAGTTTCAGTATTTCAGTAGTTGGAATTAGTTGGGGACATGTCCTATCAACTCCACAGTTTGGACAGTTTAGAGGCTTTCTGACTACAGAGTTTTCAGACTAGTTGTTTAGACAAATGTTTAGTTTTGATATTGTTAAACTTTATTCAGCTGTATTTTAAGTATTTGAACCTTATGACAAGTTTCCGCCAGTTTTTTGCATTTATTTTAGTATATTATGCAGTGCTCAGTTACATATATCAGAAAGGGTTATCTTGTGCTCGCTTGGGGTCATGAGAACCGTATAGCGTCCGGGATTCACAATCTGGGGTTTTACAATTATGATATTAAAATGATGAAGTTAAGACATGATCATGTGCTTTCTAAGCTATATACAAAATTATGTTAACCATGTGCTTCATGAAATATCCCCTACTATCATAGTATGAATTGTTGATGTTCGCCATGTATTAAAAAAAATCATGCTTTGTCAGTTTCCTTTTATCGAGTCCTGGGGGTACTTGTACCCGAAAAATATAATTGTGTACCTAGAGCCAGTGTCATATTTCATGATATCCTCAGTCAAGACATGATCCATAGAACTCAATCAGTTATGTGACTCAGGAAATCTCAGTAAATTCAGAAATCTCAGTAGTATTCCGTCAATCAACGGAACTCCATGAAATCAGTCTAGTCTAGTTCAGTTAATTATGTTCAGTGTCTATTCAGATGGGAGTAGGAATTAGCACCGAGCGAACCTAAGAATGGGAACTCACCTGTTATATGCGGGTGTGATTCTTAGAAGTAATCTTTGTTTTCTTGAACTACGTAGCCAGTATAGGTTGAGACTTCATAGCTTGTTATATGAGGGTAGATGAGGTGGCTTAACTTGTTATATGAGGGTTCCCACCATTGTCACTAGAGTTACCTGTTATATGAGGGTTACTCACAGATTGTCATTACCAGTGGTACGGTATTGACACCCTTCTAATTGAGGTTACAGATTGGACCCCAACTCAGCAATATTGCGATTATTTGGGGCATGTAGGTTAGATAAGTACTTCCCATAGTTTTAGCTACACGATCAGGACTGTCAGATACAGTCATACAGTTTCAGTAAAAGAACTCAGATAGTTCTTTAAAACTCAGGACTATCAGATACAGTCAACTCAGAATTGTATGGAACTCAGCTAGTTCCATCAGAAACTAGACTGTCCGATACAGTCGCTTAATATCAGTTATTTTAGTTATACAACTATCAGTATCTCATGTTATCATTACTCAGGCTCAGTAATCATGTCATCACAATCTCAGATACAGTTATTACGTATTCATGCATGCATTCTCACGTTCATGTTATCCATCCAGTTAGTGTAGTTCATGCATGTGAACCCTTTGTATTTAGCCTACCTCACATGCATACTAGTACATTCAATCGTACTGATCCATTTGAGGTATGGTGTTTTTATACCATAGGTTCAGAAGCATGAGCTCCAGAGCATCAGTAACAGCCAGGTTTAGCAATGAGTCCTTATCATTGGAGGACGATATTACGAGTTATTTCATTAATTCAGTTTTAGCTTTTAGTAGATGGAGTTAGTTGGGGACATGTCCCATTAACTCCTTATTCAGACAGTTAGAGGCTTTTCAGACTAGCATGTTCAGACAGTTATTTTAGTTGTTTTGGGTATTTCATACCCCACCCAAATGTTATATTTTAACAGATATTATGTCTCAGTTTTCAACCTTACAGCCTTTATTTCTACATTTATACAGTATATTATGCAATGTTCAGGGACAAATATCAGTCATGGGTTATTTTGTGGTCCTTCGGGGTCATGAGCATCGTGTAGCATTCCGGGTACCAGATTCAAGGCGTTACAATATATATATATATATATATATATACATACACGACATATAAAGACATCATGGGAAACACATGATATGAAAATGCGATGCAATGTGATGTATGTGTCATGACCCAAACTGGGGCCCTGGCCATGATGGGCACCCCGAACCTCGAATGTCCGAGAGCCCTTCTAACTGGAAATCATATACATAATTCATAAACTATAAATAATTGCGGAAGACATAATAAAACAGAAACATAGTCAACTTCTTAATACAAATAGACAATACGAAATGAGCCTCGTAGCATTAAAATTACATGACACCAGTCTGCAAAATCTCTAACAACATGACAACAACTTCTGTCTGAAATCGGGACAAGGCTCCCAGTCTGACCATGAACTAACAATAATAAAATTATCACATAAGACAAGGCCTTCCGAAATAAGGGAGGCTCACCAACTCTAATTGTCTGACAATGATCTACTGCTTAGTGGGACCCTGGGACTGAGCCTCAGATCCTGAAATATAGGGGGGTCAATACAAATGTACTGGTATGCAGAGTAATCCAAAATAATGTACTTTTATACAACATAAGTGAGAGAAATTCATAAAACAGTTTACATACGATTAGGAAAACACATAGGCATACTTAAAAGACTTTGAATCATTTCTTTGAAATCATGAACCACTCTTTATGTCACTTCTGATCTAGATGGTACACCCTACAATCAATAATTCCATGGGATAATTGGAATCTGCCCTTGACTCGGTGGCCAAGCCCCTAATTCAAGTTTTCTGCAAGGATTGGAGTATCTATAACGGGAGACACGCAAGACCACACAACATGGTGCCATGATCCAGAGTAAAATAAACATGTCATGGTAGTTCATAAGACCACATAGCAAGGCTCCTATCCATAGTCCTAAATTAGGACGACATGAATCAAGGTACACAAGACGGCAAAGCATGGTACCATCACCCCATGTAGGCAAATCACGGTTTCTAGCATTGCATTTTTTAACTCATACTTTCTTCGAGTAACCATCTAACTCTCTTTAAGCCCAATTTTAACCTTTTCTAAACGTTCATCTTTATGAATTCAAAATCTAAAAATCTAAGTAAAATCTGTATTTTAGTATGTTCTTAATCTGCTATGGCATTCATCTGTTTGGTATTACCATACCAAGACTTACAAGTCATATGTCTAAGTCATATAATGTTCTTCCTTAGATTTTTCAATCAACTCAGTCATTTGACAACCAAAAACATTTAAACAATGCAAGGGAGTCCTTATTTCAAAACTTGTACAAAACTTACTCAAATATTCTCCCTTTTTAATATAGCAACACATGTTGGTCAATTCCTTTACAACAATCCATGCAAATCTTTCAATTATCACCTTAAACATTTATAAGCAAGAAAACACCCTCTCTTTAATTCATAATCAATATCAAGTCCAAAACAATATCAAAACACTTATCTCATGCTTCAAGACATGCAATTGAACAACCCATGACATGTGAAATCAAGAAGTATCATAACAAAAGAAGGGTTTTATCATTCATGCTCTCAATTTAATCAATGCAAAACTGAAAATGCACATGTACATATATACGAGTAAAAATCAATTTCAAGGGGAGGACTCAAGACAAAAACAATATATATATCATTGAAAGGGGTTCCATGATTTGGTTATTCAAAATAATTCTTCAAACCCTTGTTATATATATCATAACATGCTTTCAAAAGATTGATAAAACCATAACTTATGCCCATAGAGTTTTTAGGACAGCCCCACATACCTTAATTGATGAAGAATTCATGAAAAGATCAAACATTTAAGCTTGAAAGATCCAATGCTAAGTTGTTTTTCTCCTCTTGTGAACTAGAAGATGAATTAGGGATTTTTGAGGAGGAATTAATGCACATTGGGGTTGTAATTTGGCTATAAATGTTTAGGTACTGTTATGGCATGTGAAAGGATGGTATTGCTCTTAAATAACACTAAAACAGAGATTTTATGCTACTTTTACCAAGGTGGGAGACGCAAAGCCCATGGCACAAGCCAAGCTAGGCGACGCACAACCCATGGCATAGCGTTAAGTGGGCGTCGCATGCCCCATCGCATAGTCTGGATAGTGTCTCATTCAAATACTCATAAACTTTTACTCTAGACTAGGATTAACGAATGGCCAAAGGCGTTGGAAATTTGACTCGAATACCTTTCATTTGATATATAGTAATCCCTATAACTCTTCATAGTTTGGGTGTAATAGTCTATGTAAGTTGAATCAAGTTGCAACATCCACTAAAACTTAATCGATAGAAATGTTTTCAACTTGTCTTATAGTTAGGGGATTTTTGTGACCTCAATTCATATTCAAAGGTATTCCCACTCTATAGGATTGATCATCACATATATATTAACCTAGAATCATTTAGTTCAGGTGTATACGCGTAAGAACGACATTTTAAATTCTATCCCGAAGGTGCGGGGTGTTACATTATCTCCCCTTTGAATCATTCATCCCCGAATGATAGGTAGGGAATTTCTGAAGCTCTACAAGAATGGAATAAGGAGAACAACCTTGCATTGAACATTTTTCCTCAACAAAAATTTGTAAAGGCATCAAAAGAGCTTCATGATAACCCATAGTAAAATGCGTAAGTACGAAGCATGAGGTAATGAAACTTTTCATAGGGATGATCTTAACATGAGTTCCATGATTCATTATCATCACAACATAAGGTATGAGTTTATTTGGAGATCATAAGACTAATTTACATCGGTACTAATAATGAAATTGGATTTCACGGAAGATAGGATTAGAAGCATCCTCTACCTTACAAGGTACCACAAATAGGCTTAAACTTAGAGACATCACTCAGCTAGTCCCCAAACAACAAACAACATACTGCATCATTTCCAACTTACAATTCTCCAATAGAACTTCTAACCATAAAAGTTTGCTTCCTACTAAATAATGCTTCTATGTTGCAGCCTAGCTTGGAGAAAAGAAGTGTTAGCTTAAGCTATTGGACCCTGTACTCTACATCTCATTGAGAATATTACTACACCTTATCACTACCATAAAACACCCTCGAGATTTAATTCAGGTAACATAACCACATAGTACATGGGTTGCTTTCAACAATCACAACATTCAAGCCTATCATTACTACACCCACCTCATGGACTCCGCTACTAAGACCAGAAAATTTAATTATTCTCCTAAAGATTTTTTCCATATATCTCCTTCCTAACTATTTCACATAATGAAAGTTCATATCCTTCTTCCCTCTTCTCCTAAATTTTTAGCTAATGAAATCGCATCCAAAATTCTCACCTTCAAGAACATCTACTCCCCTACCTAAAACATCACCACCATTATACTAGCATACATGGGGTCATTCAGGGACCTGAGCATAAACATGATGAACGGAAGTAACATTATTAGACCATAACCTATACTTATTGCACTACTCAAGGAGGTATATGCGGTGATGATAAGATAGAATAGACATAAAGTGCTTCATATATCAAATATTTGGATCATAAGTAAAGAGTTCGGCATAAACACAACACTACATAATTTCCTTGGACAGACCGCGATGAGAAACATGGGTGCACATATTATGAGCTATATAGCTAAAGCCAGAAGTTATGTAGTTAACAACTAAGATAAGGATTGCCACTTGAAGCGAATGCTCCTTATTTAAAGAACTGAAATTTTCCATGAGTTAGTATAAACTTTATCTCTTTGGCTAATCCTACCATAAAATGGATTGGTAACGTACAGAAAGCATAGTTTCTTGTAACCAAACATTATGTGAGACATAAATTTTTATGGATCATGAACAACATAACATAGAGCTTGCAAACTTGGAATATTGGATCACTGAGGGACATTATTGGTTCTAATTTAGAGGTAGGAACATGACATGAGTTATTTAGAGATATCGAACCTTAGACAAAGGCAAGACTTGATTACACAAGACATTGGTAGATGTCCATTCAAATCAAAGTAGGAGGATCTTTCTTGAATAGGAATTTCTTTATCATGATTCTTACTTGAAACTTGACAGCACAAGAAAATTCAGGAACTATCTTAATCCATCATCTCCCCCTTAGATCAAAGTCACAATACTAGACTTGAGGATATATCTTCTCATTAAATATACAACCATAACACTCAACATAATGGGGTATCACCATACACATAAGAACTAAACTTACCCCTTTTTCACTATACTCTAAAGGCATTTCTCTCCAAGGACGCTACTCTTAATTTTTTCACTACGCTCTATAACCATCAGCCTAGAACTCACAGTCTCATGAGAATACACATCCTCACTCCTTATCACATAAAAATCCACTCCCCATTACTTAACATTCTAACATTAGTCCGCTAATCACATAACTTACAAAATAATAAAATTTGTAAAACTATACCATAGGCACATATTGCCTACCTTTATTTCCTCAATTCAAATCTAGATAATGCTATACACAACTCCCCAGACTTCTCCATACTACAAATTTTAAAATGAAACCTTGGTACATGTGACACTCATACACATCACTCCTTATCTAACAACACGCTACCTCGGGGTTCAATTTATTCTTATGTACTTATGCACTTATCCCCTTAATGACTTAACCACAATCCATCATTAAATAATACTAGTCCTCATGTACATAATTATCTCACAATTACCACTTAATCTTTTCATAAATTATGAACCTAGGATCTATCATAAATCACATCAAGCCTACTAAATAATTCTCACAAGACATACATTACTAATCTTAAGCTACTATTTTTACCACCACTTTCCATATCTAAAGTTCAAGCCTATTATCTAATAAGACCAATCGTATGAAACATGCCACATACTATACTAATCAAATAGAAATATCAACCTAAGTCTCTTATTTCACTTAACTATGGCCCATAAGTTCATCTTCTCCATGACATTACTACTACAACTCAAAATCTACTACATACCTTCTCACATGTACTACTAATTTACAACTACTAGAGAAAAGACAAATCAAGGTGGATATTTAATCTTAATCTTATAATATAACCCATTTTAATCTTATCAACTGTAATACCCGTGTTTTTTTCCTAGCTAAAAATCATCTCAAGAATGCTAGGAGTTACTTTGAAATGCAAATCTGTTTTTTTACATGCAGTATTTTTGAGATTTTCACTTTCTGTCACGTGGGAAATTGAGTTGGCTTTCCAACAATACCAATTTCGTCCAAATCCGACATCAGACGAAGGAGTTATGGACGTTTTACTCGGAACGGTCAGAATCGCCCAGGTGCGACGACCAAGTTGGCGGACCGTCAAATTAGTGACGGACCACCACTTGGACCATCACTTCCAAGGTAGAAGGGTCCCATTCTGGTTAAGGCCTGATGACAAAGTTGACGGATCTTCAACTTAGTGACGGACCACCACTTGGACCGTCAAAGCCATGCCAGTTAAGCTATGTTCTGGATAAGGACTGACGGACGAGTTAACGGACCATCAAAGTTGTGACGTATCGCCAGCTAGGCTGTCAACCCTTATCCAGTGAAGGTCATTTCTGGTCCACATCTAATGGGCTGAGTGACGGTCCACCAGGAGTATGACAGACCATCAGTCGGACTGTCACACGCCACGTTCAGCTTATTTCCAGGTCGTTTTAACAGAGGTATTTTGATCACTTATCACCTGCCTATATATACCCAGATAAGTCTGAATTCACCCATTTTGCTCACTTTTATTTCACAAACAACAACTAGGGTTTCTCCCTAAATTAAATCTTCAATAGCAAGACTCAATCTTCTTCAAGAACCAAAGGATTTCAAATCCTTACAGTTCAAAAACGTCAAGAACCTTGAGTCAGGTATGCGTAGTGTTCACCTATGGACCCCTTTCGTTCATAGAGTTCAAGAACCATGATTTTAAATGAGAAACTTTGATTTTCTTGTTTCTATGTGATGTTGTTCATGTCAATGACCATTGTTTAAACTTCAGAATATTATTTTACGATGATTTCCATGAAGTATGCATGTTGTGGTTAAAACCCATGAAATTGGGTGGTTTAAGATGATTAATATTTTTTGAGAAAACCTATTCCCAAGGTATGCATGAAAGGTGTTTGTTAAAATGCCTAGGATGCTAGAAGTTCCTATTTACATGATTCTATGATATCTATATGACAAGTCCATATTAGCTATACACTCAATATGAATTCCATGCTATTTATGTGTTGCTATTGTTGTAGTGTGAAGCATGTGTGATAATGGAATTATAGAACATGTACACGAAATGTATCCATGCTTTCCCTACCATGTTTGAGATATTGAATAGACTCATGAAGCACACTATCCCTTACTTATGATATTATGAATTGTGGACTCAAATCTTGTGATCAATTCATGTCATGTGTGTCAATTTTGTTCTATCGAGTCCTGGGGGTATTCGTACCCGAAACTATAGTTGTGTGCCTAGAGCCATGTCATGTTGTCACAATATCTCAGTCAAGCAATTTTCCATAGAATTCAGTCAGTCATGTGACTCAGGAAACCTCAGAAACCTCATGATCTCAGTCAGTTATCAGTATTATTCCGTCAGTCAACGGAAATTCAGTAAACCCAGTTCATGTATAGTCAGTTAAATCATGTTCAGTCTCTTCAGATGGGAGTAGGATTTAGCACCGAGCAAACCCAAGGATGGGAACTCACCTGCTTCAGATGAAGGTGTGATTCTTAGAAGCAACTCTTGTGTTCCAGAACTATGTAGCCAGCATAGGTTGAGACATCAACACTTCTAGCTTGAGGGTTGATGAGGTGGACATCCGCCGTTCTCTTTTGGGAACACTGGTAGATTTGAGGGTCACTCATAGTATGTCTTTACCCATGGTACGGTATTGACATCCTTCCAACCAGGGCAATGATTAAACCCAAGTTCAGCTATTTTAGCATACATGGGCATGTCGGTTAAACAACTACCTCCCACAGTTTTAGTATCAGTCTCAGTAAAAGAACTTAGACAGTTCTTCAGATATCAGTATACTAGGACTGTTAGATACCGTCAAATTCAGTTATAGCACGGGACTCAGAAAGTTCCACCAGATTCAGGACTGTCAGACACAGTCATTCATGTTATCATAACTACAGTTTCATTTATGTATTAGCGTACAAATTTAGTTATCACGTACTCACGATCTCAGTTACTATGTATGTATGTTTGCACTCTTACGTTCATATCAGTCAGTCAGTTAGCATTATTTATGCATGTAAACCCTTCTCTTTAGCCTACCTTACTCGTATACTCAGTACTCCAGTTGTACTGACGCATTTGCGCTATGGTGCTTTCTTTTCATATTACACCATAGGTTCAGAGACACGAGTTCTAGACTACCAGTAGCAGTCACATTCAGCACATAGAGTTGCAGTGAGTCCTCTTCATTCGAGGACGATATTACTTGATTTATTCATTTATTAATTTAGTTATTTTTCAGTTTATGGAGTTAGTTGGAGACATGTTCCCTTAACTCCTTATTAAGACAGTACTTAGAGGTTTTCATATTTAGTATTCATATTCAGTTCAGATTCAGTTGTTTTGGGTATTTGCTACCCATATGGATGTTATGTTTTGATAGTTTCTTTATTTAGTTGAACCTTATGGTCTATTGTTCATGTTTTCTGCATTTTACAAGTATATTATACAGTGTACAGGTACATATATCATCCATGGGTTAGCTTGTGGTCCTTTGGGGTCATAAGCACCGTGTAGCATTCCGGTTCAAAAAAATTGGGGCGTTACATCAACATATTCTAATTTCTCACATCATACATACTTAGTCAATCATGAATTTAGACTACCTTCAAATTCCACTTACAACAATGAGTCTCTATCCATAACTTATTGACTAATCTACCTCTTTCTATTCATAACCTATAAATGATTTCTATAATCACCATAACTATCCATTCTAAGATCCTTCCCTATTTCGAATAAATAAAAATCATAGCCATCCACTTCTTCCACAGACTACCATACAATCTACAATTATTGCTACCACATTAGTCTATCACTACATAAAGGTAACCAACCCCTCAATCGAAGGTTATACAACTAACTAGCTTCTTTACGTAGAAGTTACCCTCATTTTAACTTCAAAGCCTTTGACTTAATGTCACTAACTTCTGGACCATCTTACAGCTCATAGGTTATAACACTTTATCAAATACTACTACTCAGGTGGAAAAAATGTTCCAACATTCTGCCACATATCATTACCATTAAGACTGATATCTGGAACAAGGGTTTTATAAGAGGAGGCTGAATACACTCCATACCTCAGGCTCAAACACATGATTGGTATAGATAGGGGTATAATATTAAATCAATACACTTTGAAGAACGTATGGAGTCCTCTCAAGTCCCTGGGCAATTTCATAATTACAATCAAAGAGAACCACATCGCTGGGGAACTAGACTCTTAGACTTGTATCGCTTGGACAATGAGGCATGGCCCATGAAATTAGAGAAAGGAAGGAAATTAGGATAACTTTCTTATGGACGATGCTATAGCACGAGCCAGAGTAGGAAAGAATAAGAAATAACTCCAAAATTGTTAGCAACCTCGTGATTATAAGTGTGGTACACAACACACCCATAAGCAAGACTCTATTAGACACAATTTTGCAGACACCCTGCGAAATCTCTAACAACTTCTGTCTTGAACTAGGACAAGGACCTGGGTCAGACCATGAACTAAAAATAATTAAATCATCACATGAGATAAGTCCTTCTAAAATAAGAGAGGCTCACCAACTCCAATTGTCTGTCAATGATCTACTGCGTAGCGGGACCTCGGGACTGAGCCTCAGATCCTAAAATATAGGGAGGTCAATACTAATGTACTGGTATGCAGATCAATCCAAGATAATGTAATTTTATACAACATAAGTAAGAGTAATTCATAAAACAGTTTACATGCGACATAGGAGAACACATGGGCATACTTAAAAGACTTTGAAATATTTTGTTGAAATCATGAACCACTCTTTGTATTACTTTTGAGCTAGATGGTACACCCTATAATCAGTAATTCCATGGGCTAAATGGTACCCTCCCTTAACTCGGCGGCTAAGCCCCCAATCTATCTTTGCTACAAGGATTGGAGTACCAATAAGGGGTGACACGTTAGACCACACAGCATGGTGCCATGATACCTAATCCAATAAATATGTCCTGGTAGTGCACAAGACCACATATCATGGCTCCTATAAATAGTTCCAAATTGGGACAACACGAATCAAGGTACACAAGACCACAAATCATGATACCATCACCCCGTGTTGGCAAATCACGATATCTAGCATTGAGTCTTTTAACTCGTACTTTCTTCGAGTAAGCATCTAACTTAATTTAAGTCAATTTTTAACTTTTTATAAAACTGCATCTTTCTGAATTCAAAATCATAAAATCTTAGTAAAATCTGTATTTTAGTATGTTCTTAATCTGCTATGAAATTCATCTATTTGGTATCATCATACCAAGACTTACTAGTCAATGTCTAAGCCATATAATCTTCTTCTTTAGATATTTCAATCAACTCAATCATTTGACCACCAAAAATATTTAAACAATACAAGGGAGTCCTAATTTTAAAACATGGACAAAACTTATTCAATGATTCTCCCTTTTCAATATTTTAACATATGATGGTCAATTCCTTTACAACAATTTATGCAACTCTTTCAATTATCATCTTGAACATTTATAAGCAAGAAAACACCCTATTTTCAGTTAATAATCAATATCAAGTCAAAAGTAATAGTAAAATACTTATCTCACAGTTCAAGACATGCAATTGAACAACCCACGACATGTGAAATCAAGAGGTATCATAACAAGAGAGTGGTTTCATCATTGTTGCTCTCGATTTAATCTTTATAAGAATGAAAATGCATACTTACATATATACCAGTAAAAATAAATTTCAAGGGGAGGCCTCAAGATTAAAACAATATATATCATTGAAAAGGGTTCCATGATTTGGCTATTCAATACAGATGTTCAAACCCTTGTTATAAACATCAGAACATGTTTTCAAAAGATTGATAAAACCATAACTTATGCCCATAGAGTTTATAGGACAGCCTCACGTACCTTAATTGATGAATAATTCATGATGAGATCATACCTTTAAGCTTGAAAGATTAAACCCTAAGTTACTTTATTCCTCTTGTGAATTAGAAGATGAATAAGAGATTTTTAAAGAGGAATTAATGTGCATTAATGTTGTAATTTAGCTACAAATGTTTAGGGACTGTTATGGGATGTGAAATGGGCTGTATTGCCCTTAAATAACACTAAAATGGAGCTTTTACGCTGCTTTACCTAAGGTGGGCGATGTAAAGCCCATGGAACAAGCCAATATGGGGGACAGACAGCTCATGGCATAGCCATAAGTAGGCGTCGCATGCCCCATCGCATAATCTGTACAGTGTCTAATTCAAACACTCATAATATTTTACTCCGGACTTAGATTAACGAACGGTTGGAGGAGTTCAAAAGAAGACTCGAATACCTTTCATTTGATATATAGTAGGCCCTCTAAGTCATCATATTCTAGGAGTAATAGTCGATGTAACTTGACTAAAGTTTCAACGTCCACTAAAACTTAATTGATAGAAATGTTTTCAACTCGTCTTAGAGTTAGGAGATTTTTGTGACCTCAATTCATATTCAAATGGATTCCCACACTATAGGATTAATCACCCCACATATATTAACCAAGAATAATTTAGTATGGGTCTATACGTATAGGAACGACATTTTAAATTCTAGCCCGAAGGTGTAGTGTGTTACAGTATGATAAAGTAAAATGGTTGAAAGTTATCACATGACTTTCTGTATACACTTATCGAGCCTCAATACTTCCAAAATAGCATTCATGGGGTTCAAAACCTGTATACTATCACAAGTTCCCACCAATCTCAATCTCATATCTCAATTCATCTGATCGATACATTCCGTGGTCTAGACATTTTTCAAAAGAGTTTTATTTTCATTAAAAAAATTAAAATTCCTTAAAGGTACTGATATCCATTGAATGAGCATGTTTTCAATGAGGAGATAATGCTCATGATCAGAAAATATGAGTATATCCAATCTATTTAATACGAATACAAATGAGCTGCGAAATCAACTCAATATGTCAATAATACATGATATCAATTCTAGTTGGGAACCATTAGAATAAACATCCATGTTAAGACATTACTAATATCGTATCTACCCATAACACAAATATATCTATCATAATAAAGCCACAAATTGCACAATAAGGCCTATAATATCTATTCAAGCCCATTCACTGGCGCCACATTAAGAAATAAAGTAGCAAAATTCATAAACAAAGTCAATGATGTCAAATAAAGCCCCAGCACGGGAAACACACAATATATAATAACATAGTTCAATAACATCAAAAAACAAGACCTCACACTAGCATCACATAAAATATAATTTTTCAAAAATCATATCCCATAGTTATTTTTCTCAACCCATATCATGCTTTACTTTTTATTAACTACTCATCCCAATCTGAACAAAGTTAAGACATAACCTACCAAAATGACAAAATTTAAGCCTGATCCTTCCTTTATCGAATGGACATGAAATCAACTACAATTTTCAAATATAGCATCTATACATTAAAAGAAAGCTAATGATACCCATATTGACCATATTTAAGCCAGATCTAAAACAAGTTCAAAAAAAGAGTTAAGAAAAAAAGATAAAATTGGAATTTTTATTTAAAAACATATTTTCCAAGGTTATAGTAGACTACAGTTGAAAATCCATGAAAAATGAGTTAAAAATGGGCTCCAAATAAAGGAAAAATCATTTTTAAGCTTTATCTTTAAGAACTTCAAAAACTAAAAATCGAGATTAAAGAGTATTTTTGAAGACACAATCAATGGGAAATAATAGAAATATGAGTTTAGAGGTTACCCACACAATAATCAATGAAAAGAGCCTAAAAAATTGTCTTTTCAAAGCTTGGAGGTCCAAAGTAGTGTAAAATAGCAAAATTGAGGTATTTATACTATTTTGTGAACAGTGCCTCATGATCGCGGATCCCATATTGATATAATGAGGGTAAATATTGATGGACAATTAAGTTGGTCATTGCGGTCGCATAACTGAGCCTCACGATTGCAATGAGTCAACCCGATCTGATCCACCCAAAACCCATCAAGATTACGATACCAAAATTATGAAATTGTGAAGAATGCAGTCATCGAGGCCTGTGATTTCAACACATGCACATATGATTGTGATGAAGGCCTGATGCACCAGAAAATGTTGCACCAGTAGAATTTTCAAGTGAAGAATATTTTTGAATGGGCAATCGGGATTCGTTGTTGATCCTACTGGAGAAAATGATATATTCTACAAGGATATTTTTAATTTTCCAGGCGCAGTGGAGATGTTTGTCTTTTAAAATAGAATGTTTTCAACAAATTAGCCTCCAGGACCCTGTAACACAAATTTCATCAGGTTTACAATTGGAGGATAGAAATGCACACTAAAGGATCAATACTCAAACCAACCCTGCTACTTACCAAAATTCAATATTTCGGATCTAATAAAACTATTCAAATTGCCATCCAATTCTCAAAATATCAAATGTTGACCAATGTTAATTTTGAAACTTTCAAAGCTCTTAAACACCTCGAACTCTCCCCCCCCCCCCAAAGGCATTGATTACCATTCCAACCATCCCTACACCCCAAAATAAACATATAGAACTATGGGGAAGCAAGAAAATGATCAAATCACATCCAAAGAAAAAAATTCACAAACAAGGTCATTATATGCATATAGTCAGCTTCGGTGGAGGTTACTTTTGCAATTCGACTAAGATTTGAAAGTCTCGTAGCAGGATGTCATAACAATGTAGATGATTCATTTACATGATTTTTATCACGTAAGTGAATATTGATTTAACTATATTTCTTTCTCAGCTAGTCCGGCAATGAGATAAACACAAAATTTAACCCTAAAATACTGAAGACTAAATCTAGTCTGTAATCTAGAGTGTAATTAGTATGAAATTCTCTAACTCTCTGAAGTAGGGAGTGGAAGGAACATGTCTCCAACTAACTCCCTACTACTGAAAGCCAAACTAAAATACTAAAGTAATAAAGTAGTAATTATGTCCTCGGAGAATGAGGACTCACTATTAACTCTAACTGCTGAAATCTGCATTGCTACTGCTGCGTTGTAACTCGTGCCTCTAAACTTATGGCATAAAATAAAACACCATAGTGCAAATGCGTCAGTACGACTGAATGTACTGAGTATACAAGTAAGGTAGGCTAAATGCAAAGAGTTTATATGCATGAACAATGTTGACTGATATGAACGTGCGAATACTTACAAACATAAGTAACTATAACTAAAATCATGGTGATACTGACTACTGAGTCTGAATGCTGACAATATGAGTGTACTGATACTGAGATACTGAATAGATGATCGACTATTTTTGACAGTTCAAATTATAAAGAACTGGTCTAATTGACTATGTCTAATAGTCCTGAAACTGAATACTAATAACGTGAGTTATGATGACTGATATAACTGATATGACTGTGATGATTGGTATAATCGATGTAATTGATACTAAGATCAGTCCTATCTAGCGGGTGATCTCTGAGTATAATGATAATAAAGTTGATTTGACTTAGTCTGAGATCAGTCCTACCTAGCGGGTGGTCTCTAAATCTGATGATACTGATACTGATTGACCATAGTTGAGATCAGTCCTATCTAGTGGGTGATCCCAACGTCTATTGATAATGATAGGCATTGACTATATCTGACAGTCCTAAATCTGTAACTGAAACTATGGGATGTATTCATCTAACCGACATGCCCCTTTCTAGCTAGTTTGGGGTCCAGTGTCTAACCCCAATTGAAAAGGTGTCAGTACAGCGCCACTGGTACAGACAACTTCTGTGGAGTCGGTCCTAATCTAGCGGGTGACCCCTGGGATCAGTCCTATACAATTAAATGTGCTAACGGGTGATCCCTGAGTATGCCAGTCTTATCTAACGGGTGACATCTCGTACCTACAGTGGCTACATAGTTCTGGAACTTAGGAATTGCTACTAGGGATTTCAGTCCTATCTAGAGAGTGAGTCCCCATCCCTTGTCTCACTCAGTGCTAATCCTACTCCCATCTGAAAGACACTGAACTGATTAATTGAACTGAACTGATTAGCTGAACTGAACTGATTAGCTAAAATGATACTAGTGTTATTGTTTAGCGGAGCTAATCTAGGTTTACTATGTTTCGTTGACTAACGGAATGTACTAATGTCTGAGGACTGACTAAGAGTACTGTAGTTACTGAGATTTTTCTTGGAATACTGAAATCACTAAGATTACTAAACAACTGAGATTTCTGAGATTTCCTGAGTCACATAGTTGACTGAGTTCTATAGATCATGGCTTCACTGAGAGTATCATGAAACATGACATGGCTCTAGGCACACAACTAAATTGTCGGGTATAAGTACCCCCAGGACTCGATGGAAGGAAGCTAACAAAATATGAATTTGCTCTTCTTGAACACATGACCAATATTCATAATTCAAAATACCATAAGTTGGGGATTTCATACTACACATAGTTCTCAAAGTCTTATACATGGAAGGGAATGCATATAACAACATACCATAAGTCCATCAATCTAGTTTCATGAACATTCCATCAAGAATCATGATGCATAAAAATATCATAGAAGTCATTATTTTCATAAGGGTGTAACATGCATTTGTCATTTAGGTCATAATTCAACTATGATACATGACTTCTAGTCTTTGAGGCATTTTATCAAGCACCTTACATGCACAACTTAGGCATAGGTGTAATCAATAAATTATTCAGCATGAACAACCAAACATACATGTTTCCAACTCTTATGATATCATAGATTCATAAAAACACATAAAGATTCTATCTTGGGAATCATTCAATATCAACAACATGAACATAATCCATTCACCACATAAATAACATAATATTGAATTTAAAAGAGGGTTCTTGGACTTCATGGATGAAAGGAATCCATGAATGAACACTACACATACCTTAGGGATTGAATCTTGAAAGCAAATTGACCTTTCTTGAATGTTCTTGGATTGGGAATTTTAATTCATGAATATCTTGTGGAGAGTGTGATGGAACCTTGAAGTTAATTGAGAAGAAACCCTAGGTTTGTTCTTGGAAAAAAAAAAGAGTTAAGTTCTTTTGAAACTAAATACCAATAGCTAATTACGTGTTTTTGGTGTTTTATGTCGTGGGGGGTAAGGTTTAGGGTGAGGGAAAAGGAAAAAATACCCCTACGAAATTACTTCCCAGTTGCTGAAATTATCAGCTGACGACCAAGGTTGATAAGCCGTCAGATCTGTGATAGCCCGTCAGCCTAGGTATCACCTAGGAGCTAGAATTAATGGTTTGCCGTCTAATCTTGACGACATGGCTGATAAGTCATCAGAAATGTGATAATCCATCAGAAATGCGATAAGCCGTCAGACAGGTCGTCACTCAGTTCCCAGGCTGACATGCTGGAGTAAAATAGGTATAACTTTTTCCTACGATATAGGATTTGGGCGAAATTGGTATCATTGGAAATATAATCCAATTATATATCTTTTAGTGGGTAATTAGCTCAAAAATTCGTAGTAAAACGAGAGATATTATCATTTGAAGTTGACTATAATAATATCCTTCCCAAGAATTCAATCGGTAAGGAATGCTTTGATTCGTCTGATAGCTAGGAGTTATTTGAAGCCTTAATATACATCTAACTTACTCATAAAACTATAAAATAATAATGACATACTATGCATGAGATTGAAACATGGCGCTAATATTGGTTTGGATTTTTCAGGGTATTACATTGACACACGTGCACATGACTCTACTCAACAATGCTTTCAGACTCCCTAGGAAACTGTAACACCCTAGACTCTAATATCAATTTTGTAGCACCCTGGGAGTAAAACATGGATGCCATATGGTGCTTATGGTACTAAGAGTCCACAATCTAACCCATGAGCTAGCACCTGCTATGAGCACTGAATAAAATTGATAAACGACATTTGTCAAATTTCAATGAAAACTCCATAAGGTTCTTACAACTAAAATAAATAATGAATCATGATTTAAAACATCTAGAAACATGCTCGACATACTGATAAAATGAATGATAATCATAACTATAAACTAACAAACTCTATGTACTAGTGTGAAAGCCTCTAAACTGTCTGACTGTGGAGTTGATGGGACAATCCCCCAACTAACTCTGACTGACTAAATAACTGAACTATTGACATAACTGAATATGAGATAACCATCCTCTAAGGATATGGAATCACCACGGTTATTGTTGCTGATGCAATAGAAAGTCTAAGTACGACTGGGAATTTGAAGCATATGAACCCATGATATAAAACATCATAGCGCAAGAAATGATTATGTGATTTAACACCCCAAAAATCTATCTCGATACGTCACATGTTTCTTAGGACCACAAGTGATCCCAAGCTAACCCTTCTAGTGGCATACTATTAAGCAACTGATTAAATATGAATAAATAATGGAGTTTACAGTATGGAAGCATAGAGTAATGCTGAAATCTGTAAAACATAATACTGATACAACTTTTACATTCTAATAAATTCTAAAGAGAGGGACTGAAATTACAATACTAACTCTAACTGACATCTATGAAGCCTCTACTATATGGACTATAAATAGTTGGGAAGCTACTCCAACTATCGTTAATAAATACATATGAATAAAAAAGATACAACATAAATAGATCCAATTGAAGTCCCCAAAGTAGGAGGACTCATCACCTTGCTGGCTGGAATCTGCAACTGTCTGAGTCTAAATGTGCCTACTAGATATTGTACCTACATTATGAGACAATGTAGCACATAGACATATATGTGGATTAGTACTTTGAGGATGTACTGAGTATATGGGGGTGTATGCATTAAGTCAACAATATCATTACTCTTTATAAAACCTTATAAGCTGATATAAATGACTCACATAACTTGAATAAATATGAAATCTAAATCTAATAAATCATGAATAATGAAATATATAGCATAAATCTCGTAAGTCATTATACTTTGTTCTAAAATTTGTATTCTTCTTTTATTCTTAAAGCTTGTAAGAAAAAAAGAATATTAAAACAATAACTTTCAAAACTTATGTTTTTATCTTAAGGAGGATAGGACTTTGGGAATACAAGGACTTGGGAACTTTAGGACTATACAACTTTGGAGACTTGGAGACTCTGGGAACTTGGGAAGTCTAAAAATAATAGATTTCAAAGCATATACATTAACCTTAAGAAGAATATAGGACCTCTTTTGAAACTTAGGGATTGTAGAACTTTCGGAGTTTCTTCTAACCGACATAAACCATGTGACCTGACATGGAGTCCAACATCTTGCCCACGTTGGGGAGATCTTTTCTAACCTTGACATCGAAATAGAACCTTAACTTTAGTTATCACTATCTTAACCCACTTGGGGCAAATTATAATCCTACAGTGGCTCATAGTTCTGGGGTATGAGACCTTGGAATCATACCCAACTTGGTGCTAAACACTACTTCCATACTTATTGCTCAGAACTTTAGGAAATCCACCTTACAATAGCATAAGGGTTATAATTAAACCTTATTATGCTTCTCTTCTTTAAAACTCAAACTAAGTGAGAAATGTGGATTCCTTATCTTAGCTTAGGATCAAAGGATCAATCTTTGCTCTTGAAAGCACTTATCAAAACTTGTCAATAAAACCTGAGATCATAATCTCCTTGTAAACTCATTACTTGTACTTTAGGACTCAAAGTATAAATATTTGATGTATAAAAATCATATTTAAACTTTATGCTCAAAAATTATCTTTGAAGCTTTCAGCAATCTCAATCAAGATAGTGGAAAATGACGCATAGTAAAAATCTCATGATTTAAAAAAAGGATATATGTAAATCTTTTGGAATTGAAACCTTAAATAACATTATAATTTTATATACGAAAAATAATAAGAATTGGGTATCAACCCTAACTTGAAAATCATGTAATCTTCAATAAAAATCAAGTTTTTGGGCACAAGGATGAAAGATTTGTCCTTGTTCAAACCCCACCTACCTTATTTGGCTTGGTTCAATGGAACAAGTTGACTTTTGAAGCCTTGAGAATGTTCTTGGAGGCTTTTCTTGAAGGTTCTTGAATGGTGATGTTTTGACTCTTGAATTTTCTTGAAGAAGGGTTTGAACCTTGTTCTTGAGGGTTGATCTTGAAAGAAACCCTAATTAGATGCTATGGATGAATATAACGTTATGTGCTTTTATGTGAATAGGTTTTAAAAGGGGTGAAAAAGACCCAAAAATCCCTTTAAAATGGTTTTTAATCTCTAAACAGAGGTGTGGGACGGTTTGGGAGACGAACCGTTGCCCTAGGGATGGACAGTCCCTCAAACAATTTCTTTATGGCCAGAAAACAGGCTTACTGCCTCATTTGTGACTATTTGGGCGATGGTTCGTCACTGGTGTGATGGTCCGTCGGTCTTCCCATCGCACTTTGGCAGTCCAGATAGCTCACTGTAAAATGGCCATAACTTTTTATCCCAATAATAGATTTTGGCGAAATTAGCATCATTGGAAATCTAATTCAAATATCTATCTGTTGCTATATCATGAGCTCAGAAATTCATAGTATTACGAAAGATATGCTCATTTGAAGTTGTTTGTACCAATATCCTTCCCAAAATTCAATCGTTAAGGGATGTTTTGATTCGCATAATAGCTAGGACATATTTGAGGCCTTAATACACGTCAAACTTGATCATAAAACTTCCAAATCACTAAAATTTATTTTTCATGAGTTTGAAGCATGGTTCTACTATCGGTTGGAATTCTTGGGGTATTACAATATCTCCCCCCTGGGAACATTCATCCTCAAATGAGGTTGGCTAGATGAGAAAACTGAGGATGCACAGCTAAAATAAATTACTAAACTAATTCTACATCATTCTAATCCTTTGAGTACTTCTGGGAATACATGAACTAATAATAAGAATAGCTATATAGCTAAATCTTTGATTAGAAGTGAACTGAATTAAAGAAGACTATCACCTTCGGTTGGATATTAGTTCGCGGTGAAGAGATGAGAGGTTTATGACATTAAAACTTGGGGTATTACAACACCTCTTCCTTAACATCATTCATCCCTGAATGATACTAATTTGGTTGAAATACTAGAAAAGACTAAGATGATATACAGGATACTTTCGGACTGAATCATGACTTAATATCTGAATTTAAAACTAATGCATGATGTATGTACTAAACTAAATTTCATAATCTACTTGGATGCGAACAAACTATCTCTTCAAATGGTCATACACACGAAATTTTAGGTAGTGAGACAAGACTAAATTAGAAGATGTAAACTGGATTTCTGGCTGCATAATATGAATCATGCTGAATGCTCTCCCCCAAATAGGGTATTTCTTCAACACCTTTCTAAGAAATTTCTATGTCCATTAGAGAGTAAGGGACTCTAGGCATGATCTAAACAAGACCTCAGAATAAGGAATTACTACATTGCTCCAAATATAGCATGGAACATAGACCTGTGAATCATAAGTCGGGATAGAAGTATTAGGCCTCAAGAAATGCAACTTCTCACTTTAAATCTTAGCCACACTTCTAAATTACTCTCTCATCTAAACTTTTCCCTTAAACACCATACTCATTGACTCAACTTATAATTCTCACATGGCTGTTTACAAATCCATCTACCAAAGTCTAACTGAACCCATCTCTCTCGTTATAGTCAAGCCTAACTCAAAATCACAAGGTATTACACATAACACCATAACATAACACCAGTCAGAATCATGAATTCACACGTATCTACAATTTTCACAACTTCTTATCTCCATAATAATCCTCATTACCACTCCAACAACTACAATCTACCTAGTACTAGACATTCACTAACACTCAATGCATCCTTCCGCATGTATACAAACATGACATTCAAGCCTATCCTCATAATCCCATATGCACTTCTAGACAAACTCTCTTAAAGAATCTTTTCCATATCCTACAAACCTCAATCAAGAGCAACTTCTATGCACTATTCTTAAGAAGACATACATAAAATTTCAACTATTCACACATAGCATATAAAAATTTAACTAACCCTGATGTGTATCGACGACTTAGCCTCAATCCTACTTCACACTTATAGCCTTAGTTAAAATAAGCGTACAAAAATCTTACATTAACAAGAAATGTTTACTCTCTCCCATCCAGACAATTGTTCATTATCAATATCTTGACCTAAGAAAAGGTAATAAAAGGTTAGAACATGAGGACCTAAAACATGAATGGATACTGTGTATAACATGACACTTAATTGAGGCTTGAGGAATAGAATATTTAACATCATGAACTCATCAAAGAGGTCTGATCTGAGGACATGCATGATATAAATATGAATTTCGCTAATCATTAAGAGTATTTCTTGAGTGCTTGAACTGAACATACTGTAAATCTTGAGTACATGAGTCATGAGCTGTATGACCTAAATTTGGAGTTCATCACTTATGGAATATGATTCCAACTGCTAAAAGAACTGGAACTCCTCATTTTGGGAACTAGGAGGGTATATAATTCTCTATCATATGCATGAACATGAACTATGATCATGGAACTAAAACATAAGGCATGCATAGGTATTGGGATAACTAGAAATACTAAAATAAGAATGGGTTGGGCGTCATCCTCTCTTATGGATTTTCTACACTACACTGGCATTTCAATAAGAATCTGGAAGTCTGACTTGGTTACTCCTTCTGTCATCTCCCCCTTAGACTTAAGCCATCACTCTCAGTTTGTGAACCACTATATAAACTTTAATCCAACCACAATCACTTTATTCTAGAGTCTGGGATAAATCAATACTAAAACAACTGAAATAACTGTCAGAACATGATAGTCCAAAAACCTCTAAACTGTCTGAATAATGAGTTTATAGGATATATCCCCAACTAACCCCAACTACTGAAATAAATTAATTAATGAGATAATAAAGTAATGGTCATGTCCTCGAAGGATGAGGACTCACTGCTAACTCTGACTATCGAGACTAGAATAGTAATGATGCTCTGGAGCTCATACTACTGAACCTATGGTATAAAACACCATAGCGCAAATGTGTTAGTACGATTAAATGTACTATTATGCATGTAACGTAGGCTGAATACAAAGGGTTCACATGCATGAACTATAATAACCGACTGGATAACATGAACGTGAGAATACATGCATGAATACATAATAACTGTAATTTAGTTCGTGATAACATGATTATTAAACCTGAGTACTGATAACATGTGATACTGATAACTGTATAGCTGAAATAACTAATATGGAGAGACTGTATCTGACAGTCCTAAATTCTGTAGAACTATCTGAGTTTTATTACTGAGATTGAATGACTGTATCAGACAGTCCTAATTCTATAACTGAAACTGTGGGAAGTAGTTATGTAACTGACATGCCCCAAATAACACAATACAGCTGAGTTGGGGTCTAAGATGTAACCCCAATTGGAAGGGTGTCAATATCGCGCCACTGGTAAGGACAATCTATGAGTAACCCTCATATAATACGTAACTCTAGTAAGAATGGTGGGAACCCTTATATAATAGGTTAAGCCACTTCATCTACCCTCATATAACTGGTTATGATATCTCAACCTACGCTGGCTATGCAGTTCAGGAATGCAAGGATTTCCTCTAAGAATCACACCCTCAAATAATAGGTGGGTTCCCATCCTCAGGTTTGCTCGGTGCTAATTTCTACTCCCATCTGAATAGACACTGAACATGATTAACTAAACTGACTGGAATCTGTTAACTGAATTTTCGTGGACTGACGGAATGCTACTGAGATCTGATAACTGTTTGAGATTTCTATAATTACTGGAATTTTTAGCTTTCCTGATTCAGATGACTGACTGAGTTATGTGTATCATGTCTTGACTGAGGATATCGTGAAAACATGACACTGTCTCTAGGAACATAGCTATATTTTTTGCGTATAGGTACCTCTAGGACTCGATGGACAGAAACCAACAAAACATGACTTTTTTGAATACATGACCAACATCAACAATCCATAATATAATAAGTTGCAGATTTCATGAAGTACAAGTTCTAAAGCACCACAAGGGCTACACATGTATCCATAATTCACTGACTAAGACATTTCATCAAACATTTGACAGACATAAACTTGCACATGAATAGGGATTTCATATTATCACACTAGTATGGAACTTTTCCTTCACATAGGCCTTTAATTAAACACATGGGGAGAATACTTTGGTTATACCATCATCAATGCAACTAATTGTCATGGCTGCATAAATAAATTTGCAAATTTGAAGGTTTTATCATGATTATCATGAAAATCTTCATATACTAGGGTCAATTATTGGAATATTTAATTTTAAATCATGAATCAAAACCCCACAACATCATGACCATGAATTTCAATTCAATTTACACCATGAATATTCATAAATACCAAAATCTTGGATTTTGAAGAGAGATTTTTGAGCTTCATGGGTGAAAGGGACCCATGAATCAACATATGACATACCTTGATTGTGAGTTTCTTGATGTCCTTGTACTTGAAGAATTTGAATCTCTTAGTTTCTTGAAGAATGATTTGGATCTTGTTCATGGGTATTATCTTTGAGAGAAAATCCTAATTTGATGTTGTAGATGGATAATGAACTTATAACCCTTGATATGATATTATTAGGTATTATAAAGGGTGGTAAAAGAACAAAAAGCCCTTTTTAAAAATGACTTAAAATAGAAGAATGAAATATGCGATGGTGGGTACGACGGTCAATTGCTGGGTCGATCGTTCGTCGGTCCTGACTATCGCACCTGGGCAAAATAGGGGTTCACTTCCTCTTCTACGATATCTTGGGCGATGGTCCATCGCTTGCTCGACAGTCCATCATCCTGAGCCGTCTCCCTTAGGTAGAATGTGGTATCACTACCTCCACTGCGATGGTTTGGGCGACAGTCTGTCACTAGCTCGATGGTACGTCGGCCTTCACCGTCGTACCTGGGCAGTTTTGAGTGCTTTCTTATTTTAGCCATAACTTTCTACCTCGATACTGAATTTTGATGAAATGGGTATTGATGGAAATCTTATTCAATTTCCCACTAAAAAAAGTGAAAATCTTAAAAATTCCACGTGTATAAAAGTGGATTCATCATTCAAAGTAACTTTCTAACATTCTTGGGATGATTTCAAGATAGGTAGGAGTACGGGGTATTACAATATCGCCTCCTTGAGAACATTCGTCCTCGAATGAGACTGAGTGAGAGGGGAGAATATAAACTAACATATATACTGAACATAAATAGTTGGAACATGATCTCATGACTGACATGACTGATAACTGAATATATCATACCAAACATACATACCTGATGCATGTGTAACTGATTCATGAATGCATGATTGAGTGTTTTGATGAACTAAGATTCTCACAATCAGAAATCACGCTTAATGCATGATTATATGACTAAAATGATTAATGCATGACTGAATAACGGTGGTATGTAATACCAAGTTCATAATGGAATTCTGAACCTAAAACTGAATAAGCTTAAGGAGAATTGTTACCTTGAGCTAGGTCTGAGTTAGCGGGAAAGAGATGAGGATACTTGGTCCACATGTCTGCTTCATCTTCCCAAGTATCTCCCTCAACGGACTTATCTTTCCAAAGAACTTTGACTACGGGAACTTCTTTATTGCTTAGTCTACGAGTCTGATAGTCTAGGATTTCGACTGAAATTTCTTCATAAGAGAGACTGTTCTGAATATCTACGACCTCAACTGGGACTACAACTGCTGGATCAGCTATGCGCTTCTTTATCAAGGGGACATGAAAGATGGGATGAACTGAAGCTAGATCTGAAGGCAATTTGAGCTCATAAGATACTTTACCTAAGCGATTGAGAATTTTAAAGGGACCGACATATAGGAGATTAAGTTTTCCCTTCTTGCCGAATCTCTTCACTCCCTTCATGGGAGAGATTTTCAAAATACTAAATTTTATTTGACCTCAACTCGAGATCATTTACTGAACATGCACAAACAGGAACATAGGAACATGACTAAGTATGTAACATGTGACATGGACTGACTATCGTGAACTGAATTGAGCCATTGAGTACATGGCTTATGATTGAGATTGGAGATAGAGTGTCAACCTATAGGCACCCACTACTCCAAAATAGGTTTTTTACATGAAGAGAGAGTGGCATGTTTATGTCATGAAAGTTCGGGGGATTATAGTGTATCTCCCCTTTGGGACACTATGTCCCTTGAATAATCTTGGGCTGATTTTTACATTTTTTTTAGCAATGAGGAAACTGAGGTGATGCACAAGGAAACTACGTACTGAATCGTGATTGAATATCTAGATTCACAAACTAAGGCATGATACATGAACTTAGCTGGACACGCAACTACCTAGTTGATCCATCTTTGAATAGTTATATTCACGAGACTTCGGATAGTGTGACTAGATGGAAAAATAGGAAGCCATACCATACATACTTGTTGTTCTGACTGCTAAACTGAATCGATGTCTTTGAAAAGTAACTCATTATGAAAACTTATACTCGACTGGAGTATTTCTATGACACTCTTTCTATAGTGTTCTAGTGACTGTAGGGACAAAGGAGATCGTGGCCTGGTCTGAGCAGGACATCTGAATAAGGGATCACAACATGACAGGGATTCTTATACTAGGAGACAATGCCTATGAAACTTCATCTAAAATAGAGTGACTAAGCCTTATGCTCTGCATCTAAAATTTCATGGCTTAGACATATCCCTTGAATACTCCTTCCACTATACTCTCTGCCTTAGTACAACACATCACTTGAGACTACTGAAAATATTCACATGGGTGTTGAGCATGAATGTATAAACATACTAACTTATCTGATTAACTACATGGATGATAGCTGAATACTAAGCAGGTAAGATTGAACTTTACTTAGTCTAAATAACTAGACTGAAACTATAGAGCATTATGCATAGAAGGTAATAATTGACTGGGTAACATGAGATAACTGAGCATAAATGAGTGAAAACTGTATTATCTTAAGTATGAAAAACCAAACGTATAACATGATTCGAAAATGTTCTATAAACTAAGGTACTAAAATACTAATAACTGAATATAAAATAATTATATTCTTTGGTCAAGAAAACTTTGATCTGGACTGAGCTTCTGATCTGATTACTAAACTGGAACTAACACTGTAACTAAGACTGCAACTGGACCCATACTGGAACTAAATATTAGGTTCTTAACGCCGAATATCGATAAATGAGGTTTGGACTGATATTGAATTATGATGGCTAAGTAATTGATAGCTGAAAGCCATGGTTCTGCAGGACTATCAAAGTCCTTTACTTAATATTGATTACTGAATTGACGCTATAACTAAGGCCTGAGGGATAGAGCATCTACACCATAGATTTCACCGAGGGATCTAAACTGAGGGTATACATGACATAATCTGAGTTTCGCTGATTATTCGAAGTGGAGCATGAGTTATATGGGTTGAGCATACTATAAAGCATGACATGAGTGCATGAGTCATGAGTTGCATTACTTGATTCTGAAGTATCTGTACTCATGGGACATGATTCGTAAAACGAAGTGAACTGGAACTCTATATACTAGGAACTGTGAGCGTACATAATTCTCACTAATGTGCACGAATATGAGCAATGATCATAGAGCTGACATGCAGGACATGAATAGATAACATGATAATTGATGGGTTTTGAGGGTCTATAACACTTCTGAAATGGTCTGCATAATCACACTCACTGTGGGAGTAGACAAGAATGTCATCTATGAAGACTATGATGAATATCTCCAAGTACTATTTGAATACACGGTTCATCGAGTCCATGAATGTTGTGGGGGCATTGGTAAGACCAAAGGATATGACTAAGAATTTGAAATGACCATACCAAGTTCTGAAAGCTATTTTTTTAATATCACATTCACTGAGTTCTGTTGAAGACAATATGTATGGTGGAATAGATATGGGATAAGTATTTGGAAGAAGGTCAATGCGGAAGTCTATTTCCCACTCAGGAGGAACTCCGAGAAGATCTTTGGGAAAGATATCTGAATATTTACTCTCAACTAGAACTGACTAAAGACTGGGATTTTTAGAACTAGAGTCCTTAACTCAAACAAAATGATAGACACACCCCTTAGATATCATTTTCCATGCCCGAAGGTAAGAAACAAGTTGACCTCTCAACGCTGAAGTACTACCCCTCCACTCTAGGATGGGTTCATTCGAAAACATGAAATGGACTATTATGTTTTTGCAGTCGGCTATGGCATAATAGGAATGAAGCCAATCCATACCAAGAATGACATCAAAATCAGTCATCTCTAATTCAACTAAATCTGCTGAAGTGACCTTCTGAGATAACATAACCTGACAGTTCTTGTATACCCGTCGTGATATGATGGATTTACCCACTGGGGTAGAGACTAATAAGGGCTCTACTAGAATTTAGAGACTGACTCTAAAATCAACTGCTATATCAGGAGTAACAAAAGACAAAAAAAATACTCCTGGATCTAGCAAAGCGTAAACATATAAATAAAAGATATTTAACCTACCAGTAACTACATCAGGAGAATTTTCCTGATCTTGTCGAGACTGAAGAGCATAGAGTTAGTTTGGGCACTGCCCACTGGTTGCGCTGGAAGTGGCACCCTACTGATTCAGGTGACCAGACTGAACTGAAGAACGGTTCTGCTGACTCTGAAATCCTGACTGGGTACAATCTCTAACTCTGTGGCTGATCTTTCCATATGTAAAACACACCTTACTTCCAGCTCTATAAATACCCTTGTGGTTCTTACCACAAGTCTAGCAAAGAGAATTAGATCGGGCAAATGCTACACTGCCCTGACACTTAGAGCCTAGTGCCCTATAACTTTTACTATTTCTAAACTTAGGTACTGGGACACTGACTGGGGGAGGAGTTGGAACTGTGGACTTTGGGAAGAATGAGAACGATTCCCACCCTCTGACTTAGGCTGATTGAAATTAAAGTTACCTGTTCTAGCTTTCTTATTTTCTCTCTTTCTTTCTTTCTCCCTATGTTTCCCCACCTCACTCTGCTAGGCATGAATCATATGCCTAGGTGGGACAACAGCCTTCTGATTTTTCTAAGCTACTATTGAGTAAGATAAAGTAAGGGAGTCAATTTTGAATTTGCCATGAACGACATACTCGTCTTGAGAATTCGCCTGGACAGGCTGTGGTGCTGACTGATTCCTGGTTATCCTTTTGTTATCCCTTTTGGGAGGCATGATCTATAAATGAAAAGAAGAAATTGATTTGACTGAGAGTTAGATTTGAGGTAATGCTCACTGGTACGACATTAATACTGAAAGAAAGGAAACTATTCCTAAAACATCTTATAGCCTCCTATACATAAATGTGGCGCGCAATAGACCCATGTACAAGAATCAACTAGATGCAGCTTTTCAGACTTCCTAGGACAATCTTGAACCTTAGGCTCTGATACCAAGTTGGGAATACCCCGAGTATGGTACCCGGAATGCCACATAGTGCTTATGATCCTGAAGGACCATAAGCTAACCCATGACTGATATCTATACATGTACACTACATAATATACTATATAAATGCAAAAATAAAGGCTGAAAGGCCATAAGGTTCATAGATCTGATAAAACATAGCATCTGAAGATATGGTATATCAATACAAAAACCACTGAAATAACTGTCAGAACATGCTAGTCCAAAAGTCTTTAAATTTTCTGAATAAGGAATTGATGGGACATGTCCCCAACTAACTCCAACTACTGAAATAAATTGATTAATAAGATAATAAATTAATGGTCATGTCCTTAAATGATGAGGACTCACTTCTAACTCTGACTACCGAGACTGGAATACTACTGGTGCTCTGGAGTTCATACTTCTGAACCTATGGTATAAAACACCATAGCGTAAATGCGTCAGTACAATTGAATGAACTGGTATGCATGTGAGGTAGGTTGAATGCAAAGGGTTCCCATGCATGAACTATACTAACTGACTGGTAACATGAACGTGAGAATGCATGCATGAATACATAATAACTCTAACTGAGATCATGACGACATGATTACTGAGCATGAGTGCTGATAACATGAGATACTGATAGCTGTATAACTTAAATAACTGATACTGAGCGACCGTATCTGACAGTATAGGTTCTGATAGAACTAGCTTAGTTCTGTACTATTCTGAGTTGACTGTAGCTGACAGTTCTAAATTTTATAAAACTATCTGAGTTTTTTTACTAAGACTGAATGATTGTATATGATAGTCCTAATTCTATAACTAAAAATTTAGAAAGTAGTCATCTAACCAACATGCCCTAAATAATACAATATAGCTGAGTTGGGGTCCAATCTGTAACCCCAATTGGAAAGGTGTCAATACCGCGCCACTGGTAAGGACAATCTATGAGTAACCCTCATATAATAGGTAACTCTCGTGAAAATGATGGGAACCCTTATTTAACAGGTTAAGCCACCTCATCTACCCTCATATAATAGGCTATGATGTCTCAACCTATGCGGGCTATGTAGTTCTAGAATGCCAGGATTTTTTTTAAGAATCACACCCTCATATAAAGGAGGGCTCCCATCCTTGGGTTCTCTCCGTGCTAATTTCTACTCCCATCTAAATAGACACTGAACATTATTAACTGAACTGAGTTAACTGAATTTTCATGGACTGATGGAATTCTACTAGATCTGATAACTGTATGAGATATCTAAGATTACGTGATTTCTGAGCTTTCCTGAGTCATATGACTGACTGATTTCTATGGATCATGGATTGACTGAGGATATCATGATAACATGACACTAGCTCTAGGCATATAGCTATATTTTTTGCGTATAGGTACCTCTAGGACTCGATGGACAGAAACCAACAAAACATGACTTTTTTGAATACATGACCAACATCAACAATCCATAATATAATAAGTTGCAGATTTCATGAAGTACAACTTCTAAAGCACCACAAGGGCTACACATGTATCCATAATTCACTGACTAAGACATTTCATCAAACATTTGACAGACATAAACTTGCACATGAATAGGGATTTCATATTATCACACTAGTATGACACTTTTCCTTCACATAGGCCTTTAATCAAACACATGGGGAGCATACTTTGGCTATACCATCATCAATGCAACTAATTTTCATGGTTGCAAAAATAAATTTGCAAATTTGAAGGATTTATCATTATTATCATGCAAATCTTCATATACTAGGGTCAATCATTGGAATATGTAATTTAAAAACATGAATCAAAACCTCACAACATCATGACCATGAATTTCAATTCAATTTACATCATGAATATTGATGAATACACATATCTTAGATTTTCAAGAGAGATTTTTGAGCTTCATGGGTTAAAGGGACCCACGAATCAACACATGACATACCTTGATTGTGAGTTTCTTGAAGACCTTGTACTTGAAGAACTTGAATCTCTTAGTTTATTAAAAAATGATTTGGATCTTGTTCTTGGGGATTATCTTTGTGAGAAAACCCTAATTTGATGTTGTAGATGGATAATGAACTTATTAGCCTTGATATGATATTATTAGGTATTAGAAAGGGTGGTAAAAGTCCAAAAATCCCTTTTTAAAAGGACTTAAAATAGCAGAATGAAATATTCAATGGTACGTGTGATGGTCTATCGTTTGGTCGACGGTTTGTCGGTCCTAACCGTCTCACTGGGAAGAATAGGGGTTCACTACCTCTTCTACGATGGTTTGGGCTATGGTCCGTCGCTAGCTCGATGGTTCATTTTCCTGAGTTGTCCCCCTTAGGAAGAATATGTCTCACTGCTTCTGCTGTGATGGTTTGGGAGATGTTTCGTCGCTTGCTCGATGGTCCGTTGGCCTTCACCGTCACACCTGGGAAGTTTTAACTACTTTCTATATTTTGACCGTAGGTTTCTACCCCGATACCGGATTTTGATGAAATTGGTATAGATGGAAAGCTTATTCAATTTTCCACTCAAAAATAAGTGAAAATCTTATAAATTTTACGTGTATAAAAGTGTATTCATCTTTCAAAGTAAGTTTCTAACTTTCTTAGAATGAATTCAAGCTAGGTAGGTGTATGGGGTATTACACTGATATACATGGGTTCATGTGCATAAGTAATAACTGATTGAATGTATAGCATGAAGTATTGAGTAAGAATGCATAAAAAATATAAATATTAAGAATGCATGACCAAGCATAAAATAAGTTTTGAAATAGTCTATAAATTTAAATACTAAAATTTGGTAACTGAATTCTGTACTGAATACTGAAACTAGAAATGTGGGAGGTATCATCTAACCGACATTCCCCAGTCTAAGTTTATCGGGGTCTAACCTTTGACAATAATTGGAAGGGTGCTAGCACTATTCCACGAGTACTAACAATGGCTTTGAAGTGAGTCCTAATCTGGTGGGTAACCCCTGAGATTAGTCCTAAATCGAAAGGTTATCTCTGAGAGTGTAAGTCCTAAATTGGCGGGTGACATCTCATAACCTACGTTGGCTATGTACTTCTGGAACTTAGAGATTGCTCCTAAGGATTGTGGAAACTCTAGTGGATTGATGAAGTGGGGGAAGTGCTATTGTTATTCTAAACCTATACCCATTCATACATTGTATTATCTTAAATTTAATAGTTATATTAGAGGTTGCAAACATTAGGATCCTCCTAGACTATTGCTACTTACTTTAAAAGAGGAGTAGTGACTAGGAAAAGATAATGACAACAGTAATTTGAAGTTTAACTATCGATCCACGCTACTAGGTATTTTATATGCATGATGGTTAGTTGTAATCTAATAACTAGAGACTCAAAAGGTATTAGTTAACTGGGATCAAGATAAGGATTTGTAATGCGACCTCCTTAGACTCAAAAAGTAAAGGGTGAAATATGTCAGCGTGTCCAAAAAATTGTTGATGGTATTTAACTTATTGGTTCAGCATTCAAAGTATTATGTTAGTTCAATAGTGCACGATAAACCTACAAAGTTGAGAAGCCATGGGAAACACAATCCTAGTGTTCACCTACAATTGATTACAATCAAAGTTTATAATCGCCACTTGTTCAACATTGTTAGTCAAAACCCCTATTTAATTTTCCAGTTCTGTTCATTCATTACAATAGCTGAGAGCCACAATTCCTTAAATTCATTTGGGATTCGGCCCAAACCTTTGTTGGGTTACTATATTTGACAGTGACTGCATAATCTTCAGAGTTAAGGTGTAGCTTAGGCGTTATCTAATTTTGGCACTTAAGGAGATACATACATTTTAAGATGAGAGTGTTGATGTGCTATAGAAATATAGCCCTCTTGATGCTTAAAACGAGGAAAATGTGAAAGTTTTTGAGGTTATTTTGTTAGATGTGATACGTTTTGGGTATGTTTTGTAGTAAACTAGGTTTTGGATTCTAAGTTCAAGAAAATGATGAAAATGGTGTTTTTGGCTACTTATTGGATCAATTTTTTGTATTCATGACACCATCCCGATGTTCGTGAATAAATCATGTGATGAAAGTTGAAGATTTGAAGCATACCTTTGTTTTTGTATTAATAATTAGATTTTTATTTTTATAGTATGGCATAGTGTTGAAGCTTCTCAGAATGGGAAATTAATGATTTAGCGGATTTCAGTGAGCTTTCTTCGACATCCCGGTAGGCTAGGTTTACCTTTCTTTTATATTGATCTTAATCAAAGTATATTTTATGAAAATGTGCTAGATACGGGTTGGAAATTATGTCTTAGAGACATGACAAGTGTAACTTAGATTATTTAGCCTATGGGAAAAGGCATCGTTTCCACCCCAAACTATACACGAAAAGTCAAAGCCATACCTAAACTATACTAGTGACCTATTATACACCTAAACTATAAAATAGTGAAACTATTTACACCCGGTCAGGCTACCACCACTTGAATGTGGTGTAGTGTTTTACACGCGCTGCCATGTCAGCACCACGTCAGTAAAAAGTATCACCTTTTTATAGTTAAGGTGTGTAATAGGTCACTTATATAGTTTATGTGTGGATTCGACTTTTTGACTATAGTTTGGGGTAAAAACGATGCCTTTTCCCTTAATATTTTTAGCTGTTTACTTTTGTTATTTAATAGGTTGGACACGCCTAAAATAAGTGTAACACACGCGCCTTAGAATGGGGGTCGTGGGGAGGTAATATTATCACTTTTATATAGTTAAGGTGTGTAATAGGTCACTTATATAATTTAGGTGTGGCTTAGACTTTTCTTGTATAGTATGGGGTAGAAATGATGCCTTTTCCCTTTAGCCTATTAAGAAACCATAAACTAGGTGTAATTGACTTAGTTACTCATCCTTAGAGTAGAATTGCTATCTTAGGACAAAACATGGATCATTTAACATCCAGAGATAAATAAGATACCATACCCTATTTCCAAGTAGAACTTGATTTAAAATAGATTTTCGGGATTGGAAGTGCTCATCTTCGGCCCACATTAGGCCAAGACTCTTGTTAGCTCTATGTTGACTTCTAGACATTTAATTTATTCAAATTCTTACTATATAGATTGATGAGGAAAGATTCATGATACTTAGGATAGATTGGAACTTGGTAGTTGATGTTAGTTCCAGTTCACGACAAGTAATTTATGATTTTGAGTTTTGGTTCAAGTCTGACTATTTATGATATGAGTTTTGGTTCAAGTCTAACAATGTTGGTGATGATATTGAGTTCCAATTTGAGTCTTGTATTGAGAGGTTATTTATTATATGTTATGATATGGAAGGATTCGGGGTTGTGATTTCTAGATATAGTTACTTTGAATGCTTTTTTGTTATTATTTCTCTTTGATTGCACCCTTTGGGCTTATGGGGTCCCATATTAGGTTATTTATTTTTCCATAATTATTGTGTGATATGGGATAATTTAGTAGTGTTATTTATGTGTTCTTTCATATTATGTTTGTTCTATTTATGAAATTACATCATTTGGACCATTATTCAAGGTTTTCTCTCCTACCTTGACTTAGCTTATTTATCTTGCATAATTATTCTTAGATTATGATTTAGCTCCTTCAGCCAATGAATGCCTACATAGAACCCATCGCTTTGATACTCATACTAAACTTTTGTATCTTTTTGGTGCAGATTCTAGTACTAGTTGCCACTGTTGATGCAGTGATCGTGCCGATTAGTGTTCAAAGACAGGGTAAGCCCTCGGAGCCAGAGTTGACCATTTCTCCTTCTACTTTTTTTTAGTCTTCATGATTAGAGATTGATGTATATCTGACTATAACAATACTCAATTTCTTTGTTTGTTGGATGTTATGTCGACACTACTAGGTCGTGGGATGCTATTGTTATCTTATTTACCTTACGTATTAATACAATTATTATCATTTTACAATTTGTTGTTGTAACTATTTTACTTGCAAATTTCCTGCAATTATGTCATTTTCCACCAATTTAGCCCATTGCATATAGCTCTGGGCTATAGTTTAGCTTACCTACTGGTGGAATAAAGTAGGTAGCATAATGACTTGGAAGTTGGGTTGTGACACATTTTTCTCACTACTGCAACACAAAGGGATATAGAAATGGAAACAGGTTTTAAGCAAAAAACTATGCAATCTAAATAACTAACATTCAACCAAATAGATTGCAACAAATAATGCAACACTAATGCCCGCACAACAAAGTGGTCATGTGTGCTCAAAGTATATAGGAAATAATGACATTTACAGACCGAATTCGAACACTCACTCTTCTAGAAAAGTTCAAATAGTGTGCATGAACTACCATAGGTTTGCCCTAAAAAATTTCAAATAGCATGCATGAACTACCATAGGATTGCCTTAATTTTGTATGCCCTAGTTTTTCAGACAATTGAACTAGGATAACCATAGGACTTTCCTTGGCTTGTAGCATTGGCTTCGGATGGTGAGAGAGATATGGATATAATGACTCAACCCTACTTGACACTACACTACATTTCGCTGCACTTTTTAACCATTATTATTTTCTTCTCTGCTATTAATCCTTCTTGTTCCTTGGATCTCAAGTGCAATTCTTTCTCTTTCTCTACATTTCTTTTGGAAACTATTCAAACATTTTTTTTTCATTCCATCCTTTTTTATAGCACCCGAGTGCTAATTATTTTGTTTTTATCAGTTACCTTCTGCATTCCTACTTAGTGTTATGCACCCCCATAATAGCCACCATTACTTAGATGATTAGCTTGAATTATTGTCCACAAAGTCAAAGGAGCGTCTAGGGCCAAAACAAGTTCATAAAAGCAAGAAATAGAAAAGTGAATTGGCTAACCAAATAAATGGTTTGATTTAGGCTAAAACTGTGGATCAAGGGATATGCATTTCATTTGGTTAGGAATTTTTAGGCTATATGTTGAATAATTTAATAATGAACTATGATCCTTTCTTAGTAAAACATCCTACGGTCTAGCAAAGACTAACCAGACAAGTTAAGGATTTCACACAGAAAGTGAACTAAGTATCCTCACATACATATGGAAATGGGTTACACAATCATTTACTTTCTTTCCACTTCATTCATTGTACTATGGTTATTATTCCTACAAAAGTAATGCGATAATAAGATCTGAAATGGTCATGGTTTAATCAAATTCACATAGGGGTCTCCTCAAAGAAAACTATTTTCTTTACACTACTCAAACTTTCCCCAAACTCAAAATTAACCTGAGTGAATTAGGGTTCCCTTACTTTTATCCTAATTACACCCAAAAATATATGACAAAATACTAAAAATTTAAAAAGAATCCTTAATATGTATGTTCTACTATGATGGCACACCCAGGGGAAAGAAAACACGACAATAAAAACCTTTGAATGATGGTACACCCTCAACCCTAACTTTGAGAACATGTAGTTTCCTCGCAACATAAACTTCAATATAAAGTAATAATGATAGGTTAAGGAACACCTATTGATATCAAGTAATTGAATCACATCATATTCTCTATTAGGGTCTTAGCAACATCCCTAACCTCATCAGTATTGGCCTTGATGATGGTTATGTCACTCATGTTAGTAATGGAATTAGTTTTAGTCAGTGCACTCAATGATATCACATCAACTAGGGCAATTGTCATACCCCCACTATCCATAATTCTAACATCATCACCAGGTGGGTCCTCACATAATGTAGAGCTCCCAATTCTATGACTTATCTCATGGACCTCAGATGACTTTTCCTGTATGGTTTGCTTCCTTGCGTTAATCACTTACTTCAAATCATATTTCTCTTCTTTCTCTCCATCTCACCACTATCCTCAATGATTTTTTCTTTATATTATGTATGCCATATATTTAATAGCTCATTTATTTAATCTCCTTAATAATAAGCATAAAGAGAGTTAAAAAATTTGGGTACGATCTCGAAGCCATCTTTTCAATAGCACCTCAAAGTGTGGATATCTCATCTTTTATACCTTCTTAATATTGAGACGGTATCCCTTTAAGATTCTTGTTGATTCTCTTCTCGAATCTATTAAAATGGGTTTGCTTTGCATGCATCTTACCCCAAAGCTCTTTATTTACCAATGGCCCTACTCCTCCTTGAATATTAGCCATATTTTTCACAAGGGTTGATAATATCTTCAGTATATCATTCAAAAACTCATATGAGACCAAGGTGTGCCCATCGGCCTATAGATATGACATGGATAATCTTAAAGTTGAGGTGGGTGTAACAGGGACTGGTAGTTATATAAAAGCTATAGAAAAAGCATCATCAACTATAGTATGAGGATTGAGAATCTTAGTCCTAGTATAAGACTCAAAATATGTCTCCCCATGTTTTGTTAAACCCATGGTATCAATATCCATTGGTGAACCCAACTGGAATGCACCTTAAAACAAAAAAACACTAAATTTTACATTTAAAATATTATTTTCCTGATCTCTAATAAACCCTAAATATGTCATATGATGAACCACAGTAAGATTATCCACCTAAAGAAGGATGGGAACCCTATCCTCCAAAAATATCTTTGTCACCATACATCGGAATGGAATGCTGGTGTTAGTACTTATCGCTCTATCCTAGATCTCATGCGAGATGATCTTTGTGATGTCAATT
This sequence comes from Capsicum pubescens, assembly GCA_030864215.1. Classification (NCBI taxonomy): domain Eukaryota; kingdom Viridiplantae; phylum Streptophyta; class Magnoliopsida; order Solanales; family Solanaceae; genus Capsicum; species Capsicum pubescens. The sequence continues at coordinate 212,749,313 of CM061542.1, forward strand.
TCATACCCTTTTATAGTATTGTCTAGAAAATCAACCCTATTTGGGATCAATATATTGTCACTAACAGTTGGGCCTAACCTATGGTAAAACACCCTAGGTTTTGGCCTTTGAAAATTTCCTGAGTCTTAAACCTTTTGATTATCATATGACTCACCATACATGTTGTATAGTGTAGGAATGGTTTAGGTGAACAAACTTGTAAGTTGTCCAGTGTGTAGTTGTTGCATTTATACTATGGTTACGACTTGGTGGGTATGGCTCATATGGTTTGGTGATGGTTTGTTGGGTTGGGTCTTCACTTAATTAGAAACTTAGTAACTTTACATGACTACGAGTATGAGTGGCTCAGTAAGACTCATGCGTATAGGGTATGAGTGGTATGGTATAGTCGTATGTTCTCCAATGCCAATCCCCTTAGATTCAAGTTAGGGTACGACTTGACCATACTATTCGTATGGTCTAGTCACTAGTTGGGGACATGGATTCATATGTTGGAAAATTTGGTCTCCAAATATCTAATCAAGTCATGAGTGGAGGGTATCACTCGTATGATGTGGATACAAGTGGAGGGGTCAAACCGTACCCTCTTGCAAAAATTTTTACATTTTAAGTTGGAGGTTTTTGGACATTTTTCCTCTTAAATATTTTTGACCCCATGATATAAAACACCTTTTGGGGCTTCATTAATCTTCTAATATCAATCAAACACTCTTAAACACTCTTAAAATCTCTCTCAATCTTAGGTCTCAAGAATAGGCGAGGGTTTCTTCAAAGAAATTAATTAAGTCTCTTACAGGTGGTTTCTCTCCGTCTTCCTTGGTGTCTAAGGAATTTTTATCCCACTTAATTGCTAGTTAAAATAAATACATGTTTTAATGAATGGTCTTCATGACATTATTGTTGTATTGTCTGGGTTTTTGAAGTATATATTGGGGGTTTTTGTTGTTCTTGGTTAAATAGTGTTTTCCCATATATTACTTATGGTTTTTATATTATAGTTGTGATTTGAACATGTGGTTACATAGGGATGGTCAATTGTTCCTTGGTTTTGTCTTTGGAAACTATATGCCCTTAACATGTTTGTTAAAATACCAATGAGAATGCTTTCACCATATAGTTTTACTATTATTGAAAAACATTGCATTTCATAATATGGAGATGGAACCTAAATTGGTTTAAATGGTTTTAAATGGATTGGAAAGGCCTTGGTGGCCATGGTATTTGTTTAAATGAAAACTTCTGAGTCAAATTTGTTTAATGGCTTTTGTATGGCATAAATGGATAGACTAGCATGCTCTAGTTTTGGTTTAACAACACTAATGATTAATGCCTAATAAATAAGACTCCTTGGTAACTGGTTAGTTATGTGTGAATATCTTTAATATGGTCTTAAAAGGGAGATGTATTAGCAAAGCCATGGAAGGTGGCGGTCCTGAGAGGGGGGGAATAATACTGGAAACTCACATTTGCCGATATGAGGTTGGTCTTAGTGATCGTATACATCATGTCACACTTATAATTTTAGAGATGTAATAATCATCTCAGTTTTTTCTCCAGTTCTTTAGGCTAACACGTGTTGAGTCCCTTTCAGTAAGGGGAGTTAAACCCATATAGCCATTGGATGGATTTAGAATGGCAAAGCTACACAATCCCAGGTTATAGGTTTTAAATGCATGCTAAACCCCATTTTCTTTTCTATCATGGAATATATGTATGTATGTATGTATCTGATTGCATGTGGTTATTTATTTTATTTTTTTGAATAATGGAATTATTTTATCCTTATCCTAAGTACATGCTATCATTCACCTACTAACCCATCTTCGGATGTTGTTTCCCCATGAAATGCTAGAATTAGACATAATACTTCTCCTACTCATTGACTTAGACTTCAAGGAAATCTTAGTGTTAAAATAAAATGGTGAGCTTCCATATTGTGGAAGACTTCATTTTATATTATGGTCTTATTTTTATATTTTTTGTCACTTCTTGGATATTGGTTTTGTCTATGGTCGGGGGTATGTCCCGATCAGATATTTTTGGATTTCAGTTAGAGGATTTGTGTGACTACTATAGGCATGGGCAATGTCAGTATTGGTGTTAGCCATAGTATTGGTATTGTTATTGGGGCTGACACTATTTTGATACTTGTTTAGATATTTGGATGGTTATCTTTATAAAATTTATTAAATGTCTTTCAATTATAATTGGTCTATCTTGCTATATGTTAGGAATTCATCCAACATGGGGTTTGGGGTAGTTATGGTTGGGTATTAGGGGTGGTCTTTGGTGTGGGTAAGACTTCAGATACCCGCAATGACTAGGCCCTGGTTTGGGTCATGTCATATTGGTATTACAAACCTAGGCTTATGGCTACTTAGGAGTCCACAAAGACGTAGCAAGTATAATATCTTTTAAGGGTGTGTATTGCCATGCTTATAAGGGAGAGGCTAAGAGGCATTTAGGAATATTTCTCTTTCTTGTGTTTAGTTTTTTAGCTGTAGAGTCTAAGATCCTAAATTCTCCTCTAATTCCTATTTGTTTGCTTTTCATATCATACCTCTTTAATGATCTGAATCTCACAAAAACTACTTTATTCTACTGGTGGACAATATTGATGGGACCCATCCTACTTATAGGGTCTGTACCTGGTCTAGGGGACCATTTATTGATTGTCCTCCTAGATTTCCACTGGTTCCATCCAATCATCCTCGATATCCTTTGGCAAATATGATGAATGCTGAGTTTTGTCAGTCTATCCATATGTTGGAGTAGTTTATAGCTTCTCACGCTGAGTGGGGTATTTCTATTCCACAATCATTAAAAGCCATAAGGGTTGGCTAATTCATAAGGTTGAACATGCATTTGTTCACTTTTGTTTAGGTGGATGAGGATCCTCAAAATTTTGTGGATGAGATGGAAAAATTGTCTATGTTATGAATGATATCAATGTGGAGGGTATGGAATTTGCTGCCTATCAACTGAAAGATGTAGCAAACCAATGGTATGAGGAATAAAAGCAGTAAAGGGGTGGTGATGCTGAGTCAGCCATGTGGTATAATTTTTTTAGTACTTTCTTAGACCTCTACTTTCCTTAGTAGATAAGGTTAGCGAAGGCAAAAGAGTTTGTTAAACTGATATAAGGCAAGATGTTTGTCAGGAGCATGGCTTGAAGTTTTACCAAATATCTTGGTATGCTTTAGAGTTATTTTTTAGCATGAGGGATAGAATGAGATAGTTTGCTTTTATGTTGTCTCAAGATTTGATATGGGATACTAAGGATACTTTATTGAACAATGACATAGGTATCTCAAGGTTAGTTATGTACATGCAGCAGTTGAAGGGAGAAATAAAGAAGTAGGCTAACATTGGAGAGAGGCAAAGAAAGAAGTTTAGGGTATCTAAGAAGGGTGGTGTCCAATAGTAGTATGGTAGGGATGGCAGAAAGTGGCCCAAGAAAATATAGGGCAATTCTGGGTCTTACTCAACGATTAGTGCTCCCTACCAAAAGCCATCGAGTGATAGAAATCTCCAAGATGGCGATAACTTTAGAGTACAAGGTGCCCAATCATAGGCTAGTGGGGCCCAGTAAGCTCAAACATATCCTCATTTGTAGAATTTATGGTAGATTACATCAGGTTTACTGTAAAGAAGGACAAGATAAGGGCTTCAGTTATAGTCATCCAGGGCACATGATTAGAAACTGCCCAGAGGCCAAGGTTTCTTTATGGGTAAATAGGGTTACAGTAGCCTCTTCATCATCTCCAGCACCAAAGGGTGCACCATCTAGTTCCAGCACTAGTTAGAATCATCTCTATGCTCTTGCTACCGACAAGAGTCTAAGGCATCACCTGATTTTGTGACTGGTATGTTGAAACTCTTCTTCCATAATGTGTATTGTTTACTTGATCCAGAATCCACTCTCTCATAAATGAACCCATTTGTAGTTGTGTATTTTTTTTGGTCCAGAGTGTGTTTTGGACCCTTTTTAAATTTCTACCCTGGTGGGTGACTCTGTGGCAGATAGAAGAGTCTATAGAGGTTGTGTCATATCTGTGTTTGGTGGAGAGACTTCACAGGATCTATTTGAGTTAGACATAGTGTATTTTGATATCATATTGGGGATGGATTGGTAACACTCATGCTATGCTTCTTTAGACAGTCAAACTTGTAAGGTTGTCTTAAAATTCCCCAATGAGCTGGTTATGAGTGGGAGGGTGGTTCACTAGCTCTTAAGGGGAAATTCATATCATATGTTAGATCTTGGAGATTAATCTCTAAGTGATGTCACTATTATCTTATCCGGGTTAAAGATTTAACTCGGAGGGTCATTCTTTGCATTCTATTTTGGATGTGAATAAATTTCTTGAGGTCTCCCCTATTTACCTTCCTGGTGTTCCCCCTGATAGGGATATCAAGTTTCGAATTGATCATGTTCCAGACACTTGTATAATTTTTATTCCCCCATATAGAATTGCTCTGGAATAATTAAAGGAGGTTATGGAGAAAATCAAAGATCTTTCAGAGAATGGTTTCATCCGTTCTAGTGTGTCCCCATGGGGTGCACCTGTGTTATTCATGCTAAGAAGGATGGTTCCCTTCAGATGTGTATTGATTATAGACAGTTGAATAACGTGACGGTAAGGAATAAGTCTCTTCTCCTAAGGATATTATAGACGATATCATGGAGTAATCTAAGAGCGAGATGGATCATGAAAATCACCTCTACATCTTATTAAGACCTTTAAAGAGCAGTAGTTGTATGCTGAATTTTTGAATGTTTGTTCTAGTTGAACGTTGTTACCTTTCTAGGTCATATCATTTCTAATGAAGGGATCATTTTAGATCCTCATAAGGTTGCAGTAGGGAACAAATGGCCTAGACCCATAACTCCTACTGATATTCAGAGCTTTTTGGGTTTAGTTGGATACTGTAGGAGATTTTCTTAGAATTTCTCAACTAAAGTTTCCCTATTGACTAAGTTGACTCAAAAGAAGGTAAAGTTCTTATGGTCTAATTCTTTAGAGGGTAGTTTCGATAAGATGAAGGATAATTTAACTTTGGCTCCAGCCTTGACTTTACCTGAAGGCACGAATGGGTTTGTGGTCTACTATGATGCATCATGGTGGGTCTTAGTTGTGTTCTGATGCAGCATGACAAGGTGATAGCTTATGCCTTTATACAATTGAAGGTGCATAACAAGAATTATCTATCTAATGACTTAGAGTTTTTTGTTATGGTGTTTGCATTGAAAATCTGTCATCACTATTTGTATGGGGTGCATATGCATATCTTTTCTGATCATAAGAGACTACAATATGTGCTTACTCATAAAGAGCTTAAACTAAAAAAAAACAAGATATCGTGAGCTTCTAAAGGATTATAATATGAGTATTCACTACCACCGAGGTAAAGATAACGTGGTTTGTGATGCTCTAATCAGGTTATCCATGGGGATTCTAGCTCATGTGGATAAGGAAAAGTGGGAGTTGGTGAAGGATATTAATCATTTGGCTTACTTTGGAATTCGTCTTTTGGACTCTGAGAATGGTGGTTTGTTTGTCTAGGAAGTAGTAGGTCATCTCTTGGTGCTGAAATCAAGGTGAAACAAATGTTAGACCTTATTTTTATGAGGGTCAAGGGTGATAAAGGTGAGCAAAAAGTGTTGGCCTTCAAGATTAGTGGTGATGGTACCCTACGATACCAATGAATATTATGTGTTCTTAATGTAAATAGTTTGCGGGAAAGGATCTTGGCTGAAATGCATAAGTCACGCTATGTGGTTCATCCTAGTTCGAAGAAAATTTATAGTGAACTCATGGACCTCAAAGATATGTGTTGGTGGAACAATATGAAGAGGGATATGGCTAATTTTGTGGCTAAGTGAATAGTGTATCAATCAGTGAAAGTTGAGCACATGAGGCCTGGAGGGTTATATCAAGAAATTGAGTTGACATAATAGAAGTAGGAGGTGATCAACATGGATTTCATTACCAGTCTTTCTCAATCTATGAATCAGTTTGATTCGGTTTTGGTCATCGTTGATAGGATGACAAATTCGGCTTACTTTTAGAAAGTGAGGACTAACTTCTCGACTGAGGATTATTTAGTTGTACCTCTAAAAGATTGTGAAGTTTCATGGGATTCCTGTCTTTATTATCTCTGTTCCAAAGTTGTCATCTTATTTTTGGCAATTTTTTTAGAAAGGTTTGGTGACCAAGGTGAGTCTTAGTATTGCCTTTCACCCGCAGTTATATGGGCAAGCATAAAGGACTATTAATAGATTAGAGGATATGCTCCATGCTTGCGTGATTAACTGTGGTGGTAGTTGGGTTAAGAATTTTCCTTTAGTAGAGTTTGCATTCAACAATAGATACCACTCTAGCATTGGATGGCTCTATTTGAAGCATTATATGGTAGGAGGTGTAGGTCTTCTATTGGGTGGTTTGAGCATGGTGAGGCAGATATGTTTGGTCCCAACTTTGTTCACCAAGCTATGGAGAAGCTAAAGGTGATTCAGGATAGGCTTAAGGATGCCCAAAGTCATCAAAAGTCCTATGTAGACGTTAGACAAAGGGATTTGGAGTTTGAGGTTTGAGATAGTGCGTTCCTAAAGTGTCTCCCATGAAAGGATTAATACGGTTTTAATGAGTCCTTGTCATGTTGGTCTATATATGATTTTGAGAAGGGTTTGAATTGTTTCATATGAGTTAGAGTTGCCTATGCTGAGGAAGTGTATAGGTTGTCTATCATAAATTATGCCAGTCAATGAAATTGGTATTTCACATTCTTTCCCTTATGAAGAGGTCCTTGTAAAGATCTGGGATCGCCAGGTTCATTAGTTGTGGACTAATGATATGGCCTCGGTAAAGGTCCTATGGAGGAACCACATGGTTAAAGAGGATACATGGGAAGAGGAATAGGACATGAAGTCTAAGTGCCTATTCCTGTTTCATGCTCTGGAAATTCATGCATAAGTTTTGTGTTGCTCTTAGCATCTTTGTTTTCTTATTTTGTTAAAGGAAAGGTTGACTTGTAGATATCTCTGTTTTCTATCTTAAAGGTAGGGGTGTTTAAGGGTTTTATCATGCTTAAACTGTCTTGTTCAATCATTCGAGGATGAATGATCCAAATGGGGTATATTTGAAACACCCTGGGTTTTGTCCATTGAAAATTTCCTGAGTCTTGGACCTTTTGATCATCATATGACTCACCATACATGTCGTATGGTATGGGTATATTTTAGGTGACCCGACTCATAATTTTCCAGTGTTTGGTGGTGGGTTTCTGTTATGGTTACGACTTGGTGGGTATGGGTCATAGGGTTGGTGATGGTTCATTCGATTAGTCCTTCACCTAATTTGAAACTTAGTAACTTTACTTGGCTCTGAGTATGAGTGGCTCACTAAGATCTGTGAGGATAGGGTATGAGTGGTAAGGTGTAGTCGTATGTTGTCCAGTGTCAATCACTTTGGATTCTTCTTAGAGTATGACTGGACCATATTAGTCTTATAGTCTGTTCATGAGTTGGGGCTTTGGAGTCGTATGTTGGACAAAATATGGTGTCCAACTTTCTGATCAAGTTACAAGAGGAGGGTAGCACTCGTATGGTGTGGATACGAGTGAAGGGGTCCAACCATACCATACTACGGGAATTTTTGCAGTTTAAGTTGGGGGCATTCTAGACATTTCCTCTCTTAACTCTTTTTGACACCACAACATATAAAACCTTTTGGGTCTTTATTAACCTTTTATTCTCAATCAAACACTCTTAAAATCTCTTTCAAGCATAGGGATCAAGAGGAGGCTAGGTTTTCTTTAAGACAATCATTTAAGGTTCTGACGGGTGGTTTATCATCGTCTTCCTTGGTGTCTAAGACATGTTACTCCTCCCTCATTGTTCATTCAACCAAAGGTATGTTTTAATGAATGGTTTTCATGGCATTATTGTGGTATTGTTTTGAGTTTTGAAGTATATGTTGGGGGGTTTCGTTGTTCTTGGTTGAATAGTGCTTTCCCATGCTTTACTTATGGTTTTTATGTTATAATTGAGATTTGAATATGTGATTACATGGGTATTATCAATTGGTATTTGGTTTTGTCTTTGGAAATTGTATTCCCTCAACAAGTTTGTTAAAATTTCAATGAGAATGCTTTTACCACATAGTTTGACTATTATTCAAAAACCATGCATTGCATAATATGGTAATGGAACCAAAATTGATTTACATAGTTTTAAATGGATTATAAAGTCCTTTGTAGAAATGATATTGGTTTAAACCGAAACTTTAGAGTCTAATTGGTTTAATGGCTTTGGTATGGCATAACTAAATATACTTGCAAGCTCTAGTTTTGGTATGAAAACACCAATGGTTAATGCCTAATAAATAAAACTCCTTGGTTGTGTGTGAATGGAATTAATACAGGCTTAAAAGGGAGAAATGTTAGCTAAGCCTTGGATGGTGGTGGTCCTGGGGGTGACCAAAACTGGAAACTCACATTTGCCTATGTGAGATTGGTCTTGGAGATCGTGTGCTTCATGTCACACTTATATATTTGGAGATGTACTAGTCATCTCAGATTTTCTCTAGTTTGGACTGCTAACACGCTCCAGGGACCTTTCAGCTAGAGGAGCTGAACCCATAAAATCCATGGAAGGATTTAGGATGGGAGAGCAACAAAATCCCAGGTTAAAGGTTTTAAATGAATGCTAAACCCAATTCCCTTTCTCGGCATTGTATATAAGTATGAATGTGATTGTATATGGTTATTTACTTTGGTTTTGAATAATGGCATTGTTTTATCCTTATCCTGTGTACATGTTAGCATTCACCCACTAACCCTTCCCCCGACGTTGTACCCCAACTCGATGTAGTAATCGTCCATATTACTCGTCCTGCTCAGTGACTTGGATTTTGGGGGAAGCTTGGTGTCAGACTAAAGTGGTATACTTTCATACTCCGGAAGACTCCATTTTATGTTATGGACATCTTTTTATATATTTTGTCACTTCTTAGATTTTAGTTTTGGTTATTATCTCGAGAATGTCCCAACCGAATATTGTTGTATTTCAGTTAGAGGTTCTGTGTGACTACTATGGGCATGGGCAGTGTTGGTATTCGTCTCATCCTTGGCATTGGTATTTGTAGTAGGCTAACAATATTTGAATGTTTGGATGGTTATGGTTATGAATATTATTAAATGTCTTTCAATTATAATTATTCTATCTTGTTATATATTTGGAATTCATCTGACATAGGGTACAGGGTGGTTATGGTTGGGTATTGGGGGCAGTCTCTGGTCTGGTCCAGACTTGAGATACCCAACACGACTTGGCCCTCGTTTGGATTGTGTCATGTGGAGAACCATTTCCCCCCAAGACTTTTCTATAAAGTTTAAGTTGCCCTTGTTAATCTATGATTAGGCACCCGCATCCTAAGGAACATCTTCCTTCTCAGTTGCAATAACATTCACAATATATATCAAGTGAACCATCTTGTCATTAGTGGTAATATCTTTTGTTTTCACCTTCTTCATCTCATCAATATAATGATAGATCTCATACATGTCAATTGGGGGCACATAATCAATACCTTGTAATTAGAACAAGATTGTCTGCAAAAATATAATCACATTTACCCCAAATCATTAATGTTTGGAGTGTGCTAGTGACTTCATACAAAAATACATGCAGATGCAAACCCAGTAAATCCATCTAATAAAAGGTATAAAACTCAAAATTTAGAGCTAGGTTGTATCTTTCATATTTTTTTTCCATCTTCTAAAATTTGTACTTCTTGAATATGTTCTCAAATGCACCCTTCTCAATTTACTCATTGTCAATATACTGGGATCAAGATAAAACCCTCTGTTAGGTCGTCTAGTGCTGGAGACAATGGCACTATCCCTCTTATAAAGTTATCTAAAACTTTGGTACCCCTCGCTTATTCACTTGTAGGACTGGTGCAGCCTCAATCTTTAGGCCTTGTTTGAGCTAGGGTGGAGGCTAAAAAGATGTAGTTTGACTATTAACACTATTGTCTCTCTGAACCTCAGATAATTATTTAGAGCCAGACTCTAAAGCTTTCTCTTTATACTTGTTTCCAGATATAGATTCTTCGTCACTCTAGCAAATGCATTCATCTCCCTATCTATTCTCTTCCTTAAACCCTGTCTGTCCTCTCTCTTCAGGCTGGGAAAGAGTAGTTAAATGTTGTGATGAGGCTTGAAAGTTCTTTATTTAGTGCCCTGATTGACTACCCTGTGCATGGTTGAATTATCTTTAGCATAGGGTATTCCTCAATTGAGCCACTCAACTCTTGCTTGTCCTTCATAGATTCATATCTTAATATCTTGGTAGAACGAGCTTGTTTATTATGAGTAAACTTACCACCCTTTTTGTCTCCTTTTATGGTGTCACTGTTTTGTGTCATAATACTTGTGGGGGAGTACATATTAGCTAAAATATCTCAAAAAAGATAAGAAAACTAAAAAAATTAAGTTTGTACATCCATTGCCTGGTTTCTACGAGTCTAGGCAATGAACATCTCCTTACACTACAAGTCATAGTCCAACTCGTAGAGTCATGTATAAAGAATTCAGCCCAAACTAGTCTCCTTATGACTACACCCGATAAGTCATTGGGTCTCACTATGACTCACTGGGTGAGCGATCGTGTTAACTTTTGCAATATGCAAGGCAGGCTCACTCAGTACCACTAAACCCTATGACTCATCGAGTAACTTGTAGGGAGAGCGTAACATAGTTCTTAAGGACTTGAAATTTTGTAACCAAAGTTCCTGTCACTATGACTCATAGACTTAGGGAATGAGTTGCTGCGGGAGTTGTAGAGAATGCAAATTGGTACTCCATATGACTTTATTCATCACAAATTTACCAACTCTTTCATTATGCAACATAATAATGAATCGTTCATTGGAGTGACATTGATAACAATATTCCCGTGTATATACAAAAAAAACACATAGAAGCTAATTAGACTCCACCCAGGTTAATTATCAAATACATAAGTAATCATATAATCACACCCATTATAAGTTTACCTACTTCTTTTCAAGAAATTCGAGGAATTTTATGCTTTATTTGTAAATCAATATAACTTGTCCAAGTGTTTAAACCTAGCTCTTGAAGAACCCATGTAATTCACTACAAAAACTCAAAGAAAAAATATTCAAGAAAAACACTTACTTTAATCCAAGTAGAGATGCTTGAATGAAGTTTGAAAGTCGAATTGAAAAAACATTACTTGTTCGATCTCATGAAATTTGAAGTATTAAATTGATTGGTGTGAAACTCAGGGGTGATTATTTCTAAATTGGTAGATTATTTGTGGTTGAGGGAACGGTTATGGGAGGTGGAGGGAGTTTCCCAGTATTAAAAAAGAAGTGGGATTAATGGGATGATTCCTTTTATTTAATTTTGCATCGAGCTAGTGGGTCGTTATTTTAAACCCTTTTGGACCGACTATCGAATAGTGATAAAGATCCTACCTTATGATGCATCATTAGTGGTGAAAAATTGTTTTCTCCCTCCATATTGTAAGAGATTAAAAAACCATATGGGGTCACGTGTCTCTACGACTCATGGTGGAGAGTTGTAATGTGTGACTACGACTAGTTTTAAGAGTCGTTTGGACTCTAGTGAATTCCCTTCAATTCGTCCTGTTGCTATTAGTTATGTGACTAATCATCACGTGACCACACAATCTGTAGGGTCACTCATATGTCCTTAGAACCATAAATTTTGTTGGTGTCGGTTAAACTTTATAATTCCCTACACACTTCAACATCTCCTACCCAATAAGAATAAAAATAAAAACAAGTACAAAATCCTTAGGTTGCTTCCCAAACTAATCCTCATCGGTTGCCTCCCATGAAGTACCTTATATAATATCGTGGCACGACTCATGTATTCTTGGTTTTTCAGACTTCAGTATGAACTATTTTTCATATCATGTTGGATTTATTAGTGTCACCAAGATAATGTTTCACCCTTTTCCATTCACCTTGAACTTCAGGACCTCGCCTTTCTCAAGCTCAATATCACCATAATGGAACACAACCACCACTCCATAGGTTCCCATCTATCTCGACCTTATCATGATATGAAAGAACTTGATCTTGGATACAAATAACAGAACCATAGTACCAATGGTCAACTCTATAATCTCAATATTTCGGCCATTGTATTCTTTAATTTTCTCCTTGTATAGGATTGAACTATAATATATCCTATGATCAAATTCATATGATCACATTCAGCTACTTCAACCTCAACTTTGTTATATTAATCTATACTAGATTGAGTTTTTCAGAGACCACAATGCCTTATGCTCAAGTTTAACAGGAAAGTTACAAGCTTTTAAAAACACAAGCTTATTTGGAGAAACAACAATAGGGGTCTTAAATGCAGTCTGGTAGGACCACAATGCATCATCTAACTTCTTTGTCAAGTCTTTCCTGTTAGCATTCACAGTCTTTAATAGAATAGACTTTATCTTCTAATTGGATACCTTAACCTACCTACTCGATTGCAGATGGTATCCAGTTGACATCTTATGTTTCATGTGATATTTCTCAAGTAGCACCTTGAATAGGAAATTGCAAAAAATGTGAATCACCGTCACTTATTATTGCCCATTGAGTACCATAGCTGGAAAATATGTTCTATTTCAAAATTGCGATTACACTCTTTCCTTTATTATTTGGAATCACAACTTCCTCCACCCATTTGAAAACACACTGATCACAACTAAAATGTACTTCATACCCTATGATCTCATAAGAGGGCCCATGAAATCAATGCCCCATACATCAAATAGCTCAAGATCTAATATTGTGGTCATTCGTATCTCTTGTCTTCCCAAGATGTTTCCTTAATTTTAGCATTGGTTACATGCCCTTGCATAATCATGTACCTCTTTACGGATGGTGCTTGCAAGATCATATGTTCCTCTCGAGAACCACTATGATGACCCCCAACAGGTGACAAGTTACATGCCTCTATAATACTCATCATCTTAACCCTAGGAAAACATTTATGAATCAGTCCATCTACACAAATCTAAAACAAGTATGGATCATTCAAAATGCATAAACTTCTTACGTTTCTAAAATGATAGGTCTTTAGGAACCGCATCACTTACTAAATAATTGAAAAACTCAGAAAACTATGAAATAAATATTGTGACGCGGCCAATAACTGCTCGTGTAGAAAAGTATCATCAATTTGAAGCTCAACCTTCAGTTTCAGCACTACCTCTTCTTTAAGATTGGATAACTGATCAACCACTTTGTTTTCCATCCCCTTTTGATGATTGGCCTTAAAGTGAAATTCCTTCAATGGTAGTACCCATAGAATCAACCTTGGTTTTTCATCCTTTTTTCCATAAGGTACCTAAGAACTACATGATAAGTATGCACAATCACTTTTATGCCAAGCAAATAAGATTAAAACTTCTCAATTGCACACACCACAATAAGAAATTCTTGTTTAGTCACAATGTAATCTTTCTAACGCAAGTTAAGTGCTTTGCTAGCATAATTGATGGGATGAAAGATGTTCTCTTGACTTTGACCTAGGACTGCACCAAGCTCTACACTATAACATTGAATGGCATTTACCAATCAGGTTACACAATAATAAGAGCTGGAATCAACTTCTCTTTCAGACACTTAAACACCTTTTGACATGCCTCATCAAACACAAACTTCACCTTCTTTTCCAACAACTTGCACAATGGATTTTTAATTTTAGAGAACTCCTTGATGAATCTTTGATAAAATGTCAAATATCCAAAAAAAATTACGAATATCCTTCACAAAAATTGGTGGAGGTAATTTTTCAATTACCTCTATCTTTGTCTTGTTAACTTCAATCCCCTTCTTCAAAATCTTATGACTGAGCACTATTTATTTGTTTACCATGAAATGGAACTTCTGTTCATTTAGCATTGGATTACAATCCACGCATCTCCATAAAACATTTTGAAGATGTGACAAAAAATCATCAAATGAATCACCAATAACTATGAAATCATCCATAAAGACCTCAGTAGTATCCTCATACATGACAAAAAAGAAAGATATCATACAATGCTAAAAGGTTACAAGTGCATTACATTGACCAAAAGGCATCCTCTTGAACACAAAATTCCCATATGGACAAGTGAAAGTGGTCTTCTCTTCGTCTTTGAGAGCAATCAAAATCTGATTGTAAATTGAATAACTATCAAGAAAATAATACCATCCTATACCAGCAAGACAATCTATCATCTTATCAATGAAAGACATTGAAAAGTGATTCTTTTTAGTCTGTGGGATCAACTTCATATAGTCCATGAAAACACACAAACTAGTGACCATACTCTTAGTAATAAGCTCACTCATCTCATTTGGAACCATAGTGATTACACCATTTTTAGACATTTATTGGACCAAGCTCAACCATTTGCTGCCGATAATAGGGTACACCACACCCGCATCCAACCACTTGATTAGTGTTTCTTAGCCACATCTTTGATAGGTGTATTAAATATTCCTCAATGTTCAATTCTAGGCATATTGAATTTTGTGTATGTGAATTCCAAGTGGAATAATAATGATGTTAGTAATGGAGAATCCAATGGCCCTCTTAAACTACATAAAAATAGACACCAAAGCCTCAACTGTCTAATCTATTAATTTTGAGCAAATAATGACTGTCAAAGTATTATTGACTCCCAAAAATACACAATGAAGATGAGATGGAAGAGCCTTGAGCTCCAAGACTAGAGGCTCCTCAATAGAAGGCTTAGCTAGCATGGACATTATTTTCTTTAAGTTATATCTAACTTATTTGGTGCAAACTTGTAAGAACCTATACCATTAAGTTCATTCTCCGTTTCATAATAACTCTCAATATCATTACCCTTAAAATTTGTAATCATTGTGAAAGTTTATTGACTCTGAGTTACTTCTTAATAGGAACAACCAAGGCATTCTTGTCGACTGTATTTATCATAGATATAACATTTATTCTTTTTGGTTGCTTCATGGATTGGCATATAGTGAAGGTTACATATTCATGATTTAATTAAATTGTCTGCCTAGACTCATAATCAACTCAAGCATGTCAAATTCTAAGGAAAGGTCTTATCAAAATAATAGGAATCTATAAGTCAACCTCCTAGTCAAGGATTATAACACTAGTTAGTTGACTAGGAGAAGTCTCATAGTGAGATCTTTCATGAGAAATCTCATCAATGTTGATTTGGTCAACCCTAACTCCAACTGACTATGTACTACTACTAGTATTAGATTGATACTAGTATTTAAATCACATAAAGATTTTCTAACGTTGAAAGACCCGATGGTGCATGAAATTTGGAACACTCTAGGATCTTCCTTCTTCAAAACCAGAAAGCGAGAATCATTGCACTACACTGGTAACATTATTAGCAGATCAAAACTTAGTCCTCTTCATAGTCACCAACTTCTTGATAAATATTACGTAACCTGGCAATTGTTTAAGAGCTTCAACTAGAGGGATATTTATTGACAATTCCTTTAGCATTGGGATAAACTTTTGACACTTTTCCTTTTTAGATTTCTTCTTTAGTCTTTGTGGAAAAAAGAGGATGAGGTCATAGAATTGAAGTAAATACTTGTGTGACCTCCTTTTCCTTTTCTATTCTTACTTAAGCCACTTTTCAGCAACTACGGGTATCATAGGTGCATTATCTTCTACAACTAGATATTCTTATTTAGTGGTTTACTGATTCTCGACATTCAATGGGTATAGGTGGATTGATAACCATTTTACCTCTCCTAGTAGTAATAGCAAAGTAATGACTATCATTTTTAGGATTCTAGATAGTGTTTCTTGAAACAGTACCCAACTAACATTAATTAAATGTGATTGACATTTGACCAAACTATTTTTTAAGCTACTTAATGTTGTATCATATGGTTCGACATTTTGACTTATCTCCTAAAGGATGTATTCTATTTTTTCTACCTTTTTTATACCTTTTCCAAGCATTTCTTCCATTCTTTGGTTATATAAACCTAGATCTCGATTACAAGGTGTAACAAGATGCCACTTTTCTACTATAATCATTCTTTCTTCTCCAATCACCATCCTATTCTCTTCTCCAATCTCAATACCCAAAATTATTATAGTTATTATCTCTATAGTAGTTCTGACCTTAATTTCTTTACCTAGAATTTCAATTAACTTGATAATACCCTTAACCCATGGCTCAATAACCTTCCATCTCTTTGTATAGATGATTTTTATCCTCTTCAGAATCATACTTATCATGACTTGGTACATTACCTTGGGAACCTACCACTTTTACCTTTTTTGAACCTATTGTTGCAAAATTCTTAGTAAGCAAACAAATCTTGGTCCTCAACTATGCTACCTTTAAATCCATAGACATATCTAGCACTATTTACTTTGCAGATGCTCCAATTAAGTTGGTGCTTGTGGGTTTTTCCACATCTCAAGTATGCCAACCTCAGTTGGTTTTTGTGATTGGATCTATAATCATAGAAATGTGCTTCCAATAAAGACTAATGAATACCCTACCTATGATAGTTTATGTTATAGTTTATGTTATATTCTTGGTGTTTGAATTCAAGATGTAGAAGATATCAAGTTAGTTTCAACAGTCATCCTGTGATTTAGAACATTTTGTAACTTCTTCTTGAACCTCAACCAAGTCTTACATAATGCTTTAAAATTTAGCTGCCTAAAGTTATAAATCTCATCCTTTAATGGAAACATTTTTTAAAGTTAAAAAAATCTACCTAAGAACTAATTCCTCAACTAATTTCAAGTAGTGATGGATCAACGTGGTAATTCTTCCAACCATAATACTGCCTCTCCATTCAGAGAGGAAGGGAACAACCATAATCTAAATTGGCTCACTACAGGTAGATTATAGTATATTCAAATCCCTATGAATTTTATCTCATGCATATTTTCATTATTAGTAAGAAGGCTTAAAAGAACCCTTTCAAGTCTAGCACGTGTATCATAGCAATGGTGATGTTAAACTTAGCTCTTGGAAGCAGTTATGGTTGGATAATAATACATATTTCAACCAGCACCGAATAATCTAGATCTTTTTACATATCCTTATGTGAGGAAGATATTTCATTGATGTTGTATCCCCCTATAACTTCTCTGTCATTCTCACTCATCAAGTGCGATTATATGGATTATTTTATCTTGTATAGCCCTCTCTTCTATAGTTACCCGATTGGCAGTTTCTTGCCTAACATTCTCCTCAACCATTAATTCAGCAGTGGGCTGCTCCATAATATCCTATCATCATGTTCATGCTCTAGTTGTTTTAAGATTGTCTCATCATCAACTCCCTCGTGAAGAACTCCATGATTATGAACTCCTTCGTTCAACATTCTTCTATTAGCTCTTAGATTTCTCTCACATTCTATATCAAGTGAAATTAGGGGATTTCCTTGACTCTATGTATTTTTCATACATAAGTATGTGCCTTTGAAACTATAGGAAATTGAATTAGGAAATAGTAACCAATAATCCAAAAAACACAACCAATCAACTTTGTAATGGTATTTCTCGACAATGATGCCAAAATATGATATTTCTCAAATTACTCCTTTAAAAAAAGTATAAAGTGGCCATTGATAAAATATATAGCCAACATAGGTTTAGTTTTATTACTCAATGAGTAGGTCATAATATCAATCGAGATGTCCATCTAGGAAATAAATAACAATCTCCATTGAAAAGGGATCTCCGGTAAAAAGAGGGTTTGTGAATAAAGATATCATAAGTAACGATTGTTGATTTCATTGAATTTTTTATCAATAAGATAGTAGCACTAGTAATGTGTACTCCAATAGCTTCCATACATTATATAGATTTAGTGATCACTTATGGATCTTGGAATGCAAGATTAATAGGTTAGGTTCACCTAAATGTCTTCACACATTAGTTTAAGAAACCTTTTTCAAGTAAGTAGTTTCTTTTCATGAAGTTTGCACTACTATCCCCTATCATGGATTGCAGTAATAGCTCTCCTAGATTACAGGCTAAAGTAAACATTAAAGATTATATCCAACAGTCTGTTGATTATTCCTTTTTCTATTCTCTACCTTACATTCTTAGCGACCAAAGATAATGGTAAGTTCTAACGTTTTCAATCATTAAAAAGTAATCATACTAAAGAGAACAAGCAATGCATGTTAAAAAACCCTTTAATAAACACCTTGTACTACAAACACTAATTCGTTAATCCATCATGGTTCCTATAAACCTAGATGTGGTGTTTAGTTACTCATAAATGCAAGCACACAATAATTATTCTGAGAAGAAATCATAGTTATGAACTTAAGAAGAATAAGATGAAAACCCCCAAATCAATTGTTGAATTGAAACCCTAATAATCGAAGTTTGAACATACAAAACATAAATATGCCCTAGAAGTAGTAATATAATGTAAACTAAAACAATGGACCCAGTAGGAGATTTATAGACAAAAAGAAAACCCATCCTAAACAAATTCATATTGCATCGTCGGTATTTACTATGGCTCTGTTACCGAGTCATATTGTCTAACTATGACTCGTTATTGGTCATCAGTCCATTCATTATGTTGTTTTTTATACTGGTGACAACTTGTATAGTAACTCTACAAGTCGTAGAATGACTCCTTACCATTGAGACAATTTTGCATTTTTTCATAAGTTTTTTTAGTTACTTAGGAAGATTGCTCATGATGATTCATCACTCGACATAGTAGATCATATCGTCCTATTGTACTCTACTTGACTTCAACTTTTCATGGTAAACAATTACTACAGTCAACACAATTGTAGTCTATGAATCACAACATGAACCAACAAGTCATAACCTTCTCACATCACCATTAGTACCATCAAGAATACCTTTAGGACTTTTAATACTTCTTATAAGAACAATTCTCCCTAAGACTCATAGCATATCCCAATGAGTCATCAGTTTTCATCAGAGTTAGATGATACTCCAATTATTCAAGTGCAAAAATCCACTAGGGTGATGATGACTGGGGCTTCAAATTGTACCATCACCTAACGACTCGTAGTCTAGTGGCCATTTCCCTTACTTACTTTCGAGCACTGTTTTCCTATAAAACTATAGTTAAAACATCATATCCATATAAAATGACCCTTTACTTAGTATATTTTCATCATTTTAAGAATTAAATGTGTTGTGAAATCACAACACATCAGTTCATAGGATCCTTCTTTATTGTGGTGAACTTATGTTTGAGAAGGTATTAAAATTATTGATAGGATGAAGATTGTTATTTATAACAAACCTAACCCATCATGAGTGGCACCTATACTAACCCTCCCATAGAAGAGCCAACTACCCCGAAGCATTAACCAACACATAGGTAATATAAGAAATTAGTCAAATCTATAAATACCAAAACATATCCGGTGTTGAGATAAAAAATAAATTAAAATAAAATACGGAAACATTGTACTTTTAAAATCACCCTAGAGCCCGAAATTCATTTGTATCAAAACTACTAAAGAATGTCAAAAAAAGGGATGTAACCCTGAAAATATTAGAATGTTCATAAGTCTAAAACAAGGGGCTTGTATATCAACAAAAGAGACCTTAGTATTCCAAAAGATATAGCTCACCCTTGAATTCAAATCAACCTATGGAATCACAACTGAGGTCTTACAGTAGTTGTAGGAAATGCTCTTGAATCAAAAAAAGTAAGAGCAAGTTTGGTATCAACATACAAGAAAAAAATAGTGTACTGGTAGGGTCATTCATCCAATCAAAGATGATACATGAAAACATAACTACAATCGAGTAAAACAAGCCAATATATTCTCACTACCTAGCAACATTTATTCATTCCACATCACTTAACTATATTCAAGAGCCTTATAAACAAGACATTACATGATAACAAATAATAAATAGTCAAGTTAATTCACCAACAAGACTCTAAGTCAAACTTCATGACTCAACATTATAACCAAGTCAACATTACATGACTTTATACTATAATCAAGTCAACAATCCAATTATTACGCAACCTGGTTCACACAAGAATTAAGATAGCAATGAAACACACAACTCTTGGATCACTCATGGAAATATCTCACTCACTTTTACCTTGTACATACATGCTAAGGGTCTTATGATTTCCAACTAGTCGTTACCTGCAGGGGATGAGCTCTATCCATGTACCAAAACCTAAACATCAAGTTGATGTGCTATATAATTATAGCACTTTCAACGCCTAAAATAAGGAAAATAAGTAGGTTTCTAAGGCCTTTTTGTTAGATTTGATGTATTATGGTTTGTTTTGTAAATAACTTTTTTTACGTGATAAGTTTGTAAAAAATATGGAAAAAGGTGCTTTGTCCACTTTTAGAGAGATTATGGTTGATTGGGATATTTTACGGTTTGATTGTGATTAATTCATGTTCGAGAGTAGAAGAAGTGCTGAAAAATTAACTCCCGACACCTGCTAAGTCAACATGTGGCCGCAAGTAGGACCAATGGATAGCATGTACACAAAGCGGGTGCATGAAACTCGAAATCTCTAGAGCTGAACTTTGCAGGATTTTTTCTCCTGCTACTTGCGACCGCTACCTGTGCCATGTGCCTGGGACATAGGTAGTGCCTGTACCTTGCCAGACCGCAGGTACAGAGAGTAGGTGGCCACCACCCAGTTTCTCCTATTTTATTCAATCAAAGTTTTTAGAGTTTTCTCTTGTACTTTAAATACCTTTTATGTAGTTTTTAGTCAGATATATACAAGTTACTCACTTTTAACACTTAGAAAAATATTTGTATTTCAAGAACCATCTTTGATCTTGGGATTTCAGTGTATTGACATTGATTGATTATTAAGTTTATGGTCATGGGTTTTCATTCATATTATCATTGTGATTTCACCTTTGCTTTACAATATGAATGTTATTAATTTCTTAACAATCATGAGTTTCTAAAACCTATAGCTAGGGTTGTCCAACTAGCTTATTAACGAAGTAGGGAAATTGTGATTGTATAATTGTACCAATACCCATTGGATGTGTTGCATTATCTTTGTTGTAATAGTTTTATTAGTTGTTACATATGTTAGGATCCCAACTAGATATTGCTACTTACACCAAAATGGAAGTAGTGACTAGGAAAAGATAATGACAACAGTAATTTGGAGTTAATTGTCGATCCAGTGCAGTACAATCGAATATAGTGAATTATCCTTAGCTTTCATCTAATAACTAGAGACTAAGAAGGTAAAATTTAATTGGGATCTTGATAAGGGTTAGTAATGCTACATCCTGACACTCAAAAGGTAAAGGGTGGGATCATCCTACTCATCCAAAAGGCTGTAGGAGGTACATAACTTAATAGTTCTGTATGCAAGGTATTGGGTTGGTTCAACGTCACATTACAACCTTATGGAGTTGAGATGCTAGTGGGAACACAATCCTAGTGTTTACCTATAACTTATTTCAACCATAGTTAATATTGTTACTTGCTCGAGACTACGACAAAAAATCCCACCATTTACTTTCCAGTATTGCCAGTAAACTATAATGTTGATAACTATAATTCAATGTGCTCCCATGGGATTTGACCCCAACCTTAGTTGGGTTACTATAACTTGACAATGACCATAGCATCATCTAAAAGGAGGTGTTTCTTGGATGACATCAAATTTTGGCACCGTTGTCAGGGAACACGATATTGATTTTTTGATAGAAGATGTTGTCGTCGTCCAGTTTTTCTTTCTGTTCTTGGTTTGGAATATACTAGTGTAAGCCTATCAAAGGGACTAGATACAATCCCATACTCCCACTGACTATAGAAAATGTCCTACATTCATATAGTAGGATGTCAGAACCAAAGAGGGGCAATCTCTCTCAAGATGGTGTTCAGAATGGTGTTGAAAGACACACAACACACCGCCGAGAAGCTCTCATTAGAGATCATATTAGAATCCAACCTCAAACTATCCCAGAATGTCAGTTTGTTCAACCATATGTTGATGATAAATAACATTTGGGATACGATGAGCCATTTTTTTCTTCTTTATCTCCTGATGTTAAGTTCAATATCTCTAGCGCTATGATTCAGCTTTAATACTTAAAAGGTGTATTTAAGAGATTGTCGATGGATGACGTAAACATGAACTTGGAAAAATTTATTAGGATATGCACTTCATGTACCATACTAGGGGTAGATCAGGAGGCACTAAGACTGAGGCTTTTTCCTTTCTCTCTTACTAGGGAAGAATCATTATGGCTTAGGGAACTACTAAAAGGAGCTATTACTACATGGAAGGAGATAAGCAGACAGTTCTTGAATAAGATCTTTCCACTGTCAAGGGTATTGCACCTCAAGGATGATATTTATAATTTCAAGAAATTGAACTCAGAATCTATGTATGATACATGGTTTCGATTCAAGAAGTGACTTTGTATGGTACCCACTAACTTAATATAAGGGATAAGCTTGTTAGAAAAATTCTATAGAGCCCTGACGACCAGTTCAAGAGCAATGACAAACACTATTTCTAGAGGAACCTTGATGAGATTACAATGGCAGATAGCTTCGGGTATTATGGATTGGATCTCATTAACTAAATTAGGATGGTAAACTTGGGAGGTTGTGAGAGGTTTAACTATGTATGACATTGGAGTTTCTGGTACATAGAGAGTAGCTGAGGACATTGTAGCTTAAGTTATTTCATTATTATAGATGGAAATTGGTGTGTTGGTGAAATAACTTTTGAACATCAATTCTTATAAGGAACATGAATTTGGGATATATGAGGAGGCGAAGAATATAGATAGTCATTTGTGGGTTTCAAAGCACAAGGGCAAAGGAATTATGGTCGAAAGTATCAGGATGAGAGAGATAAGTACATTTGACCTGACAGACGAGAGGTAGAGTGTAGAATATAGGAGATGTTGACCATGTTGATGAAGGGTCAAGAGAGCCAAGCATCTTATTTGAATAAACTTAAAGCTGAAATTTTTTGAACTAGCCAAAAAGGTTGAGTCACATAAAACTGCTATTAAGTAGTTAAAGTAGTAGTATGGGTAAATCGATATCACTTTAGTGAAGAGATAGTCAAAAGTAGTACCTAATGATAATGTGTAGAATCCTCTGACACTTTTTTAATGTATGGCTTTTGATTCTTTAGATGACTTTTCACCCGACGAGCACCATTTACCTTCTACTAATGAGCCTAAGAAGAAGGACGATGATGCTGAAAAACCACCTGAGGCAGAGTTTAAAAAGCTAGCCTGTACTGATAATGATTTCAATAGAGATTGTGATAATGACTGGATTGGAGAAGAGATCCAAAACATATTGTAGAAGTTTAGCTCAGATTTTAAGGGAACGGGGTATAAAAGAAAGGGGACCCAGGTGCAGTCAACATCCCATGTTCCTTTAGTCCTTATCAGACTAATTAGGCCCTATGTGAAACTAGAGAAGGATTAAATGTTATGCCATTGGTGATATATAAGGTCTTGGAGTTAGGCGAACTACAGCCGACCTCATAAAGGTTGTTGACAATGAATTCATAAGTAAAGGATCTAGTAGGTACCATTTGCAATGTAGAAGTAATAATAGCATCATTCACCTATCCGGCAGACTTGATGATTCTAGATTGTAAAGTGGATAACTATTCTCCTATTATATTGGGTAGGCCCTTCTTTTCTACGTGCAAAATTTTGATTTACATGGACTTAGAAGTGAACACTTTCAAGTGGAATGACGAGCAAATTATGTTGAATATATGTATAATAGTACAACAACCAGATAATATGAGAGTTATGGCAATGATAGCTTTTGCGGATAAGGACATGATCATAGTTGATGTGCCTATTGAGGAAAGACTAGGAGTAGAAATCTTGACCGGAATAATCATTAAATTTGAAAGCTATTGAATATCTGACTATGGTGTGAGGGTTAATTGTCTACTGATAACGCTCACCTCGCTCCCATGTTTTAAGGGAAAGGCAGTTGTTAACAATAACCCAACTCGAGTAGGGGTCGAATCCACAAGGAGCGAATTACAAATTTCAAGTCCTATAGGCTCTCTAATTACTAAAAGGTTACCCAGAATGCTAACAAACACAACATGTAAAATAAAATGATTGAATTTATTTGGATTTGGTTGTAATGATTTTTCGGTTAACAATGCCCAGATATGACACTTTTGACTTAAAATTAAGACTTGAGGAGATCTTAGGATTATGTCTACCTAAAAGTAAAAACATATGGGTTGATGATGGTTTAACATGAAACTTAGTAGTTAACTAAAGGATAGGCTACGTCAAATATCATTGTGGTTAATATTTCAATAAAACCACAACGATGTCACCCATTACCTCTTTCTAGAACCTAACAAATGTGCAATTAGTAATCACCTGTAACCTCAATCAAGCATCCCTATTTCTAGGATGATGCTCTTGACATGATTTACACTCTAATTACACTTATTTCAAAGATTGAAAAGGGTAGTAAACCATAGGATTAATTATCCGTCATTGCCTAGTCCCCCTATAACCCTCTTTCAAGGATGTTATGGGTTACCTCATCTTCATCTTTATCCCTCTTTCACTGATGACGAATGGTTTCTAGAGTTTGCAGTTTCACCCATCAAACCCATTTAGAGATTTAGGATTTTCACCCACAAATTCCGACTCATAAATTCAAGCAATGGTGGAATCCATACTCAACAACTAACAATCATTAAAACACAACAACACCCACACACGATACACTTTAATTGAACATAATCCCAAGATAATTTACTTAGCTACTCATGAAGAATGTAAATAAAGATATACCATAAGGATTATCCAAAGCATTCATTCTTCACAAAATACTAAGAAATCAAGCCTCCACAATTAGTTACACACTTTCCCAATTGGGGTTTCTTGCTTCAAATTCAAAATAGTCTATAAGGTAAGCAATACCCAAAGAAGAAAGGGTTTTTTCCTATATAAGGTTTGGGATTCTTCTAAGAGAAATTACAAAAATGCCCTGGTTCATACTCTCGATTGGCCGCGATTGCGTGAGGTTATCCACGATTATGTACAATTCGATCGCAGTTATGTTCCACAATAACATTTTCTTGACCGTCGTGACTGATCGCGACCATGGTCTGAGGATCGCGATCGTTGTAACTGAGGTTTAACTGCTCGAGGTATTCAGCTGCAATTCTTTTGCTTTCATTTGATTCCATTTAGCTCCAATCCACATCATTTCATCTTTTCAACTATGTACCTAAAAATATGGATATTAGTGCATTAAATTATAATTATATCTCATTTAATTCTACAAAACATGATAGTGCGCATAAATAGTTAGTGTGAATGAGTGGTAAAATCACCACTCATCAACACCCAAAACTTAAAACCTTTCTTGCCATCAAGAAATACCACCCTTTACTATGAGACAACTTCCCATGTATGCCAAAATTTTAGTTCCCAATGATCATGATGACTCCTACTTTATTACTACCACAAAAAACCTTTTCACACATGGGAAAAAGATTATGATGGAACCTCTTAACCTAAAATAGAATGACGAAGGATGTAATAGACCTTGAAGAGCAACCATGCGGCAGCTAATAGACACTCTAGAGATGAATTACTTTTTGACCTCAACCATATCATACTTCCTTATATCTCATTCTGCGGAAGATGAAAAAATCACCAACCACATCTTATTTACATGCCTCATCACAAGAAAGAAAATATCACACACCTAGTCACTAATCAAGAAACAAAGAGTTTAGGTGTAAACCTTCTCTCTCTCTCTCAAGAAATTCTCCATGTTAACAAGTACCATACCATAGTCTTGCCCTTATTTTCAATCGCCACTATAATGACCACACTTGGTTGGGAATCACAAAGGACTTTTTCAGGTTGTAATGTAGGTTAAGGGTAGGGTAGGACATCAATTTAGGAAAATAAAGATAAACCCTCCTTGAACTTTCTACATTTTACTCATCTTACTTTTGTTCTTGGGCCACTTCTCTTATTGCATTATTTTCTAATAAGTCTTTCTTGATTTACCCGCTTTATTTTCACAACTCTTTACTCTCTTCTCTCCCTTTTTTTTCTTTTTGTACATAAATTTTAATGCATTTTTTCCTTTGATGGATCTTTTCTTTCTTCTAATCAATTTGCTTTGATTTCTTAAGCTCGTAGGCACTTTCTTATGCTTTCATGTCCCAATAATACTTCTTTCACTTTCTACCACTCCCAACATAGGCTTTTAGCCTTAATTTGAATTCATAAGTTCGAGGAGGGTAGGATTCAAAAGACAAAAAATATAAGGGGAACGACTTGCAATGGGTTTGCCAAAGAAAAGTTCAAAGACTCAAAGTGGTTACTAGGGGTAATTCTTAATTATTTGTAGGCTATTTTAGACTAGAGTGGGATTCCAAAGACAAAATATGGACTAGGGTCATTTTTCAAACCAAATGCAATTAAAATTTATCCTCAAAAGACTAGTGGGGAAAGTTCTAGATGGTACAAGTCCACATGAGATGTAGAAAAATAATCTCCCACACATGGCAGACGAATCTCGTCGAGGGGGTTCAATTTCTTCTACCACTCAAAATAAAAGTGAGTATCAATAAATTTTTCAAAGTCAATTTCGGAGTCATGAAAAGAGTAAAAGTTTTGTTATAAAGTTTCTCATATCCATCCCCTCAAATTTTGCAAAAGTTTTGGACGGAGGGGTTTTTTTGTGTTGTATCTGTACCATGCCTAATTTGTTAATCATGGTAACAACCCAAGTTACCATCTCACATTGCAAGCTATAGTATAGGCGAACCACCCATATGGCTACTCAGACTTCGCCATTGGGTATAAATGTGATCCCAAATCGTCAATGCTACAGGTACTCTGACTTTCCTTGAATTTATGGCTTTGATTCCAAGGTACTAAGGCTTCCCCTGCATATATGACTAAAACCCCAATTACGATGCTTTCCCCTTAGGAATATCGTCAATCAGTATATCATAGGGAAAAATCTCATCCAACAGAGATAAAATAAGATAAAAAACTACGAGCAAAATAACTAATCCATGCAAATGTGGGCACCATCATAGTGATATTACAACACAATCAAAAATAAGAATCAATACAGGCTCACATCAAATGAATACGGAGAACCCCAACTAAAAATAGCAGTATCCCTACTGCATAAAATAATCAAACATAAGAGAAATAAGGGTACTCCCTAAAACTGCATCAAGGGCTAATATCGCTCTCTTATTCTGCATTATCATCATTTCCCACAAGGTCGATCCATTTCTTTATGCAAAAACATAAACGGGACTGAGGAATATTTGAGAAAATCAATGATTTAAATGGATGAAGTGACTACAACCACGATCGTGGACACATGAATGACTATTATCATGCCTAGGGACCATAATCACGGTAATTGAGAGCATTTTTTCTCCCATTTTTCCTCCCCTTTAGCTCTTTTCTAAATTTATACAGATTTTACCACTATTCAATTTTCAATGCAAATTTTTGCACACTTCCCCCTTTTCAAGCTCATCCAATTCACTCCTTAGTGTCACAAATGCATGAGTTATTCATATGCAAAAACTAACATCTATGCTATAAACACGTAACAAAAAAAGATACAAGCCACTTTCATGGTAATTGTGGGTTTCCACCCACATAGCGCCTTATTTATCATCGTGGCACGATGTCTTTCTTCTTAATTTCTTAAGAGGGGTCCACAAGTCTATTAACCTCTTCAACATCAATCAATTTTGTGGCAACTTCTTCTGATTTTTTTCTTATCCTCTTTTTCTTAACTTTGAGGTAACTCCTCCTTTGGCTGATTTTTGGGCATCTTTCCACCCAAGTCCACTTTATAGTGCTCTTCCATTTTCTTCACACTCCAAGTAACTATTGCTGATACTTGAGCGGTATTATTATGATTGATAATTTTGTTACTAAGGAGATCATATCTAGGTTTAACATTTAATCATCTGATGATTTTCCCAATTTGGGTCTCTAATTTTTTGATAGAGGCGGAGTGAGATACCATGGTTAGAAAGAGTTGGGAGATGTTACCTTTTAACCCACGAACCATTTTGTCCACACCTTCCACTCTATTCAATATTCTTTGAAGAACATCCTCTGTTTTAAATTTTTCAGAGTCAATGGAGCTTTACTCTTATTTATAAGCCCAATCATGGTGAGGCACAAAGTGACAATAATTATCTTCCCGATCTCTCCAAACTCGACCACCATCCTGATTTATCCAACCTTAATTTTCACCTTGCCTTTGATAGGCTGGGTGAGAACCCCCCGAATAGTTTGCCAGATATCGAATCTCTTTTTCTAACTTCTTAGCTTTCTTATCTTTATCATAGTCTTTTGATGCTATGAAATTTACCATTTTTACAGCTGCACCCATAACATACTTGGTTAGGAGCTCAAGTTAGGTCTAAATCTTTGCCATAGTCTCCTCTTGTTCCTCATCTCGCTTTCTTTGTTCCTTATTAACCATGGATGTGGAGAGACAGCTATTGGGGACTTCAATATCTTAGGTTTGCAATTTTCGATTGTGTTTAGTCACCGCTCTCAACAATTTCGTATCCGTGTTGAAGTGAAAGTTCAAGAGAGAACCTTCTGCCTTATTTTTTACCACGGTTTGGTTCAAAGGATCTAGTGCCCAATAGAATAATTGGAGAAGTATCTTCCCCAGAATCTCGTGGTTTGGGCTTTTGGCTAAATTTCTATTAAATATCTTCCATACATCATGAAGAGGTTCCCCTCTCCTTTGTCTAAAGTTTATGATCTCATCTCTCATATGACACATTTTGGAGGAAAGGAAGTATTGATCAAGAAACACCATTGTAAGCTCGTTACATGAAGTGATTGAACCCGTAGGAAGTGAACAGAGCCACATCATCTCTTTGACCCTTAGTGGGAATATAAAAAGACGAAGCTGAAAGAACTCCTGGTGTGCAATTTTCAATGGTGCACACACCTCTAAAAAATTCTTTAAGTAAAAATATGGTTCCTTGTGAACTTGACCCCCATATAGCTCTTTCATTTGCAATAAGTGTAGAATGACACTAGTCACATGGAAGGTCTCATTACCATGAGTTTATGGGATACGGATTGCACTCATTTGACCAGTATCATCTAGTTGGCCTCTCCATTAACGGGAACAAATGACTCTACATAACTAGTGCCTTCACTAATAGTTCCGTTCCGCTATGATCACCTAAAAATAAAAAACAATAGTGAAAGTGAACTACAACACCCCGGATATACCCAAGTAAAAAGCATACCACAAAAGCAAAATCTATATTTCACTCTCCAACAACTGTGCCAATTTGATAATTCTCAACTCACTCCTATGTTTGAGGGGTGAGGCGATCATTTTCAATAACCCAACTCGATTTAGGGTCGAATCCACAAAGAGAAAATTAAAAATTCCAAGTCTTATGGGTTCTCTAATTACTAAAAGGTTATCCAGAATACTACCAAACATGTCATGTAAAATAAAATAGAGGAATTGGATTTGTTTGTAATGATTTTTTGGTTAACAATGCCCGAATAAGACACTCTTGAGTTAAAATCAAGATTTGAGGAGATCTTGAGATTATGTCTATTAATAGTAAAAGCATATGGTTGACGATGGTTTAATATGAAACATATATGTTAACTAAAGTATAGGCTAGGTTGGAGATCATTATGGTTAATTTTTTAATAAAATCACAATGATTTAACCCATTGGATCTTTCGAGCACCTAACAAGTTTGCCATTCGTAATCACCCAAAACCTCAATCAGGCATCCCTATTTCTAATATGATGCTCTTGAAATGATTTACACCCCAATTACATTTATTTCAAAGATTGCAAAAGGTAGTAAATCATAGGCTTAATTTTCCACCATTACCTTGTCCCCCTATAACCCTCTTTCAAGGATGTTATGGGTTACCTAATGTTCACCTTCATCCATCTTTCAAGGATCATAAATGGATTTTAGTGTTTGGTATTTGGAGATTTGGGTTTATCACCCACAAATTCAACCTCATAAATTCAAGCAATGGTTGAATCCATAATCAATAACTAAGACTCATGCAAACACAACAACACCCGCACATGATTACGATATACTTCAACATAATCCCAAGACTAATTTACTTAGCTATTCATGAAGAAATTAAAGAAAGATATACCATAAGGATGATGTAAAGTATTCATTCTTCACAAAATAATAAGAAATCAAGCCTCCACAATTAGTTACACACTTTCCCAATTAGGATTTCTTTCTTCAAATTCAAAATTTTCTATAAGGTAAGAAATACCCAAAGAAGAAAGGGGTTTTTTCCTATATAAGATTTGGGATTCGACTAAGAGAAATTACAAAACTTCCCTAGGTCATACTACCGCTTGGCCACGATCATGTGAGATTGCTCGCGATTGTATCTAGTGCAACTGTAGTTATGTTTTACGATCGCAATTTATTGACTAGCGTGACTGACCGTGATCGTGGCCTGAGGACCACGATCGCGTAAACTGAGGCCACACTACTCCAGGTCTTCAGCTACACTTTTTTTGCTTTCATTTGATTATTTTTAGCTCCAATCTACATCTTTTCATCTTTTCAACAATTTACCTCCCACTATGGATATTAGTACATTAAATCACAATTATGTCTTATTGAATTCTACAAATCATGGTAGTGCACATAAATAGTTAGTGTGAATGAGTTGTAAAATTACCACTCATTACCTATATTGCATAGGCTTTTATAAGTACCCCCCTACGAAGCTTGATCTTTACTTGAAGAATAAAACCACACCTCCTGTGAGACCATCGATTGAAGAACCACTGGTATTAGAATTAAAGGTTCTCCCACCTCACTGGCAGTATGCATTCTTAGGGACCGACAATACCTTACCAGTGATCATTGTAGAATATTTGGTGGAAGCACAGGTAATGTCTTTAATACCGATATTATTGAAGATCAAGAAAGCTATTGCATGAACCATTGTGGACATTATGGTGATTCTACCAGGTATATGCACACATAAGATACAACTTGAGCTAAGCAATATTCCCAATATTGAGCATTAGATATGACTAAATTCTCCTATACAAGAAGTGGTGAAGAAGGAAATAATAAAATGGTCAGACGCTGGGGTGGTTTTCCCTCTTGCAGATAGTAGGTGGGTTAGCCCAATTTAATGCGCACAAAAGAAAGAAGTAATCAATGGTTAAAAATTAAAAGAAAGAGTTAGAACTAATAAGGCTAGTGACTGGATAAAGAGTGTGCATGGATTACAGAAAGCTAAAAAGATGGACACAAAAAAACCACCTCCCGATACTGATCATAGATCAGATGCTAGACAGACTTTTCAGCAGGGGTTTGTATTATTTTCTTGATGGGTACTCAGGATATAATAAAATCATTATTGCTCACAATGACAAAGAAAAGAAAAACCTTTACTTACCCCTATGGTATTGTTGCATTAAAGTGGATGTCGTTTGGACTTTACAATGCACCAACCACTTTTCAGAGATGTTTGATGTCTATTTTTTCTGACATATTAAAGAATACTATTAAGGTATTCATGTATGACTTTTAAGTTGTTGGAGATTATTTCGATGATTTTCTAGCTTATCTAGCCAGTGCACTACAGAGATGTGAAGAGTGCGATTTGGTACTAAATTGGGGAAAATGTCACTTCATGGTGAGAGAAGGTATAGTGTTAGGGCACATGATCTCCAATCATGGAATTAAGGTATACAAAGGAAAGATAGAGGTTATTGAGAAATTTCCACCTTCGGTATCAGTTAAAGATATACGAAGCTTTTTTTTCACGCTAGTTTCTATAGAAGATTTATCAAGGACTTCTCTAAAATTATAGCCCCTCTATGCAAACTTTTATAGAAGGAGGTGAAGTTTTTGTTGGATGATGAGTGTTTCAAGTATTTCAAATGCATAAAGGAGCAGTTGATTTCAATGCCTATCATTGGGTCATCAGACTGGTCTGCACCTTTTAAGGTAATGTGTGATATAAGCGGAGTGGCCTTGGGTTCTATCCTTGTCCATAGAAGAGATAATATCTTGCATCCCATCTATTATAACTGTAAAGCTCTAAACCCTGTATAGAAAAATTACACTGTTATAGCGCAGGAGCTACTTGCGGTGGTTTTGGTTTTTAAGAAGATTTTGTCCTACTTGATCAGGACTAAAGTGAAAGTTCACACTGACCATAAAACTTTAAGGTAATTTGTGACAAAGAAAGATTCCAAACCTTTATTGATTTATTGAGTACTCTTGTTGCAAGAGTTTGATTTGAAGGTCAAGGACCAAAAAGAAAAAGAGAATTCAGTCGCAGACCACTTATTAAGACTTGAAGAGGAGATAATCCAGAAACTAGGGGATGATCTTGAGATAGATTATTATTTTCCATATGAGTGTGTGCTAGCAGTATCCAATGATCTAATTCCCTAGTTTGCTGATTTTTCCAACTACTTGGCAAGTGATCTCATTTTAGAAGATATATCCTTCCAGCAGCGACAAAGATTTATGCATAAGGTAAGGAAATTTTCTAGGATGAGCTTTATTTTTTCAGGGTTTATGCCAATGGAGTAATTTGAAGATGTATATCAGTGCTGGAGATATAAGAATTCTAGAGGCTTGTCATCCATCACCACTTGGGGATCATTATAGTGGTACATGAACAACCCATAAGATCTTCCAATGTGTTCTTTATTGTCCTACAATCTATAAGGATGCTCATGATTTTTCATAATCCTATGACCAATGTCAGTGTTAAGGCAATATTTCTCGACACCATAAACTCCTCATGACACCTATCTTGGAGTTAGAGCTATTTGATATATGGGGAATTAATTTCATAGGTCCATTTATGAGCTCCTATGGCATAAGGTACATTCTGGTATTGGTTTACTATGTATCAAAATGGGTGGAGACAGTTGCACTTCTAGACAATGAAGGCAGAAGTGTCACTATTTTACTTAAAAGAAATATTTTTCTAGATTCAGCACTCCACGTGTAATCATTACTGATGGTGGGTCTCACTTCTGCAATTGGTTATTCAAAGCCCAACTTGATAGATATGATGTGAGGTATAAGTTAGCAACACCTTACCATCTATAGTCTAGAGGGAAAGTAGAAGTCGCCAACAAAGAAATAAAGTCCATAATGGTGAAGACTATGAATGCCAACAGGACTGACTAGGCTAGAAAGCTATATGATGCATTGTGGGCCAATCGGAGACCTTAAAAAACTCCCATATATGCCTCTCCATATCAGTTGTCATATGGAAAAGCATGTCACTTACCTGTTGAGCTGGAGCCTAAAGCACTTTGGGTGTTAAAAAGGCTTAATTATTAATAGCATAATGCAACGAATTTGAGACTGAGCAAGGTAAATGAGTTGGATGAATTTTTCTCAGTGTTTATGATATCTTGTCCATATACAAATAAATAATGAAGTTGTACCATGACAAGAAAATTGATAATAGAGCATTAAAACTTGGTGATTTGGTCTTCATATACAATTCAAGACTACGTTTATTTCCTGGCAAGCTGAGGTCAAGATGGACCAGACCATTCACAATGGTTAAGGTGTTCCCATATGGTGCTATTGAGGTAAAGCATAATAGTGATGTCCCATTTAAAGTGAACGGGTAGTGTGTTAAACATTACATGGGAAAGCTAGAAGAAATTAGAATTTTTGCTGAGATAGATTTTGATGTAGTCTGAGTAGTCAAGGGAGCTAAGTTGTTCCACTACAATAAATTAGGCATTTCACAAGAAGAAACCTAAGGTAATGCATAATTTGAATACATATTGTGTGATTGACATCAGGTCTTTACACCTATGGTGTCACAAGTATGATCCTAACTATCTCATTTTGGTCGGATGCATTAGGGACACTGCATGATTATTAATTGAGGTGTGGCTGCTAGCGGGTCTTGATGTACTCTTAGGGTTTTTGTTGTCGTACCTTTTTTCCCGGAGTTTTGTTCCTAGTAGATCTGGCATGTTTAGGTGTATTGTGTTTTGTTTCATGATATTTTGTGTAATTAGGAGATTTTTAGTATTTAGGGTAGTAGTCAGATTTCTACTAATTTTTAATACCCCTAAAAAAATTTGTGTTCTAAGAACTGTGTTGATGTACATATGCGTGAACTATGTAGATCTTGATATGGCATTAGTATTAGGGTCATGATAACAATTTTCTGACAATTGGAAGAACAAGATAGATATGGTCATATTGACTCTGTACGATGTGAGTGTGAGATACTACCTAGTTCTCTTTGTATGATAAATTCAGAACTTTCCTAGTTAGTTTTGCCTAGGTTGAAGGATAGTTAGTTAGGAAAGGATCATCAATCATTTTTTATTTTAGTTCAATTTTAGCCTTAATAAACTTTCAGGTGTGAATAGTATCCCTTGATCCTTATTTAGAGCCTTGTAAGCCTATTTTTCTTATTTTAACCATTCATTTTCCCATTTGTATTACAATTTACCTATTTTGGCCTTGTTCCTCATAGTATGTACTTCAACAGAGGCAAAAACCTAAGTTGAGAGTGGCTATCATAGGGGTGCATAGTGTAAAATGGGTATAAATAAGGGTAAAATAGGAGAAAAAGAAAGTCGGGTTGGGTGTGGTAAAAATAAAATAGGAGAAAAAAAAAGTAGGGATAGGTGTGGTAAAAAGGAAAAGAAAAAGAAAAAGAGAAAAATTATGAAAAAGCAAAAAATAAAGAATTGCAAACCATTCCCAACCTAAATATGCATAGAAGAATAAAAGAGAGAAATAAGGATGGAATGAAAAAGAAACTGGCTAGTAAGTGAGACCCCAAAGTTAGTGTAGTGCTAAGGTGGATTAGTCATTTTAATTATCCATATCTATCACACCAAACCTAAGCCTACATTAAAAGACAAAAAAAGTCCTAGAGTGATCTTATCATGATTGTCTGAATGCTAAGGTAAAGAAAATAAGGGCAAGCCTCTGGTATTTGACATGCATTGAGTGTAACTTCTTTTTAAGTGTGAGTGTATCTTGACCTTCCCTACATTG
Organism: Capsicum pubescens; assembly: GCA_030864215.1. NCBI lineage: Eukaryota > Viridiplantae > Streptophyta > Magnoliopsida > Solanales > Solanaceae > Capsicum > Capsicum pubescens. The sequence continues at coordinate 212,784,462 of CM061542.1, forward strand.
ATGTGCATAATTTAATACGAGTAAGTGGTACATTATTGATATGATGGCACTTGAGTCATGATACCAACTATTTGCTTATTTTGGGTAGTGTAATTTGCACATATGAGTGGTTGTCCGTTACTAATGTAATTTCCATAGCCTGATCCCCTTGTGTCACCAGATTGTACATCATGTTCATACACAGTTGGTTTTGAAAAGACTTATATGAGGGAATGTTATGATTTGGACTTAATGTGATGACTGACTGCCTTGAATATCTTAGATTTTCCTAGTTAACCATCGTTTTTGTTTTGTTGTGTTTTTGTTGCTTGAGGAAGTGCAAAACTTCTAAGTTGAGGGTGTTGATGTTCTATAGAAATGTTGCACTTTTGACGCTTAAAACAAGGAAAATATATAGGTTTCTGAGTCCTTTTGTTAGATTTGATCCATTTTGGGTATGTTTTCTAGGAAACCATGTTCTGGTGATAAGTTCATGAAAAAGGTGAAAAAGGTGCTTTTGGCCATTTTTAAAGTTATTAGGGTTGATTAGTATGTTTTACCATTGGATCGTTATTAATGCATGTTGGAGAGTAAAAAAAGCTGAAAAACTGACTCCCGACACCTACCAAGTCAACATGTGTACGCAAGTAGAACCTATAGACTGCATGTAAACAAAACGGGTGCCAGAAAGTCAAAATCATGAGTACTGAACATTGTAGGATTTTCGATCCTACTACCTGTTCCTGCTACTTGCGCCCTGTTCCTAGGTCGCAGGTAGTACCTGTTCCCTGCCAGACCGCAATACAGGGAGTAGGTGGCCACCGACCCTGTTTTCTCCTATTTCATTTGGGATTAGTTTTTAGGGTTTTCTCTTGTTCTATAAATACCTTTTATGTAGTTTTTAGTCATAGATATACAATTTACATACTTTTAACACTTAGAAACATATCTTTATTTGAAGAACCATCTTTGATCTTGGGATTTTAGTGTATTAACATTGATTGATTATTCAGTTTATAGTGGTGGGTTTTATTTGATCTTATCATGGTGATTTCATATTTTCTCTCCAATATGAATGTTATTTATTCTTTCACAATCATGACTAGCTAAAACCCATAGCTAAGGTTGTGCAAACCCTGGTTGATTGACGAAGTAGGAAAAGAATAATTGTTGAATCAAACCAATACTGATGGCATGCATTGCATTATCTTTATTATAATAGTTGTCTTAGTGGTTGCAAACATTAGGATCCCACCTAGATATTGCTACATACTCCAAAAGAGTAGTAGGGACTAGGAAAAGATAATTACAATAGTAATTTGGGGGTTATCTTTCGATCTGTTGTAGTACAACAGAATATAGTGAATGATCATTAGCTTTCATGTAATAACTAGAGACACAAATGGTAATATTTAACTGGGGTCAAGATAAGGGTTAGTAATGCGACATCCTGAGACTCAAAAGGTAAAGGGTGAGATCGTCCTACTCATCCAAAAGGCAGTAGGAGGTATATAACTTATAGGTTCTGCATGTAAGGTATTGTCTTTGTTCAACAAAACACGACAACCTTATGGAGTTGAGATGCCATGAGGGACACAATCCTAGTGTTCACCTATAACTGATTTCAAACACATTTAATATTTTTACTTTCTCGAGACTACTACAAACATATCCCCCATTTACTTTCAAGTATTGTCTGTAGACTACAATTGCTGGTAAAAACAATTCGACATTTTCCCTTGGAATTCAACCCCAACCTTAGTTGGTTTACTATATTTTGATAGTGGTTATATCGTCATCTATAAGGAGATGTTTCTTGGACATTATCATAAGTCTCTAAAAATCTTGTTCCACTAATATCCCATGGAGATGTCCTAATACCGATATATCCAATAGACATCACAACATCAAATGACAATGATAACAACCAACACTCATAACAACCAACAAGCTTTACCTATTAGTTCATTGTATGAGACCATACTTATGATATCCAAAAACACCTATGAAGACTTTTTCATTCCTTAACAACATACATAGAACGTGTCATACTAAGGAACAAGTATTATACATTTATCAAAAAAATTGGATTAAATTACATTAACTATCACCTGCCTCAATCCAAACATGCACCACTGTATTAAGTGTGAGCCTTGCCTTTAAGTGAAATTTACACTTGATTTCACTCAAGAACCATGAATATAACACACAATAAACTCAATAGCTTACAACATTAAGGATTATAACTCGACCCCAACCCCTAAAGACAAATTCATGGTCAACGCACCAAATCTAAGGTTTTTCTACAACTAATTCACCTAAAACCTACCAATTGCTTGGCTATTTTAGTGAAATAATAACATGAAAGAGTAATAAATGACAGGCTTTACACTTATTTTACCCCTTGCACCATAAAACCAATTATGCCAAGCTTAAAACCCTCACCAATGTATGTGGACAAGTAATTCTAAGGCTAATTAACAAAAATAATATTTGAAGTGAATAATTAATGAGTGGTGAATTTACCACTCATTTGCACTTATTATTCATGCACACAACTATAATTTGAAGACATAAATAAAACAACATTGAGATTAAATGCACTAATTTCCATATTTTGAAGGCATACAAGTGATTAGATAGAAGGATATGGAATTGAGTTGAAAAGGAAAAAAGAGGAGAAGAAGAGTGCATAGCTGAAGGACCATGTACAAAATGAGGCTCAGTTACCGCGATTGCGGTCTGAGGGCTGTCACCATGGCCAGTCAAGAAGGTCAGTAACGGTAATTGGATGGATCTAACCGCAGTCGTGGTAGCCACAATCGCAACAAATCCCAATGCATGATCAGTCCTAGGGGCAGTTTTGTAATTTTCAGCAGCCAACACGAAATCCCTTAAAAGCCTAAAATTCGTTCCCATTTTTGGCATTCTAGAGACTAGTAATATTTTGAATTTGAAGTTGAAACTCTAAATTGGGCAAGAATAATTATTTGATTTGGAGACTTAGAATTTAGTAATTTCTTGAAGAATGTATGCTTTGTCCAACCCTTATGGTATATTTTTCTCTCCTTTCATCATGAGTAGCAAAATTTCATTGTTTTGGGATAATATTTAACTAAGGTTAAATTAGTTGTGGGTCGTGATGTATTTGTGTATATGTTATTTCGTTGATGATGGGATCTGCTATTGCTTGATTAAATTTGTTGGGATTTATGGTTGAAAGCCCCAAATACCCAAAATGGGTTTGTTGGGGAAAACTCCAAACTCTTGAAAGTTCAAACAATCCTTGAAAGAGAGGTTTTGGTGACCTTTTGGAACCCACGTCGTCCTTGAAAGGGGGATGTGGGAATCAAACTAATTATAGATAATTATTGGGTTTAGCTTGCTAATTTTACCTATTTTAATGACATAAGGGTGATTATGAGGTTGACTATACCTTGTGTATCATCCTAGAAATATGGATTTCCAATTGAGGTGTTGGGTGGATTTAATTGACATACTTGCTAGGTACTCAAAAGGGTCAATGAGTGACAAATTTGAGACTTTGTTAACAAACAAGCCTTAAGGACCCTAGACGTAGCGTACCAAATCCTCAACGATTAGAATTTGCACCGAATCATCATGTTCCTATGCATAATTTGCTCCTAGGAAAGTATAATTACAAGATCTATTTATAATTGATTATACTCTAATTATTCATGGACCATGGTTAGTCTATTAGGGGTCAAAAAATAATCATATCTTTGAAGCACTCAAATTCCCCCAAAATACTTGTACCTTAGGTTTGAACTTGGCAAGTAACTTTAATTTCGAACTTAATAATGATCCTTTGAAAATTCAGAGAAAGGACACTATGGGAAAAAGTAATAAAAGGAATGTCGATTTAGGGAAGTTGACATGTGAGGAGCCTGAGTATTGTAGGCCATACACTATCGAACCTCTTGAGGATATTGGAGTTGATATTGTGGCCATTAGAAAGATCGTGTCAGGTCTACCCCAGGGGTTGGGGGAGCCCTCCACCACCTGTCATTCATATGTATCCTGATATGATTATGAGGTGTATGGAGAGGACCAAAGAAAGTAGGGAGCTACCATTGCTAGGCTTTAGACAGCCAATTCATCCTTAGTAGAGTCATATCATGATCTCCGAATTGCATATGAGAAGATAGTGAAAAGGGAAAAGAAGATATATAAGTTCTTTAGCAATATGGAGAAGGGGGTGAAGGGCCTTGGGATGGTCCCAAAACCCTGTTATAGACTCCCTTTCTCCCGAGTGGAGAGTGATGATGAGGCACCAGACAAGTGCTCCAATCTTTAGGGTACTGATGATGGGGCAGAGTCTACAGACGAGATCAGTTCTTGATGCAATTTTAGGGAGCAACCTTATCTCTTCTTATGCTTTATTGTTTATACTTGTAGGACACTGCTAGCTATTTAGTTGGGGGCACTTTTTTTTTTGCATTTATTTGATTTAGGCCTGTACCATTGATATTTTTGGATGTTTTTATGTTCTTTTGGATGATTTTTATTTTTATTTGGATTGTAATATTCAGGAACTCTGATAGTGCCCACATATGTATGGACTAGTCATTTTGTTTCATTGTTAGATTTTTGCGTTATCTTTATTTAGTTTATGATGATATCCTACGACTATTTCCCCATCATAGATTGAGAGATAACATTCTTAAGAGGAAAACATTGTGATTTGGTTTTGAGCCATGGATGGAGGGTAAGTTTGAGTATCCATAGCATCAAGGTCATAAATGCAAGAGAAATATGAGAACCTGTGACATTTTGGGATTCGGGATAGGACTTGTACTTATGGCAATGTCTGAGTAACCATATGTTTTTCCTGTGTAAAAGCCAAAATGTGAGACAAAGGCTTATGTTGGTACCATAGTTATCAAATTGTGCATGGTGCAAATTCAAAGCAACCATCCTCCTCCGTTGAAAATATTTTCAAAAGAATTCAGGGCACGGACGTGAGCAACCTTGTATCGACAATTTTTCTCTTTTTGTGACTCCAAAATTTTTAGCTGTAAAAATTGATAGATGCTCCATTTTTGTCTCTATAAAAAGGGGAAATTGAGCTTCATTGGATAATTTTCATGCCATGTGTGGTGAGTTTATTTGTCTGAATCTCATATGTACTTGTACTATCTAGAACTTTCCCCATTAGTCTCTCAAGGCTAATTTTGATTGGACTTGGTTGGAGAGATAATCTTAGGCTATCTTTGTGACATTAGAAGTCCACTTTAGCTTAAAAGACCTACCCTTTCATAGTTGTTATCCCTCTTTTGAACCTTACCCTTCTTGAACTTAAAATTGCTACTTGAGGCTAAAAGCCTAAGTTAGGGGTGGTGATGGTTAAAAGAGGTAACTTTAGGCCACGAAGTTGTAAGTCAGTGCCTATGAGATTAAGTATTGAGACAAATGAATAAAAAAGGGAAAGGTTTCAACAAATAAAAGAAAAGAACAAAGGGTGCAAGAAAATAAAATTGGTGAACTAATGAAATAAGAAGTAGGCACATGTGTAAGGAGTAAAAATAAAAGTTGTGGTCCATGATCAAAATTTGGATGGAGTAGTGTGATGTGGATGTTTAATAAGGTCATAGAAATATTGTTCCTAAAAGATATCCTATCCTAACCCAAACCTAGGTTACAAGCTCAAAAAGCCCTTCGTGATTTCCAACCAAGTATTTTCATAATAGTGGCGATTGAAAATAAGGGCAAGCCTATGGCATGGTACTTGTTAGCATCAAGATTTCTTGAGAGAGAGTGTGTTCTACACTTAAATTCCTTGTTTTATATTTGATGACTTGGTGTGTGGAATTTTCTTTCTTGTTAGGAGGCATATAAACAAGTCGAGGTGGGTGATTTTGTCATCTCTTACAAAATGAGGCATAAAAGTGTATAATGTAGTTAAGGTCAAAGGTGAGTCATTTCTAGAGTATTAGTGATTGTTTCCTGGTAGCTCTTTAAAGTCTCTTGCATCCTTGAAAAAACACATTTTATGTTGAGGGGTGTCGTGAAAATAGTTTTTACCTATGTTTGAAGAGCTAAACTGTAGTATTAACTAAGTTTGAAGTCATTATGATCATTGGTCATTCAATTTGGGCATAAATGTGCGTAGTCTCAAGGTAAGAAGTAGTTTTGCTTGAGGACAAACAATGCTTTAAGTTAGGGTGTTGATGAGTGATGAATTTACCACATGTTTTCACTTATCATGCATGCATACTACTATGATTTAAAGACATAATGAGACAACATTGTGATTAAATGCACTAATTTCCAAATTTTGTGGGAATACAAATGATAAGATCGAAGGACATGGAATTGATCTGAAAAGGAACAAAGAGGAGAAGAAAAGTGCACCGCTCAAGGACCATGTACAGAACGAGGCTTAGTTACTTCGATCGTGATCTGAGGGCTACAATCGCGGCCAGTCAAGAAGGTAAGAAACCGTGATTGCATGGATATACTTGGGGTCATTGTAGCCGCGATCGCAAAAATATGGTGCGATCACAACAATGTGGGATTAGGCCCAGGGGCAGTTTTTTTATTTTAGCAGCCGACCCCAAATACCATAAAAACCTAAAACCCTTTCCCATTTTGGGCATTCTAGAGAATAGCAATATTTTGAATCTGTAGTTGAAACCCTAAATTGGGCCAGAATTATAATTTGATTGGAGTCCTTGAATTTAGTATTTTCTTGAAGAATGGATGGTTTGAACAATCCTTATGGTATATTTTCTCTTATTTCATCATGAGTATCTGAATTTCATTATCGTGGGATTATATTGAACTAAGGTGCAATTAGTTGTGGGTTGTGATGTATTTGTGTATATGCTAGTTGGTTTATGATGGGTTCTACTATTGCTTTATTAGATTCATTGGGATTTATGGGTGAAAGTCCCAAATGCCCAAAATGGGCTTGTGGGTGAAAACCCCAAACTCGTGAAAGCTCAAACAATCCTGGAAAGTGGGGTTTGGGTGAACTTTTCGAACCCACGTTATCCTTGAAAGGGGGATGTGGAAACCAAGGAAATAGTAGAGAATTATTGGGTTTTGTTTGCTAATTTTCACTCTCTTAGTCATAAGGGTGATTATGAGGTTGACTATACCTTGGGTATTATCCTAGAAATAGGTATCTCCAATTGAGGTGTTGGGTGAATTTAATTGACACACTCGTTAGGTACTGGAAAGGGTCAATGAGTGACATCTTTGAGACTTTGTTGAGGATCTAGTCTCAAGGACCCTAGACCTAGCCTACCCTATTGTTAACAACTTGTATGCACACCAAATTTTAAAATAAACATACCTAATTTTCCCTTAGATAGACATAATCCCAAGAGTCTCTCTATACCGAAGTTAAATTACTATTATTGTGTAGTTTGCGGAATTGAGTTACTATTGAAAAACACTCTCCCAAAACCAAAAAAACCCTCTTTTAAATAATTCTTTTTACTTTATTTGCACTTCGGGTGTTTTCTTAGTAAGTGTTAAGACCCATAAGAATAGAATTATAATTTCTATCCTTGTGGATTTGACCTTAACGAAAGTTGGGATATTGACAACAATTGTCCTCTACCAAATTGAGAGGTATAGGTGAGTGTTATCAATAATTTACATACTTTAGTGATGAAAATCGATTAAAACTGGTTGAAATATCTGTAATTGCCTCTACCCTTCCCCAAAATGTGTTTTTGAAATAATGAAATGGTTTTGGGAAAGTCCCGCTATGAAAGACCCGCTAGAGTGACATATGTTGCTATAGAATGACCTGTCACTATAACATCGTTCACTATGTTTTATTGTGGCTACAATGGGAATTTTCCTGAGTTATATCATATTATGATACAAATTTACACAATGAGGTAGCAACTATGATGAGGTATAATGTTAGGAACCCTCCCATATTTTACTTTTTCACAACACATCTTAAAACGATGGAATTCAAGGCTAACTCCTCTAAGTCGAGATCGACACAGACAGTTCTACAAACATGATTTGAATTTTGAAAAGTCCCACGGGTTCCTTATCACCTTAGATAACATAAAATTAAGATAAACTTGATCACATTCTCCCCATCCATTACCAAATTTTTGTACACCATATGTCGCTCAAATTTTGTTTAAACCTATCCTAACATGAAATTTTTAACTCATAACCCAAGGAATATCATAACCTGAATTCTTGTATAAAAGTCTTACCTATAATGATGAAAAGCATCAGTACAATTGATACGAAGTTATACATTATTTTTCCTCGAATGATTAAACAAGAAAAATGGTCTATTTAAGAATAGTAATTATCCTGCATTTCCTTCATTATTTCCCAAGTGGCTTCCTCAATCGGGCCCTGCTTCCACATAACCTTCATTGTAGTTTGAAGGATTTTATTCTGCAATCTATCTTTCCATTCTCTCGCTTCTCTTAGAAATGGTAGTTTTAACTCAAACTTTTAGTTTGTGGGCAGAGGGACTGCAACCATCTACTTCCCTGGTACTTGTCAGCTCGTTCTTGACAGATCTGATCGGCTGTTCATAATCTGGAGCAAACGGATTCAAACCACTAAGTAACAAATGGACCTAAGTTAAAAAATTATAGGTTAAGATCAAGTTGTTCATTAGGAATTGAAGAGGGGAGAATGATCACACATCAAATGATTAATTTCAATTTATTATTATTTTTTAATTCGTTATCAGGAAGGATTGCCCTTACGTGGTAAAAAAACTCATACTAATTCTAGGAATTTTTGCAAGGGAATTCGAAAATGAAATAAGTCTACCGAATCCTTTGTCCTTAACTGTCGGACATGTCGATCTAAAATCACAACCAGTTCTTTCTCAAAATAATAGTTTTTGTTTAACAATACCAAATTACATTTAATGATATAGTTCCAATCTCCATGGTGTCTTTTGAACATTGATAGATAGAACACTAGATACACCCCCAATAAGTTTGGCGGCAATGCCAACCCATGCTCTACTTGATCCATATCCTCAAGAACCTTAAATAGACTGATATGTTAAGGGTTAAGCTTGCTCTTCTTACCGAACCACATAATTCCTTTCATTGTGGGCATCTTTAGCAAAACTTTTTCAACAACTCGAAAAGACATGTCTCCTATCTTACGGTCCGCCTATTCTATCTAATTACTATAGGCAACCAACAACTTGGTTTGAATAAACCTCACCTTATATTGACCTTTATTTACCAAATTAGTTCCCAAGGTTAGACACCACACATGCATTCCGAAGAAGAGAAAAGAAGGTTGAACACCCCTTCCCCACTGGAGTTCTACCTCAATTAAAACATTTCTTTTACAGGTATAGTCTTATACACACCCTTTCACTCTAGTTTATCCATTTTCAACATGGTTGGAGTTAGTGTCTTAGCATTATATTTTAAGACAACAAGACTTAGAGATAACCAGTCCATACCATGAATAACATCAAAATCCAACATGTCCAAAATAATCAAGTCTATCCAAGTCTGAAAACCCATAAATAACATAAAGCAAGAATGATAAACATGTGTTACCACCATATAATCTCTAACTAGAGTAGCACATACACATGAGAACCAAGTACCTCATAAACCAAGTTTTGATCCTAACCAAACTTAACATGTACATATTAAAAGGTAGACCTCAGATCAAATAAAATAAAAGCCATTCTATCACAAACTAGAATAGTACCTATAAAACTATATAAGAAGCCGAAGAAAGGTCTTTCATGGAAAGGCTTAAAAATGTGCTTGATTATCTATCTGGGCTAACTCCATCAGTGGATGAGAACCACCTCTCCTTATACCATCGTTACCTCGACCATGCTAACTGCCCTACTAATTACCCTTTCTATCCCGTGGATGACCCCTACCATTACCACATCTACCTTTACCTGCTGGGATAATAGTCTAAGTATACTATTGTACCTAGCCACTCAAATATTTCAAAGGTAACTCTTTATTTAAGTGATCATTAATAACACAATAATAACAACCCCACTCAAGAGAACGTCAACTAGTAGAAGTGTAAGAAGCCCTATTGTCTCTCATTATTGGCAGCTGAAAAGAAAACCCCACTAGACCAAATGGAGAAGTTGGTTGTATAAACTCTATGGGTGTGACTTGGTAGGGCCACTGACTATGACCCCAAGAATAGGAATCACTGAAGTTACCCCCTTTTCAATACTTGTTGGCTAGAGCCTAATCCTGGCTAAGCTGCATAACTCTCCCGAGCTTCTTAACATTATTGAAAAACTCATTAAAACCCTTCCTTACAGAAGTCATACAAACTAAAAAACTTGTAGATCACTATTCAAATGCTTACCAAACAAGTAGATCCTCTCTTTGTTAGTGCTTAACAGTTGGGTAGCATAGCGACATTGTGAATGGAACTTAGCCTCATAGGCTGCAACCGACATACTCCTCTAAACATGAGCCAGAAACTAATTCTTTTTGTAGTCACGAAGAGTATGAGTCACATACATCTTCAAAACAGAGCATGGAACTGAGCCCTAGTCAATGGAGGTAATGTCAGTGACCGATACTCTACATAGTCTCTCTACCACTATTTGGAATTCTTATGCAATAGAAGAGTCTCAAACTCAACCCCTTGTTGTTGCACAATCCCAACTTAGGAAACCTCTCATAATAGTCAATGATGAACTCAAAAGCATCTTTTGACTCAACATCCTAAATTGGTGGAGTGTTTTATCTAAAAAAATTTAGTCAGTAACTCATGTTCATTCCTAGTCATAATGGGACCAAAAATAGGAAAAATGACAACATAGGTCCCTGAGGCCTCATCCATCCTGGAAACCATGGTAGTAGTAAGATAAACACATGGAAACTAGAAAGTCAGCATAGTGTGAGTAAATCTAGTACCAACTAACCCACTTGAAAAATCCAACACCTAATGACCTACCTCAATAGACATCAGAGGTAGAACTACACCTCAAACTAGTGTCACCGCCTACTATCTATCACCTTCTTATCTGTCGCCTCAAACTCCTTAAAATTATCCTGTGGTGGGGAGGTATACTAACCTCTAACATCCCTGGTTAGAAAATACCTGAGCTCTATCCCTGGTAGTTGTTTCTCTCAATATTACCCTTCTCTTACCTTTTTCTCATTACCTTACCCTAACAAGGGGTTTAACAGTTTGAGTTGTCTATTTTTGGGCTACCACTCGTGCTCCACTAGACATGGTTTTCACTATCTGTGGACAAAATAATGAAGAAGGTTAGACATCAATTTGGATCACCAATTACTAGTTGGAATCAAGTTATAGCTTGAATGAATAAAGAGTTAATAGTTCTCTAAAGTCCCATAGCCTCTAAAAGAAATGTACAGACATCTCCATGCCATTCGGCAAGATTCTATTGTACCTATTTTTGTACAACGAGATTGAAAACCCTAGGATCTGATACTAACTTTGACATGACCCAAACCCATCATAAGTGTCACATCACTAACCCACCTATGTGAGAACCAACTATCCCAAAGCATCAACCAACGCTTAGGCAAAATAATCAACTTGTCAATTCTATTATACCAAAAACCATATCCAATGTTGAAATAAATCATAAGCACAAATAAAATGCAGAAACATTATACTTATAAAAACTCCCTCAGACCAAAAAATATTTGTTCCAAAACTGCAAAAGAATGATAAAAGGGAATTCAACCACAAAAACAAAAGAATGTACATAAGTCAAGAACAAGGGACTTAAACATCAATAGATGGATCTATGGTAGCCCAAAAGATATAGCTCACCCTTAAATTTGAATCATCTATTGTAATCGCATTTTAGGTCTCACAATAGCCGCTAGAATATGCTATACACTAAACAAAAGTAAGAGCAGGTGTAGTATTAGCAGAAAAAAGAATAGTGTACTAGTAGAGTTATTTGGAAAACCCAATATGAGATAAGTGAACATATAACTATTATTGAGTAAAATAACATAATATATGCTCACTACCTAGCAACCTTTATTCATTCCACAACACCTAATCATATTCAAGAGCCTTATTAACAATCCATTATGAGTTAACAAAAATAACTACTTAAGTCAAGTTAAGTTCACAAACAAGACTCTAAGTCAAACTTCAAGACTTGATATTATAACCATGTCAATAATAAATGATTTCATACCATAACCAAGTCAAAAATGCAATTATTATGCAACCTACTTACACAAGATTCAAGATAGCAATAAAACACACAACTCTTGGTTAACTCATGAAGATGTCACACCCAGTTGTAAGTTGTAGAAACACTCTAACAGTCTTATGGTTTCCCACTAGTCTAATCTTCAAGGGAAGATCTTTGTCTATGTACCAAAACCTAGGCATCATGAGTTTGCCAACCTTATTCTACCAATATTTGAAATAGAGGTCCAAATACCGGTACATCCCAGAAATAGCCAATATATATCACAATATCACAGGAAAGTGATAATAACTAACACTAGTAAAAACCAACAAGATTCCCCTATAAGTTCATTAAATATGACCATACTTATAATATTTAACAACCCCGGTCAATCCTTTTTCATTCCTTAATAACATATATTGGACATGCAATACTATGGTACAATTATTTTGCCCATATAGTAAAAATTAAATTAAAATACATTAATAACCACTTACCTCAATCAAAACTTGCACCACTCAATTAAGCTTGAGCTTTGCCTTTTCCTGCAATTTACACTTGATTTTGGTCTAGAAACATGAATACAACACACAATCAACTTAGTGGTCTACAATGTGAGGATTATAACCCGACCCAAGACCCTAAAGAGAAGTTCTTTATTATCCCAATGTTCTAGGATTTTTCTACCATCAATTAACAAAAAAGCTACTTATTTCATGGCTACTTTCGTGAGTCAATGCCATACAAGATTAAATTAATGATTAATAAGTAAAACTAAAAGGCTTTGCACCTAATTTACCCCCTTTCACCAGAAAACTAGGTATGATAAAATTAAAACCCTCCCTAAAGTACATACACAACTAATTATAAGTCTAATTAACCAAACTACTTATTGAAAGGGATAATTTACTTACCCTGGTGATGAAAAATAATGAAAAATAGTTGAAATTTCCCTAAACTGCCTTTGCCCTTCCCCAAAATATGTTTTCAAATAATGAAATAGTTTTTGGGAAAATTTTTATAAAAGAATGATTTACACCACTATAGCGACCTATGTGGATATAGTGATATCACAATAGCAATGTTGACTAGGTTTGACATTGTTATAGCAAGATTTTTTCCACTTTAGAGAATATCACTATAGAAATGGGCACGTTTCTATAGCAACTTTCATGAGGAATAATTTTAGGAACCCTCCCAGAATTTTCTTTTTCACAAAATACCTTCAAACTGGGACATTCTAGGCTAACCCCATTACGTGAAGATCATTATTAGGAGTTCTATGTACCCATCTAAATTTTTCAATGCCCTACGGGTTTCTTATCATCTTAACTAATATAAAATTAAGGTAAAATTAGTATATTCTCCATATATATTCTAAAATTTTCCTAGACCATTCCCCACTCAGATTTCATCTGAGACTAGCCTACCCTATCCAACAATTTCTAACTCCCAATTCGAAGAATGTCTTAGCCTAACTTTTTTAATGAAACATATACCGTAACATAAAATAATGTAGTTACATTACCTATGTTAGTTGGTTTGTTATTTGGTTATTCTTTGCACAGCGGTGGTTTGGTGTAATTAACTGTTAGTAGTGATTGCTAGTGTAAGACCCCGTAAAATCCTAAAGCTTAATTCAGTCCTTTAAGCTTGTCAAGGGGTCCCAGACTTAGAAAATTCTAGCTAGGTTCCCATACTTAGCCTATTATTGGCCTTTAAAAGTTGCCAATCTCATTTTAACACCTTAACATCCTTTAATGGTCCGTATTTTTATTAGTTCATGATCAGGAAGGTCAATAGGTGTTCTCGGACAAGTTTCAGACTTTTCAGAACACATTTAGATCATGTTTGGAGTCCCAAAATAGTGAACCAACGCGATCATGGCGCGCCGCATCGTCAATTGCATTGGTCAACATTTGTGAAGGCTGCCAGAGCCAAAACTTTTGAGACTCAACGCGATCATGGAGCGGCGCATCGAGTATTGCTTCGTAGCCATCAATTCATCGCGTAGCTTATAGCATCGGCACCCAGTTTTTAGTCATTAAATATCTGCATTTTTATGGAAAAATGGTCAATTACCCATCCTTAGATAAACCAAATAACACGTGATTCAGCCATAGTTTACCCAAAATATAGAGTTTCTCTCAAGTTTCTCTCAAGAACAAGTTAGGATTTTCAATTAAGGATTCAAATTCAATACTTAAATTCAAGAATTTCTTCGTCAATCTTCGTAAAATCAGGAAGTAAGGTATGTCAAGTGTTGATTTATGGATTTCTTTCTTTCATGAATTCCAAGAACCCTTTTTCAAATTATATAACATGATATTTATGTTGTGGGTTGTTTGTACCAATGTTTATCTTGTTGTATGATTCCCAAGTTGGAATATTTATGTGTTTTTATGAAACTATGTTAGCATGCAAGACAAAATCCATGAATTGAGTTGTTTATGATGTGTAATTTGATGATTTCACCTATGCCTTAAGTTGTGCATGAAGGGTGTTTGACAAAATGGCTAGAAGGATAGAAATTGGGTATTATAGCTCAATTATGACTCAAATAATAAATGCATGCTTTACCCTTATGACCAAGACTGACTTCCATGATATTGTGTGCATTATGAGTATTTGATGGAATATTCATGAGATTAGGTTGATGAAAGTATGACATGTCTATATGCAATTCCATCCATGTACAACATTATGATAACCATGTGTTTCATAAAATCCCTAACTTATTGTATTATGAATTGTTGATATTAGTTATGTGTTCACGAAGTGTCAAGTCTTGTTAGTTTTATGCTATCAAGTATTGGGGGGTACTTATACCGGAAAATTTAGCTATGTACCTAGAGTCAGTGTTAGTTTTCACGATAATCCTATTCAAGCCATGATCATTAGAATTCAGACAGTTACATGACTTAGGAAAACTCAGTAATCTCAGGCAGTTATCCGATCTCAGTAGTATTTTGTCAGTCAACAAAATTTAGTGAACTTAGTTCAAATCAGCTAAAATATACTATCAATAACAGTTTAGTTAAGTTTAAACCAGTTCAGTATCTCTTTAGTTGGGAGTAGGATTCAGCACCGAGTGAACCCAAGGATGGGGACTCACCTATTAGTCAGTATAGGGTATGATCCTTAGAATCAATCCTTACATTCCAGAACTACGTAGCCAGCGTAGGTTGAGTTGTACCCTATAAGTTTAGGGATTAGACACCTCATTTGAGTTTTTTCTACTAGAAGGGATTGACGGAAGATCTCCCTATCAGAGAGGGTTTACTCATAGCTTGTCTTTACCCGTGGCACGATACTGACAACTCTCTAACTAGGGTTATAGGTTGGACCCCACCTATTCAGTTTTGGGGCATATCGGTTAGATGATTACCTCCCACAGTCTCAGTTTTGGATCAAGTCTCAGTAATAGAACTTAGTTCAGTTCTACAGTTTCAGAACTGTCAGATACGGTCGCTTAGCTCAGTACAGTACTTAGCTAGTTCCATCAGAATCAGGACTGTCAGACACAATCTCCCAGTTAATAGTATATTAATTATACAAAATTTATGTTACCAATATTCAGATTTCAGGACTGTTAGATACAGCCAATCAGACCAGTTCTTCATAATCAGAACTGTCAGAAACAGTCATTCCTTTATCTGTAATATGACATTAGTTCCTCAGTACTCAATAAAATTAGTCTTTCAGTATCCCAATATTAGTACCCAGATATCAGTAAATCCACATTATCAGAATTCATGTGTCAGTGTTATCACACTCTCAGATACAGTTATGTATTCATGCATGTATTCTCACGTTCATGTTATTTAGTCAGTTAATATTGTTCATGCATATGAACCATTGCATTCAGCCTATCTCACTTGCATACCAGTACATTTAATCGTACTGACGCATTTGCGCTATGGTGTTTTATACCATAGGTTCAGAAGTATGCACTCCATAGTATTAGTAGCATTCCGGTTTCAATAGTCAGAGTCAGCAGTGAGTCCTCATCATTTGAGGATGTTATTATTTGATTATTTCATTATTTCAGTACTTAGTTTATTTTAGTATATGGGGTTAGTTGGGGGGATTGTCCCATCAACTCTCTATTCAGACAGTTTAGTTTTAGAGGCTTTCAGACTACAACATATTCAGACAGTTATTTTAGTTATTTAGGTATTTTTATACCATATTTTCAATTATGTATCAGTATTGAATGTTATGGCCTTTCAGTTCAGATTTTCGCATTTACGATATTACCATTATTATTCAGGACTCAGTTATAGATATCAGTCATGGGTTATCTTATGGTCCTTCAGGATTATGAGCACCATGTAGCATTATGGGTACCAGATTCGGGGCATGAAAAACTTGATATCAGAGCCTAACGTTCAACAATGTCCTAGGAAATCTGAAAAGCCACATCTAGTAGAGTCTTGTACATAGGTATGTTGTGCACCACACTTATGTGCAGGAGGATATGAGATGTTTTAGGAATAGTTTCCCTTCTTTCAGTATTCATGTCGTATGAGTGAGCATGATCTCCAGTCAAAATCTCAGTTTAATCCCTTCTTCTCATCCATTTATAGAACATGTCTTCGAAAAAGGGCTAATGAAAGAGGAACAGGGAATTAGTCATTACCTTAGCTCGTTTAGGCAGATCCTATGGATTATCATGTCTCTCATGCAGTATTTAGAATTGCATTCACTACTCTAGACAATTTAGTCATAGCTCAGAATGATAGGCCAGCTGTTGTTCTGGCCAACCCAGTGGTCAATTCTTCTACAGCCAAGATTTGGGACTTCACCTGAATGAATCCTCCCCTATTCTCTGGTTCTAAGTCTGAAGATAATCCATAGGATTTCCTCAACCAGGTTTAGAAATTCATTGATATCATTGGAGTGACTTTTAGTGAGAGTGCAGAGTTAGTCGCCTATCAGGTACAAGATGTATCCCATAGGTGGTTTATGCAGTAGATGGTAGACATAGTTGCAGATGCAGAGCCCATACAATGGGAAGAGTTTTCTATTACTTTCTTAGGTAGATTATTTCCCCTAGAGCAGAAAGAAGCCAAAGTATTAGAATTCAACAACCTCAGACAAGGTAGCATGAGAGTAAAAGAATACTCCCTCAAGTTCACTCAGTTAGCCAGATACACTTCTCATGTAGTAGCAGATAGTAGTTCTAGAATGAATAGGTTTGTATCTAGGATATCAGGTAGAGTGGTTAAGAAGTGCAGGACTACGATATTGATTAAGGAGATGGACATATCTAGGCTTATGGTCCATTCTCAATGGATTGAGGAGCAGAAACTTAAGAAGAAGGAGAGGGAAAATAAGAGGGCCAGAACTGGTAGTTATAGTTTTTCTCATCCAGGGTCACATGATAGTAACTATTCTCAGCATAGACAGAAGTTTTCAGCCCCAGTTCCATCTTCGCATAGTGCACCAGTACTAAAGTTTATAAATGACCGTAGAGATAAGGCACCAGGCTCCAAGGCCCAGGGTAGTGAGAGCAGGTTTTTACTCATCCACTTTGTGAAAAGTGTAGTAATCATCATAATGGTATATGTAGAGCCGGTAGTGATGTGTGTCTTGGGTGTGGAGAGAAAGTTCACAAGGTTTGAGATTGTCCTAGGCCTGGTCCTAAAAGTAATCACGGTCGTCCTTCAACTCAATTCGGTCCCCCAAATCAGCAAGGTGCCAATTCCAGCGCTATCAATGGGCAACGCCCAAATAGAATCTATGCACTTCAGTCCCGATAAGATCAGGAATGTCCTCCTGATACAGCCACTGGTAAGTTACAGATCCCTCATTTACATGTTCACGTTTCTTCAAATTCAGGAGCTTCATTTTTCTTTTGTAACTCTTTGCATAGCAGTCAACTTTAAGGTCAGAACAAATGTTAACAGGACCTTTTTCCAGTCCCCACCCCAGTGAGTCAGTCTAACACAGCCCGACAGGTATACAGGAACTATTTGATTATGAAATCTCTGAAAGTCAGGCCTTCAGGTTCCATTAGTAATACCAGTATGTGTAGGAAATAAATAAGGGAAGATGATTCCTGACCCATTCCTATCTCAGTGCAAAGTTTTGTACTTCAACCATCACGATACTTACGCATGATTTTCATTTTAGTCCCATGAATACAGCTTATATACATGTGTTTTTCATAGAATAGTGTGTGTTTCAGGTTCCTCGTATGAGGATTCAAAGTTTATCCAATGTTGGGGATTATGTTCCACGAATTCAAAAATTCCAAACCCAGTTCGTGTAGCTCATGACTCATGCACTTATGTCATTATTTATAGTATGATTAGCCCATATGATTCTTGAATTCACTCTTAGTATTCATTCAAACTCAGATTATGCCACGTATACCCTCAGTTTGGATCCTTCGATGAATCTGTAGTGTTAATGTTCCATCCTGCAGGCCTCAGTTATAGTGTCAGTTCAGTAATTAATATTCAGTAAAGGACTCAGATAGTCCTACAAAAACATGGATTTCAGCTATCAATTACATAGCCATCAGAATTTAGTACTCCCATACCAATCTAACCCTCAGTTATAAAAAACCAGCATTCAGTCTTAGTTACAGTCTTAGTCACGGTTACAGTCTCAATTACCATCTTAGCTACAATCTCAGTCCCAGTCCTAGTCCAGTAGTCAAATCAAAAACTCAGTCCATTTTAAAGATTAGCCGACCATATCATATGGCCATCAGTTACTCAGTTATTAGTATTACAGTACCTCAGTTTACATAATGCTTCAGAATCATGATTAGATACCTGGTCTTACATTCCTAAGGTAATATAGTTTTCCCTCACACTTGTTCAGTTACCTCATGTTACCCAATCAGTAATTACCTCATATGTATAATACCCTATAGTCTCAGTCCATCTATCCAGACTAAGTACAGTTCAGTCATACATGCCTAGTATTCAGATATAAGTTATTTAGTAAATCAGATAAGTTAGTATATATTTATGCATTCATGCTCAGTACCCACGTAAATCTTTTCAATAGTCTATGTTGTAGTGCGTAAGGTCTACTTACTTTGTCTTAGCTTCAGATCCCAGATATCTTACCGTGATTCAGCACATAGGTGCCTTGTGCATTACCCTAGTTTACCTCAGTTTCTCAGCAAAATCAGTATTCTTCGAGGGACATAGTGTCCCAGGGGGGAGATACATGATAATTCCCTAAACTCTCATGACATAAAACATGCCATTATCTCTTCTCGTAATGAATTAAATTTGGAGTAAAGGGGTACTTATAAGTTGACCCTCAAACTCTGACCACAAAGGGGGTACTTATAAGTTAACCCTCAAACTCTGACCTCAGCCATAAGTCACGTATTCAAGGTACTCAATTTAGATCATGATTTCCATCTCATGTATCATGTTCCAAACTCAGTTACGTTCACATATTTCTGCCTGTGTATATCTAGTAATTAATTTTAGGCTCATTAGCATTTTTAATTTAAGGAAATAGTCTCCCTTGAACTTATCCAGTTTTATGCTCAGATTTCCATGATAAACTTAGTATCAATTACAATTGCATATTCAGTCATGCATTCATGAACCAGTTAACCATGCATCAGATATGCATGTTCAGTATGATACATTTAGTTTATTGGTCATGTCAGACATGGAATCATGTTCAAGTTATTCATGTTCAGGATGTACGTTAGTTTATCTTTTCTTCCTTCTCAGTCAGTCTCACTCGGGGATGAATGTTCTCAAGGGGGAGATATTGTAATGCCCCATAAAGTCCTAAAGCTTAATTCAGTCCTTTAAGCTTGTCAAGGGGTCCCAGACATAGAAAATTCTAGCTAGGTTCCCAGAATTAGCCTATTATTGGCCTTCGAAAGTTGGAAATCTCATTTTGCCATCTTAACATCTTTTAATGGTCTGTATTTTTATTAGTTCATGATCAGGAAGGTCAATAAGTGTTCCCGGATAAGTTTTGGATTTTTTGGAACACGTTTAGATCATGCTCGGAGTCCCAAAATTGTGGACCAATATGATCATGGCGCATCGCATCGCCAATCGTGTTGGTCAATATTTGTACAGGTTGCCAGAGCCTAAAATTTTGAGGCTCAACGCGATCATGGCGTGAAACGTCGAGTATCGCATCACATCCATTAATGCGTCGCATCGCTTGTAGCGTTGGCACCTAGTTTTTAGTCATTAAATATCCGCATTTTTAAGGGAAAAGGGGTCAATTTACCATCCTTAGATAAACCTAAAATCACGTGATTCAGCTATAGTTCACCCAAAATATAGAGTTTCTCTCAAGTTTCTCTCAAGAACAAGTTAGGGTTTTCAATTAAGGATTCAAATTCAATACTCAAATTCCAGAATCTCTCCGTCAATCTTTGTAAACTCAGGAACTAAGGTATGTCAAGTGTTTATTTATGGATTCCTTTCATTCATGAATTCCAAGAACCCTCTTTCAAATTATAAAACATGATATTTATGTTGTGGGTTATTTGTAACCATGTTTATCTTGTGGTATGATTCCCAAGTTGGAATCTTTATATGTTTTCATGCAACTACGTTAGCATGCAAGATGAAATCAATGAATTGAGTTATTTATGATGTTTAATTTTATGATTTTACCTATGCCCTAAGTTGTGCATGCAGGATGTTTGAAAAAATGGCTAGGAGGATCAAAATTGGGTTTTATAGCTCAATTGTGACTCAAATAATAAATACATGCTTACCCTTATGACCAAGACTGACTTCCATGATATAGTGTTCATTATGAGTATTTGATGGAATGTTCATGAGATTAGGTTGATGAAAGTATGACATGTCTATATGAAATTCCATCCATGTACAATATTATGACAACCATGTGTGAAATCCCCAACTTATTGTATTATGAATTGTTGATATTGGTTATGTGTTCACGAAGTGTCAAGTCTTGTCAGTTTCTGCTATTTAGTCCTGGGTTACTTGTACCCAAAAATTTAGGTGTGTGCCTAGAGCCAATGTCAGTTTTCACGATACTTCCATTCAAGCCATGATTATTAGCACTCAGTCAATTACATGACTCAGGAAAACTCAGTAATCTCAGTCAGTTATCCGATCTCAGTAGTAATCCGTCAGTCAACGGAATTTAGTGAACTCTGTTTAAATCAACTAAAAGATACTATCAGTAACAGTTCAGTTCAGTTTAAATCAGTTCAGTGTCTCTTCAGTTGGGAGTAGGATTCAGTACCGAGTTAACCCAAGGATGGAGACTCACCTGTTAGTCCAATCTTTGCATTCCAGAACTTTGTAGACAGCATAGGTTGAGATGTACCCTATGAGTTTAGGGATTAGACACCTCATTTGAGTTTTTCCTACTAAAAGGGGTTGACGAAAGAGCTCCCTATCAGAGAGGGTTTACTCATAGTTTGTCTTTACCCATGGCACAGTACTGATACCCTTCCAGCTGGAGTTACAGGTTGGACCCTACCAGTTCAGTTTTGGGGCATGTCGGTTTGATGATAACCTCCCACAGTCTCAGTTTCGGATACAGTCTCAATAATAGAGCTCAATTCAGTTCTACAGTTTTAGGACTATCTGATACAGTCGTTTAGCTCAGTACAGAACTCAGCTAGATCCATGAGAATTAGGTCTATCATACACGGCACCCAGTTAATAGTATATTAATTATATGAAATTCATGTTACCAATATTCAGATTTTAGGACTGCCAGATATAGTCAATCATACTAGTTCTTCATAATTATAACCATCAAAAATAGTTATTCTTTTATCAGTAATATGAAATCAGTTCCTCAGTACTCAATAGACTTAGTATTTTAGTATCCCAGTATTCGTACCCAGATATTAGTAAATCCACGTTATCAGAATTCATGAGTCAGTGTTATCACGATCTCAGATATAATTATGAATTCATGCATGTAGTCTCACGTTTATGTTATTCAGTCAGTTAGTATTGTTCATGCATAATAACCATAGCATTCATCCAACCTCACTTGCATACCAGTACATTCAATCGTACTGACGTATTTGTGCTATGGTGTTTTATACTATAGGTTTAGAAGCATGCGCTGCAGAGTATCAGTATCATTCCAGTTTTAGCGGTCAGAGTCAGTAGTGAGTCCTTATCATTCAAGGATGCTATTATTTGATTATTTAATTCTATTAATACTTAGTTTATTTTAGCAGATGGGGTTAGTTAGGGGGATTGTCCCTTCAACTCCTTATTCAGACAGTTCAGTTTTAGAGGCTTTCAGACTAAAGCATGTTCAGACAGTTATTTGAGGTGTTTTGGTATTGTTATACCATATTTTTAGTTATGTATTAGTATTGAACCTTATTTCCTTTCAGTTCATGTTTCCGCATTTATGATATTACCATTACTATTCAGGGTTCAGTTACAAATATCAGTCATGGATTATCTTGTGGTCCTTCGGGATTATGAGCACCGTGTAGCATTCTGGGTACCAAATTCGGGGCGTTCAACTAGTTTCTCTTATTTGATTTATGTTTGTGTTTGTACTCTAAGTTAACCTGGCAAAAGATTTCTTTTAGTACATAGTGTTTGTGTTGATTCTACCTGTGCTCTTCTTTTATCTAGTGCAAAAAGTGTTCCAGTGATTGAGATGAGACATCAGATTTAGTTCATGCCTAGCAATATTTTAATCCAAGGATGAGCATCTGCTTTCAGGCAGCCATTGGATATTCTCATTAATTATGTTCACTCCTTAGAATAATGAGCCTTATTTTATTATTTTTGGATATTTATTCTAAACGTTCAATTTTGTCTTAGGATGTTCATGTAAGATAACTTTAGGATCCTTGGGATAATGTAATAGATAGATGTTCTCCGTATATATTTCTATCTATTACTTCTACTGGAGTTAATTTTTCTTTGGTAAGGAATTTCCTTAAAATGTCTAATAGTTTGGTTAAGGGTTTTAGAGTTTGATGGTTCTTTCATCAGGTGCTAGTGTTGGTGTCACTCATGATCATTTGGGTAATTATAGAACTTTCAATAAAAATGCTAACAATGCTTACAAGGATAAGGGAACAATTTAAATATATTTACAATGGTCAAGGGGTAGTGCACGATATTTCTTAAAAAACAACTCAACTCTGACATGTTCTAGATTTTGTAAATTTCAAGTGTAATG
Organism: Capsicum pubescens; assembly: GCA_030864215.1. Lineage (NCBI taxonomy): Eukaryota > Viridiplantae > Streptophyta > Magnoliopsida > Solanales > Solanaceae > Capsicum > Capsicum pubescens. Next base: position 212,807,758 of record CM061542.1, read on the forward strand.
TTTTACCCTTTATCTTCTTTTTCTACCTTTTTCTTATTAACTCAAAAAGAATTAAATCCCAAATCAGATTTCTTACTTTCTTCAAATTGATGATTATTATTTTTCTTTGTCTAGACAACTCAGATATGTTTTAGATTTATTATTATTTTTAAATAAGGAAAATAACATTAAATTTTAATTTTTTATACTTATCCCTAAAGATTAATAAAAATTCAAATGAAAATAAAGAACAACTAATACTAGATAAGTATATTTTAATTTGGATATGACCAATTGCACGTAAAACAATTAACCTTTAAAATTTGATTTTCATCATAATCTCAATTTAACATCTTTTTTGAAGACAAGATTTAAAGGTTTATTTTTAAGTGATATTAATGTGGAATTAATGAAAATAAGATCTTGGAGCTTACCCAAGCATAAATGTTGAAGAAAACCTTAGAAATCGCCCCTTCCTGAAGCTCCAAGGTCCAAAAATGGTGTATGAAAATTGAATATTTATGTTTTTTGAGAAAAACCTCACGGTCATGGATCCCGCCTTAGAAATTCAAGGGTTAATGTTTGACTGGATTATTAATTGTCCTTCCCATATACGGTAAGACCTTCACATTTATAAAGGTTGATGATTTAGACTCATTGAATTCACAATATTTCCACAATATTTCGATCGCATTTGTGAGGAAGAATGAAACCTAACCCAAACTTGATAACCCTTCAAAATTGTAGCCACCACCTCATGATCATGAAGATGGATATCATCCTTCTCCATATGTGCAACAACTGCCCCACATTCACAAAGAAGAAAACATCAGGCATCAAATAAAAAAGACTTGGCTGCTTTTGTAAGATTTCAAATCCTCCAAATAGACCCTCGAGATTCATTGGAAACACCATAGAAATAAATCACACATGCTACAATTCATTTTCAATAGTCTAGACTTAATGCCCATGCTAAATTTTTTAAAAGAGATCATTTTACAATAATTTTTCCCCGAGACCCCTTTTTGGATTATTTTGTTAGTAAAAAAAAGAATTAAATTGCAAATTAAAGGTTCTGAATCCAAATCAACTTGATACTTACCTAAAATTGATATTAAGAATCTAATGGAACTATCCAAATTGACTTTTGATGCTCAAAACATGAAATGTCTACCAAAGTGAAAGTCATGACATTTAAAGACTCTAACAGTCTCAAACACTCCCAAATCACTCCTGAATACATCAGGGACCATGCCAACAATCCCCATATATCAAGAGTAGTGTATATAAACCATAGGTAATTGAAAATGGTAAAAACACATAATAAGGATAAATTCGCAACTAAGGTTGTTACAGTTCCTTTGCTATTTTTAATGATCAAACTTTTCTTGCTCTATAACGTTGTATTTGTACATGTAACAAGTATGGTAGATAAAAAATTTGGATCGAGATTCAATATATTCCATGGATCATGGTATGTGCATCACTTTTCACTTAATTAAAAATTCATTCAAAGCACTTGTACTTGTTATTTCCACCCGTCCCAAGTACAGTTCTAGCTCCTACAACTTTATAACCTTCAATTTTATCTAAAATGAAGAATTCCCTTTTAATCACAACTAATTTTTGATAAATCTTCCAACTAAAAATTTGTTCCTTTCTCTAAGGAAAACACTTTCTCTTTAGGGACTCTAATTATATCCAAACAACTACCTTTTCTTTAAAGTCCAATTTAAACCCTTCCACCTAATTTTTCACTCTACAAAAAAAATATTTCTTATTATGAAATCTCAAAGACAAAAATTCCTCTTGCTCTTATATCTTTAAGTCTAACAAGACATGGAATTCCTAGAATTCCAATCTTTATATTCTTTAAGCACTCAAAAGGAGATTAACCCACCCTCTAAACCTACTAATGCAATTAATTCTTCTTCTCAAACCTCTTATTTTAGTGATCTTGATTTATTATTAATATAAGGAATAGGTCAAAAGTGTTCAACTACCTCTAACAAATTTTATTGATGATTTTTGTATTGATCATTTAGGAGATTCCAATGATATTGCAATTGAGGATGCATATATTGATAATTTTTCTCCATTGTTGTGTATGAATTGAAGGTTGTTGTATTGGAGTTATGGGATGCATCTACATAGAGGGTTCTATTGCTTTTGAGAAGGAGGTGAATGAGGAAGTTCAAGAGAATGCATATTATGAGACAGAACTACCGGGAGAATCAATAATTGTACATTGTTCTCCTGTTAAGATTATTTTTTGTGCATCTAGTAGGGGTAAAGCATTAGGGGGCCCCTTAGTCAAACCTAGTTCTTCTGTTGGGATCTACTTAGCTAAGTATCTAGGTTTTTAATCTAATTTTACTATGTATGGGGCTGCTAGTGTTAGTCTACTATCAAAGGAACAGGTTGGTGCTACATGTACCCCTGCTTAGTCTATTGATGAGGAGGATGTTCAAATTACAAACTACATGGCTCCTAAGTTAGTTAATGCCTTTGAAAGGCCACTGGTGTTATGACCCAATTTACTAGTAATCATGGAAACTACTAAATCTCATCATTAGGTAGGACAAACCATAGCCCAAAGCTAATAACAATGGGCTAACTTGGTGGAAAATTTCCTAACATGGAAAATTAGACAATACAACTCATAAATAAGGAAGACAATAGAAATAGTCTTTAAGGTAGCCATAACATAGAAACCATCCCATGACCTAGTAGAGTTTAGTACCAAAGCTACAACAGATACACCGTAAGTTCTAGAATAGTCAATACAATCTGTCTCGAAAAAAAGACTAAACATAGACAAATAGAGGGAAACAAGGTCAACTCCATCTTCGAGAGATCACCCTGTCTCCGGAATCCATGCAGCATGATCATCAAATCAACATCTACACCAAAAAGGTACTAAAGTGTAGTATAACTACCAAATCCTGTGTACTAAGTAGGTATCACCATCTGATTGAGCTAATTCATAATATAAATACGATAAAATAAAAGATAACATAAACTAAGTCATAGAAAAAGGACAAAGCTGGAAATAACCTCCAACACCATTGTATATATAAAAGTATAGAGAATTAGAAATATAACATAATAGTAGTACATTAACAATCCAATAAGTGTGAGTTAACTAGATAAAAATCATACCATCATAACTACAAGATTAGCCCCCAAAACTAATAAGTGCGAAAAATTAAATAATCCAACGTAGGCCCTCATAAGTCTGTAGGATACAATCAAGGAACCAACTATAAAGTAACCAAAGTTTACCAACCATCAAGCCATAACAAGGAATCCATCCATCCTGTTGATGTATCGTGGTTTCATGACATATTCGATGCTTAAAACAGTGAAAATATGTATTTACTTAGGTTGTTTTGTTATGATGTGTATTTTGTGTATGTTTCGGGTAAATTAGGTTGAAAGTGGTGTTCAAAGGAAATGGATGAAAAAGAACTAAAAAAATATGAAGTACTGATCTGACAACGAGTCTTAGAGTCACCCAAAAAATCGTTACCATAGTAGTGAAGATAGTAGTGGTTGTGACTAAGATACAGGAGTAAAGTGAAGGCTGACCATGACTAGTTATCAGAGAGAAGGACTCATGATGTGATGTCGTATTGAGAATAGTGGCTAAAAGTTCTGAAGATTTACAAAAGATGCTCCAGTTGTATAGAATGAAGACCACGAGTCGTAAGGACTGACTACGACTCGTGGTGGGGAGTCGTTCTGACAACAGACTCAAAAGTCCTGAAAGTAAAAATCTACTGGAGTGATGATGACTACTAGAATACAAATAATTACATAACCTAAAAAGTCATGACCACTGAACCCAAAAGAGAGCTATGATAGTAGTCAATGAGTCTTGACCAGTCCTAATGACTCTTTGCTAGAGGTGTGACCACTGCCGACATAATTTTCTTTTTTAATTTTAATTAGGTTTCTTTTATTATTTTGAGATAATATAAATACCCTTGGGTTATTCTTGTATTAGGTTACGCACCTTTGAGTTTTTTACATACTTTGACATCATTAATACTCTTATTCTTGATTTTTGATTTCGTATTAATCTGAGATTTTGGATTTTTGTTCTTTTATAATTGTGCAATTAATTTTATATCTTCTTCTTTGATTTCCATAGGTTGTTGCATAACCATGAATGACAAATTTCCTTAACTAATGTTATAGGAATCCTATCATATTAACAAAGTAGGGAAAGTAGTAGATTCAATTAAATCATTGTTGCCATGAGTATTGTGATCTTATACGTGTTGATTTCTTCCTTAGCTACTGTAGAAGCTAAGGACTTCCTTGTATTCTAGATCATCCTTACAAGGTAGTTCAATATTAGGAAAAGAAGAGTACAAAGGTTATTCAAGGCTACAAATTCTCATCAAATAGCTTGAGACTCAAAAGTTGAAAGATAAATTGGTGGTGAAGACAAGGGTTAGTAAGGAGACACCCAGAGAATCACAAGGTGAAGGGTGAGATTTACCAATGAGTCAAAAAGACAGTTAGAGGTATAGATCTTGTCAGATTCTATATGAGTAACTTTAAGATTATTTGACTGAGTACAAGAAACTTTGTATTTAAGAAGTCAGGGGAAACAGAGTCCTAGTGTTTGTTTCAGTGTGTTTTACAAACAAAGACATACAAAGCTTGTTACTTTTTGTTGTTTGATACAAATCCCCCTATTTACTTTTCCGCTCTGCCCATTGATTTAATATAGTTCAAGAGATAATTCCACACATTCCCTGTTGGTTTGACCCCAACCTAGTTATGTTACTATAATTGACATCGACCGCATCATACTTCTTAGGAGGTATAGTTTTAGGCTACATAAAATTTTATTATCATTACTGGGGATACCGTCTAGAGTTGTTAATTGAAGTTGCTGAAGTTGTTGGGTTTTTATTTTTTGTTTTTAGTTGGGTGTACGCTGATGTATGCCTAATACGAGAAGTAGAGGAAATCCCTTATTCCCACTGAATCCCGAACCTGAGAGAATACTGCAGCCGATTGGTAGGATAACAAACCCCATTCGTACTGATGTTGTTTAAGGGGTTTGGGATGGAACATAGAATTCGCCTCCCCCTCCTCCTAGGAATGTGTAGATCACTGTTAATTGACAAATGGAGTAGTTGTTGGCAGATGCAACTGCTATCATAAGAAGGGATGAGGAGGCCCATCTTTTAGCTTCGCAGGCAGAGCTTGACACGCCATGACCGACAATTGATCATCGAGAATCACTCGATGGTAATCGAGATTAATCTAGACCGGTTCAAAGTGATACCAGCATACCAATGCATACATCTTTTTGATGATAAAGAAGATATGGTATACAATGAGATGACAGAAACAAGAGTTATCATTCCTCCTTCTTTACCACAAGTGTTATGTTTGACATATGTAGTATCAAGATCCAGGTCTAGAACTTGAAAGGTATATTTGTGGGTTGTGCTACGGATGACATAAATTTGCATCTTGCTAATTTTATTAGGATCTGCACTTCTTATACCATACCTGGGGTAGATCAAGAAGTAGTCAGGCTAAGGTTGTTCCCCTTTTAGTTGACTGGAGAAGATTCTTTATGATTGGGGGAACTTCCTCGAGGATCGATTACCACTTAGAAAGAGTTGTGAAAGCTATTATTAAATTGTTTATTTCCTTTGGTAAGAATATTATGGTTAAAATATGAGATATACAATTTCAGGCAGCTTTATTTTTTACACGACCCAAACCAGGGCATTGTCGTAATGGGCAATCCCAGGTTCAACCAGGACTAAGAACCGCCCTTATTACCCAACCTGACCACCAATGCATACCTGGAGTTGACTGAATTCCGAGCATATAGCAAGATATTGTGTCCAACCACGTGGTGAATTTGGGATAAGTCTTTAACTGAGAAAAATCCAACCAAGTCAAACCACCCAATATCCAACCAAACCAATGCGGAAGACATAAATCAATACCATGATAATAAACCAATGTATGTATCGATATGTGTAACATAAACAACCCATACCATACCCAACCCCATAGTTGTCCATACAAAGCTTCTAGACCAACCAAAGTGTACCTAGTTACGGCATGCCCTCGACCATAGCCAAAAAACTACAGTCTATGAAAGTCGAGAAATATGGAAAGTAACCCATGACATGAAATAAATGTCTTCTGAACTAAGGAAGCTCACTAATTCAATCCAACATCGACTATCCCCTAATCCGACCACTAAGCAGGAGAGGTAGAATGGTCGGTTCCTACATAGCGTGGATATACACCCGCCAGTAAATGGGTTAGTGGGTCAACACTAGCATGCACTCAAGATAAGGATAAGATAATGCCATTTAAAAAACCATGTAAAACCATCAATGTGTACACAATCATACATATATATAATAATGTCGGGAAATGGAACCAGGTTTAGCATGCAGTTAAAATATTTACCTGGGTTGTGTAGCTTTGCCGTCATAAATCACCCACGGGCTATATGGGTTCATCTTCCTGCTAAAATATCTCTAGTGTGTGTATCTGCATGACCTGGGAAGTATCCCATGAGATGACTAGTACATCCCCCTAAATAAAGTGTGACATCATGCACACAGTCACCGAGATCAACCTAACATCAGCAAATATGAGCTTCCAGTTTTGTTCCCCCCCGAGGACCTCAACTTTCCACAACTTAGCTACACCTTCCGCAATTATTTTCTAATTAAAAATGAATTTCCAAGTAACCAAACCATTATCCATTTATTAACCAATGCCATTAATATTTGTATAGTCAAACCAATCCTTACTTGCAAGTATTATCCATAGACAACCATAGATAGGTTCAAAGGGACTTTCAAGTGCCCTTCCATTTACCATATTAAACACTTGGGGGACTTCCATGTTCCCCACAAACATAACCATTTCTCTTTTTACCTCTCCAAACTATTTAAACCAATTCCATTAACGCATTCACTTGAGCGATCTCCATGTATCCCGCAAGGTTTTCAAATTAGACCAACTATGACCACCAAAACATTTACCCTTTGAAACCATTCCTAACCATTTTAGACCATGCATAACATTTAAAGCATTTATATCACTTAAACTATTAAAACCATGCAAAACCATCAAAATCCATTTAAGGTTTCATTACAAAACCAAACTATGCTAGAGTTACAATGAAAGTTCAACAATAGAGTCAAAACATTCTTTGACGCATTTTGTTAAATATGTTGAGAGCATACCTTTACCAAGACAAAAACAAATGCTTAAACAACCATAATTAGGGTTACTCAAGACCCCTTTGTTAATCCATAACCAACCAATAACCACATATGCAAACCATTACAAAAACATGTAAAAACATGATTTAAATGAATACCAAACCATATACATCAAGATCATCAATATATATTTTGAAAACCATCATTCATGATTCATAAATCAACGTTTAAAACACAATACACATGCCATTAGTTGGAAATAACAATGAGAGAAGGAGTACATTCCTTATACATGAAGATTCAAGGAAGAAATCTTGACCTTCGAGCAGTTTGAAGAACACTTAAGAAACCCTAGCCTCCAATCTTTCAAGAGTGAGTTTAAGAGAGTATTTGAGGTGTTTTAATCCTTTAAAAAGTTTTATGGAAGGCTACCAAAGGTTATATAACGTGAGGACATAAGGGTTTGGGAGTAGTAAATGTCTGGACTACCCTTGATTTAAAATTAAAAACAAACCACGCCTAGGGTTACGACTCCCCTTACCATCCATATCCTAGGGTATGAGTGCTACCCCAACTCATAATCAAGACCATGCCAAGACCCTACACTCTGGTTTCTATACGACTCAACCCTCCCCACTCGTACCTAAGGGTGCGAGTCGTACACCAAACCGCACCTGCATCTCGTACCTTGGACAGATTTCATAAGACAACTCAATCAAGCACCATACGACTTGCCTATCACCACTACCTTGGGTATAACTTCACCCTCAGCCACCCTACGACCCGTATCCAAGGGTACGAATCATACCTTTGAGTCGTACCAAACCCAATGAGTTCAAGACCAAAGAAAAATGTGTAAGGGTTTTATTCCGGGGGGTTTCAGTATTCCCCACTAGGAAGATTCATCCTCGAATGATAGTAAAGGATTGGAATAAGAACTAGATAACCCATTAAACTTTCCCTCAACAAAAATAGAACAAAAGGATACAAAATAAGATGAGAAGATTATCACCTAACCCAAACGTTATCTATTCACCAACATCTCAATCTCGACCTCTAACTAGGTTAGAAAACAAAGATACAAGATAAACCATTCCTCACCTTTATCCAAGCTAGAAAACAAAGATGTGTTTGAAGAACACATACCTTATGCATGAATTTCTGAAACAGGGAACCAATGCAGAGACTTAAACTCCCATTCCTTTTTCGCATCCCAAATGTCTTTCTCGGAGTTTTGGTTTCACCATGGAACCATTACTGAAGACACTTCTTTCGTTCGTAATCGACGAACTTACCAGTCAAAGATCCTCAACGGGACCTTCTTAAAGAAAAAGGAACAAAGGATCCATGACATCAATACCACCCAAAGGAACCAACCATCAATGAATTATCCCCACCTTGCCCTAATACAAACATATAGAATACTGGAAGAATGAAACTTAAGCTAAAGAGCAAGTCCAATCCAATATAGAATTTACCGAGACACATCACTACGAGAGCTTGAATCTATTTATACACCACCTCAGAGTTCAGCCCTATCCAAAGCTAAAAGGAGTTGGATTAGGCCACCCCAATCTACTCTGTATATCTATCCCGAAACAACACTCCCTTCCATCACCATTAAAACTTTGGAACTATGAGTAAAAGACATGGACAAACCATATCCAACAACTATAACTGAAACCCCCAACTATATCTCAAGTACCTAACACAACTATTGGTATATATACCAATCATAATATTCAAGCCTACGATTTATATACCCGCGGTATGATCTATCCATTAAAAAATCTAGAACCCTTTACAACATTCACAAGGGTTTCACCACCCATTCCTTTCCTAACCATTTCCCATGAAAATAACCTTACCTTACCTTCCAAAATCTCAACTGTTAGTAGTCACCATAGATTCTCCCTCACTTAGAGACTTCTACGCTCCCTCTTTTAACACATCACCATACTTCTCAAACCACTAACATCCAAGAGCAAGAAGAGTCATTTAAGAAACTAGATTACAATAGTTATCCATACCTCACAAGGCAAGATCCTAAGACAAGACACGGAACCATAGGCACGAAGTACTTTATAACAACCACCTAGACCATAATGGAAAATCATCTGGACTAAACCATACCATGAAAGAAGTCCTTAGACTGGACACTGAAAGAAATACAGACACATATACCATGAGTAACTTATCATAAGGTAAAGACTCATATCTAGGGAATAAGGTGAGTACAAAATGCAACCACCAAGTATAAGCGCTATAACAATATATAAAACACTAATAGAGAACTCTCTTAAACAAAAGAGAAGGGAATCACCAGAATATACATCCCGACCTTTCCTTGGAGTCCACCACTAAAAGAGAATTCTAGATTAACCACCAACCTCCAACCCATCACACTAATGAGCAATATTCTCCGCTCTAATGGGCATCACCAAAGATGTACACCAGGGACGCTTGGTTCTTCCATACCCAAAACCTTATTCATCCTAATACTACCTAGAGCCCAAAATAGATATGCAAAAACCATGAGACCAAACTAATTCAGAGGTTTTTAATTAATCCAAAACCATTCAAATCAAACCATGTCCACCAAGGCCTTTGAAAAATCATTTGGATCAAACCATAAAAAATTTATGTTCCCCTTAACCATTCATACAATGCAAAGATTCAATAATAGCCAAACCATATGAAAATATTTCATTCAAGGGAAATTTCAAAAAAAAACATTTTGAGGGCATATATTTTCCAAGTTTAAAACTGAATAATTTGGGAATCCATAGTACCCCGAAATCCATTTACCATTCCCATGCATCCCAAAATTTTGATAAACATTAATAAAACATGAATAATGCATCACAATCCATGGAAGAATAAATTAAGTGAGTAATCATGTCAAAACCGTCAATTGTATCAAACTCCACATTTTAAAATAATAAATTTAATAATCGATTTCATGCCAATAATAAAGTACAAGCATTGGGACAAAGATATATGCAAGATCTATGCAAGATCTATGATCTGACCTGTCGAATGACTAGATCCCTAGTCCCTTTGTTAAACATGAACTTTAGACCTGTAAGTCACATCTTTCTCACTATTGTAATTACCAAGCCATCAACTTCATCCAACCTACCAATTTACCTCCACAATCCTCGATCTAACATACTCCCTTTACAAATATCAAGCATCTAGATTCAAGTATAGGATCTATCAACCACCATGTACTACGAGCAAAGTACCCTTATAGTATATACATAAGAATGGTCCACCCCACAAGGAGGACACTCAAAATCCTTAGTCACCCACAGATAACCTATCAATTTCAAAGAAAAACTATTCCTCTTATGCATACAAGAACAAAGCACTCCATAGGGGAACATTAAGACTGATGAGACCTTCATATAAGAGATCTTTGTATTTCTCCATAAGATCTTTTAAATCCACCGGAACTATTCTATAAAGAAGAAATAGAAATTTGAATAAGTGTCTGAAACAAGGCCAACCCCAAACCAACCTCCCCATTAGAAACACACCATGATGGTCATCTGAAAGGACCCCAAGAAATTCATGCACCACCAAAATTGAATTAAAAGAATGACCTTCTGAGTTAGAATCTTTAACTAGGGCCAAATAATAAAGACATCCATTGGAGATCAACCTCTGAGTTCTAAGGTATAATATAACCTTTACTTTATTAGCTAGGGTACGAAACCATTATTTCATTCCAAAACTAACTTACCAAGGAGATTAACAAGTCGAACAATCTATTAATGAATAGTACAAATGCAACCAATCAATTCTTTGAATGACATCGAAATGCACCATATTCAAGCCAAACAAATCCACCAAGACTCATTTATTACCAACAGAAGCCACCCAACCCCATAGACTCTTTTGGCAATCGCAGAGTCACCTACTAGGGTAGAAAAAAAAGAGTTCAAAATAACCTTGGGACTACATCCAAAATACACAACCACAAATAAGGTCACAAAAGAGATGGATCCCTGAACCAATTAAACCATAAAAACCACAAGGAAATGAGTTTTTAACGTACCAGTATTAACATCAAAAGATGCCTTGAACTCCCAAGAAATAGTCAAAACATTGAAACAATCCCGACCATAGCCAGAGGTACTGGCCAATACTCAATTTTCCCAAGCGGCAACCTTTATGGGATATCCCCATCACACCAGACCCAACTGACCAAAACCAAAACCCAAATTCTTTCCTTTCCACAATAACCATGGTGTGTCTAACCATAAAATCTATAACAAAAATGGGACGATAAGGATTGGGCTCCACTGGGAAAACCAGAAATGGCGACCCCTGACCAGGTTTGTACCCCATGAGTCTGACTAGATCTATCCATATTATTTTTTAGTAGAACGGGTATGTTTCCACAACTTTAGATTATTGAGAAGTCATGATCCCAAGAGTGAACCAAGAAAGATTCAGAAAAGATTTCAAGACCTTAGACTCTATAGCCCGAAAGTAGAATAACTAAGAAAGTGAAACATCCTAAATGCCTTGTAGCCTTCAGATTATAAGTGTGGTGCATGACGCACCCATAAGAAAGACTCTAATCAACACGACATTGTGGATACCCCAGGAACCAAAACCTAAAGCTCTGATACCAACTTGATACGACCCAAACCAGGGCCTTATCGTAATGGGTGATCCCAAGTCCAAATAGGACTAGAAACCACCCCATTACCTAACCTAACCACCAATGCATACCTTGAGTTAGCTGAATTCCTAACATATAGCAAGATAGCGTGTCCAACAACGTGGTGAATTTGGGATAAATCTATAATTGAGACCAACCCAACCAAGTCAAACCACCCAATATCTAACCAAACAAATACGGAAGCCATAAATCAATACCGTGATAATAAGCTAGTGTAAGCATATATAAATGGAACGTAAACAACCCATACCATACCCAAGACCATAGTTGTCCATACAAATACTCGAGACCAACCAAAGACTACCTAGTCGTGACATGCCCCCGACCAACCTTGACAACCAAAAATTTTACCATTTTGAACCATTCCAAACCATTTTAGACCATGCCAAATATTTAAAGCATTTATATCATTTAATCTATTTAAACCATGCAAGAGTTCCAATGAAAGTTCAACAATAGAGTCAAAACATTCTTTCAGGCATTTTATCAAACATGTTGAGGACATACATTTACCAAGACCAAAACCAATACATAAACCTCCATTATGAGGGTCACTCAAGACCCCATTGTTAAAACATAACAATCCAAAAACCACATATGCAAACCACTACCAAAATCATGATTTAAACCTATGCAAAACCATATGCATCAAGACACTTACCATATATTTCTAAAACCACCATTCATGATTCTTAAATCAATGTTTAAAAAATAATACACAGGCCTTTAGTTTGATATAACAATAAGGGAAGGAGTACATGGCTTTTACATAAAGATTCACGAAAGAAATCTTGACCATTAAGCCCTTTGAAGAACACTTGAGAAGCCCAAACCTCCAATCTTTCAATAGTGAGTTTGAGAAAATATTTCAGGTTATTTAATCCTTTAACAAGTGTTATGGAAGGCTACAAAAGGTTATATAATGTGAGGATATAAGGGTTTATGAGTAGGAAATGTTTGGAATACCCTTGACTTAAAATTAAAAACACCATGCCTAGGGGTACGATTCCCCTTACCATCCATATCTAAGGGTACGAGTGGTACCCTAACTCATGCCCAAGACCATGCCAAGACCCTACACACTAGTTTCTATACAACTCAACCCTCCCCACTTATACCTAAGGGTATGATTCGTACACCAAAATACACCCGCATCTTGTACCTTGGTCAGAATTCAATGGACAACTCAATCAAGCACCATACGACTTGCCTTGCACCACTTGTATCTTTTGATACCACTTGTACCTTGATCAGTAATACCTTGGGAAGTAACCAAGACAAACACACTACTTAGGGAATGACTTCACCCTCAAGCCACCCTTCGACCCGAATCCAAGGGTATGAATCATCTCCTTGAGTCATACCAAACCAAGTGAGTCTAAAACTAAAGAAAAATTAGCAAGGGTCCTATTCTGGTATGTTTCAGTCACCCCCACTAGGAACATTCATCCTCAAATGAAAGATAAGGGTTGGAATAAGCGCGAGATAACCCATTAAACATTCCCTCAACCAAAATAGAAGACAAGGACACAAACTAAAATAAGAAGATTATCACTTAACCCAAACATTATCTGTTCACCAACACCTCCATCCCGACCTCTAACTAGGCTAGAAAACAAAGATACAAGATAAACCATTCCTCACCTTTAACCAAGTTAGAAATCAAAGATCTATTTAAAGAACACACACCTTATGCATGAATTTCTGGAAGAAGGAACTAATGCAGAGACTTGGACTCACATGTCCTTTTCCGCATCCCAAATGGCTTTCTCTGACTTTTGGTTTCACCATGGAACCTTTATCAAAGCCACACCTTTCATTCATAATGGATGGACTTACCAGTCCATGATCCTTGACAAGACCTCCTTAAAGAATAAGGAACAAAGGATCCGTGATTTCAGTACCACCCAAATAAACCAACCAACAAAGAACTATCCCTACCTTGCCCTAACACTAACATATAAAATACCAAATGAATGAAACTTACGCTAAAGAGCAAGTCCAATCCAATCTAGAATTTATCGAGACACACCACTATGAGATCTTGAATCTAACTATACACTGCCTCCATGTTCAAGCCTATCCAAAGATAAAAGAAGTTATCTTAGGCCACCGGGCTCAACTCCGTACATCTATCCCTAAATGCCACTCCTCTTCCATCACCATTATAATATTGGAACCATGAGTAAAAGACATGGACAAACTATATCTAACCACTATAACCGAAACCCCTAACCATATCTCATGTACCAAACACAACTATTGGTATATCTACCAATCACAACATTCAAGTATACGACTTATATACCCACTGTATGATCTATCCTTTAAAAGATCTAGCACCCTTTACAACCTTCATAAGGATTTCATCACCCATTCCTTTCCTAACCATTTCCCATGACAACAACCTTACCTGACCTTCTAAAACCTTAATTGTTAGTAGACACCCAAGAATCTCCCCTACTTAGGGACTTCTACATTCTCCATTTCAACACATCACCATACTTCCCAAACCACTACCACCTTATCATAAGAAGAGTCATTTAAGAAACCAGATTATAAGAGTTATCCATGCCTCCCTAGGAAAAATCCCAGAAACAAGACACAGTAACAAAGGTATGAAGTACTTTATAACATTCACCTAGACCATAATGGAAAATTATTCGTACCAAACTATACCATAAAAAGAGTCCTTAGACTGGATACCAAAAGAAACTCAGCCAGATATACAATAAGTAACTTAAAACAAGGTCAAGAAGGTGAGTACAAAATGCAACCCTCAAGCATAAGTGCTTTAATAATATATACAGCACTAGAAGAGTACACTCTTAACCGAGAAAGAAGGGTAGAACTAGAATATGCAACCCTAGCTTTCCTTAATGTCCACCACTAAGAGAGAATTCTAGATTAACCACCAACCTCCATCCCATTACACCAACAAACACAATTATTTGCTCTAATGGGTATCACCGAAGATGTACACTAGGGACGTTTGTTCTCCCATACCCAAAACCTTATTCATCCCAATTCTACCTAGAGCCCAACATAGACATGCAAAAAACATAAGACCAAACTAACTCTGAGGTTTTTAATTAATCCAAATCCATTTAAATCAAACCATGGCCACCAAGGCCTTTCAAAAATCATTTGGATCAAACAAAAACAAATTTATGTTCCCCTTAACCATTTATACAATAAAAAGATTCAAGAATAGCCAAACCATATGACAAAATTTCATTCAAGGGCAATTTCAAAAAAAAAACATTTTGAGGTCATATATTTTCAAAATTCAAAATTGAGTAATTTGGGAATCCATAGTACCCTGAAATCCATTTACCATTCCTATGCATCCCACAATGTTTATAAACATTAATAAAACATGAGTAGTGCATTAAAATCAATGAAAGAATTGATTAGGTGAGTAATTATTTCAAAACCCTCAATTGTGTCAGAATCCATCTTTTAAAACCACGAATTTAATAATCGATTTCATGCCAATAATAAAGTACAAGCATAGGGACAAAGATACATGCAAGCTCTATGATCTGACCTGTCGAATGAATAGATCCCCAATCCCTTTGTTAAACCTGAACTTTAGGCCTATAAGTCACAACTTTCTCACTATTGTAATTACCAAGCCATCAACTCCATCCAACCTACTAATTTACCTCTACAATCCTCGAGCTAACATACTCCCTTTACAAATATCAAGCATCTAGATTCAAGCATAGGATCTATCAACCACTATGTACTACTAGCAAAGTACCCTTATAGTATATACATAAGCCTGGTCCACCCCACAAGGAGGACATTCAAAATCCTTAGTCACCCACCGACAACCTATCTATTTCCAAGAAAATCCATTAACCTTATACATGTAAGAACAAAACACACCACAGGGGAATATTAAGACTGATGAGACCTTTATTTAGGAGATTCTTTAATTTTGCCTTAAGATCCTTTAATTGAACCGGAACCATTCTTTAAAGAAGGAATTGAAATTTGGACAAATTTTTAAACCAAGGCCAACCTTAAACCAACATCCTTATTTGAAATACACCATGAGGGTCATCATAAACGACCCCAAGAAATTCATGCACCACCAAAATCGTATGTAAAGAAAGATCTTCTAAGTTAGAATCTTTAATTTGGGACAAATAATAAAGACACCCGTTAGAGATCAACCTCCTAGTTCTAATGTGTAATATAACCTTTCCCTTATTAGCTAGCAAATAAAACCATTATCTCATTCCAAAATTGAGTTACCAAGGAGATTAACAAGTCTGATATTCTAATAATGAATAGTACAAATGCAACCAATTCATTCCTTGAATGACATTAAAATCCACCATATTGATTCATATAAATCTTCCAAGACTACTTTATTACCAATAGATGCCACCAAACCCGATACACTCTTTTGGCAATCACAGAGTCACCTATCAGGGTAGAAACAGAAGAAACAAAGAGTCTGAAATAACCTTTGGACCATATCCAAAATACACAACCACAAATGAGTTCACAAAAAAGAGTGAACCCTGAACCAAGTAAAATATACACACCATAAGGAAAGGAGTATTCAACATACCAGTTTCAACATCAAAAGATGGCTTAAATTCTAGAGGAATAGTGAGAACATTGAGACAATCCAGACCACTATCGGAGCCAGAGGTAGTATCCAATACTCTATTTGCCCAAGCGACAAGCATTATGGGACATCCCCATCACATGAGACAAAACTCACCACAACCAAAATAATAATTTCTTCCTCTTCGCAAAAACCATGTTGTGGCCGACCACAAAAACTATAAATAAAATAGGATGATGAGGATTAGGCTCTACTGGTAAAGCCAAAAGTTGTGACCCCTGATCGGGTTTGTGCCTCATGAGTTGGACTAGATCCATCCATATTTTTTTAGTAGAACGGGTAAGTTTCCATAAACTTAGATTATTGAGAAGACATAATCTGAAGAGTGAACCAAGGAATAATCAGAGAGGAGTTCAAGACCTTAGACTTCATAGCCCAAAAAAAGAATAACCCAGTAAGTGAAACATCCTAAATGCCTCGTAGTCTCCTGATTATAAGTGTGGTGCACGACACACCCATAATAAAAATGCTACTCGACACGGCTTTAGGGATACCCTATGAAACCAAAACCTAAAGATCAGATACAAACTTAACACGACCCGAACCAGGGCCCTGTCGTAATGGGCAATCCCAAGTACTACAAATCAGGAACTTCCCCCGTTGCCCAACCCAACCACCAATGCATACCTTGAGTCGAATGAATTCCAAACATACAACAAGATAGTGTATCTAGCCATGTGGTGACTTTGGGATATGTCTATAACTGAGACCAACCCAATAAAGTCAAACCACCCAATATCCAGCAAAACCAATATGAAAGGCATAAATCAATACCATGATAATAATACAATGTAAGCTTACATATGTGTAACATAAAAAAACCCATACCATACCCAAGTCCACAGTTGTCCATACAAATCCTCTACACCAACCAAAGATTACCTAGATGAGACATGACCTTACTCATAGCCAAAAACCACAATCTATGAAAGACGAGTATTATGTAAAGTAACCCATCACATGAAATAGATGTATTCTGAACTATGAAAGCTCACCACTTTTAACCAACATTGATTTTCCCAAAATCCAATCACCAAGTAGAAGATGTAAAATGGTCGGTTCCTATATAATATGGGTATACAGCCGCCAGTAAATAGGTTAGTGGGTGAACATAAGCATACACTCGTGATAAGGATAAAATAATGCCACTCATAAAACAAAGTAAATCCATCCATATGCACACAACCATACATATATAACTATGTCAGGAAAGAAAACCAGGTTTAGCATGCCTTTAAAAACTTCACCTAGGTTGTATAGATTTGCCATCCTAAACTACCCATGGGCTATATGGGTTTAGCTCCCCCTGCTAAAAGGGCCTAGTGCGTGTAGCTTCATGACTAGGGAAGTATCCCATGGTATGACTAGTACATTCCCCAAATAAAGTGTGACATCATGCACTCAGTCACCAAGACCAACCTCATATTGGCAAATATGAGTTTACAATTTTGGTCCCCGGGGACCTCTACCATCCATGGCTTAAGTACACCTCCTGCCATTATAGCCCAATTAAAAACCAATTTCCAAATAACCAAACCATTATCCATTTATTAACCAAGGCTATTAATATTGGTATCTTTATACCAATCTTTACTTGTAAGTATTATCCATATCCAACCATATATAGGTTTAAGGGGACATTCAAGTACCCTTCTATTTACAATATTAAACCACTTGGGAGACTTCCATGATCCCTACAAGTATAACTATTTTGCCTTTTACCTGTCCAAACCATTTAAACCAACTCTATTAATGCATTTACTTGAGGGATCTCTATGTATCCCACAAGGTTTTCAAGATAGACCAACCATGACCATCGAAACCTTTACCCTTTTAAACCACTCCAAACCATTTTAGACCATGCCAAATATTTAAAACATTTATATTATGAAAACTATTTAAACCATGAAAACCATACAAATATATTTACGGTTCCATTACCAAACCAAACCACGCAAGAGGTCCAAAGATAGTTAAACAATAGAGTCAAAACATTCTTTGAGGCATTTTATCAAACATGTTGAGGGAATACCTTTACAAGGACCAAAACCAATTCATAAACCGCCATAATTAGGGTTACTAAAGACCCCTTTATTAATCCATAACCAACCAATAACCACATATGAAAAACCATTACCAAGAACATGTAAAACATGATTTAAACCAATACCAAACCATATGCATCAAGAACCTCAACATATTTTTTGAAAAACACCATTCATGATTCATAAATCAATGTTTAAAACACAATACACACATCTTTAGTTGGAAATAGAAATGAGGGAAGGAGTGCAGTACTTATACATAAATATTCATGGAAGTAATCATGACCTTTGATCCCTTTGAAGAACACTTGAGAAACCCTAGCCTCCAATCTTTCAAGAGTGAGTTTGAGAGAGTATTTGAGGTGCTTTGATCCTTTAACAAGTGTTATAGGAGCCTACCAAAGGTTATATAATGCGTTGACATAAGGTTTTAGGAGTAGGAAATATTCGTACTACCCTCGACTAAAAATTTAAAACAAATCATGCCTAGGGGTGTGACTCTCCTTACCATCCACATACTAGGGTATGAGTGGTACCCTAAATCATACCCAAGACCATGCAAAGACCATACATACTAGTTTCTATATAATTCAACCCTAACCACTTGTACCTAAGGGTATGAGTCATATACCAAACCACACCATCATCTCGTACCGTGGACAAACTTTACTAGATAACTCAATAAAGCACCGTACAACTTTCCTTGAACCACTCATATCTTTGGATATTAGTCGTATCTTAATAAGCCATACCTTGTGCAGTAAAAAAGCCAAACACACTAACTAGGGTACAACTAACCCTCAAGTTACCCTATGACCCATATCCAAGGGTACAAATTATACCATTAAGTAGTACCAAACCCAGTGAGTCCAAAACCAAAAGAAAATTTGCAAGTGTCTTATTCTGGGGTATTTAAATTTTGAGTTGATGTACAAGGCTTGGTTATAGTTTAAGAAGAAGATGAGCATAGCACAAAAATATCGTATTCCATGGAAAAACTTGCTGGAGATATTTTATAGAACCTTGAACATCAGTTCCAAAGCCATGGAAGATATAATCACTAGAGGAGCTTTCATGCCTTTATTCTAGGAAGTAGAATCTGAGGTTTTAGAATAGATGTCTCTTGATAAATTTGTGTGGCATACTCGGGTGGCTAAGATGGTTACTGGCACTTATGCCCTTGGAGCTTCTGACGACAATAGAGTAGTTGATGATTCTATGGAGAAAGAAATTATGTTGACGAGAATTAATATTGGGTTACTAATAAAGAAGTTCAAGATAGTGAATTCTGAAGGTGAATACAGCAGGTGCACAGGGTGCAACTTCTAGAGCATCTGGGTTTGACCTAAGGAGAAGGCTAAGTATCTTTATCAAGAATTATCAGGTTTCTATACCAAAATAAAAGGAAATCAAGGTCGTAACTATTATGGAGATAGATATGGAGAGCGCAGTAGGGATTGTGATGGTTACTGGAGGAGAAAAGATTACAACAAGGAGAGGAGAGATAGGTATGTTCTGTCAGGCAGTCATGACACTAAATTGAGAGGAGAGGCAATGTTGTCTAAATTAGTAAAAGGTTAAGAAATTTAGGAGACATTTCTTAAGGAGATTAAGGTTGATATCTCTGGTCTAAAGCATAAGGTGGAGTCACATGTGACTGTAATTAAGCAGTTAGAGCAGCAGTTTTGGAAGATGTTTGCTACTTTAAATAAGAGGTAGCCGGGAACCCTTTTGAGCAACACTATTTAAAATTCTAAGAATGATGGTCATTATCTCGCTATTACCTCACAGAGTGGTAAGTCTATTGTTGATCCCTCATTGCTTATTGTTGATGTGCAGAGAAATAATAGTCCTATGATTGTTGAGATACTTGATGCAGAGTCAGAGGAGGTGTTAACTAATGCTATGTAATAACAACAGTCGATAGGTGTTGAAAAATAAGTTGCTAAGGATAAAGGTAAATCAAAGGCAGGTGAGCGTATTTTGTAAACTATTCCATACCTTTCCCTATCTTTACCTCAGTGACTGAAAAAGAAATAAGAGGAAGGAAAGTATCAAAATTTCTTATCCATGATGAATAAACTTTCTTTTAATATCCCTCTTGTATAGGCGTTGGAGAAAATGGCAAGCTATGTGATGTTTATGAAGGATTTGGTCATTAAAAGGAGGACTGTGAGTTTTTAGCTCACTGACAATGTGCACCATTATACTTTTATTGGTTCCAAATTGTTAGTTGAGGAGAAAGAGGAGGCTGGTTATTTTACTATTCCATGTACTATTAGATCCTTCAACTTTGCTCAGGCTTTATATGACTTGGGAGCCAGTATAAATCTAATATTGTTGGTAGTGTATAAGTAGTAGAGATTGAGTGCAACCAAACCTATATTGATGTGATTGTTGATGGATGACCACACTGGCAATAGGCCAATTGGTATTCTTTGTTATATATTGGTAAAGGTGTCATCCTTTATCTAACCAGCTAATTTTATTATTCTTTACTATAAGGTTGACTTTAAAGTCCCTATCATCTTTGGTAGACCCTTCTTAGTAATGGGAAGGGCATTGGTTGAAAAGGAGTTGGGACAAATAAAGTTTAGGCTCAATGATGGGAGAGTAATCTTTAATATGTGTCAGTCGATATGGTAGCCTGAGGATATATAAGTGGTGTATATGATAGACACTATTAATGTCGATGTTGATGAAAGTGAGAGAGATAAGAAGAGAAAAAAATAAAAAGAGTCGACAAGGATAAAATTAAGGCTGTAAAGGCAGCCAGTGTATTGGATAAGCTAAACTGTCAAACTAGGGTGTGTGACATTGCCGCGGGAGATGGTAATTCTCGAGTTTGTTGATGCTTCTGATCTGTGCAGTAGTACTACTCCTCTACTAGATCAACCATTGAGTGCACCAGTCATAATTGGTTCTACTATTTATGCGAGTATCCCAAACACTACTAGGGCCACTTATGAGGAGAGTGTGACCCGTTCTGAGGTCCTCCAAAATGACACTGCATGAGTAGGTGCCTAGTGCACATTGGAATATCTTCACCCCTTTCTTATATTAATTAGATGCATTAGAGACAGTGCATGTGCTTTTATTTAGGGTGGGGATGTACCGCATAGCCACCTTGGGTAGTTGTTTTCGTGATTCTTTTCTCGTTGACACCGATTTAAATGAGGAACCGGCATGTCTAGAATAAAAATATGTTGTGATGTGTTTTGTTTTATGATATTTGTGTTTGTGTTTAATTAGGAAGAAAATTTGTACCAAAGGAAGTTGTTAGATGTTATATGATTATGCTAAAAGTTGTTCATGAAAATGATACCCCTCGTAATAATTTGTTTTACAGCTATGTGATGTGTGTATGAGTGTGACCATTGTGAACCTTGTAATGGCATCGAGATTAGGAATGTAATAATTGTGGCGAATAGTTACATAAATCAAATAGATTGTAATTTGCGATGTGACCTTATACCATGTGTGTGTGAGGAACTACCTAGTTCTCTGTATGTGTGTGGAATCCAGAAATTGCTCGGTTAGTCTTTCCTAGGTTGTAGGCTTGTCGATTAGGAAATGATCATAGACCATTATTGAATGTAGTCCATTTTATCCAAAATAACCAACCAAATGTAATAACAATCCCTTGATCCTGGTTTTTAGCCTTAATAGAACTTTTTTTTGTTTTCACCGATTCACCTTCCCATTTTACTTTTAATGAACCTTTTTTGGCCCTGGTCCTCCTTGGACATTATGCACCTTAACTCAGGGAAATTGCCTAAGTTGAGGGTGTCTATCATATGGGTGCCCAAGTAGAAGTGGGTATGAAGAAGGGGTGTGAATAGAAAAGAAAAAAAAGGCATGTGTGGTAGAAAAATTAAAATAAGAAAAAGAAGAAAAAGTCAAAAAAGAGAAAATCGCAAAAGAAAGAATAAAAGAATTCACACCCAGCCTGAATGAGCAAAAAAGGAATAAAAAGGAAGAAATAATTGCAGATCGAAAGAAAAGTTGGTTAAATGACTGGACCCCAAAGCAATTGTAGTACCAAGGAGGCTAATTACTAAAAATTCCCAAATGTACCATACCAGCCCCCAAGCCTACGTTACAAGTCATATAAAGTCCTATAGTAATTCTAACGCGACTGTCCAAAGGATGAGGTAAAGAAAATAAGGGAAATCATATGGCATTATGTGCCCACTGCTTGAACTTCTTTGTGAGTGAGATCATCTATTGTCCATCCTAACATTAATATGTTGATTTAGATGAGAAATTAGGACTTTTTGGATTGTGAAGGTACATGGGTTCGTTGTTAGGTTACTTATCTTTTCGGGTAGAGTAACTTGTATATGCATAATTGTTTATTCCTAATATGATTCCATAAGTGTATTCCCTAGTGTCGCATGGTTGTACTTCATTAGTATACACAATTGGGTTTTGAAAAAGTTCAAAGTAGGAAGGGGTAATTTGTCTTGAATTAAAATTGATAATTGATTGCCAAAGGTATCTTAGGATCTTCCTGGTTAAGCATCATGTTTGTTTTACTTTGTTTTGTTGCCCGACGAAATGCAATTTTCTATGTTGAGTGTATTGATATGTCATGGTTTAATGGCATATTTGATGCTTAAAATCATGAAAACATGCATTTACTTAGGTTATTTTGTCAATTATGATGTATGTTTTGTGTATGTTCTAGGTAAATTAGGTTGAAAGTTGTGTTGAAAGGAAAAGGATGAAAAACTCTGAAAAATGTAAAGTACTGATCTGAAAATGAGTCGTATAGTCACCTAATCAATCGCTGCCAGAGTGTGGTGTTTGGACAAAAAGTTTGAAGTGTAAAATTTTTTGCCCTAGAATGAAAATCAGCCTCAGTTGCCGCGATTGAGCCATAAGGCCGCGATCGCGGTATCTGAGACTGGTTTCAAGCCAAAATATCCAATGTCCAAAAATTCAAATTTTAAGCCAAAACATGTTCTATAACAAGAATTTACACTAAAATTGCCGAACAAGACTTCTAGGTACTCGATTATGCCCTTAGAATGTAGAAACCACTAGTGAACACTTATTTGGGAAATTGATCGAGCATTTGGTGTGCACCTTTTATTTTTCTCAACTTCACACATAATTTGGGTACTCAAGGCTTCCCAATGTGTGTGCACACCATATTATAGCAACTAACCACCACACAAGTACATTTCTTCACAGATTTAATATTGAAAAGCATCAATTTAGGCCTTCCCTATAACATGCATTCTATGGCCTATTTTCAACAATTAAATCATGGATTAGAGACACTTACCGGATGAGTGATGCAAGATGGATGCAAGGATGTTGTTGGAATGCTCAAAATTTGGCCAGAAATGGGTCAATCAGAGATGAAAGTTGAGAAGGGGGTGTGGGGAAATAAGGGATTTAGATCATCATATAATTGCTAGGACTGCGATCACAGTCAAAGGTATGCAATCATAGACATGTGGGTGACCACAATTGTGGCCAAGGTCCGGCAATCGTGGTAACAGGGTGCATTTTTGCACCCTTATTTTCCCTGTTCAGCCTATTTCTCATTTTGACACCTTTTTCCCTGTTCACTTTACCAAGCAAAGATTAAACACTTTTCCCTTCTCAAACTTATTCAACGCACTCCATAGTACAACAATTGCATAGATTTCTCAAATTACAAAATTAAAATCTACACTATGAAATTAAAAATAAAGAATACGAGCCACTTTCATGGCATTTGTGGGTTACCTCCCACATAATGCCTTAGTTATCGTCATGGCACAATGTCTTCCATATTTTTCACGTTGGATCCTCAAGGTACCCATTCTTCACTTCCTCATCTTCAACACCTATCATCGATACCACCTTAATCTCTATGAGTTGCTTCTCCATTTTCCCACCTGGAATGATACTTTACCCTCATGGACTGTACACCTTATTTCCCCAAACTCTAAATCTATAATGGCCCTTTCACTAGAAAAAAAAGGTCGACCAAGGATAATAGGAACCTCTTGGTCCAACTCACAATCTAACACCACAAAATCCACGAGAAGTATGAATTTATCATCTTTCAACAACACGTCAAATAAAACACCAACCGATTTCTTTATGGATCGATCCGCCATCAAAAACTTCATCATTGTTGGAGTGGGGGTACTCAAGACAATCCTCCTATATATTGCAAAGGTCATTAGATTAATACTTACAACAACGTCACATGAAAAATTTTCAAACTTATGTGTCCCGATGGTTCATGGAATGGTAAGGCCCCGGGGTCCTCTTTCTTTTCTGTTATTTCACTACTCATGATCGGACTACACCTATGGGTTATTTCAATGGTGTAACCTTCAACGAGCTTCTTCTTTGACATTAATTTTTTTATATGATTAGCGTACCCCAAAATTTATTGTATCGCCTTAAGCAATGGGATATTGATAGAGAGATTACTAATCTTGGCCATTAATTTCTTGAGCTCATCAGTCTCTTCTTTCTTGTTAAGCCTTTGTGGAAATGGAGGAGGGATTTGAATGGTTGGTAATACATCACTTTGTGGATTATTATTATCTACTACTTCTTCATCAATTTCCACTGGTTCTTTTTCATCCCATTCTTCTTGAGATTTTAGGGTTTCTTCTCTTGGCTCAACTATAACCTTTTTCTTCGCATTTTTTGGCTCAACCTTGGGATATTTTTCACCCACATTTTCTCCCTGAACATCCTTCAAATGATCACCAAGAGTCTTACCACTCCTAGTGACTATTGTCAATATCTGAGATCCATTTTTCGGGTTCACAATAGTGTCACTAAGAAGGCCCCCCTTTAGTCTAGCATTAAATTGAGTGGGATTTGCCCAATTTGATTTTCCAATTGTTTGATAGAAGCAGAGTGGGACACAACTATTTGGTTGAGTTGTGAAAAATCGCCTTTCAATTCACGGATCATCTTGTCCATTCCCTCTATATTCATCAAAATTCTTGTCAAGACATCTTTGACTTTGTATTTATCGGGGTCAATGGAGAAACTTTGTTTGTTCTTTGACTAGTCATGAGGAGGAACATAAGTATCATGTCACGGTCTTTATCCCTCTAATAATGTTCATGATCACGGTCCGTCCAACCTTGATTCCCACCTTGCCTTTGATAGGCGGGGCAGGAACCCCCTGAATTATTGGACAATTACCAAATATCCTCATCAAGCTTCTTGGCCTCCTCATCATCATTGGCCTTGGATGCCACAGCATTCACCACTTTTATAGGTGCACCCAACACATGCTTAGTTAAAAGCTCCAATTTTGCCATCATTTTTGCCATGTTTTCCTTCTTCTCTTTCTCTCTTCTTTTGCTCTTTATCAATAAAGGAGGTAGTAGGGGATCCTTTTGATACCTCGGCATCTCGGGTATGCCATCCCCAATTTTGCTTAGTAACTTCTAAAAGCAAATTTTTAGTCGCTTGGTAATTTAATTTCACAAGAGATCCCCCATCTGTATTTACCGCGGTTTTGTTGAGAGGATCAAGAGCCCGATAGAATATTATGAGAAGAATCTTCTCCTAGACCTCGTGGTTGGTACATTGTATGAACTTTCCACTGAATCTTTCCCACACTTCATATAAGGGTTCTCCATTCAATTGCCTAAAGTTGATGATCTTATCACACAATTGGAGAATTTTGAAGGGTGTGAAATACCATTTAAGGAAAGCCACGGTAAGTTCATCCCATAAGGTAATCGATCTGCCCAGAAGAGAGCAAAGCAACAATACCGCCTCCCTTATTAGAGAGAATGGGAAGATACACAACTGGATAGACTCTTGGGTTATGTGTGCAATATCAAAGTGTGCACACACTTCTACGAAGTTCTTCAAATGCAAGTTGGAGTCCTCATTGGATTTTCCCCCAAAGAGTCCCTTCATTTGTAGCATATGCAACATGAAACTTATGACATGAAAGACACAGTTCTCATGAGAAGGAGGGATACGGATGACACTTTAATGTCCAACGTCATTAGTTGGTCTTCGTTATCAAGAGGGCCGTCAAAGGACCCCGCAATACTTGTAATGTCACTCATAGTTCTATGAACACTATGAGAATCACCTAAAATGGAAACAAAAACAATAACCAAAATAAATAAGCACCACCACTGGTATACCCTAAGTAAAAATCAACACTGCAAAAGTGAAAGAAAAATTTCACTCCCCGACAACGGTTAAATTTTGATAACGCAAACCAATACCATTCAATTTAGTAAAGCATGGTCGTTGTCAATAGATCAACTTATGTTGAGGTCGAATCCACGAGGAGCAAAATTAGATTTCTAGTCCTATGGGTGTTAATAATTACTAAAAACTGACCTGCAATATGAATAAAACACAACTCATAAATAAAAATGGGGGGAAGTGTTTGTCAATAGCAACTCAAATCAACAAATTAAACAATAATTGTGATTTAAATTCGATCTGAGAAGATTCTTGGGATTATGTCTACCTAACGGCAAATTATTCATGGGTGCATGAAGATTTAGTGCACATGCTAATGATCAATAAAACCTCAAGAATTTCACTCGTTGACCCTTTCGGGTACATAACAAGAGTGTCAACTACAACCACCTATTACCTCAATTGGGCATCCCTATTTCTAGGATGATGCCTAAGATATAGTTAACTTCTCAATCACCCTTATGTCTAAGACAGTGAAAATTAGAAAACTATACATCCATTAATTGTCCATTATTGCCTTGTCACCCACATCCCTCTCTCAAAGATGATATGGATTCCGAAAATTCACCCAAACCCCTATGTCAAGGATGGTTTGAGCTTTCAAGATCTTGGGTTTTTCACCCACAAACCCCTTTAGGATATTTGTGGCTTCCACACATAAATCCCAACTAATTTAACCAAGCAATAGTAAAAACCCATCATCAACAAACTAGCATATACACAAATACATCACAACCCACACATAACTGCACCTTAGTTCAACATAATCCCAAGACAATGAAAGTTTATCTACTCATGAAGAAAAGAGAGAAAAACATACTTTAGGGATTGTTCAAAGCACATTCTTCCATTTATAGTAAATTCAAAGTCTCCAAATTAAAAATACAATTGTTGCATAAATTAGGGTTTTAACTTCAAATACAAAATGTTGCAAGAGTCTAGAATGCCCAAAAGAGGAAGAGTTTTCAACTTTAAAAGGAATTGGGTTCAGCTAAGTAAAATTGCAAAACTGCCCCTGGGCAATTCCCCGCTTAGTCGTATTCGCTGAAGTTTCACCGCGATCCCAGCACTTTTACCTAGCTTGATTGGACGATCGCAGCCTACAGACCATGATCTCGATAACTGAGGCTTGATTTTGCTTAAGGTCTTCATCTTGCACTTCTTTCTCCTTCTTGATCTCTTTCATCTCAAATCCACATCTTTTCTTCTCCTAACTTGTATACCTGCAAAATGTGGAAATTAATGCATTTAATCACCAATTTGTCTTACTTATACATTCAATTCATAGTTGTGCGCACACATGTTAAATGCAAATGAGTGGTAAATTTGCCAGTTATCACCTCTCCCTTATGAGTAAGGCATGCTACACATCCTTAAAAGAGACTCTACTCAACATGGCTTTGTCGAAAACCCAATTGACCATGAACATAGGGCTCTGATACCAATCTGACATGACCTAAATCAAGCCCTAGTCGTGTCAGGCATCTCAAGTCCAACCAGGACCGAAGACCACCTCTAATAGCCAACAATAACCACCTTGCACCCAATGTCAGATGAATTTCGAACATATAGCAAGATAAAACAATAATATTTCAAAGACATTTAACAAAGTCTCAATCAACTGTCCATCTGGTGCCAACCCCAATGCCAATACCAATACC
Source organism: Capsicum pubescens (assembly GCA_030864215.1). Lineage (NCBI taxonomy): Eukaryota > Viridiplantae > Streptophyta > Magnoliopsida > Solanales > Solanaceae > Capsicum > Capsicum pubescens. Next base: position 212,836,221 of record CM061542.1, read on the forward strand.
AATTCTGACACCCATACGGACACCACCCATGCCTATAGTTGTTTGACAAAGCCTCTATCCAGAATCAATAAGATCTGGTCAGGACATGACCCCGACCATATCCAAAACCAAACCAAGGAAATAACAAAAACAAAAAAAGTCCATGGAATGAAATAGAGACTTTCGGAGTATGGAAGCTCAACACTTCAGTCTGACTCAAAGTTGTCCCTAAATACAAGTCTGTGAGTATGAGGAATGGTAGTATGGTCAGTTCCTACATAGCGTGGGGATACAGCGCCTAAAGACGGTTAGCAAAGTGAACGTTAGAATGTACTCAAGGATAAGATAAAATAATTCTAGTAATTCAAAACTAAAGTAAATAACCATGTGCAATCACATAGATATATATATATATATATATATATATATATATATATATTATGCCAAGATAGAGAAATTGGTTTAGCATGCATTTAAAACCTTAACCTGGGTTGAGTAGCTTCACCGTCCTAAAACCACCCACGGGCTATATGGGTTCAGCTCCCCCTGCTGAAAGGGCACTAGTGCGTGTTAGCCTTACAACCAGAGAAAAAAATTAGAGATGACTAGTACATCTCCCAAAATATAAAGTGTAACATTATGCACACGGTCACCAAGACCACCCTCACATCGGCAAACGTGAGTTTCCAATGTCGGTCCCTCCAGGACCCCCACCTTCCAAGTTTTGCTACTCGACCCCTTTTAAGCCTATATTAAAACCATTTACACATTCCAACCATTTACCAAGGAGACTTTTGTTTAGTCATTAACCATTGGTCCATTGGTATCGTCATACCAAAATTAGAGCTTGCAAGTCTATCCTTTCATGCCATACCATAACCATTAACCTAAGTTGACTCCCAAGTTTCCAATTAAACCAAAACCATGGCTATCAAGGCCTTTCCAAACCATTTAAAACCAACCAAACTAATTTAAGTTCCATTACCTCTTATGCAATGCAAACATTTCAAGAATAGCCATACTATATGATAAAATCATTCTCATTGGAATTTTAACAAACAGGTTGGGGGGTTCATATGTTTCAAAACCATAACCAAGTTGATTGGGTCAATCCAAAGTATCCCTAAATCCATTTACCATAACCATGCATTCCAAAATGTCAAAATCATATTAAAAGTATGAAAGAAACATCATTAAACCATGAGAAATATTATTCAATCATAAACAACCAAAACCCTGAACCACAATTTCAAACCATAATAATATCATGAAAATCATACATTAAAACACATGTTTTTTGTAAAATAACAATGAGGGAGGAGTAACATGCCTTATACACCAAGAAAGATGGAGAGAAACCACCCTTGAAAGCCTTAATTGATTATCTTACAGAAACCCTAGCCTTTTACTTGAGAGAGAGAGAGAGTTGAGAGAGATTTTAAGAGTGTTTTAATCTTGCTATATTGGAATAAATGTCCAATAAGAGTTATAAGAAGTTGGGTCTTAAGGTATTAGGGAGTGAAATGTTTAAAATTCCCTCAGCTTAAAAACTGTGGAAAACTCACAGGTGGGTATGAGTTGACCCTCCAGATCGCCACCATATCATACGACTGGTATCATCAAGTCGTCACCAAAATATAATGTTGGACACCAAATTCTATCCAACATATGGCTCCCTTGCCCAACTCATCACAAGATCATACGACTAGTACCATCAAGTCATATCCTAGGCAGAACATCTAGGGCTAAACATTGGACAACATACGATTGGACCCTAAACCTCTCGTCAGAAGACCATACGACTCATATGGAGTCTCTCGTAACTAGGACAGAACTTCGCCAGCAACACACTGACCAACATATGACTAGGGTCCCTAGACCCATACCCATACCATACAACTCGTATGGTGGGTCGTTACAAAGACAGTGAGTTCAAAACTCAGAAATTTTCCAAGGACCAAAACTCAGGGTGTTTCAAAAGCACAATACTTTACACATGTCAAGTGCGGCATCTGAAACCTCCCCAAGTACCATCTTGTTCCAAAGTTTATTCAGTTCTACATCCTTAAACTGTTTGGCTTTAATTTCATTAAGGAATGTTGAATTTACCTCAATACTAGCCAACATTCCATCTCATTTTAAAATTCTAAATTTCATGACCCACGACACTAAAGTTTGAAACTCGCTATCCAAGGTTTACCTTAACACCCTCAAATAGGCCAAGTTGCCCATAATTACCACTTTCCAGCTCAGTGCATCTACCGCCACATTGGCCTTACCTGGATAAACTGGATGGTCACATCATAGTCCTTTAATAATTTTATCCATCACCTTTATTTCAAATTCAAATCCTTTTTTTATGAACACATGTTGAAGGCTACGGTGGTATGTGAATACCTCACACTTGATACTATAAAGATAGTATCTCTAGCTATTAATTAAAACACTATCATTGCCAACTCCAAATTGTGGGTTGGGTAATTCTTTTATGAGGCTTTGATTGCCTCAAATCATAAGAAATGACACTCCTGTCCTACAGTAACACAATACCTAAGCCAAGGAATGAAGCATCACAAAATACAACAAAGTCCTTACCTTCAACTACCAATGAAAGAATAAGAGTTGTAGCCAAAAGTGTTGATATTTTAAAATCTCTCCTCGCATTTATCTGACCATAAATATGGCACCTCCTACTGATTTAACCTTTTCAAGTGAGTAGCAATAGAAGCAAAAATCTTGGAAACCCTATAATAGTAACTAGAAAGACCCATGAACCTCCTAACTACAGTCATAGAGCTAGGATGAACCAACTCTAAACCACCTCAATATTTTGGAGATCTACAATCACCCTCTTTTCGAGACTAGATGCCCTATAAAAGGTAATTAAAGCCAACCAAAACTCACATTTTGAGAAGTTTGCATATAACTGTTTCTCCTTTAAAATTTCCAAGATAATGTAATGATAACCTATATGTTCCTCCTTGATCTTGGAGTAAACCAATATATCATCAATGAAAACTATCATAAAAGAATCCAAGAAAGACTTGAAAATACCATTTATCAAGCTCATGTACACTATTATTTCATTAGTCAACCTAAACGACATCACCAAGAACTCAGAATGCCCACATTAAGTCCTAAAAGTTGTCTTAGGTACATCTTCAGGCTGAATTTTCAATTGATGTTTACCTAATGTCAAGTAAATCCTACAAAATATCAAAGTACCCTGCAACTGGTCAAAAATATCATCAATATGAGGCACGAGATATTTATTCCTAATATTGATCTTGTTCAACTGCTTGTAATCATTATTCATCCCCATGCAACCATCTTTCCTTTTAACAAATAATCCTAGATCATCACAAGGTGAACCATTGGGATAAATAAATACCTTATCTAGCAGTTCCTGTCACTGTGTTTTAAGTTCCCTGAATTTTATCAGATCCATACAATAAGGAGGAATAGAAATGGAGCGAGTACTTGGCTCTAAATCAATACGAAACATAATATCCCTATCCGGGGGCATACCTGACAAATCCAAAGAAAGTACTTTCTGAAACTCAGAAATCATAAAATAGCTCAATAAAGGGGACTCTACACTAACATCCCAAAAATAAGCAAAGAAGGCTAAACACCCCTTCCCCACTAGCTTTCTATCCCAAATAAAAGATGTGATTTTCACTATCTTAGACTTATACGCTCCCTCCTACTCTAGTTTACCTACACGCAATATTTTTAGAGTCACTATCATAGCATTACAGTTTAAGATAACATGATATGAAGACAACTAAGTCATATCCAGAATAATGCCAAAATAAAGTATGTCCATAATAATTAAGTTGACCAAAGTCCAAAACCCCATAAATAACACTGAACATGCATGATACACATAGGTCACCACTATAAAATCTCCAACCATAGTAGAAGCAAATACATGGAAATCAAGTACATCAATGACCAAATCTAGCTAAAGAAAATATAATAGATACGTGAGAGTAAGTGGAACCTAGATCAAACAAATAGAAGTTATTGAGTCATGGAGAAGAATAGTACCTATACTAACAACGTCATACTTTTCAGCCTCTGTCTTTCTTTCAAAGGCATGACAATGAGATTTACCATTAAGTTGGGTAGCCTCTTAATTTATCGATGCTCAACATTTCCCTATATTACCATTACTATTATTTCTACCATGACCTACCTAGTTACCGCTCTGTTCACCCTGTGGATGACCTTTACCATTACCTCCCCCACTTCTACCTGCTAATACTATAACCTTAGTCTATTGTTGTGCCTGATCATATATTTGTATCAAAGGACACTCTCTCTTAAAGTTCCATTTTGCACCATAATAATAACAACGTCACTCAAGTATAGGCATATTGTCTGAAGAATAAAAAGTCCCTTGACCTTTAGCACTTGAGGACTACTAAGTATACCCTGAATGACCATCCATAGAGGATGTAAATGTTGATTGAATGTGGAAAGCCAAATGAATTTATTGGCTATGACACCTGGAATAAGAACCAAGGAAGTTACCCCTAATCAGGGACTTCTTGGGAATTCTTGGATAATGTCTTAGCCTGACCAACCTGCATAACTCCCTCAATATTTCTCACAAAATTAGATACCGCATTGAATCTTTTTCCTACAGAAGTCATATGAATAGACAAAACCTAAATATCAGTGTTCAAATTTTTAACATATAATCAAATTCTCTTTGCCTCAATACCCTAAGTAGTTTAGCAACATAGAGCATGAAATTTGTCCTGATATGCTATAATTGATGTACTACATTGATTAAAGTGCAAGAACTAATCCTTCTTGCAGTTGCAAAGAGTACGAGGCATATATTTCTCTAAAAATAGGGCATAAAACTGAGTTGTAATGACCCTCAAGGTTATTTTCTACATTTCCATGTATTTTCATTGTTTAGATCTTTCTATAGTTACACCAAGTCATTTGTGACGTGTTAGAGCTGACAGTTTAGTTATGAAATAATTCATTTGGTTTTTAGAGCCAATTCCTTATTTTAAAGTCTTCGTTGGTAAGAATTAGCTATCAGGCAAAAGCTTCAGTATAATAACCTCATATTTCAATTTTGACAGTTCCATCAGCTCTAAAATATTAATTTTAGGCTAGGGGACCTTTTCTTCTGGTCCCAAGGCTTTCAAACTTATTTTGGGCTATTGGATGAAAATTAATTAAAATGGTCAATGGGTGTGGGACCTACTTTTCATAGAAAATAACTTTAGATGGAAATATCAACTACGTCATTAAGTCTAGAATATCAAATTTGATTGGCTAGCATAGTTCATTTGTGAATATGGGATTCCAAAAAAACTTAAGGGGTCGGTAGAGACTTGAAAAAATTCCAAATCTCAACCGGTGCATTCAACAAGTGCATCCACTAAAGTGTATATTTGGTCACTTGAGTGGAGGTAGCTTTAATGTCCATACGAGTACTTAAATAGCACTAGCTTGCTCAGCGAGTTGCTTTAGCAACAAGCTGACCACTAAAGCGCATGTCGCTTTAGCGCTGACTTGTCGGCTTAAGTGGTATGCCAGGTACTAAGCGGGTACTGCATTAGCGGTACTTTTCTTCTTTAGCAGTGACAATTTAAGTGGCCAAGTGTCTGCTTAAGAGGAACCTATGAGGCATTAAATTGCCTATCAGCCCGATTTTCTCCTTATTTTTCATAAGTCTCAAGAGTGAATATCTTAAAGAGTGTGGAAAATTAGGATAAAACATTATTAGGTAATTTTGGGGTATTTGTGAGATCAAATTTCTCATTTCTTTATAAAAATCTTGGTATGTTTCCATTAAATTCATGGTTAATTTCTCAATCTATCTCCAAAATCTCTAAATTCTTATTAGGTAGATTGAGGCGTCATTTGAGATCAAACTTTACCCATTCTTAAGGGTAAATGATCCTTGATCATAGAGGGACACATTGATGGTTTCAAAAGTATCATTCCATAAGTAGGCCTTACCTAGTCCTGGAAATTAAGTATTGGAGGTATATTTAGCATAATTTTGACCTTTTAGCTAATAAAGAAATCATAAAATAGGCATAGCTGACTTACTTACGCATTCCTTGGGTAAAATTGCTATCTTAGAACTAAATGTGGCTTATTTAATATCTAATAGTGAAATTAGATACCTTAGCCAATTTTAGGGTAGAATTTGCCTTAGAATATATTTTAGGCATTAGAAGTGGGCCCCTCTGGCCCTCCTTAGGTCAAGAGTACTACTAGCTCCTTGCATAATTAGTGGATGTGTATGTCTTCTAAATGTATATTTTAGAGATTGGGGGGTTAGATACATGATGCTTCATGATAGATAGATCATTGGCAGATAATATTAGTTCTTGTTTAAGTTCGGTGATTCATGATCTTAAGACTAACTCGATTCCAGCATTATCCATGATATGAGTTCTGGTTCAAGTTTGACAAAGATGATATGAGTTCTAATTCAAGTCTGACAAATGATGATATGAGTTCCAATTCAAGTCCAGCATTGAAAGGTTATTTAGGACGATTATAAAATTGTATGAGTCTGGTGTTTGTAGTATGAAAGATTCCACAGTCCCAGTTTGAGATATGATTAATTAGTATAATTTCGATTATTAATTAACTTTGATTGCATCCTTCAGGATTATGAGGGCTTGTGTTAGGTTATTAACTTTATTGCACTTCCTATCTTATGAGGGCCAATTTGTAGTGACAGTTATGTTTCTTTAAAATTATTGTTTTAGTTATTTATTTGTAGTATTTTAAGCATTATTCAAGGTTTTCCGTCTTTCCTTAACATTATTTATCTCGTATTTTATTACATTTATATTATGATTTGGCTTAGTCGGCCGATAATGCCTACTGATTACTCATGACTTTGATACTGATACAACACTTCTATACCTTTTTACTTTAAATTCAAATATTATTTAGTGATGTTAACACTGCAATCATGTGAGCTAGATCATAGATCGAGTGGTCTCTTAGAGTCAAAGTTGAACTTTTCTCCATCTTTTGTATTTTGCTTAGTGTTTTCATTTTCGAGACTAATGTATATTTGAGTATAATAGTACTCGTACTCCTTTTTGGATTAGTGGCTCTTGTATAGACACCACTAGGTTATGGGTTATTATTTCTCTTATTTATATTTTATTTTATTAGTATTTTATGAATATTTGCTTGTAAGACCTTTTATGGTATATTCCAAATATTTATGCCATTTTCCATGAAATTAGCCCATTGTTTATAGCTCTGGTGTATTATTTGTCTTACCTACTGATGGGATAAAATTGGTGACATCATGACTCAAATAATTGGATCATGATGAATTGGTATCAGAGTGTTAGATTCACTAGTATTGTTGGTACAAAAGCAAGTGTCTAGTAGATTCCCACAGATCAGAATGATGACATCCGTTTCTTATCTTAGGAAGTCTATAGGTCATTCTTAGGAGAAATTCACATCCTTCAATCTTTTCATTCTAAGAGTTTGAGTTGGTTTCTAAAGATTCTTTTAGTTTTACTCTTTTGCAAATGGCTAGGACACGTGTTATCGCTACATAAGATGAGGACCCTGAGTCCTCGACTAGGGATCCAACCAGAGTTTCTGGATGACGTATAGGTAGAGGACAACTAAGAGACATTGTCCCATCTAGAGAATAGGATAGGAGGCCTTTACCAAATATTATTCCCACACATGCACCAGAGATTCCTCCCCTCTGCCAGTGGTGATCCAGGGACTAGCCCCTATTCCATTGAGGTTTATTTATTTTTCACTACTTAGGGATGAATTGGTTTATACTTTAGGATTGGTTGGTGGTGCGCCATCTGTTGGTGCTCAATCTACAAACCAGAGTGATACTGGGTAAAAGCGCAACCTGTAGCTGCGGCTCCCAAAGTTTAGATTTCTTTAGTGCTAGTAGTTGCTCAGATAATAGTTACCCAGCCTACTATATTTGTTGATGAGCAAAAGATCTTGGTTATATTTTTGAAATTGACTCCACCTAGGTTTTTTAGTTCATTGGGCAAGGATGCTTATGAGTTCTTGGTTGCTTGTAAGGCTAGGCTCTATAATTTAGGCCTAGTTGAGACTCGTGGTATGGACTATACTACTTTTTAGTAAGATTTGGTAGCTCAACATTGGTGGAGAGGTTATCTTGATTCCAAGTTAGTTGAATCTTCCCCTTTGACATAGACTCATTTCTTTGAGGTTTTCTTGGAGAAGCTTATGTCTCACTTCTTTAAATATCATTTGAGCAGTTCTCAATGTTGGAGTAGGGCTCTATGACTATCGTGTAGTATGAGGCTCAATTCCATGAGTTGGCTAGGCTTGATATATCTATCTTACCAATCGAGTATGAGCGGGTTTGATGCTTTGTTTGGGGATAGAGACTTCTTCTAAACGTGGATATGTAGAATTTAGAAACTTCTTGTTAATCCTTTTTTAAGGTTTTTTATCATGCTCAGAATATAGAAGAGATACATCATGAGGCCCAAGGGGGCAGCGATAAGAGGTCGCGATACCAGGGTTCTTTCAATGGGAGCCATAGTGGCTTATGGCTTTGAGGTAGGGTATTTTTAGGTAATTACCCTCTGCATCAGTCGTATCAGCATTAAGGTCAGTCTAGTAGGCCCATTCATGCCATATTTTAGATTACCGATGGCAGACAGTGGAGTTATAATGATCATTCTGGCGTGGTCATCCTCCAAGGGGTTTGTATTCTGAGTATTCTAGCTAAGGTGGTTATTTCGAGCTAACTGCATTTTCTAGTTTTAGTAAATCTCCTAGGGTATGTTATGGTTGTAGGGCATTTTCTATTTCTTAAGAAAGTTTCCCAATCACGGGGCAATTATTCTAATAGCTTAGAAAGTTTCCCATAGTCTTTTGGATAGTTCCTAGGATGCTCATGGAGGTCCTTAGATAGGTAGTACAGGAGATCCGTCAAGAGCTAATCCAGGAGATAGGTGTGGTCAGTTGTATGTCGTACCTGTTAGACCCAAGGTAGAGTCTTTGGATATTGTTATTACATATATGATTTTAGTATGCCATCAGCTAGCTTTTGATTTATTTGATTTGAGATCCACTTATTCTTACGTATTCACTTATTATGCACAGCAGTTAGAGTTATCTTAGGATTTTTTATGTGTCATTATATGTATCTACTTCTGTGGGTGATTCTTTAGTAGTGGATCAAGTTTATAGATCATGTGTTGTGACTGTTTAAGAGTTTGATACTTAGGCTGATCTTATTGTATTATGCATGGTAAATTTGGATGTGATTCTGGGCATGGATTAGTTATGCCCCTATCAAGTGATCTTAGATTGTTTTTCTAAGACCGTTACATTAGCCATGCCTGACATATCCCCAGTTATATGGTAGATATCTATTATCCATGAGAGAATGGGGATTATTTTTTATGTTTGGGGTAGGAAACTTATCTTGAGGGTTTTTGAGTCTTATCTCACTTATATTTATAATGTTCTTCTAGAGAGTCCCTAACTTGACTTTGTTACTATAGTCTGTGAGTTTCCTAATGTTTTTCCTACTGATTTACCTAATTTTCCTTCTAAGCATGATATTGAGTTTGTTATTAATCTTTAGTTGGGAATCAGACCTATTTCTATGGCACCTTACCATATGGCTCTTGCCAAGATTAAGGATCTAAATTCTTAACTTCATGATCTTCTAGGTGAGGATTTCATTAGATTGAGTGTGTCTCCGTGGGGTGATCCAAGATTGACTTAAGGTCCAGTTACCATCAGTTAAGGATTAGGGATGCAAATATCCTAAATACATCTTTTAGGACTCGTTATGGTCATTATGAGTTCGTGGTGATGTCTTTTGAGTTGATCAATACCCCCACACATTTGTGGATTCGATGAACCACATTTTTAGGAAATATCCTGATTCCTTTTTTATTGTGTTCATTAATGATATTCTTGTGTATTTCAGGAGTAGAGAAGAGCATATGCAGCATTTAAGGATTATGCTCCAGACCTTGAGAGATCATAGGCTTTTCGCCAAATTCTCAAAGTGTGAGTTTTTACTCGAGTCGGTAACACTTATAGGACATGTAGTATCTAAGGATAGGATTATGGTGGACCCAAAAAAGAATGAGGCTATTTGTGATTGAGCCAGGCCTATATCTCCGTCTGAGGTTTGTAGCTTCATTGGTTTGGCTGGTTACTACAGGCGATTTGCTGATGGTTTCTCTATTATTGCAGTGTCAATGACCAGATTCACCCGAAAGAAGGTTTCTTACCAGTGGTCTGAGGAGTGTGAGTCGATCTTTCTAAAGATCAAGGTATTTCTCACTTCATCCCCTATATTGGATCTTCCTATTAAGGGTAAGGGATTCACCATATATTATGATGCTTTTGATATTAATTTGGGTTGTGTATTAATGTAGCAGGATTGAGTAATTTCTTATTCGTCGAGGATAGCTGAAGGTGCATGAGTGCAACTATCCCACTCATGACTTGGAGTTGGTGATGGTAGTTTTTATGCTAAGGATTTGGAGTCATTATCTATGTGGCATGCATTGTCAAATCTACACGGATCATCGCAGTCTTCAATATTTTGTGACCTAGATAGAGCTTAATTCTAGGTCGTATAGATGGATGGAGTTGCTTAAGGATTATGAAATCTCTATCTTATATTATCCGAGCAAGGAGAATATGGTAGTAGATGCCTTGAGCTGGAAGGTAGTATGGTTAGCTTGGCTTCCATTTCAGTTTTTCATAGGTCATTGGCGTGTGACATCTAGTCCTTATCCAAATTAATGGTGTAACTTGATATTTCACACCCCAAGAGGATTCTTGCTAGCATTAAGGTGAGGTCTACCTTGTTTAAGCAGATATAAAGCTGTCAGTTTAAGGATATGAGGTTCTATATCATCCATGACCAGGTGTTGGGTGGTGAGTCCAAGAGGGCTAAAATAGATTTTAAGGGTGTTCTTAGATATAGTGGCCACATTTGTGTTTTGAGGGTTGGAGACTTGATTAAGTCGGTATTGCATGAGCCTCATAGCTCTAAATATTTTATTCACCCTAGTACAACTAAGATGTATAGAGATTTGAGGCAGCATTATTGTTGGAGTGGCATGAAGAGAGATATGGTAGACTTTGTACCTTGTTGCCTATGTTGTTGGCAGGTGAAGGTTGAGCATCAGAGACCTAGTGGCTTGATTTAGATATTTCCCATTCCCAAGTAAAAGTGGGAGTGGATCACCATAGATTTTATTAATAGTTTGCCCTGCGCCTCCTATGATTCCGATAGTATTTAGGTTGTTATAGATTGGTTGACCAAGTTGGAACATTTTATTCCTATTCAGGGGTCCTTTAGTACTGAGAGGTTGGTCGTATCTATGTTTATGAGATAGTTCATCTACATAGAGTGCCTATATCCAATATTTCCAACTGAGGTTTGGTATTTACTTCTAGATTCTGGAGAGATTTTTAGGAGGAATTAGGTGCTCAGGTGGATCTTAGCACAACATTCCACCCTCAGACCAATGAACAGTTAGAATGAACTATTCAGGTTCTTGAAGATATGCTCTAAGTCTGCATTATGGATTTTGGAGGTCAGTGAGAGCAATACTTAAAAGAAATCACAATGAATAGTCAAAACATAGTTATTGATTTGACTTTTGCTGATTTTAGTTCCTTTTTGGGGCTCAAAGATCAAACGGCTAGGATAATTGGTTTCTTTTTTTATAACATTAACGAGTTTTAATTATTGTTTTTTTCAAAGAGTAAAGAGAGTCATTTTATCTGGATTGAATATAAATAACGAGCTAATATTGTTGGTTTTAATACCATTAAAGGGAAATAACACAACAAGAAATGTCAAAAGCTAGCAGTTGCAACAGAGATGGAGTTAAGAGAAGAGAATATGCAGAGAGGGTTTTTGTTTCTTTTCTGGTAAAATCTCCCAACAGTCGCTATCACAATTAAAAATAGGTTTAAAACAACCTATTTTCTACCAAAAATAACAGAAATTAGTTTTCTACGAAAACTAGGAATCCTAATTTGACTAGGAGTTGTATGAAAAAATTACAGAAAAAAGTAAAAATAGTTGTGCATTCTTAAAGAAACTTTCAATACTCATCATTGCTTTATGAAATAAAAATACCAATTTTCTGCCTTAGCAGCTTGAACTTGTTAACAGGTAAAGCGTAGTGAATATATCATCCCATTGTTCTTCTATTTTGCAGTAGACAAGAGTTACATCTCCATATTTTTGAACTTCTCAGGAAAAAAACTTGATATTAAAGTTCTTATATTTTCCATCAAACACAGGATTGTGAGAAATAGCTATTACTGTTTGGTTGTCCACGAACACTTCAATGTTTCCTGTTTGTTCTATATGCAGATCAACCAAAATTTTCTTCAGCCATAATAGTTGATTTACCACTTTGTAGCTGCCACAAACTCAGCTTTCACAGTATATTAAGCCATAATTTCTTATTTCTTACATCTCCATGAAAAAATCCCAGATCCAAGACTAAAATAGTGCCTAAAGGAACTCTTCGAGTCATCCTTAGAACCGCCCCAATCACTATCAAAGTACCTAAAAAGCTTCACTGGTTACTCTTTTGAAACATGACTTCATAGGTGATAGTTTGATTGATGTATCGCACAATTCTTTTGGTTACTTACAGTTATACTTCACTCAAACAATGTAAGAACCTTGATAGAATAATTATAACATACAATATATTGGGTCTTGTTGCTGTAAGATACATTAAACACCCAATGAAACTTTTGAAGTATATTTTCTCCACCCTTTCTGCTCCATCATCTTTGCTTAGTTTCTCTTTTTGGTTCATGGGAGTATTGATCTCTTTGCAATTTTCCATTTTGAATTTCTTCAGAATTTCCTTCACGTACTTCTTCTGGAAAATGAAAAATTCATTCTAAGGAAATAAGTCATTAGATCAAGATCAGACATTTCAAAATCTTGCATCATAGACTGCTTGAACTCATCAATGAGCTTTTCACTATTTACTGTAATCAAAAGGTCATTGACATAAAGAGAAATAATAAGAATCCATACTATTATTGTGTTTAACATATAGTGTGAATTTTGAAAGATTTTTCTCAAAGTTGAGGCTAAGAAAATAATCATTTAGACGACTATACCAAGCTCTTGGTGCTTGTTTTAGTCCATAAAAAGCTTTATGTAGTCGGTAAACTTTCTCTTCTTTTCTATCTACAATAAAAAACTTCAGGTTGCTCGATATAGATTTCTTCTTCAAGAAATTCATTAAGAAATACGGATTTGACATCCATATGATGCACTTTCCATCCATGTTGTGCAGAAATACTTAGAAGCAATTTGATTGTGTTAAGCCTAGCAACTGGAGCAAACATGTTAGAATAATCAACACTAAAAATTTGTGCATACCCCTTAATTACAAGCCTTGCCTTGAGCTTGTTAACAGAACCATCAACATTTAATTTTGTGCGGTAAACCTACTTCACACCAATGATCTTTCTATCTTGAGGCTTTTCTGCAAGCTATCAGGTCTTGTTCTTCTTAATCATTGCAAGTTCCTCCTCTATCCCAGCTTTTCACTTAGGATCTAAAACAGCTTCTTCAAATCCAGAAGGCTCTAAAATTGGCACATTACATCTCTGGTATATCTCAGAGAGCAACCTTACTCCTCTCACAGGTTGATCATCAATGTTTTCATTAAAGTTTTGTAGATTTCTTGTGATATCCTTATGATTAACTTTATCCTAGTCCTATTTCTCATTCTCCATAAAAAATACATCTTTACTTACCATAATTTTTCCAATATGAGGATGAAAAATTTTGTAAGTTTTAGAGATCATACTATAACCAATAAAGACTCCAGGTTCATATTTTTTGTATAACTTGTCCCTCTTATCCTATGGAATATGAGATAAACACAATCAATAGATGATTTTTAAGTTTTTTAAGGATGGCTTATAGACATGCCATACCTCAAAAGGTATCTTTCCGTCAACTACTTTGGTAGGCAACCTATTCAGGAAAAAAAATAGCAACATTAGCTACTTCTATCCATAGATTTTTGGTAGGACCTTCTCATATAACAAATACCTCGATATCTCCATTATCATCCTATTTTTCCTTTCACTAACACCATTCTGTTGTGGGAGTATATGGGGCAAGGATTTAATGCTCAATACCTGTATTTTTACAAAACTTTTCAATTCAATTAGATGTGTGCTCAGTACCATTATCTGATCTAAGCATTTTCATCCTGCAACCACTTTGATTTTCTACCAAAACTTTGAATTTCCAGAACACTCAGGTACTTTAGTTTTGAACTTGAGAAAACAAATCCAACACATTCTTGTCATATTATCAATAAATGCTATAGAATATTTACTTTTGTTAAGAGAAGAAATCTAATGTTGTCCACATGAATTAGTATGGACTAACTGAAGCTTTTCCAACGCTCTCCAGGTTGCCTTGGCAAAAGGCATCCTACTTTGCTTTCAAAATTGACATGTATTGCAACTTGTGTGTTTGTCCTTCATGAATGACATCCTAGAACCATATCATTCTTCAGTATGTGCAAGAGTTCCTTGTAATGATAATTCCCAAGTCTCTTATGCCATATATCTATTTTCATCTCTTGGCTCGGATAGGCAACCAACTTTTCCTCCATTGGATCAAATGAAACATTTTTTCCTCTCATTTTAACTTAACAGATTTCTCGACCCTTTGAATAAAATATCACATACTTCTTGTCCCCAAAATTAAGCTTAAAATGATTCTTCAGAATCTTCCTTATGCTCAATAAATTTTGATCAAGTTCTGGAACAAAAAATACATTTGAAATTAACTTTATGCCTTAATAGCTTTTAATAGCTACTGTGCCTTTTTCTTTGGCAAGAAGCTAATCACCATTATTGATTCTGACTTTAGAGATTGCAGAATTGTCTAAATCTCTTAAAATCTCCTCATCATGAGTCATATGATTTGTACAACCGCTATCAATTAACCAACTTTCACCTGAAGTTTTACTTGCAAAATAGAATGCGACAAAGAGTTGATCCTCTTCCTATTCATTAACAACTCCAGCATCTACATATTGCTGTTGAGTTTTATTCTTACAGATGATTGCTTTATTACCAATATGATTGCACTTAGCATCAGTCCTCTTCCAACACTTGAAAGGTTTGTGTCCGAACTTGCCGCAATGCTTACAAAGAGGGTAGTTTCCTTTGAAATTACTTGCTTTGTTTTTATTGTTGTGTGTTGCACCTTATCCATTTGTTAGTTGGTACTTCTTATTTTTATATCATCTATTATCATGGTGCTTGGTTGGTAATGTACCTTTAATAACTGCTTGTCTCATAACACATCATTGCTCTTGCCCTTGAAAAGCACTTGAGAATTCTGCTAGTGTAATTTTGGACAAGTCCTTAGTATTTTCTAAGGTTGTAATAGTAGCCTCAAATCTTTCAGGTACTGTTACTATGATTTTCTTAATAGTATTTGAATCATTAAAAGGGAAACACAACAATCTGATGGCATTTGCTATATTAAGAAGTCAGTAGGTACTCCTTTATGGTTTCACTTTCCTTCATCCTTCGCAGCTCAAACTTACGTACCATATTCAACACTTGCATCCCTTGAATTATTTCATCTTCTTCATACTCAATCTTTAGATAATCCCATACCTCTTTTTTTTATTTTAGATACATGATACGAGTGAAGACATTAGATGAAACTGCAGTAAATAAGTATGTCTCTGCCTTTAATTTTCCAGTTTTCCTCTCTTTGTGAGTTTTAATCTACGCCACCGTAGGATTGTCAGGCAAGGGAGCTATCTTTCATTCATCTTCGATAGCTTCCCAGATATCCAAAGCTTCTAGATATGTTTATATTCTAACTACCTAGATTTGATAACTTTCTCCATCAAAAATTGGTGGTGCCATTGAAGAAAAACTTGTTTCTCCGTTCATGGTATCCGCTGGATCAGATTTATGCACACACTTGCAGGTCCCTCAAGATTAAAGCTCTGATACCAATTATTGATTTTAATATCATTAAAGGGAAATAACGCAACAAGTAAAGTCAAAAGCTAGTAGCTGAAACAGAGATGGAGTTAAGAGAAGAGAATATGTAGAGAGGTTTTTTGTTTCTTTTCTGGTAAAAGCTCTGTACTTTATTGATGATCTCCTAACTTAAATAGTCTCTATTACAACTAAAAATAGATTAAAAACTGACCTATTTTCTATCAAAAATAACATAAATAAATTTCCTACCAAAAATAGGAATCCCAATTTGACTAAGAGTATCGACACCCTATTTCGAACCGGTCGAAACAGCACGTGATGCATGGTGGTATGTCGTGACTCTTGGGATTTGAAAATTACTTTTTAGAGTCACCACTTAACTTTTTAGGAAAATTAGGAAAAAACCACTTTTATGTAGAAAACTTTGTTTTGGTCTATCGAAAACATTTTGAGATTCTGAGTAAGGGTTTTGGTTACTCGAGAGGAAGGTGTTAGGTACCCCTCAGAGCCTATCCGAAGATAGTCCTTATACTTAGTTTAGAAAAATATTAGGAAAACCATTATTTGCTATTTGCTTTAAACAGTGATAAGAAAACTTTATTATATATTTATTAATTTTATAAAAAAAGGGCTTAAGGCATAGGAAGCGTGACGCTACCACGTATCAAGGGAGTAATGTAATTATTGTACATATATTACGTAGATATTTTAAGATGAAAAGTAATCTTTTTATAATTATGATAATATAAAGGAACTTTATTATTTTTTTTAAATGCATAGAGTTGAATATGTAAATAAAATTATTTTTTAACAAAAAAATATATATATTTTTAGCATAAATAATTTATTTAAGACAAATGTGAATATATTTGAAAATATGAAAGGATGTAAAATTCACTCCAATGGATTTATAGTAATATTGGAAATAAGTGAGAAATAAACGACAATACATAAGTGAAATGAAGTCGAGATAATAATAATAGTAATAATAATAGTATTAGTAACTTGATAGTAGAGACGATGGTAATGGCGGCGATAAAATAAATAAATATTAGTGATAAGGATAGTAATGTATAATTATAATAAGGATGAAAATAATTGTCATAATAGTAGGAAAACTAATAAGATATACCTCGATGTGGTGGCATAACACGTATATCTCTTGTGTTCTGGAGGACTTTTGAAATCTTTGTTGGAAGAAACTTGAAATAACGCTAAGAAATATGAAATGTGCCTAATATTGGTATGATATTCGAACCAAATTTAATAACATTTTGAAGGGTCAGTTACTTGCAAAATAAAAATTAAGACCATTCGGTAATTTACCAAAAGGGATCCAGTTAAGACAAATTGAGTGGTTACCCAATGTTTATAAAGGACACTAAGTTGATCTCTAAACAAAATTTGAAAAGAAACTTTCTATCAAACTTATGCCTAAGGCCAACAATTGCATTTTTTATAAAAAAAAATTGATTCATTGATATAAGAATTGAGTTATCGAATGATTACGCATTCTTATACTTATGGACATAAAATAGATGAAAGGTTACCTGAAGGACACTAGTTCTAAATATTTTGGATCTAAACGAAACCAAACATGGATAAAGTTATTCCGAATTTAATCAAACCACACAATGATGCATAATCGAACGGATTAAACTTAATAATAATAAAAATAAATAGATGAATAAATAAAATTATTAAATAAATAGAGTATATATATATATACATACATACATATATATATATAAGGTTGTAAATTTTAGATTTTTGAGTTAGTATCGCAGTGACGGGTTAGATTAATCGGTGTCGGTTGAATGAAAAGATGAGGCCAACCTGGATATCGGACTGGGTCTTGGGCCAAATTTCAGGCTCCTACCTGAAATTTATAAAATAAGAGTTGGATTCGTATTAAATAAAATATGAAATTGGATTATCATTGGCTTGGATTCTCTTTTCACTACAATTAAATTTATCGATGCTTCCTGATAACCTAAACACTTGATTAAAATTATTTTTAGTTTTAAATGTATACAAATTACAAACATGATTTGTACAGGCGTCTAATTTAACATTTCTTAATATTAATAAAAATACGTATATATATGTATGTAAAAACAAGAATATAATGAAAAATATAAAAATATATTTTATATAACAATATCGAATAAAATTAGAAAGAAATGTGAATACTATTATCAAAAGATATTTTATTTATTTTATTAATTAAAAATATTTAATTATATTTATTAAAATGTTTATAATATGGTAGAAAAAAAATAGATTCCCTTTTGTTATTAAAAATTTGTAGAAATAGGGGTAAAAATACCAATCTCATTTCTCATTTAATTTTCAAAATTATTTAGGGTCAAGAAGCATCGGAAAAAATAATTAAAGGAAAAGGGCGAGCCAAAATTGGGTGTCAGCAGTTGCCCCTGAGGGACCAAAGATTTGTGTGGAAATCTTTGGGCACTCACGTTGACGTAACCAATTTTGTCTCGGGCAGAACAAAATATTTTAAAGATTATGGCTGGGCTTTGGTTTTCGTGTTGCCTACATATCTCGGGCTCCACGAGAAATCAGGTCATTTGTAGTTTGCATTGTAGCAAAATTTTGATGATTAACAAAATTTGCCCCAATGTAGGATTATGGCGACACTGGGTTCCTTCGAGGATGATAAGAAAAATCTTATCATGAAATGAGTGGATATGATTGCAAGTCCCGATATAGACTGGGGATGAGAAGAAGTTCGATAAAATATCTGTTGAGGATTTTGAGAGAGAAAGAAATTATGAATTTTTACAAATTGCCCCAGTGTCAAATTAAGATGGCACTGGGTGATGACGCCAAAAAAAATTATGAAAATTGAAACTTGAGTCTAGTCGAGTTGAGTTTCTTCTCCGGAATCCTTGACGTAGCTAGGGATGCTTGATATTCCACTAGCTTTCCCCAGTTTGCTGCTAAGAGGGTAGTTCCACGTTGTACTGCATGATCCTGCAAATCAGGTAACAGGGTGAAAAGTACCTGTTGTTCGAAAAATTATAAATTGAAATCGTAATGTAATGAGTAGAGTTTAGATATTCAAACTAGTATTGTTTCCATTTTTGGAGGCCTCTGACTGGCGGGGTAATAACTGAAATATAGATAGCCTCCGGCGGCTGAAATATAAATAGCCTCCGTCGTCTAAAATATAAATAGCCTCCGTCGGCTGAACTGTAAATAGCCTCCGTCGGCTGAACAACTATTTGAATGTAAATAGCCTTCATCGACTGAAATATAAATAGCCTCCGTCGGCTGAAATGTAAATAGCCTCCGTTGGCTGAAATGTAAATAGCCTCTGTCAGCTGAAATGTAAATAGCCTTTGATGGCGGGATATTTGCCCAAAAGTAAACTGCCCTGTATTTTTCAAAGCGGACCTCATTCTGAACGAGATGACGGTATTGTTGTTGGAACTTGATGCTATTGTGATAGTGGCTTTCTTGCGCGCTTGCTATGGTGTGGGCCTCTAATTGGCAGACTGTGCTTTGTTTGCTGAAATGTGATTCTCTGATATGTTGGGGTGCTGCTTTGCTTATATACATTCTTTGATTTGTGGCGGGGCGTCCCCCTTGCTGGTGCGCAACTCCCGATATGGCAGAGAGTTGTATTGCTCATTCGTATTCTCTGATAAGGCAGAGGATTGCTTTTCTTGCTTATGTACAGTCTTCGAAATGTAGAACTCGACTTTGTTTGCTTATATACATTCCTCAAAATGCGAAAGCTCAACTTGTTTGCTTATATACAGTCCTTTGGAATGCGGAAGCTTGACTTTGTTTGCTTATATACAGTCCTTTGGAGTGCAAAGCTTGACTTTATTGAAGTCAGATGACATTCTCTGATTTGCAGAGTTATTCGAGGTAGTTAGACGATGATTCTCCGATTAGAAAAGTTATTCGATGCAGTCAGGTGGTTGGCTCCGATTGGCGGAGTTTTGTTGGGACAAGTAAATAACCTAATCTTCCTATGAGGATTCTCTTTTCTTAGTTTTCGACCCGGGTCTTCAAAATGTACCTGCGAAAGAATTCGAATAAAACTGTTAGAGCTTGTGAGGATTAGTATCAATGTATGTAACGAGAATAAAGGAAGGGAAGAATATTTGGCTCTTGTCGTTATGGTAAGCCGCATGATTCCCCTGATCCTATCCCAAAGCTTAACTTGACATAGCCTTCCAATTCCTTTTTTCCTGCGCTCAAAGAAAAATTCTTAGTTGGGAGGGGGTATTGATTTGTGTCGACTTGGGGATCCTGGCTTTGTTTTTGGAATACTCCAACACTCCCTCGGTTGCTCAACTACCTCCAAACCTAGAGTCTCAATAGGTGGGAAAGTTGAAAGTATGGTGAAAAATATATATATGTATATATGTTTTCACAAATATATTACGTATATATTAAGTATATATAGTAATCCTTTGTCATTTTTAGATTATGACATGTTTCAAAATCCATTGGCCTCAGCTCCTCATTGTGATTCTCGTAACTTTATCTTTTGGATGGAACTCCTCTGACTTTGTCGACGTCATGAGGACTCTGGCGGTGAGATTGCTTATATTCTGGGGCTACACTACGAGCGACGGGGGATTTTCCTAAAGGTAAGACCGAACCTTTCAGGTTGCCTACGTATCCTTATAACAGGAATCAGGTTTGTATGTAGTTTGATACAAAATATAAGATAAAACAATGCAATGATCGGGAATGACTCAGGCTGCCTACGTATCCAAGCGGAATCTGGTTAGGCCGTAGTGCAGTACAATGAAAAGGTAAAAATATGAAGGGACCAAATCCGATGTGGATTGCCTACGTATCCCGCTGTGGGAAGTTAGGTCGAGTGCAATTCTAAATACATGAAAGGATGATGTTTTTGGGTTTTCTAAGGGAACCAAACCCTATGTGGTCTGCCTACGTATCCCACTGCGGGAAATCAGGATAATACGTAGTTCTGTTACATTAGAGAAAAATGCAAAATGTACAAAGAAACGACTAGCCCTAACATCTTCAAAAATATTTCTTGATGGCGTTTAATTTTATCGGCTTTGTGTTTACTGTGCCATCCATTTCTGCAAGTATCACTGCTCCTCCTGAGAGTACTCGATGAATTATGTAAGGACCTTGCCACTTTGGCACAAATTTCCCTTTGGATTCATCTTGGTGAGGGAATATCTTCTTCAATACCAACTGTCCAGGTGTTAATCATCGAGGCTTAACCTTTTTGTTGAATGCCTTAATTATTCTATTTTGATAGAGCTGACCATGATAGACTGCCTCCAATCTCTTTTCATCAATAAGCATCAACTGCTCAATCCTACAACGAATCCATTCAGCGTCGTCTAGACCAACCTCCTGAATGACTCTCAATGAAGGTATCTCTACTTCTGCAGGTATCACTGCTTCCGACCCATAAACTAACATGTAGGGAGTTGCCCCAGTAGAATTTCTGATTGTGGTACGATATCCGAGTAGAGCATATGGAAACATCTCATGCCATTCCCTATCACCGTCCACTATTTTCCTCAAGATCCTCTTGATATTCTTGTTTACAGCTTCAACCGCTCCATTCATTTGTGGTCAATAAGCCGTGGAATTTTGATGAGAGATCTTAAACCTTTCACAAATCTCTCTCATCAGGTCGCTATTAAGATTGGCTTCATTATCTATTCTGATTGACTCTAGAATTCCAAACCAACAGACTAAGTTGTTGCGAACAAAATCTTCTACCACCTTTTTTTTACGGCCTTATGTGTTGACGCCTCAACCCACTTTGTAAAGTAATCGATAGCGACCAAGATAAAATGGGTTTTATTGGACGCGGAAGGCTTTATGGGCCCAATAACATCCATGCCCCAAGCAGCAAATGGCCAAGGAGAACCCATCACATTGAGTTCATTTGGCGGAACTCGTATAAAGTCTCCATGAACTTAACATTGGTGACACTTCTGCACGAATCGAATGCTATCCCTCTCCATAGTCATCCAAAAGTATCCAGCTCTCAAAATCTTCTTTGCAAGTATGAAACCGTTCATGTGGGGTCCACAGGTTCCTACATGTATCTCCTCTAACAATCTCGCGGCCTCCGTGGAATCGACGCATCGTAGAAGTCCTAGGTCTGAAATCCCCCTATATAGGATTTCCCCGTTGAGAAAAAAGTGATTGGCCATCCTTCTTAAAGTCCTCTTCTGTTTGCTAGTAGCGCCTTGTGGATATCCTCCTGCTCCAAGTAACCTCTTAATGTCGTAGTACCACGGCTTTCCATCTAGCTCTTCATCTACATAGAAATAGTAGGCTTGTTGGTCATGTATCTCCACTTTGATGGGATCGATGTAATTCTTATATGGATGCTGAATCATTGAAGACAGTGTCGCCAAGGCATCGGCGAACTCATTTTGAATTCGAGGGATATGCTTGAATTCGATCTTCGTAAACCTTTTGCTTAATTCCTTAACACATTGCACATAAGGAAGGATTTTGACATTCTTGGTGGTCGATTCTCCTTGCACCTGATGGATCAACAAATCTGAATCTCCTATCACCAATAGCTCTTTAATGTCCATGTCTACTGTCATCCTAAGCCTAAGAATGCAAGCCTCATATTCTGCCATGTTATTCGTGTAAGGAAACCTAATCTTCACTGAGATTGGGTAGTGTTGACCTATTTCTGAAACTAGGACTGCTCCAATTCCGACTTCTTTGAAATTCGCTGCTCCATTGAAAAACATCCTCCATCCATCATATGGTTCTGAGATGTCTTCTCCTGCAAACAACACCTCTTCATCGGGAAAGTAGGTCTTGAGCGGACTGTAATCTTGATCTACTGGATTTTCTACGAGGTGATCAGCTAAAGCTTGTCCTTTAATAGCTTTTTGTGTCACGTACATAATGTCAAACTCATTCAACAAGATCTGCCATTTTGCCAACTTTCCAGTAGGCATTGGCTTCTGAAATATGTACTTGAGTGGATCCATTCTCGAAATTAAGTACGTGGTATATACGGACAGGTAGTGCCTTAACTTTTGTGCAACCCAGGTCAATGCACAACAAGTCCGTTCCAACAATGTATACCTAGCTTCGTACATTATGAACTTCTTACTCAGGTAGTAAATGGCTTGCTCTTTCCTCCCTGTATCATCGTGTTTCCCTAACACACATCCAAATGCATCATCCATAATAGATAGATATAGAAGTAACGGCTTTCTTGGTTCTGGTGGAACCAATACTGGTGGGTTAGACAAATACTCGTTAATTTTGTCAAAAGCCTTGTGACATTCTTCAGTCCATTCGGTGGAGGTATCCTTCTTCAATAACTTGAATATTGGTTCACAAATAATCATGGATTGGGCTATGAACCGACTGATGTAATTGAGTCTTCCCAAGAAACTCATTACGCCTTTCTTGGTCTTAGGAGGTAGTAAGTCTTGGATTGCCTTTATCTTGGACGGATCCAACACTATACCTCTCCTATTAATGATAAATCCTAATAACTTTCCTGCGGGGACTCCAAAGGCGCACTTAGCTGGATTCAACTTTAGGTCGAACCTTCGCAGCCTTTCAAAGAACTTTTGTAAAACACCCAAATGGTCAAAACTTCTTTTCGATTTGATGATGACATCATCCACATACACCTCGATCTATTTGTGAATCATATCATGGAAAAGGGTGGTCATGGCCCTCATATAAGTTGCGCCGGCATTCTTGAGCCCAAATGGCATTACTCTGTAGCAGTACACTCCCTACGGAGTGATGAAGGCTGTCTTTTCTGCATTATTCTCTTCCATCAAAATTTGATGATATCCCGCAAAACAATCAACAAATGACTGTAACTCATGTTTCGTGCAATTATCAATGAGAATGTGGATGTTTGGGAAGGGTAAATCATCTTTTGGACTAGCCTTGTTGAGATCCCGATAATCTACATATATTCTTATCTTTTCGTCTTTCTTTGGAACGGGCACGATGTTGGCCATCCAGGTGGGATAAGTCATGACCCTCACGACTTTGGTTTTTATTTGCTTGGTCACCTCCTCCTTGATTCTCAAACTCAAATCGGGCTTGAATTTCCTTATTTTTTGCTTCACCGGTGGACACGCGGGGTTAGTCAGCAGTTGATGCGAGACGATATCGGTGCTTAAATCGGGCATGTCATCGTAAGACCAAGAAAACACATGAATGTATTGACTGAGCAGACTTATCAATTCCTGCTTCCTTTCAGCCTCCAAGTGTGTGCTGACTCGTGTTTCTTTTGTTGTTTCTTCATCACCCAAATCAACGACTTCAGTCTCATCCATATTAGGCTTCTTTTGACTCTCAAGTTGCTCGATCTCCTGAGGCAGGTTTTAAGGCATCATGCTCTTATCGTACTCCTCGTTATCTTGTTCATCGCTTGCATTTTGCTCAACGGATTCGTTACATGTCATAATCGTGGAACGAGGATTTTGTTAACATTTGTGCTGAAAATATAAAAAATGAGTAAAGTAAATAGATATTAAAAATAGGAAAATAAGTTTTGAAAATAAGGACTTTTATTAACAAAAGCACTGGGCTTTAACAATAGGCAAGTGGCAAAAGAGCTTCGGCATGATTCAAGCCTCAATTGGTCATGCAAACAAAATAATAATCTTTTTTTTAAAACAACAACAGTCCCACACTACCAAGACTCCTAACGAAACAGGGATGGGCTGATGGTCCAATTCTGCAAGGCTTCACCAGGCTCGGTATCACGGATGGTGAGCTTCTTGAAAGTTATCTCTAATTCTTCTTCGATCAAGGCCACAAACAAATTTCCTATTCCTTCTGTGATATCTTCATCATCTATTTGTTCTGAAACCAAGACTTGGGCTGTCACAAATATCGTCATTCCAAATCCTTTACTGCAGGCTACTCCATAAATAGGGTCATATCCAAGCCCTGTAGTACCCTTCTGTTGCTTTAACTGGATTGGATCGACTATACCATCGGCTTTTGGGCCTAGTCCTGTCTTGGGCTGATATCCATATTTCAACATCTCTGACGCAATCATCTTTTCAGCATTCAACATTTTTGCTTCAGCTGGCATTGCTTCCTCATTGATCTTTGCATCTTTCATGATCTACAGAGTATGGAAAGTGGCTCCATCTAACTCCTCAGTGACTGGAACTGAATTAACGGAATAAATAGGATGACTGAGTTCTCCATGGACGGCATCTTCTATGCGACCCCATTCAAACTTCACGCACTGATAGAGAGTGGAAGGAACGGCTCTTCCCATGTGGACCCATGGCCTCCCCAGCAATAAGTTCTAGCTAGATGACATATCCATGGCCTGAAACAGGATAGGGAATTCTACTGGTCCTATATGTAGTGTTAGGTAAATTTCTCCGATGACACTACTTTGAGACCCATCAAATGCTCGTACCTTCACCCAACTCTCCCTTATATTTTCTATATTCACACCTAAAACCCTTAGAGTAGAGAACGGATAGATATTGCAGCCCGAAACACCATCTATCAAGACCTTGTTTATAATCTTATCCTGATATCTAACTGCAATATGGAGTGCTTTGTTGTGCGCAGCTCCTTCTGACGGTAACTCATCATCATGGAAAGAGACCTTGTTTGCCTCCACCACTCGCCCGATTGCTACAGCCAAAGTCTCGCTGGTGGTCTCCTTTGGTATGATAATGCCATATAATACTTCCATCAAAGCATTTATACGGGCTACAGAACTCATAAGCAAGGACATGACGGATATATAGGCCGGCGTATTCTTGAGTTGATCTTCAACTGAATAGTCCTTGGGATGCATCTTTTTCCAAAATTCTACAGCTTCAGCATCTGTGATATTTCTCATTGGGTTTTGATCTTTCCCGAGATCTCCACGATTTGGTTTTTTTGGTGCATAACATCTCCCTGACCTGGTCATCCCTTGAGCTGTAGCAGCGTCTATCATCTTGCCCTTGGCTTCAGGTCGATAATCCCATGGGACTCTTTTAGTGTCATAATAAGATCTTGTAGTGGCTAATGTGGTCACTACGACTCTCGGCAAGTAGGTCTGAACAGTTATAGGCTCCCTCAACTGAACTGCGATAAATGGCTGTGATGGGGATGCAGTGGCGATCTCCTCTGCGCTCCATGTAGGCATAATAGTTTCTTCCAAATCATACTCCTCCTCTAGAGTAATCATGTTGACTTCCCAATTTCCATGATTTGGCAAGGGGTTATTGTTCACATTGGGAGCTGCGGCGGTGCATTTGATTATACCCCTCCTTATCAGAGACTCAATTTGATTCTTCAAGATGTAGCAGTCCTCCGTGTCGTGCCCTTGGACTCCTGAGTGATAGGCACACCATTTTCTACCGTCAAAGTTTTGAGAGGTTGGATCAAGGGACTTTTCCTCAATTGGATGCAACAAACTGGTAGCCCTCAACCTTTCAAACAACTAGGTTAAAGGTTCTGCAATCGGTGTGTAAGTGTAGGTATTTCTGGCTTCAAAGTTTAAACGTGGTTTGGGTGCATAGGTTGGTCTATTTTGGTGAGCTGGAGCTTGGACAGGGGTGTATGGTCTTGGTGGATTTTGGTATACTGGAGCTCGAGGTGGATTATAATGTGGTTGAGTATTGTACACTGGGACATGTGCAATAATTTGGGGATTGTTAGGGTAATGGTAGGAAGAATTTCTCGGTCGGTATGGTGTGACGGTTCAAACATCCTCCCTTTTCTTCTTATTTCCGTTAATTGAACCAGTTTGTATGGCCTTACTTGCATCTTGCAGTGCAGCCATAGATTGGATCTTTCCTGACTTGATGCATTCTTCTATGAAATCTCCCATTTTGACTAATTCCGCAAACTTTTGGCCCATCATCGACATCATCTTGTCAAAGTAAAAACCCTCCTATTCTCGGATAAAATATTTAGAGATCTCACTTTCATCCAGTGGAGGCTGGATCCTTGCAGCCTCGGTTCTCCAATGCCATGCATATTCTTGAAATGATTTGGACGGCTTCTTTTGTATGTTAGCCAATAAGAACCTATCTGGGGCAATCTGAGTGTTGAATCTGAAGCAACTTATGAAATCCTCAGCCATTTCCCGCCAGTCACGCCACTTACGAGGGTCTTGTCGACTATACCAAGTCAAATCTTCTCCCGACAAACTCCGAATGAACAGCTTCATTCTCAACTTCTCTTTCCTTCCTACCCCGACCAACTTGTCGCAGTAAGCCCTCATGTGTGCATTCGGGTCACCCTTTCCATCAAACACATCGAACTTTGGTGGTTCGTATCCCATTGGCATGTCGATGTTCGGATGAATGCATAAGTCGTCGTAGTCCAGGCTTTCAGTCCCCCTGGTGACTTTCATATGTCTGAATGCTCTCTTTAGACTCTCAAGTTGGGATGCTATCGACCCTTCTTCACTTGATTGGACATTCTTTCCTAATCTTGCATACCGATCGACCTCATACGGAACCTTAAGTCACTGATGTTGCGAAAGCAGGAACTTCGGTAGCATATATAGGTGGCACAGGTATCTCACAAGTGGCATATGCCTCGGGTATGTGCTGCATTTCTGGATGGACTGGAACAGTAAAGTTCTAGGAAGGAAATGAATAACTAGGTGCCGCTCCGGCAGTGGGTTGGAAAGCAGGTGGTGCTTGAGCATGCGGTATACTTGCTTGGTTAGCGGAAGCGCCTGGAGGTAATTCAATACTTGGAGCCTGCGGCTGAGCGGGAAAGCTAGCTATTGTAAGATTGGTTAGATCCCATATTTGATAGAGTTCTTCTTTTAGGACCTCGATTTCCTGTGCCATATTGGCCATTTGATCATCGTTCTGAGTATCTGAAGGCCTTTGAGAACTCTCGGTGTCATCCACTGGTATCATCGCGGCCTTGTCTCTGTTAGTCATTTTGTCTTTTGATCGAAGGTTGTATTGGGATTCCGCCAGTTTTCCAGTCGACACAAATCAACTTTTTTTTCTTTGTTTGGAAATTAATAGGCAAAAGGAAAGATAGAAAGAAAAAAAAAGGAAAAAGGGAAACTATGTTAGTTTGGGAAATAATGAAGATGTAACAAGTAAGTAACACATATATACACCAAGTTGGCGATATTCAAACGCATCCTAATAAAGACCTCTTTTTCCCAGAGGTAGGCCTACGCTGCAAACATGATTAATTGATCCAAAGCTTTAAATTGTAATTAAATTCAGGACAAAGGGATTTTGTTTAATGAAAAAGGCAAGGTGTGAAGCCACGGGTTACAAAGAAAAGTTTTGAACTAAAGATTACATCATGGTAGCCTATGACAATATCGATATAGGTCATGCAAGACCCTTTTTAGGGAAAATAAAAATGAAAGAAAAACGTACAGATAGGTCGTACAAGATCCTCAAGAATCTATAATAACAAGATGGATCCTAAGGCCAGCTGAGGGGATCATCATCATCATCATCGAGGTCATAATAGGGCCCAGGGTGATACTCTGGGGATCCGTCTAACTGCTGCCCTTGGAAGTCTTCGCCTGCTCCGTTGAAGTCTATAGGACCATACTCTTCTTCTTCAGGGTCTTCCTCCATCTCCTCTGTCAGCTCCCCATCCTGCTCTTCCATTGGCTCCTCCTCCGGATCTTCCTCCAGGTCCTCCTCGGGATCCTCCTCCGGATTCTCTTCAGGATCTTCCTCCATTTTCTCAGGATCTTCTTTCGGGTCTTTCTCAGGGTCTTCCTTCATCTCTTCTTCGGATTCATCATCTACAGCAGGGATGAGGTGATCCACCGATCCAGGAATCACCTGCTCATACATGGTTGTGGTTACCGGCCTATGATGAAGTAGCTGCTCTCGAATCTGGTCCATTCTATGAATGTAGGAAAGCCCTTGGAGTGATATAAAACTCGGTTGAGCTAGAATTCCTTCCAACCTGTACCAGGGGTAGTACTTGGGAGTGAAGTATGGTTTACCCCCCATGCCCAAGCTAAAAATCTGTCCCCACCCATGGGTTAGGTTGCCAAGCCTCTCTACAGGGAATCTTCCCTAATAATCGATCTCTGACAATGCTATGTTGGACCATAGAGGCACATTCTGAATCAGGCCGAATTTTCTTAGAACTCTCAAAGGCGCATATGGATGGATTCCCTCCAACCCAATCAACTCAAGAAAGTAAGTGTAATGCCTTCTTAGCATTACTCGACCACTAACCCATGGTAGCCTCCACTGGATGAGGTTACTAGTGAGATGGATTAGGAAGTCACACCACTTCTCCTTATTAACTGGCTTCTCCCACATGGCCACTCTAATTCTGTGGCTGCGAATATGATTAGGGCCAGCCTCTCCGACACCATCCCTACGATAAAAGTGATCTAATGCCCAACTTTAGAGCATTACGTTGTAGCCTCTGAAAAAATTGGGCCCCTTGGAGCATACGAACAAAAACCGAAAGACTTCTTCTAGAATCATCGGCACGATCATGGTCCTGATTGGTCCCCTACACATAAATAAGACCATGGGGATTATGTGAATGCTAATGCGATTCCCTCTCATTGGGAATACCATAATACCGAGAAAAATCGTCATAAACACAATGGCTCTATGTCTCTCCCAGTCGACCCTGGTGAAGAAAAACTCCTCTCGAAAGCAATCATAACTTTCTCTTCTACCAAACCTCTCGAAGAGATAAACCAGTCTTATCCAACCTGCCTCAACCATTCTCAATCCTGTGCCAACTTTCAACCCTATATCGCAAAGAAAACGGCTACCTGCAGTAATATGGGGGGCCAAAGGTACCCGTCCTGTCAATGTAAAATTAACCATTTGGCTGATCTCTTCTAAGGTAGGTGTGATATCGAAGTCCCTGAATTTGAAAGTAACCGTAGTTGGGTCCCAAAACTCGACTAGGAATTGAATCAGTAGCCTATCTGCCCTTATCTCCATTAGATCCGTCAAAGATCCCAACTGTGCAAACATCTCTCCTCCATGCGCCACTCGGATGTTTCCCCACTAATGTCTTAGGATATGGGGAATGTCAGTCAGCATATGTATGTTGGTGAGATTCTGGTTGATTTCCATCTGTGCAAAGAAAAGGGTATGGTAAGTTCAATGTCCTGAATTTATTACGTTTTTAATGTTTGGATCAATTAATCATTCCACACATATACCGTCGTTGGGTTCGTGGAGGACCCGTTGACACGAAGGGTGGTTTCCTAACCGCGGAACGATACCCTGGACCATTCCACCTAAGGTGTATGCAATATGACCTATCACTAGAGTAAGATCTTTTTCTCCTAAATGTTCAAGAGTGGGACTGAATAGCTGCGAGAAGGTGCACTAACCTAACTGCACCAACTTTGAAACTATGGAATCCGAAGAGGTTTCGGAGGAGTGTAGGTACACCCCTCGCGTTTTCAGTATGTGAATTGTATACGACCAAGACTCGATAGGAAAATGCAAGTGATAAAGCAGTAACAAGTAGTGTTATACAAATAAATAAGGAACGCAAGTTTGGATTTGGCTTGCGTCCTTTCACACAAAGCATGATATAATGATACGTAAAGCACATAACATAATAAAGCATAAAAATACTAAACTAAGCATGTAAAGGTTACAACCTAAGTTCACAAATTCCCCAGCGGAGTCGCCATTCGGTCGACGCCCTATTTCGAACCGGTCGAAACAGCACGCGGCGCATAGTGGTATGTCGTGACTCTTGGAATTTGAAAATTATTTCTTAGAGTCGCCACCTAACTTTTTAGGAAAATTAGAAAAAAACC
Organism: Capsicum pubescens; assembly: GCA_030864215.1. Classification (NCBI taxonomy): domain Eukaryota; kingdom Viridiplantae; phylum Streptophyta; class Magnoliopsida; order Solanales; family Solanaceae; genus Capsicum; species Capsicum pubescens. The sequence goes on from CM061542.1 coordinate 212,866,993, forward strand.
ACTTTTATGTAGAAAACTCTGTTTTGGTCTATCGAAAACATTTTGACATTCTGAGTAAGGGTTTTGGTTACTCGAGGGGAAGGTGTTAGGCACCCCTCAGAGCCTATCCGAAGATAGTCCTTATAATTAGTTTAGGAAAATATTAGGAAAACTATTATTTGTTATTTGCTTTAAACAGTGATAAGAAAACTTTATTATATATTTATTACTTTTATAAAAAATGGGCTTAAGGCATAGGAAGCGTGACGCTACCACGTATCAAGGGAGTAATGTAATTATTGTACATGTATTACGTAGATATTTTAAGATGAAAAGTAGTCTTTTTATAATTATGATAATATAAAGGAACTTTATTATTTTTTAAAATGCATAGAGTTGAATATGTAAATAAAATTATTTTTTAACAAAAAAATATATATATTTTTAGCATAAATAATTTATTTAAGACAAATGTGAATATATTTGAAAATATGAAAGGATGTAAAATTCACTCCAATGGATTTATAGTAATATTGGAAATAAGTGAGAAATAAACGACAATACATACGTGAAATGAAGTCGAGATAATAATAATAGTATTAGTAACTTGATAGTAATGACGACGGTAATGGCGGCGATAAAATAAATAAATATTAGTGATAAGGATAGTAATGAATAATTATAATAAGGATGAAAATAATTGTCATAATAGTAGGAAAAATAATAAGATATACCTCGATGTGGTGGCATAACACGTATATATCTTGTGTTCTAGAGGACTTTTGAAATCTTTGTTGGAAGAAATTTGAAATAACGCTAAGAAATATGAAATGTGCCTAATATTGGTATGATATTCGAACCAAATTTAATAACATTTTGAAGGGTCAGTTACTTGCAAAATAAAAATTAAGACCATTCGGTAATTTATCAAAAGGGATCCAGTTAAGACAAATTAAGTGGTTACCCAATGTTTATAAAGGACACTGATTTGATCTCTAAACAAAATTTGAATAGAAACTTTCTATCAAACTTATGCCTAAGGACAACAATTGCATTTTTTATAAAAAAAAAAATCAATTCATGGATATAAGAATTGAGTTATCGAATGATTATGCATTCTTATACTTATGGACATAAAATAGACGAAAGGTTACCTGAAGGACACTAGTTCTAAATATTTCAGATCTAAACGAAACCAAACGCGCATAAAGCTATTCCGAATTTAATCAAACCACACAAATATGCATATTCGAAGAAATACAAGGTTAGTTAAAAGGGATGTCCCTATAATGAGATGTAAAGAAACTAGAAAATACGCTAGGTTCCTTTTAAGGAATCCATCTTGTAACGAGGTAAACCGCAAACTTTAAATGATCTTATAGCTGTTGACTAGATATTATGGGTCGGATTGAGTTTCGTTGCGGAACTCCAGCTCCCGAGAGTGTAAATGTAAAAGAGAGAAAAATAAGGATTAGAAGATAGATAGAAAATTTAAGCAATATGTGAATCATTTATAAAGTCATATTGGCAGATAGAATGAAAATGGGGGACTTAAGTTGCCCTCACATCCAAATCTTATTCAAACATACAGTAATAATAGTAAGGATTATGACGTACACTGAGATAACAACACACAATCCTTGTACTAATTTCAATAGCAGTGATAAATTTGATCAAACCAAATGACAAATAAAAAAAAACTTAACACTTAAACATATAGGAAACATTCGAATGGGAGGGGAAACGCCGACAAGATCTTAACCCATGCGAGGTCATTTTTATTACTATCACGACGACTATTATCCAAGTAAAGTAAATGTGTACATTATATCTTAATCGTGAAAACAACTCCTATTCAACGTAAACATGGAAGAATTGAGTTGTTATCACTAAGGATATTTCGTTTACAAAAAAACTTATTTTAATCACAGGATTTAAAGAAAACAAACTGGGTTATGTTACCCCATTCAGCATAAACTTTAATTTTCAAGAATCATTCCCGGACTAAATTTCTCTGAGAAGCCACAACAGATCCGAAATGGGACCGACACCCCAATAAATCTGCTTTTTAACAAACATATATTCGAAACAAAATAAAAAATGTACAGACATTCCCCACAGAATCACCCTTTGGCATCCATGATTAAGAGCTAACCAAAGAGAAGTCACATCGAAAATAACAAAGCCTGTCTGTGCACTCGAGAGATTTTTTAACAGATTATCACCACGTATCTACGCAATTTCTTAGCATGCAGACTAAAATTTTGGATGCACCAAACACTTTACTACGTTCGCACCGCCCAAACATAATAGCGATCCCAAATTTAAAAGTAAGACAAGAACTAGTGGAAATCCATAAAAAAAGAGTGAAAACAACAATAATAAAATCCAGTGATGGAATAAATGACATATTCCGAACCCTCCAAGTGACAACTATGACCTCCTCTCCAATTACTCGACATGAAACTAAACATAAAGGAAACATATGTGGCATTACGTAAATGTATCGATTAGGGGAATATTTCAAAAGTGGGCATTCCCTTTTTGCAGATGTGAAGAACATATTTCAAAATGGGACAAGAATATCACTCATTCTCACATGGACAGGCATGAAAAATTTAGTATGACACCATATTCTGAGACTTGATTTCGTAACACCATGGTCAAACGTAAGGTCCTGTTAGTAAACTTTTGTCTTACTTTTTTCATATAAATAAAATATTCAGTGTCAAAGTTGCACTTGTCCTTGGAACTCAAACGACAATATGAGTTTATTGAGACTAAGGATCAAAACTATGTTTACAGAACTTCAAAAATGACAAACCGAACAAATGAAACCGGAAAGGGAACTATTCCCTAGATTGTAAAAAAAACTTCAAACAAACCGACATTTTTAATCTCACAACCATCGTGACAAGGAACACCATGAACAAAAAGTATGTACTCATGAACAGGCTTATTTTTAGAATTAGAGTCGTCTTTGGCGTTTAAAATGGCAGATGTTCACAACGAGTTCCACAGACATAGTTAAATCAATACGCACACAGACCAATCGAGATTAACAAAGTAGAAATAGAAAGGATGAAAAAACAAAAATAAAGAGCGATTCATACCTTTTGTTGGGCAGCAAACTGAGGTTTTGACGTTAACTATTTTCCAACGATTAAACTCCAACCCAAAAAATACTTACTCTAGAACCGAAATCAAAATGAGTGACGGGGAGTGACCATCTCGGAAAACCACTCTAAAACGGAAGCGAGAACCCTCAAAACTCTTTTTCTTCTAAATTTTAAACCAATTTCAAACCCCTTCTATCTCAGAAACCTCTTTTCAATTTCCCCTAAAGACAAATTAAAAAAATCCCTCTTTTTTTTTACTGATTTTGTTGCTCTCTCGATCTTGAATCCCTTTTTTTGTTTTTCTCTTGCTTCTTTTGTCCTCCCCCTCAATGGGTGAAGAATACCCATATTTATAGGTGTCAAATTCAAACTTTAAAGTTCGAATTTGAAACCTTGCGATAAAAAAAAGGAAGGAGGGAGGATGAAAATTTGAATTCAAAGAAAAAGATCTCCAAATCTCGGCTCTTTATAAGCCATTAATGGCGGATTCGAAATGAGAAAATAAATTGTTGCATCATTTTGGGACTGTTCTTTCTGTGATTTTCGCGGATTCGTGGACTGGACAAACCGAAAATAGGTGGATCTTTGCAGACTAGGAAAATTCGGTGGTGAGCTGTAGAGATCTTAAGGTTTCTCGTTCGGGATGGTAGGAGAGGAGGAAGGAAGGGAAAAGAAAAAGGAGGGGCGGCCATTATTGTTGTTTTGGGAAAGGGTTGATGGAGATATATCACTGCTTTTGGGAAGAAGAGAATACGCGTGAGCTTGCTTCTCTTTGGAAGGAAAGAGACGAGTGATAAAGAGCATTTAATGCATCAGCTTTGAAAACTTGACAGATTTCAGTCCATTCGATCTCTTGATCGGACGGATGAAAATAAATAATAATAATGGTAAAAAAAAATACTTATATATAAAGATAGATAAATATAAACGTGAATTGAAATTGATTATTTTTGTCCGTTTGATCATTTAATTGAATGGATTAAATTTAATAATAATAAAAATAAATAGATGAATAAATAAAATTATTAAATAAATAGAGTATATATATATACATACATACATACACACACACACACACACACATATATATATATATATATTATAAGGTTGTAAATTTTGGATTTTTTAGTTAGTATCGCAGTGACGGGTTAGATTGATCGGTGTCGGTTGAATGAAAAGATGAGGCCAACCTGGATATCGGACTAGGTTTTGGGCCAATTTTCAGGCTCCTACTTGAAATTTATAAAATAAGAGTTGGATTCGGGTTAAATAAAAGATGAAATTGGATTATCGTTGGCCCGGATTCTCTTTTCACTATAATTAAATTTATCAATGCTTCCTGATATCCTAAAAACTTGATTAAAATTATTTTTAGTTTTAAATGTGTACAAATTACAAACATGATTTGTACAGGCGTCTAATTTAACATTTTTTAATATTAATAAAAATATGTATATATATGTATGTAAAAACAAGAATATAACGAAAAATATAAAAATATATTTTATATAACAATATCGAATAAAATTAGAAAGAAATGTGAATACGATTATCAAAAGATATTTTATTTATTTTATTTTTTAAAAATATTTAATTATATTTATTAAAATGTTTATAATGTGGTAGAAAAAAATAGATTCCCTTTTGTTATTAAAAATTTGTAGAAATAGGGGTAAAAATACCAATGTCATTTCTCATTTAATTTTTAAAATTACTTAGGGTCAAGAAGCATCGGAAAAAATAATTAAAGGAAAAGGGCGAACCAAAATTGGGTGTGAACAAAGAGTTGTATGGAAAAAATTGAAGAAAAAAGAAAAAAATAGTCGTGCATTCTTAAAGCAACTTTCATCAAATATGATATATTCTTTTAAATTAGATTGAAAAGTACTGAAATATCACAATAGAAGATTTTCCAATTGAAGACCATATCATCAATTTATGCTGAATCAACACGATATGATTTCTTCCACAAGGTACCTATTGTAATATATTTTTGCTTTAATTATTTTATTCTATATCTTGAAATTAATACACTATCTAAATTATATACCACTTAGCTCCTTAATTTCTTCTTCTTCTATTTCATTTTATTATTTCTTTCAATCCCGTTAGCAGAAAAGTTATCAAATATTTTTTCTAACAAGTTCAGTCAGAGGCGGAGCCAAGATTTCAACTCAGGAGTTCAATATTTGAAGAAAATCTAATCTAAAGGGGTTTAACACTTGAAGAAAATCTAGCTGAAGGGGTTCAACACCTACTACAGATACATTAAAAAAAAAATTAATTATGTATAAATGGTATATTTGTCCATCGAAGGGGGTTCAGATGAACCCCTTCCAAAGGGCCGACTCCGCCCCTAAGTTTAGCTTTTGTGGTCTTTATTGCCTATTCTGCATTTATGTTAAGTTTATATACAGTGGTATCACATTTCTTTCTTCAACTTATCAAATCTATAGATATAATAAAGGAGAATAGTCTATCACTAGGTTATGCCAAGTGGTATCTTAATAACTAGCCTCTTACAACAAAAAAAAGTTTTGTTGATTATTAATTAATTCTTATTTATTGCATCTATATATATATATATGGGAAAAGGCATCATTTCCACCCCATACTATATAAGAAAAGTCTAAGCCACACCTAAATTATATAAGTGACCTATTACACACCTTAACTATATAAAAGTGATATTATTACCTCCCTGCAACCCCTATTCTAAGGCGCGTGTGTTACACTTATTTTAGGCGCGTCCAGCCTATTAAATAACAAAAGTAAACGGCTAAAAACATTAAGGGAAAAGGCATCTTTTCCACCCCAAACTATAGTCGAAAAGTCGAATCCACACCTAAACTATATAAGTGACCTATTACACACCTTAACTATAAAAAAGTGATATTTTTTACTGACGTGGTACTGATATGGCAGCGCGTGTAAAACACTACACCACATGCAAGTGGTGGTAGCCTGACAGGGTGTAAATAGTTTCACTTTTTTATAGTTTAGGTATGTAATAGGTCACTAGTATAGTTTAGGTGTGGCTTCGACTTTTCGGGTATAGTTTAGGGTGGAAACGATGCTCTTTCCCTATATATATATATATAAAATAAAGGAGAATAGTCTAGCATGAAGTTATGCCATGTAACATCTTAAGAACTAGCCTCTTACAACAAAAGTAAATTTTGTTGATTATTAATTAATTCTTATTTATTTCATATCTATATATAATAAAGAAAAATAGTCTAGCATGAGGTTATGCGAAGTGGCATCTTAAGAACTAGCCTCTTACAACAAAAATAAATTTGTTGATTATTAATTAATTCTTATTTATTTCATATTTACTTTATATCTATATATAAAATAAAGGAGAATAATCTAGCATGAGGTTATGCCAAGTGGCATTTTAAGAACTGGTCTTTTTCAACAAAAATAAATTTTCTTGATTACTAATTAATCTTATTTATTCTATGTTTATTTCATATCTATATATATAAAGGATAATAGTCTAGCATGAGGTTATGTCAAGTGGCATCTTAAGAACTAGCCTCTTACAACAAAAATAAATTTTGTTGATTATTAATTAATTCTTATTTATTTCATATCTATATACATATTATAAAGAAGAATAGTCTAGCATGAGGTTATGCCAAGTGACATCTTAAGAACTAGCCTCTTACAACAAAAATAAATTTTGTTGATTATTAATTAATTCTTATTTATTCCATATTTATTTCGTATTTGTATATATAATAAAGAAGAAGAGTTTAACATGAGGTTATGTCTAGTGACATCTTACGAACTAGCCTCTTACAACAATATAAATTTCTTTGATATTAATTAATTCTTATTTATTTCTTATCTGTATACATATAATAAAAGAGAATAGTCTATCATAAGGTTATGCCAAGTGGAATCTTAAGAACTAGCCTCTTACAGTAAAAATAAATTTTGTTGATTATTAATTACATCATATTTATTTCATTTTTATTTTATATATATAATAATAAAAGAGAATTGTCTAGCATGAAGTTATGCCAAGTGATATCTTAAGAACTAGCCTATTACAATAAAAATATTTTTTGTTGATTATTAATTAATTCTTATTTATTCCATATTTATTTATTTTATATATATATATATATATAAAATAAAGGAGAATAGTTGCATGAGATTATGCCAAGTGGCATCTTAAGAACTAACCTCTTACAACAAAAATAAATTTTGTTGATTATTAATTACATCATATTTATTCCATGTTTATTTCATATTATGGTAAAAAAACAACTAACTTTGACCAAAAAGTCATTTCTAAATAAAAAAATATTATGAAAAAGATGTCATCTCTTGAAATATGTAAATAATTAATTTAAATATATAAATAATAATATTACAAAAATAAAATATTTATGATTTCTCAACTATCTATATATATATATATATATAATAAAGGAGAATAGTCTAGCATGAGGTAATGTCAAGTGGCATCTAGAGAACAATAATTGACAGTAAAACCTATTTTGTAGATTATTAATTAAGTCATACTTATTTGTTATCTATATATATGATAAAGGAGAATAGTCAGACATGAAGTTATGCCAAGTGGCATCTTAAGAACTACCCTCTTACAACAAAAATTAGTTTTGTTGATTATTAATTAATTCTTATGTATTTCATATTTGTACACATATAATAAAGGAGAATAGTCTAGCATGAGATTATGCCAAGTGACATCTTAAGAACTAGCCTCTTACAACAACAAAAAAATATTGATTATTAATTAATTCTTATAAATATATATATATATATATAAATATATATATATAATGGAGAACAGCCGCATAAGTTTATGCCCAGTGGTATCTTAAGAACTAACCTATTACAGCAAAAATAAATTTTGTTGATTATTAATTACATCATATTTATTCAATATATATTTCATATCTATATATATAATAAAGAAAAGAAGTTAGCCTAAAATTAAGCCAAGTGGCATATTGAGAACTAGCCACTTGGTATTTTTGTAACAAGAATCTATTTTGTTGGTAACAAAATTTATTTTATTGATTAATTATTTATTTTATATATTATTTTTAAATTTTCATATCTATTTTCATATTTTTAAATTTTCATATATAATTTCATATTAAGCCAAGTGACATATTGAGAACTAGCCACTTGGTATTTTGGCAACAAGAATCTATTTTGTTGGCAACAAAATATATTTTATTAATTAATTATTTATTTTATATATTATTTTATATTTTCATATCTATTTTAATATTTTAAAATTTTCATATCTAATTTCATATCTATATATATAATAAAACAAAGAAGTTGGCCAAAAATTTAAGCCAAGTAGCATATTGAGACCTAGCCACTTGGTATTTTGGCAACAAGAATCTATTTTGTTGGCAATAAAATTTATTTTATTGATTAATTATTTATTTTATATATTATTTTTAAATTTTCATATCTATTTTCATATTTTTAAATTTTCATATCTAATTTCATATTAAGCCAAGTGGCAAAATGTTTGATGAATACTTTTGTTTATTTTTATTCTATTATTTCATATTGTGATAAAAAATAATTAGAATTGACTCCTATGAATGAACACTATTATAATTATTTATATATTTCACATCTTTATATATAATAAATCAAAATGTTTGAAAATTCCGGCAATTACTCCTAATTTCACTATATTCCAATCAAGCGATACTCCTAATTCCACAGTTTGTATTCCAATTTTCAAATATATATTCCAATCAAGCGATACTCCTAGTTCCACAATTTTTATTCCAATTTCCAAATATATATTCCAATCAATCAAGTGATTTCTTCTTATTTCATGACTTGTATTCCAATCGATTTCACAATTTCTGTTCCAGAATTCCACAAATCTTCCAATTATTTGGTTCTTAATCTTTATTTAAAAAGATCATACAAATGGTAGATGGATATGGTAAGTGAATTGTAGATTTCCTTTCTCCCATGGATGAAAAGTAGATGGCTATGGTAAGCGAATCGTATATATATTAAATCAAAATTTTACACTGCCAATCATTACCATACGGCTATGGTAAGTTCTACTAAATTGTAATACAACTAATCATGATTAACATGCATATAAGATTGGTAAATAAATATTTGCTCAATATATATACGTTAAAGTAATATATTCTAATCATAGTTGATTCTAACTAATCTTACCTGTAAAAAAATACTATATAATAGGATGATTCCAACGTAATACGAACATTGAGGGTAAAGAGGCATCTATAGAAAAAGAATCACTTAAATCCTTCGCTTCATTAATATTATGGCTGCTAAGATTGACTTACTCAAAGAGGTTTCAAGGACAAAAATGTAGTGGTGTCTAAAAGTGTGAGTCGTGCGATTGTGAGTTATTCCTGATCTTAAAAAGAAAGACAATCCACAATCGATGGAGATGGTGTTGTAGGACCAAAAGGTATTGATATATCAATTTTAAACTTAGTTGTACATGTATATATTGACGTTTTCCAATTATGGATATAATATAGGTGTTGAATTTTTATACAGGGAGATCGTATCCATGCAACTATTGAAAGATATGTTATGTGTTTGTTCAAGATAAAAATAAGTAAGTTAGGGTTATATATAATGAAAAACTTCGTGGTTGGTCTAAATACTTTCAAGTTTAAGACCACTAAGCACAGGATGCGGTTGACATTCACAAAGAGAACAATGGTTGAAGAAATAAATGATTCACATTTTGGTATGAATATCTTCAATATACGACCTTATAAGCATTTGATTGACCAAGTGGATGTTTACGAGAATGGATTATTTGATAATTATCACAACAGATTTATATTGTAATAGACATCATTATTTTTTAACCAACTTATTATGATTTTTTAGATCTGTATTAGATGTCGTTGGTGAGATTATTCACCATTGGCCACTTCAATCGCACAAATAAAATGATAAGATTAGTGTATTTTTGAATGTTGAGCTACATGACCACAAGTAATCTCATATTTTATGAATAGAATTACTAATTCCTATATAAATGACAGTTTTTCTTTGTTATGATGATGTATACTTTCATGTAGGTTGAACAGCATTGAGGCTACTTTTTGGGGTGATTTTGTTGAACAACTCGCTCCATATTTGGATGGATCCAACACTGCTCCAATCATAGTTGTTATGCAGTTCATTCGAGTGCATAAATTCCAAGGTACAAATTGTCTTATGTATAGTTAACCAAGAACTTATATAGTTAACAACCTATTTATGCTTAAATTTATTTGTGTTTGTGGATGTAGATGAGTACTCTGTCTGTAATACTTGACATGCTTCAAAGCTGTGGGTTAATCCTAATCTTCCTCAAGTTGTTGATTTTAAGACCAGGTTTTCTATCGATCTATATTATATTATATGATTTTTCAATTTTAATTGCACAACTACAACTATAAAAAATTAATAAATAAATATAGTTTGATAAGTGTGCGTGGAGATAACACTTTGAGAGTTAGCCAAATTTCAACTCAACGTACTTATTCTGTTTCGGATGAGCTAATGTCTGGAGATTTAGAGGGTAAAACTATTGCGCAATTGGTAGAGTGTCTTCATGTGAGTATAATTTGGCATGCATTTGGAATTAACAAAAAAGAAATTGATCCATAAAATTAATTCTTAATGGAGTCTTTTATTTTATATATGATAGAAGGGGAACTTTTGGATATATGCTATCGTTGTTCATATAGAAGTGGAAAATGGTTGGTCATATATGGGTCATAAAACGTGCCCTAAAAAGGTCACAAAAATTAGAAATAACTTTCATTGCAAGAAATGTGAACGCCTGGATTATTCTGTTGCTCATAGGTTTGAACCAAATTATGAATATTTTAAATGAAATTTTGAAACGTGATTCAAAATTTATATAATAAACTTTTGTTTCATATAGAAACTTCAAGTAAGAGTAATGAATGGTACTGGTCTTATTTCTTTGTTGCTTTTGGATCGCGAAGCAACAAAGCTCATAGGAAGTCTGCTACTGAATTGAAAGGACAGGTAGACGAGGTATGTTAATGATGTGTTTCACATAGAATTTATTTTGGAATTTTCTAAAGGAATAGATTGTTTTTGAAAGAACTATTTTACTACATAAATTACTATGTATTTACGCTTACAAACTACTGATTCCGATGATGATGGTGCCTATCCATTGTAGCTCGATGTTCTTGATAAAAATGCTCTATTTAAGGTGGCTGTCAAGATCCATAATGTAGAACAATATGTTGAGGTTTATACAGTTCTTAAGATTTGTGATGATGAGGAACTTACCAAGAAGTTTTCACCTTCTTCCAGTGACGACGATTTTTCAGTATGTTTTCGTTTATACATAGCTCAAAGCACACTGGTTTCTAATATTCACAACTATGTATCAATGCCATAAAGGTTTGTGAACAATTGTTAATATAATAATTTCATATTCGTAGGATCCAGATTTCAACTGTGAAAAGGTCGTTGCTGAAACTCATGAAATCACGGTATAAACGATGTTGCCTTTTCTGTCATTCTACATATAAACATAATAATCATTAGAGTTGTTTATTGTCAATAATTTTTCAATTAAACTTGCCCTTACATTGTAGGATTCTAATCCTAATAATGACTTGAATACTCCAACAAATACTCCAGCTAAGAGAAGTTTATTGGAGGTTGAATCGCTTGGCATAGAACTTGAAGATGGCCCTAATTCACAACTCTCAAGTACTAAGCTTAACAAAGTGGTTAATAAGGAGAAACCTTCATGAGTTAGAGCATCCAACAAGCTTGAAGATGATAATTAGAGAAATGATTATTTTTATGTTTTATTAGGGAGTTAGTTTTGTTGCCAACAATATGTTTTTGTTGATACCTATTTAATTTGATTCCAAGTCTTAATTAATATGGACTAGATTTGTTATTTTATTTTTTGGAAATGTAACTTTTGTTATGGATGTGATGTTCCAGTTTATAAAGAGCTTTATTGATTATATTGCTTGAGTATTTGAACCAATATCTGCTTTTTTGCTATTCAATTTACTGGATTACTTTTGTCGTTTTACGCACAGGGCAGTTATTCTATCATATGTATTCTGTATGACCTTTAGAATATAAGACTATTCTGAGATATTGAGAAAATAGGTTGGTTTTCTCGGCATCACACGTAAGACTTCTAAATTCTAATGCTTTTTTCATTACCACCTGAGAGGATGCAAGTGTGGAACCTTTTGGAGTTTTTATCTACCTATATATTATGTCCAGTAAAATTTGTTATGCCTGTAGTACTTTTGCACCTTTTCTGTCTGGAATACTAATGATTCCTCATTGTTTACAGCTAGCAATAAACAGAAGAGATGGAGAAAATTTGAATTTTATTAGTTGACTAGTTCTAAAATGTTAGGTTCTATCTTAAGAGTCCAGTCATATTCAGGTGAAGCCATTGATGTTTCAAAATGATATCTTCAGTGGTATCGTTTATCATCTGAATGCAGCAGAAGAGAACGTATAGTTGGTATAAACTCTCTTCCTATTCTACATATATCTTTGCAAGTCTTTGAGTCAAAATGGCTAAAGATTCCATGTTCTCGAGTCACAATAAATATGAATGCAAATACATTTATCAATATGTGTAAATTCATTCACATCTCAAACAATGTTACTCTATATTACCATTTACAAGGACACTTTATTATGTCTAGAGTACAAAATGGTTATTGCTACTTTAGGAATCTGATAATTGTACCAAAGCATATGTAACATATGTATTAATCTAATTTTAGCGATTGCTTATTCTCCACCAATTTTGAAATCTAACTAGCTAGTGAGAGCTTAACATCTTTCTTTTCGTCACACCACCATCATTGTCATTAAATAATTGCATATTCACCATACCAGTAATAAATAAATATGGTCGAGTTAGTAATATTGAGGGAATGTACAGCTAGACTCGACTCAAGTGATACTATAACTAATGGTAAGCCTGACACGGAAAAGCAAGAAGGTAATAGTTGGCCTGGCATGATGAGCATATGAGTGCATGAGCTTGATGGCATGTACGACCATCCAATTTTGCCGATGACTAGAGAAACTTGGTAGCTGCTTGAATTTTAGTGTCATTCTAGACTTGCATCAAAATAGTTTCAAAAACCCAAAAAAAGTTCTAAACCCGACGGTTCAGATGATAATTGTGACACAACAATTAACATAGATACATGTGCAACGTATGTTTGATTTATTTGATAATTTTGAAAATATAGAGTTGTATGTTTAGTACCTATTGTTCATATAGTTCTTAAAATTTACAAAGTTATTTTATGTGAATTTCATATTAAAATATTTTAAAACGTCGTTGATTTTAGGAGGACAATACAATTGCTTCATTATTATTTTTTAGCTTTTTACTCTATGGTTGATAGATTCTTGGTGGTATTCATAGGACTACTCAATATTGGGATTTTGATTTCGCTAGTGGTTCAATCAAATAACTTATCTTGGGTTTTCATTATAATTGTCAATTTGACTTTGGTAGATTTACCTGGTTTAACAAAGGTTGTTGTTGGTATATTTATTCATTCTTATGTTATTGGCCTTTCATTAATACATATCATGATCTATTTTACTCAATGCAATTGTGGTTGTCGACAGAGGGACAGCCTGAAAGTATAGTTCAGGAAATTAAAGATATGGTTCGCTCATATGTTGACAAAGTAATATGTTGAGAGGTAGAGAATTTCTTTGTTGAGTAACAAAATATAACCATGTTTCTAGATTCTTAGAGATGATAAATCAGTACCTAGTGAATTATTATCCTTCCCCACAGAAGTTTTAGACTTTGATTATATTGCTTACTTTGTAAATTTTTCCCTCGACACTTGATAGGAATTGATTGGCAAAACTTTGGTTCTTGCATTGCAGCCAAATTTTATTATTTTATCTATTACCCTGACCAATCAGGATATTGCAACATCTGATGCTATAAAGATTGCTAGAAAAGTTAACCCTACTGGTAATATTTTCATGTCTTCTCTGGCATAAATAGTTTGTTTACTTAATTTAGTCTTTGCTTGGAGCACTAAGTTACTCAAGTATAGGTGACCGTACAATTGGTATGTTGACAAAGCTTGATTTTATGGACAAAGGAACAAATGCTTTGGATGTAAGTACACACTTTTTCCTTTCTTGTAACGCCCCAAAAATCATCCCGAGATGCCAAACGGTGCCCAAGGCTACACGTAACCTCAAGCTAACCCTTTAAGCCAAAACACTACCCTTGGGTTCCAACATAACAACATACACACTACGCTAAGGATATATATATAAGTACATATCATATCACATCACACATGGCACGGAATATCGTTAGACTGTACATATATGGAATGTCTATACACAAACCAACCCAACAATACACTAGTCTGACATAGACTCTATACAGCAAAATCAACGAGCCATTGGGACAAACCCCTGACTCAACAGACCCAAAGGGATCACAAAACAACAACACCAAAACTAGAAACTTGGTCCTCGAACCATGAAGACTCACCACTGAGGGAACGTAGATGCGGCACTCGGATATCACCGTCGCGGCTGCGGCTGAGTACCTGAACCTACATCATGGTAAGAATGTAGCCCATAGAAAAATATGTGGGTCAGCACAAGATATGTACTGAGTATGTGGGGCGCATGCAAAATATAAATAATATCATTAATTTCATAAAAACGTACATACAGACCATAATGACACACCTGGCTTGAGTGACATTGAATCATGCAACTCATAACATCTTAGATAGGACATGTAGGAGAAAAACCTCATAAATCATTATAGATCATCATAGGCAGGTTGACTTACCATATCAAAATTCGGAGTGACTCGGTATTTTAATAAACATGACTCTTATGGACAGGGGAGTTTCCTATAACCGACAACCCCACGTGAGCTACATGAAATACCAACATTTGAAACCCCCGTTGGCGGGAGCGTCATACTCTTTTCCAGGGAGTACGACCTTAAAACTGCAATAATCACAATCGGGCTCTCTGGCCAATAATATCATCATCAAACAACCCTACGGTGGCACATAGGTTTGGGGAAATTCTAAATTTTCCTCTCGGTGCTAAGTACTACTCCCCGACAAGCTCAGAACTCGTTAGGAAATCCACCACAACATCACAAGGGTCTATCATAAAGACCAAATCAAATCTCTTTCTCATTTATCAAATCATATCAATTTGTGGATTCCTAACTCAACACATTTTAGCTCAAAATATTTTAATCTTCCTCAACATCAACAAGGTATCAATGCATTGAACCATAACCGACTCGACATTTGGACAAGGATATGAAGACTCAATACATAATATTTTCAACAATTTTACTCATCAAAACCATCCGAAAAATACCAAGACTCATTGCAACTTCAATATCAATATTTCTCAATTTGCCATCCAACTCCCATTTAAAGGTACTTGAGACATCAACCCATAGTAGGGATATAGAATTTCCAATATCAATTATAAATTCATAATAAAGAAATAGTGGAATGATAATATAAATCAAGGCTTAATAAATTAAATCATCATACTCTCATAATCAAATAATTTTTGGACATAATTCCATCTCAACATCATACACATATCGGATGACATAATCCCATATCTCATGAACAATAATATAAGATATAAAACCATATTTCTAATTCTTGGTAAAACATGTAAAATCTCATGTCAATGTAATTCAACAAAAATACCAGGCACAAAATCGAAAGAATAATCTTGTTCAAAGCCCCACATACCTAAAAATGGAAGATGAATATGAACTTTCGACTCCGGAACTTTATTCAGAAAAATAAAGGGTGCTTCTCAAACCCTTAACATGATCAACTCAAATCCCAAATCAATTTGAAATTTCTACGGTTCAATCAAGAGAAATAGAAGGATGAAATTTGGAGTAGTAGGGTTGGGGTTTGAGCCTTAGGAAATTTTGGAGAAAAATGAGCTATTGAATGCTCTTAATGGATTTAAATCCATGGTTTACCCGGATGGATTGGAATGGGATTGACCAAACTACCCTTAAAAATCAAATAATGTCAAATCTGTACTTTGGTGGAATGTTTTGATAGGTTGAAGTAGATCGACCATAACTTTTTTCTCCGATGGCCAAATTGGATGAAACCAATTTCATTGAAAAGAGGACTTTCAGAGATTTCTTTTGATATATAGTAGCTCACCCAGTTCATTATGTATAAGGAGTTATGATCTTTTGAAGTTGACCCTAAAATTCGCCTGGCCTCAGTATTTTTTTCCTGCACATTTACTGTTCACCACTATTCACGGTTAGATCGGAATGATCATAACTCATCGCTCGAGTGTCCGTTTTGGATGATCCACATATTGTTGGAAATCTTATTAGATTCTCTACGCGATGAAGGGTTGCATATCCAGAAATTCCACAAAAAAAATTATTAATCACGATAAAGAGCAGAATTCAACACATTTTCGTTCGAGATCTTAACGGAAAAAAAAATTCGGAGCATCACATCATCTCCCCCTTGGAAACATTCATCCTCGAATGTTGATAGGTAGGTCAAGAATACTATGAAAATAAGTATATAGAGAAAAATCATCTTGCCCAAGCATATACTCCATGCTAGATTTTTTTTGGATATCGTAGAAAACACACAAGCCAAGATAAACATAGCAATAAGGATTAAATCAAAAGAGAACGATACCTTTGACATGCTCAGGATTCGTAGGAAAGAGGTGGGGATATTTGGCGCGCATATACACTTCGGCTTCCCAAGTAGTACTCTCCACGGATTGATTTCGCCAAAGCACTTTAACCAAAGGAACTTCCTTGTTTCTTAGCCTACTAACTTGAAAGTCAAAAACCTCAACCGGAATCTCTTCATATGAAAGACTATATTGAATACTCGAGCTTTTGGAAGGATCAATCACAACAGAATCACCAATAGACTTCTTAAGCATAGAAACATGGAAAACCGGATGGACGTTAGATAACTCCGTGGGCAATTCAACCTTATACGCTACCTTCCCAATGCAATCCACAATCTTATAGGGACCAATGTAACGGGGATTTAGTTTCCCTTTCTTTCCAAATCTCTTCACCCCTTTCATGGGTGAAACTTTCAAGTACACTAAATCACCAACATCAAATTCAAGGTCTTTCCTCCTTACATCTGCGTATGATTTTTGATGACTTTGGGCGGTTTTCAACCTTTCCTGAATTAACTTAACCTTCTCCATGGCCTCAAACACCGCATCTGATCCAGTCACGGCAGCCTCACCAACTTCAAACCAATCAATGGGTGATCTATACCTTCTACCATACAAAGCTTCCAACGGGGCCATTCCAATAGTACCATGAAAACTGTTATTGTAAGCAAACTCGATTAATGCTAAGTGCTCATCCCAACTACCTTTAAAATCAAGCACACAATCCCTCAACATATCTTCTAAAGTCTGAATGGTCCGCTCGGCTGACCATCTATTTGCGGATGGAAAGCAAAACTTAAATGAATTTGGGTACCGAGACCCTTCTGGAAAGATTTCCAAAACTGAGATATAAACTGAGTACCTCTGTCAGAAATAATAGCCAAAGGGATTCCATGAAGTCTGACGAGTTCCCGAATATATATTCTAGCATAATCTTTAGTTGTATACAATGAATGCAAAGGCAAGAAATGAGCTGATTTCGTCAGCCGATCTACGACAACCCAAATCGAATCATGATGGCGACGAGAAGGAGGCAAACCAACTATGAAGTCCATATTCACTTATTCCCACTTCCAAGTAGGAATGCTAAACTCTTGCATCATGCCACTGGGCCTTTGATGCTACATTTTAACCTGTTGAAACGTGGAACACTTCGCCACAAATTCTGCTATGTTCCTCTTCATACCGTTCCACCAATAGATTTCCCGCAAATCATGGTACATCTTGGTAGCACCAGGATGGATGGAGTATCGCGTACCATGCGCTTCTGCCATAATCCTCTGCTTCAAGTTATCAACATCAGGAACACATAATCTTTCTCAGAGTCTCAAAACGCCATCTCCCCCTTGGGAGAAAACCTCCACCTTTTGGTCTTTAACTGACTCTTTTAACCTGACCAAGGTAGGATCCCTGTCTTGCTTCTCCTTCACTTCCGAAACTAAAGAGGATCCGGAACCGCTTTGCACTCATATACTACCCGCAACATCACCAAACAACCTAACCGCCAATCTAGCGAAACGATGTACCTCACGGGCCAACTCCATCTTACCAATCTCCACATGTGCTACGCTACCCATGGACTTCCGACTAAGGGCATCTGCTACTACATTGGCCTTGCCCAGATGATATAACACGCTCATATCATAAACTTTCAACAGTTCTAACCATCGTCTCTGCCTAATATTCAACTCCTTTTGGGTGAATACATACTGCAAGCTCTTATGGTCCGTGAAGACGTCGACATGGACACCATACAAATAATGTCTCCAGATTTTCAAAGAAAAAACCACGGCAGCTAATTCAAGGTCATGGGTAGGATAATTCTTCTCGTGAGGCTTTAGCTGCCTGGAAGCATAAGTTATAACCTTGCCCTTTTGCATCAATACATAACCCAAACCGACTCTGGAAGCATCGCAATGCACCAGAAACCATCAACACCGTCAAGTAAAGTCAACACAGGGGCTGAAGTAAGTCGAGTCTTCAACTCCTGAAAACTCTTCTCGCAAGATTCGGACCACAGGAACTTCACTTTCTTTTGGGTCAAACGGGTCATAGGAGACGCAATAGATGAAAACCTTTCAACAAAACGATGATAATAACCAGCTAGACCCAAGAAACTTCAGATATCAGAAGGAGAAATAGGTCTAGGACAACTCTTTATAGCCTCTATCTTTTGAGGATCAACTCTAATACCTTCGGAAGAAACAACATGACCCAAGAAGGCTACAGAGTTCATCCAGAATTCACACTTACTGAACTTAGCATACAACCAATGAGTTCGAAGAGTTTCCAACATGATTCAGAGATGATCCGCATGATCACCCTCACTTTAGGAGTAAATAAGAATATCATCAAGGAACACTATTACAAATAAATCCAGATATGGCCGGAATACACGGTTCATAAGATCCATGAAAGCCGCTGGAGCATTAGTTAACCCGAAAGACATCACCAGAAATTTAAAATGACCGTAACGATTTCGGAAGGCTATCTTGGGGATATCACATTCCCTAACCTTAAGTTGGTGATAACCGGATCTGAGGTCTATCTTTGAAAAGTAGCTCACACCTTGCAATTGATCAAATAAATCATCAATTCAAGGAAACAGATATTTATTCTTGATAGTAACCCTATTAAGCTGCCGGTAATCAATACACATTTGCAAAGAACCATCTTTCTTACGCACAAACAGGATAGGTGCACCCCACGAGGACAAACTAGGTCTGATAAAGCTTTTGTCTAAAAGATCTTTTAATTGCTTCTTCAACTCTTTAAGTTCCGCGGGAGCCATGTGATATGGAGGAATGGAATTAGGCTGAGTATCGGGAAGAAGGTCAATCCCGAACTCTATCTCTCTATCAAGAGGTACTCCAAGGAGATCTTCCGAAAAGATATCAAGAAACTCATTAACAACATTAATTGACTGAATGGTCGGGGTTTCAGACCTAGTGTCTTTAACCCGAACCAAATGGTGGATGCAACCCTTGGAAATCAACTTCCTAGCTTTGAGATAGGATATGAAATAACCCTTAGGAATCACAGAACTCCCGGACCATTCGAGGATAGGTTCATCAGGAAACTGAAACTTGACCACACGGGCACGACAATCATTAGACGCATAGCATGAGTGAAGCCAATCCATACCCAAAATGATATCAAAGTCAACCATAGCTAGCTCAATCAAATTAGCATACATAACCCGATGAAAGACAGTAATGGGACAATTCTTATACACCCTCTTAGCAATGACAGACTCTCCTACCGGAGTAGAAACCAAAATAGGCTCAGAAATTAGTTCAGGATCCGTTTCTAAATTTACAGCAACCAGAGGTGTCACATAAGAAAAACTCAAACCGGGGTCCATCAACACATAGACATCAAAATAGAAAACACGGAGCATACCAGTAACAACATCGGGAGAGTCCTCCTGCTCCTGATGAAGTGGTATAGCATAGAAACAATTCTGCGTTGACCGCAAGCAGTACTAGATGAAGCACTCTGAAGAGGAACTGGACGGGCTGCGGGAGGCGAGGCACTGGTAGCCTGACTCTGGGGACGGGCATTAAGACTCTGCTGTCTGGTATACGGGAAGTCTCTAAGTATGTGTCCCAACTTGCCACAACCAAAACAACCCCGCTGCCCCATATAACACTCCCCAAAATAGTCTTTACCACACTTAGCACACGAAGGAAGATGAGTCTGGTTGCTTACACTGTCCTGAGACCTGGAAGGTACCGACCTATTCCCGAGCTCCTGCCTTCCCCGATATATGGGAGCACTAGCTGAGGAAGGCGCAGGTATAAATGGACGTCTCTGAAACTGAGGGCGACTCCCTCCGGAGAATCTAGTCTGACCAGACCCCTGTTGCTCCGATCTGACTCTCTTAATCTCTCTTACTCTTTCTCTTTCCTTTATCTTGTATGACTCAATCTGTTGGGCATGAATCATTAACCTGGGAAGATCAATCTCCCTATTGATCATAGCAGATCTACATTCTTTCACCACATAACTCGACACCATAGTTAGAAACTTGCTCATACTAGTCCTCAAGTCAGCCATCATATTGGGAGCATACTTCGATAGTTGATTAAACTTAAGACAATACTCCTTAACCGACATGGATCCTAGTCTCAAATTCATAAACTCCTCTATCTTAGCTTCCCATAACTCAAGAGAAAAGAATCAATCCAAGAAAGCATCTTGGAATAATTGCCAAGTCATCGGAGTGGTATCTTTCTCTCTACCCTTATTCCATATCTGCACCCAGTCATAGGCAACATCCTTCAATCGATAAGAAGACATCTCCACACTTTCTTCCCCGGTCACATGCATAATATGTGTAATTTTATTCATTTAATCAATATACATCTGTGGGTCCTCACCTTCTCTCGACCCATGAAACTCTGGCGGATTCATCCTCATAAAATCATGAATTCGTGCTGCTGCCAAATTATTTTCCTGTGGAGGTAGAGCGTTGGCCTGAGTATTGGCGATAACTGTCTGGGCTAGCATCTGAAAAGCTCCCCAAAATCCAGCATGGGATACCGTCTCATGTAATGGATCAACGGGTTGAGGTTGGTTGTTGTTTCCGCGAGCTCGACGTGGAGGCATTTTAAGTCGTAAGAACGCACAAATTAACAGCAGAAGGAAACAGTTGTAAGCATAATAGACTCTTGTAGAAAGAAAGAAATGACTTTTCCTAGAATGCCCCACAGCCTCTTGATCATAGGTGTGGCGCTCTACACACCATTGCTCAAGACTCTACGTAATGCGGCTTGTCAGACTCTCTAGGACTCTTCACAACCTTAGGCTCTGATGCCAATTCTGTAACGCCCCAAAATATCATCCCGAGACGCCACACAATGCCCAAGGCTACACATAGCCTCAAGCTAACCTTTTAAGCCAAAACACTACCCTTGGGTTCCAACAAAACAACATACACGATACACTAAGGATATATATATAAGTACATATCATATCACATCGCACATGGCATGGAATATCATTAGACTGTAAATATATGGAATGTCTATACACAAACAAACCCAACAATACACTAGTCTGACATAGCCTCTATACAGCAAAATCAACGAGTCATTAAAACAAACCCCCAACTGACTCAACAGACCCAAACGGATCACAAAACAACAACACCAAAACTAGAAACTTGGTCCTCGAACCATGAGGACTCACCACTGAGGGAACGTAGATGCGGCACTCGGATATCACTGTCGCGACTGCAGCTGAGTACCTGAACCTACATCATGGTAAGAATTTAGCCCATAGAGAAATATGTGGGTCAACTCAAGATACGTACTGAGTATGTCGGGGCGCATGCAAAATATAAATAATATCATAAATTTCATAAAAACGTACATACGGACCATAATGACACACCTGGCTTGAGTGACATTGAATCATGCAACTCATAACATCATAGATAGGAAATGTAGGAGAAAAACCTCATAAATCATTATAGATCATCATAGGCAACTTGATTTACCACATCAAAACTTGGAGTGACTCGGCATTTCAATAAACATGGCTCTTATGGACAGGGGAGTTACCTATAACCGACAACCCCATGTGAGCTACGTGAAATACCAACGTTTGAAACTCCCGTTGGCGGGAGCGTCATACTCTTTGCCAGGGAGTACGACCTTAAAACTGCAATAATCACAATCGGGCACTCTGGCCAATAATATCATCATCAAACAACCCTACGGTGGCACATAGGTTTGGGGAAATACCAAATTTCCCTCTCGGTGCTAAGTACTACTCCCCAACAAGCTCAGAATGTGTTAGGAAATCCACCACAACATCACAAGGGTCTATCATAAAGACCAAATCAAATCTCTTTCTCATTTATCAAATCATATCAATTTGTGGATTCCTAACTCATCACACTTTAGCTCAAAACATTTTAATCTTCCTCAACATCAACAAGGTATCAATGCATTGAACCATAACTGACTCGACATTTGTACAAGGATATGAAGACTCAATACATAATATTTTCAACAATTTAACTCATCAAAACCATCCAGAAAATACCAAGACTCATTGCAACTTCAATATCAACATTTCTCAATTTGCCATCCAACTCTCATTTAAAGGTACTTGAGACATCAACCCATAGTAGGGATATAGAATTTCCAATATCAATTATAAATTCATAATAAGGAAATAGTAGAATGATAGTATAAATCAAGGCTTAACAAATTAAATCATCATACTCTCATAATCAAATACTTTTTGGACATAATTCCATCTCAACATCATACACATATCGGATGACTTAATATCATAGCTCATGGACAATAATATAAGATATAAAATAATATTTCCAATTCATGGTAAAACATGTAAAATCTCATGTCAATGTAATTCAATAAAAATACCGGGCACAAGATCGAAAGGATAATCTTGTTCAAAGCCCCACATACCTAAAAATGGAAGATGAATATGAACTTCCGACTCCAAAACTTTATTCACGAAAATAAAGGGTGCTTCTCGAAGCCCTTAACATGATCAATTTGAATCCCAAATCAATTTGAAATTTCTACGGTTCAATCAAGAGACATAGAAGGATGAAATTTAGAGTAGTAGGGTTGGGGTTTGAGCCTTAGGAAATTTTGGAGAAAAATGAGCTATTGAATGCTCTTAATGGACTTAAATCCATGGTTTACCTGGATGGATTGGAGTGGGAATGACCAAAATATCCTTAAAAATTAAATAATGTCAAATCTGTCCTTTGGTGGACTGTTTTGATAGGCTGAAGTAGATCGACCATAACTTTTTTCTCCAATGGCTAAATTAGATGAAACTAATTTCATTAGAAAGAGAACTTTCAGAGCTTTCTGTTGATATATAGTAGCTCACTCAGATTATTATGTACAAGAAGTTATGATCGTTTGAAGTTGACCCTAAAATTCCCCTGGCCTCAGTATTTTTTTCCCGCACATTTACTGTTCACCACTATTCACGGTTAGATCGGAATGACCATAACTCATCGCTCGAGTGTCCGTTTTGGATGATCCACATATCGTTGGAAATTTTATTCGATTCTCTACATGATGAAGGGTCGCATATCAAAAAATTCCACATAGAAAAATTATTAATCACGATAAAGAACAGAATTCAACACATTTTCGTCCGAGATCTTAACGGAAATTTTTTTTTTCGGGGCATCACATTTCTACCCAACAATGGATTTTGTTTGTTGAAGAGGAGTTATATTTCTGTATTAATCAACATCTTTTATTTCTCGATCTATCGTTACCAATGAGCTTTTTATATTACACTGGTTTATACCTAATAAATCTTCTAAATTACAATAACTTTTGAACTCTTCTTAAGAGTCACGAAGATTCTTCCATAGGTTATGTGCAATATTCATCAACTTTTTGGATTTTAGTATTATGTATCTTTTGAAGTGAGAGTCTTCCATAAATGTGAGATTTATTTTTGCACAGTATGAGGATAAAGCATATATTTATAATCATTATGTGTTGTTGTGCAAAAATCCTTGCTTCAGGCTTGTATTGTGAGACTGTATATTGGCGGACAAGAACTTTTTGTTAAGTTATACCATGTTGGACTTCACGATGATGAATGGTTGAATGTAGAGAATACATTTATGGCCCTTAAACGCCATAAATTACTGAAGGATGCAGAGGCAAATAGAGATTTTGCACGTTCTTGTAAATCCATGAACAAGATCTATATTTCTTTATTGGAAAAAAATCAAGAGAAAAAAGAAACCATAGAATTTGATTGATAGATTTCTTGAAACTAACGAAAATGAAATGAAGGTTGAAACGTAGATCATTGGGTTGTTCCCTTTATATTGTGAATCATTCATCAGGTTCTCCTTATGAATACACCCAAAAAGTCTCTGTTACTAAGTATGTTACCTTTCTGTGGCTAGTATTTCCATTAATTTGGATGATTACAATTTTTTTGGACTGTATTCTATCATATATACTGATATTCCTTCTTTATTTACTTTTCAATTATATGATGAAGGTTCTGGAAGGAAGATCTTATCGGTTACAACATCCGTGGGTTGGACTTTTCAATTGTTCACAGGCCGATCTCAATAAAAATGTTGATATGGTTGTTGCAAGGTGTAAGGAACATGAATTATTTGCTACAAGTCCTGAGTATGGACATTTTTCCAATAGAATACGTTCAGAGTATCTGGCAAAACTACTCTCAAAAGTATATAGTCTACCAAAGTTGCTTATACCTAGAAAGATTTATCTCTAATTTGTGCAAATGATGTTTGTTACACGATGCTGATACCAAATATTTATTTTTCCAGCACCTAGAGTCTGTGATCAAGGCCTGTATACCAGCCATTTTGTCTTTGACCAATATAAGAATTGATAAGCTTGAAGCAGAAATGAGTTATCTAGGGAAACCTATTGCTATTGATGGAAGCATAGTGATGCTAATCTTTTCCTATTATCGTTTTACGCACATAGTAGTTATTCTATCATCGGTATTCTGTATGACCTTTAGAATATAAGACTATTTTGAGATATTAAGAAAATATGTTGGTTTTCTCGGCATCACATGTAAGGCTTTTAAATTCTAATGCTTTTTTGATTACCACCTGAGAGGATGCAAGTGTGGAACATTTTGGCATTTTTATATACTTGTATATTATGTCCAGTATAATTTGTTAAGCCTATAGTACTTCTACACCTTTTCTGTCAGGAATACTGATGATTCCTCATTTTTTGCAGCTACTAATGAGCAGAAGAGCTAGGCAAAATAAATCTAAATTTTATGAGTTGACTGGTTCTGAAACATTAGGTTCTCTGTAATACTTCTACACATTTTCTGTCTGGAATACTGATGATTCCTCATTGTTTAAGCTACCAATGAGCATAAGAGCTTGGCAAAATAAATCTGAATTTTATGAGTTAAATGGTTCTGAAATGTTACATTCTATCTTAAGAGTCCAGTCATGTTAAGGTGAATCCATTGATGTTTCAAAATGCTATCTTCAGTGGTATCTTTTATCATCTGAATGCAGCAGAAGAGAACCTATTATTGGTATAAACTCTCTTCCCATTCTACATATGTCTTCACATGTCTTTGAGTCAAAACGGCTAAGGATTCCATGTTCTCGAGTTACAATATAAAATGAACGCAAATACATTCATCAATATGTGTAAATTCATTCACATCTCAAACAAATACAATGTTAGTCTATATTACAATTTACAAGGACACTATATTATATCTAAAGTACAAAATGGGTATTGCTCTTCAGGAATCTGATAATCGTACCAGAGCATATGTAACATATGTATTAATCTAATTTTAGCGATTGCTTATTCTCCACCAATTTTGAAATCTAACTAGCTAGTGAGAGCTTAACATCTTTCTTTTCATCGCACCACCGTTATTGTCATTAAATAATTATGTGTTCACCATACCAGTAACAAATGAATATGGTCGAGTTAGCAATATTGAGGGAATGTACAGCTAGACTCAATCAAATGATACTATAACTATTGGTAAGCCTGACACAGAAAATCAAAAAGGTGATGGTTATCCTAGTATGATGAGCATACGAGTGCATGAGCTTGATAGCATGTACGACCATCTAATTCTGCCTATGACTGGAGAAACATGGCAGCTGCTTGTATGTCTTATCTTCTGGCATTGTTTGGCATCTGTATTTATGCTCAATTATTTTAATTTAGATGTCTATCAACCATAGAGAAGGACGTCAATTGAAGCTAAAAAAATGGATGTTCAAATGATTTGCAATTAGTTTCCAGTTTGTTTGTAAAGATACTTATAAATGTACATTTATTTATAAAATAGATAAAGCTGTCTAATTATGTCCCTCATTTTCTACTACAAGGAACGCTCAAAATTGATGGTTTCTTTCCATCAAAAAGCAGCAAGTGGTAAGATTACTGGCGTACAGCGAATGTATAGCAATTCTAAATATGGCTATGCTGGAAGATTTGAACCAGCTTCTTTTCTCCTAGAAGCCTGGTTGTAGGATAAGAATGCACGAGGGAACAAAGTTCTTTTGCAGTAGTTGTGTTTATCAAAGTATGAGATTGTTAATAAGATATAGTAACAAATCCCGTCACTGGGCTTCAGACATTACTAGTTTTACTTCACAAACATTGCGAGTAGTTGAAAGACCTGATGTTTTGAGTTAGGACTTGGGAAATAATAAAGTTTTCTTTGTTAATACCTTCAATGACAAGTTATTGGTTAGAGTGAAGGACAGCATCCCTAATAATTCGATCTGAATCCCTAAAGTGCTGAGGAAGTTGTGCTTCTACACTTGGTTGGAAACTATAGGGTTGATATTAACGTCGTAAAGGGAAAGTTGTTTGCATAAGTTTGTGTTTCCTGTGTAATAAGGCAGACAAGGAAATATATCCTATTCTGATATACTGCAAACTGGCTAAGAGGTTATGATGAGAAATCTTTAAATAGTTTGGTGTCTCTTGGGATATGCCTAAGTCAGTGAAAGAGTTGATGTTCATCTAGAAGAGTGGAGCTAGGGGAAGAGCGTGCAAGGCTTAGAGTGTTTCCCCTCTTTCCTTTTCACGAGATCTATAAATATTGTCACACGTGTCAGATGCAGTGTGTAGCAGAGTTTTTTTAATAGCTCAGACCAAAATTTATAGGATATTTCAGCATATGTGTACTGTACTGCCACATGAGAAAGAGAAAATACCTTGAAATGAAAGATACATGGACCTATAGCTGTTTGGGAACTCAAGGAACTAATGCACACCATGGATTAAACTTTCTAAAAGATTAATACTTTCCTCTGTGTGTGCCATTATTGTGTCACCTATTTTAAAATTTGGATAATTTGCTACAAGTTTCAATTGATGTGTCGGCCTCCGGTGTCATAAAAACGCGCTCGAAGACTAGGGAATCAAGCTTCTGAAAAAAAATGTCTATATTACTCAAAGTAGTTAGCCTATGGATATGCATCTGTATAAGTATAAATTCTCATTTTTCACATAGTTTATTATGGAAAATACACTAACAATAAATGGAAAAAATTGCACTATGTTTCTTGGAATCGTCTATATGAAACTTGAAATTTAAATTTACAATACCAAAAGTTCAATATATTTACTATTGTAGAGTTTCAGATTGTGACTTATATTAAGTACATATATACCTTTTAGCCAACTTGGAAAATAAATATTCATGGATTGAAAAGAATACTGGAATGAGTTCCGGAGTAACACTAATCTTAGTTAAATAAGCCCACCAAACTATCAATATATCAAACAAATACAAAAATAGGAAAACAACACAAATTCCAATAGTTTAAAGCTTAATTACAAAATTTTTTATCATTTTATATAATTATTGAAAATCTCAAATTTAGGTCTGTTGAGATACATAATTAGCCCGTGATACATCTAAACGAAAATAGATTTTTTTTCTTTTGTAAAGATATAGCTCTCAATATTTTTTTTTATTTTGGGTCTTTCGAGGCACATAATTAAATTTTGATACATTTAATGAAAATATACAATTAGTTGAAATTTTTATAATTACTTTATAAGGATGAGAACTTGTGTAAATATGATAAATTAGGGTGTATGTTTATGTTATTTTATTAATAGAAAGAACAAAAAACAATAAGGGCCACAATTATAATAGTATAATAAATAAAGAAAAAAGCCAAAAATACCCCATATTATGAAATAGGAACATTCAGACATTCTACCAAATTGTATGCACATCACAAAAGAAGTGTAAGAGCCGTTTTCTCTTTCTCTCCCTCGCTCTTTACCTTTCTCTATCTCGACCTATATCTATCATCAAATAGACTACAACAAGGTTCCAGACTCATATGACATCCAGCTTTAGTAGTGCATACAGATGGAAAATCAGGGGAAGAAATTAGCAAGAATAAATAAAGTATGCGTGCAGAGACAGAAATGGGATAAATATTTTTCGAGAAGCAATGGTATAAACTTTGAACACCAAACTACATTTTTGATGTGTTTTTCTTATTATTTTTATTATTAGCTAGATGCATCTCTATGTACCACTAAGCAATTATCTATATCCCAAAATTCCCTAATTTATGTAGTTGAACGTATCAATATGAAAACTCCCAAATTATTGAGATAGCATTTTATTTTAGAGAAAATTTAAGTTTTATCGAAGGCTGTGTTGTGAGTTAATTATAGTGCAATTTTGTTTTGGATATAATAATTCCACTTTGTGTGATATAACCTACGGTTAATTTCGAACACGTAATCTTTTTCCCTATAGTTCTGAATATATAGCTTACATTAACTGATTTTTGATCATAAGTCATTCCCACATCAAGATGCAAAGAGGATTATTATCTTAGTGTTTTTATTAATGAAATGAGAAATCAGAAGAATGTGATGAGCCCGAACATGTGAATTGACACACTTGTATGCCGAGGAACATTCCAAAATATTTCATATTCAACAAAATAAGAAAGAAATAAAATATATGAAATTCTCGATAACTCAAAAAGCGTAAAAACAACAACACACATTCTACATACCATATTAATTTATTATGATGAGAGAAAAGCTAAATTGGTTATGAAGTTGCTTTCTTTCCATCTTACGACTATCTATAACTTATTTTATTTGCAATGATATTTATTATACTGAGAATGTTGAACCAGGTAATGTCATAGGGAGTAGAATCAGACGAGAGGAAAATAATTTCGCTTTGCGTGATATAACGAATAGTCAATTCCAAACAGGTAATCTTTTTCAATATGGCTTTGAATATAGAACTTAAGTTTAAGGATTTTCATTCGTGAACAGTACAACTATCGAGAGGCAAGGAGAATTGTCCTCTGAGTGTTGCTATTAATGAAATGAGAAAACAAAAGAATGTGATGAGCTTAAACATATCAACCGATACACCTGTATGCCGAGGAACATTCCAAAATAGTTTATATTCAACAAAATTAGAAAAGAATAAAGATTATGGAATCACCAATACCCCAGAAAGTATAAAAAAAGGCACATGTTCGACATACCATTTCATCATGTAAAAATTACACACCTTTGATGAGTATCCCATCAATGAGTTGTGGAAACGTTGCATCATTGCAAACTCTCGCACATAATCCAAAGTCATTTCCACTGTGAGAGTTGAGCAATGGTTAGTTTCTAATTTCTCTATTTTTTAGTTCGTATCAGATTATTGAATAAATTTTGCATCAAACATTTAAATAATTTGGTTATTTTAAACATTTATTGATGACAGAGTTTGAAAAATATTTATCTGCAAATTCAAAACAAAAGAAGGGTAAAGGCATATTGGGTGGTCTAAAGATTCCAGACTTAGGTCATTTCAGCATGTAACATGGAAGTTAAAGTTTTAATAAGGCAACTTCACAAAGTGTTCAAAGTTTTGGAAATATGATGAAAAATAATTGTCTACTTGATTTAAATGTTCCTCCGATCGTGCAAGGTTAGCCTTTGACTTTTTGTCTATTAATTAATATGTGGTATTAAAAAATACTGACAATTCATGATTCGTAGTATTTATCGTAATGTCATCATGAATATATCAAAATCGTGTTCTAACACGAATTTCATAGTTATTAATTACTCATTTTCCATTTTACTATATTATTATAGGTATTCAAAGTGAAGATAATCTTCCTGATTGAAATGATTATTCATGTAATAGAGATAAAGTTTGAATCTCTTTACAATATTTGAAGTATTTATCTTATTAGATTATTAATATGACCCTTATCTATATTTAATCAACTGATAATATGTCTTCAAATCATTCTCCAGATATCTTCCCACATCATATTCTACCTTATTTAAATGTTCCTTTAATTTTGTCAGGTTGGTAATTGAGATTCTTAAACTATCATATTGAATAATATGTAATATTGGAAGTTACTGACAAGCAACAATTATATAATTCTTTTAAAATTAGAGGTTGGAAATGTTGTTGTTGTTATACAAGGTATGTCACATGGGTATTTTGATTTTTCATTTTATAGGCATCAACAAGTAAATATGTGATTTGTATCTAAGTTGCTTGGACTCTAGAAATTGCCGCACTTAAGTTAGATTCTCCAAAAATACACTATCTTTGGATGATTCAATACGCACCCATCAATATTTTTTAGGAGTCTGAACCACTTAAATTTCTATGATAAAAGTAACTTTAGAGTGATATCGCTAATCATGAACACACGTGTACAAGTTCATTATATCTTACTTTCATACATTATAGGTAGTGATATGCAATTAATCTTAGATGATAAAGACAAAGAGGACAATCATTGTGAAGGTATGTAAATTGTAAATCAAATAATTGTCAATATGATTTTATATAGAAAGACTAGAACTTTAACATAATTTTCACTTATTTGATTTTACTATTAAATTTTTTTAGGGGATAACATCAGATGTGGAAACATCTGTAACGATGGTACGTATTGTATGTTTTATACTACTTTAATATTTTAAATTTTTATGTTGAATATGGTGTTTTAACTTTAAATTTTATTCATTTTAGAGTATTGGGACATAGGAGATGCTACTTATGAGTGTGAATATTGTGGGGCATATTTTTGGTATGAAGATAGAATAAAAAAAACACTATAAATCTAAAAGACCAGTGTTTAATTTGTGTTGTAATCATGGAAAAATTAAGCTCCCTGATTCAAAGGAGCCTGCTCCAACTTTAAAACAATTATTGTTTGGGCCAGGTTAGAAGAAGCAACTAATTTAATCTTATTATTGTAATGTACTACGCACTTCATGTATCTACTTATCATTTTTCAACTCTTATATATTGTAGGTCCTAAAACTGTTCATTTTCAAGAAAATATTAGAACTTACAATTTGATGTTCTCATTTACATCGATGGGGGGAAAGGTTGATGTCTCCGTCAATCAATCACGTGGTCTGTGAACATTCAAATTATCTGGCCATAATTATCATCAAATTGGAAGTTTATTGCCTCCTGAGGGGTCCAAGCCAAAATTTGCGCAATTATATATTTATGATACAGAAAATGAAGCCAAAAATAGAATTCATGTTGTGAGGTAAGTATTGTACCAAATATTATATACATAAAAAAGTACATTAAAGGAAATTATGTACCAAAATTCATATAATCTTTGCTTCTACAGTCGTGGTCAAAGCGTAAGCAAACTTCACGCTGAGATTATTTCTGATTTGAAGCAAATGCTTGATGAACACAAGATTTTGGCCAAGACATTTAGAATGGTAAGAGATTGATTTCAAGAAGATAGAACCTCCAATGTTAGACTCAAATTGATAGGAAAAAGAGACATTGATGGGAGAAGGTATAATTTACCAACAGTTCCAGAGGTAGCTGCTTTGATGGATGGAGATTTTGAACTATCAAGATGGGATAGAGATATCATAATTGAAACACAGTCTAGACAGCTGCAGAGGATAAATGAATTGAATACTGCCTATTTAGATCTACAGTATTCTTTGCTTTTTCCATATGGTGAAGACAGGTATAGAGAGGACATTTCTTTAAATGGGTTTATAGGAGGAGATCATGAATCAGTTGAAGGAAGACAAAGTGTTAGCGTGTGAGAGTTTTTTACTTACAAAATTCAAGACAGAAAGGATGAAGTACTAATAATTGTATCTGCAAGAAGATTATTTCAGCAATTCTTAGTTGATGCATATACAATAATTAAAGCAGGTCGATTGAAATATATTAGGACTCATCAGGAATAGTTGAGAGTTGCAATGTCTAATATGTTATAAGAAGCTATTTTTCATGGAGAAACTAATACTTCATCTTAGGGAAAAAGAGTTGTTTTACCATCAACCTTCACGAGAGGTACACGATACATGATTCAAAACTATCAAGATTTTATGTCTATATGCAAATGGTCTGGGTATCTTGATCTTTTTATCACATTCACTTGCAATCCAAAGTGGCCTAAGATTCAAAAATTGTAATGAGTAAGGGCTTAAATCCCAAGGATCGTCCAGATATCTCAAGCAGGGTTTTTAGAATCAAATTGGATAGCTTGATGAAGGATTTGCGAGGTAATAAAGTTTTTGGAGAAGTAAAATCGGGTATACATATAGCTTTTCAAATAATAATTTTATCATTTTTTTTTTGCTTTTTCATGAGAATTTTTTATTATAGATTGAAATTCTTTATTATTCCATAACTTTATTTAAACTTTCTATGCAGTGATTTATACAATTGAGTTCCAAAAATGAGGGTTGCCTCATGCTCATATATTGTTTTTTTACATGAGCATAAAAAATATCCAACTGTCATGGATATTGATAAAATAATTACAGCAAAAATACCAGATATAGTAGTTGATCCTCATTATTACAAGGTTGTGAAAAGTTTCATAATTCATGGCTCGTGTGGTGGTGGTGGTGGAAGATCTTCTCCTTGCATGCGGAATGGGAGATGTACCAAGTGATAACGCCCAAACTACAGCTCTCGTAAGAGTGTAAGAGGTCGCTGTCAAATATAGAACCCAACTGGGTTGGGTGTCGAATCCCACAGGGAATACTTGGTCACTAAGTGTTGCAATTATTAATAGACTGTTGATCGAAAATTCCACGGGAAAAGGGGGGATTGGGTTTGGCGTGAATTAATACTATGGAAGTAACAACAGAATGCTTGATTTAGTAAGATTTAATCACAGAGAAAAATAAGTTAGGGTTATGTCCACCTTATGAGTTCTACGTATCTATTAACTATGAGTAATGCGGAATTCAGACATGCATGCACTTATAGAGATTCGTATTCTAATGGTAAATCCTAGTGTTTCTCAACCATCAAGGATTATTTCACTTTAACTCTCTCGAGCTTAAAGTGTATAACTAATGGTACAAATTCTCCAAGAAGTTAACCCAATTACGGCACTAACGTGTAAATAGGGGTTGGTATCCCTATTTCCTTGTCACACTCTCTTTTCCAAACATGTAACTTTTCTCTCGAACAAGTTAATGCTATAATGGCCTATTCTCTATGTTTGCAACATGAGAATTAAATTAAAACAAAGAGAGTAATGATATAAGTAGCATACGCATCAAGAATTCACAAACTCATAGTAATAGATAGTATATCAAAAGGCTTCCATAACCCTAACAGAGAAGTTTAGCTACTCATGATTGTAAAGGAAAACAACGAAGACATCATCATCATCATACCAAAACTAGAACAATCTTCGCGAGAGGATGCTTTTAACATCAAAGAGGGATGGCGTTTTTCCTCTTAGCCGTCTTCCCCCAAATATGTAGCGTTTTTTCTCTCTGTCTAAACTTACAGAATCTGTAAACTGAATAATACTAAAAGTGTCGAATGAATCAATGAATCAATGCTGAAAAATTCAGCAAAATAGGGTTTTTATAACATCCTTGTCCTAGTCCTATTAAGTTACTGCTGCACCCCTAAGTATTTAAAAATACTGCTTTTGCCCGGGACAATTTCTCCATGCGTCACATTCAGTCCATAAGCTTCCAAAAGTTGCCTTCCCTCTTCTGTGAAGTTTTCCTTTGCTGCTCAAAGGTCCACAAAGTGCTGAAATCTTCATCATTAATACCTGAAAATATGCTAATCACGTAGGTTAGCTCACTTACAGGAAAATGGACTAAAAGTGCAGGAATTATATATTTTATCCTCAAAACTTAGCTATAACATGGGTAAATTATGGTGTTTAGGCGTGTAAATACACCCAACATCAACACCCCACACTTAAAGCTTTGTTCATCCTCGAACAAAATATTACGTCCATGCAAACATCTAACTAGGATTTCACAGCAGTAACACAAAATATTCATCAAGACATGCACGGCAATTATCAACAAAGAGTAGTTTTCTGGATCACTACTAGAAACCATTCAACCTCCAACATAGACTCGTGATGATGGCTAATTCGTATCCACAAGTTAAGGCACCAAGAATCATACAAAACTACCCAACAATCATCAACCATGTGTGTCTCACACAAGATATCACCCATAATCACTCACAAGTTTTGCATTTTTCGAAATATGGGTACAAGATTCTCCTTGCTCTCACTCTCACAAAGAATTCTTATGTTGCAACTGATGACCATAGGCTTGCCCTTAGTGTAATGCTATACTAATATCAGAATGCTAAGCTTAGAATCAAATAGGTCTTTACAGGTTGTAATGTAGGCTAAGGGACAGGTAGGACTATTTTGGCCAGAAATAGTGACTATGTTCCCTAAGCGCTTTAATACACTACGTTATGTCATTAACACTCTCTTTTAAACAACCCTTCTACCTTTCTTTTCATCTAACACCCATTTTCACCTATTTTGTTATTCATTTATAAACACAAAGATGAGAATATACAACTTATTTTTTTATTTTTCTATTTCTGTCTTCTTCTTTTTTCTTTTTTTTTTTATAAAACACCTCTATGATAGACACTCTTATTCACAACAATTTCAAGTACCAATACACTCTGAGGCATCACTCTCACCCACTTTCCTCTTATTTTGTCACATGACTCTACAATTTAAAACGCTTAGGAATTTGGATCAAATTATGGTCTTGAAAAAAAATGGATTAGGCTACATATGAGGCTGTCAAAGAAAATAGCTAAAGGCTCAAAGGGGGTTAACTAGGATAATGTCCAAGGGTAGGTAAAAAGAAGGTAAGCAATCACAGGCTGCCAAAGAAATGCCTAAATCATCCCCTAAACTCACACTCTTTATTTCGCTTTACACACACACCAGGCAAGTTCTAGCATCAGTCACAACACAGAATATACTATAACCTTACACACACAAGGCACATGGTCAACTTTATTGGGAGCAGTATAGACTCTTGATCCAACAGATGAATGAATTAAACCACACACTTATCACACAGTGAGTCACACTTAGAGCCTAAACGTCTCAATAGTAATGATTTTGGCACAAACTCTTGTCATAATACCATGTCGCCTATCAGAACAATTTCATGCAAAATCTAAAAAAAATCTAAAATTAAACTAACTAATTACGACTAATTAAAACAAACAAGAACTAGAATAAATGTAGGCAAAGAAGTACAAGAAGCATACAAATACCAGCACCCCACACTTAGATGGGACACACTACCCTCAGTGGAAAATAAATAAGGAAAACCTGATTAGTCAGACTCCTCTTCTATTTCTGGGGTCATACCCCCTGCGTCGGAATCATCATCAGAGTCGTCATCCTCAGAGTTTCCTCAAAATGTACCCCACTTGATCCCAAAAGTGCGTCGAGGTATTTGTAGAGAGGAGGACTCAGCTTGCTCCTTTCTTGACCTTTTCTGTCCTTTCTATGAGGTGGACGCTTTTTCTTTTACTTGTCGTCCTTTTGGGGCCATTCTACCTAAGATTAAAATAGAGTCATGTTAGCTTCATCTCGGAAGATTCAATCGAAAAACAAACAGTAGTGGCACCACCCCACACTTTATTTGTTGGCACAGACTAATTAAGTGAGTGATGTCGATTACTCAGACTTCATCGACATACATTTAGGCGATATGTTCCAACAACATGTTCAGCACAGTCATATGTTCATGTCATCTTAACTATCCTTTCCAATTCTATTTCATGTAATCTTGTCTATACTTTCATGTTTGGATGAATGCACTTTTTGAACAAAACTACCATATAAGGATCGTACCACAAATAGAAACAAGTTATTGCATAGGCATAATCACACCATCTTAAGCTTGTGGTCAATCATAATCGGTATCTCGATGAACGAGTCATTCAAACATTCAAGCTTTCAACTTACAAGATTATGTATTAACTTCACAACTTCGACTTCATCAAACTATGACAGTGTATAACAATCAAATACAAGTCGGAACAAAGTCAAGAACACCCACACGTATTCTTTCACTCAACTAGATGTATCATAACAAACCAACCACATTCTAATCACCAACACCACTTCAAAATCTAATAAATCATTATAAACGTAGCATTCCAACAACTACGGAATATAAAAGAATGACTTACTTGGTGATGGATCCGGAAGATGAACTCACAAGACTAGATGAGCAAAAAGAAAAAAATTTGAAAGGATTTGGAAGATTGGGCGGCGCCTATCTTGAGCAAACAATGAGATTTTGTCTTAAGGTTGAAGTTCTATTTATAGACCAAGGCTTGGGTCGGGTTAGACCCATGAAAAATCGGGTTAGGAGTCAAAAATAATAAGTAGGCGGAGCCTAATGCTTTACCTATGCTTAGCATAGGCGGCGCCTATGGTATTGCCTAGTTTGGCATAGGCGGCGCCTATGCTATGGCCTAGTTGAAATAGTGAGCATAGGCAATGGCATAGGCAGCGCCTTTAGCTTTGCATAGTTGAACATAGGCGGCGCCTATGCTATGGCCTAGTTGGGCATAGGCGGCGCCTATGCTATGGCATTGCAGATTCATAGAGCAAAGGCAATGGCATAGGCGGCGCCTTTAGCTTTTCCTAATTGAGAATAGGCGGCGCCTATGCTATAGCATTGTTGATTCAGAGAGCAAAGTCAATAGCATAGGCCTTGCCTTGTCCGTTGCCTAGATTTACATAGGCCTTGCCTTGTCCATTGCCTAGATTTGTATAGGCAATGCCTAACCAAAAGCCTTTTGCTCCTTCATTACTCACTTACCACCTTTAACATTGCTCACTTTCAAATCAAAATTTGAGACCAAGCTCCTCTTATATACGTCTTCCTCTACACTTAATCAAAAACAATTAGAAAAATGGGTTGCCTCCCACCAAGCGCCTTAGTTTTGGTCTTGGCTCGACTCTTCTTTTTGGATTTTTATTTAACAAAACAAACTCCTAGGAAAAAAAATGACTAAAAACGATGGGTTGCCTCCCATGTAGCGCTTGATTTATTATCGCGGCAAGACATAGTTACCTCGATTACTTAGACTTCGTCGAGATAGATGGTGCATTATTTTCTGAATGGATTCAGACGATGTTGATGCTTACTTGTAGGCATGCAATCTTCTTCGAGATGACTCTTGTGCATACATATCCCAGTAGGGATACCAATTATATCATCAATAGTCCAACCCATAGCTCTCTTGTACCTCTTCAGAGCAGAGATGAGAGCCTCTACGTGCTGTTCACCTAAATCAGCCGCAACACTCACCGGAAGTGTATTTCCACTTCCTAAGAACGCATACCTTAGGTGACTGGGGAGCTCTTTCGATTCTAGCACTGGTGGCTCTACAATGGAAGTCTTCGCTGTTGGTGAAGATCGATTCCTAAGATCAAGGTCCAGCTTCTTAGTAGCATGAGAATAGGACTTTATTCCTGTTAGAGCACAAACAGTTTCTTCATATTCTTCAACATCCTCATGCTCAAAATTCAACAGCACAGCAGACAATGGCTCAACAGTAAGTTGCTTCTCTACAGATAATTCTTTCTCATCCTCATAATAAACATCAGCTACAGAGAACACATCCATATCTCTAGGCTGCTTCATCGATTTACATACATCAAAACGGACTACTTCATCATTCAGCCAAAATAAAAGCTCATTAGTTCTTAAATCAATCAGCACACTTCCAGTTGCGAGGAAAGGACACCCCAAGATTATGGGAACTTCAGAATCCACCTCGCAATCCAAAATAACAAAGTCTGCAGGAAAGATGAAGGTGGAAACCTTCACCAACACATCTTATAAGATACCAACAGGCCGTTTTACCGACCTATCTGCCATCACGAGCCGCATATTGGTTGGTGTAGGATCGCCCAACCCCAACTTTCTGTAAATGGATAACGGCATCAAATTGAGGCTAGCCCCCAGATCGCACAACGCCTTAGCAAAATCCAACAATCCAATCGTGCAAGGAATAGTGAAAGCACCAGGATCTGCCTTCTTCTATACTAGAGACCTTGTAGCTATTGCACTGCAATGATGAACATTATCTGCCAGCTCATAACTTGCTGCTCGCTTCTTTGTCAATAGGTCCTTTATGAATTTAGCATACCCAGGCATTTGTTCCAGCGCCTCCACCAACGGAACATTAATAGTTAGCTGCTTCAACATGGTCATGAATTTACTGAACCTAGTGTCATCAGCTTTCTTCTTCAGTCTTTGCGGAAAAGGTGGTGGTGGAAGGGGAATCGTTTTCTCCACCACTTCCTTTTTATCTTGCTTCCGATTATCAACCTTTTCAGGAGTGTCATCAGCCTTCTTCTTCAGTCTCTGAGGAAAAGGTGGTGGTGGAAGAGGAATTGTTTTCTCCACCACTTCCTTTTTATCTTGCTTCCGATTATCACTCTTTTCAGGATGGTGACGTCTAGATGTAACATCATGAGCACTCACTTCAGCTTCTACGGCATCTTCAAACTCTTCTTCATTAACATTTTCTGCTATATCATCAACCACCTGCTTGCCTTTGGATGGATTTTCCAACGCTTTACCACTCCGAGTAGTAATAGCCATACATGATCCGTCATTCCTTGGGTTTTGCACAGTGTCACTGGGTAGCGTGCCAGCCTTTCTTTTTTTGAATGCCCCTGATAATTGACTCAATTGTTGCTCCAGCTGTTTTATTGCAGTAGAATGCGAGTCAACCAATTGATTTATTGATGACAAATCATTTTTTACCTCAGTAACGCCCATATTGGTTGCATCCACTCCTTTCAACAGTGTAGCCATCATATCTTCCATGGACATCTTCCCAGAGCCAGACGCCACAGCCTTACGATTTCCAGGAGGAACGTACAAACCACTCATGTCGGTCTTATTCTTCCAACTACCTTGATCACGGTCCTTATATCCTGATTAATCATAATAGTTTCGACCTTGGTTTCCTTGGGCATTGCCTCGGAAACCCCCCTGATTATTTAAGTAGTTTGCTTCTTCCTCAGAGTCTGATTCATCTCTTCTCTGTGATACAATGGCCTTAACCTTTTCGGTCTTCCCTGATAGTAAGTGCTTGGTAAGAAGATCCATCTGCGTTTTCATGTGAGCCATATCTTGGTCACGCTCCTCTTGTCTACGCCTCTGCTCTGCAGTTATTCCAATGGATATGGTAGAGCTTGCTACCTCAGAATCCCTGGTATGCCAAGATCTACTCTGCTTTGTCATACGGTCCAGCATATCACTTGCCTCAATGAAAGTAAGGTCCATGAATGACCCTCCTGCAGCATTATCAACCACTGGCTTAGTCACCGAATTCAAAAACCTGTATAATATCTCCATCAAGTGGACATTGGTCATATGATGATTTAGGCACCGCATAAGCTTCTTCTTGAACCTCTCCCATGTTTCGTGGAGAGCATCAGTTGGAAGCTGTCGAAGATTGTTGATCTCATCCCGTAGTTGGGCTCTCTTGGATGGCGGAAAGAATCTTTCTAGGAAAGCGTCTTTCAGTTGCCTCCAATTAGTAATAGAATCAGGAGTTAGCCCGTTCAGTCATAGAGTTGCCTCCCCAGATAGAGACAATGGAAATAAGCGCAGCCGAATTGCATTCTGCCCAACTCCTGGATTGTCAAACGACTTGTATATTGAAATAAAATTGACCAGATGCATATTCGGATCATCTCCTGCAAGTCCACCAAATAACCCCTTGAGCTGCAATAACTGAATCATGGTGCTAGTGATATTGAACTTAGCTCCGGGTGCCAAGGGTAGAGGAATAATAACCCCTGTGGCACCAGCTCCATCCAGATCGTCATCATCATCATCAAAAGGAGCCTGCACAGCTCGACGGTCAGGTCTCATTCTAGCTTGACGATCTCTCTTGTGCATAGGTGCCGCCACCTCATCAGTACGCCTAGGATTCAGTAACTCATCATCACCCAGGTCCTCATCATCAGGATTTGTTGCTCGCCCTAGGTTATCAATATTCTGTTGATGTACTTGAGAAGAGTGCAGCTAATCTAGCCTGCTCTTGTTGAGCCACCCTTCTGTCAATGTCACGCTGTGCATCCATTCTGCCAATAAGTTAAGGTTCAGGATTTATGGGTAATAACGGTTGACCAGAACTACGAGTATTTGGCATGCACTCAACAGAACCTGAATAAAACAAAAACAATAACTAAAAGTAAAATTCGAGAATCTTTGACCAAAGGGTCTAGTAACTATCACAAACTTAGTTGACAACTGTATTCCCCGGCAACAACGCCAAAATTTGATAACGCCCAAACTACAGCTCTCGTAAGAGTGTAAGCGGTCGCTGTCCAATATAGAACCCAACTGGGTTGGGTGTCGAATTACACAGGGAATACTTGGTCACTAAGTGTTGCAATTATTAATAGACTGTTGATCAAAAATTCCATGGGAAAAGGGGGGATTGGGTTTGGCGTGAATTAATACTATGGAAGTAACAATAGAATGCTTGATTTAGTAAGATTTAATCACAGAGAAAAATAAGTTAGGGTTATGTCCACCTTATGAGTTCTACGTATCTATTAACTATGAGTAATGCGGAATTCAGACATGCATGCACTTATAGAGATTCATATTCTAATGGTAAATCCTAGTGTTTCTCAACAATCAAGGATTATTTCACTTTAACTCTCTCGAGCTTA
This sequence comes from Capsicum pubescens, assembly GCA_030864215.1. Taxonomy (NCBI): domain Eukaryota; kingdom Viridiplantae; phylum Streptophyta; class Magnoliopsida; order Solanales; family Solanaceae; genus Capsicum; species Capsicum pubescens. The sequence continues at coordinate 212,908,414 of CM061542.1, forward strand.
AAGTGTATAACTAACGGTACAAATTCTCCAAGAAGTTAACCCAGTTACGGCACTAACGTGTAAATAGGGGTTGGTAGCCCTATTTCCTTGTCACACTCTCTTTTCCAAACATGTAACTTTTCTCTCGAACAAGTTAATGCTATAATGGCCTATTCTCTATGTTTGCAACCACGAGAATTAAATTAAAACGAAGAGAGTAATGATATAAGTAGCATACGCATCAAGAATTCACAAACTCATAGTAATAGATAGTATATCAAAAGGCTTCCATAACCCTAACAGAGAAGTTTAGCTACTCATGATTGTAAAGGAAAACAACGAAGAAATCATCATCATCATACCAAAACTAGAACAATCTTCGCGAGAGGATGCTTTTAACGTCAAAGAGGGATGACGTTTTTCCTCTTAGCCGTCTTCCCCCAAATATGTAGCGTTTTTTCTCTCTGTCTAAACTTACAGAATCTGTAAACTGAATAATACTAAAAGTGTCAAATGAATCAATGAATCAATGCTGAAAAATTCAGCAAAATAGGGTTTTTATAACATCCTTGTCCTAGTCCTATTAAGTTACTGCTGCACCCCTAAGTATTTAAAAATACTGCTTTTGCCTGGGACAATTTCTCCACGCGTCACATTCAGTCCATAAGCTTCCAAAAGCTGCCTTCCCTCTTCTGTGAAGTTTTCCTTTGCTGCCCAAAAGTCCACAAAGTGCTGAAATCTTCATCATTAATACCTGAAAACATGCTAATCACGTAGGTTAGCTCACTTACAGGAAAATGGACTAAAAGTGCAGGAATTATATATTTTATCCTCAAAACTTAGCTATAACATGGGTAAATTATGATGTTTAGGCGTGTAAATACACCCAACATCACCAAGCACTTTCCTAAGAAGTTTGTGGAGTCAACCACAATTGATAAATATGGTTATCCCATTTATAAAAGAAGAGATAATGGAAGAACTATCCAGAAGGATCATATTGACATGGATAACAGGTTTGTCGTGCCGCATAATCATTTTCTGTTAATGAAGTATGGTGCATACATAAATATGGAATGGTGAAATTAGCCGAAATCCATGAAATATTTATTTAAGTATGTTAATAAAGGGCAGGATCGTTCCACTGCTTCTTTTTCCCAAAGTGTACATGATGAGGGTTCACAGGATGTTCATGAAATCAATATGTATTATGATTGTGAATACATATCACCTTGTGAAGCTGCTTAGGGATATTTGGATTTCCTATTCACTATAGACAACCTTCGGTGGAGAGGCTATCATTTCATCTTCCAAATGAACAAAATGCCATCTTATTTGATGATAATCCAATTGATAATTGTAACGACCCAAGACTACCCCCTAGTTGTCATACGGTGCTTACGACCCCGAATGACCATAAGCTAACCCATGAATGATATCTGTTGTGAGCACTAAATAATAATACTGTAATTAATGCAGAAAATGGGCTGAAATTCCACAAAGTTCAAAACATCTGAAATACTGATAAATAACAACATCTGATAAAACTAACCACTGTCTAAAAACTAGTCTGAAAAGCCTTTAACTAAATCTGTCTGAAAGTGGAGTTGATGGGACAATCCCCCAACTAACTACATCTACTGAACTAATACATCTACTAAAAATATAAAATAGCATAATATCTTTGAATGATGAGGACTCACTGTTAAATCTACTACTGTTGGCTGAACTTGAATCTACTATGCGTGATCGGGAACCTGAGCATCCAAACCTATGATATGAAACATCATAGTGCAGAAAAGTATGCGTCAATACATGGGAATGTATTGGTATGCTAGATAAGGTAAGTCTGAATATGAGGGTTCATATGCATGAGGATATAACTAACTGAATGAAAATAACTGAACATGAGAGTACATGGAGAATATGAGAATACTGTAAATACTGAGAATGCAATCTGTGCGTATACATATAAATATATAAACTGTAACTGAGCTTTTTTTATAATAAGTATTGAATTCTGATAACTGATTAACTGATACTGATTGACTGTATCTGACAGTCCTGATTCAATAAAACTAAGTTGAGTTCTGAACTGAAGACTAAAACTGAGACTAAAACTGTGGGAGGTAATCATCTAACCGACATGCCCTAAATCTGAACTGATAGGGGTCCAACCTGTAACCCCAGTTGGAAGGGTGATAATACCGTGACACAAGTACTAACACTAGAAAACCAGGATGCCAAGCCTAACTGACGGGTGACACCTGGGAGGAGCCAAGCCTAATCTGACGGGTGACCCCTGGGAGGTAGTCAAACCTAGTCTGACGGGTGACTTCTCATCCTGCGGTGACTACGCAGTTCTGGAGTACATGGATTGCTACTAACGACTCTACTTATCTGATGGGGAAGTCATCATCCCTACTCTCACTCGGTGATGAATCCTACTCCCAAGTAAAAGACACTGAACTGAGTATACTGGACTGGACTGGACTGGACTGAGACTAAGTTTACTGAATTTTCCTAAGTTCTGTAATTGATTGATATCTACTGAGTTTTATAATAGACTGAGAGTACTGATCATGACATGAATGATACTACTCTGTAACTGACACTGGCTCTAGGTAAATAGCTAAATTATCGGGTATTAAATACCCCCAAGACTCGATAGCATAAATAGTAAAGCAAAGCATAATCTTTAATAATATAACAATGTTCACTTGGTCATAATTTATTCATAGGGACATTTCAATAAACACTTGTAATGCATTAACTTGTACATGAATGGGATCACATAATTACATGTCATGCCTTCACTAGTCAATTCACATAAGCATTTTATCAAACACTTGTAATGCATTAACTTGTACATGAATAGGATCACATAATAACATGTCATGATTCCTCTATCTACTTTACATATGCATTTTAGCAAATACTTGGGGAGCATGAGTATTTCACATGATAATGGTCATCACATAAACATCATGAATACAGTACTTAATTGCAAATTCAAGGGTTTAGCATGTAATTCATATAATTCCCCTAACAACTATTTTATTTTTCATGAATCTTATCATAATCATGGATTGAAAATCAAATCAACATCATAGATGTATTAATCACTTTATAAGTTTAAATTTCTATCAAGATAATCACATATTTGTTATACATGTTATTTAATTTCATGAAACTTGCATTTAAATCATGGATTGGAGCTCAACTAATATTATAAACATGAATTCAATCTAATTCGAACATGGAAATCATAAATACATCATCTTTGTACTTTGAAAAAGGATTCTTGGACTTCATGGGTGAAAGGGACCCATGAATCAACATCTAACATACCTTGGAAGATTATTTCTTGAAGGTTCTTGGAGGAAATCCTTAGTCTTGTTCTTGATTTCTTGAACTAGGGTTTAGCCCCTTTGACAGAGAATGTTTTAATTCTTGACAGAAAGGGAGAAATAATAAAATAATGGGGTATTTAGGGTTTAAATTTTGTGTTTAGACTGACTAGGGCCGTGGAAAAATACCAAACTATCCCTGGGAAGCGTATTAAAAAACATCACCGAAAACCCAATTTTGCATGCCGGTGCAACGTAGTAAAATCGCACCAGCTCACTGGAAACTAGACAACTGAGAACTGGGGGTTTGGCGTGATGCGGCACCATTGCGGTGCCTCACTGGTTGCGAATTTTCCCTTAGGCGCGACGCGCCATGATCGTGGAGTCACAATGGAAAGTGACAATTGGTAAAAAGGTTGGTGGCGCGACGCGTTGGTATCGCATTGTCTCACTGGAAAATGACAAATTCCATTTGGACTACCTCCGCAACGCGCTGGAGTACCAGGTGGTACACTGTCTTACAAAAATGTCTCTAACTCTTCGCCCGGGTGTTGGATTTGGGCGAATTTGGTATCGATGGAAATCTTATTCAATTTACCACGCAATGAAAAGTCAAAATCTTGAAAATTCCATATGTATAAAAGTGTATTAATCTTTAAAGAAAGTATTTAACATTCTAGGGATGAATTTTAAGCTAAGAAAAAGCACGGGGTGTTACAATATCTCCCCCTTAGGAACATTCGTCCTCGAATGAAACTGGTTAAGCTGACAAGCACTAATATATTGTGTTTACAAATTAAACATGCATGAATGAAGCATGAGTACATGACTTAAACTACTGATACACTGAGTTTACATACTGACCATGCATATCTGATGCATGAAGTACATGGCTGAACGGATTTATGAATGCATGACTAAACGTGTAACAGTAAGGAATACCAAGTTTATAATCATATGTTTGACATAGAACTGGGTATATCTAAGGAAGACTATTATCCTAGGCTAAGAATACTAATAATCCTGAGATTATTTACTGAACATGAATGAATGGGGTGTAAGAACAGGACTAAGTCTGAATCATGATACATGAACCAAATACATGAACTGTACTGATTTATTGGATACGTGTCATGACATGGGGATGGTCATACGGCTGAGATTGGAATGAAAGAGTCAACTTATGAGTATCCATTACTCCAACTAGATTCATAACATGAAGATAAAATGCAAGGTTTAGGACATGAAAGCTCGGGGGTTATAGTGCATCTCCCCTTGGGGAACTATGTCCCTCGAAGAATGTTGACTTGACTGAGATACTGAGGAAAATCTGAGATGATGCATGGGGCACCTACGACCTAAACCGTAACTGAATATCTGGGATCTGAAATTGATACATGATACATGAACTAGGCTGAACTCGTTACTACTAGAATGCTCTATCTTGGAATGGTCATACTCATGAAACTTCGGATAGTACAACTAGATGGAAAGATGGGAAACCATACAAACTTGTCTGCCTGACTGCTAACCTGTAGTACTGGCTTTACGGACTAACTCATGCTAAAAACTTATACTCGACTGGAGCATTTCTTGACACTCTTTCTATAGAGTTCTACTGACTTTAGAAAGCAAGGAAATCTTGGCATGGTCTGAATAAGATATCTGAACAAGAAATCATAACATGGCTCTAATTTTGTAACATGGAGTAAGGCCTATAAAACACCTTCTAAGATAGAGTTGCTAAGCCTTGTGCACTGCATCTACAAATTTTCAAGCTTAGACATATTTTTGAATACTTTCTCAGCTATACTCTTTAACTTTGCACAGCACTTTACCTGAAACTACTGAAAATATTTACACGAGCGCTGAGCACGAATGCATAAACATACTAGCTTACCTGATTAACTAAACGGCTGATGGATGAATACTGGTCACGTAAGATTGAACTGTTCTTATCCTAAATAACTAGATTAAAACTATAGAGCACTATGCATATAAGGTAAGGACTGACTGAGGAACGTAAGGTAACTGAACATGAATTCATGGAAACGGTACTTTGAAAAAGGATTCTTGGACTTCATGGGTGAAAGGGACCCATGAATCAACATCTAACATACCTTGGAAGATTCTTTCTAGAAGGTTCTAGGAGGAAATCCTTAGGTTTGTTCTTGATTTCTTGAACTAGGGTTTAGCTCCTTTGAGAGAGAATGTTTTAATTCTTGAGAGAAAGGGAGAAATAATAAGATAATGGGGTATTTAGGGTTTAAATTTCATGTTTAAACTGACTAGGGTTGTGGAAAAATACCAAACTACCCCTGGGAAGCGTATTAAAAATTATCACTGGAAACTCGATTTTGCATGCCAAGGCAATGCGGTGAAATCACGTCAGCTCACTGAAAACTAGACAACTGAGAACTGGGGGTTTGGCGCGATACAGAGCCATCGCTATGCCTCATTGGTTGCGAATTTTCCCTTAGGCGCGACACGCCATGATCGTGGAGTCATACTAAAAAGTGATATTTGGGAAAAAGACTAGTGGTGTGATGCTGCGGTATCGCGTTGTCTCACTGGAAAATGACAAATGCCATTTGGACTGCCTCCGCTATGCACTAGAGTACCAGGTGGTACACTGTCTTACTAAAATGGCTCTAACTCTTTGTCCGGGTGTCGGATTGGGGCGAATTTGGTATCGATGGAAAGCTTATTCAATTTTTCACGAAATGAAAAGTCAAAATCTTGAAAATTATACATGTATAAAAGTGTATTCATCTTTAAAGTAAGTCTTTAACATTCTAAGGATGAATTTTAAGCTAAGAAAAAGCACGGGGTGTTACAATAATATTGTCAATAAACCTAGTATAAGTGAATCAATGTTCTAAAGTTGGTTTGAGGAAAAAAAATATTTCCTAAAGAAAGACAACTTACATGTGCAGAAGTTTCTCTTAAGTTTGTGTGTAAATCAGATTTGAAAAAATGGGAGAAAAAAAAAACTTCTGCATTTAAGATTGGAAGGATTTTCTTTGTTCCTCTTGGATCTAGTGAGCTATGCTACCTCAGATTGTTGTTGAATATTATTATAAGTCCAACATGTTATAAGGATATTAAGTTTATCAACAATCATGATCACACCAGTTTTAGAGATGCATGTTATGCACTTGGCATATTGGATGATGATAAAAAATATGTGGATGGCATAAAGAAGGCAAGTAATTGGGTTATGCCATCGTACCTTAGGTAGTTATTTTCTGTGTTGTTGTTATCAAATTCGATGTCATGACTAGAAAATATTTGGAAAGAAACATGGTGATTATTGGCAGATGATATTCTTCATGAAGAAAGAAGATTATTGAATAATCCAGGTACGAATATAATTCTTATATATTCAAGTTTTGATAATATCTTATATAATTTTAGTGTGCATGTGATAATGATAAATGAATTATTCAATCTTGGAATATTTAAAATATATGTTTTCAAAGAGGAGATAAATTATCTTTATAGTGATAAACAAATGTTGAAAACTTGAATAATTGAAGTGATTATATCTATTCATCAATTGTAGTCAATGAGAAATGGCTGAAATTTATTTTGATATAATTTTTCCCATCGAGTTAATATCTTTATATTACTATATAAAATAATATTGTAGGAGAATGTTTCCTCGAAATTTACAAGCCAAATTTGAAAAACACTATTCTAAGAGATCCCTAAAACAAAGAACCAAAATATAATTCTATCATTGTCACTAAATTAGATAATGATTTTTTATGTAATCATGTAACTTTTATTTTTATGTTATGGCCATTGAGATGATGTTTTTTATGTTCTTTCAGATGCACATCTATGCGATGATGAATTAAAAATCGTACAGAAGTTGGAAAAATTGTTGAAAGGTTGCGGAAGAAGTTTTCAAGATTTTCCAATAATGCCAAGTCCTCTTTACAGTGAGGAAGAAGTTGACAATAGCAACAAATTAATTCATGATGAATTGAGGTATAATAGACGTTCTTTGTTGGATGAACACCAACGTTTATTGCTGAATTTGAAAAATGAAAAAAAATTGTTTATCAAAAAATTATGACAGCAGTGGATGAAGATAGAGGTGGATTGTTCTTCTTATATGGTTATGGAGGAACTGGAAAGACATTTGATTGGAGGACTTTATCTTTTGGCATACGATCTAGAGGAGATATTGTATTAACTATTACATCAAGTAGGATTGCATCTTTTTTTACCAGGAGGTCGAACTGCTCATTCAAGATTTGCAATTCCCCTCAATCCAATCGAAGATTCCACTTGCAATATAAAGAAAGGTAATCCCCTAGAAAAGGTGATCATCAATACAAATTTGATTATCTGGGATGAGGCGCCAATGATGCATAGATACTGTTTTGAAGCTTTTGATCAAACTCTTAGAGATATTCTTAGATTTGAAGACACTTCCAATTTGGATCAACCATTTGGAGGTAAAACATTTGTTCTTGGTAGTGACTTCAGATAAATTTTGCCTTTCATTACAAAAGGTACTCGACAAGATATTGTTAATGCTACTTTAAACTCTTTTTTTGTGGCCCCACTGTGAAGTTTTGAAATTGACAAGGAATATGAGATTGCAGAGAAATCAATTAGGGCCACATTTAGAAGAGTTAAAAGAATTTTTAGATTGGATTTTTGCAATTGGTGCTGGAAAAATTAGATGTTTTGTTGATGGCATTGAAAAGGTCTGATTGACTAATGATATTCTTATTCATAATTGTGATGATCAAATATCTGCAATTATCGAAAGTACTTATCCTAATTTTCTCAGCCATTCTAATAACATAGACTACCTCCGGGAAAGAGCAATTCATGCTCCAACTCTCGATATGGTGGAATCTGTCAATTAATATATGGTTTCACTCAATCATAATCTCGAGAAGATCTACTTGAGTTCTGATACAATTTGTATAACTGATCATGCTTTTACTGGTTTGGACCAAGTACATACACCAAAATTTCTAAATAGTATTAAATATTCAGGAATTTTAAATCACTCTATTACTCTTAAAGGTAGGTGTTCCTGTGATGTTATTGAAAAATATAGATCAGTCATCAAGATTATATAATGGCACAAGATTGGTCATCATAAGACTTGAAAATTTAGTTATTGAAGCCAAGGTTTTATCATGTAAAATGGATGGAGAAAAAGTATTTATCCCAAGAATGATGTTGACTCCATCAAATGCGAGAATACCTTTTAGGTTTCAACGACGGCAATTTCCAGTCGTTGTGTCTTTTGCAATGATGATCAATAAAAGTCAAGGCCAGTCACTATCTCATGTGGGATTATTTTTTAAGGAACCAATGTTCACACATGGACAGTTATATGTTGCGCTTTCATGTGTGACCGATAGGAAAGGGCTAAAGATTTTACTTTATGATGATGATGGAAAATAACAAATGAAGCTAGAAATATAGTGCATATTGAAGTTTTTTGTAATTTGATTTGACACGTTATTTTAAACTTTCAAGATTCAGGTGTTGTGATCATGAATATTTTAAATTTAGTAAACATGTTCATAGTTTAGCTGTAGAACCATATATATATATATATATATATATATATTTAATGAGATAATTCCATTGGTATATCAAGTGCAATTTATAAATATTTTACTTATGATACACATATCTTCTTGCTTTTTCTTTTCTGAGATTAGACAGGATATATAGGACTAATTATTCATCAAGAAAAGTGTATGAGGGAAGAACAAAGGAGATTGAAAGAGGTTATGATGGATCATATTCTGATACACAACAAACTGGCAAAGAGGAGCAGTCTCCAGTCCCTTATATTTTAATACATTAAAAACTGCCCAGTTAGTTTGGAATGCTAATTAAGCTTTAGGAGTGTTATTGGTATACTATTTTCCAATAGATTAAGTAAACTTGTGACTCTGTTTATTAAATTTTTTAATTGTTTTGTTGGGAATCAACTTGTCTTGGAATCAGATTAAGAGTCATAATTATCCTGTAGTACAAATATTGGTTGTCTATTGATAAGATAGAATAAAAAATGTTGATTATCTGGAGAAAGAAAAACAATATTTTAGGATGAGGTGATAAATTGTAATATAGCCAACGATAAAGCCTGTTAGTGTAAGAGTCTAAAAGAATACAACAATGATAACAACAACAAGAATGCCTCAATGTCAAACAAGTTGAGGTTGGTTATATGAATCTTGACTATAAGACCTTAGGGAGGACAATATACTTGCACATAGTATTATTTACCCTTTATCCTTTTTCCTTAGTCTTTTGTTTTGTTTAGGAAGGGGGTTTATACAAAGAAGGGGTACAAGGAAGTTAACTTTGAGGCACTAGCTGGATCCTTATCTTTGCAGTTTTTGGAAATGAATCAAGAAGGACAATTACTAATAAAATTTCTAAATTACAAAAACTTTTGAACTATTCTTAAGAGTCACGAAGATTCTTTCATAGGTTATGTGCAATATTCATCTACTCTTTGGAGTTCGGTATTATGTATGTTTCGAAGTGAGAATCTCACTTAAATGTGAGATTTATTTCTACACAGTACGAAGATAAAGAATATATTTATTATCATTATGTGTTGTTGTGCAAAAATCCTTGCTTCAGGCTTGTATTTTGAGACTGTGTATTGGGGACAAGAACTTTCTGTTAAGTTATACCATGTTGGATTTCACGATGATGAGTGGTTGAATGTAGAGAATATATTTATGTCCCCTGAACGCCATAAATTACTGAAGGATGCAGAGGCAAATAGAGCTTTTGCACATTTTTGTGAATCCATGAACAAGATCTATATTTCTTTATTGGAAAACAATCAAGAGAAAAAAAAAAGCATAGAATTTGATTGATAGATTTCTTGAAACAAACGAAAATGAAATGAAAGTTGAAACGTAGATCATCAGGTAGTTCCCTTAAGATTATGAAACATTCATCAGGTTCTCCTTATTAATACACCCAAAAAGTCTTTGTTACTAATCAACAACAGTTTTATGTCACCTTTCTGTGGCTAGTGTTTTCATTAATTTAGATTACTGCAATATTTTTTGGATTGTATTCTATCATATATACCGACATTCCTCCTTTATTTACTTTCCAATTATGTTATGAAGGTTCTGGAAGGAAGATCTTATCGGTTACAACATCTTTGGATTGGACTTGTCAATCGTTCATAGGTCGATCTCAATAAAAATATTTATATGGTTGTTGCAAGGCATAAGAAACATGAATTTTTTCATACAAGTTCCAAGTATAGATATTTGGCCAACAAAATGGGTTTAGAGTATCTGACAAAACTACTCTCAAAAGTATGCAGTCTACCAGAGTTGCTTATACCTAGAAAGATTTATCTCTAATTTGTGCAATTGATGTTTGTTACACGATGCTGATACCAAATATTTATTTTTTTAGCACCTAAATTTTGTGATCAAGGCCCGTATACCAGCTATTTTGTCTTTGATCAATATAAGCATTGATGAGCTTGAAGCAAAAATGGGTTATCTAGGGAAACCTGCTGCTATTGATGCAAGGTAGTGATGTTAATCTTTTTCTTTTGTCGTTTTACGCACAGAGTAGTTATTATATCATCTATATTTTGTATGACCTTTAGAATATAAGACTATTCTAAGATATTAAGAAAATATATTGGTTTTCTTGGCATCACACGTAAGGTTTTTAAATTCTAATATTTTTTATTACCACCTAAGAGGATGCAAGTGTGGAACCTTTTGGCGTTTTTATCTACCTATATATTATGTCCAGTAGAATTTGTTAAGCCTGTAGTACTTCTGCACCTTTTCTATCTAGAATACTGATGATTCCTCATTGTTTGCAGCTACCAATGAGCAGAAGAGCTGGGCAAAATAAATCTAAATTTTTTTAGTTGACTGGTTGTGAAATGTTAGGTTCTATCTTAAGAGTCCAGTCATGTTCAGCTGAACCCATTGATGTTTCAAAATGCTCAATTTAGTGGTATCGTTTATTAGCTGAATGCAGAAGAAGAGAACCTATTGTTGGTATAAACTCTCTTCCCATTCTACCTATGTCTTCGCAAGTCTTTGAGTCAAAATGGCTAAAGATTCCATGTTCTCAAGTCACGATATAAAATGAACACAAATACATTCATCAATATGTGTAAATTCATTCAGATCTCAAACAAATACAATTTTACTCTATATTACAATTTACAAGGACACTATATTATGTCTAAAGTATAAAATAGGTACTGCTACTTCAGGAATCTGATAATCATACCAGAGTATATGTAACATATGTATTAATCTAATTTTAGTGATTGCTTATTCTCCACCCATTTTGAAATCTGACTAGCTAGTGAGAGCTTAACATCTTTCTTTTCATCGCACCACCATCATTGTCATTAAATGATGTATGTCCACCATACCAGTAACAAATAAATATGGTCGAGTTAGAAATATTAAGGGAATGCACAGCTAGACTCGACTCAAGTGATACTATAACAAATAGTAAGCCTGACACGAAAAAGCAAGAAGGTAATGGCTGGCCTGGCATCATGAGCATACGAGTGCATGAGCTTGATGGCATGTACGACTATTCAATTCTTTCTATGACTGGAGAAACTTAGCAGCTACTTGAATTTCATTGTCATTCTAGAATTGCAGCAAAATGGTTTCAAAAACCCAAAAAAAATTCTAAACCCGACAGTTCAGATGATAATGGTAACACAGCGATTAATATAGATACACGTGCAACGAATGTTTGATTTATTTGTGTCTTACATACTCTTCTCCTTATTCTCATCATTTTTTGTTTCTTTGGCATTTATTGTATCTAAAAATTTATTCTTGTTGTGGGTTTACAACTTTGATTCCCCATTGTTGTGGCTCCAGGCAGATCCTAAATTGGATTATCTTACTGAAATTCATTTTAATCAACCAGTCCAGATGTGGGTAAGTATTAACCTATGTTGTTCATGAAGTGTTGTTTATACTTTAATATTCCCCACTTAATTTTTATTTGATTTACTTTAAAAAAAGTTCATCCTTATGATAACGTTTAGGTTATTCCAAAGATTAATCAATTGGAGAAGGACAGAGACGTGATCACTCAAGCGCAGGCTATAGAAACATTAGAAGCATTACCACAACTTTTTTTCAGTTGTTAATGCTCTCCACAACTTCCTTAGTGATTCTAAGGTGTGCTTTCATCATTAGCTACTAATGAAAAGCTACATCTCTCCCCTTGCCCTTCTTTCCTAGTGTTTTCTGCTAAAGCCTGGTATAATCATTATTTACCTTCTGTTTTTCCTTCTTATACTTGGGGATCGCTTAGGCCTTTTGAAGGATTCGAATAGAGGCGGTGTTTGCTTTGGCCAGTACCACATCCGAGGTAAAGGTCTTTTCTATTTTTTATTCAGACTTATAGTTTATTGTCATTTTCAGCAAGTGTAGTTTCACTCTTTTCGGCTATCATGTTGTCCTTTTTTTTATTAAGTACACTTTTAAGCACTGTGTTCATTGATGCTTCTGATTTTTGCATTGCTATTGGATTATAAGATCTTCAGTTCTCTGTATCTGCAAACCATAATTGCTCCATTTGTTACTGGTAGAATGTGAGTTGAAATAAGAATAGCATATAAAATTCTATTTAGAGAAGGACTGTAATGTAGTGTGTTATTTCTACTCATTCTAACAGTTACAATGTGAAATTTATGTGTTCTAAATCATAATATTAGTGTCATCCAATTGATGTGAGACTTTATTTATATGACGTCCAATTCTGGTACATCAATTGACCTTGATATCGATATCTTAATAAAGACGGGGGAGTAAACAGTAAAACACTACATCCTTTCTCATGACAATTCTTCATATGGTTTAAATCCCATCCCTCAAAACTCCCCCACACACTATCTCTGACAGTGGAACGTTCTCGCTTTTGCCGCCTTAGTGTATCTCTTAACTTTTTGGTTGAAGGTGGGGAGTTACTGCCACTCGACTATCCCTTTTTTTTCTCATTTCTTCATTTTGATTAAGGAACTTTCAAATCATCTATGAACCGAAACACTTTTGTCTTTGTGGTTGTATGTCTTATCTTCTGGCATTGTTTGGAATCTATATTTATGCTCAATTATTTCAATTTAGATCTCTGTCAACAATAGAGAAGGATGTCAATTGAAGCTAAACAATGGGTGTTCAAATGACTTGCAATTAGTTTCCATTTTGAAAACATCCACGCGCCAGGTGAGCTGCTATACCTATAAAATTATGTAATGCGTAGCTTCCAAAATATTCTTCTTCTAAGTAGTCTTCTTTTAATTTATCATCCTTAAGATTCTTTGGCATTTATGTCCTTTTTATGAGTTAACTTCATAACTAGGTCCTTCTGCTCCTTGCTTCTGCAGCTATCTTTACTGCTCAATGCACTCTTGGTATGTCTAAGAGTGGAATGCAACCTGTGAGAAACATAACAGCAATGCCAAAAATTAGCCTTTGTAAGTATATTTTGTTTGTAAAGATACTTATAAATGTACATTTGTTTATCAAATAGACAAAGATGTGTAGTTGTGTCCAATGTTTGCTTTTGCAGCTATCTTTACTTCTCAATGCACTCTTGGTAAGTCCAAGGAGTGGAATGCAACCTATGAGAAGCATAGCAGTTATGCTAAATTATTAAAAGTATGTATATTGGGAAACCTTCCTGATAATGGTAGCATTGGGCAAATTATTAACTTGAATATGGCCATCACCAAGGTTAATTTAAGATGAATTCAGTTTTTGGCGGTTCAACTCTTTCATGTTACGGTGTTAGTATAATTTCTTAGTCTATTAGCACTATTCAAGATGATTCTAAGTTTAGTGTCAAGATTGTTACAATTATCTTTCTCCTTTTTCTTTCTTTACAATAATCCACACATTGCGCAGCTAAGTATACTAGTAACTAATTAGTAATCAAGCAACTTATAGGAAAAAAATTACTATGACCAGAAAGTCATTCTAAAATAAAAAATATTTCAATAGAGATGTCATTCCTTAAAATATGTGAAAAATTAATTTAAACAACATAAATAATAATATTATAAAAAGTAAATATTTATGATTTTACTACAATTGAGTAAATCAAAAAAATATTACTAAAATCAATTAGTAAATAGTAATCATGTAACTTATATGAATAAGATTATAATAACCAAAAAGTCATTTCAAAATAAAAAAATATTATGAATAAGATGTTATCCCTCAAAAAATATACACATTTAATTTAAATAATAATATTATTTAAAAAATATTTATAATTTCACTACAATTTAGTAAATCGAGAAAGTATTACCAAAAAATCAATTAGAGAATAACTAATTAATAATCAAGTAACTTATATGAAAAAGATTATTATGACAAATGAGTCCTTCCAAAATTAAAAATATTCTGAAAAAAGATGTTATCACTCAAAATGTGTGTATAATTAATTTAAATAATAATATTATATAAAAAATAACATTTATAATTTGATTACAATTGACTAAATCAAGAAAGTATCAAGAAATATCAATTAAGAGAATAACCAATTAGTAATCAAACAACTTATATGAAAAAAAAAATATAATAATCAAAGAGTTATTCCAAAATTAAAAATATTATGAAAAAGATGTCATCACTCAAATTGTAACTTTGGACTACAAAATGGAAGAAATTTATTTCAATATATTTCAAGTAATTTTTATTTAAAAAATATTCATTCATATTTATTGAAAGTATTTTTATTCGATATATTTGAAGTAATCTATATTTAAAACAATATGCATTCATATTTAATGAAAGGATTTTCATAATTAAGAATAACTATCAATGAGTAATTAGACTATCATTCTATATTAGGAAATGAATAAAAGATAGTCTTGAATTTAAAAGAAGGGTAGATTGAAAATAAATAAATATGAATTTTTTTTTAAAATGAATATTACTACACAGAAAAGATAGCATAATGTTTATCGAAAATAACTAATAAAATTACATAGTCCTAATTAATATTCGAAGTCCAATAAAAATTTTCCTAACAAAGTTATTCTTTAATTGACCAATTATATAACCTTATATATGTCTGTAAGAATAATTTTGGATTTTAAAATAATCAAATTTGAAAAAGATAGTTCGTTTTGATGAACAAAAATTAATTAAAAAATATTAAATTATCTTATATAAAAATTTAAATGTGTAGATCAATAAAATGAATTAGGAATAAGTATTTCTTAATAATAAAAATATCAATAAAAAATTATAATAATTTTTATATGTTGAAATGTAGGTGTGGGTTACTTATAAATTAGAATATATGCAATTGAAGTATTACCATAAAATAAATATTTATATGATAAAAAATATTTATGATTTCATTCAATGTAAGTCAATTAAGTAAGCATGAAAAAATTGATTGAGAAATAGAAATAGAACATGAATAATCAATTAACAATTATATACATATATATGGAAAAGAATATTGTACCAAATGCAATTAATCTAGAAGTTCTAAAGTCATAACAATTTACCACTATATAAGAAGGCTACACTAATTAAAAGCTAATTAATTTCTGCCATAACATGTTGGAGAAGATGAATTATGCAAGTGATTTCTGCCACAACTTATCTTGTCGTGATAATCGCTAGAATCTCAATTTACTTTGAGTATTGTTTTAGAATAGATTTTTCTTGATTTATCAAGTCAACTAAATATACAGGTTATGTTGCATGTTCATTTTATTTTCTACATGTTTGGTGAAAAATTTATGAGCTAGTATTCATGTACTTTATTTTTTATAAAAAAATATAATTTGTACTCTGTGAAGATTTAAGTTAGCGATTTTTTAATATGTCATACATTTTTAAAGACTTATAAAAATTTATCTTGGTTGAAATGTGCAATGATAATTTTAGCAATAACATAAAAATTTACAAGTTATACATTAAATATGAAGAAACTAATATTGATATTAGATAGTTGATTTTCTTGCATTGCAAATATTGTTGCTTTAGATTTTAGTGAGATAATAATATGATTTTAAAAATTAATAAACTATGATATTAAATTACTAATCCATTATATTTCTATATATTAGGATTAACACTTGATTTTTCTATACTATATTTCTATATGTTATGATTAACAATTAATTTGTAAATTAAATTGTGTGATTTTAACAGTATATTTAAAGTTTTGTGATATTATATTAGGAAAGATAGTTAAGTGACCTTAGTAAAAAAAATTATAGTTGTATAACTATCTATGAAATTTACCCAACACTAGGATTACTATCTCAAAAGTTATATCTCGAAGTTCAAAATTTGGGTGAGTATCTCGTGGCTGATGCTCAATGGGCAATGCTCAAATTCAATAAATCAAATACTTATGAATATTGATTTTTTCAAATTCATTATATTTAAATTCTTACTGCAAATATTATTGTACTGTTACATAGCATATTGTACTATTGTGAAAGTAAAGGTCATTTATCATTTGTTATTTATAATCATTATGCTACAAACTTTCTTATTTTTTTTTTGTTTTAGTTGATATAAACAGGCAATGAGTTCAATCATGTTTATCTTTATAGTTGTAACTTCAATTTTAGAATATTGTAGATCTTTTGGTGCAATAATTATTCTGATCTACTTTGTACAATATAAAGGATAAAGATGAATAAGATTAATATCTTATTTTACTGATGAACATGGGGGGTTAAGTATTAGTTGAATGTTCTAAAATGAGAGGAAATTTAATTTTGATAGTGATTAATATTTATAATTTCATTCGAATTGAGTAAATTGAGAAAGTGTGATAGGGTTGATAGAAAATAGAGTTGAAGAGTGAATATTCAAACCTATGAAAGACTAAATCATTTATTCAAAAAAATAATATACAATAAGATTCATTAATATTTGTTGGTCCATTATCATAAGTGAATAAGTGAACACTGTAAAATCGTGCAAACAGGTCAGGACTTTAGATAACATTATAATTTATTTGTTGAAAAAATGGTAATAAAAAATAAGAGAGAGAGAAAATCGACTATTATTGAGACTTTGCTCAAAATATTTGCCTTGACATAAAAATATTTTAAATTTATAAAAAATATACTATGACTAAGATCGTGCAAAGGAATACAAAATCTACTTTGAAGCAAAAATCTATTAAGACAACAAAAGAGAAGAGAAAACTCCTTTCTTCCTCTTGATAAGAGGGTGCAAATTAAAATATTTAATATAAAAGAATTTAAATTTCAAGTTAAAATTTTACAGAGAAGCGTCATGAGCATAACTCTAAAGCATATCTTTCATTAGTTCTTTGTTTTTCTAACCAAATTTAGAAGTAAGTCACTTAACTAATAATAGTTATGTTAAATATGCATTTTCTTTTGTAATTATATGATTTTTTTACAAAATAAATCAATATAGATCACAATATTATCAAATATTCTCAAATAATTATATTATAATATAATATTATTTGCACGCGGATACTAACTTTCGAAAAAAAATATTTAATTTTTATGTAATTAATGATATCAAGTTCAATATTTTAATAGTTATTTTTCATATTGCATAAATTTATTAATTTCAAATATGTGAACGATATTGATTAATTTTTTTATTATATAAAATCAATAAGATAATAATTTTCTAATTAATTTTATTTAATATCGACCGCGCATCGCACGGGTACTAATACTAGTTTATATATATAATAAAGGAGAATTGTCTATCATGAAGTCATGCCTAGTGGCATCTTAAGAACTAGCCTCTTACAACAAAAAAATTTTTATTGATTGTTAATTAATTCTTATTTATTCCATATTTATTTTATATTTGTATACATATAATAAAGGAGAATAGTCTAGCATGAGGTTATGACAAGTGACATCTTAAGAACTAGCTTCTTACAACAAAAATAAATTTTCTTGATTATTAATTAATTCATATTTGTTCCATATTATTTCATATTTATATATATAATAAAGGAGAATAGTTGCATGAGATTCTGCCAAGTGGCATCTTAAGAACTAACCTCTTACAACAAAAATAAATTTTGTTAATTATTAGTTACATCATATTTATTTTATATTATGGTAAAAAAAACAACTAAGTTTGACCAAAAAGTCATTTCGAAATAAAAAATATTATGAAAAGATGTCATCCCTTGAAATATGTAAATAATTAATTTAAATATATAAATAATAATATTACAAAAAAAACTATTTATGATTTCACTACTATCTATCTATATATATATTAGTTGCATAAGGCCTGTGCTAACCTCGGGCCCAAGCTAATGATACAAGAATATTAAATTTAATTTTAGAGAAAATATAATTTAAGTCACATTTTTCTATTACATAATTAATTTAATTTTTTGATTTGTTGATAATTTCTTATTTGATAAGTCATTATGATTATTAAAGTTTTTTCTTTATGTGATTAGATAATTTTTAAAGGACTATATATATGAGAAAGGAAGTGTGAAGGAGAATTAGAAAATACGAAGAGACATAGACTTCAATTTAAAATAAATAAATGATGACTTTAGTGTGTTCTATTTTTTTAAAAAAAAATATTTGATTGGATAGATTTTTGAAAAAAATAAAATTCTCCGAGAAAATAAGATTTTTGACTTACGAAAATGACTTCGTGAAAGTAGGAAAATTATATTCCGTATTTTACATTCATTGAGCCCTTCGCTCTTCAATACACCTTGTTTTCACCCACACTGATAGCTCCCATCCCCACCACCCCACCACCCCCACCTCTCATAGTACTTATCTAAATTATATATTAATGATTTTTGAATGATATTTTACTTACATACTGAATATAAGAAAATAAGTAAGAAATTCACTAATTTTTTGATTCTTTTTTAAATAATAATTTTCATTAAAAGACATGTTTATAACAAACACATTAATTTTCTAAGAAATATTATTAAATATTTTTCATTAAAAAACCATGTTTATACCAAACACACCCAAAAAGAGAATAGGTACTAAATGCCCTAATTGAAAATGAGGCTATAACGGTAAAGTTGCATAAATTTTACTAAAATGTAAAATAAAAAATAATGCACTCTATCTGTTTTAATTTTTTTACGTTGGTTGATTAAGTACTCCCATTAAAAAGCTATTTATAAGTAGGGGTGTGTAAAAACCGAACCGACCAATAAATCGAACCGATAAAAATGTTATTGGTTTATTGTTATGGGGTTATTGGGTTAACGATTTGTTAATGATTTTATCAAAAAAAATTATTGGGTTATTGGTTCGGTTTGATTTTTTCTTATTGGGTTATCGGTTAAATCGATAACCCAATATATATATTCTCTTTAATTTCTACCAATTAACAAACCTATTATTTCAATTATACCAACCCTTAATTTCTCCTAACAACATTTAGTTCAAACTTGAAGATTCTTGTAAATTAAAACACTTTATGTAGGATTTTTGGTTGAAACTAAGATTCGATTTTTTTTCATGTTAGTTACTATTATTTCTATTTTATGAGTATTTTTTTATCGGTTAAATCGAAAACCGAGCCATTAAGGACTAAAAACCGATAAACTGAAAATCGATAAAAAACATCTCATTGGTTTGCTTATTGGTTTAGCATATTTAAAAATCAAAAATCGATAAACCGAACCAATAATATATAAAACCGAACCGAACCGACCGATGCACACCCCTATTTATAAGGTGTTTGCATATTTATCTCGATAATCATATTTTTAAAGTATATGATTGACAACTATTATGTTAATAGTTACTTCTTAATGATCGGAGTAATATTCAAAGAAAATAATAAACCTCACTTGAATTGCTAAAATGATAAGTAAAAAGAAAATTTATTTTTAGTACAAGGGTAAAGCAAAATGAAAAAGAGAGAGAAAAGGGTACTCTCTCAATTCCTTTTTTACTTGTTTCTTTGACTTGACAAATAACATAAGAATTTAATATATTAGGAGTAAAACATGCGAAATTATCCTTATTAATTATGTATTAAAAATTTAAAGTTGGTGGTTAATACTTTGTGTAATTACTTAATAATAATAATAATAAAAAATAATAATAATAATAACGGTACTATAGAAAAAAATTATAAAACTTTTCTGATTTATTAAAATAAATAAGTAAGAAAGACAATTAATTTTAATATAATAAATAAGTAAAAATTAATAATAATATAGAAAAAAAATTATAATTTTTTCTTGATTTCTTAAAATAAATAAGAAAAATAATTAATTTTTGATATAAGAAATAATTAAAAAAGAACAAGTAATCTACTCCCCAGAAAAACAATTAATTTTAATATAATAAATAAGTAAAAATTAATAATAATATAGAAAAAAAATATACTTTTTTCTTGATTTATTAAAATAAATAAGAAAAATAATTAATTTTTAATACAAGAAATGATTTAAAAAGAACAACTAATCTACTCCCCGGGTCCAATAATACTTGTTCACTATTGACTTAGCACACACCTTAAGAAATAATAAATAATGGGCTTAAATTTACTATATCACCGTTTTAATATAATAAATTCAATTCATTAAAAAAATGTATTAGGTAATGACTATAGTTAATAACTAAGGTTAACACAAATGATTAAATTATCTTTTGATTTTTCAAACTGAATAACTGTTATTGGATATCTATTTTTAGTATAGTGGATAAGTAAAAATGGTCGGAGGTAGTAATAAGAAGCAAAAAGAGATTTATAAAAAAAATACAATAAATAAAAATATTCTAAAATAATAAATGAGGACAAATGTAACAATATGTATGTAAAGGGAAATAGACATGTGTGGCTTTCTAATTGCACCAAAAATTTGTGAGGACTTGACATGAGGTTATGCCAAAGGACATCTTGAGAACTAGCAATTTACAATAAAACCTATTTTATAGATTATTAATTAATTCATATTTATTTATATTGTGGTAAAAAATAATTAAGTTTGACCAAAAAGTCATTTCGACATAAGAATAATATGAAAAAGATGTCATCTCTCAAAAGATGTAAATAATTAATTTAAATATATAAATAATAATATTATAAAAAATAAATTTTGTGATTTCACTACAATTGAGTAAATAAAAATAGAATAATTATTTAAAATATGTCATTCCTAAAATAAATAATAATATTAAATAAAAAGTATTTATGATTTCATTACAACTGAGTAAACAAAGAAGTATTACAAGAAAAATCAATTAAGAGCATAATCAATTATAAAATTAAATATTTCTAATTTAATTACAATCGAGTATATCAAAAAAAATATTACATGAAAGATCAATGAGAATAACCAATTCATAAATGATCAATAAAGCAACTTGTATGAAAATTATTATTATATCCAAAGAATCATTCCAGAATTAAAAATATTATAAAAAAAAATGTCATTGAAAAATATGTACACAATTAATTTAAATAATATAAATAATATTATTTTAAAAGATATTTATGTTTCACTACAATTAAGTAAATCAAGAAAGTATTTTACATGCATAAAAAACAAAAGTTTAATCTATATTTTAAATACGGAAAAGGGCCGAAATTGCCCATCAACAACATACCCAGTGAATTCCGAGGGTAGAGTGTACGCATACCATACTACTACCTCAGGTGAAGTAGAGAGTAGGCCTAAAATGCTCATCAACTATGTAAACTGGTGCAAAAATGTCCTCCGCCTACCTATTTGGACCTAAAATGTCTTTTTCGTTTACTTATTGGGCTTAAAATGTCCTTCTCACCTACCTATTGGGCCTAAAATGCACTTCTTCTCTACCTATTGAGCCTATTTTACCTTTTTATTTTGGTAAATTACATGAAAAGATCATCCTTATAACTTAATTACATAAATAATAGTACTTTTTCAATATTACAAAAGTAAAAGTTTTTTTTACATATATAGTCATTTAAAAAAATTAGAAAAAATAGTTATAATTCATAATTTAATGTTATAACTAATTATCAATTCACCTTAATTTAAGAGATATATTTTCAATCTTCAAATTAAAGTGGAAAAGATAATACCCGCTTTCAAATCCTTCTCTCTCTTTTATTCAAAATTCAAATATTTTTAAACAAACTAAGTATTTCATTATTTGCTCATGTATGTTTCGTTTTGTTTTCATGTATGTTAATCATCTAGTATTATTTTATTATTGTGTATTTTAAATTCTAATGTAATGTGTTAACCACAATTTTTTATGAATAAATATTTATGGACTAAAAATCATTATGTAGGAAGTACAGATATACCATGTATTTTTGTTTTATTAATATAGTTTATGCCAAAGTTAGATTATTATTGTATTTTTGATATAATTTATGGGATAAATATTCATGATATATCTCATTATATCGGAAGTACTTTTCTTATTAAAAAATTATTTATTAAATATAAATATATATTTTCAGTATTACATGGTATAAAATTTTTATATCTAAAATATACCATGTATGTTTATGGTATAAATATATCATGTATTTTTGTGATCTAAATATAATTTATAAAATATATAAATATACCAAGAATTTTTATGATATAAATATATCATATATTTTTATGGAGGCCTCGTGAAAGCAGACAATAAAAATGAAAAACATAAAATTTTGATATAGTATATAAAAAATGAATGAACAAAGGCTTCCATATAAAAAATAGGCAATAAATAAGAAATATGAAAATTTAATGTATAATTATTTTTCTATATATTAGAATCTGTTATAAAAATAAATATTTTAGATGGTATATTTGACAACCAGCTAATACGACTATGTATATGTAATAATTTTTTTTAAAATGGCTATTTATGTTGTTTTTCTTTTTATTTATTATATCAATTTAGAATAACGAAAAATTGATATTGCACACTATTTATTTGGTTAATATTAATAAAAATGAAAGGGATTTTATGTAGTTTAATAAAGATAAGTATCGGTATTATATAATTTTTTTTTCAAATAAAAGGGCAAAATAACCCCAATGGGTAGACGCAAAGGACATTTTAGGCCAATAGGTAGACATGAAGGAAATTTTAGAACCAATAGATAGACGGAGGACATTTTTGCATCATTTCACATAGTTGAAGAGCATTTTAGGCCTCTTTCCGTTTTAAATAAGCATTCCTATTTATCCCATTGTGGTGAAAATCAACTAAAATTGTTTTCTACTTTCACAGTAAATATATTCCAAAAGCTTTTCAAAGTTACGCCACTTAATTATCTTGAAAATCAATTAAAATTTACTCCTATTTTTTCAGTAATCTATACTTTGAAAAAAATAAGCATTCCTATTTATCAAGAGAATTTATATAATTAAGGAGCAAATATGCAATTTGGATTGAAGAGTAAAATATGAAACTTTTTATTATCTTACTCGATTTTTTTAAGATGAGCATTGTAACACAAGAAAAGACAGTAACAAATTTATTGCTTACACCTAAGCGATGTAATTGCAAAAGGTATATAATCAATATTACTATGAAAGAGACTTGAAATTTTTTATTAATTAGCAGTTATACGATATATATGGAAAAAGAATAGTATACTCAAAAGTCATTTTATAATAAAATAACCCTACAAAACATACTATATATTTGAAATATAACCCTATAATGCAGTGGCAGCGTGGAAAAAAAAGTGTTTTCTCTTCGTGAAATACAGACTAGGATGGACAATGAGTTTTGTTCAAGCCTCCCTATGTTTGTGTGTAAAATTGAATTTGAGTTATTATTGAAATTATTCTTTCTTAATGCATACAATAAATCATTTATGCAAGTATTTTCATTTTTTCTGTGATGATTTAGTAATACATATATGTGACGAGAAGAAAAGAAGATAGGAAGTGTACATATATATATATATATATTTGCATTGGCAAGCAAATATACACAACATCTCTTTTTTCAAAGTAAACATATAATATCTTCTTTTTATTTTTTGGTTCAAGATTATGGGTTTCGTTCGTGATTTAAACTCCTATCCATCGAGTTTGATTCTAGGATCTTGTCAATTCAAATTCCAGTTTGTTGCCTTATCCAATTGTTTGGTCTCAAAACGCTATTGTATTATTCTTAAAATGACGGCAGTGTTTTTCTTGTCTACCATACTAGGCATGTACTTAAGCAATAGTAGTATTCTTTGTGTAATTATCATAGTCTTATTGTTTCAAATACATATTCAATAACATTATTTTTTTTCAAAAAAATTATAATAAATCCTAACAACTAATTAACTGAAATAATTTTTAAATTTATGTATAATAAATTAGTAAGAAGCTTTTTTTTTTTATACTTTTGATGAAGCATAAATCACGTATTAATAAATATTATATAATTTTAATTATAAATAAATTATTAGATGTGAAAATCAATAAATAGCAAAGTAAAAAGTAGGGAGATAAGATCTAGAAAAGTGCTCCTTTGAATATGATATTTATATACCAAAACGTATTAAATGTAGAAGTCAATTATAGGAAAAAAATATTAAAGGCTGAAGTCAATTACAAATCGAAGAAGAATACTTATTCAGTTTATAAAATTAATGAATAATGTACATATTTCTATCCATTTTATTCTTAGTATTAAATATGATTCATAATCTAATAAATTTTTCAAAACATTAAATTTATTATATTCAAAGAGTAATATGGTAAAATAATCCCTATCATTTACTGTGGACAAGTAAAAGTAAAGATAGACGAAGAGAATATTAAGTGATAAGAATATGTCTGAAATCTATCATGTACTTATTAGTTCGATATAACCACCAATACAGGTAAATTTATTCATCTTCGATTTTACAATTATTTTGAGTATTTGCATATGAGAAAAAATTTCAACTCATTTAATGTGTTCAAATGAAAGATAATAATCTACATAAATAATTTTCTTTCACATTATCCGCCCATCACGCGGTACTAATACTAGTACAATGTAAAATCATATTTCTTATTACACAGTTATAAAATAGGTGCATTCTCTTGCCCAATTATTTCATATTGTCAAATTTCATTGACAAAAGTTTTTTTTTTTTTTGGCTCATCACCACCTGCTGGATAATAAACGAGTTAATCTAACAATATTCTAGTACTAAATCCATCACAGCAGTGTAGGATGGATAAGAAAAACTCAGGTAGCCAATCAACTGAGCTAATAAAATTTCTCTGGCCAAATACATGAACAACCCCTATTCATAGTTACACTTTTAAAAATTATAATTTATAACCATATGATGCTATTTAGCCTTTCTCACCCGTTATTATTGATAATGTTTGGTTTTAATGAATGACTTCTTTGCACGAATATGGTAAAAGAAATAATTAAGATTCTTGGCTAAAGATTAAAAAGGAAGATCTACCAAGATTCAGCCGAAAAGAAAAAGAAATATGTCCTTCAAGAATTAATTACAACATTCTTCATCAAAAGAAATGAGTATCAAATCTGGTACCTTGCATTAAATGGTTGCAGCTCCTAAGGAAAGGAGATTTCGGATAGTTTGGGATCATATGATCCAATATTATTCTTTGAAATAGGATTTTGATATCCCATTTGAAGGAGGAAACTCTTGGGTTGCCTTTTAATTCAGATTTTTCAATGACTAGTAGTAGTTCAACCACTACTGTTTAAGCAGTAGAAGATTAAGGAAGAAATATACTTTTATCATGATCTTCTCTAGTTTTTTGTTGTACTTTATTCAGACATTGTATTCTCTTAAGGTTTACTGTATATTCAAAAACAGAGGAGAGAAAACATAGTTGGTGAAGCATTGTATCAAAAGTGAGAAAAAAGAAAATAGTGTGAGTTATAGCCAAAAAGCTTAGCTCAAGTCTTGTAATTTGAATAACAAAGAACTAGTAGAATCCCTTACATTCCAAGGGTTATGGATTAAGACCTATTATAGGTCCCAGTCAGTATAAAATATCTGGTGTAATTTTTTTTTCAACACTTTCTTGTCTGAATTTTTCATTACTTCTTCAATAGTCGACTGTTTGCCTAAGCAAGTCAACAGTCAAAAAAAGAGTAATTCACCCCACCTTTAAACACTTTTAATTGTTATTAAAAAAAGGACTCACATTTATTTTCTTAACAACAAAGTGAGGAAATATTATAGGTCAAACAGTTGCTGGAGTTCTACTTTCAGAAGGAACCTCTAAAACCAGACCTCCTTACTTTAGTGGAAAATATTTTTCTCATTGGAAAATAAGGATGAAAACCTTCATCAATCTTATTATATAAAAGTTTGGAAGGTGATCAAAATTGGTGATCTTCCACTTGTTTCTACCAACAAAGACAAGGATGGAAAGAAACCTGAGAATGGTGATGCTTCTACTGATAGAATTCCTACTCTGGAGGACTATACTGATGAGCAAATGAAAATTATTCAGGTCGACTCAAAGGCCAAAAATATGCTATATAATGCTATTAATAGTGAAGAATATGAGAAGATCTCATGTTGACTTAGGGGTGTGCATCGGTCGATTAGGTTCGATTTTATGCGTTATTGGTTCGATTTATCAATTTTTAATTTTTAATTATGCAAAATCAATAACCAACCAATAAGATACTTTTTTTTATCTGTTTTTGGTTTATCGATTTTTGGTCTTTAACGGTTTGATTTTCAGTTTAACTAATAAGAAAATACTCATAAAATAAAAATGGAGAAGGGACAAATATACCCTCGAACTATGATAAATGGTACGTATATACCCTCTGTCATATTTTGGGTACACATATTCCCCTATCGTTAATGAAATGGTACATATATACTCCTAACACTAACGGTAGGGGCATATGTGTACCCAAAGTATGATGGAGGGTATATACGTACCATTTATCATAGTTTGGAGGGAGGGGGTATATTTGTCCCTTTTTATTTTAATTTTTTATCCCAAATAATTAACTCGAATCCACTACCCGACCCATAAACCATCGAATCCAATCCCGACCCAATAAACCTATCGAACGCGATTTCAAATCAACTCAATCCGACCGCTATTTTTTGTTACAAATTTGATACTCCATCTATTTTTCTCTTAAACGCGAATTCCATCAAATTACAGTGACTGATCACTGCTACTAGTTGGTGTTTAATGATTGAACAGAGTGGAGATTAGGCCCTAGATAGACAGAGCTAGGGGTGCGACAATGGTCTTTCAGTGGAGTATTTCTAGTTCAACGGAGATGGTGGCTATGTGGTGTTGAACGATGGTGGGTAGTGTTTTTTTGATGAAATTTCACTGAAAATGAAACGTGAGGGATTCAGTTTATTTGGTGTTGTTTTTGGTGTTATGGATTAATATCTTTTTTCTTTTGAAATTTATAGTAGTAAGTGTTATTGTATTGTCCGTGTATATCGTTATAGGGATGAGAAAAATACGTCTATTAGATAGGTGTCTATTGGACTTTAATTGAGATCGGATAGGGTAGTGGGTTTATTGGGTTGGGTATATGATTTGGGTTAATAATTTAAAATAAAAAAATTGAAAAAGGTACAAATATACCCTCAAACTTTAATAAATGGTACAAATATACCTTATGTCATACTTTGGATTCAAATATATCCTTGTCATTAATGAAAAGGTACAAATATATCCTCAAACTTTAATAAATGGTACAAATATCTCTTCCGTCATACTTTGGGTACAAATATACCCTTGCTGTTAATGAAAAGGTACAACTATACTCTTCTCATTAACGATGGAACACGTGTCATCATCGTATTGGTTGTCCCTTTTTAATTTATTTTATCTGTGAATAATTTAATCTATCCTAAATTATAACTCATATCCGACCCAAATAACACGACCCGACCCATGTAATAGAGAAGCCTCAAGAGACATATCACGCGTGTTTATTTCTTTCACTCTCCCATACTCACACTCTCTCCCTAACCCAAAAAACCCTAACAAATGTGTCGGTTCGATTCATGTTTCGATCCATCTATCATTTAGAACCGAGTAGAGATTTCTCTAATATTTTGATGTTGTTTAATGTTCTGATGTTAGATAAATATTTTGATGTTGTTTAATGTTCTTCATGAATGACTGTTGTTTGTTTTTTTCTGATTCATGAGCATCGATGAATTAGAAATTGTTTTTGATTCATGGTTGTTGTTACCTGCTTTAAATTCATTGTTACACCATTGTTCACCAACTTCAAAGAGTGAACAAGAAGACAACATTTTAAGAATAGGAACATGAGAAAAACTTGTAGAGTTTGGATATTCCTCGGCCAAACCAAGGTCCTCATTATATCACAGGTCGGATCAGGTTATTTGGATCGGGTATGGATTATAATTTAGGATGGATTAAGTTATTCACAGATAAAATAAATTAAAAGGGGTTAACCAATACGATGCTGACATGTGTTCCGTCGTTAATGAGAAGGGTATATTTGTACATTTTCGTTAACGACAAGGATATATTTATACCCAAAGTATGATGGAGGATATATTTGTACCATTTATTAAAGTTCGAGGATATATTTGTACCCTTTTTATTAACGAAAAGGGTATATTTGTACCCAAAGTATGACTGAGGACATATTTGTACTATTTATTAAAGTTCAGGGGTATATTTGTACCTTTTTTGTAAAAAAATTAAAATGAAAAAAGGAAAAGTATACCCTCGAACTATGATAAATGGTAAGTATATAGCCTGCCATCATACTTTGCGATACACATATGCCCCTACCGTTAGTGTGATGGACATATACGTATCATTTTATTAACGGTAGGGGCATATGTGTATCCAAAGTATGACGGAGGGCATATACATACCATTTATCATTGTTCAAGGGTATATTTTCCCTTTTCCAAAATAGAAATAGTAATAACTAACATTAAAAAATAGAATCTTAGTTGCCGCCAAACTCCTATACAATGCGTTTTCGTTAACAAGAATCTTCAAACTTGAACTGAATGTTAGTTTGGAAAAAACTAAATCCTAGTTTTTGTAAGCTATTGAATGCTTCAAGCTTTCCAATACGGCAATACCCTTGCTTTGTATTGTGTTTTGTTCCCCTGAATAGATTAATACTTTGTGAATTACTGAATTGTGAATAAGTAGTGTATAAAATATATGTATGTATATATATAAAATTATAAATAAAGTAATATAATTATTTATAAATAACATAAATTGAGGTAAAACAGTAATTTAGTATATCCTTATTGGGTTATCAGTTTAACCGATAACTCAATAAGCTAAAACTAAAACTGAACCGTTTACCCAATAAATATTTTTATACAACCAATAAGAAACCATTAACCCAATAACCCAATATCAATAACTCGATAACATTTTTATCAGTTCTGTTTGTCGGTCCATTCGGTTTTTGTACACCTCTACATGTTGTAAAACTACTAAGAAAATGTGGGTAAATTAGAAGTGAGCCTATGAAGGAACTGAGAAGGTCAAATTTTTTTTTGTAGGTTTATTGGTCTATGAATATGAATTTTTTAAGATGAAAAATGGGGAGTCAACTGAAGAAACATTTGCCACATTTGGCAAAATTATTAGAGAACTCAAGATTACATGAAAAACTTACCCTATAGTAGATTAGATCACCAAAATTCTCAGAAGTTTTCCTCCTCAATGACTTTCTAAGGTTGTGGCTCTTGAAAGTATGAACTTAAGAAAAATAACCTAATGATGAAGTTAGAGAAGATCTCATTGCTTTGAATATTCTCACCTGAATAAGAAGGATCAACTGCAAGATATAAAGAAGAAAACTATGACCTTTAAAGCTACAGATGAAGAAGAAAATGATGCCTTGGATGAAGATGAACTTGCTCTCATCACCAGGACAAATGTTAACAATTATAGAAAATCCAAAAATTAAAGAAGGGAAAAATCAAATTAACTCAAAAGGAAAGCAAAATGCTGACTACAACAGGAATGAAGGTAAGTTCTATAATTGTGGTACATATGATCATATTTCTTACGATTGTTCAGAAACTAAAAGAGGACCCTCCGAAGAAAGTCAAAAGGATTTTAGTTGTTGGGGTGATAAGGAATAATCAGATCATGAAAATACCAACATTGGAGATTGCTACTTCATAGCAATTGGAGAATCTAATTAGGTAAGAACTAATTCTTGTAATAAATATTCTAAATTATAAAATTTGCTAGATCTTACCATAGTTGATATAAATAAAGATCATGATGAAAAAAGGGCTTTATTAAAGGAAAGATAAAACTGAAAATTAAAACTTGAAGTTTGTAAAATTGAAAAAGGGTTTTGTAAGAAGAATTTGATGAATTAAAAGTTAAAATTAATAGTTTTGAAAAATTTTCCAGTCATAATAATATCATATCAAACTAGTCGACTATTTCTCTAAGTCAGCTAACAATTTAACAGTAGTCGATCCATGCATGATACTAGATATTATAGCTGTGAAGGATCTCAAGGATTAACTAACTCCTGTAAGTCGACCAAAGGAAGCAGTTAGTCATAGTACCTATCACAATAGATATTATGACTGTTAAAGATCTCAATGGTCAACTAACTCCAGTCAGTCTACTAAAGGAACTAGTCACAATCATAATACTAACCATACCTGCTCAACCACTGAATGGTGCTCTAATTCTTGTTATCACAGAGCCAAACCTAGTCATAAATACTATAATTGCAGATTCCGTTCTAAAAATCCTGACAAATAGATTTGGAGACTCAAAACTGAGTCTACAAATCCAAGTACTAACCCAAAGGGACCAAAGAGTACTTGGGTATCAAAAAATAAGTGATACATCTATTTTGCAGGAACTCTACTCAAACTCTAAAGGAAAATGATATCTTAACATGGATGTTCAAATCATATGACAGGAAACAAAGGTCTCTTTAAAATAGTAGCTAACTTTGATGGAGGTGATAAAAGTTTTAGGGATAACTCCACAGGCAAAGTAATAGTTATTGGTACTATCCCTTTTAATGATTCATGCGATATCACTATTGCCTATTTGGTCAAAAACTTGAAGTACAATCTGCTAAGCATAAGTTAGTTGTGCGATGTTGGTCTGGAAGTAAGATTTAAAAAGGATGGATGCATAATTTAAAGACATGGAAGGCAACTTCTTATCGTAAATAGGCATAGGAATGTGTATGTCCTAGAATATATCAAAAGGACAGAAGGACACATCTATCTTGTCTCCCTTTATGAATATCCTTGGATTTGGCATAGAAAACTTGATCATGCAAGCATGATACAAATTAAAAAGCTAGCCAAATATGAGCTTGTCACTGGTCTTCTAAATCTTGATTATAAACAGACTCATATCTATGATGCTTGTCAACTTGATCAGCAAACTAAAAACTCTTTTCCTATTAAAAATGTTGTCTCTACTACAAAACTATTTTAGCTACTTCATAGAGATCTGTTTAGTCCTACTAAAACTGCTAACATTGGTGGTAAAAGGTATGCCTTTGTAATTATTAATGACCACTCTCGATTTACTTGGGTTATGTTTTCTTTCTAACAAAGATGATACATTAAAGAATTTTAAAATTTTATGTGAAAAGATTCAATAGATAAATGTTACTATATATTTTTTATTAGAAGTGATCATGGAGGAGAATTTAAAAATAAAGATTTTGAAATCTTTTGCAATAACAAGGCTACACTCATAACTTCTCTCCAAGATCTCCTCACCAAAATAGAGTGGTTAAATGCAAGAATAGAATTCTTTAGGACATGGCATGAACCATAATTTGTGAATATTCTGTGCCTTATAAATTTTGGTCAGAAGTTGTTAGTACTTCTTGTCACATTTTCAGTGGGTGTATCATCAGACCTATCCTGAAGAAAATTCCTCATAAACTTTGGAATTACAAGAGACCCAACATCGAACACTTTCATGTCTTTTGATCCAAATATTTTATTCACAATAATGGTACGTATAACATTGGTAGTTTTGATCCATGAACTGATGAAGGTATTTTTATGGGATACTCCAATTCCAATCGATCCTATAGAATTTTCAATAAACGCACTCTTTGCATTAAAGAATCAGTGCATATTGTTTTTGATGATGCTAATATCTCTATGAAGAATGCTAGCTTTATAGATGGTGAAATTGATTTGGTAAATAAAATCAAAACTAATCTCCCTGAAGCTAACTCTACCTTAAAGTCAACTAACACCGAGACTAATCAGGAAACTACTGCTTCAAATGATCAATTCTAAATAGAAATAGTTCTGAATAAATGGAGAAACGAATTAGATTACCCAAAGAAATTTATAATTGGTGATCCAAAAAAAAGGTATGAAGACAAGGGGTTCCAGTAAATAAACATAAATATAGCTCTCATATCTCAACTTGAACTAAAGAAAGGCAATGAGGCTCTAGAAAATTATATCTAAGTCAAAGCAATGGAATAAAAACTTGAGAAATTTGACAAAAATGAGTGAACTCTTGTTCTAAAACCAAAAATGCCTCGGTCATTGGAACCAGTAGTTTTTTTGAAACAAAATAGATGAATCAGTAAGGTTGTGTAAAATAAAACCCGTCTAGCCACTCAAGGATACTCATAATAAGAGGGAGTCAACTATGATGAAATTTTTGCACCTGTTTCCAGGATAGAATTAATTCAAATCTTACTTGCCTATGCTTCTTACAAAGGTTTTAAATTATTTCATATGGATGTCATAAGTGTCTTTTTAAATGGGTTCATTGATGAATGAGTTTCTGTAATTTTTCATTGAAAATCTTAATTTTTCATATCATGTTTTTAAACTCACAAAATCTCTCTATGGTCTAAAACAAGCTCCTTGAGCTTAGTATGGTAGACTAAATAATTTTTTAATTAATCATAACTTTTGAAGAGGAAAATATGATACAACTCTTTTTATCAAAAGAACATCCTTTGGAAAACTAATTATTTAAATTTATGTTGATGACATTATCTTTGAAAGTACTAATGCTTATTTGTGCAAGGAATTTTCTGAGTTAATGCAAAGTAAAATTGAGATGTGATGGGTGAGTTGACATTCTTCTTTGGACTGCAAATATACTAGTCAACTAAAAGAATCTTCATCTATCAAAGTAAATACACCAAAGAACTTATTGAGAAATTTGGAATGAATGATGTCAAATCCTCTGTCACTCCTATAAGCTCTATATTTACTTTTGCATTTGATGATTATGGTAAAACTATTGATGAAACTAAATATCATGGTATGATTGACTCTCTTTTCTATCTTACTGTTAGTCAACCAAATATCTTATTCAGTGTTTGCAAATAAATTAGATTTCAGTCAGCTCCTAAAGAATCTCATCTGACTATTGTTAAGAGAATTATTAGATATTTGATTGAAATTATGCACCTTGGACTTTGGTATCCTAAATCAAATACTTTTGAACTAAAGGGGTTTTCAGATGTAGATTATGTAGGTGGCAAGTATAATAGAAAAAGAACTAATGGCTCATGCCAACTTATAGGAAATTCTCTCATATCTTTAAGCAGTAAAAAATCAAAACTATGTTTCCCTCTCTACTACTGAGTCTGAATATATTTCTATTAGCTTATATTGTGGACTTTGGATGATTCATCAACTCAATGATTATGATATTTCTATTAAACTTGTGAAAATTTGGTGTGCAAATTCCAGTGCTATTTGTTTATCTAAAAATCTTGTGCATCATTCTAGAGCAAAACATATTGATACTAAGCATCATTTTATAGATATCATGTTTTAAAAAGTGGTATTGAGATAACTTTTGTTAGCACTGAATTTCAATTAGAAGATATTTGTACAAAACTATTGTTGGAAGAAAGATTTTATTTTGTAATAAAATATCTTGGTATTATTGCAAAAACTTTTTAACGATTTTCTTCATTTCTCGATTGTGTAAAAGTTCCTTTAAGTAATGATTGATTTGATTGATGTGCGCGTATTTTCTTACTTCCTCTCTTTTGTCTCCTGGCATAAATTCTATTTATGGAAATTAATTATGGCAACTCTTTGTTTTTTCTAGGCGTTTCTTCCTTTCCATATTCTCTTTTCTTATCCTTTATATTTCTCTCGAATCCTTCATCTCTTTCACTAACTTCTTTTCATCTCTTCTCTTATGGATAAGTATTCAAAAACCCCTTCTTCTGCTAATAGGAAAAGCTCAAGGAAAAAGGAAAGGCCTATTCTCCTGTTCCTCTTGACTCTGATGTCTCTGATCAAAACCTTTAATCCTCATCACAATCTTCTGTTTCTATTTTGGGTAAGCGTTTTTCTACCCCTGATGTCTATAAATGTCTAAGAAAAAGGTAAAATTTGACTTTGACAGTTCTCTCAATGTCAAGACTAATTTTGGGAGACCTTCAAACTAACCCCTTTCCACTCTATGGAGAAATTATTCATGTTTCATGGTAGAATTGTAGATCTGGATCTCTTGAAGTCTCTGCAATGTTATATTAAACCCTTATTTGATTTTTAAGGATGGGCTAATATTTATTTTAACACTCTAAAGTATGATTATGAATCTCTTATTAGGCTATTTTATGCTAATCTTAATTCTTTTTGTGCTGGTGAATTCAAAAGCCTTGTTATGGGTAAGAGAATTTTCATTGACTGTGCAATGTTTAATGCTCTATTTGATATTAGTTGCTCTGGTTTTATACTTTCTCTAAGAACTACTGGCCTTCTAATTTTTATGTCTCTTTTGAGCAAGCTAAATGGTTTACTGCTCTTGATAACTCTGACTCCTTACCGTCTGATCTTATTGTCAAGTTTAAATCTTTTAAAATTTGTGTTATTGCGCACATTATTTCTATTACTCTTCTCCCCTGCGGTGGTTTGCTATCCACTTAATCTCAACATGATACCTTGGTTGGTTACTATATCATCTCCGAGCGTAAGGGAAATATTTTCTCATTTATTAAAAATCACATGATAAAAGCAGCTCTTCATCCATCAAGCCAGGCTTATCATTACTCGTATTTTAGAAGCAAGCAATATTCCTTTTGAGATTGTTCCTTCAGTGATTGTGAAACAATGTTATAATACCAAAGCTTTTGGTAGTATGAGCCATGCGTTAGCTGATGATACTTGGGTTCCCAAGTCTAATGGTGGTTCTGTTGGTAATCCATCTTCCCTTAAGTTTAAGTCCTTTCCTCCCCCTATTTCTATCCCCTCTTCACTTGATGTTTCCATCTGCCTAACTGAGATTGATTTAAAGCTAGACTCCGTCGAAGATCTCCTTCTTTCCTCGCATTTTTATATTTATAAAATCAAAGATGTTAGCAAGAAAACAAGTACAAATGTTGCCGTCTCAAGGTAAGATTGGATCAGGTTATCAAAAAGGCCAAAAAAGTTGTTGCCAAGATTTAGACCGCTACTGACTCTCTCTCTAGTGTTATCACCACCTAGTTCACAACTCTGAAGGATACCACTGCTCAAACTTTGACCTACTTCTTTCATTATTTTGAGAATCCTACTCCTGTTATTGCTTCTTAACTATCTCCTTACTAAGACATTGCTTTCTTTTGGCTTGTATCTGGGCATAAGATTAGGAATTTTTTCTTTAGTTTTTGCTATTCTAGATGTTGTTTATGTGCGTGTGATTCTTCTTTTTTGATTGCTGTCAAAGGGGGAAAAAGGATACAAATAGTTGACTATAGGACAATACAATAATTCAGGGGGAGCTACTATGTGAACAGAATGCAACAATTCAGGGGGAACCACCATTTTGGCACTTAACCGGGAAGTCAAATAGATTATTTATTTAAATATTGTCATCCATTAAAAATGGGGAGATTGATGATGTTTGATTTTAATGAATGACATCTTTGCATGAATATGGTAAAAGAAATAATCAAGGATTCTTGGCTAAAGATCCAAATGGAAGATCTATTAAGATTCAGCCAAAAATGAAAAGAAATATGTCCTTTATTAAGAATTAATTATAGCATTCTTCATCAAAGAAAAGGAGTACCAAACCCTGTACCCTCTATTAAATGAGTTGTTGCTCCAATGGAAAGGGGATTTTGGGTAGTTTAGGATCATTAATATGACTAATTTAGGTGTACGCACCTTGGGCGTGTACCTCATTCTAATGAATTCAAATATTACACTAAATAGGATATTTGTTTAAATAATAAAGATGAATATAATAATTAAATTTAATATCTTTCGAGTATGTAAAGATGGAGCATTTTTTATAAAACCTAATCTTTACCAAAAATATTTTTAAAAGTCGATCGACATTCATCTACCATCTGTAAATTGCAACAAAACAATATTACAATGATAGAGACATCAAACTAATACAATTAAATCTAATCTTTACACACAAAAATTTTCTTAAAGTGGTCCGACTCTCATCTATCACCTGTAAACAATAACAAAATAATAGGATAATAGAGATATCAAAATAATACAACTAAACCTAACCTTTACATAAAAAAAATTCTCAAAGCCGACCAACATTTATCTATCACTTGTAAACTGTAACAAAATAATACGATAAAAGTGATATCAAAACAATATAATTAAACTTAAATTTTATCACAAAAAATTCTACAAGCCGATTGAGATACATCTACGAACTGTAAACTACCACAAAATAACAAACTAATAGAGATATTATGATAATATAACTAAACCTAACCTTTACGTAAAATTATTTTTCAAAGATGATCCATATTCATAAAGCATCTATAAATTAAAATAAAATAATAAGATAATAAAGATATCAAAACAATACAATTAAACCTAACCTTTACACAAGAAATTCTTCAAAGCCAATAGACATTCATCTACGACCTGTAAACTATAAAAAAAAATATAATAGTGATCACAAAGCTTCGATTTTGATTCAACTAATTCTTGTCTGAGCGAAAATTTTGACCCTAAAAAATGATTTTGAATGAAAACAAAGGGATATATATATACACACATGTTGAATTTTATTATGCTGACAAAAACAGTGAAGAAGTTGATGGTCGATTAGAAAATCAAGCATCCACCAATCTAGACATGCAATCTAATCAAGTTAGATGAGAATAACTTATATTCTCCCAATAGAAAAACTGGTTTGTTCTATAGTTTAACGTATATCTCAATATTTATTGAAGTATTTCCTTAATAGAGTCCTATTATATTCTCCCAATAGGCAAACCGATTTGTTCTCTAGTTTAACGTATAACTCAATATTTATAGATATATTTCCATAATAGAGTCCTATTTTAAGAGTATTTATCTAATTGAATAGTAGAAAGAAAAAAATATTAATTAATTCTCCTACTATATATTTTAGGAGTCCCATATATTTTAGAAAGTCTAGTAGAAAGAAATGTATTAATTAATTCTCCTACCATATATTTTATGAAGTCTAGTTAATATAATAAAAATAATTAAATAATAAATTAAAAAATAGTGAAAAAACAGTTCTGTCTAAAGAAGAATCTTTTAATGAAGGACAGAAAGTTCAAATCACTTTTGTAAGGGTCTTCACACTTTTCATATATTATAGATTCAATATTATTCTTGAAAATAGAATTCTTATATCCCATTTCCAAGGAGAAAATCTCTTGGGTTGCCTTTTAATTCATATTTTCCAACGGCTAGTAGTAGTCCAACCACTACTATTCAAGCAATGGAAGATTAATAAAGAGATATACATTTGTATCAACCTTTTCCAGTTGTTTGATATACTTTATTCAAGCATTGTATTCTCTTGAGGTCTACTGTATATTCAAAAAGAGAGGAGAGAAACACATAGTTGGTGAGACATTGTATCAAAATAGAGAAAGAACAAAATAGTGTGAGTTTTAGCTAAAAAGCTTAACTCAAGTCTTGTAGTTTGATTTGATTAATAAAGAACTAGCAGAATCCTTTGAAATCCAAGGGGACTAGAGTAAGACCTGTTAAAGGTCCCAACTAGTATAAATATCTGGTGTCATTTCTTTTTCAACACTTTATTTTCTGAACTTTTCACTACTGCTTCATAGTCGGCTGATTTTCTAAGCAAGTCGACTATCAAAGAAAAAGAGTAATTCACCCCACCTCTTACCACTTTCAATATCAAATAGTCTAAAATATCTTAAATGCAAAATAAGCACAAGATAAAATAGGAGAAACTTGGGTAAGCTCCAAAATCTTCCAATCACTACCTCGATCTCTGCAACACCAAATAAAGAAACATAATCTATAAACTACTACTGGGTCCAATACCTGCATGGGGTGCAGAAAACAAGAAAAGGGAAAGAAAAGCAAGAGTGAGTACGAAACACGTGTTTTCAGCAAGTATCATCGATAATCAATCTTAATTCAAAGTGATGATGAGGACCACCACCCCAATTACCCAAGGTTCCCCATCATTCTAAATAGAATCGGTAATGTGGTACTTCATCCAAACAGGGTATCCCAACACACGGTAATAGGATTACTAATATATAAGGTAGCCACATTAGTCTAGATGAGTCAACACTAAATATTTTATGATCAATAATTTAGGAAAGTCATTTTTGAGGAAGACTAACTACCACGACCCAAACTCGAGCATGGACGTAATGGGTATCTCAAGCTCACCGTGGGCCAGGACCACCCCCTTAGCCTTACCTCAAGAGCACATAAATATAAACAACGAAAACCAACCAAAAATAGTAAAATGGATAAATAAGTCAAAAGATAGCTCAAAGAATCTGTAACGCCCCAAAATTGGGTCCCGAGACGTCACACGGTGCTTAGGGGCATAACTGACCCTAAGCTAACCCTTCTACTGGCATAACTCATAAGAAACTGAAAAAATGCTCAAATCTACATGAGATCAACGAAAACATAGAACTTATCTGAACTTGATCAATACAATTATGAATGTTACAAGGTTACAACTCTACTTTTACAGATGAAACTGATACTGAATACATCAACTTCTACTGACTGTCTATGAAGCCTCTACTGGTACTGACTTCAGATAGATGGGTCATGACTCCCAACTACCCAATCTCAATACGACTAAAGTAAGAAAATACGATACTCCTCGAACTGTATAACTGACTCAAGCCCTCGAATCAAAAGGACTCATCACCTGCTGACTGCAAGCATTATATATCTCATAAATCATTATACTCAACTCAAACTCTTTAAATCACGACTTAGAGTGACTCGGTAACTCAAGAAACTTGAACTCTTATGGACTTGGGAGTTTCTTATAACCGACAAGACTACACCATGTGAGCCGCATGGAGTCCAACGTTTTTCCCTCCTAAGGAGAGAACCCCATATTGGCGGGGGTGTTGTACTCTTGCCAGGGAGTACAACCTCAATCTTATTATCACAAGACCATACTCGTCCTCTGGCCCACAATTATCAACATCAATCCTACAGTGGCACGTAGTTTCAAGAAAATACCATATTTTCTGCTCGGTGCTAAATACTCCTCCCAGACTCAGCTCAGAACGGGTTAGGAAATCCACCTTAATCAATATCAACTCATGGGTCTATTATAAAGACCAAAATATAATTATATATCTCATCTATAAATCATAAACATCTTGTGGATTCCTAGCTCGACTCAACTCAACTCAACACAATCTTTCTCAACATCAAGTAAATTTGCTTTTCGAATCATTTTCAAATATCAAAAGCTTCAAGGAAACATCATAGGACTCATTCTTGACTCTCAAGCTCAAATATCAATATATATATATATATATATATATATATTCAATAATCAAAATTCTCGTAGAAAAGCTTAAATCATGAATCTTATCTCAAATTATTCGGAAATCATCAACTCATAATAACAATATTCAACTCATGGTATAAGTTCTCAATTTAAGGAATAAAATGATGAAATAGGTGTATCAATCTTGATTTGATCAAATATCATAAATCATTAATAAATTAATTTGGGTGTAAACCCACTTTGCAAAATCATGAATTTCAATAGTAGAAATTAAATCTTTTGGCACAAGAACGAAAGAAGTGTTCTTGTTCAAACCCCACATACCTTGAATTATAAATTTGAGAGTAAGAGACTTGATTGGAACTTCTTTATCGCACTTTTAGGCTAAGATTATTGATGCCTTTGACTAGGAAATCTTGATTCTTGAACCACTTGGAGAAATGTATGGGAGATTCTTGAATTTCTTGGAAGAAGATTGGATTTTTTTTTGGGTCTTGGAAGAAAACCCTAGCTTCTAGAGAATTCTTGGAGAGATTAGAGAGAAATAAGAGAAAATGATCTTCCCTTTACTACTTGGATATATTTATAATACAAAATGGGTGGAAAATACCAAAATGCCCTTTTGAAAAAAAGCTGAAATTCACTGATCGGGGCCTGTGACGGTCAACCTGACGGTCCGTCAGAGGTACTGACGGTCCACCAAGTCGCCTGTCACTCGAGCGCCAAAACTGGGATGTTCTGCCTCGAAGTGACAGTCGAAGTGATGGTCCGTCAGGAATCTGACAGTCCACCAGATCGTCCGTCACTCGGGGGCCAAAAATGAAACATTCTGCCTTGACCTGACGGACCCCTTGACTATCCGTCAACTTTTTGACTGTCCACCACTTTGGCCATCACACGATGAACAAAAAGAGGGGTCACTGCGTTGTCATGACGGGACACTTGAAGGTCCACCAAGGACTTGGGGGTCCGTCAGGTCCACCATCAGGCCTGGGCGATTTCGATATTGTTTAATAAAACGGTTATAACTCCCCCGTCCGATGTTGAATTTCGATGAAATTGGTATCGATGGAAAGCTTATTCAATGCTCTACACGACAAAAAATAGAAATTAGAGAAATTCTACATGGTTCTATCATCATTCATTTTGGAAGTCATTTCCATATACTCAGAAGACGGATTTAGACTCAAGGAACAATCGGGGTATTACAATATCTCCCCCTTGGAAACATTCGTCCTTGAATGTTGCTAGTTTCGCCAAGAACATAGAGAAAACTAAAGATACATAGCTGAAACAACTTGCTAATCTGAATTTTTATATTTCTATGATTTGGAGTACTTCTCTGAATGTATAACTCGTGGTGAGAATAGCTATACCGTTGGATCCGAGACTGGAAAATAATAGAATAAAGGACAATTGTAATTCTCAACTAAGTCTGAGTTGGTTTGCCTTCTTCTTATAATAAAGAGTGGGCTCATGCTGAGAGTTTAAGATTCACTTGATGTGATCAGGGTGCAGTCGTACTCATAGACTGCGAAGTGATAATTTATGCAAGCGTAGGTCACAAGGAACAAGGCTAAAATTATACAATGGGTATTACATTGTCTAGGTTAGAATACTTGGAAAAAAATAAAGACCGTTCAATGAATACCTACAGACTGAATCATAATTAGATATTTGGATCTAAAACTGATGCCTGATATATATACTGAACTGAATTCGTAGCTTTTGGGTGCGAGCATTTACTTACCGGATTGACCGTACTTATGAAAATTCGTGTGGTAAGACCAGACTAGTTTTGAAAAATGGAAGACCATAGAACCTATTTGCTAAATTTTAAAAGTTGGGTTGCCGACTATGCAAACAGAATCGAACTAGATACTCATACTTAAGTGGAGGATTCCTTCAACCCCCTTCCAAGGAATTCTAATGGTATGAAGGAGCAAGGAACTTCAGGCAAGATCTAAACAAGACATCTGAATCAGAGATCATAGAATTGCCATAATCCCCTAGCTTGGAACATAAACCTGTAAATCATAAGTCGGGATAGAAGTACTAGGCCTCAAGTGATGCGACTTCTTACTCTCAAACTTAACCATACTTCTCGAACGTTCTCTCAACTAAACTATACCCTTTCGATACTATACTTAATCGATACGACTTATAATCCTCACATGGAACTAATGCTTCCATCTACTGATATCTCCTCAAACCAAACCCTCTCATCATTTTTCATGCCTAACCTAGAACCACCAAATTCACCACATGACACCATTCTGAATCATTGACTTCCACATTTACACATTTTTTTTATTTTTTTTGTTACAACTTCTCACTTCAAGAGTAATCCTTATTACCTTTTCGACAACTCCAATCCATCTAGTACTAGTCATTTACTAAGGTGCAATGTATCCATCCACACGTACACAAACTCGACCTCCGAGCCCATCTTCATAACCACATATGCATTCCTAATCAAACACTTATAAAGTATAAAGCCTCTTCTTCATGTCCTACACACCCCATATCAAGAACAACTTTCATGCACTCACCTTAGACAAGTACACCCGACATACTCCTAACTATCAAGTCCCACACAAACACTTCACTTTAATTTTCCCCTCAGACTCATGGAATTACACAAAACGAACATACAATAATGTGTCCAAGCATAACACATTAAACTTCAACTAACCATGGCATGTATAAAAAACTTAGCCTCAATCTTACTTCACCCTACCTCCTAGCCAAAGTAAGTATGCCACCCTCTGATGTTGATAAGGAAATATCTTCTCTCTCCCGTCTAAACAACCATTCACCACTACTATCTTGATTAAGGAAAGGCAACTCAAAGATTAGAGCATGAGGATTTGACACATGAATAGATACTATGAATAACTTGACACTCAACTGAGGCTTGAAGAATAGAAGATTTAACATCATAAACTTATCAAAGAAATATAGCCCGAGGACATGCACTATATAAATCTGAATTTTTGTTGATCATTAGAAGCATTACTTGAGTACTTGAACTGAACATACCACAAGACTTGAGTACATGAGTCATGATCCGCATGACCTAAATATGGAACTCGCAATTTACGGAACGTAATTCCAACTGCTAAAGATCTAAAACTCCGCATTTTGCGAACTAAGAGAGGGCACAATTCTTTATGGTATGCATGAGTTGTGATTATGGAACTGAAGCGTAAAACATGAGTAATTATTGGAAAAAAAATTGAAAAGTTCTTAAATAAGAATGGGTCGAGCATCATTCTTTCCTACCGGTACCTTACAACTTACTGGCACATCTCCTAAAATCTGGGAGATTAACTTGATTACTCATCCAATCATCTCCCCCTTAGACTTAAGCCATCACTCCGAATAGGTGAAGCACCATATACGCACTAATCTAAACTGAAATCATTTTACTCTAGACTTCGGGATATAATCAATACACAATAACAATAGAATTTAATCCGAGTGACTACATCTGAAATTATACAACCACTTCCTTACACCACCGTCTAAATTACATCCTGTCCCCCTATACCTCCAGTAGTCATCATATGATATCCACATGCTCACTAACTTCAGATCTACACGATCATCCCCATATTTGGAGTATACACCACCTAACACTCAACCCTCATTCCTATTAACTCAATTTTTGAAATTTCAAATCTTAGATTCTAACGCTCAACTTGAATGCTTCCCAAACTTTGACGGATCATACTACTACCATTATAACCTACTAATATCACGCTTGTAGACATATATTTCAAAACAAGAAGAATCAAACTCACACAAAAAAAGGCTTAACATTTTCAATCTAAACCCCTTAACTCCACCATCAAGAATATTGTTCATTACCTGACTAGTCTTTTCTCCACCTAGTAGCTCCACAACGCCTCTATATACATCACGTGCAATGATCCTAGAAAATAGTACAACCCTATAGCATTTTGAGTAAACTTCCTTATCATGGATACAATATCAAACTTAATTACAAGCCGATTAGACTCAAGCTCTTGTATACACTGTTCAAACCTATCAGATCACTTCTCTATAACTAGCACCATTAACTAAGAAATCGTCACATCCACTTTCATGGCCACCAATCATCCAAGCTTAATACCTAGTGCTCAACATAACTTACAACTCTACCTCACACACAAAATTTTTCACTTGGAAACTATAAAACAAAATATCCATAAACGCTAGCCTACTTAAACCTCATAACAATAATTGGTCATAATCATATGGCCTATCTCATTTATAACCCATCAACACATCCTTCTTCTACCCATCATTACTATTTATCCTTCGTACCTAGCTTAACTTAGTTCATATCTCTCTAAGCCTCAACTTAACTTCCTCTTGCAATCCCGGGAGCACCCTAGTAAACAACACTCATTCACTAAGTATCTTCGTCCATAACCTATAGTCG
Organism: Capsicum pubescens; assembly: GCA_030864215.1. Taxonomy (NCBI): domain Eukaryota; kingdom Viridiplantae; phylum Streptophyta; class Magnoliopsida; order Solanales; family Solanaceae; genus Capsicum; species Capsicum pubescens. The sequence continues at coordinate 212,952,868 of CM061542.1, forward strand.
TCTTATGCAACACACCGTCAATAACTCTTTTCGTACTTCAGCAAACTACTATTTACCTTAACCAATAACTCCTTCTCCTCCCTCTATGAGCTAATGTACAAGAACATATCACTTCATCACCAACTCGATCACATGCAAAAAGGCTCGGCTATGCATACTTTTAATAAATCACACTTACCACCATTCTTGACACCACACCTCTAAACCCAGTTCCAATCAGCACGAGAAAACAAGATACACAAAGAGTCACTAGTGAATCAAAATAGGCCTCACCCGGCTTCACTAGTCTTTGATTTTTGCATTTTGAAAAAGAATTTGAGGTGAATAACAAAGCAATTATGCTAGTGAATCGAAAGAGCCCTACACGGCTTCACTAGACTTTTAGTTTCAACAATATAATGATGATAAAATTATGAAAGGTAGAAGCTTGACATACAATATTTGATGATTTAGGAATACACATCTCATTCTGTCTTAACTAAACGACTCGTAAGGGTGAGGACATAACATTAAGCTTGGGGAACTTATAACACGCTAGGAGGCTTCGCTCAAGCCGATTTGTAAAACATCTGAAACTCCACACTAGTAAGTCTGAAAGCATTATCAGAGGGAGAAAATTAGAATTCGTTGATCATGTTACCTCAGGAACAGTACATAGATAAAGAAGTATAGACTATCAATATGAATTCTGAGGAGGAAATTTGGAAACGCAACTAACTTGGGCTTATTGCATGATTTATAAGCAAAGCATCATAAGGCACTAATAGGATACTTTTTTGCTCATTTTCAACTTCATAACTATCTGTGGGGACTATTTAAGAAAGTACTATCTGCAATGAATTGAGTTTGACTGTCTCTAATACCTTAAAAATAAGGCGGGGATGTCTCGAATAGGGTAAGATAAGAATCTGTATAAGTTTCTCAACGAACCTTTCTATAGCACGATCTAAGACGTGAAAGAATGGAGACCTTTCCTAAATGCCTTGTAGACACTCGAAGAAAAGTACAGACGTCTCCATACCATTCCGCGAGACTCTACGAGACACGACTTCATAGACACCCTAGGACACTTGAACTCTGTGCTCTGATACCAAGTTTGTAACATCCCAAAATTAGGTCCCGAGACGTCACACAATGCTTAGGGGTATAAGTGACCCGAAGATAACCCTTCTACTAGCATAACTCATAAGCAACTGAATAAAATGCTCAAATCTACATGAGATCAGCGAAAACATATAACTTATCTAAACTTGATCAATACAATTATGAACGTTACAAGGTTACAACTCTACTTTTACAGATGAAACTGATACTAAATACATCAACTTCAACTGACTGTCTATAAAGCCTCTACTGGTACTGACTTCAGATAGATGGGTCATGACTCCCAACTACCCAATCTCAATACGACTAAAGTAAGAAAATACGATACTCCTCGAACTATATAACTGACTCAAGCCCTCGAATCAAAAAGACTCATCACCTACTGACTGGAAGCTACAAACTGACTAAATGCGGTATCTGCGCTATCACTTGTACCTACATTATAAGGCACTGTAGTATATAGAAATATATAGGGGTCAGTACTTTAAAGAATGTACTGAGTATGTGGGGGTGCAATGCAACATTATAAATAATATCATAAATGATTACGAAAATCATGCATGCTGACGATAATGACTTTCTTTGCTTGAATTAATTAAAATATATTCCTTGAAACTCATCATTAGTAATGCAAGCATTATATATCTCATAAATCATTATACTCAACTCAAAATCTTTAAATCATGACTTAGAGTGACTCGGTAACTCATGAAACTTGAAGTCTTATGGACTTGGGAGTTTCTTATAACCGACATGACTACACCATGTGAGCTGCATGGAGTCCAACATTTTTCCATCCTAAGGAGAGAACCCCGCATTGGCGGGGGTGTTGTACTCTTGCCAGGGAGTACAACCTCAATCTCATTATCACAAACCCATACTCGTCCTCTGGCCCATAATTATCAACATCAATCCTACGGTGGGACGTAGTTTCGGGAAAATATCATATTTCCCACTCGATGCTAAATACTCCTCCCAGACTCAGCTCAGAACGCGTTAGGAAATCCACCTTAATCAATATCAACTCATGGGTCTATTATAAAGACCAAAACATAATTATATATCTCATCTATAAATCATAAACATCTTATGGATTCCTAACTCGACTCAAATCAACACAATCTTTCTCAACATCAAGTACATTTGCTTTTCGAATCATTTTCAAATAATAAAAGCTTCAAGGAAACATCATAGGAATCATTCTTGACTCTCAAGATCAAATATCAATATACATATATATATATATATTCAATAATCAAAATTCTCGTAGAAAAGTTTAAATCATGAATCTTATCTCAAATTATTCGGAAATCATCAACTCATAATAACAATATTCAACTCATGGTATAAGTTCTCAATTTAAGGAATAAAATGATGAAATAGGTGTATCAATCTTGATTTGCTCAAATATCATAAATCATTAATAAATTAATTTGGGTGTAAACCCACTTTGCAAAATCATGGATTTCTATAGTAGAAATTAAATCTTTGGGCACAAGAACGAAAGAAGTGTTCTTGTTCAAACCCCACATACCTTGAATTATAAATTTGAGAATAAGAGACTTGATTGGAACTTCTTTCTCGCACTTTTAGGCTAATATTATTGATGCCTTTGACTAGGAAAGCTTGATTCTTGAACCACTTGGAGAAATTTATGAGAGATTCTTGAATTTCTTGGAAGAAGATTGGATTTTATTTTTTTTGGGTCTTGGAAGAAAACCCTAGCTTCTAGAGAATTCTTGGAGAGATTGGAGAGAAATAAGAGAAAATGATCTTCCCTTTACTACTTGGATATATTTATAATACCAAAATGGGCGGAAAATACCAAAATGCCCTTTTGAAAAAAAGCTGAAATTCGCTGATTGGGCCTGTGACGGTCGACCTGACGGTCCGTCAGAGGGACTGACGGTCCACCAAGTCGTCCGTCACTCGAGCGCCAAAACTGGGATGTTCTTCCTCGGAGTGATGGTCGAAGTGATGGTCCGTTAGGAATCTGACGGTCTACCAGATCGTCCGTCACTCGGGGGGCAAAAATGGAACATTCTGCCTTGACCTGACGGACCCCTTGACGGTCCGTCAACTTTTTGATGATCCACCACTTTGGCCTTCACACGATGATCAAAAATAGGGGTCACTGCCTTGCTTTGACAGGACACTTGACGGTCCACCAAGGACTTGGCGTTCTGTCAGGTCCACCGTCAGGCCTGATAGATTCCGATATTATTTAGTAAAATGGCCATAACTCCCCCGTCCGATGTCGGATTTCGATGAAATTGGTATCGATGGAAATCTTATTCAATGCTCTACATGACAAAAAGTAGAAATTAGAGAAACTCTACACGGTTCTATCATCATTCACTTTGGAAGTCATTTCCATATACTCAGAAGACAGGTTTAGACTCAAGGAACAATCAGGGTATTATAGAATCCAAGAAAATATCCAACCCACACTTGTCCACAACACCTCTACAACCAGAATAACAACTAAGTTGGGACATGCCCCTGACTATGACCAAAAGAATCTAAAATAAAATAGTAAGACAGTACTGAAAATATGAAATGCCATGCTTTCTTAAAGATAGAGGCTCACCACTTTATAGCTGATCAACAGAAGTACTAAACCACCTAACGCTGCACAGGAGAAATAGAAAAGCCCTCGGACCGTACATCATGAAATAATACAACGCCTAGGGATAGTCAGCGGGGAGAGCATTGGTATGTAACTCAATGGATAGGCATAAAATAATGCAATTACTAAGATCCAGTCATAAAATATATGCACCATATTTATATACGTATAAATAGGATGCCAGGTTAGGGATAAGGGACATAAACATGAGAGTTAAAGATTTAACATGAGCTGTGTAGCTCGCTTCATTCAAAAGGACCCATGGACTATATGGATCCAGCTTCACTTGCTAGAAGGGCCCCAGTGCGTGCTAGCCGCACGAACACAGGAAAAAATCAAGGAAAAGATGAAGACACCAAGGACATAGTGATATATATATAATGTGTGAAGCAAGAACACGGTCACATAGACCCCCAATGCTGGCAAACGTGGTTTCCAGTGTTGGTCCCCCGGGACCTACACCTTCATGGCAATCTACACAATTTTCTTTAAAAATAGTTTACACATAACCAACCATTAATCCAGAAGTCTTTTATTAAGACATTTACCACTTGGTATCATCATACCAATATGCTTAAAAGCTCATATAATTATGGCAAAACAATCCATAAAACCAAACTGACTCCCAAGTTCCATTTGAAATTCAAGCCATGTCCATAAAGACCATCAAAATCCATTTTTATATCTGTTTGTCCTTTAATGCAATGCAATTGGTGCAAAGACAAGTTAAAACATGCAATTATCCATATTCAAAATCAATATTACAAAGTGGGTTGAGGTTAATCCATTATCAAGCTAAAATTTCATCAATTTGGGGAAACCCATGTCCCACATTCCAACCATTTAAACAATGCACCAATTCAGTCCCAAAAATATTAATTTAAAGCATGAATAATTAATTTAAAACATAGGAAAGGTAATTCAAATAATAGCAATCAAAACCCTCAACCCTAATTTCAAACCCATCATTTAAATCACATAAATATCCAATAAATTAATGCCATAACGTAAAAATATAAGTTAGGGATGAACAACATGCCTAAAATACACGAGGAATTGAAGACAATTCAAAGTTTGGAGCTTGAATGTTAAATCCTTTGTGAAATCCTTGAGTTTTATTAGGTTTTGAGTTTAAGAGAGAAAGAATGGAATTTGATCTTTGAAAACTGAATGCAAAGGGTCCATTTTTATGTTTAAAAGTCATACAAGGGGTAAAAGGTTCAAAAGCCCCTCACCCTAAATGAAGAAAAATAAAGTTGGATGAAATTTACGTAGCAGCGTGGTACGCCGCTATCGCAGAGGGTAGCCTCCGAGCCACGCCTTTATCACGGAGGTTATCCACTATGGCACACTACTATCATGGACCCTCAATGCCTCAGGGTCCTAAAATAACTCCAAACCCCCTTCAAAAATTCCAAAACACCCTCTTAACAACCCTAAGCATAATTCAAGTCAAAAATTGACATTACACACGCAGGAGGGTCAAAAATAAAATAGTTGAAATTTTATGGCATTCATCCCTGGATGATAAGTTAGGATATTTTTAGCATGATAATAACAAGAATACATTAGAATCAAATGACAAATTTGAAATGCGACAAAAGGGAAAATAAACTCATACCTTACATACTTTCATTCAACATGGTGAATAACAACGGGTACTTGGCTCTCATATCTTCTTCAACTTTCTATGTAGCTTCGTCCACCTTCTGATTTCTCCAAAGAACCTTCACTAAAGTTACATCTTTGGTCCTCAATCTACGAAATTGCGTATCCAATATCTCAACTGGGACTTTCTCATAAGACAACAAATCCATAACACCAACATCCTCAATAAGCATTATTAAAGAAGGGTTACCCACACACTTTTTCAGCATAGACACATAGAAAATAGGATGAATCGAAGCCAAGCTCTTTGGTAAATCTAACTCATACGCGACATTACCAATTCTCCTCAAAATCTAATATAGACCAATATAATAGAGATTGAGCTTCCCCTTCTTCCCAAACCTCTTGACTCCTTTCATAGGAGACACCTTCAAGAATACCCAATCACTTACTTCAAAATCCAAATCCCTTCGCCTCTCATCTGTATAAGACTTTTGACGATTTTGAGTAGTATTAAGTAGTTCTCTAATTACCTTCAACTTCTCCATGTCTTGGTGAACCAAGTCAGCTCTAAACAACCTAGTCTCAACTACCTTAAACTATCCAATACGAGACCTGCACCTACTACCATAAAGAGCCTAAAAAAGAGCCATTTAGGTGCTAGAATAATAAATGTTATTGTAAGCAAACTCAATAAGAGGTAAATGGTCAACCCAACTACCTTTAAATTCAATCACATAGGCCCTTAACATATCCTCTAAAGTCCGAATAGTCCATTCTGCTTGTCTATCCATTTGAGGGTGAAAAGTGGTGCTAAGGTTCACTTGAGTACCCAAAACTTTCTGAAACGAACACTAGAAGTGAGAAGGAAACTCTGTACCTCTATCTGAAATGATGGACACCATCACACCATGAAACTTTACTATTTCCTGAATAAATAACTTCGCATAATCTTCTCCTGAATAGTTCATCCTCACAGGCAAGAAGTGAGCAGACTTGGTCATCCTATCCTCAATGACCAAAATAGAATCATACTGATTGCGAGCACGCAGAAGACCTGTAACAAAGTCCATATTGATCATCTCTCACTTTCACATAGGCAACTCTATCTCTTGAGACATGCCACTAAGCCTAAAATGTTTAACTTTAACTTGCTGACAAACCATACACTTAGCCATAAAATTTTCTACATCTCTCCTCATATTATTCCACTAATAGATTTTCTCCAAATCATGAGACATTTTAGCCGAACCCAGATGAACTGTATATTAGGATTCATGACTCAGTTAGAATCCTTTCCTACAACCCATCACATCAGGAACACACAAACTTACTTGGTACTTCAACCTACCATCTCCCCCAATCTCAAAAGCCATAACCTTTTGCTAACCTACATTATCCTTAGTTTGCATAAGTATGGGATCCATAACCTGTTTGTTCTTCACCTCAACACTAAGAGATGATTCAACCACTTCCTGAATAATCACTCCTCCATTCTCAGAGTCCAAATAACAAACTCCTAAGTTAGCCAGCCTGTGAATATCCTTCACCAATCTTCTTTTTTCCTCATCAATATGAAATAAGCATTGACAACCTATTAAGAGAATTAGCAATAACATTAGCTTTACCTAGATAGCAGTGCAAACTCATGTCATAATCCTTAAGTAGCTTGAGCCACCGCGTCTACCTAAGATTCAATTCCTTATGGTAAACATATACTGCAAGTTCTTATGGTCAGAATAGCCATCCACGTACACCCCATACAAGTAATGCCACCAAATCTTCAAACCAAAACAACAACTGACAACTCTAGATTGTGAGTTGAGTAATTTCTCTCTTGAACCTTAAGCTTCTTGGAAGCATAGGCTACAACCTTACCATGTTGCATCAATACAAAACCTAGTACCATATGGGACACATCACAATACACAACAAAACCATCAATATCCTTAGGTAGGGTTAAAATGAAACATAAGTCAACTAATCCTTTAACTTCTCAAAACTACCTTTACAAGCATCGAACCACAAAACCTTAACCTTTTTTGAGTCAACTTCATCAATGGAGAAGCAATATAAGAGAAGCTCTCTACAAACCTCCTATAATACCCCACCAAACCTAAGAATATCCTAATGTCGATTAGATTCATGGGTCTAGGCCACCTTTTAACCGCCTTAAATATTTGGGGATCCACCTTGATCCCTTCCCTAGAAATAATATGCTCGAGAAAAGTCACAACACTTAGCCGAAATTCACACTTAAAAATTTTTGCATACAATTTCTGAACCTTAAGAGTTTGCAACACAATTCGGAGGTGATTGGCATGATCCTCCTCACTCTTAGAGTACACCAAAATATTATCAATAAAGACTATAACAAACAAATCCAGAAGCTACCTAAATACCCAATTCATAAGGGTCCATGAAAGCAGCCGGATTATTAGTCAACCTGAATCACATAAGCAAAAAATCATAATGACCATAACTATTTTGGAATGCAGTCTTGGGAATATTAATCTCCCTAATTTTCAAATGATGGTATCCCGAACGGAGATCAATCTTACAAAAACACCTACCACCCTGAAGTTGATCGAAAAGGTCATCAATCGTAGGAAGAGGGTAATATTATTCACTGTAACCTTATTGAACTAATGATAGTCAATACACATCTGAAGAGACCTATCTTTTTTTCACGTGAAAAGCACAGAAGCGCCCCATGGGGAAACACTAGGATGAATGAAACCCTTATCAAGAAGATTCTTTAACTACTCCTTAAGGTTTTTCAATTTAGCTGGAGCTATTCTATAAGGAGTAATAGAAATAGGATAGGTATTCGGTAGAAGATCAATCCCAAAATCTATTTCCCTATTGGGAAGGATTCCAAGAAGATCACTAGGAAAACTTTAGGAAATTCATTAGCCATAGGGACAAATTGCAAAGAGGGACTCTCAGAGTTAGAATCCTTAACCTAAACTAGATTATACAGACAACCTTTGGAAATCAATTTCTGAGCACTAAGATAGGAAATAAACTTCCTTTTGGATAAAAAGGAACTCCCTTCCCAATCAATCATTAGTTTATTAGGAAAATAGAAACTGACCTTTCGGGTCCTACAATCCAGAGAAGTGTAACACGAATAATTTCAATCCATCCCTAAGATAACATCAAAATCCACCATATTAAGTTCTATCAAATTCACCACTGACTACCTATGAAAGATAGACACCACAAAACCCCTATAGATTTTTCTAGCAACAATAGAATCACCTATCAGAGTAGACACAGAAAAGGGGTCAAAAATATTTTCAAGACCAAAACCAAAGTGTACAGCCACATAAGGGGTCACATAAGACAGAGTGGAACTCGAATCAAGCAAACAATAAACATCACGAGAGAAGAGTTGTAATATCCCAGTGATAATATCAGGAGATGCCTTAGATTCTCAATGAGTAGTAAGAGCATAGAGGTAATTTTGGTCAGTGACAATACCTAAGTGGTGCCCTTAGGTGCAATAGACGAAAAAGTGGAAATCAGGACCTTATTAGCCCTAGTGCCAACTCTGGTTGAAGGATAATCTCACTACATATGACCAAGATGACCATAATTATAACACTGATTTCTTCCATCCTTATAATATCCATGGTGAAACTACCTAAAAAGTAGCAAGGAGGATAAGGTGGGGCTGACTAAGCTCCATTAATCTGAAACTGGGCACTCTGTGCCTTAGGACCACTGCTAACCTAAAAATGTTGATCATCTAAAGACTTAGGATAAGGAGCACTAGCCTTCGAATAAGAATTTCCTCAATTCTTCCTCTTAGTCCACTATCTACTATCTCTCCCACTATTCTAATGATTTGTACCTTGCTCTGAATATTTAAACTTCTTGCTCTGCCTCTTTCCCATCTCTACCTACTTTTTTTCTTATTCTTTACCTGTTGTATATAAACCGTCAGCCTAGATATGTCCATATCATTATTCAACTTAGTAGACTTACACTCCGACACCAAATCACCGAACAAACTAGAAGAAAAATTCCTCATTCTACATCTCATATTAGACACAAACTCTGGGGCATAATAGGCCAACTGCTGAAACTTCAGAGCATACTTCTTAGCACTCATCTTACCCTGCTTCAAGTTCATAAACTTTTCAATCTTAGTTTCCCTCAAGCCCTGAGGATAAAGTGATCAAGAAAATCACCTAAAAAGTCATCCCACGCTGCTTGTTCAACATCATCACCCCTTATCACTTCTCACTCTATATACCACTGATAAGCCACATCTCTTAACTGATAAGCAACAAACTCCATACTCTCTAAGGCAATAACATGCATAACCTAAAAAATCTTCTCTATCTCATCAATAAACCCTTGAGGATCCTCCTCAACCTTAGAACCTATAAAGGTTGGGGGATTTAACCTTATAAACTATCCAACCCGAGTGACCTTAGACAAACTAACAGCAGGACCACCATAATAAGACCATCGGGACTGTGATGCCACCAACTGAGCAAGTATGTGAATAGACTAACGGAACTCCTCATTAGAGATATCTCCCTGAGGTGACTGAGCAGAAGTATCACCGACCTGGAAAGCTCGAGAAGAACTAGTAGGGATCGGTGGAACTCCACGTGGAGCGGCACAGTAAGGAGCAGGGACACTAGACTAGGTCTGCACTCTATAAATAGGGTGAGTTCCCTCCATATTTTACCCAGGTAGGACAAAGGTTCCAACAAAGCTTCTACGACCGTCAGATCTCTGAGGAGGTATAGTTTGAAATGTGAGTAAGCCAGGAGTTAGTAGAGTTTCATAGCAGATAGACTTTATAGCCCTAGAATAGAACACAAGAAAGGAAAACATTCCTAAATGCCTTGTAGCCTTTTCCTTAGAAGTGTGGCGTGCTACACACCCATAAAAGGGACTCTACTCGACACGACTTTGTGGAAACCTAACGACCATGAACCGTGCTCTGATACCAATCTTGTCATGACCCAAACCCAGTCCTGGCAGTAATGGGTACCTCAAGCCCACTGTAGGCCAAAGACCACCCCTTAGCCTTGTCTTAAGAGCGCATAAACAAAAATAGCAAAAGCCAACCAAAAATAGTAATATGGATAAATAAGTCAAAAGTTAGTTCTAAGAATCAAAACAAATATCCAACCTACACTTATCCACAAAGACTCTACAACCAGATTAGCAACTAAGTCGGTACATTCCCCCGGCTATGACTAAAAGAATCTAAATAAAATACTAAGATCATACTGAAAATATGAAATGGCTGGGCCTTCAAAAAGATGGAGGCTCAATACTTTACAGCTGATCAACATAAGTACTCAACCACCTAACACTGCACAAGAGTAACAGAAAAGCCCTTGCCCTACATCATGAAATAGGACAATATCTAGAGATGGTCAGTAGGGAGAGCACTGACATGTAACTCAGGGGATAAAGATAAAATAATGCAATTACCAAAATCCATTCATAAACTATATGCACCACATCCATATACATATATATATGATGTCGAAATAGGTACAAGGGCCATGGACATGAGAGTTAAAGATTTAACCTAAACTGTGTAGCTCGCTCCATCCTAAAGGTACCCATGGGATATATGGGTCTAGCTCTCCCTGCTGGAAAGGCCCTAGTGCGTGTTAGCTGCATGAACCTAGGGAAAAACCAAGAAAAGTTTAAAGACACCAAGGTTATAGCTCTTCCAAAAAATATATATAATACGTGCACCAAGCACACAGTCATATGGACCCCAACACTGGCAAATGTGGTTTCCAGTATTGTTCCGTCCGGGACCTACACCTTCATGGTGAGCTACACAATTTACTTTGAGCCCAAATTAAAAATACTTTACACATAACTAACTATTAACCCAGGAGTCTTTCATTAAGGCATTTACGACTTGGTATCGTTATACCAATATGCTTGCAAGCTCATATAGTTATGCCAAATCAATCCATAAAACCAAATTGACTCTCATGTTCCATTTAAAATCCAAGCCATGGCCACCGAGGCCATCCAAATCTATTTTTATATCCATTTATTCTTTAATGCAATGCAATGGGATCAAAAACAAGTTAAACCATGCAATTATCCATATTCAAAACCAAGATTATAAAGTGGGTTGAGGTTAATGCCATTATCAAGCCAAAATTTTATCAATTTGGGGAAACTCATGTCCCCCATTCCAACCATTTAAACAATGCACCAATTCATCCTCAAAAATATTAATTTAAAACATGGGACAAGTAATTCAAACAATAACAATAAAAAACCCTCAACCCTAATTTCAAATCAATTATTTAAATCACATGAATATCCAATAAATTAATTCCACAATGTAAAAATACAAGTTAGGGATGAGCAACATGCCTGAAATATATAAGGAATTCAAGACAATTCGAAGTTTAAAGCTTGAATACTGAATCCTTTGTGAAACCCTTGAGTTTTCTTGGGTTTGAGTTTAAGAGAGAAAGAATAGAATTTGACCTTTGAAAATAAAAGGAAAAGGTCCTATTTTATGTAGTCGTATAAGGGGTAAAAAGTCCAAATCCTCTCACCCCAAGTGAAAATAACAAAACTCAATGAAATTACATAGCGGCATGGCACGCCGCTATTGCAGAGGGTAGCCTCCATGCCATGCTCTTATCGTATAAGTTATCCTCTGTGGCACGCCATTATCCCAGACCCTCACTGCCTAAGGGTCTTAAAATTACCTCGAACCTCCTCCAAAAATTAAAAAACTTTCCCAAAACACCCTTTTAACATCCCTAATCATAATTTAAGAAAAAATTGACATTACGCACGCGAGAAGGTAAAAAATAAAATACTTAAAATTTTATGAGGTCTTACACTTACTAACAAAGTATATCAGGCTCAATCAACACGTTTAACCAATAATCTGGGATAAAATAGTGAGAGTGTTTAAATGTGAGTATATTATGCTACCAAAAGATGTGATACAACAGTCTCTCAGATCAAGCCATAGTCATACCCCATGTCTCATAATATCTCACCTCTAAATCATACAAAAAATGGTATACCATAATGTAATATAGTGAAATAAATGCTCAAAGCACAATATCAAGAACAAGGTTCAATCATGGTAATACAATACAAAAGTAAATAAACAACAAATATTTAACCATACCAAAGAATGCAATGCAATGCAATGCAAATGATGTGATGATGGTGGGATATTCCATATACACCTTTCGAGCCTCAGCACTTCAAACAAGACCCATTGGGGGGGGGGGTCACAACCCATATACTTCTCCCAACATCATATATTAACCAACCCTACCGGAATGTCCCTCGATATAGACATTTTATAAAATATCTCATTTTCTTACAAAATTAGCATTTCTCAATCATCCCTACTGTACATCCTTTAGTGTAGGTATTTTATAAAGTGTCTCATTTTCTTACAAAATTAATAATTCTCAGTGGTATGAATCCCATGAATATGTGTGAATGAAATGAGGAATGACCAATCAGTATGAAGATAATAATCAATTCAATATAGGTATACATGAGCTCAGTATCAACTCAATATGTCAATAATTTATTATATGAGCTATCACATGACACCACTGAAAAAAATAGTCATGTGAGACATTAATAATATCATTCAAAACTCAAGTCCTCCTCTCGGTCATCACTATAATGATAGGGAAAAATAATGCTCAAATAAGGCCTATAAAAATAAGTCTAGCCCCCACTTGAAAAATACAATAATAAATTAGACAATTTAATGCACAACTAAGACCAATAATATCAAATTAAGCCTCCACTTGGGCATCACAATAATGGTAATCTCTCAAGTTAGTAATAATATTCATATAAGTTCACGCATGGACAACACAAAACTAGTAAACAATCTAACCAACAATAAATAACGAAACTTACCCAAATCTAACTTGTCTTTACATTAGATCCATCTTTCCTAAAGATGATATCATTAGGCTAAATAACCAAAAGGAAAACTACTCTAGTTAACAACATGCTCTATACAAGATACTGATCTCTGACAATCACCTTAACTATTACAAGTTCCTTTATACCCTAAACATTCACTAAACCTCAATTATTTCATCAAAGAACCATAGTAACATAATTATAACCTAAGGTCACTAAGACTCAATCAACATAATAAAGTCCACCAAAAACGATCCAAGCTCTTAAATAGGCACTCACTATCTGCTTATTCAAGACCAACAAGTTATCTATCTACAATCTATTCTAAGCGTATTCACAAGTAGTAAAACTAACTAAGATAAGAAATTATATGTCTACAATCCATAAAAAGGCTTTGTTACTCGTAGAGATTCTCCCCATTTCATCTAAGCAAGACCCTTATTTCTAAATGATTCATAAAATACACATAAACAAGTATATATCACATAAATAATTCAGAAAAAGTAAAGGTACATCAGCTTGCCTTTAAAGAAGATCTACAATTCCAAACACAGTTCAAAGCATCAACCAAAAACTCTACTCCCTCAAATCATCTCCAAACATGACTAATCTATTCAAATATGACATCTACAAGTCAAAAAAGTCTAATAATATCCGACTATATGTTTTTCGGGGTTCAAAACCCATTTCAAAAATCATTTTAAAAAATATAAGGGTAAAATCAAGATTTTATTTTAGAATAATGTTTCTCATATAAAGAGGAATCCAAATATGAAAACCCAACTGAAAATGAGTTGAAATCGAACCTTAAATCGAAGAAAAATTAATTTTATACTTTACCGAGTAAAAACCTCAAAATCAAGTTTTAAATTAAATTTTTGAAGGTATATAGTAAAGAAAATAATGGAAAATGATAAATTCAAGGTTTAGAAACATATCCACGAAATAATTCTCGAAAATCTCTTTGAAATCGCCTCATTTCGAGCTCTCAAAGTCTAATAATGGAGGAAAATATTTGGGGCCAAATGGAAATATTTACATGTCCAGGTTAAATATCCTTCACGAACAGGGACCCTTGATTGTGAACGCAAGGATGCCTCGACCCGGACCTTCACAAACGCAAGCCACTGGCCATGAACGCAAATAAGAAATTGACCCTATCCACCAATTACTCTTTACGATTGAGTTAACCACTATCACGATGAAGGAACAAGTTGTAACTTTGTGACTGCAAAAGAGGGGTCACAAATGCAAAGACGAAGATGTTGCACAAACAAAACAGCTGAAACCAACAAAACTTGTACTTAAAAACTCTTTGAATGAACCCTCAGAATTCATTCAGGACCCATAAAGACAAACTAATAATGTTACTAAGCTAATTTTAATGTTTTCAGAGTCAATGAAACTATCAGATTTTGGATAAGAGGTTTTTTTTACAATGAGATAGACCCCAAAACCCCTCTTAGGTTATATTTAACTAGTTTTTGATTAATAAGTCAAAATGCAAAATGAAGGCTCGGGGCTCAAACTAACTACACTGCTAATCCAAAATCGACATTCTGGATATAATGAAACTGTCAGAATCACTAACCAAAACTTAGATCACCAAATGTTTACCAAAGTCAAACTAATCACTTTAAGACTATTTAAAATCATAGACTCATATAAATTACTTTCGAACACATTGGGGACTGTGCAAACCAATTCCGCAACTCATAAATGATATAAAGTAACTACGAACAAAGGTAAAATGATCCAAACACAGAAATTTTTTTAAAATCACTACGAAAATCATGGCACAAACAACCCGTAAATATATTACTCATGAATCCCAATTTAAGTGTCCATATTTATAGTCACAAAATTTTCTTAAAATAATTAAATTTTATGTTCTTAAATTAAAGATATTGAAACTAAAGAGTTGTCAAATATATATTTCAAAAACTAAAATCAAAAGTAATCACTTAAAATGATATCGTATCATAATTCAAATGTTCAATTATTGCTACAAAGATGTGGTCATTAATCAAAGAGATAATACCCAATTACTCCCTGAATTATACCCAAAAAGGCTATGACACATCTCAACTTAAAGGGGGTCCTATTATCCCCTGAACTAATTAAAAGTATAATTTTGACACTCTTAGTGCCTACGTGGTGCCTATGTGGCACATACGTGACACAACACACTGAAGTATCCACGTAGGCACACGTGTGTGACACGTATGTGTCACATAGGCACTACGTAGGCACTAAGGGTGTCAAAATGATATTTTTAATTAGCTCAGGGGGTAATAGGACCCCCTTTAAGTTGAGGTGTGTCATAGTTTTTTTCGGCATAGTTCAGAGAGGTAATTGGGTATTTTTTAATCAAATAGCGCAATGGTAAATTGAAACCAAAGGAAATATTTCAAATATAAATATTGTTTATATGTTTGGAGAACATACTAGCCGTTTGTTCAAACACTAGACACATAACTCGTGCCAGTACGAGCCTAATATATATTACTTCTCCTGTTTTAATTTATGTGATACAAATAAAATTTTGAGTAGATTAAAATTTTTATATGTTTTAAAAATATTTTAAATTTTTACCTATTATATATGATTTATAGTACTGTTACAAAATTTTGATATAATATATGTTATTCTTTTGGCCAAACACATCGACAATCCCTCAATTTGGCACAATCTTTCATTTTGACACCTAAAATTGACGTTATTCATTTTAAGTGCCTAAACTAGCATCCCGATGTGTCATTTTGGCACCTTTTACACATTTAGCATGGAGCACATATTTCACTTACCTGAAGGCGCGTGGAAGGCCTTTTTCGACTGATGCGGCGTCTAAGTTGGCCCACAAATAATATATTAACTCACCCCCATTAATTTATACTTTCTTTCTCATTTTTATCCATCATTTTTCTCAATCTTAAACTTATTTAGTGGTAAAAATTATTGAGAGAGATTTAAAAATTGAATACGCATCTTTATGTAGATTAGAAGATTAGATTATAAGATCCAAAATTCACTTTAGAAAACATATTTAGGGGTTTGTGAAGATTAGATAATAAGCACCACTTTTTTTAATCATTTCTCTTCTATTTCAAGCATTAAAAATGAATATATTAATAATTTAATAGAAAAAAAAAGCTAAAAAAAGGCAGAATTTGGTGTTGGGTGGGAGTGAAATTTTTACTTGCATTATTATTGTTGCATCATCTTTTTTCCCAGATTCCTCTGATTTCAAATTCTTGTATTTAAAATATATTGTAAATTTCTCTTCTTTTCTCATCGGGACTTACAGAAACACATTTGGGGAAGGGGGGGATGTTGGAGAAGACAATATTTTAGAAGGGGGGAGGGGGGAGGGGGGAGAGGGTTGTTTCAACAAGTGATTTGGGGAGGGGGTTGGTGGATTGGAGAAAACGATATTTTAGGAGGGGGCTATTGTAACATGTGATTTGGGGTGGGTGGGTGGGTTGGAGAAGATAATTTGGAGGGGGAAGGGGGATGGGGAGGGTTGGAGAAGACAATTTAAGGGTAGATGGTGACGACAGATGGTTTGGGAGTGTGGTGTTGGGGAAGATGATCTGGTCGCGGGGATGGGGGAGGGTTATTGACAATATTTTTTATTTAAATTAATTATTTAAAAATTATTTTGATAAAAATGACAAATGTCCTATTATTATTGATCATTTTATACACCATAGCGCATGTAATATACACACAACATATATTTTTGCTGATCATGCAAAAAGTGTCAAATGAGACGCTAGTTGAGGTCTTAAAATGAACAATGTCCACTTTAGGTGCCAAAGTGAAAGTTCGTGCCAAGTTAGTTACTTGACGATGTGTTTGACCTATTCTTTAAGTCCTAATTTATATGGCATAAAATAAATTTTGAGAGACAACCATTTCTTTATAGATATTTTTATTGTTAATTATTGTGATTTATAATATTTTTCACTTAAGTTTTATATGATATATATTACTCTATTTTATCTTAATTTATGAGGTATGGATAAAATTTCGATTGTCATCTTTCATTTTTGATAAAATATTATAATTTTTAATAAAATAATATAATGGAATAATTACCCTTTAACGAATTTCAGAGGAAAAATTGAATGACAAATATTGTAGAAGATAAAAAGAAAGAAATTTTCATATAAAATTAAGTGTACATAT
The DNA here is from genome assembly GCA_030864215.1 of Capsicum pubescens. NCBI lineage: Eukaryota > Viridiplantae > Streptophyta > Magnoliopsida > Solanales > Solanaceae > Capsicum > Capsicum pubescens. The sequence goes on from CM061542.1 coordinate 212,970,326, forward strand.
CATGTGTGTTCAGACAAAAGCAAAAAATCAAAAGAGAAAGGTGGGAAATTGGAAAATTAAATGGCCCCACAGCATAAGAAAGTAAGTTTATAGCGGGGCACAAGTAGAAAATAAAACATAGGTCGGTTTTCATGTCCAAAAGTGAAAAGGTTCACTTATTAAGCTTTTCAATAAATTCGATTTAAAGCACAAATTAATATAATAGAATGTCCTTTGATGGATAACTTGAAATTCGAAAATTGCCCCTTGGCTAGAAGCAGATATGTCGACAAAGTTGTCTGCTTCTAGCCACTTATATATAATAAATAATTTTATTTTAAAAATAAATAATATCAACAATTATTTTAATTAAGTATTTGTTTTAATTATCCTATTATTTTGTTATTGATGTATTTTTTTCATAAGTTGTTTGATTTCATGCACTTAGCCATGGGCGTATTTATAATTTGTAGAATATGAATGTATTATTGATAGCGCTCAACTTACAAGTCAATTTAAGTGCAAGACGGCCGTTGTCAATATATTCACCCAGCTAAGAGTCGGGGTCGAATCCACGAGGAATAATGTGAGTGAAGATTGAGTAAATTCGAAATAAAAGTTGCTTGCTAGGGTCAAACCTATGATACAAAATGGTTTGGGGGGTTTTCAATCTTGTCGAATGTAAAGACAATTCTTGGACTTTTGAAAGACTAATTTAAGGCTAAAATCAATTAGAGGGTAATCAATTTAGAATGGATCTTAGGGTTATGCTTTCCTAGGGGAAATTTAGTATGTGCGGATATATGAAAATAACATTCAATTCAAGTTAGTGCATGAGGGAGTAGGCTAGGTTAGAGGTTTTCAATGTTAGCTTTTCCACAAAACATCAAAAATGTCACTCATGGATCCTTCGAATACCTCATGGGTGTTGCCAACTAAAGCCACCCAAAACCTTAATTTAACATCCCTATTTCTAGGATGTTGTTCAAGAGATAGCAATTCCACATTTTATTCTTATTTCTAAGAAAACAAAACGGGAATAACTACTATCTACGTTATTGTTCGCAAATGTTTATGTCACCTACATCCCTCTTTCAAGGATGATGTGGGAATTTTTGGAGAAAATTACGGTTCTCACCAATAATTTCTATTTTACATTCAAAAATTTGTGAAACCCATCAATATTATTAACCACAAATTGGATCTAACAATCAATATCCACACACTTGCACCCTACTCAAACATAACCCCAAGAGGTAGATCTAGAAAATTAACCATAAAGATAATAAACATAAATATACCAAGATTTTCATCAAACTTATTCATCAAAAGTAAAAAAAAAAGGCAAACCACACTTAAAAATCTAATGAATCTTCAATGGGTGATGCCAAATCTACACTTTGGAGTTCCTCTAATTAATTCTTGCTTTAAATTATCCAAGAAAAATAAAAATCCTAAACTAAGGATAGGATAATATGTAAGATAAAAGATGGTGTGAAGGCGGTCGTTGTTAATATATTTACTCAACTTCGAGTCGGGATCGAATCTACGAGGAATAATGTGAGTGGCGATCGAATTAGCTCAAAATAATGGATACTTGCTAAATTCAAACCTAGAGTACGCGAATAAAAATGGGGGGGGGGTGTTTGGAAAGTATCACGACTAATATTTCTTTTTGTATTTTTCAAGTACTAATTCGGGGCTACGGATAACTAGAGTATAATCAATTAGGTACGGATCTTGGGGTTATGTCTTACTAAAGCTAACATGAGGGTGTTAACAATCAACTTCACTTTAGTAGATTAAACGTGGGTAGGTTCGGTTAGGGGTTTTGGTGCTAACCTTTCAACAAAGCACCAAACTATCACCCATTGATTCTTTCGAATATCAAATAGGTGTGTTCAAAAATTGGTAACCATACCTCAATTTAGGCATCCCTATTCTAGGATGATGCCTAAGTCATAATCATTCCACAATTTATTCTTATTTCTAAGATAACAAAAAGAGAACAACTACAATCTAAGTAATTGCTCACAAATGGTCATGTCATCTTCAACCCCTCTTTCAAGGATGGTTGAATGATCTAGGTTACCCACATCTCTTTGTCAAGGATGATGTAGGAATTAGGAAATTTGAGATGTTCACCAACAAATTTCATGTTATCATCAAGCATTTGCAAAACCCATAAACATGAACTACTAATTGAAGCTAACAATAACAACCCACACACACTTTAACCTATTCATACATAACCCTAAGAGGAAAAACTAGCTACTCATAAGATAAATAAGTAAAGATATACCTAAAATCTCCGTTGATTTGATTTATAGGAGACTAAGTGAATGTTACTTCAAACTTTGGACTCAAACAAATCTTCAATGCGAGTTTGCTAATTCTCCACTTAGAAGCTACTCCAATGTATTCTTCACTCAAAATTAATACAATATTTTCTTCTCCAAGTATGGAAGCTAAGAACTAGAACAATGTTCAATAATTGGGAATTGATTCAATGACGTTCAAAGAGATAGGGTTTGAGTCTCTTAAGGGAAAATTTGGAAACATTTGTGTACATTTACATCTTTGCCCTTTACTGCTTTTTTCGCTAAGCCGCGATCACGGGAGCTTGTCTGTGTCTGCGACCACTGCGATCGAGGTAACTGAGGCTATGTTCTGCTCCAGGTCTTCAAACTACACTTCTTTCCTTCTTTTGATCTTTTTCAGCTCGCATCCATATATTATCATTCCATTACCTAGGTGCCTGCATAATGTGGATAGTAGTGCATTTACTCACAAATATGTGTCATTTACTCAACATTCGTGCACACTACAATGAGTGGTAAATTCACCACTCATCAACTACTAAATAAAAGAAGGAAAAGATGTATTTGGTAAGGATTGGGCCCTAAGTCTTTAAAGCAAATAATTCAACATTCAGTCAGTTGCATTATTTATGGATCGTTTGCTAAGATGTATAGTAGTAATGCTTGCGTTATTTATGCTTGTATTTTTTCTTATATATTGTTTGATTTGATGTATTAAAAATAGCATGAATTGTATAATTTCTTTTTAAAAATAATTTATTTACAAAAGCATCTGCCATAAATAAGGTGAAAAAGATTTTGAAGCAATTGTCACTTTAACCATACCAATGCATGCAAATAGTATGAAAGTTAATGCCAAATAGAGTATATAATCAATGGAAGTATTAGTAATACATAGAATGAAATATTTTCTAAACAAGATATTAGTACGTGATACACAAAGTTAATGCATGCAGTAGTTTCATAATACACTCTATCAAATGACTCCTTAGTCTTTTGTAGTGCACGTATCAACAAATAATATTATATTAATTTTTTAATATATATATATATATATATATATATAGATATAGATATATAGATATATATAATACTTAATTTTATAAAGAGTCCACATGTTCACGTGCATCATAGCTTGAATTTAAATTGTCCATTGACATCAACAACAACAACAACAAACCAAGTATATTTCCATATAGTGGGGTCTGGGGAGAGTAGAATGTACGCAGTCCATACCACTACCTCTAGAGAGGTAGAGAGGTTGTTTCCGATAGACCCCCGGCTCAAGACAAAAGACATTAAACAGAAACATCAAAATCGTAGAACATGATACAAATAAAATAGGTACGACACTCGCAATTAGAGAAAAGAAAAAAAGAAATACATACGTAAATCAATAACTAAACCAATAAATAAATAGATAAATACATAAATTTTCCAACAAACGACAGTAAGTCCACCTAATTACTGACTCCTCCTCCTCCACACCCTTAGCCCTCTACTCTAATGTTTTTCCTCCATAACTTTATATCCAGGGTCATATCTTCAGTCAGCTGTAACTGCTCCATGTCACGTTTAATCACTTCTCTCCAGTGTTTTTTTGATCTACCCCTACCCCGCTTGAAACCTTCCAAGGCCAACCTCTCACACCTACGAACTGGGACATCCGTACCCCTCCACATCACATGCCCAAACCATCTCAACCTCACTTCCCAAATTTTATCCTCCACCGACACCACTCCCACCTTCTCTCAAATAATTTTATTCCTAACCCTATCAGCCCTAGTGAATCCACACATCCAGCATAACATTCTCATTTCTGCCACCTTTAAATTTTGGATATGAGAACTTTTAACCGGCCAACACTCTGCTCCATACAACATAGCAGGCCGGACTGCAACTCTATAGAATTTGCCTTTCAGTTTGAGGGGCACCTTCTTATCGCATAAAGTTCCCAAAGCGAGCCTCCATTTCATCCAACCTTCCCCCATGCGGTGAGATACATCCTCATCTATCTCTCCATTCCCCTGAATCGTAGACCCGAGATACTTAAAACTATCCCTCTTGCAAACCACCTGAGAATCCAACTTTACTACCACCTCCTTTTCTTGCCTCGAGTCACTGAACTTGTACTCCAAGTACTCCGTCTTGGTCCTACTCAACCAAAAACCTTTAAACTCCAGGGTCTCTCTCCAAATCTCCAGCTTATCATTAACCCCTTATCGCGATTCATTAATCAGAACTATATCATCTGCGAAAAGCATACACCAAGGCATCTCGCCTTGTATATTCCGCATCAGCACATCCATCACCAAAGCGAATAAAAACGGACTAATAGTTGATCCGTGGTGCAACTCTGTCAAGACTGGGAAATGCTCAGAATCTCTTCCCACTGTCCTTACCCGAGTCTTCGCTCCCTCATACATGTCCTTAATCGCTCTGATATACGCCACCGGAACCACCCTCGTCTCTAAGCAACTCCAAAGAACCTCCCTAGGGACCTTGTCATACGCCTTTTCCAGGTCTATAAACACCATGTGAAGATCCCTCCTCCTCTCTCTATACTGCTCCACCAGTCTCCGCACAAGGTGAATTGCCTCCGTCATGGAGAGATCAGGCATAAAACCAAATTGGTTCTCCGAAATAGACACAATCTTCCTCAACCTCCGCTCCACTACCCTCTCCCAAATCTTCATCGTGTGAATCAACAACTTAATACCCCGGTAATTGTTGCAACTCTGAACGTCACCTTTATTCTTATATAGAGGAATCATCGTGCTCCATCTCCATGCCTCGGGCATCTTTGCTGACTTGAAAATATTGTTAAACAAGTTGGTCAGCCACCGCAACCCTGACCCATCATAGAACTTCCAAAAATCCACCGGAATCTCGTCGGGCCCCGTCGCCCTACCCTTTTGCATCTTGCGAATAGCTTTACTGACCTCCTCTACCCTAAAAACCGACAAAAGCCAAAATCGCGACACTCCCTGGAGTGCTCCAACTCTCCTAACACAACACCTCTGTCCCCCTCATCATTCAAGAGCCTATGGAAATAAGACTGCCATCTATCCTTAATGAGGGCATCGTCCACCAAAACTCTGTCATCCTCCCCCTTAATGCACTTCACCTGATCCAGATCCCGACCCTTCCGCTCCCTAACCTTGGCAAGCCTAAAAAACCTCTTCTCCCCTCCTTTCTCCTCTAACCCCTTATACAAACTTTCAAAAGTTGTTGTCTTAGCCTCCATAACAGATAACTTAGCCTCCTTTTTAGCTACTTTGTACTCCTCCCTGCTCACCCGTTTCTCTTCTTCATCTTTACTCTCCACCAACTTAGTGTAAGCCTCCTTCTTCGTCTCCACTTTTTTCTTAACCTCTTCATTCCACCATCAATCCCCTCGATACCGGCCAGACCAGCCCCTCGAAACCCCCAACACCTCTCTAGCCGACTCCCTGATACAACCAGTGACCCTCTTTATGATATAGGAGTATATTATTGTTGTATTTTAGTTTCAAATTTAAAGTTTTGAAAGATAAATTTTGGACTAGTAGGCAAGAGTGTATCCATTCAAGTCGTCATAGTATTTTCGTCCTTCGAATTTTATTATTGTTGTCTTATTTCATGTAGTTTGATTGTAATAGTGTCTTGTTGTAGTACTTTCTCCGTTTAAAAAAGAATGACCTACTTTGACTTGACACAAAGTTTAAGAAAATAAAAAAGACTTTTGAATCTTGTGGCCTTAAATTAAAGTTGTGTCAAATGTACCAAAATGTCCTTTAATCTTGTGGTCCTAAACATGCCCCGTGGAAAGTTGAATTTAAAATATTGTCAAAAAAGGAAAGAATCATTCTTTTTGAAACAGACTAAAAAGGAAAGTAGGTCCTTCTTTTTTAAACGGAGAAAGTATAATTTTTCTATTATGTTTTATTTTTTTTATATTTTCTATTGCTTCTTTTATTTCGAGTTTTATCTTGAGTCTAGAACCGATCGATAATAATCGTTCTACCTGTGAGACAGACCCTAGATGTGCGTCACCTGATAAATTCTAGAATCTTTTAAATTTTAATCTTTTTATTGAAACGTAGCTTCAATTTTCAAAGTCCCAGTAGTTATTCAACGCTAATTTTTTGCTTCACTAATATTCCTCTTCAACTATATACCGTTCATTCCCCGAAATATTCTTACACCATTCAAATATTCATCACCCATTTGTTCCCTCCTTAGTAGTATATCACCCTCCTACGTATCCATTTTTCCCTCGATTCTTCTCCTCCTCCTGTAAGAATCCGCCCTCTATTCTTTGCCTTCCATTTTCCCTATCTAAACCATCCCCCATTTTCTCCATCCCAATTAATTTTTTTCCCCAAAGCTCCATTTATTATTCAAATAAATAAACCTATCTTGAATCTCTGGAGCTTTGGGATTTCTTTATCCTTTTTTTATTTTTAATATTTGTAAGTAATATCTGTACATATGGCCTTGTGAAAAATGTTTTTGTAACAAAAAACATTTTTCACTTGTTTCTAGGTTCTTTTGTAATTTTCTAGGTTGATTATTTGTGAATTATAGGATATTGGAAAAAATGTCGTCTGCTGGTGTGGTTGCAAATGCAATTAGTCCATTTTACGTAGAGAATATGGTAAATTCACCTGTACATTGCCATGAATCAATTTTGGTTTACGTAGCTATGTCGGGTTCAATGATGCCATTAAGGGTCTTGGAATATGATTCTATTGAATCTGTTAAGGTACAGATACAAAGTTGTAAAGGGTTTATTGTGAAAAATCAGAAGTTGGTCTGTGGAGGGCGAGAATTGGCTCGTAGGAATTCACTTATAAGGGATTACGGTGTGTGTGATGGGAATGTACTTCATTTAGTGCTTAGGTTGTCTGATCTTCAAGTTATTAATGTGACAACTTCTTCGGGTGAAGAGTTTACGTTTAATGTAGAGAGGAGTCGTGATGTTGGATATGTTAAACGTCAGCTTGCTGAGAAGAAAGTTGGGTTTTTAGGTAATATTGATGAACAAGAAGTGTTGTGTAAAGGCGAGCGTGTTGAAGATCGGAGGATCATATATGATCTTTGCAAGAACAATGACGTGGTGATTCATTTGTTTGTGCGTAAAAATGCAAAAATTAGGGCTAGGCCATTGGACAAGAATTTTGAGTTGTCCATTGTGGCTCCACGCCAGGATGATGTGGTTAGAGAAAGTGGGAGTGGGACTGAAGCAGATCGTAAAGTTTTGGTCCCGAGGAAGCCTCCTGATAGGGAAATAATTTTGGAACCTGTAATTGTTAACTCGAGGATTGAAATTCCTATGGTACTTAGGGATATGATTGTTTCTGCGTTTGAAGGCTTAGATAGAGGAAATTATCCTATTAGATCTTCTGAAGGCATGGGAGGAGCATATTTTATGCGAGACACATCAGGGAATAAGTTTGTTGCCCTGTTTAAGCCAATTGACGAGGAGCCTATGGCTGTGAACAACCCTCACAGGTTGCCTCTGTCAGTTAATGGCGAGGGCTTGAAGAAAGGAACAAGAGTTGGAGAAGGTGGTTTCAGGGAATGTGCTGCCTACATTTTGGATCATCCACAGAGTGGACGACGCTCACTTTCTGGTGAGATAAAAGGCTTTGCCGGTGTTCCTCCAACTGCTTTCGTGAGGTGCCTTCATAAGGGTTTCAATCATCCTGATGGTGTTACAGTGAAGCTGGGATCCTTGCAGAAATTCATGGAGAATAGTGGCAGTTGTGAGGATTTAGGTCCTAGTGCTTTCCCTGTGGAGGAGGTCCATAAAATTGCAGTATTAGATATGAGGCTGGCAAATGCAGATCGGCATGCAGGTAATATATTAATGAGCAAAGATGAAGATGGCCAGGTTGTGCTCATTCCAATTGATCATGGTTACTGCTTGCCCGATAGTGTAAGTCTTCATCTTTCTTTTTCCTGCCGATTTGGTGATATAATGTGATGCTGTTATTTGATTGATCTTAGGCTTGGATCTTATTTAGGCAGCAAAGCTTCAAATTCTATATGAACTATTTATCAGGAATTATCATGTAATTTACAAGCCCTTGAGATATGGGCATGTGCTAGCGCAGATTATCGGATGAAAAGGGATATCATGTTATGCTCTTCATGCTTTAGTATAAATAGGATATTAGTTCGCGAAAGAGTAGTTGAGAGGCTTCTATCTTTATCAATAACAAAGGCTAAAAAGAATTGAAATGTGTAAATTATTTATTTATTTTTTAAACTGGATAAGTTTTATTCAATATCGTCTATTTTCAATAGTATGAATAATTATTATAGCAACTATTTTTAATAAGATGATCAACTAATATAGGATAGAGAGGTAGTATAATCAATAATAAAGACTATAATGAATTGAAATGTGTAAATTATTTATTTATTTTTCAAACTAGATAAGTCTTATTCAATCTATTTTCTATAATATGAATAATTATAGTTAAACTGAGGATATTAAGTAAGTATATCAAATATCAATAATATGAAAAACATTGGGAAAGTGAACAAAAGAAAATCTGTAAAAGTAAACAAGTGGAAGTGTGGTAGGAGGGTGAATATAAAATTTACTAGTAATAAAGAAACGTGGGATCCACTAATCTTTTTCTCATTAAAAAATGTCCTCTCACAACTATTACGTGATACTCCTTGCCCATAGTAAAATTTCTCCCTCTTTCCTTTGCCTTGTCAAAAGAGCTGCTATGATCTGCACCAGAAGGGTATTGAAAAGATCTTCCAATATTTACTAGTACTAGTTTAACCATACGTGCCTCGCACGTGTAACGTTTGATCATTTAAAATTAAATGATTTTATCTATTGCAAAAAATTTTAATGAAGTACTCCATTTGTTTAAAAAAGAATGACCTACTTTCCTTTTTAGTCCGTTTAAAAAAAAATGACCCATTTCCTTTTTTGACAATACTTTAATTTCAATTTCGCACATGGTATGCTAAGGATCACAAGATTAAACAACATTTTGATATATTTGACACAACTTTAATTTAAGGTCACAAGATTCAAAAGTCTTCTTTATTAAACATATATTTTAGTGTAAGCACATATATATTTTACCACCAAAAGTTTTAAGTGGTTGATGGATCATTACTTTTGCATTTGTCATGCGGTACCTCTTTTTCTTGTTGCCAGATTCTAAAAGAGAAGAATCAATTTGAACAATATTTATGCTACGATTTTTTTTTCTATATTTAAAATCTTTTCTTGATTTTAAAGTCAAGGTATGGTTATTTTTTTCTATATTTAAAAATTTTCATTTTTTTAAAGTCAAATCTTTACAAAATCATTGATTACATTCTTATTACGTACTTAAAACTTTAAAAAAATTGGTATTTCTTAAACTTTTTTATTCTAACGTTTTTATATTTATTTTTAGATTTTTTAAATCTTTTTAAAATAAAATTTAGCTGATTTAGAATTGTTAAACTAATGAAAAAATTATTAGTTGTCATTAATTCTGATGACTTTCAATAAGAAAAAGTTTTACCATAAATATATTTAATTAATTTTTCAACTAAAGTGAAAAGATACTTTTTGTTTAAAATAAAGACTTTTAATAAAAAACAAAAAGTTCAAACAATATTTCTAAAATCCTTTAAAATTTTAACATATTATATATTATAGATTATATATATATAGATTATAGATATTACATTGCCTTTATTCTCACTGCTATGACTGTGCTAATGAGCACTCATCTTGTTCATGGCATTCAACCTCTCTTGTTACATACCTATTTTTTAATCTAAGATTGACGACAAATTGCAAGACGAATTGGCAGAGAATATGTAGATTTGTGAATGCTTGTTTTATGGCTGTTTCTCGTCTTGTTTAGTCAATCCTGACTATTGAGTTCCTTACTACCTAAACAATGGTGCAGTTTGAAGATGTCACATTTGACTGGCTCTACTGGCCACAAGCTCGTCAGCCTTTTAACTCCAAGACCATCGAGTACATTAAATCACTTGACGCTGAGGAAGACATAGGCTTATTGAAGTTATATGGGTGGGACATGCCTCTAGAAAATGCTCGCACACTCCGCATCTCCACCATGCTTTTGAAGAAAGGTGCAGAGAGGGGTCTAACACCATTTACCATAGGGAACATCATGTGTAGGAAAACCTTGACCAAGGAATCTGTGATAGAGGAGATTCTGCAAGAAGCATTGGACTCTGTGCCCCCTGGCTCAAGTGAAGATTCGTTCCTTCAATCCGTTTCCCATGTAATGGACCGCCATCTTAATGAGATTGCGTAATGACATTTCACTCAAGTGTTGGTACATGAAGAGGGGGGGGGGGGGGTTGTTTCACATAGGAGTGTGTCTGAGGACACCCTTTGTTTGCCAACATCAATTACCAGAGAGACTATCTTGATTCTTACTTATCAAAAGAAAAGAAAAAAAAGTAAGCGATAACCTTAGATTTTTTTAGCAGTTAACTGGAAATGATCTTGCTAGGCTTTAAGCAAGTTCTATGTCAGTATCAATTGCACAATTACTGTAAACATTGTTATTCATATTTGGGTTATGGATAAAAGTATAAGACATAATGTTATATGATATAAGTTAAAGGGAGGAAGAAAACTGGAACAATATAGATGAAAGAATTATTCAATATTGTTGTGTACATAACAATGAACCTACAGTGTATTTATATAGAGAAAGGAGTCCTAATTGTCTCCTAATTACTAGCCTAATGACAGGGGAGATTCTTGATTTAAGGATTGCAGATTTAAGCTAAGGGGATCAGATTCATGATTTTGTGATAATCAGTATCTAATTTTGTGACTCTAATAAGGTAACGTCCAAATAAGGTAACGTCAATACCCTCCCTCAAACTTATGTTGTGTATCACAAAACATGAGTTTGGACAAAAGATAATTGTATCAACTTCTTGACATGGCCTTAGTGAACAAATCAACCAATTGATCTTTAGAGGATATATATCTAAGATTAATGCTCCGATCTTCAAACAGTTCTCTAATGTAGTGCCAATCTACATCTATGTGGGTTGGTTGCTATTCTGATTGCACTGGTGTTGTCTCCATATAATATGGTTGATCCTTCCATTTTGATGACAAGTTCTGATAATAGCCTTCATAGCCAAATGATTTCAAAACACGCAGCTGACATACTTCTATACTCTGCTTCTGTGGAAGACTTTGATGTTCGAGATTGTTTCTTGCACTTCCAAGAGATCATACACGATCCAAGCATCATGCACTAGCCTGTAGTGGATTGTCTTGAATCAGGGCATCCAGCCCAATCCGCATCAGCGTATCCCACTATGTCCAGCGATGGAGATGATGGAAATAAGAGACTTTGATTCACTGTGCCTTTTATAAATCTAATAATCCTGAGAAAAGTTGAGTAGTGAATCTTGTAGGGCTTCGTAACAAACTGGCTTAACACCTGTACTACATAAGAGCTATTAGGACGACTCATAGTAAGGTATATAAGTGATCCAACTAGGCGTTTATACAGAGTTTGATCTCCAAAAAACTTTCCTTCCTCTTTTTTGTATTTAGTATTCGCTTCCATTGAAGTACGAACCTTCTTATGATTAGTTAGATTAACTGACTTAACAAGATCTTCTGCATATTTTTGCTGACTCAATTTTATGCCTTCTACACCATAACTTACCTTCAAACCCAAAAAATATGTTAGTTTTCCAAGGTCTTTCATCTTGAACAAGGAATGTAATAGGTTTTTCAAATGAGAGATTCCAACCTCATCGTTCCCTGTAATAATCATGTCATCTACATAAATAAAGAGAATAGTAATACATGAGCCAGACTAACGTAGGAATAATGAATAATTTGAGCTACTTTGAGAAAAACCAGCACCAAGGATTGTAGTTCGGAATTTTTCAAACCATGAGCGAGGAACCTGCTTTAATCCATAAAGAGATTTCTTAAGACGACACACCTGATTTGGACTAGAATGTTTGTAACCTGGTGGTGGATTCATGTAGATCACTTCTTGCAAATCTCTATGTAGGAACGCATTTTTGATGTCTAGTTGGTGTAACTTCCAACTTCTTATTGATGCTAAAACAAGCAATATACATACTGTCGTCTTCTTGGCTACTGGAGCAAAGGTTTCTTCGTAATCGATTCCATACTCCTGCTTGTACCCTTGAGCTACCAATCTTGCCTTATATTGATCTAGGGATCTATCAACTTCCATCTTGACTGAGTACACCCATCTACTTCTAATAATTATTGCGTTTGTTGGTCTATCCACCCTATCCCATGTATCATTCTCCTCAAAGGCTGCTAGTTCTCCATTTATTGCATCTTCCCAACACTTCTGACCACTATCCTGCATATAAGTATTTGGCACAACTATAGAATTCAAGGTTGTTAGTAAGGCATATGATCTACCATATTTACCTGTAGAATATCTATATCGGCTTGGATGAGGAACATGACGAGATGAGCGTCTAACAGGGTCAATGATATTTTGAGGAGGTGGAGGTTGATTATTAAGATTTAAAGAAATATTATGACAGTCAGCTTGGTGAAGTAAAGAATTAGTGTTCATCGAAGTAATATCATTATCAAAAAATGGATCTAAGTCATACGTAGTACCTGTAGTGGCAAAAGACAAGTTTGGCGATGGACCAGCGACTAGGTTTTAATGGCAAGCAGAATCATGAGTCGTGAATTCTTACAAAAAGGATATAGTAGACAATTGCAAGTTTTTACTAGTATAAGTAAAAGAATTTTCAAAGAAGATAACATATCGAGATATTCTCAATAAGCGACGTGTTGAATCATAACACAAGTACCCTTTTTGGATATCATTGTACCCCAAAAGAGTACATTTAACAACTTTTGAGGATAATTTATGGTGTTCATGGTTGAAAGAAGAACGAAACATACACAACCAAATACTTTAAGGTGCGAATAGTCGGGCAATTTTTTAAAAAGGACAAAATAAGGGCAATTTTGTTTGATAATAGACGATGATTGTCTATTTATAAGATAAATGGACGTTTGGATTACTTCAACCCAAAATGTTTTTGGAACATTTGATGTATCAAGAAGAGCTAAGACAGTTTTAACAACACGTCTATTCTTACATTCCACCACACCATTTTGTTCCAGTATATAGGGGCAAGAACGTTGGTGAATAATGCCTTTTTCTTGAAAGAAACTTGTGAGGTTTGAATTTACATACTCTCCTCCCGAATCTGAACAAAAAATTTTAATCTTTTTCTCAAATTGCGTTTCGATGAGGTTATAAAACTTTTTGACAATGTTTGGTACCTCAGATTTGTGTTTCAAAAAGAAAACCCATGTATAACGAGATGCTTGATCGATGAACAAGATAAAATACTTGTAACCTATATGAGATATAATTGGAGAAGGTCCCCAAACATCATTATGAATTAAATCAAATAGAGTAGAATAAGTAGTATTGCTTAATTGAAAAGAAAGTTTATGACTCTTTGATTTTGCACATCACTCACCAGGTAATTTAGAGGAAAAAATTAGTGAGTCTTTACCCAACAAATTACAGGATTTCAACATAAAATTTAAACGCGAAGCATGTGGATGGCCTAAATGAAGATGCCATAAAGTTCACATTTTATTTGAAAACTCAATATCTTTATTTGAAGCTGAAAAAAAGCAATGATGAAATTTTGTGTTCGGAGATTAAAGAAGAAATAGCCTGCCAACCTTATGCCCCGTGGCCATCGTTTTCCCTGTCAATATATTCTGAATAATACAACCATTAGAGGAAAAAATAGCCAAACAATTTTGTCCTATAAGTTGTCCAACAGATAAAAGGTTCGCAGTAAGTTTCGGTACACAAAGAACTTCTGAAAATGGTTTAATGGAATCCATGCCTGATGCAGATAAAACTAGCCATTTGCAGTAACAATTTCATGTGTGGAACGTGTTTTATATAGATTAGAAAAAAAGTTTTTGATTTCTTGTCATGTGGTTAGATGCAACAGAATCAATATGCCATACCATTGAATTTGAAATCTTATTCTTACCGGGATATGTAGCAGTCAGAGCTGTAGAGATTTCATTAGGGAGAGCAACCACCAATAAATCTTGTATCATCTTATAAATATCGTTGCAATTAAATAATTGTGGTGCATTTTGTGTTTCTGCAGTGTGTTGTGTACCCACATCCCTTGTCATCGCGTGAAAGGTTTTATGAGGAGTTGAGCGTTTTACTGAACTAGATTTCTTACGGCATTCCAGAATAATATGACCATCCTTCTTACAACAATTACAATAATTTCGCTTTTTGCAATGGGAAATGATATGCCCCATTTCTTTGCAATGATAGCATTAAACTGGTTTGATAGAGTTTCCCGAGGAAGAACTTCTGTAAGCAGCCATGTCAGTGTCCACAAAAAGGAAATTTCCCAAAGAGGCTTGAGAACCTAACCGAGTTTCTTCTCGAAGTACTTCAGAAACCACCATATCTAAAGCTGGTAGTTTTTATCTGTTGAGAATGCTGGCACGTAAAGGCTCAAACTCAGACCTGAGTTTCATAAGGAATTGGACAGTCCTTGTCCTCTTCGTAGTAGTCATGAAGTCCTTTAGTCCAGCGGCACTAATTGAGGCAGCAAAATATTGATCTTGTTCTGCCCATAATCTGAGTAATCCCGAATAGAAGCGCCGAACACTTTTTTCACCTTGTGTCGATTCTACGAGTAACCTTTCTAATTCAAATTCTCTAGCCAAATTTTGTTGGTTACCGAGAGTATGTAGATGACTCCACATTTCAGATGCTTTCTCAAAAGATGTCAGGTCCATAGCTATATCAGCTGAAACGGAATTGACAAGCCATGTTATGATTTTGTCGTTATTAGCTTCCCAAACTTCTTTTTCTTTTTCTTCTGTAGGTATAGCCTTTGAGCCATCTAGAATACCAAGGAGGCCTTTGCCTCTAATGAAAGCCCTGAAATGGAAGATTGGAAAGTTATGTCCATCGAATTTGGTTGACAAGATATCTCGTGAATCCATTCTGATTGAAGAAAGAAAATTAGAGTCAGAGGGAATCAATTGAAGAAAGAAAATTACAGTCAGAGGGAATCAACAAACAAATCCAAAGATTACAACCAGAGTAACAGATGTGGATAAAGAATCCGAGCCCAAGATGAATCAAACGGATTTTCTGGAATAAAAAATTGAATATTCAGATCTCAGAGAGAGGAAAAAAATAAGGCTCTTGATACCAAGTTAAAAGGAGGAAGAAAACTGGAACAATATACATGAAAGAATTATTCAATATTGCTGTGTACATAACAATGAACCTACAGTGTATTTATACAGAGAAATGAGTCCTAATTGTCTCCTAATTACTAGCCTAATGACAGGGGAGATCCCTGATTTAAGGATTGCAGATTTAAGGGGATCAGATTCATGATTTTGTGATAATCAGTATCGGATTTTATGACACTAAATAAGGTAACGTCCAAATAAGGTAACGTTTAAATAAGGTAACGTCAATAATATACCCTGGAAGTTACAACCTGATAAGGGTGCACTAGCTGTGTCATATATGCTCAAAATACTGCAGATTTGACCAAATTAGCATTGATTTCTGGAGCATCTTCAGCTTAGTAGATGTAGTAGTAAACAACTATTGAAGGATTACTTTAAAGGAAGTTATATAAGCTAGCTTTAAGAAATATTGCTATCACTTTTTTCAATGAACTTTAGATGGAGTTTTCAGTTAATGTCCACCATTTCTCAACATCCGAAGGTGTGGCCTTTGGATTCTTAAGTAGGAGTATGTAGGAATGTCGATCATTAATAAGCCATTAGTGGCTGAGAGAAAGCGAGCAATTAAAAGGTACAACAGCCCGATCGAGCATTCCAAAAGAATGAGAGCGCCATAAATGTAGCTGTTGGAGCTCATTTTGCCGGAGAATAATGCAACTTATTGTCTTAAAAAAGCTTCTTTATAAGCAAGGGTGATTAACTACTCTACCATCCCTTTATTGACAGAAAAATTAGACAAAATGCCCATTGAGTCAAATTTCCTTGCCCAAATTAATCGAATTATCATTTATCAATTACTATCTAAAGTGGTCATTCGACATTTAAAACTGCTGGCGAAGTAATCAATTACTATCAAAAGTGGCCATTCGACATTTAAAGCTGCCGGCGAAGTTCACCAAAGGCATTTCGCTACTTCTTCTCATCCTTCAGGCATTTTGCTGCTTCTTCTTTCTCTTCCTTTCTTCTCCTTCGCTGCTATCAACCATTAAAGTCTTCCTTAATTCAGCCATTAAAGCTTCTTCAAAGCTCGATGTTTAATTTGATGTGCCACAAACGTGAATCGCATCGAATAAATAATATATCAAAAGACTCAAAATATCGAGAGGAGCTCTTATCTGAAATTGACATTGTAGAAGAGATTTGAGTTGGTTGCAATTGAAAGATTCCATTTTTCAACCATTAAAGTTTCTTCAAAAATCGATTTTAAAATTCGACGTGCCACAAACGTAAATTGTTTTAAGTGAATAATAGTAAAAGACTCAAAATTTCGTGAGAAGCTCATATCTAAAATTTGAGATTGTTTAGAGGAGAGACTACAACCGATAATAGATCCCCTTTTATTTTACTTTAAAAACGGGGTCATAGCCCTATGGTAGCCGCCAAACTGTTAAATCCTATAAGAGATGCAGTTAAATTTGTTAGTGAGGTTTAAAGGATAAGAGTTCTTGATTCATATGTGCCTAGTAAAATAGGCTATAATGTTGTAAAGTAAAGAGCAGATAATTAGGCAATTGAGAAGCAGAGATCAAGATAGCCTTAGCCAGCTGAAGCTGGGTGATCCGTGTAGGTGAATAACGTATGTCGGAGGCTGATCAGGTAAGGCTGAGATTGAGCTAGCAGGTAATAATAAATAACAAAACTTAGTAGACAATAATGAAATAATTTTTAATTCAGACAGTGAATTGTGTCTTGGGACAATGATTACAAGGCTCATATAGAAGTTCAGCTCTCCAACCGTTGACTATTATGCATTAAAACCCCTAATATGACTAGCTAAATGACGCACAAAAAAAGAGCAGGTAACGCCCAACGTTGTTCGTGGGTCAATTATACACCCCACTACTATTAGCTGCTAGTGGAGGCTCATGAACTTTCTTCCCGGCTAAGATGCCCTCCGAACAAGGTGTGTCCTTGCCTTAGTCACCTCGGTTGGTTATATCTTAACCGTTGGTTGTGGACCGTGGTGGATTCAGTGTTTTAAAGTCGTGGATTTTCACCTTTTTAGTATAAATGCACAACTATTTGAACGTGAATATACGAAAGTTAATGAGAATATGACACTTTAGCAGCAAGTTACTGAGAAAACTACAAGCAATATTATTATGGAAATTTTTTAGAAATATCTAATATTTAGGCAATAAATGAGGTGCCATAAAGAACGTAGCTACAGTTTACTAACTAAATTTATAATTTAGAGATTGTATATACAAATACTAAATTGCTTTATAGATTCGTAGATGTGCCCCAAAATTTTGCTTTGTTACAAATACAAACTTTTAGAAATTTGTATATGAGCTTCGAAATTCGTTATATACAAGTATGAATGTATATGATCCCTGAATTAGAGAGCCCTCCTCCTCTTAAACTAGAGATTTGTATATGAACCCTGAGATCTGTATATGTGGCCAGAAATATACAATTATACAAATACAAAAGAAATGTATATTTAGCTTTTTAATCTAAACTTTAGCTGCAAATATAATTCTATTAAACATTAGCTACGCTCGGTAATTATTACTTGATGTTTTCTACCCCACACAACTTATTCTATTATTGTAACTAAAATAAGACTTTTAGTACCAATAACTCGATGATTTGTCACGACCTAACAAATCGGGTTGTACTAACACCTACTCTAATCTACCTAGATAGGATAACTCTTACTATCCATTCAATTAACACGCAGAAGAAAAGAATTTCATTAATCTCTTCAAGAATTCTGTAAAACTTATTACAAAAATTGTTTAAGTGCAACAAAAGAAATTTTTTCCCCTGAGGACCTAGTCTATATATGTACAAGTGCTACTAACAAAATGAAAAATACATAAGACCAACTCCCATCATGGAATGAGAAGACAGAAGTTGTTGGAGATCTCTAACCACATCCAACAAGAAACCTCAACTACTCCTACAATCAGGGTATACCCCAAAATGGATATAATAAAAATAGTATTAGTACAACCACATGCACTAGTAGACATCATTGGCTGATCCAAATTAAATCACGTAAGCATAATACAAATAGCTGAAATCAAACATGAACCTACAGAACTTGTCAATTTTAATACTTTACCTCATGTTTCACAATCACCCCTCTCCCTACTTACTCTCACTATTGGACCCTATTGTTAATAACACTTCTCACTAACCACAAGTCAATCCACCATATAACATCCATTGTTAAGCAACTACCTTATCTCCATTACCTCTTACTCATAGCTCCGCACCAGTATTACATCGACTAATGAACTCCATAGCCTATATTTTATTAAGAAGGCACCAAACAATTAATAAACCATTTAAGTCAGACTCATTCATAATAATACCTGACATTATGCAGTAAACAATATTTCCGCCACATTTACAACTTTAATTCAAACAAGTAAAGTAAATAAATAAATCACCTATAAGAAAATAGTACTCAACTCAATTAACCACAAAGATTCCATTCATATAATTCGTCTTGCTACATCCTCATAAAACACCTCATTATCGTACATAAAAAAGTATTAACTCCTTTAGATAAATTATCAAATAATTATACCAAACAAGGATCCAAACATAATTATCAATACAATATGACCAGATTCACTCAAGGAACCATGAAATTCTTCAAATCATCATGTACACATATGCTATGGGACTTATTATTGCTCACTAGCCATCACCTGTAAGGGACAAGCTCAGTCCATGTATTAAATAACCTAGATAACTAGGGCCTGCCACCCTTATCCTAAATCAAGTATTATGCCATTTTTATTCCAACATACTCATCCTTATCCTCCCTGAAATGCATCAATTCAATAATGATCAACGTTTGCCCATTCATCACACAATAACAAAGTAGTACCATCAAACAAGTACAAATCATATAGTAAATGAATCAACAACCTTCCACATCAAATGGGGTCCTTTCTACCAATCTCATTATAAATTATGAATTTCCAGCATGCATTCAATAATTAACAAGTTCTACATTCATTAGCATGCATTTCAACTAAATAAAAAGGTATTTTGTTAACATGTATACCAATTAATATTCATTTTTTTTTTATAAAATATGCATACATAAAATCAACTTGAGTTTAAACTCAAATTCAATCATTACCTACTTAACAGACATTAGCGCTTGGGGGCCAAGCAACATATAACTAGTGAATATACACACAATTAAATTAGATAGACCTTCTATTTTATAAACACCCGGGTACACACAATTCCCTCTAACTATAACACTATTACCTTCTCACTTTCATCTTAATACTACACCATCACCGAGTGTTACTCCACAACTTCCCTTAAATTCACTTAACCGTATATTGACATACATATTGCATAATCTCTATCTCTAACTTTATCTTACAAACAAATTATCACTAGCCGAAGAGTTTTTAATGCATTACCACCAACTCTACTACCAACTCATTCTCACTTATTAAAGATCCTATAATATAACTGGTTTGTTTCTGCTTACTATTAAATTGATATGCAATAATGATAGTAGATAACATTATTAATAGTTTAACACATAATTTCATGAACACTAACTTCATTCACGTTCCCTTAAATTACTTGTTTAATCCATCCAATCACCTTACAAGACTAAGCATGAAATCTCCTGTCAATCCGCATTATGAATGTGCTTTCTAACCAGGGTTTACTACTCAAAATATACCAAGCCTACTGGTGAAAAGAAAATGTTACAGAGGCACACCCTTTTCTTGACCTGTCCTAGTATGTTCTGGCGTGAAAATCATGATGAATATTTAGAATTCACCATTTTCAATTGTACTCCGTCATTCTCTTCATTCTAGGATTTGGGGCAACCCTAAGGAATTTTGGAAAGAGGCAATATTCTAGTTTAAAGTTGAAAAGAAAAGATCTTTAAAAATTTTAGATGGACAATTTTGGGATCCTACAGTGGTCGGTATACCGATATCATAGTGCCTACATAGAAGAAAAATTTCAGCTATAGTAGGGTGACATCGCTCACTCCTCAAAATTTTCGTACTCTAAAGTTGTCTAATCCTAGTCTTAAACAGATTTCTTAAATTTTTTTAAAGAATTCCCCATACCCCGTGTCCTTCGAATGTAACGATTATAGTAATGACGGAACGATCATTACAGTAGATACCAATTTATCCATTATTTATCCCCGAACATCAGCAGTAGAAAGAGAACTAACTTGATGTGTACCTCAAATCATTAATACTCACTTAACAATTTAGAAGTTTTTATTCTCAAACTCCACTTACCAAACCTGCAATAGAATTTAACAAATTTTATTACAACCACTTTACTACGAACACCCTTACATAATATACAATAAGTGGAATTTCACATAAGACTACCTTTAGAAAAATTTTACGAGTGACCAAGATGATTGAGGCCTTGCCGATACTTCTAAACATTTAAATAAACACCCCAAAAGGAAGAACAGAAATTTACATCCCCTAGAGTTAACTGGGCCACTACAGCAAGATGCTGATAATCTTAAGATCAACCTATTTCTCACTTTCAAACTTACACATCCCCTCCTATAGCCGATCATTCTCTCTCCCTAAACATGGAAATTAAGGTAAATCTGATTCTAACTTTGTCTCCTTACTTTATTGCTCTTATTATCATAGGACAGTGCTGGAAATCATAAAATAAATGAGTGTTGGGATTGGTTTTGAAATCAATAGATTTTTATTCAAATTTAAATGAATTTCCAAAGCGTGCTTGTTTCTCTTATGTTTACAATACTCCTTTGGTGCGTTCTAAGCATAATATTTATGAAGCTCATGGCTAAATTGGGGGCTTGAATAAGGCATAAGGTAAAGGGTCACTTTTAGAAAGTTTCTTGGATATTGGGGCTTTAATTGGGGTGTAAAAATATGGATTTTGGTGTCTTAAAAGTCTTATGATACTTCACCAACCCTAATCTTAGTTAATATGTAAAAAATGTGATTCTTACAAAAAGATGCCATTAAAGTTTTGAGGTCAAGTTGGGGAAGATAAAAGCCGATATAACGGCCCCACCCTACTATAGTTGTCCCGATATAGCATAAACATTCCCACTACAGCAGCCCTACAGAAGCGAGATACCTTTCGCTATAGCGGGTAACAGACAGTAGCCTCCCTGTGTTTGACTTAGCATTTTCTGAAACTTTTAAACCAATTGAGTACTTCTATATCTTCAAACTTGGTGTCACATGATTTTTGTAGGAATAAAAACTCCATGGCTAATCAAAATCAAGAAAACGTGTCTCTGCCTTTTAAAGATTTCCTAATAGGAACTATCCGTAGAGGTACAAAGACTATTGAAGGACGAGTTTTTGTTATGAGAGGGGCTTTGTTATGAGTGAGGTGAAGGAGGAGGCACCATAATTATATACCTAGCTATAGGAGTTTCAGGTGGATACCATTAACAGAGCCTTCTCAATATGAGGTCTCAGGTTGGGTTTGAGAGTTCTATGCTATACTCCTAACCACACATCCAGAAAGTGTAGGTTTAAGGGGACATGACTACTATCAATGAGGCTATAAGGTACCAGATATCCCCATTATTGAGTATGAGGAAAAGGCTATGAAGATGGACCTGCGGTGGCTGAGGGACACTCTAATTATCGAGGTTAATTAGAGAAATATTTATTGGACTAATCCCGGGGGGATCAAGAGTATACATTTTAGTGCGTATGCCCGGAAATGGCTTAATTTGGTAACTGAAAGGTTTCGTCCCTCAGGTAACACCAACAATGTGACATACCCTCGGGCTTTGGTGGAGACTTGTGTCATTCAAGGAATTTATCTACCTTTGGGGTCCCAAATAGTATTAAAGTTGTAGGATTTCTACCGAGGCAACAATAAGGTTCTTTTCCTCCCTTGATTGATTACTAAGTTGTGCATCTATGCGGATGTGCCTAGGAGGACGCCAATAAGAACTTGAAGGGTGATATACCCTTGAACCCTCTCAAGGTGAAAGATGCATAGGGTCAATGAAGAAGAAAAGAAAGGTTGGGATAGAGGGAGAGATCAGTAGAGTCGGAGAAGGTGAGAAGACTGATATAGCTCCTACAAAGCCCTGATATCTTATGAGCGCATAAAGGTGGACATGGATGTTGTAAGGAGATTCTTAAAGTGTTACCACTTTCCTCTCTAGGGATTGGCTCCTTCCAGTTCCTCAGCCTTGCCATACCCGACTCAGGCCTATATAGAGCTCTAGAGGGAGATGGATGAGGAGAATAAGAAGAGGTGCTCCCAGGATAACATGTTTGGTCGGATGTAGAACACTATGAAAGTCATGTTAAGTGCACCATTCTGGACCTAAAAATACCCAAGCTGAAGAAGAAAGATGTAGAGAATTTCTCTGTTCTGAGTGGTATGGAAGAGGAAGGCTCCAATGCTTTGGGCTTCAATGAATATGGGACCTCTATCTAGATCCTCAAGCCTTTATATTAGCCTATCTCTCCTCCACCTATTTTTATTATGCTACTGGATTTGGGTTACCTACATTTGGGGAATGTAGCAAATAATCTTTTATTTTTCACTCTTGGATGCTTGTTTATATATGTTAGTAATGAATGCATTATTTTTATCCTATCTCTCGTATGTTAAACTGATTTTCTTGATTAATAGTAGCTTACGATAGACATTGAATAGGTTGGGGAAAGTGTAGAAAGAGGGGAAGAATACGGCAGGGACATTGTCTAGGTCCCCACTATAGTGGGCTGCCTGGCACTACTTCGGTACTGCTATAGCAAAAAATATTTCTGCTATAGCAGGGTTACATAGCAAGATACATCCAACTATATTGGCACACTAGCAGTGACATGTTGAAACTGATTCCTGCAATTTTTTTCCATTTCCTCCCCATAACATTTTTATATAATTGTTACAACGTGTAAACAATAAATCCAAGATCGAAACCTAGTGATTCAGAAGGTTAATAATTAAACAAAGCACTAATTATACACTCATGTTATCAATTATGACTCCAATATAAATAAACAATTCTAGGCTTCCTTAAGCATATGACATTTATCCTTCTTAGGTATTTCATAAAATAACCATTTAAAATAAGAAAGACTATAATAATTAGCCAATTTCGTTTGTCACCCTTACAAATACTACATGTAGGGGATAACACCTAGACATCAAAATTTTACTTAAATCGCCGTTGTACATGATCACTATCAATAACATGTAGCCAATTCACAACTATTTCACTTATCACAGATTTTGAAACTATCAATTAAGTTGTAACTTACACAAACCTCAACGAGAGAGAATAACTTAGGAAATCAACTCAACCTAGATTCTTGTTTACTAAAGCACACTATTAAGCATCACATTATTGATAACTGCTAGTTGATCAATTGCATATTAATCATAGTCCTTATGGACAAATACCAATTTAAACCTTATAAGTTCCAATTTCATTGCTAGAGTTACCTATAGAAGTAATCTAGTACCAATTTGATTTGTTGAGATACAAATTGGACTCAACCCATATAAACAATCATTAGTATGACACAAGAGGAAAGAATGATGGGGAATAATTTCTAGAATATTGTAACACCTCAAAATTTCAAACTAAGATTAGAATCATTCTTTATATATGTATAGAACTAACCCAATGATTTGTTAGTATGAGAAGTACATTAGATGTGAATTAAGGACAAATGTAACTTCTAGTTCAAAGTTAAGTTGAAAGCTTTTTTACCGACCGAATTCACATATAAGACTTTACCAGGGTAAACTTCAAATGAGTATGACTCTTAGAATATGAAGAGTTATCAATCTCATGGCCTACAATATTAAAGGTTTTATAGTCTTCTATCCAACTTATCCAGTAGCCTAATCTGATTCTGGAGCAAGAAGTTATGACTATTTAAGTGAAACATTATCAAGTAGTTAGATAAGATGACCCTTCCAATGAACCATTGGTCCTTACGATGACCCATTTAATGTGCTCATCTGTAAAACAACCCCTAA
The DNA here is from genome assembly GCA_030864215.1 of Capsicum pubescens. Taxonomy (NCBI): domain Eukaryota; kingdom Viridiplantae; phylum Streptophyta; class Magnoliopsida; order Solanales; family Solanaceae; genus Capsicum; species Capsicum pubescens. Next base: position 212,994,902 of record CM061542.1, read on the forward strand.
ACTCCCATAGGTTGACAAAGTGATACGTTGGAAACTAGAGGGACCAATAACCTATTGGAAGAACGAATGAGCCATTGGTTGTGACCATAGTCACTAGTTTGCCTGGCTTAAGGATCCAACGACCAATTAAGGGATGATCGATGGAGGAACAAATGAGCCTTCCCTTCAATTATATGAAGAATTACATAGAGTCATTATGGAGCCTAGAACTAACATGGAAAACCAAAGAAATGAGCCATTATTAGAACCAACAAATCATTGGTTGGTTCGTCCGTCACGATGGTCAGGTTTTAGTTGTGATTTTAAAGGGACGTTTTAGTTTTTTCCCATTATTTAACCTCTTATATTATGTTGTTTTTATTCCAAAGGTTAATAGTAATCCTAAAATACACCAAAACCCTTGTCCCCTTAGAAAATAATAGACGCTTAGTATAATCAGAGAAACAAAATGACTCTTCCTCTTCAAAGCAAGAAACTAGGATTCATTTTCCTCAAGCTTTAAGTGCAAGGTTTATATAAAGGTTTTGACTTCTAGGTATGTGGTATTTCATCAATGGGTATCCTTTGTCCCACTGATTCCCAAAAGGAACTTAGTCCTCTAGTTAATTCATTCTTTAAAGCTTAGGATTTTCTTGAAAGTATGAACTTTCTTATATTTTAGTTCCTCATCATGAATAGTCCATGAATACACGCTTTCCAATAAAATTCAGAACCTCTACATATTTATAATTTATGAACCCTCAGTATATAGATAATTCATATTCTTGGACATGTATAAATTTAGATTCTATTCAGAACATACAAATTGTCATCAATAGTCGCATTCTTTAAAGATGGCGGGTTATGAACACTCCATGACTTAGTATTTCATAAATTTATAGTTCAACGTTCTGTTCTTTAGTTCCACATATTTTAGGGTACTTTAAAATATATTATCTATCTTTCAATCTCAGATGTCAATATATTGAACAACTCAATTTATTAGTATAATTTAATTGGGTGTAGTACTTAGCACCGAGTGGATGCGGGGATGAAGGCTCACCCTTAAGTAGGCTGAGACCTTTAGTAGAAGTTCCCAAGTCCTAGATTTACATTAACACTAAAGGTTCTAAAGGGTCACCCATTAGCTGATACAATCAGGATTAGCTCCAAGCCGTTTATTAAAAGTCAAGCTCGGGAGCTCCAAAGGATTTAAGAATTGTTCATGAAATGGGAGGTACTTAAAGAAGCATTCTTACCATCAAGAGGGTGTCATTTGTTGATGATTGCACTCACATTGGGTCAAGGATCGTTGGAGGAGCCAAAGGAAGGTAAAACGAGGCTAGAAAGCCCTTTGGAAGGTACTAAAACCCAAGACGCTTTGCATCCGCCTTTGATCCACTTTATCATTTCAAGAGCGGATTAAAACAACCCCAAGTGGGCCTTTTCTTGCTATTGGGTAACATTTCTACCCTCAAGGTGTAATAATTAGCCTAAACTATAAATACTTAGGAGCTAGCTTATTTTCTTAGTTTTGCTTGATTATTGATTGATGAATGCTTCTTCATTGAGTGAGATTGTTGGACAAATTTTGTTGAACTTTGGTTTAGAAATATTTGTTTAGAGGGCATTCATCTCCCTCTTGGGTACCGTATGAATTAGGTGTTAGATTAAGTTGTAATTGAGGGTATTAGGATTTAATACATCCTTTTGTTCTTAGTTACTCCTTCTTGTGTCTAATTATCTATCTCTTATCGATTATGTTTTACTTTCTTTAGTAGTTCATTTTTTGTAGTTTCATTCTCTATCATTTGGTATTAGAGCCAAGCTTGATTTCATTCATACGATGTCAATCTTGAATCTAGTCATCTTGAAAAATTAAAAATCCCCAAAAAAATATTACTATTCACTTTTTAGGTCTTAGGCCAAATTTTGAGTTTTTGAATTATAAGTTTTCTTGTGTTTCTAGTGTTAGATTTGAGTTCCCTAACACTATTAGAGTCCATATATCAAATTCGAGCTAAATCGGAGTGATATTGAGCCTTATACTATTATTGGAAGCATGGGTTTGAAGAAGTTTAAAGTGGGTTGCAAGATTTGAAGTCTTGGGAGAGTAATTTGAGAAAAATAATTTGTTGAATGAGTTTAGAATGATGAAAGGTGCATAAGTTCGAATTTTCAACTCATTCCAAGCTAAGGTGTTCTTGGTGTGTTCTTGAGGAGATTGTTATCTTCATCTTGAAAGATCATCCAAAAGTGGGTGTTTGATCCAAAAAGAAGGAAGTAAAAAGAGTAAAAAGTGTTTACTAAGGCATCTCCAAAGGATTCCAAGTATATTCCAAGAAAAAGTGCAAAGAGGACCACAAATGGGGCAATTTTGACCATTCAAGTAGAGAGGGGCGGCCAACTTGCTCTTGACCAGCGCCCAAGGTGTGCTGCAGCTGCTCCCAGCCTGCTGCCACACCTCAAGGCAGTGTTTGAGCCCCCTCCTGCATTGTACATGTGATGGGGCTTCAGGCACATCTCAAGGAAGTGAGCAGCCTTCCCCTCCTATGCTGGAAGTGCTCTTGACCTGCGCCCAAAGTGTGTGACACCTCCTAATCGTAGATCAAGCCTCCCCAACATCAAATTAAAGTTCTAAACGCCTTCTAACACTCCTAAACTTCAATTTGCTTAGGTTTTATTCCATAGTTTCACTTCTTGATTACTAAATTCATCTCTTGATTCTTAAACTATCAACAACTAGTAATATTCACCCACTAAGATGGTTGATTAGTTCTTGAGTCCGAATCTTTCATCGTTCGATTTCTTTCAACCTTTTCTCTTTTTACTATTATTGTTAGTTCTTGATCCAAGTCCTTACATTTTTATTTGAGTCCTTCAAATAAGAATCCAATCTGATCAAGAGTAGCACTTGACACCTCGATTACCACTCAGAGTATAAACCACCTTTTAAAATTTGTGATCTAAGTGTGAGGTAAAAAAAGATGTGAAGAGTTTGTAGGGTTAATTTCCCTAATTCTAACGTGTTTGTTGTTTTTGTAAGTGTCTTTATTCATAGGTACAATGGTTACTAAAGGCAAAACTTAAAAATCCATGGATAACCACTCAACAAATGCTAAACTCTTAATCATAAAATTGATTCCATGAATGCTATGATAAATTCACTTGACCTCAAGGTGGATTCTTTTGAAGGAGTGTGTCCCTCATAGGTAGAGGTGTGGATATTGTGGAAGGCCCACAAAATACATCCCATCCATACCTCAATACGACCATGACTTGACTAGTGGGCATGCTCTAAATCCTTCCATTCATATTTCCCTGAAAAACCTTCACCGAATGATTAATCCACCAATACAAACACATGATCCATTCCTCAATACACTATATAACCACAAAACGTAAATCCTATTTGACCACTTCAACCTTAATTCAACCAAACACTGTAAGAAAAATCTTGAAACCGAATACCTCAACCTCCACTAAAACCAAATTCCTCATTCCAAGCACCCCTTAACCAAAACCAACCTAACCAAATGGAAGAGGAAGAAAGAGAGAGAGGAACAACAAGAGGATTTTGGTGCATTCGATGAAGGTGACATATTGGTAGGTGAAATGAGAGCTAGACCAATGGATCAAAGAGGTTATCAAGGTCAAAGAGGAAGATTTGGTTCAGCACCTAATGGTAGAGAAAACTTAGGAAACTGAACCTAAGGTCATGATCAATGGAACCAACATGGTGGTAATGGAAGAGGAAACTTAGGAAACTGATCCCAAGGTTATGTTTAAGGAAACCAAAAAGTTAATAGGGATCGAGATGTTGGTATCAATTCATTCAAGGCTAGTCTCCCGACCTTCAATGGTGAGAGTGACCCTGAAGCTTATATCTCATGGGAGTCCTCTTGTGAAAGGATCTTCCAAGTAAATAATATAATCGAAGAAAAGAAGAGTTTCTATGCCATGGCCCACTTTGAAGGGTATGCCAATATGTGGTGGGATTTTGCTAAGAGGTTTGGAAATGTATTGATTGATATGTAAACACCCCAAGGGATGCATTGAAGGGACATATGAGACAAAGGTATGTGATGTAGGGTCTAGACATGAGCTACTTGCCAAGTTATACAACCTGAGGCAAGAAAGCAAAACTGTCTTGGCCTATTATGATGAATTCCAATAATTGATCTTGAAGCTCGATTATCGTGATAATGTGAATCATGAGATCATATGCTTTAACGTTGGGTTTAATAAATAAATATCTTCATGTATGACTATCTATAAGTTTGAAACCATAGAAGAAATCTTCCAAGCGGCCTTGGAAATTGAGAGGGATATCAAGGAAAGGGCAACTTACAAACTAAAAGGGTACTGATCTACCAATACTTAGAGTAAGAATAAAGAGGTAGATCAATAATCATCGATATGGAACAATAACAAGGACTATGAATTCCCATGGCAAGAAGTCCATAGAGAAGACCGTTCCCATGGCAAGAAGTCCATAGAGAAGACCGTTCCAAAGTACCCAAAAAGGAATGAAGGTACCAAATATCCTCCTCCCAATTTTAAAGGTTTTCAATGTTTTAAATGTCAAGGATGGGGACATAATGCAAATAAATATCCCAATAGGAGAAACATGATGCTTAGAGAAGAGAAGTTGTATTACCTTAGAGAAGAGGTGGGATTGGAAGATGAGAAAGATGAAAAAGACCAAGATGGAGAGGGGTCTGAAGAAGGTGAGCAAGAAGAGGAAGATAATAAAGATGTTTGGACTCAAGATGGAGAGTTTGAGGTTCTAATATTTGCTGTGAGGTGTGCAATAAATAGTAAGGCTATCGATGAGCCTGATCAAAGGGAGAATCTATTCCATACTAAATATCTTATCAAGAACAATGAGTACTCTTTGATCATTGATAGTGGGAGTTGTGAAAATGTGGCTAGTTCTCCTTTTGTTGATTTCTTAAAGTTTCCCACAACCAAATATGCCAAACCATACAATATCCAATTGTTGAATGAATGTGGATATTTGAAGATGAATAGACAAGTGATGAATCAGTTCAAAGTCAAAAATTATCATGATGAGGTGCATTGTGTTGTGATACCCATGCAAGCTTGTAATCTCTTACTTGGGAGGCCATGAAATATGATCCAACTAAACATAATGGGAGGACCAATTGGTATTCTTTTGAGTTAAATGGTTAGAAATTCACTCTCCATCCAATTTCACTATCCTAAGTGAATGAGGGTCACCAAAAGTTGAGAGAATTAAAGGAAAAGGGTAAGAAATAAGGTGAGGAGGAGAACCAAACCAAAGAGAGGGCTGATTAAGAGAAGGAGAAGAGATTGATAGGGAAGAGTCCCATGGTAATGTTGGATAGGAACAAAGATCTTTTCAAGGAATATGATAAGAAGGCACCCATGCTCCTCCTAGCCCATGCTTTTCATACTAACCACTCTAATTCTCCTATTCCCCATACTATTTCCCTTGTTTTGCAAGATTATGAAGATGGTTCCCAAAGGAGCTTCCTTAAGGATTACCCCTACTTTGGGTAATTAATTATCAAATTGATTTTGTGTTGGATTCTCAATTGGCCAAAAAACTGGGCTATTGAAGTAATCCAATGAAAAGAAAAGAGCTCTAAAGGCAAGTTGAGGAACTCCTCAACAAAAGATACACCAAAGAGAGAATAAGTCCCTGAGTGGTATCGGTGTTGCTAGTGCCAAAGAAAGATGGGACATGGCTTATGTGTGTTGATTGATGAGCCATTAATAAAACTGTAAATTATCGCCACCCAATTCTCCGTTTGGATGATATGCTTGATGAGTTGTATCAAAACCCGAGACTACCCCCTGGTCGTAATATGGTGCTTAGAACCACAAGTGATCCCAAGTTAACCCATGAACTGGCATAATACTTGAGCATCTGAATTAAATTAAATATATAAGCTAGATTTGCTAAGTGGAAGCATAATCATGAGAAAATCTGAATAAATGTAATACTAATAAAGTTTACAACATGATAAATCTGAAGAAAGAACTTGAATTACATATCATGACTCTGACTGACTATCTATGAAGCCTCTACTATACTAACTATAGGTATCTAGAATATGCCTCCAACTACCACTAATCAATACATAATAATGTGTGATGCCCCAAAAATTCTTTTTTGGTTAAGATCTCGGACGAAAATGTGTTGAATTCAGTTCTTTATCATGATTAATAATTTTTCTGTGTGGAATTTTTGGATATGCGACCCGTCATCGCGTAGAGCATCGAATAATATTTCCAACGATATGTGGATCATCCAAAATTTACACTCGAGCGATGAGTTATGATCATTCCGATCTAACCGTGAATAGTGGTGAACAATAAATGTGCAGGAAAAAAAATACTGAGGCCAGGCAAATTTTAGGGTCAACTTCAAACGATCATAACTCCTTGTACATAATGATATGGGTGAGCTACTATATATCAACAGAAATCTCTGAAAGTCCTCTTTCCAATGAAATTGGTTTCATCCAATTTGGCCATCAGAGCAATATGTTATGGTCGATCTACTTCAGCCTATCAAAACAGTCCACCAAAGGACAAATTTGACATTATTTGATTTTTAAGGGTATTTGGTCATTTCCACTCCAATCCATCCGGGTAAACCATGGATTTAAGTCCATTAAGAGCATTCAATAACTCATTTTTCTCCAAAATTTCCGAAGGCCCAAACCCCAACCCTACTACTTTAAATTTCATCCGTCTATGTCTCTTGATTGAACCGTAGAAATTTTAAATTGATTTGGGATTCGAGTTGATCATGTTAAGGGCTTCGAGAAGCACCCTTTATTTTTGTGAATAAAGTTCCAGAGTCGGAAGTTCATATTCATATTCCATTTTTAGGTATGTGGGGCTTTGAATAAGATTATCCTTTCGATCTTGTGCCCGATATTTTTGTTGAATTACATTGACATGAGATTTTACATATTTTACCATGAATTGGAAATATTGTTTTATATCTTATATTATTGTCCATGAGCTATGGGATTATGTCATCCGATATGTGTATGATGTTGAGGTGGAATTATGTCCAAAAAGTATTTGATTATGAGAGTATGTTGATTTAATTTGTTAAGCCTTGATTTATACTATCATTCCACTATTTCCTTATTATGAATTTATAATTGATATTGGAAATTCTATATCCCTACTATGGGTTGAAGTCTCAAGTACCTTTAAATGAGAGTTGGATGACAAATTGAGAAATGTTGATATTGAAGTTGCAATGAGTCTTGGTATTTTTCGGATGGTTTTGATGAGTTAAATTATTGAAAATATTATGTATTGAGTCTTCATATCCTTGTTCAAATGTCGAGTAGGTTATGGTTCAATGCATTGATACCTTGTTGATGTTGAGGAAGATTAAAATGTTTTGAGCTAAAATGTGTTGAGTTAGGAATCTACAAATTGATATGATTTGATAAATGAGAAAGAGATTTGATTTGGTCTTTATGATAGACCCTTGTGATGTTGTGGTGGATTTACTAACGTGTTCTGTGCTTGTCGGGGAGTAGTACTTAGCACCGAGAGGGAAATTTGGTATTTTCCTAAACCTATGTGCCACCGTAGGGTTGTTTGAAGATGATATTATTGGGCAGAGAGACCGATTGTGATTATTGCAGTTTTAAGGTTGTACTCCCTGGAAAAGAGTATGACGCTCCCGCCAATGAGGGTTTCAAATTTTGGTATTCCACGTAGCTCACGTGGGGTTGTCGGTTATAGGAAACTCCCCTGTCCATAAGAGTCATGTTTATTGAAATACCGAGTCACTCCGAGTTTTGATGTGATAAGTGAAGTTGCCTATGATGATCTATAATGATTTATGAGGTTTTTCTCCTACATTTCCTATCTAAGATGTTATGAGTTGCATGATTCAATGTCACTCAAGCCAAGTGAGTCATTCAGGTCCGTATGTACGTTTTTATGAAATTTATGATATTATTTATATTTTACATGCGCCCCCACATACTCAGTACGTATCTTGTGCTGACCCACATATTTCTCTAAGGGCTATATTCTTACCATGATATAGGTTTAGGTACTCAGCCGCAGCCGCAGCCGCAGCCGCGATAGTGATATTCGAGTGTCGTATCTACGTTCCTTCAGTGGTGAGTCCTTTTGGTTCGAGGACCAAGTTTCTAGTTTTGGTGCTGTTGTTTTGTGATCCCTTTGGGTCTGTTGAGTCAGTTGGGGGTTTGTCCCATTGGCTCGTTGATTTTGCTGTATAGAGGCTATGTCAGACTAGTGTATTGTTGGGTTGGTTTGTGTATAGACATTCCATATAGGTACATTCTAACGATATTCCGTGCCATGTGCGATGTGATGTGATATGTAATTATATATATATCCTTAGTGTAGCGTGTATGTTGTTGTGTTGGAACCTAAGGGTAGTGTTTTGGCTTAAAGGGTTAGCTTGAGGCTACGTGTAGCCTTGGGCACCGTGTGGCATCTCGGGATGATATTTCAGGGCATTAAAAACTTGGTATCAGAGACTAAGGTTATGAAGAGTCCTAGGGAGTTTGACAAGTCACGTTACGTAGAGTCTTGAGCATTGGTGTGTAGCGCGCCACTCCTATGATCAAGAGGCTGTGGGGCGTTTTAGAAAAAGTCATTTCTTTCTTTATACAAGAGTCTATCATGCTTACAACTATTTCCTTTTGTTGTTAATTCGTGCATTCTTATGACAGAAAATGCCTCCACATCGAGCTCGCGGAAACAACAACCAACCTTAACCCGTTGATCTGTTACATGAGACGGTATACCATGCCAAATTTCGGGCAGCTTTTCAGATGCTATCCCAGGTAGTTACCACCAATACTCAGGCCAACGCTTCACCTCCGTAAGAAAATAATTTGGCAGCAGCATGAATTCGTGATTTTATGCGGATAAATCCGTCAGAGTTTCATGGGTCGAGAGAAGGAGAGGACTTGCAGATATATGTTGATAAAATGAAGAAAATTACATAGATTATGTAAGTGACCAAGGAAGAAAGTGTGGAGCTGGCTTCTTATCGGTTGAAGGATGTTGCCTATGACTGGGTGTATATATGGAATAAGGGTAGAGAGGAAGATATCGCTCCGGTGACTTGGCAATTGTTCCAAGATGCTTTCTTGGATAGATTCTTTCCTCTTGAGTTACGGGAAGCTAAGATAGAGGATTTTATGAATTTGAGACAAGGCTTTATGTCGGTTAAGGAGTATTGTCTTAAGTTTAATCAGCTATCAAAGTACGCTCCCAATATGATGACTGACTCGAGGACTAATATGGGCAAGTTTCTAACTGGGGTGTCGAGTTATGTGGTGAAAAAATGTAGATCTGCTATGATCAACAAGGAGATTGATCTTTCTAGGTTAATGATTCATGCCCAATAGATTGAGTCAAACAAGATAAAGGAAAGAGAAAGAGTAAGAGGGATTAAGAGAGTCAGATCGGAGCAACAGGGGTATGGTCAGACTAGATTCTTCGGAGGGAGTCGCCCTCAGTTTCAGATACATCTATTTATACCTGCGCCATCCTCAGCTAGTGCTCCCATATATCTGGGCAGGAAGGAGCTTGGGAATAGGTCGGTACCTTCCAGGTCTTAGGACAGTGTAAGAAACCGGCCTCTTCCTCCTTCGTATGCTAAGTGTGGTAAAGACCATTTTGGAGAGTGTTATATGAGGCAACGGGGCTGTTTCGGTTGTGGCAAGATGGGCCACATACTTAGAGACTGCCCGTATGCCAGACAACGAAGTCGTGGTGCCTGTCCCCAGAGTCAGGCTACCAGTGCCCCACCTCCCGCAGCCCGTCCAGTTCCTCCTCAGGGTGCTTCATTTAGTACTGCTGGCGGTCAATACTAGAATCATTTCTATGCTATACCACCTCGTCAAGAGCAGCAGGACTCTCCCGATGTTGTCACTGGTATGCTTCGTGTTTTCTATTTTGATGTCTATGTGTTGATGGACCCCGGTTTGAGTTTTTCTTATGTGACACCTCTGGTTGCTATAAATTTTGAAACGGATCCTGAACTAATTTCTGAGCCTATTTTGGTTTCTACTCCGGTAGGAGAGTCTATCATTGCTAAGCGGGTGTATAAGAAATGTCCCATTATTGTCTTTCATCGGTTATGTATGCTAATTTGATTGAGCTAGAAATGGTTGACTTTGATATCATTCTGGGTATGGATTGGCTTCACTCATGCTATGCGTCTATTGATTGTCGTGCCCATGTGGTCAATTTTTAGTTTCCTGATGAACCTATCCTTGAATGGTCTGGGAGTTCTGTGATTCCTAAGGGTCATTTCATATCCTATCTCAAAGCTAGGAAGTTGATTTCCAAGGGTTGCATCCACCATTTGGTTCGGGTTAAAGACACTAAGTCTGAAACCCCGACCATTCAGTCAATTAATGTTGTTAATGAGTTTCTTGATATCTTTTCAGAAAATCTCCCTGGAGTACCTCTTGATAGAGAGATAGAGTTCGGGATTGACCTTCTTCCCGATGCTCAGCCTATTTCCATTCCTCCGTATCGCATGGCTCCCACGGAACTTAAAGAGTTGAAGGAGCAATTGAAAGATCTTTTAGACAAAAGCTTTATTAGACCTAGTGTGTCCCCGTGGGGTACACCTGTCCTGTTTATGCGTAAGAAAGATGGTTCTTTGTAGATGTGTATTAATTACCGGCAACTTAATAGGGTTACTATCAAGAATAAATATCCGCTTCCTCGAATTGATGATTTATTTGATCAATTTCAAGGTGCGAGCTACTTTTCGAAGATAGACCTCCGATACGGTTATCACCAACTTAAGGTTAGGGAATGTGATATCCCCAAGACAGCCTTCCGAACCTATTACGGTCATTTTGAATTTCTAGTGATGTCTTTCAGGTTAACTAATACTGTAGCGGCTTTCATGGATCTTATGAACCGTGTATTCTGGCCATATCTGGATTTATTTGTATTAGTGTTCCTTGATGATATTCTTATTTATTCCCGAAGTGAGGGTGATCATGCAAATCATCTCAGAATTGTGTTGGAAACTCTGGAAACTCATCGGTTGTATGCTAAGTTTAGTAAGTGTGAGTTCTGGCTGAACTCTGTAGCCTTCTTGGGTCTTGTTGTTTCTTCCGAAGGTATTAGAGTTGATCCTCAAAAGATAGAGGCTATAAAGAGTTGGCCTAGATCTATTTCTCTTTTTGATAACCGAAGTTTCTTGGGTCTAGCTGGTTATTATCGTCGTTTTGTTGAAGGGTCTTCATCTATTGCATCTCCTATGACCCATTTGACCCAAAAGAAAGTGAAGTTCCTGTGGTCCTAATCTTGCGAGAAGAGTTTTTAGGAGTTGAAGACTCGAATCACTTCAGCCCCTGTGTTGACTTTGCCTGGCGGTGTTGATGGTTTTGTGGTGTATTGCGATGCCTCCAGAGTCGGTTTGGCTTGTGTATTAACGCAAAAGGTCAAGGTTATAGCTTATGCTTCTAGGCAGCTAAAGCCTCACGAAAAGAATTATCCTACCCATGACCTTGAATTAACTGCCGTGGTTTTTGCTTTGAAAATCTGGAGACATTATTTGTATGGTGTCCATGTCGACGTCTTCACGGACTATAAGAGCTTGCAGTATGTATTCACCCAAAATGAGTTAAATCTTAGGTAGAAACAATGGTTAGAACTGTTGAAAGATTATGATATAAGCGTGCTATATCATCCGGGCAAGGACAATGTAGCAGCAGATGCCCTTAGTCGGAAGTCCATGGGTAGCGTAGCACATGTGGAGATTGGTAAGAAGGAGTTGGCCCTTGAGGTACATCGTTTGGATAGATTGGGGGTTAGGTTGTTTGGTGATGCTGAGGGTAGTATAGGAGTCCAAAGCGATTCTGAATCCTCTTTAGTTTCGGAAGTGAAGGAGAAGCAAGACAGGGATCCTACCTTGGTCAGGTTAAAAGAGTCAGTTAAAGACCAAAAGGTGGAGGTTTTCTCCCAAGGGAAAGATGGCGTATTGAGACTCCAAGAAAGATTAGGTGTTCCTGATGTTGATAACTTAAAGCAGATGATTATGGCAGAAGTGCATGGTACGTGATATTCCATCAATCCTGGTGCTACCAAGATGTACCATGATTTGCGGGAAATCTATTGGTGGAACGGTATGAAGAGGAACATAGCAGAATTTATGGCGAAGTGTTCCACGTGTCAGCAGGTTAAAATAGAGCATCAAAGGCCCAGTGGCGTGATGCAAGAGTTTAGCATTCCTACTTGGAAGTGGGAAGAAGTGAATATGGACTTCATAGTTGGTTTGCCTCCTTCTTGTCCCCATCATGATTCAATTTGGGTTATCATAGATCGGCTGATGAAATCAGCTCATTTCTTGCCTGTGCATTCATCGTATACAACTGAAGATTATGCTAGAATATATATTCGGGAACTCGTCAGACTTCATGGAATTCCTTTGGCTATTATTTCTGACAGAGGTACTCAGTTTACCTCTCAGTTTTGGAAATATTTCCAGAAGGGTCTCGATACCCAAATTCGTTTAAGTTCTGCTTTCCATCCGCAAACAGATAGTCAGGCCGAGTGGACCATTCAGACTTTAGAAGATATGTTGAGGGCTTGGGTGTTTGATTTTAAACGTAGTTGGGATGAGTACTTAGCATTAATCGAGTTTGCTTACAATAACAGTTTTCATGCTACTATTGGAATGGGCCCATTTGAAGCTTTGTATGGTAGAAGGTGTAGATCACCCATTGGTTGGTTTGAAGTTGGTGAGGCTGCCGCGACTGGAGCATATGCAGTGTTCGAGGTCATGGAGAAGGTTAAGTTAATTCGGGAAAGGTTAAAAATCCCCCAAAGTCGTCAAAAATCATACGCAGATGTAAGGAGGAAAGACCTTGAATTTGATGATGGTGATTTAGTGTACTTGAAAGTTTCACCCATAAAAGGGGTGAAGAGATTTGGGAAGAAAGGGAAACTAAGTCCCCGTTACATTGGTCCCTTTAAGATTATGGATCACATTGGGAAGGTAGCGTATAAGGTTGAATTTCCCGTGGAGTTATCTAACGTCCATCCGGTTTTCCATGTTTCTATGCTTAAGAAGTCTATTGGTGATTATGTTGTGATTGATCCTTCTGAAAGCTCGGGTATTCAAGATAGTCTTTCATATGAAGAGATTCCGATTGAGGTTTTTGACTTTCAAGTTCGTAGGCTAAGAAACAAGGAAGTTCCTTTGGTTAAAGTGCTTTGGCGAAATCAATCCGTAGAGAGTGCTACTTGGGAAGCAGAAGCAGATATGCACGCCAAATATCCCCACCTCTTTCCTACGAATTCTGAGCATGTCAAAGGTATCGTTCTCTTTTGATTTAATCCTTGTTGCGATGTTTATCTTGGCTTGTGTATTTTCTACGATATCCAAACAAATCTAGAATGGAGTATATGCTTGGGAAAGATGATTTTTCTCTATATACTCATTTTCATAGTATTCTTGACCTACCTATCAACATTCGAGGACGAATGCTTCCAAGGGGGAGATGATGTGATGCCCCAGAAAAAAATTTTTCGTTTAGATCTCGGACGAAAATGTGTTGAATTCTGTTCTTTATCGTGATTAATAATTTTTCTATGTGAAATTTATGGATATGCAACCCGTCATCGCGTAGAGCATCGAATAAGATTTCCAACGATATGTGGATCATCCAAAACGGACACTCGAGCGATGAGTTATGATCATTCCGATCTAACCGTGAATAGTGGTGAACTGTAAATGTGCAGGAAAAAAAATACTGAGGCCAGGCGAATTTTAGGATCAACTTCAAATGATCATAACTCCTTGTACATAATGATCTGGGTGAGATACTATATATCAACAGAAAGCTCTGAAAGTTCTCTTTCCAATGAAATTGGTTTCATCCAATTTGGCCATCGAAGCAAAATGTTATGGTCGATCTACTTCAGCCTATCAAAACAGTCCACCAAAGGACAAATTTGACATTATTTGATTTTTAAGGGTATTTTGGTCATTCCCACTCCAATCCATCCGGGTAAACCATGGATTTAAGTCCATTAAGAGCATTCAATAGCTCATTTTTCTCCAAAATTTCCTAAGGCTCAAACCCCAACCCTACTACTCCAAATTTCATCCTTCTATGTCTCTTGATTGAACCGTAGAAATTTCAAATTGATTTGGGATTCGAGTTGATCATGTTAAGGGCTTCGAGAAGCACCCTTTATTTTCGTGAATAAAGTTCTGGAGTCGGAAGTTCATATTCATCTTCCATTTTTAGGTATGTTGGGCTTTGAACAAGATTATCCTTTCGATCTTATGCCCGATATTTTTGTTGAATTACATTGACATGAGATTTTACATGTTTTACCATGAATTGGAAATATGGTTTTATATCTTATATTATTGTCCATGAGCTATGGGATTATGTCATCCGATATGTGTATGATGTTGAGATGGAATTATGTCCAAAAAGTATTTGATTATGAGAGTATGATGATTTAATTTGTTAAGCCCTGATTTATACTATCATTCCACTATTTCCTTATTATGAATTTATAATTGATATTGGAAATTCTATATCCCTACTATGGGTTGATGTCTCAAGTACCTTTAAATGAGAGTTGGATGACAAATTGAGAAATGTTGATATTGAAGTTGCAATGAGTCTTGGTATTTTTCGGATGATTTTGATGAGTTAAATTGTTGAAAATATTATGTATTGAGTCTTCATATCCTTGTCCAAATGTCGAGTCGGTTATGGTTCAATGCATTGCTACCTTGTTGATGTTGAGGACGATTAAAATATTTTGAGCTAAAATGTGTTGAGTTAGGAATCTACAAATTGATATGATTTGATAAATGAGAAAGAGATTTGATTTGGTCTTTATGATAGACCCTTGTGATGTTGTGGTGGATTTCCTAACGCGTTCTGAGCTTGTCGGGGAGTAGTACTTAGTACCGAGAGTGAAATTTGGTATTTCCCCAAACCTATGTTCCACCGTAGGATTGTTTGATGATGATATTATTGGGCAGAGAGCCCGATTGTGATTATTGCAGTTTTAAGGTCGTACTCCCTGGCAAAGAGTATGACGCTCCCTCCAATGGGGGTTTCAAACATTGGTATTCCACGTAGATCACGTGGGGTTGTCGGTTATAGTAAACTCCCCTGTCCATAAGAGTCATGTTTATTGAAATACCGAGTCACTCCGAGTTTTGATGTGGTAAGTCAAGTTGCCTATGATGATCTATAATGATTTATGAGTTTTTTCTCCTACATTTCCTATCTAAGATGTTATGAGTTACATGATTCAATGTCACTCAAGCCAGGTGTGTCATTATGGTCCGTATGTACGTTTTTACGAAATTTATGATATTATTTATATTTTGCATGTGCCCCCACATACTTAGTACGTATCTTGTGCTGACCCACATATTTCTCTATGGGATACATTCTTACCATGATATAGGTTCAGGTACTCAGCCACAACCGCGATAGTGATATGCGAGTGCCGCATCTACGTTCCTTCAGTGGTGAGTCCTCATGGTTCGAGGACCAAGTTGCTAGTTTTGGTGCTGTTGTTTTGTGATCCCTTTGGGTCTGTTGAGTCAGTTGGGGGTTTGTCCCAATAGCTCATTGATTTTTCTGTGTAGAGGCTATGTCAGACTAATGTATTGTTGTGTTGGTTTGTGTATAGACATTCCATATAGGTACAGTCTAACGATATTCCGTGCCATGTGCAATATGATATAATATGTACTTATATATATATCCTTAGCGTAGCGTGTATGTTATTGTGTTGGAATCCAAGGGTAGTGTTTTCTCTTAAAGGGTTAGCTTGAGGCTATGTGTAGCCTTGGGCACCGTATGGCATCTCGGGATGATATTTCAGGGCGTTACATAATGATAACAATATAGTATGTGAACTACAACTGGCTGGAGTTTTTGAAATAACAGAACTCATCACCTACTGGTTGAATGCGTAGAACTGTCTGACCCTGGTGTATGGACTACATTTGGTACCAACTGTAATACCCCGTAAAAGTCTTAGCTCATTTCAGTTCTCAGTTGTATTTTAAGGGGTCCAAAACTTGAAAATTTGGCTATGTCTTGGGGACTTAGTCATTTTCAAGACCCCCTAAACTTTGAGGATTTTATTTTCGGTCTTCCCGACCTCATAACTTTGATATTTGAGTTGATTCATGATCGGGGTTGTTAAAAGTTCATCTTGGGTGAGTTTTGGACTTTTGGATGAGCGTAAGGGCATGTTTAGAAATCCAAAATAGTGGCAGAACCGAGATTAGACTGCGCCGCGTGCTCCATTGAGCCTCTCTAGATCACGCGCCAGAGCTTGCGCCGTGCCCTTTTTCGCGGCCAGCTTCTATTTTTGGCATTTTTAGGGCATTTAGGTCTTTTTTCTTCATCCAATCAGTCCATAACCCGAAATTTAGTTCCCTAAAGAGCATTATTTGCTCTTTTAATCACAAATACTCTCAAGAAATCCTCCCACTTTCTCAAGAGCAAACCCTAACCCATTCTCAAGAAATCAAGGTATTCAAGCTTCAAATCTTAAGAAATTCCCAAGAATCTTCACGAAATCATCTAGTGAGGTATGTGTGATGTTCATCCATGGGTTCCTTTCTCCCATAGTGTCCAAGAATTCCTTTTTAGTTTTAAATTATGAGTTTTTACATGTTCAAGTTGAATTATCTCCACGAAGCTATTATTGATTTTGATTGAGTTATGTTTACAAGTGTTTTTGATAGGATGATCCATTACATGTTTTGAATATTGAAATACTTAATTCATGGTTTTAGTATTGCAATCATGTTATCCTTGCATGCTTTACCCATTCCCATGCTTAATTACATGTTTCTCATGTGTTTAATGAAATGCCTAAGTGTTGGGTTTTGAACAATGATCTCCTATTATGGTTTCAAAGCTTTTATATGGCATTACTGTTGATTTCATTAGTGCTGGTGGGTTATGAACTCCCAATACCTATGTGATTTACATGAATTCATCTTTTTTAAGTACTCAGAAAATTAATCCATGACTCTTATCAATATACTTACATGTTTATATTCATGATGAGTACTATCAATTATGTAATAACATTCAGTTGAATTTCGTTCAGTCTAGTATCAGTGTCAGTTCAGTTGGGAGTAGGATTTAGTACCGAGCGAACTCAGGGATGAGGGCTCACTTGACAGTAGAGGGTGTGACCCTTAGTAGCAATCCCCGAGTTCCAGAACTACGTAGCCAGCGTAGGTTAGAGATATCTACCTACCAGTTGAGGGTTGACAAAGTGTTTAACAAACAGTTGAGGGTGGAACATATATCATTAGAGCACCTTCCATTTGAGGGTGACTCTTTAGTCCTTTGGGACACCAGTTTGGTGGACCTATTGTTAGTACCCACGACATGATACTGACACCCTTCCAACTGGGGTTACAGGTTGGACCCCGATTAGCTCATATTGGGGCATGTCAATTAGATAATACCTCCCACAGTTTCAGTACAGTACTTCAATGTAGTCTCAGTTCAGGTTTGCTGACCAAGTGTACAAACTTTCAGTTATTCAGTTATTCAGTTATATACTTTGCAATCTTTTAGATTACAAAATTGTGCTTAGTCTTGTATTCTCAGATGTTATAGTTTTCATGCATTCATGTTCAGTTATCTCATGCTATTCAGTTAGTCCTTATTTCATATGCATAGTACCCCATGTATATCAGCCTAACCTTATCTCATGTATCATTACATTCAAAGTACTGACCGCATACTCTACTTTGTGATATGATCTCTTATATCATATGTTCAGACACACAGCTTCCCAACCGCAGTTATACATCTCAGCGTAATCCAGTAGCTATAGTGGTGAGTCCTCATCTACCGAGGATATATTATGTTTATTTAGTTATTTCAGTATTCTCTTTTTTTCAGTCAGTCAGAGTTAGTTGGGGATCTCTCCTATCAACTCTTCAGTTAGTTTAGAGGCTTTTAGATATTCAGACAGAAAAGTTAGACAACCAGTTAGTTACTTTCATTTCTTATCAGTTGTTTTATATATTCAGTATTTCGTATTTTAGTATTCAAATGTATTCCCCTTTTCAGTTTATATTCCGCACAGATGTTATGTTCATATTTATTCAGTACCCATGGTAGGTACCATCTCATGGGTTTGCTTGAGGTCACTTGTGATTTTAAGCACCATTGTCGCAACTAGGGGGTAGCCTCGGGTCGTGAGACAAACATCATGAAGGAATGTAGCCATAAACGCATAGATGCGGTCAATACTTTAGAATGTACTGAGTATATGGGGACATGCACTAAATCATGGAAATACTGAATGTATGATTTAAAACAGAGGACATGTGCTATTTGCTGAAATATGCATTTAAGTTATGGATATACATGAAAATAGTAAGGCATAGTGAATTTATTAATCATGAGTCGAAAATAATACTGTAAGCCGAGAAGCGGTAGAAACATGAATACTGTATGTACATCTCATGTAAAGCTGAATATGCTGTAACACTGCACTAAGGATCATGTATGAATACTGAGCATGAAAACATGAACAGGTAAAACTGAGAATGCAAGACCAAGCAAAAACATGTACTGAAATGATCTGAATAACTGAATAACTGATGTTTAAATAAATGAATAACTGATATCTGTATACTTGGTCATGCAAATTTAAATTGACACACTCTAAATACTGAATCGGGATTGTGGGATATGACTACAATCGACATGCCCTAATCTAAGCTATCGGGGTCCAACCTATAACCCCAGTTGGAAGGGATCTATTACCTTGCCTGGGGTACCAATACTTCACTGACGATGTAGATCCACAAGGCTGATTTCCTGAATACCGAGGGTGTCATGCCTAACTGATGGAGGACCCTTCATAATCTACGGTGGTGCCGTAGGTTTGGAACTTAGGGACTGCTACTAATGTCTCAGGCCTAACTGACGGGAGAGCTGCCATCCCTCTGTTCACTCGGTGATAAAAGTTACTCCCAACTAAATGAAGTGTTACTCTCAACTGAATGACACTGGTAATATTATTGGTTTAATATGATATGGTACTGTACAGATAAATTCTCAACATAAACATGATGATCTAAATATGATAATAAAATTATGGTCTAACTAACTTGTCACTTGAAAATAAAAACATGTAAAAACACATAGGTATCAGGTGTTCATAACCCTCCATCACTAAAAGATACTAAAATACGATAACAACACTTAAAACAGTGGTACGAAATCATAGTTCAAAAACCCAAAACATAATACATTTCAATAATTGAGTGAAATACATGAATTTGAACATGGGGATGACTTAAACTTAACAGGATAACAATTCCACATAGTTTAGTTCATAACTTGATGATTTAACAAGAAATCAATGGAATATAACATGGAAATTGAAATTCAAAATATGAAATAGCTTAATTCACGAGGTGACATGGCTTGAATTCAAAATACTAAGAAATACATGGATTGAATTCATAAGTTACATCGATAATTTCATAAAATAGGATAAAATTCATACTTTAAATATGAAACATAAGCTAGGATAGCAATCAAACAGATAACAATTGGAAGGAACCCATTGATGAATACCCCACATACCTCAATTGGATGAATTCTTGAAGAAAGCTTGAAATTGGAAATTAACTTCTTGAGTTCTTGAAGGAAGAAGCTTGAATTTTGTTCTTGGGAAGAGGGAAAGGGTTTACGTGAGTTAATCTCATGAAAAGTGGGCAATACGTGTTTTAAGACCCCTTAATTCACTTAAGAATGATTAGAAATGATTTAGGGGTGTGAAAAGACATCAACACTCTTAAGTCAAAATGGATCAAGTTTTGGCACTTGACTTTTGCTGGGAAGCACATATCCAAAGCCAACCTGATCGTTGGCGGTGTAAGCCAAAAGCCAAGCCTAGAGTGGGCAGCGCACACCAAAATCCAAGCCCATCCAGTGGCTGTTGGCGTTTGTCCCGCGACACACAACCTTAGCAGAGGATCCAACATACGATGCAAACCCACTTTTAAGGCTTAAAAGAAACCCCAACACAATCCATAACATCTAAACATGGTCTACCATTAAAATAGGGGTCCTAAGGGTCATTTTTAAGGCATTACTAGAGCATTAAAAGAATGGGGTATTACATTATATACCCCTTAGGATCATTTGTCCTCAAATGATAGGTAGGAACTTATTGAAACTTTAGAAGTATGAAATAATGTAGACATCACATGTCTGCGAATGAAGGATATAGATAAGCTAAAACATTAAAACTTCAATCATAAAATTGATTTCTGAGCTGACTTAACTCTATTTACTTTAAGGAGATGATTTATGCTAAGAGTTTAGAACTCACTTTAAATGTTCATGACACAACTATACATATAGAACTACGAAGTGATAACTGATGTAACAAAATCCCAAGAGTTAATAAGGATGGAATAAAGGATGTAACTTCTCATTAGGAATTGTCCCTCAACAAAACACGTATAGGAATCAAAAGAAAAAGGGCTTCATGGCATCACTGAATACATAATGTAAGCACGAATCATGATACAACGAGACTAAGGTTGTACAAAAGGTATTACAATGTCTGAGCTGGAATACTTGGAGAACTGAGATCATTCACTGAACATTTATGAATTGAATCATGACTAAATATCTGAATCAGTGACATGATGCATGGACTGAATTGAATTCACAAATTGCATAGACGTGAATGAATTACCTCATGGAATAGCCATATTCATGAAACTTCAGACAGTAAGACTAGATGGAAAGGTGGAAAACCATAATAGCTTATCTGTTTGATTGCTGAAATGAATTGCTGGCTATACAGACTAAATCATATTGAGAGTTCATAATCAATTGGAGCATTTCTTTAACATTCTTTGCAAGATGTTCTAATAACATTAGGGAGCAAAGAATTTTGGGAAATATCTGAATAAGATATCTGAATAAGGAATCTCAACATGGATACAACTCTATAACATGGAATATAGGCCTATGAAACATAAGCTAGGATAGAATTACTAAGCCTTAGGCAATGCAACTGCTAACTTTCAAGCTTAGCATACTTCTCAAATATTCCCTCAACCATACTTATCCCCTTAGATACCATGCTCATTTGATTCAATTTATAATTCTTACATGGGTACATATAACTACTCTAGCCAAAGTCTGAGTTGAACTACATACTCTCGCCATGTTCAAGCCTAACTTGAAATTACAAGGTACTACACATAACACCATAGCAATGGTCTAAACCATGAATTCAATACCTCATGCATGTTTCACATCTCTCATATCAAGAATAATTTTTCTTACCACTTTAACAACTAAATTTAACCTCTTACTAGGAATTCGCTAACGCACAATGCACCCATCCACTTATATACCAACACGACATTCAAGCCTGTTATTATAACAACATACAAACTTCTGGTCAACCAACCCACCTAGGAACTTTTACCATATTCTTAAATATCTCTTGTCAACAACAACTCCTATTCACTATCCCCAAGAAAACACACATAGAGTTCTCAACTAACCATGACATATATAAAAAGCTCTGCCTCAATCATCCTTCAACTTTATAGCCTTAGATGAAAAAAAGCATACAATAATCTTTTCATAATACAAAATATTTACTCTCTCCCATATAAATCATTGATCATCAATTATTCATCACCACCATCTTAATATTAAGGAGAGGTCACTGAAAGGTTAGAACATGAGGACCTGAAGCATGAAAGAATGCTATACATAACTTTGAAACTTAACTAAGGCCTAGGAATAGAGTATCAATAACAATGGATTCATCAAAGAGATCTAAACTGAGGACATATATGAAATTATTTGAATTTCAATGGTCATTAAGAGTGCACCATGAGTTATGGGAATTGACCATACTATAAAGCATGAGTACATGAGTCATGAGCTGCATGCCCAAAGTTTGGAGTTCATAAATTCAAGGAATAAGATTCGTACTGCTGAGTAAACTAGAACTCCTTATACTAGGAAGTGGAAGCGTACATGATTCTATGGAAAGTGCATGAATATGAGCTATGGTCATGGAGATGACATATAAGACATGAGTAGATATCATGATGACTGAAGTACAAAACTTTGCACTGAAATAAGAATGGGTCAGGCATCTTCCTCCCCTAGTGTTGTTCTATAACACACTAGCATCACTACTAGAATATGAGAGCCTAACTTGGTTCCCTGTTCTACCATCTCCCCCTTAGATTTAAGAAATTATTCTAAGTTTGTGGAACCCTTTTAAATAAATTCTGAACTGAACTACAACCATTGTACTCTAGAGTTCGAGGTATAATAGTACACATAAAGAAGAAATTCATCCTAAAAGACTATACCTGAAAGTGCAAAACCCGTTGCTAGTACTTCCTTCTGAATAGAATTCTCAACTTTCTATAGCCCCAATAGTCATCATACAATAACTTAAACACTTAGTTCTTAGAATCTTCAGAAGTATCACCATACCATGAGTTCACACTATCTAGAACTTCAACTCTTCTCTCTATTTGCTCAATCATCCAAGATTCAAACTTAGATTCTAACACTTAACATGGATATTACCAATCTTTTAATGAACTATACTAACTTCATTCTTGGACACTCCCTTAATATATACTATCCTTAACTTTCTTTAGCTTTGGTAATCATCACATACTTACACCCTTCTCGATAACATACTTGCCTCACTAAACATATATCTGCCTCTTTTCCTTCATAGCTTAGTAATATCATATCTCTAAACTTATACTTTTCCCTAAACCATGAAAATTACCATTAAACCAACATACCCTACATCAAAACCTATAACCCATCACTTAGTTGGTAAGAACACCATATACTACATAACTAGCCTCATAGCAACTCAAAGGTATTATCTAAGCACACATACTTTAAAAATTTAGAAATAACACAATCCCATATCACCTTGGGTACACCTCTAGATTATACCCATGTCATCATACTAAATTTAGAATCAACAAACTTAAATTCTTACATGCACTATTATAAGCTACTGGTTCACCTTTCATACAGCTAGCCCTATGGATTCATTATCTAATAAATCCAGATAAACACTATCCTACTTTACTACTATTAAACTTCTAGGTTCATTCTTCTAACTCTAGGTTATATAATATCATAGGATTCTGAGAAGGGATCTAAGGGTACATATGAATTTGGCTCAATGCATAATTTTTCATGATCATGAATAAAATCTTTCATACTTAGAACATAAAGACACCAGTGGGATACTTTTTTAGGCCAACATGCAACCTTATAACTATCTGCGGGGACTGTCTAAGAAAACTCTATCGATAGGAACCTAAGCTTCACTATTTTTATTTCCTTGAAAATAAGGCAGAGTTGACATAAATGGAGCATGATTAGAATATGTATAAGTTTCTCAGAGAACATCTCTATTGCATGATCTAGGATATGAAAGAAGGGAAACTTTTCTTAAATACCCTGTAGCCTTTTGAAGAAAAGTGCAGACGTCTCCGTAATATTCTGAAAGACTCTACTAGACACGATCTTATAGACATACTAGGACACTTGAACTCTGTCTCTGATAACATATTTTTCATGACCCGAGACTACCCCATGGTCGAAACACGATGCTTAGAACCATAAGTGATCTCAAGCTAACCCGTGAACTGGCATGATACTTGGGCATTTGAATTAAATTAAATATATAAGCTAGATTTGTTGAGTGGAAACATATTAATGAAAAAATCTGAATGAATGTAATACTGATAAACTTTACAACATGATAAATCTGAAGAAAGAACATAAATTACATATAAAGACTCTGACTGACATCTATGAAGCCTCTACTATACTGACTATAGGTAGTTGGGACATGCCTCCAACTACCACTAATCAATACATAAGAATGAGAACAATACAATACGTGAACTACAACTGACCGGAGTTCTCGAAATAAGAGAACTCATCACCTGCTGGCTGAATGCTGAGAACTGTTTGACCCTGGTGTATAGACAATATCTAGTACCTACATCATGAAGGAATGTATCCACAAACGTATATATGTGGTAAGTACTTTAGAATGTACTGAGTATATGGGGACATGCACTAAATTATGGAAATACTGAATGTATGCTTTAGAATTAAGGACATGTGCTATTTGCTGAAATATGCATGTAAATAATAGCTATACATGAAAATATAAGGCATAGTGAATTTATAAATCATGAGATAAAAATAATTCTATAAGCTGGGAAGTGGTAGAAACATAAATACTGTATGTAAATATCATGTAAAGCTGAACATGCTGTAAGACTGTACTGAGGATCATGTATGAATATTGAGTATGAAAGCATGAACATGTAAAACTGAGAATGCAAGACCAAGCAAAAAAATGTACTGAAATGATCTGAATAACTGATGTTTGAATAAATGAATAACTTATATCTGTATACTTGGTTATGCAAACTTGAACTTATATACTCTGAATACCAAACCGGGAATGTGAGAGCTTGCAACAACCGAAATGCCATAATCTGAACTATCACGGTCAAACTTGTAACCCCACTTGGAAGGATGCTGGTACTATGCCAGGGGTACCAACACATGACTGATGATGTGGATCCACAAGGCTAATGTCCTAAAGGACGAGGGTGTCATACGTGACTGAAGGGGGTCCCCTCATAATATATGGTGGCTCCATAGGTTTGGAACTTAAGGACTGCTACTAACGATTTATGCCTAATTAATGAGGGTGCTGCCACCCCTGCGTTCACTTCATGCTAAGTGTTACTCCTAACTGAATAACATTGGTATTATTATTGGTTTAAAATTATATTGTGCTATACTGATAAATGCTCAGCATGAACATGATGATTTGAATATGATAATAAAATCATGGTCTGACTGACTTGTCACTTAGAAAAGAAAAGATGTAAAAACACATAGGTATCGAGTGCTCATAAGCCTCCAGCACTGAAAGATACTAAAATATGATAACAACACTTAAAATAGTGGTATGAAAGCATAGTTCAAAGACCCAAAACATAAGACATTTCAATAATTAAGTGAAATACATGAATTTGAACATGGGGATGCCTTAAACTTAACAGGATAAAAATTCCACATAGTTTAGTTCATAACTTGATGATTTAACAAGAAATCAATGGAATATGACATGAAAATTGAAATTCAAAATATGAAATAACTTAATTCACATGGTAACACATGTTGACATGGCTTGAATTCAAAATACTAAGAAATACATAGATTGCATTCAAAAGTTATATGGATATTTTATAAAATAGGATAAAATTCATACTTTAAATCAAAAATAGGGTTTTGGACTTAACGGGTGGAAAGAACCTATTGATGAATACACCACATACCTCGATTTGATGAATTCTTGAAGAAAGCTTGAAATTGGAACTTAACTTCTTGAGTTCTTAAGGAAAGAAACATGAATTTTGTTCTTGGGAAGAGGGGAAGGGTTTACGTGAGTTAATCTCATGAAAAGTGGGCAATATGTGTTTTAAGACCCCTTAATTCATTTAAGAATGATTAGAAAAGGTTTAAGGGTGTGAAAAGACCTTAATACCCTTAATTTAAGTCAAAATAGAGCAAGATTTGGCACTTGGATTTTGCTGGATGACGCATAGCCAAAGTTAACCGGAGAGTTGGTGGAGTATGCCAAAAGCCAAGTCCAGAGTGGGAAGTGCACGCCAAAAGCCAAGACCTTCCATTGGCTGTTGGCATTTGTCCCATGACACACAACCTTAGCGAAGGGTCCAACATATGATGCACACCCACTTCTAAGGCTTAAAAGAAACCCCAACACAACCCATAACATCTAAACGTGGTCTACCATCGAAATAAGGTCCTAAGGGTCATTTTAAGGCATTACTAGAGCGTTAAACGCAGGGGATATTACAAGTTGAATGGTTCTAGTGTTTTTTCTAAGATAGATCTTAGGAGTGGGTACCACTAAATTTGGATGTAATTGGGTGATGAGTGAAATACTGCATTCAAGACTAAGTTTGGTTTATATGAATGGTTGTTCATGCCTTTTGTCCTCACCAACACTCCAAGTATTTTTATGTAGTTGATGAACCATTTGATGAAACCATTGATGATAGGCGAATTTACATGCCTATATCAATATATTTTGCCCATATTTTAGCCTAGTTTTGAGAACAAAGTATATATTTCATGCACTTTTAGTCCTTTTTCCTGTAAATGAGCTAACGAACATGATTAGTAAAGTTTCAGGTATAAATGATGCAGAATTCAGCATTTTATGGCTTACTTGATGCAAAAGAAAGCTCACGAAGGAAGGGAAGGGAGTTTACACGCCTAAGGACCAAAACTGCTGCATGGAAAATCTGTCCCGGGCTAAAACAACATTTCTGAAGACTTTGGAGATTTGCAGTAACTTAGTTGGATTTGGACAATGATACATTAACCTAGTACAATTGGGTTATGTATTTCATTAGTTTATTTGGATTATGATAATGTTACATTAACCTAGTACAATTGGGTTAAGTATTACATTAGCCTAGTAGGATTTGGTTAGATATTTTATTTATCTAGTAGGATTAGGATATGGGTATTATAAATACCCTATCATGCTAGAGATTTTGAAGAATCTGGGGGGGAGACCACAATACTTCCTTCCATCCCTCTCATCTTCCACTACAAACAATTCTACAACTCTTCTAATCTTTCCATTAATTCTATTTTTCTTCTTCTACTCTTCTATTCTTAAATTCCATAACAAGAGAATCGTTACTTTGCCTAGGAATTCACGCCTCACGCCTACCACCTAAGCTACACGAAATTACTCAATCTTGTGGTATAACAACAATGTCAATCGTGATCTCCTTCGCATTCATGGGTAACTAAACTTCTCTGCTGGGGTTATGGAAGCCGTATGAGATACTATCTATTGCTGTGAGTTTGTGAGTTCGCGACACGTATACTGCTTATAGCATTATTCTCTTCATCTTAGTCTACATTCTTTGTGGTTGCAAACGCAAGAATACGCCAGTATAACATTTAACTTATTCGAAAGAAAGGTTATCTGTCTGGAAAAGAGATAATGTCAAGGTAGTAGGGTCACCCCCTAAAATTCCCTACTAAAAAGCTAGTGCCGTAACTGGACTAACCTCTTGGAGAATTCGTACCGTTAGACACGCTTTAAGCTCGAAAGAGTTAACGTGAAATAATCCTCGAATAGGTCGAAAGACGCCTGGATTTACCATCGAATACAATTCTCTATAAGCAGTTGCATGTCAGAATTCTACACACTCATAGCCAATAGAGACGTATACCTTAGAAGGTGGACATAACCCCAACGCCTCAATTCTCATTGTTTACAACTTACGTAACAATCTTTCTCTTTTACTTTGCTATTTTCAGCTTTTATTTAATTATTTTGGTGACACATTACAAATCCCTCCTTTTTACGAGACTTGCACCAAAAGTTTAGTAATTTTGCTTACTTGTTGGCCAAGCTATTCCCTGTGGGATCGACACCCAACCCTGTTGGGTTCTATATTTGCTAACGACCGCTTTACACTCCTACGAGAGCTGTAGATTGAGCGTTATCAACCATTCATTGCAAAATTTGTTGTGGTATATTTTGATGATGTCCCTGTTTATAGTAAATCCCTTGAAGAGCACGTTTTGCATTTAAAAAATGTGTTTGAAGTGCTTAGAAGAGAACAATTGTATGCTAATCTTGAAAAGTGCTCTTTTGGTTTGAATGAAGTAGTATTCTTGGGATTTGTTGAAAGTTCAAAAGGATTTGAGGTGGATGAGTCTAATATAGACACCATCAAAACTTGGCCAACTCCGAAATCCATTAGTGAAGTACGAAGCTTCCATGGGTTGACAAGTTTTTATAGATAGTTTGTCAAAGGATTTTGGTCCATCGCTGTTCCCTTGATCAAGGTGATCCGTAAGGAAAAATCTCTTAAATGGTGTGATAAGCAAGCCAATGCATTTGAAGTTTTAAAGGCTATTCTTAGCTCTGATTATTCAATTTCGATAAGATGTTTGAAATTGAATGAAATACAAGTAAGGTAGGTATAGGTGCCTTCTTAATGCAAGATCATAAGCTTATTGCCTACTTTAGTGAAAATATCAAGGGCGTAACTCTAAATTATTCCACTTTTGATCTAGAGTTGTACGCCTTGGTTAGAGCATTGGGTAATTGTAAACTTTATTTTGTGGCCTAAGGAGTTTTTGATTCGAATCGATCATGAAACCTTGAAACATCTCTGGGACCAAGATAAACTCAATACAAGACATGCTATGTGGATTTCTTTCCTAGAGACTTTGCCTTGTGTAATTCAATACAAAAGGGTAAAGGAAAATATGGTAGCTGATGCATTGTCTAGGAAACATGTGCTAATACCTACATTGTCTTCTAAATAGATGGGATTTAAGAGTCTAAAGAAAATGTAGCTTGAGGACCCCAAATTTTCTCAAATCTACAAAGATTCTGAGACATGGGGAAGGGAAATGTAGGTGTCACGACCCAATTTCTCGAATCATGATGGCACCTACTATAACCCACCAGTAGGAAAGCCAACACCATAGTCCAAAACTACTAGTAACGGACTATCCAGAGAGATAAAAGAAAGAATGCAGGATATATGAAATAAAAGGCTATCATATACTTGAAAATCTCAAAACTTGGTGGTATCAGTACAAAAGCTTCTAATATAAAAAGAACACAAGTGGGACATTAAATGAATACAAAGATACAACCATCTTTAAATACAACATAGATACTAGTTTAGCACATAAGAGGGAGGAATGAAACACTTCGAACGTCAAGAGCTCATTCTATGTCTCCGAACCATGTCTGCTCCGCACGACGCACACAACACCGATGATAATCTGTACTATGATCTGTAGATTACAAAAGTGTAGTATGAGTATAAAAAATGTGGTACTCAGTAGGCAATTGCCAACTAAGCTCCAAAGATAATGTAGATATATACAACATATAAGCAGAATGGAGTCTAAACCTAAATGTCCAATATCCTCATAACAAAGATAGAGAGACAACAAGGATGAAGAAAAATTAAGGATGAACTATCTTATTTCAGCAACACTCAGGAATCTCACACTATACCGTATATCACTGTCCAATATACGAATAAAGGGCGAAAGAAATATATATAATAGTATACAAGGCCATGGACAGAAAATACAATCTGAATAAATGGTGAAAATAAGGGATATACGGTAGTACCATAGCTACATAAAGTCATATATATATATATATATATATATAACGCAGTGAACTCAAAGTACAACCTAAATCATCATAACGTCATTTTAAGACCTAATAATCCTAGCAGGATTTAGTACTAACATACTTAGGGGTTCTTGTCCATCCGTCTAATCATGAGACAATCATGTCTAAAGATATACTCGTAAAGTGAAGGGGAGGGCATAATAATACCTCAAATATCAATATCGAATCATTATCACGGCTTCCACAAACTAACCATAAAAATCATCACAATAATAATAACAATAGTAATAAAAACCCTAGTAATTAGCTAATCTTGACAAATAAGACCTAGCCGAGCCTTTCATGTACTCCCACCATCAGGCTCAAAAGGTTCAACCAACATATAGCACACCGTAAGACATAATCATCATGCATACCTATGCATCCCCCCATAAGGATTATAGATATAGGTGTATACTGGTGATAGGCAATGCTATGCAAGAATGAATGCCCAAAAATACAATTCGTAAAACCATAAATAACCAAGGCCATCGCATAACCTTTATGATAATAATGTGATACATGAGGTCATCACACAATCCCCAGGCCGTTGCACAACCTCTATAAAAATAATGCGATATAGGAGGTCATTGCACAACCCCCAGGCCGTCGTATAGCCTCTATAGTAATGATATGATACAAGAGGTCATCGTACAACCTCCAAGACCATCGCACAATTTCAAAAATAAAAAAATATGATCCAAGAGGTCATCGTACAACTTTCGAAACCATCACATAGTATCAAAAATATAAAGATGATATGATACACCGGGATGTTGCGAAACCTCCATAAAATGATCAAAAGTCCATTGCCCGAGGTAAACTTTGGGACTAAATCACTATAAAACTTTAGAAAGGGTCAAAATCAATCAGGACTGGAGTAATCAGTAGTATTAAAATCATAGACCTGAATCTATCTCAGCCAAATCTTTAAAATACCATTTTTCAATATCATGCACATAAATCACCCATTAAAGTGGTACAATTCTTATTACAAAGAAACCCGTTTAAAGAAGCAAAAAGTGGGATTTTACCCCTTTCTAGGAAAACAGTAGTAAAATCATATTTTTGTTGGAATTGTACCATTTACCATTTTAAAAATCATGAGCGTATCGAATCTATGCATGCCATCACCAATATTCACACAATGAAATCATAAACGTCAACATGTATAAAAACTATGTCCACACTCTTCACAAGGATAAATACTTCCTAAAATCCAATCATTATCATAACACAACCTTAGGCCAAATAATATGTTCGGAATAATTACAACATCACAATCACGGCCTTAGGCCCATATAAATATCTAAAACTAATATCCATAGTTATATCCATAAACCATATCATATCCATGAGGCATAACATATCTACAGGCCAAACATCATAATTCGGGGGAAAAAATATCACCATTCATCAATTCACGAAGTAAACTCATACTAAAGGATCATTAGTCTCAACAATACCCAACATCCATAGGTAAGTCCTCAAGGGCTAACACATGTCTTGGCTTAAAGTTGTCTGGAGGAACCCTCTTCTAATCGTCAAAACTAGGTCACGGTGTTCTACCCTTAATCAATCTTAACAGTCACATTCATATGCAATATATATATATAACATATTATCTTATGAAAAAGAGTAGACAACAACCCATATCAAAGCCGAACAACTAATCCTTGAATCATCCATAAAACGTCCATCTTTACTCCATGATCTCGAAAATGCCACCACACTATCAAAATGGTAATCTACACATCCTTAGGAGTTAAATGAGACCCATATTGCTATACTAAGGGTCGTGTCAAATTTTGGCTCATGAACGAGCATGCGGGGCCCATAATGGAATCAAAAATTGATCCGTCATGAGGTCCCTCGAAGGACAAGGAAGTTGTACTCAAAAGTTAAGCACAAACGGAGCACAAATCAGGTCTCAAATCAACCCTCAAAGTTTAAGAATTCAAAGCCCTAATTTATAAGTATTTATCATGGAATTGTAGGAAACTTACCACAAATTCAAAAGGAAATCACGGAATAATGGATAACCAAGCTCCCCCAAAGCATCTATAAGTTTAATCCCAAACTTTGCCTCTCTTTTAGGGTTTTGTGTCTCAAGAAATAGGTGACGAATGGGCAAAATCGGGAAAGAGGGGTCCTTTTATACCAAGTCCAAGCCCTTAGAAGTGGCTATCATGATAGGACAGTGTGCTATCGGCATATCTTGTGGACTGCACCACTTGTTACGATCACGACTCCTTATGGATGATCGCGGTTCAAGGATGGTGATAGCCATTACACCAGATGACAACTGAAGACTTGGAATTCTTTCAAGTCTCCGCCAAGGCCTCGGGATTCATTCAGAATCCTGTATATGCAAATGAACTACATAACCATACAAAGTCAACATTTGGATGCGATGACGCAATTAAATTTTCCATCCGAGGTCATTTCGATGAAATGTGGGTCCCATACTCAAATTTCCAATTTCTTAACTTTCTAACCAATAGATCAAAATATTCCCCGGTGCATCAGGACCTAAACCAAAGGTTTGCCTAGCCTAAAATTGATATTTCGGAGTTGCTAGCACAGTCAGAATCTGCATCCGAGGTCATCTACTAGAAGTTTTGGTCCAAGACCAATTCCTAACCGGCGAATGCTCCAAAAATAGGGAAACGAGCCTAAAATCCAAACCAATTGTCCGATCACCAAACCGATAGTTCCAGAAAGTCATAAATGACTTGTAGCAACTGTGGAAAGGCTCAAAATGCTGGAAATGCATGAAAATTGAGGAAATGATTTGGAGGGTCATTACAATATCCACTATTAAAAGGACTTTCATCCTCAAAAGTAATGGATAGAATCATAGAATCAATTACCCCTTATTAGGAAAACAATCATAAAATCATATTTTTATTAGAATCATAACATTTACCATTTCAAAAATCATGAGTGTACCGAATATATGCATGCCATCACTAGTATTCACACAATCGAATCATAAACCTCAACATGTATATAAACTATGGCCACATCCTTCACAAGGATAAACACCAAAATCCAACCGTTATTATAATATGAAATTAGGCCCAATAATATATATAAAATAATTATAACATCATAATCATGGCCTTAGGCAAACATAAATATCCGTAACTTATCTCCATACTCATATTCATAAATAATAGCTTATCCATGAGGCATAATATATCTATAGGCCAAACATCATAATCTGAGGAAAACACATCACCATTCATCAAGTCACAAAGTAAACTCATACTAAAGGCTCATTTGTCTCAACCATGCCTAATATCTGTAGGTAAGTTCTCAAGGGCTAACACAAGTCTTGGCCTAAAGTGGGCTGGAGGAACCCTCTTCTAATCCTCAAAACTTCAATAATCAAAATTAAGTTATGGTGTTCTACCCATAATCAATCTTAACAGTCATATTCATATGCAATATATATATATATAACATATTATCTTATGAAAAAAAGTAGACAACATCCCACCTCAAAGCCAAACTACACATCCTTTAATCATCCATAAAATGTCCATCTTCACTCCATGATCTCGACAATGCCGCCATGCCATCATTAGGAATCAAATAAGATCAATATTACTATACTAAGAGTCAGGTCGAATTTTTGGTCAAGAACGAGCCTACAGGGCCTGCTAACTGAATTCAAAATTGAACCCATCATGAGGTCCCTCGAAAGACAAGAAAGTTGTGCTCAAACGTTGAGCACAAATGGAGGACAAATCAGGTCTCAAATCATCCCTCAAAGTTTAAGAATTCAAAGCACTAATTTTTAAGAATTTATCAAGGAATTAAAGGAAACTTACCATGAATTCAAAGAGAAATCATGGAATAATGGATAACCAAAACCCCCCAAAGAATCTACATACTTAATCCCAAGCTTTGCCTCTCTTTTAGGGTTTTGTATCTCAAGAATTGGGTGAAGAATGAGAAAAATTGGGCAAGAGGGATACTTTTATACCAAGTCCAGGCTCTTAAAAGTGGCTATCGTGATAGGACAATGTGCGATCACAACATCTTATGGACTACACCACTTATTATGATCATGACTCCTTATGTGCAATTGCACCATCAACGATCGCGGCTTAAAGATGGAGATATCCATGTCACCAGATGATAGTTGGAGACTTGGAATTCTTTCAAGTCTCTGCCAAGGCATCAGGATTCATCTAGAATCCCATATATGCAAACGGACAATGTAACCATACTAAATTCAAGTTCCAAATATGATCGCACAATTGTATTTTTCATCTGAGGTTGTTTCTATGTAATACGGGTCCCACACCTAAATTTACAATTTGTTAACTTTCTGACCAAGATGTCAAAATAAGTCTTGGTGCATTGGGACCTGAACCAAAGGTCTACCTAGCTTAAAATTAACATTCTAGAGCTACTGCATAGTCAGAATCTGCACCTAAGGTCATCTATTAGGAGTTTTAGTCTGAGACTAAATCCTAATCAAGAAAAGCTCTAATTATAAGAAATTAGCCTAAAATCCAAATGAACTATCCGATCACCAAACCAACAGTTCCAACAAGTCATAATAACCTGTAACCACTGTGGGAAGGCTTGAAATGCTAGAAATGTATACAAATCAAGGAAATGACCTAGATAGTAATTATAGTGGGAGAGGGATAGTGCTTCTATGTCTTACTTCAAGTTAGATGGTTTCTTGTTCAAAGAAAGAAGGTTATGTGTGACCTATATATCATAGAGAGAATTGTTTGTAAGAGAGGCATATCATGGTGGTATGATGTGTCACTTTGGAATTGACAAGACCCTTGGAATCCTAGAGGAACAATTCTATTGGACCAAGATACGTCAAGATATTGTTAGAATTTATGGCCAATGCATGGATTGTAGAAGTGCAAAACCCCACGCCTTCTCTCTCAAGCATAATAAACCCCACTACACACTCCCCAATGCCTATGGCTTTACATTCTATGGATTTTATTTTGGGTTTGCCTAGGATGAGAAGGAATAAAGATTACATTTATGTTGTGGTTGATAGGTTCTCAAAAATGGCCCACTTTATTTTGTGTCATAAAATTGATGATGCTCCTAATGTGTATTGTTTATTTAATAAGCATGTTTTCAAAATACATGGAATTCCTCGAACCATTGTTAGTGATTGGAACTCTAAGTTCCTTAGTCACTTTTAAGGTCGTTGTAGGGTAGGCTTGGCAGCAAATTACTTTTCTCAACATCGTTCCATCCATAAACCTATGGGTAAACAGAAGTGGTAAATTGGACCAGGGGTTCTATGTTACACACCTAAGTTAAAGGAAAAATAAACTCTTGGAAGGACCACCTACCTTTAGTCTAATTTGCTTATAATCATGCTATCTATTTGACTATTGGTATAACTCTCTTTGAATGTGTTAATGGTTTTAAACACCTTACCCCTTTAGATCTCATTCCTTTGCCTAGTGATGTTATGATAAGCTTATATAGAAACAAGAGGGTGGAAACCATAAATAGAATACAAGAGAAGGTGAGGATTCACCTAACGAAGAAGAATTAAGAGGTGGCTAAAAGAGTAAACACAGAAAGGAAATGACTTATGATTGAACTAAGTTATTGGGTGTGGGTGAACCTCCGAAAAGATAGGTTTCCAACCCTAAGAAAATCCAAATTGATACAATATGATGATGGTCCTTTTTAAGTGATTGAAAGGATAAATGATAATGCCTACAAAATTAACCTCCCTCTAGAATATTAAGTGCATAATACCTTCAATATATGTGATCTTTAACTATTTACAATGATAGAAGATGATCACCTCTTAAATCTAAGGCCAAATTCTTCTCAAGATAGAGAGAATGACATAATCCAACCATTTACTAAAAGTCAAGCCTGCGGATCTAAAGGACCAAGGATTGTTTATGAAGTGAGAGATACTTAAAGAAGAATTCTTACCATTTATAAGGTATCATTTGTTGATGATCGCACTCACATTGGGTCAAGGATCATTGGAGGATCTAATAAAAGGAAAAATGGAGGTAGTAATCCCCTAGGAAGGGAGTTGCATCTAAGGTACTTTAAATTCGCCTTTGATCTTTCCTAGTATTTCAATAGCGGATCAAAACAACTCGTAGTGGGCCTTTTCTTGTAATTGGGCCATTTTTGGTCCCTCAAGGTGTAATAATAAGCCTAAATTATAAATACTTGGGAGCTAGATTATTTTCTTAGTTTTACTTGATTATTAATGAATTGATGAATACTTCTCCATTAAGTGAGAGTGTTGGACAACATTTGTTGAACTTTGGTTAGAAATATTGGTTTAAAGGGCGTTCATCTCCCTCCTTCTCACTATAAGAATTAGGTGTTAGATTAAGTTATAATTGAGGGTATTATGATTTAATACATCCTTTTGTTCTTAGTTACTCCTTCTTCTTATGTTTAATTATCTATCTCTTACTGATTATCTTTTAGTTGCTTTTGTAGTTTAATTCTAGTTTCATAGTTTTGTTCTCTAACATCATCTCAGGCTAATACCTTATTCCTTTTGTACATTAATTTAGTGGATCCATGCCAATCAATTTTCGTATCCTTTGTAACATATAAAACACCCTTCTAGCTGGGATTACAAGTTAGGCCCCATTTAGATCAGATGGGATTTGTCAGTTAATAGTAGCTCCCATAATTTAGACTATGTATTTGCATGAACTCATATTTATTTTATTTTGTATAATATTGAACAGTCTAATTCCTATTTACTTGGTTTATTTCATCAGTTCCGTGTTTAGTTTAGTCTCTTATGTTCAGCTTTATATAGTATATTACATATATCATATGCTCAATACATTTAAAGTACTGATCACATACTTTCTTTTGTCCTATATTATGTTATAACATAGGTTCAGATGCTCAACATCCAGCTTACAGTTAGCATGATCTTTACTTATCTCAACAATAAAGTGTGGTGAGCCCCCATATTTTAAGGACAAAACTTATGATTAGATATTTGAGTTTTCAGATAGTTTGACTTAGTTGGGGGTTTGTATTAACAACTCATCCTTAGTAAATGTATTTGGATAGACAGTAGGCTTTCAACTTTATGATTATGCTAGATGATTCTAGTATCAACTTCAATATTGAGTTTCATTTAGATAATTATTATCTCATTCAAATTTCAGCTTAGTAATTCAGCTTCTACACAATATTGATCAGTTATTTATAGTTTTTTCTTAGTGTCATGCCTGACCCTGGGTTATTTTGGGGTCACTTGTGTCTTTAAGCACTATGTCTATGACAAATTTGGTATTAGAGCATCAGGTTTAAAGTACCCAGGGTGTCTAAATGCCATGTTAAGTAGAGTCTTGTTCATAGGTGTGAAGTTCTCTATACTTATGAGTGAGATGCTATGAAATATTGTAGGAGATTTTCACATATTTCATGTTCATATCACGTGGTAGAATGTGAATTCTGTTAAATATTCAATCTACTTTGTGCTCTATGCATTTAAAATAAAAATGCCTTCCAGAAGATCAAATGAAAATAGAATGGAAATAGTAACCAAAAAGCACTACCAACTCTAGCAGGCCCTTTGAACAAATAAGTCTCTTAGGCTAAGTTCAGTGCTACTTTTCAAGCGTTGGCTCAGGCAATGATTATTCAGGTTAACCAAGAAGATATTTCATAGGTCAACCCGAATGGGAATACGACATCAACATTGTGTCTGGGTTCACTTGAATAAATTCTCCGAAGTTCCATGGTTTAAAGGTGGAGAAGGATCTGCAGGAGTTTGTTAATGACATTCATAAGGTTACTCAAATTATGAGAATCACTCTAATTAAGAGTGCAGATTTAGACTCTTACTAGTTGAATAGTATGGCTTAGACTTGGTGTAAGAACCAAAAAAAGAATGGTTGTGAAGGAGTATTCTATTAAGTTTACTCAACCCTCTAAGTATGCTCCAGCGATGGTGGCTGATTCAAGGGATCGTATAAGTAAGTTTTAGGTATTTTTAAGATAGTGTTCAAGGAGTGTAGGATCACTATGCCAGTAGGTGAAATAGAAATCTCTAGGCTGATGAATCACAGTTAATAAATTAATGAAGAAAAGATCAAAGAGAGTAAAAGGGAGAATGAGAGGGCCAAAACAAGTAGTATTGACTTTTCTCAGTTAAAATTGGGTGGTGGTAATCGCTCTCAGTTCCTTCAGAGGTCTTTATCTCTAACCTTATCCTTTGCTAGTGCCCAGTATGCAAGTTTAGGAAGGAACATTGATATAGGGCACCAACCTATAAGTCCCAAGGAAGTTCACCAGTGTATGTACTCATCAAATTTGTAGGAAGTGTAGTAAAAACCACTAAAGAGAGTGTAAGGCCAGTAATGGTGGTTGTTTTGGATGTGGAAAGCCAATCATAGATTGAGGGACTTCCCAGTATCCTTACAAAAAGGTACAGATGTTTGCTAACATAATATGCTAAAATTTTAAGTAGATCCATCAAGATGCCTCATCGAGTGTAGGTGGTGATTAGTGCCAGGACAAATTTTTTGCCTTGTATACTCAACAAGATCTGGAAGGTTCCCCTGATGTAGTCACTAGACGTTCTGATTCTTCCTTATTGATGTTTATGCTTTTTTAGGTTTCAAAGCCATAATTTCCTTAGTGACTACCTATATTGAAGTAAAATTTAGCATTAGTCCAAAATTCCTTCCAAAACCTTTCTTAATCACTACTATTATAGGTGATTTAGTCATAGCTAGATGGGTTTATAGAACTTACCCAATCACAAATTCTTAGAAAATTACCTCAGTTAATCTTATTGAGTTAGATGTTACTAATATATATATATATATATTGATGTTATTATTTACATGGATTGGCTACATTCTTATTATGCCTCAGTCGATTAAAGAAATAGAGTGGTCTAGTTTCTAAATTAACTAGTCTTAGAATAGAAGGGTAATACTTCTATGCCTATTGGTCGATTTGTCTCTTACCTTAAGGCTAACAAAATAATTCCCAAAGGTTGTATCTATCATCTTCTTCTGCTTAAGGATTCAATAAACGAGACTCTAACTCTTTAACCAGTTCCTATAGTTAATGAATTCCTAAAAGTGTTTTCAGAAGATTTTCCCAGAGTTCTCCCAAGTGAAAAATTGACTTTGAAATAGCTCTCCTTCTAAATACCCAACCTATTTTAGTTCCACCTTATAGAATGGCCCATCAGAGCTTAAGAAATTAAAGGAACATTTAAAATATCTTTTAGATCGTGGTTTTATTAGGCCCAACATCTCTGCAAGGGGTGCTCTAATCCTTTTCATGCTTAAGAAATACCATTCTTTCATAATGTGCATCAGTTTCCATCAGTTGAATAAAGTCACTCTCAATAATAAGTATCCCATTATTATGATTGATGAATTGTTCAACCGACTTCAAGGTGCCAATTTTTTTCAAAGTTAGACCTCAAATTTGGCTATTATCAGCTTAGAGTCAAAGAAAGTGACATTTTGTAGACAACTTTCAGTACTAGGTGTATTACTTTAAATTTGCTGTTATGTCTTTTGGACTAGTGAATGCACTTGTAGCTTTCTAGGCTTGATAAATAGTGTGTTCAAGTAATCCTTGGACATGTTCATCATTGTCTTTATAGATGACATCCTTATTTATTTTCGGAGCGAAGATGAATATATAGAACATTTGAGGATCGTCTTGCAAACTATCAAAGACTGACAATTGTTCTCTAAGTTTAGTTAGTTTAAATTTTGGTTGAAATTGGTATCATCCCTTCATCACCTCATTTTTGATAAAGGAATTTAGGTTGATCTTCAAAAGACTGAAGTTATTAGGAACTATCCTATACCTATCTCTTTTTAGGTATTAGGAGTTTCTTGGGTTTAATAGTTGAAGAATTTTCCTCTATTACTTCCCCTATATTTAGATTTGACACATAATAATGTCAAATTTCACTGGTTTTATGCTCTCAAGAGAGTTAGGAGTTGAAGGTTTGACTCACTCTTCTCCATTTTGACTCTATAGAGGGTTTAGATAGGCCTGTAGTTTATAGTAATGCTTCAAGAGTTGTCCTTGGTTGACTGCTGATGTAACATGGTAATGTTATAGAATATGCCACTATATAGCTTAAGCCTTATGAGAAGAATTGCCTGACTTTTGACCTTGAGCTGGCAATAGTTGTTTTTACCTTACAAATTTGGAGGCATTATTCATGTAGTTGTTTCCACAGATCATAAGAGATTTCACTATCTTCTGCCAGAAAGATATAAACCATTATTAAATAGATATCTAGAACTGTTGAAAGATAATGATATGAGTGTCTTGTATCTCTTTTATTTTAAAAAGAGTTTCTTGTACCTTCCAGGTAAGGAAAATATAGTGGCTGATGCTCTTAGTAGATTGTCTATGAGTAGTGTTACTCATGTAGATAATGAAAAGAAAGAATTCATTTGCAATGTTAACATGCTTTCTAGATTGGGAGTTTGATTGGTTGATTCAACTAAGGGTAGTCTCATTGTTTTGAATGGTTCAAAATCTTTTTTGGCATCAAAGAGGAAGGCACAGAAAAATAATGATCCTATTTTATTCAAGTTGAACAAAGCAGTCTAAACTTAGAAAGTTGAGTTTTTCTCCCAAGAAAGAGATGGTGTTCTTCGATGTCAAGGTAGATTGTATGTTCAAAATATGGATGACTTGAGATAGAAGATGCCGAGAAAATCACATAGTTTCTGATATTATTCTTCCAGGAGCTCCTAAGATGTATTATGATCTATGGGATGTCTATTGGTGGAATGACATGAAGAAGTACATCGTAGAATTGATGGAGAAGTACCCAACTTCATAGAATTGATGGCAAACTATCCAAATTAAATGCAGGTGAAGGTTGAATAATAAAGACCTGGTGGTATGAACCAAAATATCAGTTTTCCTACTTGAAAATTTGAAGTGCTGAACATGGATTTCATTATAGGGTTGTATAATACACACCGATAGCATGATTCTAATTGAGTTATTATGGACCAACTGACTAAGTCCACATATTTTTTTACCATTTAACACTTTATATTCAGCTGAGGATTAAGCTAGACTCTACCTTAGGAAGTTGGGTGAAATTGCATGGAGTCCCTTTGACTATCATATTCAATAGGGATACTCAATTTACTTCTCTGTTCTGGAAGATATTTTTGAAGGGTCTTGGTACCCAAGTTCATCACAACATAACTTTACAACCATAGATAGATGGTTAGGGAGAGTGATGTCGCCTAAAATACACCTCCAATCAGAAGTATAATGTGGTTGATTGCAAATATAATAACCCAACTAGGTTGGGGTTTATCCAACAGGGAAACATAAACAGTTGCTTGGCTTGATATCCATGAGCAGTACATGAAAGTAAATGGGGGGATGTGTAGTATCAATTGTAAGTAGTAACCAAATCTTGAGTGGGTTTGAGTTATAATCAATAAGAGAAGAACACTGGTTTTGTTTACCCTCTCGCTTCTCAAATCCGTAAATTTCTCCTGATCAACCCAACTATTCTAGTGTTCTGCATGCAAAGTCTACATAATAGGTATTATCGACTGCCAGGTAAGCTAGAAGATAAATTTCACCTTTTACTGGGTAAGTCTCAGGGTGTCGCCTTGTTGCCCCAATTTAAGACCTCAGTTCACTCGTCTGCATAGGATCAAATGATTAGATAGGATACGGGGACTAAAAGGTGGAGGTAGAAGGATCCTAAATCACCGTCTTAACTTCTTTTCCCAATCACAAACTCCTTGGTGGGGATGGATATGAATACAGGCTATGTCAATGTATTGTAGATACTTGAGATTAATTATTATGAAGAAGATTAAGATACATGCAGAAACCCTAGAAAAATTGAATCTCACACTTTCCCTACATAGCTAATCCGCCAAGGTTCCCACAAACCTAGTTGAGGAGATTATCCGCTCATGTTTGTGCAATAAACCATGATTATCAATGAACAACACATAAAATCAATTACACAAGAATAAGATGATTAAACTCCAAATTTTTTAATTGAATAAACCCTAAAATCTCAAGAACAATTGGGAAAGTATTGTAATAATATGTCAAAGACTGTAAAAGAATGTTCAAGAATGTAAGATAATAAAAACTAAACCCTAGGGTATTTATAGTATCTCAACATAACCTTAAAATCCTAATAAAAATGGGAAAGGTAATGTTAAGTTGGCAGTTGGTACGACTCGATCTTCACTCAAATCAAAATAATACTAGTCGTACCTTGCCTTGTCGTATCCGTTCTAGTGTTTGATCTTCCCATGACTTCAACTTTCTGTTCAACATACGACTTCTTCTTATGAGTAATACTTGATTGTATAACTCGTGTCCTCAATTTGTATCCACCTGGGACTTTTGTCCTCCCTAGTCTTGAACACTGATTTGTATACGACTTCCCTATATGAGTCGTACTCAGACTTCCAACTTGTATAATTCTGATACTTCAATCTTTGAATAGTAGCTTTGGTTCAATTATGCTTTTGACTTCTCTATATGTCTCGTATCCTCAGTAAATGGCTCGTATGGACGAGTCGTATCTTTTATTCACTTGGTCTTTTGTTTGGGTCTTTGATTCTGGAATGCTTACGATCGTTTGACACAACT
This sequence comes from Capsicum pubescens, assembly GCA_030864215.1. Taxonomy (NCBI): domain Eukaryota; kingdom Viridiplantae; phylum Streptophyta; class Magnoliopsida; order Solanales; family Solanaceae; genus Capsicum; species Capsicum pubescens. The sequence continues at coordinate 213,036,911 of CM061542.1, forward strand.
CGTATACTCATCTTATGACTCGTATACATGAGTCGTATCTTACTCTCACTTGTTATTTGATCCTGGTGCTCGCTTCTATTATGGGTATGATTCCTCCTATGAGTCTTATGTTGAGTATACGACTCATGAGATGACTCGTATCTTGATTAGTTTTGATTTTTTTAAGGATTTTTTCTTCTTTTTTTATTCAAAAACTATTGTAGACCTATTTTACCTGCAATATACACCAAAGTTCATCATATCTAACAAAGCACCCTAAGTTCACGCATAAATTTGTGGTTTTAAGCATCGAAAGTGTCGTGCTTCCATGCCACATCAACACCCTTAACTTAAACTTTTGAATATCCTCAGGCAAACATAAACCAAATAAATATTCTCTAGCCCCGAGACGATGCTTAAATAGGAATTTCTCAAGAAACCCATGGCAGTGATTTTGAACTTAATTTCAATGTTGTTGTTCTCCCCATTTAATTATAATTTTCAAAATCAGCTGCATATAACAATTTAGCACCAGTAGAAACATAAGGGGATCTGTTGATGGCGTTACATTAGCAATAAACACTTGGGCATAGCCATAGATTACATTTATCAAGCATTTTAGCAACTAGCAGTATAACCCATGTGCACTCATAGTAAAAAAAATCCCATTCACTCTCCTTTTGGATAAATCAATCTATTCAGGGATCTAATAAACGACTCTCTCACTCATAAAGAAGTAACACCGGTGTATATAGAATACCATAGTCTTTCCCTGATGCTCTTTTCCTAAGTTTTCAGAAAATTACAATAGGATCACTATAGGACTTTGTTCGGCTTGTAATGTAGGCTTAGTGGGCTGGTATGGTACGTATGGACATTTAAAGTGACTAACCCTCTTTGGCACTACACTAACTTTTGGGGTCTACACTTAACCAATTTTTCACTTTATTTATTTCCATCCTTATTTCTCTCTTTTATTTCTTCACATATTTTGGCTAGGTGTGATCTTCTAGTCGTTTTATTTTTTTTCCTTTTCACAAAATTCCTTTTTCTTTTCTTTTTATACCGCACCCAGCCTTACTTTTTTTTCTTTTATTTTACCCTTTTTCATACCCATTTCACATCACATACTCCTATGATAACTGCCCTTAACTTAGGCGATTTGCCTGAGTTGAAATGCACAATGTCCAAGGAGAAACATGGCCAAAATAGGTTCATTGTAATACAAATGGGAAGGTGATAAGTGTAACAAGAAAAATAGGCATACAGACTCGAGATTAGGATAAAGGGATATCATTCACGCATGGAAGGTCAATTTGGCTAAAAGTGGACTAATATAAAAAATGACCTATGATCCTTTCCTACCTAACTATTCTAGATCTAGGTAAAAGCAACCAGGAAAGTTCTAGATGCCAAACACCAGGAACTCAGTATATCGCACACGCACTTGCACAGGGCTATATTACTACGTACTAGTTTTCCAACTATGCAACTTCTTTGCCCCTCACTGTTCTATCCCTAATCCTAATGCCATTTTAAGATTCAGAATAGTTTGACATAAGTATACCAATCACATAATTATTTTAAATTTTTTTTTCAAAGGGAGTCTCAAACATAACTTTCCATAATAGCATTTCAAACCAGTAGTGTTTCAAGAATCACCAATCAAAAATCAAAACAAAATCTTTCAATACAATCCAAAGTAAAATTTTCAAAATCTTCAAAAACAATCATAATAAAAAATAGTCCGCTGCCATAGGTACACTGATCTACTCCCCATTTCAGCTACCTACTTCAAACCTGCAAGTCATAACAAACTTTCAATTTTTAGCTACATCTTTTCAACTACTCCCAAATTTTTTGGAATAACCCCCACCCCCAACTAAAAATAGTTGAATTGTCCCTAGTGAAGGAAAAGGGTAAAACCTAGGAACTTAAGGTACTAGTGCATCATCAGTTGTATATGGGCTCGTACCCCACTTTCCTCAGCTATCATCCCATCAATCGAGACTAAATAAATCGTAGACGGGGGCACAATATCAATCCCTACAGCATCAACAATCGGAGCTCTCGATCCACCAGCTCCCATGGCCATCTCATGGACCCTAGTCTCATGGTCCCACTCATCCTGAATACTCTCAGTACGGGACCTTTTTTCAATTGCTCACTCTTCTTTTGTTTTTCTTTTTTTTTTTCCTTTGTCTTCTCAATTCTTTGCTCTGGGTGGCCCAAATATTTGGTACATGGACTATGGGCATCAATATCTCAACCACCGATTCTGGAATCACCGATTGATCATATATCTTATGTACCATCTTTTTAATCTCTGCTATCTCTATTTGTATCTCCATAACACCAGGCATTTGTCCATGTCTCAACTGTCGAATCATCCTCAACTCAAAAGCATCTAATTTGATCTGGACTTACCTATCCTTCTTCTCAAATTGAGAATCCATCCATGACCATACACCACCCTTCATGTGGCCCACTCTAGACTCTAATATGGCTAACCTAGTCATAAACTTCATCCAAAAGGCCTGTGAAATTAGCATAACACAAGGGGGCATACCTCGAGGTCTTGGAAACATTGACTGGACTAGTGGTGGGGCACTAGAAGTACCCGCTAGATTTGTATGTGCGCTCTCTTTCTGTGTGCCTGTCTCAGTAGCCTCAGCTATAGCAGAAGAGTCTGTCTGATTATCTTATAGGAACAATCTCGCCATAACATCTGCTTCCTATCTCATAGGTCAAGCCAAAGTATTGGCCGCATCTCTAATCAAACAAATATCAAATGTTCTCCTCACCTTGACCATCTCATCAATCCTTGGGATTTCTATCACTCCTAGGACCAGACAAATCTAAGTAATCATATAGGAGTAGCCCAACAGTGACTTTTGACCTCCAACTGCTCTATCCCTTAGTTCTCAGGCTAAGAACACACCAACATCAAAATCATAATCAGTTGTAAAATTAGCTATTATAGCTGCCCGGACTGGTCTTAGAATATCATCTCCTGTCGTAGGAAACAACCGGTGTCGGGCTAGTGTCCACCAAGCTTTACCCTCAAAGTTGAGGGTACTCTTTTTTATTTTCTATTAGACCACCCCGGGCCTCCTACCACCCAAACTGCATTCACTCTGTCGAAGCATACGCTCTGAAATCCATCAAAATATTACCATCTTGTCCTCACAACCCAATGTCCTCTCGGTAATCTTCCTCATTTCTTCAATTCTGAATTCCATCTCTTCTGTGTTGGACAAGGCCTGATAGTCCGACCCATACAAGAATCTCCTAATGGTTTGGGGAGAAATATCCACTCGAACTCCATGAATCATAAAAGAGGTTATAGGATCGCCTCCCTTCCACAGCTGACCTTGTGCATATTGTCTCTGCAACTCACCCTTGTATGTTGCATAAAACTCATGGATAAGGACCTCACTGTATTGTCTAGGTGCTCTACTGTCATATCAAAATCGTACTGCCAGAAGTATTATTCAAACTCAAGTAACTCAGACATATCTATCGTAGTCATTCTTCTTTCTAGATATAGTACTCTCATTATCTTGCCACCCGAAAGCTTGAATAACCCACTATTGAAAGTATCCTGCATTCTGGGGTACCCCATCATTCAACGATGGGCATCAATGTAGTAGTCAGTGCAAGTGAGGGGTCCTGTCGGGATATTGGAGGTACTTCATTAACATCCACCATATCTTCAGCATGCTCAGATTCTACCTATTTTGAACTGGATTCAGCCTTAATACCATTATCATCCTCGTCCTTATTATTATTGTTAAAAGGTAGTTAAGGTGTGTGGAGAGGAGATGTAGTCAGATTCTTCCTACTTGGGCCCTTTTAAGTAGGTGATTTAGACTCTTGTGGTGCCACCTTTTTTCCTTTTGCTTTAGCAGCTACCTTTTCTTTCTATGCAATATTTTTTTGTAGTGGTTCTATAATATAGTTCCTTTCTTCTTTCAGATACAGTCTCATATTTGGACTCACTAGATTTCGTGCTAGCAGCTGGTGTTGTCTTAGTATTCTTCTTCGTAGCTTGCTTGGATGAGAAAGGGTCCTTTGGAGGCATGGTTCTTGCAAACACACCGTTATTAGTAACTAAGTAAAGAAAATGAAAGAAAAAATTAAAATTAAAGTCGAATGTGCTTGTTCTGATTCGGGTACGAGTGGTGGGTACTGGTCATACCGACTGGGCACGACTCATATAACCGAGTCATATCATGTACAATGCATGACCTTTGTTAACTAGTAAGCCTATGACTTCTCCTAACTAGCGATACCAGCAAGGTACGACTCGTTACCAATAGTCATAAGCTGACCAGGAATATTTATTTTTAATTTAATCCTCCCAGGTGGGTACGACTAATAGAGAATGAGTCGTATGGTATGGGTACAACTCATATGTTCGAGTCGTATCCATTTCAGAAGCTTAATTTTGTTAGACATCTATGTTATCAGTAGGTACGAGTCCCATTACGACTCTCGTACCAGTGGGTATGAGTCGTAAGAGGCCTCGTATCCATTGCAACCAACTTTTAAGTTTGACTTCGATCCAATTTCCTAAAATACCCACTATAATTATCTACTATAATCATCATTTCGACCCACACAAACATATCAACTCCATTTCCAAGCCCTAGTTCTTCCTCAAGTTTCCATTTTTCATAAAAATAACACAGCTAGGGTACTCATACATCAACATTTGCATATAACTTACTCAAACCAAGTTCACAAAATCAAACATTCATCATTTAAGCTTGCCAAGTAGAGAAAAGAAGTTTAAGAAATTACTTGGTGCTTGAAGAAGTTGAATTGTTGATTTTGGATCCTATTGCCCCCAAATTTAAGTTTAAATCACACAAAATGGAAGAAGTGAAGTTGTTGGTAGTTAAATCAAAATGAATTCACTTTTATTTTGTAGATTAATGGTTGAAAATTGGGTAAAAAATAGAGTGTGTACGAGTAGTTCAATTGGGTACCTAATCAGGTTTTTTTTTCCTCTTTTATTTAAGAAATGGGCCGGGTCAACTCGATTGTTTGACCTAGTAAGCATGGGTACGAGTTGTGTATAAGACTCATACCTAGGCTTACAGGTCATGTATTTGAATCGTATAGCCCTGGAACTTACTTGGGTTTTTGGAGTGGATACGACTCAAGGTGATGAATCGTACCATGAGGGTATGACTCGTTTTGAGAATCGTATCCATTTCAAAAACTTTTAACCGATTCTAATTTTGTTCCCAGGTCAATACGACTCCTACTCACGAGTCGTACCATATAGAACGACTTGTAAAGAGTCCGTATGAATTATTTTCTCCTTCTCTTGATTTTGTCTGTACTTCTTAGTCCTGCACATTGAACAAACATATTACCCTATAAGTTAAATAAGTATAAAACATAGGTTGCCTCCTAAGTAGCGCTTGATTTAATGTCGTTGCACAACGTGGATATATTGGCTACTCAAATTTCTCCAACTATCCCGTGGATTTCCTCCCACATAATGCTTGATTTAACGTTGCGGAACGACGTAATTTCCTTGATTACTCTGACTTCATCAAGGTCAATCTCAGCTACATCATTCACCTCTTCAATATTTCCCATATAGTTCTTTACTCTTTGTCTGTTTACCTTGAATGGGAGATCACCATCCCTCTTAAGTTCTAGAGAACCATAGGGATAAACCTTTATAACTGTGAATGAACCTTGCCACCTCAACCTTAACTTACCTGGAAACAAATGAAGCTTGGAGTTGATTAGTAGCACCTATTCATCTTTTTGAAACACCCTCTTCTCAATCTTGCAATCGTGATCCAACTTCATCTTTTCTTTATAAATTTCTGAACTTTCATATGCTCTGAGACGGAATTCATCCAACTCATTGATGCTATTAAGCCTTGACTTTGCTGAATTATTCCATTCTAGATTCAGCTTCTTTAACTCCCATAGTGATTTATGTTCAAGATTAATTGGTAAATAGCAGGCTTTGACATACACAAGCTGATAAGGTGAAGCACCTATGGGAGTCTTGTAAGTTGTGCGGTAAGCCTGCAATGCATTATCTAACTTTGTTGCCCAATCAGTCCTATTAGCATTCACAGTCTTTGCCAATATGGATTTGATTTCTCTATTAGATACTTCAACCTGTCCTCTAGTCTACAGATGATAGGTTGTTGCCACCCTATGGTTCACTCCATATTTTCAAGAAGGCTCTTAAATAGGTAGTTGTAGAAATGTGGCCCTCCATCACTAATAATAGCACGTGGCATACAAAATCGAGAAAAGATGTTCTTTCTCAAAAATACCGTGACACTATGAGCTTCATTATTAGGAATCACAATTGCTTCCATCTATTTTGACACATAGTCTACAGCCACAAGTATGTATTTATGCCACACGAACTCATGAAAGGTTCGATGAAATCTATGCCCCATACATCAAACACTTCCAATTTTAGAATAGGAGTCATAGGCAGTTCATGCCTTCTAGAAATAGTACCTTGTCGCTGACATTAATCACTAGCAGATGTGACATCATGAGCATCTTTGTATATGGTTGGCCAATGTAGCTGCATTGCAGGATTTTGTGTGCTGTACGGGCCTTTCCATGATGACCCCCAACTGGTGATGAATGACATGATTTAAGTATGCTCATCATCTTTACCTCAGGTATGCATCTGCGAATGATTCCATCTGTACAAATTTTAAATAAGTAAGGTTTGTCCTAGAAATATTTTCTTACCTCATGCATAAACTTCTTTCTTTGCTGATATGAAATATCTTCTAGGACTTGATCACTGACTAAGTAATTTACATAGTCTGGAAACCATGGGATTAGATCTTGGGAAGCTATTAATATCTGCTCGTATGGAAAACTATCATCAATCTCCAACCCAGTAGCAACCTTCTGCATAGCTTCCTTCCTTCTCTAGTCTAGACAAGTGATCCACAACTTGATTTTCCGTACCTTTTCTGTCCTTCACCTCAAAGTCAAATTCTTGCAACAATAGTACCCACCAAATAAGTGGAGGCTTTGCATATTTTTTTAGCCATTAGGCACCACAATGCTGTATAATCAGTGTGCACAATCACCATGGTCACAATCAAATAAGATCTAAACTTTTCAAATGTATAAACCACTGCCAGTAACTCTTGCTTTGTCATGGTATAGTTCTTTTGAGCAATATTTAATTCCTTAATAGCATCGTAGATGGGAAAAAGGATCTTTTCTTTCCATTGGCCTAGTACAACTCCTTAGGCTAATCCACTAGCATCACACATTATCTCGAAAGGTGAAGACCAATTGGGATACACAATGATTGAAACAGTCGCCAACTTCTCTTTTAGGCTTTCAAAAGCCTTATTACATGCATCATCAAGATTAAATTTTACCTCCTTCATAATAAGCTTTCAAAGAGGATTAGAAATCTTTGATAAAACCTTGATAAATCATCTATAAAACTCCAAATTTCCTTTACACAAATTGGGTAAGGTAATTTTTCAATCACCTCAATCTTCACTTGATCGACTTCTATGCCTCTCTTTGTAATCTTTTGATCAAGTACAATTCCTTATTTGACTATAAAATGACACTTTTCCTAATTAAGTACCAAGTTCCATTCTTCACACCTTTGTAGAGAAGTTGCAAAGTGCTTTAGGCAATCTTCGAAAGAATCACCAACAACTGAAAAATCATCCATAAAAACTTCAATGGTGTCTTTGACCATATCAGAGAAAATAAACATCATGCATCTCTAAAATATGGCTGGGGCATTGCATAGACTAAATGGCATTCACTTGAATACAAAGGTCCCATAACGACATGTTAAAGTATTCTTCTCTTGGTCCTTAGGTACAATTGTGATCTGATTGTAGCCTGAGAACCCGTCAAGAAAACAATACCATTCTCTGCCTTCTAACCTATCCAATATCTGATCCATGAAAGGCATAGGAAAATTGTCCTTTTGAGTACATGAATTCAATATTCTATAATTCATGCACACTCACCATCTATTGACTGGCCTAATAGGAACTAGCTCATTCTTCTTGTTAGGCACCATGGTAATTCTACCTTTCTTTGGAACACATTGTATCGGACTAACCCACTTGCTATCAGTAATGGAGTGCACCACACCATCATCCAACCACTTGATTATTTATTCTTCACCACCTCTTGAATAGGAGGATTTAGTCAACGTTGATGTTCAGTAGATGGAACACACTCTGGTTCAAGTTGTATTTTATGAGTACATAAACCAGGCAAAATGCCTACAATATCTGCAATGGACCATCCAATGGACCTCTTGAATCTCTGTAATTCTGACAATAATGCTTCTACTTTTGATTGTCTTAGATCAGCTGCAATAATAACTGGCCAAGTGTTGTCATCCCTAAAAAATGCATATCGCAAGTAAGATGGGAGGGCCTTCAACTCTAACACCGGTGGTTCCCTAATGGATGGGCAAGCAGGTGGAGTAGTTCTATTCTTCTAGTCTAAATCAAACTTCTTTGGTGCAAAATTATAACCATTTCCATAAAGTGCACTTACTAGATCCTCATACTTCTCGATACCATTAAAATCAAAATTCATGATCACAACTGCCAGAGCTTCGACACCTAGTCTCTCTTCAATAGGAATAACCACATCAGAACCATCATCTCATAGAGTAACTTCATCAACATCATGGAATGAATATGTCTCCTCATCATCTATATCAATCACAGATACCACTCTTATTTCGTCAGGGTGCTTTATAGATTTGCATACGTTGAATGTCACTTGTTCATCATTGAGTCACAGTATTAAATGTCCTTTCTCCAGATTAATCAACACCTACATGTAGCCAAAGATGTTCTTCCAAAAATAATCGAGACCTGAAAGTCTACTTCACAATCTAATATAACAAAATCAGTAGGAAATATAAAAGAATACACTTTGACCAAAACATCATATAGGATACCAACAGGCTTCTTTACTATTTTGTCAGCCATCACTAGTCTTATGGTAGTTAGTTTAGGAGATCCCAACCCTAACTGCTTGAATACGACAAAGGGTATAAGTTTGATGCTAGCTCCCAAGTCACATAATACTCAAGTGAAGTTTAAAGACCCAATAGTGCAAGGTATTGTGAAAGTTCCAAGGTCCTCCTTCTTTTCCACCAAAGATCTAGTAACTACAAAACCGCAATGATGAATATTGGTGACTGGATCATAACTGACTAACCTTTTCTTGGTGATAAAATCCTTTATGAATTTTACATATCCTGGCATCTGCTCTAATGCCTTTACAAGAGGTATGTTGAAAGTCAACTCTTTTAACATAGACAAAAATTTATGATACTTACCTTCTCCTTGTTTCTTTCTTATTATTTGAAGATAAGGTGGTAGGGATCTTTGAATGGGCTTCAACATAGGCTCTAGAGCCTTATTTTCTCCTATATTCTTCTTGATGCTACTCCTAACATAAACCAACTCATCCTTACTCTTTTTCTCATCAACTGTGGGTACAGGTGGGTCTAAAGTAACCTTACCACTCTAAGTGGTAATGGCATGGAATTGACTATCATTTTTTGGATTTACCACTGTATTGCTAAAAAAAGTGCCAGGTTGTCTATGATTCACTGTAGCTAACATCTGACCAAATTGCTACTCTAATTTCTTGATTGCTGTAGCATGTGACTCAACTTTCTGGTTCAATCCTGACAGATCAGCTTTGATATCTTTCAGGCAGTTCTCTTGACTTTCTTGCCCTTTGAACAACTTAGACAAAAGGGCCTTCATTCTAGATACTGTATGTTGACTACCTGGTGGAAAATACTTGTCACTCTTCTCCTTATAGTCAGCTTTATACGACCAATCACTATTTATGTTTCTATCTCTGTATCTATCATTATAATAGCTCCAACCTTGATTCCCTTATCCTTGGGATACGAAATCCGCCAATCTACGATCAAGTTGCTTTACCTCTTTTTTAGATTCAATCTTGAATAGTTTAGAAGTAGACCCTTATGACACAACTGATTTCACTTTCTCATCACTCATTGATGCAAATTGTTTCATAACCAACCCAATATTTGTACAAAGTTGTACAACCTCTTGTGCTACCATATCATTTGCTGCTCTATAATTATTTGTTGCTCCAATAGCGTATGTAACACCACCATGTTCAAAATTTTGAGTATGGTATCCTCTGTTGGTAACCACAATATCATCTAGCATTTCCTATCCACCTTCCCAACGGAGACGCATAAAAGCTCATTCTAAAATAGTATCTATCATAATTCTTGAACTATTATTCAGTGATCGATAAAAGATCTCAGGCAAGTTAGATCCTCTAATTCTTTTATTTGGTACCATGCTTAGCTTTTTCATGAATTTAAACCATGCCTCATACATAGACTCTGTAGGTAGCTATCTGAAATTGTAAAATTCATCCTTCAACTATAACATCCATACAAGAGGGAAGAATCTACTCAGAAACTGTGTTTTCAACTCATGCCAAGTAGTGATAGATCCTCTTGGAAGTTCCCCTAACCATAGTGATGCTTCACCTATCAAAGAGAATAGGAACAACTTCAAAATCAATGCTTCCTGATTAACCCCTGGAATATTATAATTTATGCAGATCCTAAGAAAATTTGTAAGGTGCATGTTTGTGCCATCCTTAGCTGCACTTGAAAATACACCCTTCAGATTTAACAATTGGATCATAGCACTAGTGATATCAAAATTCATATTAGGGGCAAATACAGGAAGAACAATGGCTCTAAACTCAGTAAGCTGAACATAACCCAAATCTTCATCATCTTCATCATATGGATCTAAGTGTTGATATACTAGAACAAATGGAGCCCTGCCTCTCTAAACTCGATGATCAACAACCTATCTCGGTCTTACTAGTCTACCTTTCTGAGCTACTGCAGCCTCTGCCGCAAGTTTAGTTTCTTCTGCTTCTCTACATTCTTGATGCAATGATTGTTGTGTCTGTAAGTCTGTAATATTCCATGGATATAAAGAAACATGCAGGAGTTTTGCATTCAAATCCACTGGTGGGGGATCTTGAACCCCATCCCGAATTTGTCCTGTCATCCTTCTTAGAGTTTAAAGGTTTCTCTCTAGTTCTGGATCAAACGGGAGAAAGGAATTGCCTTTACTCCTAGTACTGGGCATACACCGACATATGTCAAATCAAAAATAGAAACTAAAAACCCGCGAACTTCACCAATTCAATTCACTACTTAAACCTTCATCCCCGACACTGATGTTAAAATTTGATGTCTCCCAAAATACACCTCCAAATAGAAGTATAATATGGTCTATTGGAAATATAATAACCCAACTAATGGGGGGATTTATAGTATCAATTGTAAGTAAAACCAAATCTGGAGTGCTTTTGAGTTGTAATCAATAAGAGACAAACACTAGGTTTGTCAACTCCGTAAATTTCTCGTGATCAACCTAACTATTTTGTTGTTCTGCATGCAAAGTCTACAAGATAGGTATTATGAAATGCTAGGTAAGCTAGAGTATAAATTTAACCCTTTACTAGGTAAGTCTCAGGGTGTCGCCTTATTTCCCCTTACTAAGAACTCAGTTCACTCATATGGGTAAGATCAAGTGATTATATGGGATGCAGGAACTAAAAGGTGCAAGTATAAGGATCCCAAATCACTTTCTTAACTTCTTTTCCCAATCACAAACTCCTTGGTAGGGATGGATATGAATACAGGATAGCTCTATGTACTGTAGATACTTGAGATTAATTATTATGAAGAAGATTAAGATAGATACAGAAACCCTAGAACAGTTGAATCTCACACTTTCTCTACTATCTAATCCGCCAGGGTTCCCACAACCCTTCTTGAGGAGATTATCCACTTATGTTTGTGAAAGAAACCATGATTATCAATGAAGAACCCATAAAATCAATTGCACAAGAATAAGATGATTAAACTTCAAAGTCTTTAATTGAATAAACCCTAAAATCTCAAGACCAATTGTTAAAGTATTGTAATAATATGTCAAAGACTATAAAAGAACGTTCAAGAGTGTAACCTAATAAAAGCTAAACCCTAGGGTATTTATAGTATCTCAAAATAACCTTAAAATCCTAATAAAAATAGGAAAGTTAAAGTTAAGTCGGCAGTTGGTATCCGTTCCAGTATTTGATCTTCCTATGGATTTAACTTTCTATTCAACATACGAATTCTTCTTATGAGTCGTACCTAATTGTATGACTCGTGTTCTCCATCCGTATCCACTTAGGACTTTTGTCCTCCCTAGTCTTGACCACAGGTTTGTATATGACATCCCTATATGAGTCATACTCAAACTTCCAACTCATATACTTTTTACACTTTGATCTTTGAATAGTAGCTTTGGTTTCGTTATGCTTATGACTTTTCTGAATGTCTTGTATCCTCAATGTATGACCTGTATAGATGAGTCATATCTTTTCTTTACTTAGTTTTTTATCTGGGTTTTTGATTATGGAATACTTATGATCATTTGACACAACTCATATACATATCTTAAGTCTCATACACATGAGTCGTATCTTACCCTTACTTGGAATTTTTCCTTGGTGCTTGCTTCTGTAATGGGTATGATTTCTCCTACGAGTCATATGTTGAGTATATGACTTGTGAGATGACTCGTATCTTGATCAGTTTTGGTCCTTTTCAGGTCTTATTCTGCTCTTTTTATTCAAACACTATTATAGACCTGTTTAACCTACAATATACACCAAAGTGCATCATATCTAACAAAACACCCTAAGTTCACGCATAAATTTGTGGTTTTAAGCATCGAAAGTGTCATGTTTCCATACCACATCAGAGAGTAGACCATTTAGACTTGGATGACATATTGATAGCTTATGAGATTGATTTCAAATGTATTTGGGATGATCAATTGACTTTGATTGAGTTTGCCTATAATATTAGCTATCATACTAGTATTTAGATGGCTCCATTTAAAGTGCTTTATGGTAGAAGGTGTATATCTCTTATTAGTTGGTTTGAGGTTGGTGAAGCTACTTTGATAGGGCTTGATTTATTCTATATGGATATGGAAAATGTTTAGTTGACTATAGAAAGGCCGAAGACAACTCACAATCATCAAAAATCGTATGCTGATAATGGAGTTTAAGTTCATTATTGATGATTTGGTGTACTTAAAAGTTTCACCCATTAAAGGGGTGAAGAGATTTGACCAGAAAAGGAAACTCAGTCCCCGATATGTTGGTCTTATAGGATTTTTAAGTGCATTGGTAATCTGGCCTATGAGTTAGACTTGCCTGTAAACATAGCATTAGTTGATCCAGTTTTTAATATGTCTCTATTGAAGAAATGCATTGGTGATCTGGCTTTAGTTGTGCCTTTAGAGAGTGTAGGCATGAAAGGTAATCTCTCTTACGAAGAGGTTTGAATTAAGATTTTGGTTTGTTTGGTCTGTAAGTTAAGAAATAAGGAAGTCACTTCAGTGAAGGTTATTTGGAGGAATCATCTAGTTGAGAGAGCTACATGGGAAGTAAAAGTAAATATTATGACAAATTATCCCCACCCTTTCTTTTCCAATTCAATTCCGACTTGAGATCACAGTTTCCTCCTTATTACTTCTCTTAGTCTTATGTAACTCAGATATTCACATGTCTTAGTATGAATTCATGAATTCCAATGTAGGCCATGTTTGAATTAGATATACAATTATCATGTCATTGTTCAGCTCTCAAAACTTAGTTTTGGGATTATATATTTTTTGGTATCCCTTCAACCTCGTTAGGGCTCATTTGATGACAAATAATCCCAAGGGGGAGATATTGTAACACCCTAAAGTTTAAAACTAAGATCATAAACATTTTTCATATGCTTATAGAACCAAATCCAATAATTGGGTAGTATGAGAAGATTTTAAATATTAATTAAGGCCATAATTAACTTCTAGCACAAAGCTATGTTGAAAGCTTCTTTACCCATTGAATTCTTGTATAAGAATTTACTAGGGTCAAATCTAAATGAGTATAACTCCTAGAATATAAAGAGTTTTGAAGCACATGACCCACTACATTAAAGATCATTGAGTCTTCTTTCCAACACATTCGATCGCTCATTAATCTGATTCAGAGCAAAAAGATATGGCCATTTTAGTGAAGCACTGTCAAGCTTCTAGCTACGGCAAACCCTTCCAACAAATAATTACCTTTTAGGGATAACCATTAAATATGATCATCTATAGAACAGTCCCTTAAGTCCCAAATGGTGAAAAAGTTCCACCTTCGTAGCTAGAGGGACCAACAACCCATTAGAAGAACTAATGAGCTATTGGTTTTGACCATGGTCACTATTTACCTCAGCTTAAGGATCCAACGAACAGACAAGGGATGATTGGTTGAAAGAACCAACGAGTAATCCCTTGTCTTTTCTAATGAAGTATAGAGAATCAACATGACACCCATATCTAGTAAGCACAACCAACAACTCCTTCTATCATAATGGTCCAATTTTCCATTATGATTTAAAAGGGAACATTGTAATGCCACAAGTTTTTGGTCCTTGAAAAATTCAGAAATTTTATCCTCATTGTCTTAACTACGACTCCACTAATGAGTCATAGGGATTTATGATGGGTTACAGGGACTCAGTCATGACTTAATCAGAACAAGTGGCTTAGTACTCTACTTTGAGTACGATTGACTCTCAGTTAGTTGTTAAGACTTCTTACAGGTTGTAAGGACCAAGTTGTAAGGTGACCAAAAAGTTTAGCCCAAGACACTATCCTTATTACGACTTGAGGCCATGAGTTGTAAAGACTCATGACAAGTTGTTATGTCCTAATTATAGGGTGTCCAGTAAGTCATCCCAAATTATTACCGTCTTGAGCACGAGAAGTGGTTAAAAGTTGTTAAGTGTAGTTAGAGTCAGTGGTATGAATTATAGCCAGAACAGTATGGGGACTTGGTGGTTCTATCTTGACTATGACTCAATATGATGAGTCGTAACGTATCCTTACGAGTCGTATATTGACCTGTAGTCACTGATGACTAAATTTTAATTTTTAAATTGAAGGTCTTTTGTACAATTCACTCCTTACAAAATTAAAACCCCATGTCCATCGAGCATTTAAGGGGGTTATATTTCATCCTTAATGTACTCAAACACTTTCAAGCTCTCTCAATTATTTCTCAAGCATCCATACTTAGGGTTTCCAAGAAATAGGCCATCCAAGGGCTCAAGGGTTAAATTCGTTTGGTGAAACTTGATAGTTCAGGCATGTTACTCTTCTCTCATTGTCAATTTGTAAAAAATATATATTTTAAAGTATAGTTCATGAGATATTTATGTTGGTTTTAAATAAAGGGTTGAGGGTTCTGAATGCTTATTGATTGAACAATGTTTTCCCATGGTTTACATATGATTACTCATGCTTTACTTATGATTTTGAACTGTGGGTGCATAGGTATAGTGAATTAACTAGGGAATTTTGATTTTCCCCAAATTTGTGACTTTTGAATTGGTTATGTCCCCAATCCTACAATGTAACATTGGTTTTTAGTTATAAGAAATATGGGAATTAAACTATTCTTGAACTATTGCATTATGATTTTGAATTGAACCATACGGGGTTGTGCAATTCCCCAAGATAATGTATAATTGAACCAAGGGTGTTGTGATTTCCCCTAAGTGATGATAATTGGTTTGGCATATTGATGTTACCTTAAGAGTGTTGTTGGTATGACGATACCAACAATGTATGCCTTAATGTGTAATGTGGTTCAATGAATGAGAATGTGTGATACTTATTTTAATTGAGCTTTAATGAGGGTTGTGTAGCTGAGTCATGAATGTGGAGATCTTGAAGGACCAATACTGGAAACTACGATTCCCGATGCAAAGGTCTATATGATCAATTGGTTTGAGTCCCACTTATTATTATTATTATTATTATTATCAATTGATTAGGAGGTTCGAGTTCCCAACATCTTATTACATGATTTGGTGCTCATATCACCTTAATATACCAGGAGGTTCGAGTCCCCTATAGTGAATGTGTATACCCTCTGGTTTGTACGGCCACACGCACTATGGGCCTATAAGCTGCGGGAGAGCTGAGCCTATTTAGCCCCTAGGTGCCTTTGTATGTTATGACGATTGAGCTACACAATCTAGGCTTAAGTTTTTAAGATTATGTTAAGCCTTGTTCCCTAACCCAACATGTGATATATATGTATGTATGTATGAATGTATGTATGTATGTATATCTATCTGATTATATGCATTGGTTTTGAATAATTTTGAACTGTTGATCATGTAATTATGTTATCCTTATCCCTAAGTTACATACAATTGTTCACCCCACTAACCGTCTCCGGACAGTGTATCGCCACGCGATGCAGGCACCAAAGCTATTTCTACTTTTTTTGCACAGAGTTAGGTCAATAGGCTTGATTCGTCGATTCGTTGCATTGTGGTGAAGTGGTGAGATTCTATCCCCTAGAAGGCTTAGGCATTTCACCTACTTTCATTCTTAGTTTTGAGTTGATAGTCGCTTTTATTTTCATTGACATTATAATTTTTATTCTCATTGTCATTTGTCAGAGTCGGGGACATGTCTTGACCAAGACTAGTTTTGGTTCTTTGTTTAGAAGGATTTGTTTGGATTACTATAGATATTGGGTGATGTTAGTCTGTTGTTTGTCCGATCAGCGGTTGTCGGTTATAGACATGTTTTGACTTTCCTTAAATTTGTTGCATGCTATCTTGTTATATGTTAAGAATTCATTCGATATTTGATAATGTTGTGTATGGTTTGGTTAGGTACACGGGGTGATCTCCGATCCACGTGGAACTTGAGATACCCATCATGGCAAGGCCCTAGTTCGGTGCCACACTTATAAGGGAGAGTCTATTAGGCATTTAGGAATATTTCCCTTTCTTGTTGTTCTATTTCAAGCTATAGAGTATAAGGTCTTGAATCTCCTCTAATTTCTGTATGTTCGCTTTTAAGATCATGCCTTTCAGAAGATTTGATGTTCGTGGGAACCCTTTTATCCCAATTGAGGACAATATGGATGGAGGTCGTCCAACTCTAGGAGTTCAGACCCGGTATAGGGTCGCTGCTCTGATTTCCCTGAGGGAGCTCCACCAATTCCCACATTTATCCTCAGGCACACCAGGCTTGTATGTCTAATACTGAGTTTCACAAGTCGATTCATTTGTTTACCCAACTAGTGTCCTCCCAGACTGAGTGTGTTGCTTTTGTTGCTTCATTATTCGATGATACTAGAGTTGGCCAATTTATGAGTTTGATCCCTCTTATTTTTACCAGTTTTAAAGTTGAGGAAGATCCTTAAAATTTCATCGATGAGATGGAAAAACTCTTTTGTGTGATGCATGCTACTGATGTGGAGGGTGTAGAGTTTGCTACTTATTAGTTGAAGGATGTGTCATGATCGTGGTATGAAGAGTTGGAGTAACTTAGGGGCGATGGTGCTGAGTCAGCTTTGTGGGAAGATGTAATGCCTCGAGTCTGTACCCTGGATGCTATATGGTGCTTACGACCCTGAAGGACCACAAGTTAACCCATGACTGATATCTGCTGTGAGCACTGAATAATAATAATGAAAATAATGTGGAAAATAGGCTGAATTGCCATAAGGTTCAAAATTTGAATACTAATAAAGAATATCACTATAATAATAATCTGCAAAACCAAATACTGACTGATAGTCTAGTCTGAAAAGCCTCAAACTGAACTGTCTGAAAGCGGAGTTGATGGGACAAGCCCCCAACTAACTCCGACTATTAAAATACAAAAATAAAACATATCCTCGATAGATGAGGACTCACTACTAAATCTAACACTTCTGGCTGAATCTGAATATGTCTATGCACAGCCAGGAACTTGAGCGTTTGAAGGTTTGATACACCTTCTAGTGCTAATCATTAGTGTAAGTGAGGGTCTCTCTACTATCTTTACTTTATGCATCTCTTCTTCATCTCTTTTCTTCTAAGTGTGTCATTTTTCCTTTTGTGTGCTTGCTGATTTTTTCTATCTAGTGTCCATTTTCGCGTGTTCATAGTCTTAAGCCTATCAAAGGGATATGACTAAAAACTCAAAGTGACCATACCGGGTTTGGAAAGCTGTTTTTAGAATGTCACATTCCCTGACTCAGAGCTAGTGATAGCCTGATCTGAGGTCTATCTTAGAAAAGTAACTGGCGCCCTAAAGTTGGTCAAACAAGTCATCAATTCTAGGAAGTGGATATTTATTTTTGACTATGACTTTGTTCAACCGACTGTAATCTATACACATTCTGAGGGAACCGTCTTTCTTACGCACGAATAAGACTGGTGCACCCCACGGGGAAATGCTGGGTCTGATGAATCCCTTATCTAGGAGATCTTTTAACTGTTTTTTTAACTTTTTGAGTTCTGCTGGTTCCATTCTATATGGAAGAATATATATGGGCTTAGTATCTGAAAGAAGGTCTATTCCAAAGTCTATTTCCCTAATGGGAGAAACTCCAAGAAGATCTTTGGGAAATACCACTGAGAATTCATTCACTACTAAAATCGACTCTAGACTGGGTGTCTCCGAACTAGAGTCTTTGACTCATAAAAGATGATAGACACATCCTTTGGATATCATTTTTCTTGCTCTAAGGTATGAAATTAACTGACGCTTAAGTGCTGTAGTACTACCCCTCTATTCAAGGATTGGTTCATTTGGAAATTGAAAATGAACAATTCTGTTTCTACAATCAACTGAGGCATAGCATGAATAGAGCCAATCTATGATAAGAATGACATTGAAATCCATCATCTCTAATTCTACTAATTCTGCTGAAGTGACTTTCTGAGATATCATAACCGGACAGTTACTATATACCCATCGGGCTATAATAGACTGACCCACTGGGGTAGAGACTGAGAATGGTTCTGTTAAGACTTTTTGCTTGATCTTAAAGTTTACTGCTATGTAAGGAGTCATAAATAGTAGAGAAGCTCCTAGATCTAATAAGGCATAAACATGTAAATAGAAGATCTATAATGTACCAGTGACCACTTCAGGAAAACTTTCCTAATCTTGTTGAGACTAAAGTGCATAGAGCCTATTTGGGCATTGCCCACTGGTGGCACTGGATGCGGCAGCCTGCTGATTTGGCCAACTGGAATGAGCTGACGAATGATTTTACTAACCTTAAGAACCTGATTGATGACAATCTCTGACTCTCTGGTCTGGTTTGCCATACCCAAAACAAATATCACTGCCAGCTCTGCAGACACCCTGGTGGTTTCTGCCATATTTCTGACAAAGAGAATTTATTTGAGCACTGCTGACACTACCCTGAGATTTAGAGCCTGGTGACCTATCTTGTTACCATTTCTGAACTCAGGGACTGGAGCACTGGCTGAGGAAGGAGATGGAACTGAATATTTTGGACAAAACTGGGAACGGTTACCGCCTTCTAACTTAGGCTGAGTGAAATTGAAGCTACCTGTCCTAGCTTTCTTGTTTTCCCTCTCTATCTCCCTATTATTAGCCTCTTCTATCTACTGAGAATGGACCATGAGCCTAGATATGTCCATCTACTTTATTAACATCGCTATTTTACACTCTTTAACAATACTTTTTGATACCCTAGACATGAACTTGCTCATTCTAGACCTACTATCTGCTACTACATGGGGAGCATATCTGGCTAACTGAGTAAACTTGAGGGAATACTCTTTCACACTTATGCTGCCTTGCCTGAGATTGATGAACTCTAACACTTTGTCTTCTCTCAGCTCTAAGGGAAAGAATCTATCAAGAAAAGCAATAGCAAACTCTTCCCACTCTATGGGCTCTGCATCTGTACCCCTATCTACTTTCTACTGCTTAAACCATGTATGAGCTACATTTTATAGCTGATAGATAGCTAACTCAGCACTCTCACTGGAAGTCACCCCCATGTTATCTGTGACTTTCTGAACCTGATCAAGGAACTTCTGTGGATTCTCTTCTGAATTAGATCCTAAGAATAGGGGAGGATTCATTCGAGTAAAGTCCCGAATCCTGGATGCAGTAGTAGTGGCCAATGGGTTATATTGAACAGCAGCTGGCCATTCATTCTAAGCTAATGCAAAATTGGCTAGAGTGGTAAATGCAACTCTGAATTCTGCATGAGAGACATGCTCGTCCAGTGGATCTGTCTGAATGGGCTGAGGTGCTGACTGGTTTCCTATTTTTTCTTTCATTTTTATTTTTGGGAGGCATGCTCTGTAAATGGAAGAAAGAAACAGATTAGACTGAGAGTTTAACTTGAGCTCATGATATTTCGCACGACATGAATACTAAAAGAAGGGAAACTTTTCCTAAAACTTTTTGTAGCCTCTTGTCCATAAGTGTGGTGTGCTACACACACATGAACAAGACTCTAATAGACGCGACTTTTAGACTCCCTAAGACTTTGTTGAACTTTAGGCTCTAATACCAAGTTTGTAATGCCCCGAGTCTGTACCCCAGATGCTACACGGTGCTTACGACCCTGAAGGACTACAAGCTAACCCATGACTGATATCTACTGTGAGCACTGAATAATAATACTGAAAAAAATATAAAAAATAGGCTGAATTGCCATAAGCTTCAAAATGCGAATACTGATAAAGAATATCAACTGTAATAATAATCTGCAAAACTAAATATTGTCTGATAGTCTAGTTGAAAATTTCTCTAACTGGACTTTCTGAAAGTGGAGTTGATGGAACAAGCCCCCAACTAACTTCAACTATTAAAATAAAAAAATAAAACATATTCTCATAGATGAGGACTCACTACTAAATCTGACACTGCTGGCTGAATCTAAAACTTTCTATGCACAGCTAGGAACCTGAGCGTCTGAACCTATGATAAGAGACACCACAGTGAAAAGAAAGAGTATGCTTTAGTATGTGGAATGTACTGGTATGCTAGATGAGGTAAGACTGAATGCAAGGGTTTATATGCATGAACAGTAACTGATCGAATGATATAAAATAACTAATTATGAGTACATAGAAATCTGAAACTACTGCAAATACTGAGTATGCAATATTGTGCATATGCATGTATACTATATCTGAGCTTTTACTGAAGCTGAATACTAAATTTTGATAACTGAATAACGGATATCTGAGATTATTGATAATTGAGTTACTGATACTGATTGACTGTGTCTGACAGTCCTGATTCTGCATAACTGAACTGAGTTCTACACTGAGACTAAAACTAAAATTATGGGAAGTAGTCATCTAACTGACATGCCCTAAATAAGATAACTGAGGGTTAATCTATAACCCTAGTTGGAAGGGTTTCAGTACCATGCTACGGTTAAAGACAACAGAAGAGTAACCCTCATCTAGCAGGTACTCTAATGAGAATGGTGGTACCCTCAACTAGCAGGTTAAAACACATCATCAACCCTCGACTGGCAGGTTGATGTTCCAACCTATGCTGGCTATGTTGTTCTGGAATATACGGACTGCTTCTAAGGATCACACCGTCTATTGTCAGGTGAGTCCCCATCCTTGGGTTCACTCAATGCTGAATCCTACTCCCAAATGGATAGACACTGATTACTTTAGTGAGCTAAAATAGACTGATACTGAGTTTCACTCAGTTCTGTAACTGACTGTGTTCAATGAGTTCTGTAACTGACTGTGTACTTACTTTTTTGGGACATGACTGAGACTATTCTGTAACTACTGTAGATCTGGGTAAATAGCTATATTATCTGGTATTAAATACCCCCAGGACTCGATAGTATGAAAGTAAAGCATAGCATGATATTGAAAAGCATAAGAATGTTTACTGGTTCATAATTCATTCCTAGAGACATTTTATCAAACACTTATACGACATAAACTTGTATATATGCTAGCATGTCATGAGTTCACTATTTAATTCACATGGACATTCCATCAAACACATGGGGAGCACAACTTAATGCATATAATCATGGATAACATATAAACATTGTAACTACAACAACCAAACTTGCAAATTCAAGGATTAGAACATGGGAATTACACAATTCAATATACATTCTATTTCACTTTCATAGAATCTACAATTAATCATGGATTAAAACTCAATTAATGTCATGAATATGAAACAATCCAATTTAAAGTATGTAAATCATGAATCAATAATCTTGTAGTTTTAATAAAATGGATTCTTGGACTCTATGGGTAAAAGGAACCCATATATGAACACCTAACATACCTTGGAATGTTAATTCTTGAAGGTTCTTCGAGAAATTCTTGAGTTTGATCTTGTTTTCTTGAAGCCAGGGTTTTTCCCTTTGAGAGAGAAAGCTTTTAATTTAGGGAAAAATAAGTGAATAATGATGTAACTAGGTTAATTACGGTTAAATTTTGTGTTAAAAGATGATTTGGGTCATGGAAAAATACCCAATTACCCCTAGAAAAGATTTAAAAATCGTCACTGAAAACTCCTGATTTGGGCCCTCGGTGCGACCCGATTCTATTGTGCCATGTCACTGGAAATTGACAATTGCAAATTGGGTCATCAACATGATACGATGGAATCGCGGTACCCCTTTGTATGCTAATTTCATAAATGGCACGACAGGCTAAGATCGCAAAGTCACACTGGAAAGTGACAATTAGGAAATTAGCTGGTAGCACGAAGCAGTGGTATCGTGGGGCTTCACTGGAAATTTCCAAATGCCATTTCGCTGGTCTTCGCGATGCGCTAATGTGCCAGATGTCATACTGCTTTATAAAAATATCTCTAACTCTTCGCTCGGATATTAGATTTGGGTGAATTTTATATCGTTAGATAGATGACTGAATTTCCTATGCAATGGAATTACAAATGACTTCTCAATAGCTTTTCTTGATCACTTCTTTCCTCAGGAGTTAAGAGAGGCAAAGGTAGAGGAGTTTGTGAATTTAAAAAAAGTAGAATGTCAGTGAATGAGTATGCCTTGAAGTCTAATCAGCTATTGCGTTATGCTCCTGAACTAGTGTCTAGCATGAGGGCTAAAATGAGGAATTTTTCTTCAGGATTGTCCCGTGAGTTGATTTTAGAGAGCAAGGCTACCTTGTTTAATAAGGATATGGATATATCTCAATTTTTGGTGTAGATGCAACAAGTGGGAGAGGAAAATAAGAATCAAGTGGAGATGAGTGAAAGTCAGAGTAAGAAGTTTTGTTATTCGGATCAGGGTAGAGGTCAGTAGTAAAGTTGTGGAGATGGTGGAAACTAGTTTAAGAAAAAGTGGGGTAATTTAGGTTCCTACTCTATGGCTAGTGCACCTTATCCGAAGTCGTCGAGTGATCGTCAAGGTCCATCTTGCAGACTGTCCTCGTGGTCTATAAATTTTTTGAGGTGTTTCTTAATCATCTTTTTGGTATTACTCCCAATAGGGAAATTAATTTTGGGATTGATCTTCTTCCAGGAACTTGACCTATCTCTATTCCTCCTCTATAGGATGGCTCTAACTGAGTTGAAAAAACTCAAGGAGCAGTTGAAAGATCTTATAGATAAGGGTTTTATCCTTCCTAATGTGTCTAAGTGGGGTGCTCCTATTCTTTTCGTGCGTAAGAAGGATGGCCCTTTGAATGTGTATTGATTACCGCCAATTGAATAAGGTGACCATGAATTATAAGTACCCACTTTCAAGAATTGATGATCTATTAGATCAACTTCAGGGTGCTAAGTTCTTTTCTAAGATTGATCTTTAGACGAGTTACCATCAGTTGACGATTAGGTAGGTGGATATCCCTAAGACTTCCTTCTGAAATCGGTATGGTCTTTTTTGAGTTTTTGGTGGTGTCATTTTATTTGATCAATGCCCCGATAATATTTATGGATCTTATGAATTAGTTTTTTCGTAGGTTCTTGTATTTGTTCGTTATTGTCTTTATTGATGGTATTTTGGTATATTCTAAGAGCATGGCAGATTATGCCGATTACCTCCGCCTTGTGTTGTATACCCTAAAGGATTAGCATTTATATGCAAAGTTCTCTAAGTGTGAGTTTTGGTTACATGTTGTAACTTATCTAGGACATGTTTCTAGTGAAGGGAACATGGTGGATCCATAGAAGGTTGCGGTGGTTAAGAAGTGGCCTAGACCCATAAATCCAACCAAAATTTGGAGCTTTTTAGTTTATCCTTTTATTGTAAAAGGTTTCTGGAGAGTTTTTCTTCTATTGCTTCCCCATTGACTAAGTTGACTTCGAAAAAGGTGAAATTCTTATGGTCTACTGCTTGTGAGGACAGTTTTGAGAAGCTAAATGATAAGTTGATTTCAGCTCTGATCTTGACTCTACCTGAGGGAACTGATGGTTTTGTTGTCTATTATGATGCGTCCTAAGTAGTGTTGCATTGTGTGTTAATGCATCATGGCAAGGTGGTTGCATATGCTTCTAAACAGTTGAAAGTTCATGGGAAGAGTTATCCGACCCATGATTTGGAATTATTGGCCGTGGTTTTTGCATTAAAGATCTGGCGACATTATTTGTATGGGGTCCATGTTGATATTTATTTTAAACAAAAGATCTTGCAATACGTATTCACTCAAAAGGAGCTAAATCTCAGGTAAAAGATATGACTTGAGTTAGTCAAGGACTATGACACGAGTCTTCACTATTATCCAGGTAAAGATAATGTGGTTGCTGATGCCTTAGCAGGTTGTCCATGGAAAGCTTATCTCACGTGGACAAAGAGAAATGGGATTTGGTGAAGGACTTTAATTATTTAGCTAATCTTTGTGTCCATCTATTAGATTCCAAGGTTGGTGGTGTGATTGTTCAAGAGGTGGAAAAGTCATCTCTTAGTGCTGAGGGGAAGGAGAAACAGATGTTGGATCCTATCTTAATGCAAATCAAGGATGATATGGGTACACAAAAGGTGAAGATTTCAAAATTAGTAGTGATGCTATCTTGAGATACCAAGGTAGATTATGTGTTCCCGATATGGATGGGTTGCAAAGAAAGATTTTGGTTGAAGCTTCTGAGTCATGTTATACTATTTATCCTAATTCGATGAAGATGTATCATGATCTTAAGAAGATCTATTGGTGGAACAATTTGGAGTGGGATGAGGCCATTTTTGTGGCTAAGTGCATGGTGTTTTAGCAAGTGAAGGTAGAGCACTTTTGAGGCTCAATGGACTAACTCAAGAGATTGAATGCTGGTATGGAAATGGGAGATATTTAATATGGATTTTGTTATGAGTCTTCCTCGGTCTAGCTAGTATTTTGATTAAATTTGGGTCATCTTGGATAGGATGACTAATTTTGCTCACTTTTTGCCTGTGAGGACTAATTTATCTTCTGAGGATTATACCAAGTTGTTCAGCAAGGTGATCATGAAGTTGCATGGTACTCTAGTCTCCATCATATCTGATCGGGGTACTTGATTCTTATCTCACTTTTAGAGGTCATTCCAGCGAGGCTTGGGGACTCAGGTGACTCTTAGTACAACTTTCCACCCACAGATGAATGGGCAAGTGGAAAGGACAACACAAGCCTTGGAAGATATGCTTCAGGCTTGCGTTTTTTATTTTGGTGGTAGTTTGGTTTACCACTTGTCTCTCATAGAATTTGCCTACAACAATAGTTATCACTCGAGCATTGGTATGGCTCCGTTTGAGACCTTATCTTCTAGGAGGTACAGGTCTCCTATTGGGTGGTTTAGGGTTAGTGAGAATAAGCTGCTTGGCCTTGATTTGGTTTACCAAGCCATTGAGTAGGTGAAGATGATTTGGGATAGACTTTACACCTCCCAAAGCTGCCAAAAGTCCTACACGAATGTGCGGCAAAGGGAGTTGTTCAGTGTTGGTAATTAGGTGTTTTTAAAAGTATCTCCTATAAAGGGACTGATGCGATTTGGTAAGAAGGGGAACCTCTTTTACTGTATGTTGGCCTGTACTTGGTTTTAAAGAGGGTTGGTAATGTTACATATGAATTGGAGTTGTTTTCTAGCTTGATCTCCATTTATCCAATATTTGATGTTTCAATGTTGAGAAAGTGCGTGGGTGATCCTTCTATGGCTGTTCCTTTGGAAAAGGTAAGAATTTCAGATTCCTTCTCATATTATGAAGTCCTGATTGAGATTTTGGATTGCCAAGTCCATCAATTGTGGACTAAGGATGTGGCTTTGATAAAGGTTCTTTAGAGGAACCAAAAGTTTGAGGAAGTAACTTGGGAAGCCGAGGAAGACATGAAGTCCAAGTATCCATTCTTGTTTACCATTCTGGATAATCGTGCTTGAGGTATGTGTATTCCTTGACAATTTTGTTTTTTATCTTTGTTAAAGGAAAGAGTAGTTGTATTTGTATGTGTAGACAAATCATGCTAATAAACACTTTGTCCTGTCATTCAAGGACGAATGATCCTAAGTAGGGTAGTATGTAACGCCCCGAGTTTTTGATCCTTAAAAATTTATACAATTTTATCCTCACTGTCCTGACTACGACTCTACTGGAGAGTCGTAGGGAGTCATGACGGGTCGTAGGGACTCTATTGTGACTTAATCAGAACAAGTATCTTAGTAGTCTGCTCTTAGTACGAATGACTCTTAACTAATCATCAAGACTTCTTAAGAGTCATAAGGACCAAGTCATAAGGTGTCCAGAAAGTTTAGCCCAAGACACTGTCGTCCTAACGACTTGAGGCCACGAGTCATAAAGACTCATAACAAGTCTTTATGTCCCAATCATAGGTTATCCAGTTTGTCATCCCAAATTGTTATTATCTTGAGTACAAGAAATAGCTACTAGTCATTAAGTATTGTTACAAGTTGGTGGTATGAATCATATCCATACAAGTATGGGGCCTTGGTGGTTCTGTCTTGACTTCAAATCCTTGTGATGAGTCATAATGTATCCTTACGTGTCGTATAGTGACCCGTAGTCACTGATGACTAAATATAAGTTTTTAAATCGTGGGAACTTTGGACAATTCTCTCCTTAACCAATTAAAACCCCATGTCCATAAAGCACTTGAGGGGGTTATATTTCATCCTTAACATACTAAACCACTTCCAAGATCTCTTAAAAATTCTCTCAAGTAGCCATACTTAAGGTTTCCAAGAAGTAGGTCATCTAAGGGCTTAAGGGTTAAATTCTTTTCGTGAAACTTGGAATTTCAGGCATATTATTTTTCCCTCATTGTCAATTTGTAAAAATCATATGTTTTAGAGTATTGTTCATGAGATATTTATATTGGTTTTTAATCAAGGGTTGAGGGTTTTGAATGCTTATTGATTAAACAATGTTTCCCAAGGTTTACATACGATAAGTCATGCTTTAATTTGGTTTTGAACTATGGCTGCATGGGTATGGTGAATGAACTAGGGAATTGTGATTTTACCCAAACTTTTGACTTTTGAAGTGGTTATGTCCCCAACCCCACATTGTAACATTGGTTTTTAGTTATAAGAAATGTTGGAATTGAACTATTCTTGAACTATTGCATTATGATTGAATTGAAGCTTATCAGGTTGTGTAATTCCCCAAGCTAATGTATAATTGAACCAAGAAGGTTATGATATCTCACAAGTGATGATAATTGGTTTGGCATATTGATGTTACCTTGTAAGTGTAGTTGGTATGACAATACCAACAATGTATACCTTAATGTGTAATGTGGCTCAATGAATGGGAATGTGTGATACTTGTTTTAATTGGGCTTTAATGAGGGTTATGTACCTGAGTTGTGAAAGTGGAGGCCTTAAAGTACCAATAGTGGAAATTGCAGTTCCAGACGTAGGGGTCTATATGACAGGGTGGTTCAAGTCCCCCTTATTATTATTATTATCAATTAATTGGGAGGTTAGAGTCCCCTACATCTTATTACATGATTTGGTTCTCGTGTCACCTTAATATGCTAAGAGGTTCAAGTCCCCTATAATGCATATGAATACTCTCTGGTTCATGAGGCCACATGCACTGGGGCCCTACCGGCTGAGAGATAGTTGGGCCCTACCGGCTGAGAGATAGTTGGGCCCATATATCTCGTAGGTTCCTTTGTATGTTATGATAGTTGAGCTACACAATCTGTGCTAAAGTGTTAAAGAGCATGTTAAGCTTTGTTCCCTATCCTGGCATGTGATATATATATACATATATATATTTGATTATGTGCATTTGTTTTGAATGGTTTTGAACTATTGATCATGGTATTATGTTATCCTTATCTCTGAGTTACATGCTAGTGTTCACCCCACTAACCGTCTCTAGACTCTATATCCCCATGCGATGCAGGCGCCAAAGCTATTTCTACCTTTTCTATGCATAGTTAGGTCGGTTGGCTCGTTTCATCAGTTTGTTGCATTATGGTAAAGTGGTGAGCTTTATACCCCACAAAGCTTAGGCATTTCACCATCTTTCATTCTTAGTTTTAAGTTGATAATCACTTTCATTATCATTATAATTAACATTATCATTTTCATTCTTATTATCATTTGTCAGAGTCGGGGACATGTCCCGACCAAGACTGGTTCTGGTTCTTTATTTAGAAGGCTTTGTTTGGATTACTGTGGATATTGGGTTATGTTGGTCGATTGTTTGTCCGGTCACCGGTCATTGGTTATAGACATGTTTTGACTTTTCTTAAGTTTGTTTCATGCTATCTTATTATATTTTCAGAATTCATCTAACATTGGGGGATGTTGTGTTTGGTTTGTTTAGGTGTAGGGGGTGATCTCCGGTCCATATGGGACTTAAGATACCCTTTATTGCCAGGCCCTGGTTTGGGTCGTGAAAACTCTAGGCTTTTCCCATCATTTAACCTCCTATACTAGTCATTTTATATATTTCAAAGGTAAATATTAAGCCTAAATTACTCCAAATCCCTCATTCTCTCAGAAAACAATTGACACTTGGCAAAATATGAGAAATAAAGTGGCTCTTCCTCTTCAAAGAAAAAAACTAGTGTTAATTATTTTTAAGCTTCAAGATTAAGGTTTATAGAAAGGTCTTCACCTCCAGGTATGTGGGATTTCAACAATGGGTATCCTCTCAACCATTGAGTCCCTAAGGAAAATCAGTTCTCTAGTTAATTCATTCTTTAGTGCTTAGGGTTTTCATGAAAAGTATGAACTTTCTTATATTTCAATTCCTCATCACGAATAGTCCATGTATAGATACTTTCCTAAAAAATTCAGCCTGTTTACTTATTTGTATTTTATGAACCCTCAGTAGATAGACTTATGTTGTATGAATTCATATTCTATTCAGAACATACAAACTACCATAAATAGTCACATTATTTAAAAATGGTGGATTACAAACATTCAATGACTTATTATTTCATGAATTGATAGTTCAATATTTTTTCCTTTTGATCCACATGTTTTATAATGCTTTTAGATAAAGTGTCTATCATTACGTCTTAGATGTTAGTATGATTGATCTACTTAGTCTATCAGTATAATTCAGTTGGGAGTAGTACTAAGCACAAAGCGGTCGCAGTGATAAAGTCTCACCCATTAGTTTGCTGAGACTTTTAGTTAAAGTCCTTAATTCCCAAAACTACTTTAACACTATAGGTTCTAAAGGGTAACCCATTAAATCATGTTGACACCTTAGTCGTTTAGCACATCAATTTAGTGGATCCACATTAGTCAGTGTTTATTCCCTTGGTAAGTTACAGAGAACCCTTCCAGCTGGGGTTACAAGTTGGCCCTGTTTAGCTCAAATTGGGTATGTCAGTTAATAGTAGCTTCCACAGTTCAGACTCAGTTATTTCACAACTTCATATTTAGTTTATTTACTATAATATTGAACAGTTATATGCCTATTTACCTGGGTCATCACATCAAATTATATTCATCAGTTCTTTATTTAGTTTAGTGGTTTTTATTCAACACGTTGAGATTTATACTGTACATACCTTACATACATAGTACACTCAATGTACGAACCACATACTTTCTTTTGTACTATATTGAGTTACAATATAAGTTCACACTCTAAGCATCTAGCTCACAGCTAGCACACTCTCTTACTTATCTCAGCAACAGATATGGTGAGCCCACATAGTTTAAGGACGAGACTTTTGATTATTTCTTTATTTTATAAATTTGAATTTTCAAATAGTTTGAGTTAGTTGGGTATTTGTCCCACCAACTCATTTTTTGTACAGGCATTGTAAAGATAGCAGGCTTTTAACTATATAGTTATGCTAAATGATTCTTGTATTGACTTTAGTATTGAGTTTTGTTTGGATTATTATGATAATTTTTATCTTATTCATATTCTATCATCTGCCTAAAATTCATTGGTTATTTATAGTGTTTCTTAGTGTCATGATAGGCTATGGATTAACTCTCTTGTGGATCTAAGAACCATGTTGAGACTAGGAGGTAGTTGATGTACCGTGAATTTACAAAACTTAAGATAATTAAAATAAGGAATAATTATAAGTTCAAGGGTATGTTTATGTGGATATGATGGTTTTTTTTGTATGATTGTAAGGTAAATAGGCTTGAGAAAAGAAACTGTTGAAACATGAGCTTGAGAGGATCATACAGAAGTAATGATGAAAATAGGATCAAATCACGATCGCACCAAGGCTATTATGTCTTAAATAAGTGAGCGTCCTATAGAGTTGATCAGATGAAATCTTCTCACAATCATAGCATAAAGTCACGATCGTACCTTGCTGTCTTAGAAAGAAGGCTTGGGAATAAGCTATAGAACCTAAGTGTGAGATGATTAGAATAGAAAAAGTCATTATTGTACTTTGATATGATGATCATGCCATAAAATCATAAGATGAAGGAAAAGATATGAAGGCTGTAGAAGTTTAAGCTGAAGGTGATCAGACAAAAACATCACACAATCATACATTAATACCACAGGTCTATACTGAGAACCATACCATTAAAGATTTAAAGATAAAAATCCATGAGCCAAACCACTAGCATCAAAGGATGATTGTGGTATCTAACCAAGATCATACCTTTTTATCATTCGAGCCAATTAATCCAGATTTCCTATTTTTTTAGGATAGGATTTGTGTTGACTATAAATAATCTTATTGAGTTATTTTTATGTGTTCTACACTACTTTGATTTGACAATATTATATTGTGAGGTTCTAAGGTGTATTCTTGAAATTTTATGAACATTGGTTCTAGGGTTTTAATTGAAGTTGAGATTTTGGAGTTTAATTATCATTGTAAGTCCATGACAATGCTTTCATCTATAAATTCTTCTTGTGTTCTTTCAATTATGAGTAGTTGAACACCACAACTAGGGTTGTGGGAACCATGATGAATTAACAAAATAGGTTATGTGTGAGGCAAATCTATACCGATGTGCTTGCATATATTGGTATTTCTTTCATTATAATTGCTTATCTAATGGATGTATACATTAGAAACTCACTTGTATTCTAAGATTGCTTAGGAGAGAGATATAGATTAGTAAAAAGAAATAACAATAGAGATTTGAGGCTATCAACCTTCATCTAATAAGTTCTATATTTGATTCAATGGTTGCTTTATACTTTTTAGGAGTTACAATTTGAGCGACATCAAATTCTAGCGCCATTGTCGGGGAATGCAGTTACAAAATTGAATGATTGGATTTGTAAGGATGTTGGTTTTGTTTGCTAATTTACTTTTCTACTATATTTTGGGGAAAAATCTAGTGTATGACCCATACCTGGATTCAAGGAAATCCCATTAAATCTATTTGATCCTAAGCTTGAGAGAACTTTGAGATAAAGTTAAAAATAGAGAGAAGAATTTATGATCAAAGAGCCCTACTCCAATGGGTTCATGATGACCCTGTAGATTTGAATTAGACACTTTAGCATGATGTTCAAGAACTACAAAACATGTCACTACTCGATTAATGGCTTAAGAAAATGCTTGGAAAGCAGCTGTCCAACAAGCAACAATAGAAGAAAGTGCTATAAAAGAAAAGGCAGATCGTTTAGCTATACTTAATGCAAGGGACATATTAAGAAGAAATAGGGGACAATTGTAGCACCCCACAATTTTTTGGGGAAAAATTTCAAATCGTCGTTCCAATGCGTATAGACCCGAACCCAATGATTCTTCGTTAATATATGTCTTATGATAACGAGTTGAGAACGTTTCTATCGATTAGGTTTTATTAAATATTTTGGCTTGGGTCAAATATCAATAACCATTAATCCTAGTATATAATAAGTTATGTATCCTACCATATACCAAAAGAAAGATCGTTGAGTCCTCTTTCCAACACAACTGGTTTCACCTTAATTTGATATCGGAGCGAAAGGTTATGCTCATTTTACTTCAGCATGTTTATTTGTCAACAAAGTGATGACCCAAGTTGATAGTACATCACCTAAGTTATGACCTATCATCCAAGTCCCCACCCCAATCCAGTGAGCTATTATTTTCAGTTTCCAAGTGACGACCTGAGTTGATAGGCCATCACCTAAGTTATGACCTATCAGTCCAAGTCATCACCCAAGACCAGCGACTCATAAAATCATCTTTTGAGGTATGACTTGATGTGATAGGTCATCACTTGGTTGACGACCTATCAACCAAGGTCATCACCCTTGAAATTTAGAAATTTCTATTTGAATTCGGAGGGGTATCTTGTCCTTTCTCTCAACTCCCATGACTTAAATCACGTATTAAACCCTATTAAGTGATAAAATATCAATTTTTCATAACTCATAATCCTCTCTACTCTCAAGAACAAGAGAAAACTAGGGTTTTCCTCTAAGTTTAAGATTTCAAGAAAAGGGTCAAGATTTGAGTCCAATCGCCACGACTAAACAACATAAGGTACGT
This sequence comes from Capsicum pubescens, assembly GCA_030864215.1. NCBI lineage: Eukaryota > Viridiplantae > Streptophyta > Magnoliopsida > Solanales > Solanaceae > Capsicum > Capsicum pubescens. The sequence continues at coordinate 213,069,696 of CM061542.1, forward strand.
GGGGTTTTCCTAAACTACATAAGCATGTTAAAGAGAGTTAGATGGTTACCCGAAGAAAGTACGAGTTGAAAGACTCAATGCTAGAAACCTTGATTTGCCGACACGAGGTTATGGTACCATGCTCTGTGGTCTTGTGTACCTTAATTTATGTCATCCCAATTTGGGACTAGGGTTAGAAGCCATTCTATGTGGTTTTTTGCACTTCTATGATATGTTTATTTGATTAGGGATCATGACACCATACTGTGTGGTCTTGCGTGTCTCCACTTATATATACTCCAATCCTTGCGGCAAACTTGGATTGGAGGCTTGGACATCGAGTCAAGGGAGGATTCCATATAACCCATGGAATTACAGATTATAGGGTGTACCATCTTACTCGGAAGTAACTTAAAGAGTGGTTCATGATTTCAATGAAATATTTCAAAGTCATTTAAAGTATGCCTATGTGTTTTTCATATATGGTATGTAAACTATTTTATGAATTGCTCTCACTTATGTTGTATAAAAGTACATTATTTTGGATTTATATGCATACCAGTACAATTGTATTGACCCTCTATATTTTAGGATCTGAGGTACAGTCCCGGGGTTCCGGTTATCAGTAGACTCGTAAGTCAGAAGTTACAGTTGCTGAGCCTTCTCTATTCCGAAAGGCCTGGTTGAAAGACTATATTAATTTATTTCATTTTATAGTTTTATTGGGGTCCTTGTCCCAGTCTTTAGGCAGAAGTTGGTCTTCATATTATTAGAGATTTCACAGTCTAGTGTCGTATGTTTTGAGTGTTATGAACTCAAATTTCATACTATTCTGTTTAACTAAGTGATTGACCATATTTTCATCTTTATTATCTTTTTCACAATTCCATATAGTGTATGAATAGTGTGCATAATTTCTATATAGAGAAGGGCGCTTGGGCCTTCATGGTTTGAGATGCTCATTGCAGCTAGGGTCTTAGCTCGGGGCATGACAAACTTGATAGCAGAGCACGGTTCATGGTCCTAGGGTGTTTATGAAATTACATTGGGTAGAGTCTTGTTTATAGGTGTGTAGCACGCCACACTTATAAATGGGAGGCTATAAGGCGCTTAAGAATGTCTCTCTTTCTTTTATGATTTAGTTCGTACTGAAGAGTCCGAATGTCCTCTAATTAGTGATTTTGTGTATTTTAGAATGTTATCATGCCTCCTCGTAGAACCAATGAACAAAATTCTCAGGCAGAGGATATCCGGCCCACTCATGGGATGTGGACCCATAACAGAGCTCATACCTAAAAGTTTCTTCCCACTTCGGGGTCCCTCCAGTTTTGACTAGTCCACCTCGATCTCCATGGACCGGTGCTAACTATCCTCATCCTCCTTAGAGTGAACTTGATTAATCTTAGATTTATGATGAGCTCCTTTTTTAGAATCACATTTTTAATAAATAAAAAAATTTATTTCGAGACTTTTAATTAAAGATAGAAAGATTATAACTATCTTACCATAGCTCATAATGGTGAGTGAACTATTTTGATATTTATTTTATTGTATTATATTTTCCTGATAGTCCATTAATATGAAATCTCACCTAGTGGCCTCTCAGACTCGTCGGTATGAGGATGGGAGTTCAATGTCTGTTTCATCTGAGGTTACCCGGGTTGGCCAATTCATGAGGCCAAACCCACCTGTGTTTACTAGTGGGAAGGTTGAGGAGGACCCCTAAGGTTTTATTGATGAGTTGGAGAAAATTTTTAGAGTGATGCATGCGAATGAGATTGAAGGGGTTGAGTTGGCAGCCTATTAGTTAAATGATGTGGCCAATTAGTGGTATAATAAATCAGAGGATTCTAAGGGTAGTGATGCTAGGCCTTCTGTGTGGGGTAAGTTTGTAGATTCCTTCTTAGATCTCTTTTTTCCCTAGGAATTGAGGGAAGCAATGGATGAAAATTTATGAATCTGAAGCAAGGGAAGATGAGTGTAAAAGAGTATACATTAAAGTTCACCTAGCTATCTAGGTATGCTCCAGAATTGGCGGGTAACATGAGAGCTTGCATGAGAAAGTTTACGTCTAGTCTCTCGGATGATTTGGTGTTGGAATGCAAGGGAGCAATGCTGAATAAGGATATGGATTTCTCCAACTTGTCAGTGCACATGCTGCAGGTAGAAGAGCAAAATAAGAGGATGATTGAGGTAAGAAGAAAAGAAAGAGAAGCTAAGAGAGAGAGGTCCAAGATAAAAAAAATAGTAACCACCAAGGGGGTAATTGGGAAAATAGGTGGTCTAAAAAGAAGTTTTGGAGCAATGCTCAGTTATCAGCAAGTGCACTTGAGCCCAGGCCTTCAGGAGAACAACAACTTCAGTCAGGAGATAGGCCTGGATCTTATGTCACCTAGTTCCATAGGAGTGTGACTCAGCATTTTAGGTCACACCCTCACTGTTGCAGTTGTGGGAGGAATCATTCAAAGAGGTGTTATTTTGAGATTCGGTCGTGTTATTCTTGTGGCCTAGTGGGCCATTTTCAGAGGGACTGTCCCTCAGCTGGGGGGAATATAGGGGGAGCTAAGTCCCAATCTGTGCCCACAGTTCCTCCTCCTAAGGGTACTACTTCAATTGTCGATGGTGGTCGCAACCGATTATATGCCTTATCTAACCACCAGGATATGGATACCTCACCAGTTATTGTTATGGGTATGTTATAGATTTTATTCTATGATGGTTATGTATTTGGCATGCTAAATATGATTGTTGTTGTTCGATAAAGTTTTATGTGTATAAGTTTTTTGTATACCCGGTTCCTATTCTTGAATTTTGTAGTATGGAGAAGACTAAAAAGTTTTTGTGTGATGTTACTTAGAGCTAAATTGAGGGAATATAGGTATATAGGATGTGCCTTTGGGATAGTTTTACAAATTTTATTATGTTGTAAGTTGATGGCTATAGACGATAAAGAGTAGCATTCTTGGGAAATAATGCTTGTGGTCTATACAAGGGGGAGTTTAGAGTTTATATGTATGGTGATACCCCATTGTGTTGACATTTTTGGTTATTGATTAAATGAGGGGATATGTCCACAAGTCTAGGATTGTGACTTTGACCTAAGGGGCAGATGGTGAGTTAAGGTAGTTCCTGAATTTTCTCCCATTCATGATGCTTATGCTCAGGTCCCTCAATGACCCTAAGCATGTTAGTAGGATAGTGGTTGTGGAAGCGTAGTAATGTTTTAGGTGGGGGAGTAGGTGTTCTTGAATATGAAAATTTCAATGTGATTTCTCAACCTAGGGGTAGAAGAAAAGAGGGAAAGAAAGAGATGAACTTTCATTATGTGAAACCATTAGGAGGAAAATATATGGCGAAAATCATTGTGAGAATGATTGAATTTGTTGGTCTTAGTGGGGGGAATCCATGAAGTATGTGTAGAAATGATAGGTTTGAATGTTGTGCTTGATGAAAATGTAAACCAATGCACTATTTGGTTAGTACTCCTTGATTTAAGGTAGAATGTTGTTCAATTATAGTGATAAGATAGAGAAGTGTTCTTAAAAGGAGGTAGAACATGAGATCCCATAGCTTAAGATAACATCTTTTTTAATCTGGGTTACACTTAAACATAGAAGTATGATACAGTTAGGCTCAAGCTTTTGTAGTTATATATTTAACAGGGAAATTATAATATTTGGGACGTTAAAATGTGGTATTCATAGTTGAAATCATAGCGGAGAAGCATCGCAAAAAATATTTAAAGACTATTAGACGTATCATTTTAGGTAGAGAATGTTTCTAATCTATTCTTATGTCTTGCAGGGATCTTATTTCATGTATTATACTGTAAGACCCCGCAAAGTTCCTTCGTAGTCTGAGCCTTAGAGCATGTCAAGCAAAGTGTAATTCCATCCCTAAAAGATTGAGAAGTGACTTACCAAATGATTGGTATTTAAACCATAAATAATTTTCTTAAATTTGACTTTTGGTCATGTAGAGAATTGAATTAGCTTTCTAACGATACTAATTTTGTCCAAATTCGGCATCAAGGTGAGAAGTTATGGTCATTTTACTGAGAGTTATCGGAACCGCCCAGGTGCAACAGATGATCAAACGGATCATCAAGTCTGCGATGGACCATCGCTTGGACTATCGCGACCAAGACAAAAACTCCCTTTCCTGTCCCCAGTACGACGGTCAGGACGATGGACCGTCAAGGCTGTAACAGACCGTCGCTGAGACTATCACTTCTAAGGCAGTGTGGTCTCATCCTGGACATCAAGCGATCGACGATCCAACAGACCATCAGACCTACGATGGACCGTCGATCCGACCACCGCATCGAGGCAGTATGTCCCTTTTCAGGTTATCGTGCGACAGACGACCCGACGGGCTATTGGACTTTCTATGGACCATCGCTTCAACCGTTGCAGCCCCCGTTCAGTATTTGTATGTCCTTTTTAAAAGGGGATTCTGGGTCTTTTCCCTTTTAACCCTCAGATATATTCCAAACGAACTTGATAGCCTTATTATCTCCCAAAACATCCAAAGCCTAGGGTTTCTTCCTCAAGAGTAAATCTAAAACCCTTCTCCAAGAAATCCAAGAACTCACCATGGATTCTACAAATTGAGTTGAGATTTGAGTTCCCCAAGTTCAAAGGTTGCAAGAACTCTCTCTCAAGAGTAAGAAGAAGAGTTTAGAGCAAGATCGTCCATCCACTTTCATAATCTAGGGTATGTGGGGTTTTGAACAAGGGTAATCCTTTCATCCTTGTGTCCAAAGGCTTATTTAAACTATGATTTTCTGCAATCTATGAGATTTTACATGAATTTGAATTAGAGTTTTTCACCCATTTATATTGATTGCAATATTTTAATGTTTCCCATAAATTAAGAGTCTAATGGCATGATTTTCACATGTTTTCTTGAGAAATTGCAGCTGGGTCTAAACCCGATGATTTTAATCTTTGAGAAGTTAATAGTTGAAATGTTTGGCATATTAAAGTATATGAGTATGTTGAGATTTTGAGACAAATTGCTGAAATTTCCAGATTTCTACATTAGTTATGAATCTATATGCAATCTATTATGCTTTTGATGGGTTTTAACTTGAGATTGAATTATGGGTTATTGAGCCCTACTTGAGATTTGCAATTTTATGATCTCTTATGCTATAAGCACCCATGATTTGAGTATTCTGAGATTATTGAGAATTGTTTTGACCTAATGGTCATGGAGTTTTGAAATCCACTTCACTACATGAAATTACAGTTTTGATTATTGGGTTCTTTTGAATCATGAGATTATTCTAAAGTGAATTTTCATGAGATGAGCGAGATAATCTAAGGGGAGTAGTATTTAGCACCGAGTTGGGTAAGTTACAAGGTGCTCTTGCTCCTATTCTATTCGTGCGGAAGAAAGATAGTTCTTTACGTATGTGCATTGACTATCGTTAGCTTAACAAGGTCACAGTAAAAAATAAGTATCCTCTTTCAAGAATTGATGACCTGTTTGATCAGTTGCAAGGTGCAAGTTATTTCTCCAAGATAGAACTTAGATCTGGCTATCATCAACTTTAAGTGAAGGAATGTGATATTCCAAAGACAGCCTTCTGAACCCTCTATGATCACTTTGAGTTTCTAGTCATGTCTTTTTGGCTAATCAATGCCCTTAAAACTTTTATGGACCTCAAGAATAGAGTGTTCAAGTAATATCTGGATATGTTTGTCATAGTGTTAATAGATAACATCCTTGTGTACTCCCTTAATGAGAGTGACCATGCGAATCACCTTAAAATTGTCTTGCAAACTCTTAGATATCGCCAGTTGTTCGCCAAATTCAGTAAGTGCAAATTTTGGCCAAGGTCTTAGCCTTTCTTGGTCATGTTGTTTCAGCCGAAGGTATTAGAGTTGATCCCCAAAGGATAGAAGCTATGAGAAATTGGCCTAGACCTATCTCCCCGTCTGACATTACAAGTTTCTTGGGTCTAGCGGGCTTCTACCATCATTTTGTTAAAGGTTTCTCTTTGATTGCATCTCCCATGACCCGATTGACTCAAAAGAAAGTTAAGTTCTGGTGGTCAAATTCCAGTGAGAAGAGTTTTCAGGAGTTGAATACTCGACTTAATTCATCCCCTGTGTTGTCTTTTCCTAATGGTACAAATGGTTTTATGGTGTATTGTGTTTCCTCTAGAATTGGTTTGGGTTGTATGTTGATGCAAAAAGCTAAGGTTATTGCCTATGCCTCTAGATAGTTAAAGCCATATGAGAAAATTACCCAACCCATGATCTTGAGTTAGCTGCTGTGATCTTAGCTTTGAAAATCTGGAGACACTATCTTTATGGTGTTCATGTTGATGTGTTTACTGATCATAAGAGCCTGCAGTATGTGTTTACTCAGAGGGATTTTAATCTTAGCTAGAGGAGGTGGTTAAAGTTGTTAAAAGACTATGATATTAGTGTGTTGTACACTCGAGCAAGGCCAACGTAGTGGCAGATGCCCATAGTAGATTGTCTATGGGTAGTGTTGCTCATGTAGAGATAGGTAAGAAAGAGTTAGCTCATGATATGCATTGTTTGGTTAGATTAGGTGTTAGGTTGCTTGATTCAGCTGAGGAAAGTACGTTGGTGTAGAGTAGTTCCAAATCCTCTTTAGTTTTTGAAGTGAAGGAGAAGCAAGATAGGGATGCTAGTTTTGTCAGACTGAAGGAGTCAGTTAAGGGCCAAAAGGTAGATGTTTTCTCCCATGGGGGAGATGGCATGTCGAGATTGCAGGGTAGATTGTGCATTCCGTGTGTTGATGATTTGAGGCAGAGGATTATGGCTAAAGTTCATGGCGCGTGGTATTCTATTTATCCCGGTACTACCAAGATGTACCGCGACTTATGAAAAAATCTATTTGTGGAATCGTATGAAAAAGGATATAGCGGAGTTTGTAGCAAACTATGTAATGTGCCAACAGGTTAAGGTAGAGCAACAAAGACCTGGTGGTGTGATGCAAGAGTTTGGTATACCCACTTTGAAGTGGGAGGTGCTGAACATGGTCATCATGACCAGGTTACCTCTTTTGTATCGTCATCATGATCCTTTTTCGGTTGTTCTAGACAGGCTAACTAAGTTCGTGTATTTCTTGCCCATGCACTCATCTTATACAGCTGAGGATTATGCTACATTGTATATTCGGGAGTTAGTCAGGCTGCATGGAGTTCCCTCGTCCATCATGCTGGATAGGGGCACTCAATTTACTTCTCAGTTTTGGAGGGCGTTCCAGCAGTGTCTTGGTACCCAAGTCCTTTTAAGTTTAGCTTTTAATCCACAGATAGATGGTTAGGCTAAGAGGACCATTCATACCCTGGAAGATATGTTGAGGGCATGTGCTCTTGATTTCAAAGTTAGCTGGGATGAGCATTTGCCATTGATAGAGTTTGCCTATAATAATAGTTATTATGCTAGCATCAGGATGGCACCATTTGAGGTTTTGTATGACAGAAGATGTAGATCACCCATAGGATGGTTTGAAGTGGGTGAAGCTTCTGTGATTGGGCCTGATGCAGTGTTTGGTGCTATGGAGAAATTTAAGTTGATTAGAGAAAGGCTGAAGACATCTCAGTCATCAAAAGTCATAAGTCGATGTGAGGAGAAGAGATCTTGAGTTTAAGGTGGGTGATTTGGTGTACTTGAAGATTTCACCCATGAAAGGGGTGAAGAAGTTTTGTAATAAGTGAAAGCTTAGTCCCCGTTATGTTTGACCCTATAGAGTCTTGAGCCATGTTGGTAAAGTATCCTATGAAGTTGAGTTTCCCGCAGAGTTATTAGCCGTTCATCCTATCTTTCATGTCTCCATGCTCAAGAAGCACATTGGTGATTCCATTGTGGTAGATCCTTTAGAGAGTGCTGATATTAAAAATAGTCTTTCATTTGATGAGATTCCTGTTGAGATTCTAGACTTTCAGACCGTAGATTGAGGAATAAAGAGGTTCTCTTGGTCAAAGTTTTACGGCGGAACCAGTCAGTTGAGGGCGCTACTTGGGAGGCAGAAGCAGACATGCGAGTCAAGTACCCGCACCTTTTTTCCGCGAGTTTAGATCAATATGAAGGTATTATTCTTCCTTAATTCATCCCTTCTAATCTAAAGTTCAGCTATATGTATCTATTCTAGCATAAGTTCTTGCAATTTCTGATTCATTCGAGAGTTTAGAGAGATTTTGAACCTGTTTTAGAAACTTCCTTTAGATATATGTACTCTGTTTTCCTGTGTTCCTAGTCTAAATAGAAACATTCGAAGGTGAATGTTTCCAAGGGGGAAATATTGTAAGACCCCGCAAAGTTCCCTCGTAGTCTGAGCCTTAAAGCGTGTCAAGCGAAGTGTAATTTTGGCCCTAAAAGATTGAGAAGTGACTTCCCAAGTGATTGGTATTTAAACAATATAGAATTTTCTTAAATTTGACTTTTTTTTATGTAGAGAATTTAATTAGCGTTCCAATGATACAAATTTCTTCCATATCCGAAATCGGGGTGACAAGTTATGGCTGTTTTACTGACAGTTGTCGGAACCACCCCGGTGCGATGGATGATCCAACGGACCGTCGATTCTGCGACTGACCATCATGACCAAGGAAGAAACTCCCTTTCCAGGACCAAGTACGACGGTCAGGATGACGGACCGTCAAGGATGCGACGGACCATCGCTGAGACCATCGCCTCTAAGGCAGTGTGCTCTCATCTTGGCCATCGAGTGACGGATAATCCGATAGACCGTCGGACCTGCGAAGGACCATCGATCTGACCATTGCATCGAGGCAGTGTGTCTTTTTTCTGGTCATCTGCATTGGACGACCCGACGGACGGTCGAACTTGCGACGGACCGTCTCTTCGACCATCGCAGCCCCCTTCAGTATTTTTAAGTCCTTTTTAAAAGGATCTTTTCCCTTTTAACCCTCAGATATATTCCAAACGAACTTGATAGCCTCATTATCTCCCAAAACATCCAAAGTCTAGGGTTTCTCCCTCAAGAGCAAAACTAAAACCCTTCTCCAAGAAATCAAAGAACTCACGATGGATTCTACAAATTGAGTTGAGATTTGAGTTTCTCAAGTTCAAAGGTTGTAAGAACTCTCTCTCAAGAGTAAGAAGAAGAGTTTAGAGCAAGCTCGTCCTTCCAATTTCATAATCTAAGGTATGTGGGGTTTTGAACAAGGGTAATCCTTTCATCTTTGTGCCCAAAGGCTTATTTAAACTATGATTTTCTGCAATCTATGAGATTTTACATGAATTTGAATTAGGGTTTTTCACCCATTTTTATTGATTGCAATATTTTGATGTTTCCCATAAATTAAGAGTCTAATGGCATGATTTTCACATGTTTTCTTGAGAAATTACAGCTGGGTCTATATCCCATGATTTTAATCCTTGAGAAGTTAATAGTTGAAATATTTGAGATATTAAAGTATATGACTATGTTGAGATTTTGAGACAAATTGCTGAAATTTTCAGATTTCTACATGAGTTATGAATCTATATGCTATCTATTATGCTTTTGATGAGTTTTAATGTGAGATTGAATTATGGGTTATTGAGTCCTACTTGAGATTTGAAATTTTATGAACACTTATGCAATAAGCACCCATGATTTGAGTATTCTGAGATTATTGAGAAATGTTTTGACCTAATGGTCAAGGAGTTTTGAAATCCACTTCACTACATGAGATTGCAGATTTGATTATTGGGTTCTTATTGAACCATGAGATTATTCTAAAATGAATTTTCATGAGATGAGCAAGATAATCTAAGGGGAGTAGTATTTAGCACCGAGTTGGGTAAGTTACTAAGGTTTCTTACCCCAAACTACGTCCCACCGTAGGTTGGGCCTAAGTTCGAGATTATTTTGGGTCCTAAGGCCGAGATATTGGGCCCGAGGGTGAGATAAGTGATCACTAAATTGAGTTTATACTCCCTAGAAAGAGTATGACCCTCCTCCCCAACATGGGGTCTCTTTCTTAGGAGGACAAAACGTTGGAATCCAAGTAGCTCCCATGGTTTATGTCGGTTAAGAGAAACTCCCTTGATACTAGTTATTTTTCTAATAGTAAAGTAGCGGATTTTCTCCCTAAGACCAAAGTATTTTCCCTTGATATAAGTATTTTCTCTAAAACTATGAGATAAGTTATTTCCCTAAACTAGAGTATCTTTCCATTGAGATATAATGATTTCCCTAAAGCTTGAAATTAGATATTTCCTAAAGTGAATGAAGTGCCTTCAAGTATGTTTCAAAGTTATATGATTCTGAATTCCAAGTACTTGAGTTCAAAAGAGTTATGAGTTCTTGAGCATTAAAGAAGTTTTACTCTCCATGAGACATATGAATGAGTTGAATGTATTGTTTAAAGTATCCTTTAGCCTTTGGGTAATGAGAATAAGAGAAGATTACTGATTTCAAAGTTAAACTATGATGACTCATGAGATTTGTGTTACATGATCCATTCTACATGATTCATGAGCTTTACATTTTATACTTATTCAACCCATGTGAGTCATTACTTATTGCATGCATGATCTGATTAAAGAGTATTGATGTTTTTGTATATAAATGCATGCACCCCCACATATCAAGTACATTCCCAAGTGTCGATCTACATATACGTCTATGTGCTACATTGTCTTATAATTTAGGTTCAGGTGCTCAATCCTAGCCTCATTAGTCACTTCTGAGTACCTTTGTCTACATCCCTACATTGGTGAGTCCTTACGGTTCTAGGACCTATCGTCAGACATTTCAGCATTTGAGAGACTATGTTATTACTTTTAGTTCATTTTGAGTTAGTTGGGGAGCTATCCCAATGAATCTCTAGTTCATGGATTAGTAGAGGCTTTGTCAGCCTAGTTATCACATTGTGGTTGTGTTGAGATTTTTCGGTATTGCTTGGTCATTTGGATCGAGTATTTTCTCTGTATTTCCTTTCATATGATATGATTATGCTGGTGTTTGAATTATTTCATCTTGAAATAAGTGTTATTCGTAAAAATAGGCTCAAAGGGTTATTTTAGGGCTAGACGTCCCGGGAGGAGATTTTGGATCATTACAAACTTGGTATCAGAGCCAGGTTTTAAGGAGTCCTAGGGAGTATGACAAGCCGCATTAAGTAGAGTCTTGATCATCGGTGTGTTGCGCAACACTTCTATGAGCAAGAGGCTGCGAGGTGTTTTAGAAAAAAAGTTGTTTTTTCTTTCAGAATCTATCGTTCCTACAGTTGTCCCTCTCATCTAATAATTCACTCTTCTATTTCAGAAAATGCTTCTCCGAAGAGTGAATGCCCGCAGGAACGATGATGAGAAACCCCCACCTATTGATCCTTTGAATGAGACTGTGTCTCATGCCGTGTTTTGGGTGGCCTATTAGGCGTTAGCCCAAGCAGTCATCACCAATGTTTGGGCTAATAACCAGGTTGTAGTTGCTAATCAATAGGGAGGTGATGTATCTATGGCTAGGATTTATGATTTTATGCGGATAAATCCACCAGAGTTTTAAGGGTCTAAGTCAGGTGAGGACCCACAGTTGTACCTTGAAGAGGTGAGAAAGATCATATTGGTGATGCTTGTTTCTGATAAAGAAAGTTTTGAGTTGGCGTCTCATAGGTTGAAGGACATAGCTTATTACTGTGTTGTATCGTTGATGAAGTGTAGAGGTGAGGATGCTACTTCTATGACTTGGCAGGTGTTCTAAGATGCATTCTTGGACAAGTTCTTTCTGCTTGAGATAAGAAAACCAAAACTTGAGAAGTTTATGAACTTAAGGTAGGGCTCCATGAATGTTAAGGAGTACTTCTTGAAGTTCAACCAGTTGGCCAAGTATGCTCCTTATTTGATTTCTGACATCTGAGCTAGTATTAGCAAGTTCGTGACAAGTGTTTCTAGATTGGTACTGAAGGAGTGTTGGACTGCGATCCTGCATAGGGATATGGATCTAGATAGGTTGATGATACATGCCCAGCAGATAGAGGCGGATAAGATTAGAGAGAGACATAGAGTGAGGCGTAACAAGAGGGCTAGATCTGAGCAACATAATTTTAGCCATCCTAGGTTCCATGGAGGGAATCGTCCTCAGTTTCAGAGACGTCCATCTATGCCAGCGCCTTCATCAGCTAGTGCTCCCGCTCCTAGAGGCAGGCAGGAGCAAGGGGACAGGTCTTTTATGTCTAGGTCGTAGAACAGTGTTGGTAACATGCCCCGTTATCCTTCTTGTGCTAAGTATGGTAGGGATCATCCTAGTGAGTATTTCGTAGATTTGAGGGGATATTTTGGCTGTAGAAAATAGGGCCACAGACTTAGAGATTGTCCTCATGCTAAACAGGGGAACAGAGATGCCCGACCTCAGGCACAGGCTACTAGTGCATTAGCTCTTATACCCCATCCTGCCCTTGCTCAGGGCGCTTCTTCTAGCACTGCTGGCGGTCAGCGCCAGAATAGATTCTATACCTTACCATCCCATTAGGAGCAGGAGGACTCTCACGATGTTATTACTGGTATGCTACGGGTCGTTTGTTTTGATGTTTATGTGTTGTTAGACGCCGGGTCAAGTCACTCTTATATGACCCCACTTGTAGCTGTGAATTTCAAAATTTATCACGAAAAGATTTTTGAGCCTTTCCTAGTTTCTACACCAGTAGGGGAGTCAGTTATTGCTAAATAAGTATATAGAGATTGTCCTGTTACTATTCTTTATAGAGTCATACTTGCAGATTTGATAAAGTTAGACATGGTGGATTTTGACCTTATTCTGGGTATGGATTGGCTTCATTCTTTTTATGCATCTATAGACTATTATACGCGTGTGGTCAAGTTCCAGTTCCTTGATGAGCTAGTTTTTGAGTGGTCCGAGAGTTCGGTATCTCCCAAGAGTAATTTTATTTCCTATCTCAAAGAAAAAAAGCTAATATCGAAGGGTTGCATCTATCACCTAGTTAGAGTCAAAGACACTAAGTTCGAGGCTCCAACTATTCAGTCAGTCAAAATTGTTAATGATTTTCCAGATATTTTTTTGGAAGATCTCCCAGGGGTACCTCCTGATAGAGAGATAAAATTCGAGATTGACCTTCTTCCCAACACTCGTCCTATTTCTATTCTTCCATACCGTATGGCACCTGCTGAGCTTAAGGACTTGAAAGAGAAACTCAAAGATCTTTTAGACAAAGGTTTAATAAGGACCAGTATTTATCCTTGGGTCGCACCTATTCTATTCGTGCGGAAGAAAGACAGTTCTTTACGTATGTGCATTGACTATCATCAGCTTAACAAGGTCACAGTAAAAAATAAGTATCCTCATCCAAGAATTGATGACCTGTTTGATCAGTTGCAAGGTGCAAGTTATTTATCCAAGATAGACCTTAGATCTGGATATCATCAACTTAAAGTGAGGGAATGTGATACTCCAAAGACAACCTTCCAAACCCTCTATGGTTACTTTTAGTTTCTAGTCATGTCTTTCAGGCTAACCAATACCCCAACAACTTTTATGAACCTTATGAATTGAGTGTTCAAGCAATATCTCGATATGTTTGTCATAGTGTTCATAGATGACATTCTTGTGTACTCCTGTAATGAGAGTGACCATGCGAGTCACCTTAAAATTGTCTTGCAAACTCTTAGAGATCACCCGTTGTTCACCAAATTCAATAAGTGTGAATTTTGGCTAAGGTCTGTAGCCTCTCTGGGTCATATTGTTTCAGCTGAAGGTATTAGAGTTGATCCCCAAATGATAAAAGATGTGAGAAATTGGCCTAGACCTATCTCACCATCTGACATTAGATATTTCTTATTTCTAGCAGGCTACTACCATCGTTTTGTTGAAGGTTTCTCTTCTATTGCATCTCCCATGACCCGATTGACTCAAAAGAAAGTTAAGTTCCAGTGGTCAGATTCCTGTGAGAAGAGTTTTCAGGAGTTGAAGACTCGACTTACTTCAGCCCCTGTGTTGACTTTGCCTGATGGTACAGATATTTTTATGGTGTATTGTGATGCCTCTAGAATTGGTTTAGGTTGTATGTTGATGCATAGTGGTAAGGTTATAGCCTATGCCTTTAGACAGTTAAAGTCGCATGAGAAGAATTACCCAACCTAAGATCTTGAGTTAGCTGCTGTGGTCTATTCTTTGAAAAATTAGAGATACTATCTTTATGGTGTTCATGTTGATGTGTTTACTGATCATAAGAGCCTACAATATGTGTTTACTCAGAGGGAGTTGAAACTTAGGCAGAGGAGGTGGTTAGAGTTGTTAAAAGACTATGATATGAGCGTGTTGTATCACCTGGGCAAGGCCAACGTAGTGGCGGATGCCCTTAGCAGATTGTCTATGGGTAGTGTTGCTCATGTAGAGGAAGGTAAGAAAGAGTTAGCTTGTGAGGTGCATTGTTTGGCTAGATTAGGTTTTAGGTTTCTTAATTCAGCTGAGGGAAGTACGTTGGTGCAGAGTAGTTCCGAATCCTCTTTAGTTTTTGAAGTGAAGGAGAAGCAAGATAGGGATCCTAGTTTGGTCAGACTGAATGAGTCAGTTAAGGGCCAAAAGATAGAGGTTTTCTCCCAAGGGGGAGATGGCGTGTTGAGATTGCAGGGTAGATTGTGCATTCCGTGTGTTGATGATCTAAGGCAGAGGATTATGGATGAAGCACATGACATGCGGTATTCTATTCACCTTGGCATTACCAAAATATATTGCGACTTACGGGAAATCTATTGGAGGAGTGGTATGAAGAAGGATATAGCTGAGTTTGTAGAAAAGTGTGCAACGTGCCAACAGGTTAAGGTAGAGCACCAAAGACCTGGTGGTGTGATGCAAGAGTTTGGTCTACCCACTTGGAAATAGGAGATAGTGAATATGGACTTCATAACTAGGTTACCTCTTTCGCGTCTTCATCATGATACTATTTGGGTTGTTGTAGACAGGCTGACTAAGTTCACATATTTCTTGCTCGTGCACACATCTTATACAACTGAGTATTATGCTAGATTGTATATCCGGGAGTTAGTCAAGCTGTATGGAGTTCCCTCATCCATCATCTTGGATAGGGGCACTCAATTTACTTTTCAATTTTGGAGGGCGTTCCGGTAGGGTCTGGGTACCTAAGTCCTTTTGAGTTCCACTTTTCATCCGCAGACAGATGGTCAGGCTGATAGGACCATTCAGACCCTGGAAGATATGTTGAGGGCATGTGCTCTTGGTTTCAAAGGTAGTTGGGATGTGCATTTTCCATTGATAGAGTTTGACTATAACAATAGTTACCATGCTAGCATCGGGATAGCACCATTTGAGGCTTTATATAGTAGAAGATATATATCATCCATAGGATGGTTTGAAGTGGGTGAAGCTATTGTGATTGGTCCTGATGCAGTGTTTGGAGCTATGAAGAAAGTTAAGTTGATTAGAGAAAGGTTGAAGACATCTCAGAGTCATCAAAAGTCATATGTCGATGTGAGGAGAAGAGATCTTGAGTTTGAGGTGGGTGATTTGGTATACTTGAAGATTTCACCCATGAAAGGGGTGAAGAGGTTGGTAAAAAGGGAAAGCTTAGTACCCGTTGCCCCCTATAGAGTCTTAAGCCGTGTTGGTAAAGTAGCCTATGAAGTTGAGTTGCCCGCAGATTTGTTAGCCGTTCATCCTATCTTTCATGTCTCCATGCTCAAGAAGTACATTGGTGATTCCATTGTGGTAGATCCTTTAGAGAGTGCTGATATTAAAAATAGTCTTTCATTTGATGAGATTCCTGTTGAAATTCTAGACTTTCAGACCGTAGATTGAGGAACAAAGAGGTTCCCTTGGTCAAAGTTTTATGGCGGAACCAGTCAGTTGAGGGCGCTACTTGGTAGGCAGAAGCAGACATGCGAGTCAAGTACCCACACCTTTTTTCCGCGAGTTTAGATCAATATGAAGGTATTATTCTTCTTAATTCAGCCCTTCTAATCTAAAGTTCAGCTATATGTATCTGTTCTAGCATGAGTTGCAATTTCTGATTCATTCGAGAGTTTAGAGAGATTTTGAACCCGTTTTAGCAACTTCCTTTAGCTATATGTACTCTGTTTTCCTGTGTTCCTAGTCTAAATAGAAACATTCTAAGGTGAATGTTTCCAAGGGGGAAATATTGTAAGACCCCGCAAAGTTCCCTCGTAGTCTGAGCCTTAAAGCGTGTCAAGCGAAGTGTAATTTCGGTCCTAAAAGATTTAGAAGTGACTTCCCAAGTGATTGGTATTTACACCATATAAAATTTTCTTTAATTTGACTTTTTTTCATGTAGAGAATTGAATTAGCTTTCTAACGATACCAATTTCGTCCAAATCCGATATCGGGGTGAGAAGTTATGGCCGTTTTACTGAGAGTTTTCGGAACAACCGAGGTGCGACGGACAATCCAACGAACCTTCGAGTCTGAGATGGACCGTCGTGACCAAGGCAAAAAATCCCTTTCCTTGACCAAGTATGACAGTTACGATGACAGACCGTCAAGGCTGCGATGGACTATCGTTGAGACCGTCGCCGCTGAGGAAGTGTGGTCTCATCTTGTCCATCGAGCAACGGACGATCCTATGGACCGTTGGACCTTCGACGAACCGTCTATCCAACCGTTGCATCGAGGAAGTATGTCTCTTTTTTGGTCATCGTGCAACGGACGACCCGACGGACCATCGAACTTGCGACGGACCATCGCTTCGACCGTCGCAGCCCCCGTTCAGTATTTTTATGTCCTTTTTAAAAGGGGATTTTGGGTCTTTTCCCTTTTAACCTTCAGATATATTCTAAACAAACTTGATATCCTCATTATCTCCCAAAACATCCAAAGGCTAGGGTTTCTCCCTCAAGAGCAAATCTAAAACACTTCACCAAGAAATCCAAGAACTCACCATGGATTCTACAAATTGTTTTGAGATTTGAGTTCCCCAAGTTCAAAGATTGTAAGAACTCTCTCTCAAGAGTAAGAAAAAGAGTTTAGAGCATGTTCGTCTATCCAATTTCATAATCCAAGGTATGTGGGGTTTTGAACAAGGGTAATCCTTTCAGTCTTGTGCCCAAAGGCTTATTTAAACTATGATTTTCTGCAATCTATGAGATTTTACATGAATTTGAATTAGGTATTTTCACCCATTTTTATTGATTGCAATATTTTGATGTTTCCCATAAATTGAGAGTCTAATGGCATGATTTTCACATGTTTTCTTGAGAAATTGTAGCTGGATCTACACCCCATAAGTTTAATCCTTGAGAAGTTAATAGTTGAAATGTTTGAGACATTAAAGTATATGAGTATGTTGAGATTTTGAGACAAATTGCTGAAATTTTCTACATGAGTTATGAATCTATATGCTATTTATTATGGTTTTGATGAGTTTTAACTTGAGATTGAATTATGGGTTATTGAGCCCTACTTGAGATTTGAAATTTTATGAACTTTCATGCTATAAGAACCCATGATTTGAGTATTCTGAGATTATTGAGAATTGTTTTGACCTAATGGTCATGGAGTTTTGAAGTCCACTTCACTACATGAGATTTCAGATTTGATTATTGGGTTCTTATAGAACCATGAGATTATTCTAAAGTGAATTTTTATGAGATGAGTGAGATAATCTAAGGGGAGTAGTATTTAGCACTGCGTTGGGTAAGTTACTATGATTTCTTACCCCAGAACTACGTGCCATCGTAGGTTGGGCCTGAGGCCGAGATAATTTTTGGGACTAAGGCTGAAATATTGGGCCCGAGGCCAAGATCAGTGATTTCTGAATTAAGGTTATACTCCCTGGAAAGAGTGTGATGCTCCTCCCCAACATGGGGTCTCTTCATTAGGAGGACAAAACATTGGAATCCATGTTTCTCGCATGGTTTATGTCATTTAAGAGAAACTCCCTTGATTCAAGTTATTTTCCTAATAGTAAAGTAGCGGATTTGCTCCCTAAGACCAAAGTATTTTCCCTTGATACAAGTATTTTCTCTAAAACTATGAGATAAGTTATTTCGTTAAACTAGTGTATCTTTCTATTGAGATAGAATGATTTCCCTAAAGCTTGAAATGAGATATTTTCCTAAAGTGAATGAAATGCCTTCAAGTATGTTTCAAAGTTATATGATTCTGAATTCCAAGTACTTGAGTTCAAAAGAGTTATGAGTTCTTGAGAATTAAAGAAGTTTTACCCTCCATGAGACATATGAATGAGTTGAAAGTATTGTTTAAAGTTTCCTTTAGCCTATGGGTAATAAGAATAAGAGAAGATTACATTTTTCAAATTTAAACTATGATGAATCACGAGATTTGTGTTATATGCTCTACTCTACCTGATTCGTGAGCTTTATATTTTATACTTATTCAAGCCATGTGAGTCATTACTTATGGCATGCATGATTTGATTAAAGAGTATTGATGTTGTTGTATATAAATGCATGCATCCCCACATACTCAGTACATTCCCAAGTGCTGATCCATATATACGTCTATGTGCTACATTGTCTTATAATGTAGGTTTAGGTGCTCAGTCCCAGCCTCATCAGTGACTTCCGAGTAGCTCTGTCTACATCCCTACAGTGGTGAGTCCTCATGGTTCGAGGACCTATCGTCAGATATTTTAGGTTTTGAGAGACTATGTTATTACTTTCAGTTCATTTTGAGTCAGTTGGGGACCTGTCCTAATGACTCTCTAGTTCATGGATTAGTAGAGGCTTTGTTAGACTAGTTATCAGATTGTGGTTATGTTGAGATTTTCCGGTATTGCTTGGTCATTTGGACAGAGCATTTTCTCTGAATTTCCTTTCATATGATATCACTATGCTAGTGTTTGAATTATTTTATCTTGAAATGAGTGTTATTAGTAGAAGCAGGCTAAAAGGGTTAACTTGGGGCTACTTGTAGCCTTAAGCACCGTGTGACATCCCGAGAGACAATTTGGGGTCGTTACATGTACCAATCTTAATCAAGCCAGGGATTCTTATAAAGGTTCATGACTTACAATGTTTTAATCATGTTCCATAAGATACATGCCAAAATCATATTGATGTCAAGTTTCCTTATCTCATGATTTGTGCTTACAGAATTTACTTGGTGATGCCATAAAGTTCTTCTTGAATGTCTATGTATGTTTCATTGAGGGAAATAAAATTTCTAATGTTAGATTACGTCTATTATTCCATACTTCTATAACTTCAACAAAATCATACCCATCATTTGAGGACGAATGATTCCAAGGGGGATATAATGTAACACCTCACATTTTTTTTGGGCTAGATTTCAAACCATCGTTCCAATGCGTATAGACCCGAACCCAATGATTCTTTATTAATATATGTGTTATGATCAATTATATACTGTGGGAATACCTTTGGATATTAATTAAGTCAACCAAATATCTCGTAACTCAAAGACGAGTTAAGAACGTTTATATCAATTAAGTTTTATTGAATGTTTCATCTTAGGTAAACTTTCAATGACCATTACTCCTAGTATATAATGAGTTACATGTCCTATATTATACCAAAAGAAATATCTTTGAGTCGTCTTTTCAACGCAACTAGTTTCACCTTAATCCGATATCGGAGAGAAAGGTTATGCTCATTTTACTTCAGTATGTCTGTCTGTCAACAAAGTGACGACCTGAGTTGATAGGCCATCACCTAAGTGATGACTTATCAGCCAAGTCGTCACCCCAATCCAGTAAGCCATTATTTTCAGCTTCCAAATGATGACCTGAGTTGATAGCCCATCACCTAAGTGATGACCTGTCAGCCCAAGGTTTCACCTAAGACCAGTGACTCATAAAATCAGCTTTTGAGTTACAACTTGGTGTGATAGGTCATCACTTGGTTGACGACCTATCAACCAAGGTCATCACCCTTGAAATTCAGAAATTTCTATTTGAATTTAGAGGGGTATTCTGGTCTTTTTCCTCAACTCCCATGACTTAAATCACACCTTAAACCCTATTAAGTGATAAAATATCAGTTTCCCATCACTCATAATCCTCTCCACTCTCAAGAACAAGAAAATACTAGGGTTTTCCTCTAAGTTCAAGATTTCAAGAAAAGGGTCAAGATTTGAGTCCAATCTTCCCAACTAAACAACATAAGATACGTGGGATTTTCCTAAACTACATGAGCATGTTGAAATCATTTTAGTAAGTTTCAAAAATTTTGAAATCATATACTCATGAAAGGTTTTGAGAACAATTTAAAGGTAATGCATTATGAATCTTTTTTTAATGATATAATGTTTTGGTCTTGAGGCCTTTCCTTAAAGATTAATTTTTTGATCATATATTTATGATATGTATGTATGCGTTTGAAGTTTGAAAATATGAATTGAGGGCATGAAGAACGAATTTCCCTCTCTCATTATGTTATTTCTTGATTTACAAGTTAAGGGTTATTCAATTACATGTCTTAAAGCATGAACCAATGGTTGACCAACTTATATTGATTTTATGTTGATTTTGAATTGAAGAGAGGGATAATTTCTTGTTTTAAAATGCTAAAGGTAATAATCAAAGGAATTGCATGATTGTTTGAGAAATTGACCACCATTTGTTGAAATGTTGAACAAGAGAATCTTTGCATGGTTTGACATAAGTTTTGAAAACATGAATCCTATTGTACTGTTTAAATGACTTTGTGGTCTAAGCATTGTTTAAATAAAAGAGCTGTAATATGATAATGTATGGCGTAGAGATATGACTTGCAAGTCTTGGTATGACGATACCAATAAAAATGAATGCCATAACAGATTCAGAACAGACTAGAATATAGATTTTACTTAGATTTTCACATTTTGAATTAAGAAAGATGCATGTTTATAAAAGGTTAAAAATGGGCTTAAAGAGAGTTACATGGTTACCCGAAAAAAGTACGAGTTGAAAGACTCAATGCTAAAAACCGTGATTTTCCAACACGGGGTTATGGTACCATGCTGTGTAGTCTTGTGTACCTTTATTTATGTCATCCCAATTTAGGAATATGGTTAGAAGCCATGATATTTAGTCTTATACACTACCATGACATATTGATTTGATTGGGGATCATAGTACCATGTTGTGTGGTCTTGCGTGTCTCCCCTTATAGATACTCCAATACTTGCGGCAAACTTGGATTAGAGGCTTGGCTGCCGAGTCAAGTGTGGATTCCATATAGCTCATGGAATTATAGATTGTTGGGTATACCATCTAGTTCAGAAGTAACTTAAAGAGTGGTTCATGATTTCAAAGAAATATTTCAAAGTTATTTAAAGTATGCTCATGTGTTTTTCATATATGGTATATAAACTATTTTATGAATTGCTCTCACTTATGTTGTATAAAAGTACATTATTTTGGATTGCTCTACGTACCAGTACAATTGTATTGACCCCCTATATTTCAGGTTCTAAGGAACAGTCTTAGGGTCCCGCTAATCAGTAGACTCGTGAGTCAGAAGTTGTAGTTGGTGAGCCTTCTCTATTCCGAAAGGCTTGGTTAACATACTATATTAATTTATTTCATTTTATGGTCTGGCTAGGGCCCTTGTCCCGGTCTTTAGGCAAAAGTTGATCTTCATATTATTAGAGATTTCACTAACTAATGTCTTATGTTTTGAATGTTATGAACTCAAATTTCATACTGTTTAGTTGAACTAAGTGATTGACAATGTTTCTGTCTTTATTATCTTTTTTCATAATTCCATATAGTGTATGAATAGTGTACATGATTGCAAGATAGAGTAGGGAACTCGAGCCTTTATGGTTTTGAGATGCTCATTGCGACTAGGGACTTAGCTTGGGTCGTGACAACAATAGCCCATCCAACAATATCTTGCTATTTATGATGATCCAATGAAAGATTTAGAGTATGTTGAGCCAATTAAGACAGGTACAATTATTCCACCTGAATTGCCTCAAAGTACAAAGTTTGATATCACGAGTGTATGATCCAACATATCATAAACTTTATTGGGATCTGTACCTCATATAATCTACCTAGAATAAGCTAGGAGGTTAATCAACTCTGGTTATTTCGATTCTCTCTGATGGGATAAGCTACTTTATGGTTAGGAGAGTTGCCTCGAGGATCTATTACTACTTGAAACAAGTTGAGGACTTAGTTCTTGGATTAACTTTTCTACCATCTAAAATACTGTAATTGTAAGATGAGATATCTAATTTCCAACAGCTATATTCAGAGGCACTAGATGAGACATGGTTGAGGTTTAAGAAGAAGCTATAGAAAGTTCCAAATCAGAGGTTTACTAGAAGAAACTTGTTAGATATATTATATAGAGCCTTGAATGCTAATAGTAAGGTTATTACAAACACTATCACATATGAGGACTTTATGTGGATATGATAGGAACATACTTCATAGATCCTGGATTAGATTATAAAAACCAATCAAGGATGGCATACTTGGAAGGCCGGTTTGTTAGTACTTATGTAATTAGAGCTTCTAACGAGCTACGAGCATTTGATGAGATAGTGTCTTAAGAGGCGAAACAACTGAGGACTAATATTGGATTACTTACTAAGAAATTTATGGCAGTTAGAGTAGAAAACATCAATACAGTGGGTAATCAAGGCAAGTCTTTTAAATATTTAGATTCTAAGGGGAAAGCTAAATATCTTGTAACACCCTGCATTTTTAGGCTAGACTTTGAACCGTCGTTCCTACTTGTGTAAACTTAATCCCATGATTTTTATTTGAATAAATGTGTTCTGATATTTATACTAGTGTGTGAAGTGCTTATGAGGTGAAAAATGTTCATAGGAATCACTTAGAGCAAAGTTGATCTAAGAGTCTATGATTCAGCCAAATTTTTGTATTCGATTCTATAGGGGTCAATTTTGAACGCAGATAACTGTTTATATATGTGAAATTTTTCATCTCAATACCCACCAAATGTTGGATAATTGGATTAGCTTTCCAACGATACCAATTTCTTAATCCGATACCTGAGGAAAAAGTTATGACCATTTTTATGAGAAATGGTTAGCCCCGCGATAAGCCCGCGGCGTGTTGGTTCCTCCCCCAGAATAAGTTATGCAGAATGTTGGTCTCTCTAATAGAATAAGGGATGTGATGCTGAGGTTATTCCCCTGCAGTTTCAGCTTTTTAAGGGCCAAGCGGTAATTTGGTCCTTTCCCCTCAAACCCAATCGTCCAAAACATGATTTATAACACCAAAAGGGAATTATTTTCCCATTATCCTAAAAAAAACTCATGTAAAAACCCTCCCCTTTCCCAAGAATAATAACCCAATCTTCTTCTCTCAAGAACACAAGGATTCAAGCTTCAATTTTAAGATTTCTTCTATAATCCGTTCAATTAAGGTATGTGGGGTATTCATCAATGGGACCCTTCCACCCATTGATCCCAAGAAACCTTCTCTTTGATTAAAATATGGGGTTTTCCTTTACTATGGAGTTTCATATGTTCAATATGGGTTTAATACATTCTTTGCTTAGTGATTTGAACTTAATTTATGTCCACGTATGATCCCATGAAAAGTTAGGTTGTTTCATGCTTTAAGTTTCAGTTTTCCATGTCATAATAAAGTAAATTTCATGTTAAATTCCCAAATTATAAATTTAGCTATGTAATCATATTGTTTTCCCATGTTTAACATATTCCTATGTTCAAATTCATTCTTCTTACCTATTTGTTGGAATGTCTTATGTTTTGGGTCTTTGAACTATGATTTCATACCACTGCTTTAAGCTTTGTTATTGTATTCTTGTAATCATTTCTAGAGGGTTAAGAACACACGATGCCGATTTGTTATTTAATGACTTTATTTTCAAGTCGCATACCTGTCAGGTCATGTTTTTGTTATTATATTTAGATTTCCATGTTCATGTTGAGCAATTATCAATGCAATATCATGCCATGTAAAACCCATAATAATACCAGCATCATTCAGTTGGGAGTAGGATTTAGCATCGAGCAAACCTAGGGATGGGGGCTCACTTACCAGTTAGTACTGGGTTCTTAGTAGAAGTCCCTAAGTTCCAGAACTACATAGCCAACATAGGATTAACCTGCCATTTTAGGACTGACACTCTCTTAGGGGTCACCCGCCAGCTTAGGACTGACTCCCTAAGTCCTTTGGGACTTCAGATTAATGGATCCACACAACCAGTGTTAGTACCCGTGGCACGGTACTGACACCATTCCAACTAGGGTTATAGGTTGGACCCTAATTGGCTCATATTGGGGCATGTTGATTACATGATACCTCTCATAGTTTTATTTAGTAATCAATCTATACAAGTTCAGGTTTGCTTGACAAAGTAATTAAATTTTTAATTATTCAGATATCAGTTATTTAGTTATTCAAATTATTTTAGTACATGCTATACTTTGTCATGCATTCATATTCTTACATGTTCTTATTTCCATGCTCAGTATCCATACATGATCCCAGTTTAGTTTTACAGCATGTTAAACATTACATGAGATTTATATGTAGTTTTTTTAATCGCTTCCCAACTTCAGTTCTACTTATTCTACAAAAGTAAAGATTTAAGAAACAAAGTGCAGTGATTCACCAACTTTTCAGATTATGTTTGTTACTTATATTTTAAGATACTTCAGCTTTTAGTTGATTTTAGTCTCTTGGTTAGTCTACTTGGACTTAGCATGCATGTTTTAAGATTATGTACTTATTCAGTTTTACTTATTACATTCACCCCACTTACTCAGTACATTCCAAAGTAATGATCCATATATATGTCTATGTGCTATATTGTCTCATATTGTAGGTACCTGTTGTAGCCTGCACATCATACTTAGACAATTTGCAGCTTCCATCTATCAGGTGATAAGGTCACTTATTTTGGGGACTCTAGTCAGTTGTAGTTTATTTTCTATATTGTTATTATTCATATGTATTGATTAGTGGTAGCTGGAGGCATGTCTCAACTATCTGTAGTCAGTATAGTAGAGGCTTCATAGACAGTTAGTGAGAGTCACTTATTTTATGTAAGTTTTTTTCTTCAGATTTATCATGATGTAAACTTTATCAGTATTACGTTTATTCAAAATTTCTTATGATCATGTTTCTGCTCAGCAAATTTAGTTTTTATACAATTTAATTTAAATGCTCAATTATCATGCCAGTTCATGGGTTAGCTTGGGATCACTTGTGGTTCTAAGAATCGTGTTATGACTAGGGGGTAGCCACGAGATGTGACAAACTTGGTATCAAAGAACAGAGTTCAAGTATCCTAGGGTGTCTATGAAACCGTGTCTAGTAGAGTCTTATGGAATGGTACAGAGTTGTTTGTACTTTTCTTCGAGAGGCTATAAGGAATTTAAGAAACATTTTCCTTCTTTCGTGTCTCAGATCATGATATAGAAGGGTTCTCTAAGAAACTTATATTGATTGTCATCATGCTCTATTCATGTCAACTCTGCCTTATTTTTAAGGTAATAGAAATAGTGAAGGTTTAATCCTTATAACTAGATTTTTCTCAGGTAGTCCCTACAGAAAGTTATGGGATTGCACATAGGCTCTAAAGTATCTCATCAATGCCTTTATGTTCTAAAGTATGAGAGATTTTATTCTTGATCATGAAAAATCATGCATTGAGCCAAATTCAAATGTACTTTTAGATCCCTTTACAGAATCCTATGACATTATGTGATCTAGATTTAGAAGCATGAACCTAGAAGTTTAACAGTGGTAAAGTGAGGATAGTGTTTATCTGGATTTAGTAGATTATGTATCTATGGGGCTAGTTCTATGAAAGGTGAATCAGTAGGATTTAAATAGTGCATGCAAGAATTTAAGTTTATTGATTTGAAATTAAGTATGATGATGTGGGTATGATCTAGTGGTGTACCTAAGGTGATACGGGATTGTAGTATTTCTACGTTTTTGAAGTCTGTGTGCTTAGATAGCACTATTCAGTTGTTAAGTGCGAATGAGGCTAGTTATGTAGTGTATGATGTTCTTACTAGCTAAGATATGGGTTATATGTTGTTGATATCTGGTATGTTAGTGTAATGGTAATTCTCATGGTTTACAAAAAAATATAAGTTTAGAGATGTGATATTAGTAGTCTATGAAGGAAGTTAGGATTTTTCATTAAAGGTTTGGCGATATCCATGTGAAGTGTTAGAATCTAAGTTTGAATCTTGGATGATTGAGCTAATAGAAGGAAGAGTAGAAATTCTAGATGGTGTGAACTCAGGGTATGGTGATACTCCTGAAGATTCTAAGTTGGTAAGTGTTTAAGTTATTATATAATGATTATTGGGGCTATAGAAAACTAAGAGTTGTATCTCAAAAGGAAGTACTAGCAGTGGGCCTTACACTTTCAGGTAATCAAGGTGAGTTTATTATTAATGTGTATTGTTATATCTCGAGCTCTCAGATTCTAGTAGTGATGCTAGGGTGTTGTGGAACAACACTAGGGGAGGAATATGACCAACCCATTCTTATCTCAGTACAAAGTCTTGTACTTCAGTTGTCATGACATCTACTCATGCCTTATATGTCAGCTCCATGATCATAGCTCATATTCATGCACTTTCCATAAAATTATGTACACTTCCAGTTCCTAGTTTAAGGAGTTCCAATTCACTTAGCTATACGAATCATATTCCCTGAAATCATGAACTCCAAGCTCAGGTCATGCAACTCATGACTCATGTACCATGCTTTACAATATGTTCAGTTCCAGGTACTTATGATGCACTCTTAATTATTAGCAAAATTCAAATTATGCCATGTATGTCCTCAGTTTTAATCTTTATAATGAATTCATGTCTTTGATACTCTATTCCTCAGGTCTCAGTTAAATGTCAAAGTTATGAATAGTATTCTTTACTACTTCAGGTCCTCATGTTCTAACTTTTCAGTGACCTCTCCTTATGAAATGACAGTGGTGATGAAAAATTATTTAGATGGGAGATATTAAATTTTTCATGTTGGGGAAAGATTATGGTATATTTGTTTTGTATAAGGCTATAAGGTTGAAGTAACATTGAGGCCAAGCTTTTGGTATATGTTATGGTTAGTTGAAATTTCGTGTGTTTTCTTAGGGATAGTGCATGGAAGTTGTTATTGATAGAGGTTTAGAGAATATGAGAAAGATGCTTTGATGAGTGTTTGCCTAGAAGTTTGTATGTGGTTATAATGATAGGCTTGAATACCATGTTGATATATAAGTGGATAGGTGCATTATAAACTAGTTAATTCCTAGTAAGAGGTTGAATTTAGTTGTTGAATTAGTAAGAATAATTATTCTTGAGATTAGAAGTTGTGAAAATGCATGGGGTATTAAATTCATGGTTCAGACTACTGTTATGGTGTTATGTGTTATACCTTGTAATTTTGAGTTAATCTTGAACATGGTGAGAGCAGGTAGATCAATCCAGACTTTGGCTAGAATGGTTTTATATGCCCATGTGAGAATTATAAGTTAAATCAAATGAGCATCGTGTTTAAGGGATAAACTATAGTTGAGGGAGCATTTGGGAAGTGTGGATAAGCTTGAAAATTAGCAGTTGTACTACAGAAGGCTTAGTAGTTCTATCCTAGCTTATGTTTCATAGGCCTATGTTCTATGTTAGAGAGTTATAGCCATATTAAGATTCCTTACTCAGATATCTTATTCAGATCATGCCCAAGATTCTTTGCCCCCTGTTGTTATTAGAACTATGGCCACGACCTATAACTCCATTGATATCAGAGTTTCTTAGGTTTAGCCAGTTATTATATAAGGTTTGTGAAGAGTTTCTCTTGTATTGCTTCTCGATTGACTAAGATAACTTTGAAGAAGGTGATGTTTCTATGGTCTAATGCTTGTGGGGGTAGTTTGAAAAAGTCGAAGGATAAGTTAACTTCAGCTATGAATTTGACCTTACTCAAGGGTACTGATGGCTTTGTTGTATAGTATGATATATACTATGTGGGACTGCGTTGTGTATTACTATAGTATGGAAATGTTATGGCATATGCTTCTAGGCAACATAAGTTTCATGAGAAGAACTATCTAACTCACGACTTAGAATTTTTGGTTGTGGTGTTTGCCTAGAATATTTAATGCCACTACTTTGATGGGGTTCATGTTGATATCTGCTCAGATCATAAGATCTTGTAGTAGGTGTTTATCCAGAATGAGTTGAATCACAAGCAAAAGAGATGGCTTGAGGTTATCAAGGACAATGATATAAGTCTTCATTATCACCCAGGTAAAGCTAATATGGTTGTTAATGTTCTTAGTAGGCTGTCAATAGGGAGCGTATCTTATGTGGATGAGGATAAGAAGGGGTTTATGGCGGATATTCATTATTTGGCTAATTTTAGAGTTCGTCATATGGAATCTGAGGATGGTGGGGTGATTGTCCAAGAGGTAGTAAAGACTTATCTTGGTACTGAGGTGAAGGAAAAGCAAGTTTTGGATCCTATCTTGATCCAGATCAAGAATTATGTGAGACTACAGAAAGTTATGGCTTTTGAGATTGGTATTTAGGGTATCTTGAGATACTAAGGTAGACTATGTGTTCCCAATATTTATGGGTTGTGAGATAGGATCTTGGTTGAGGCTCATGAATTGAGGTATACTGTTCATCCTGGTTCTACAAAGATGAATCATGAATTAATGGAAGATTATTGGTGGAATAACATGAAGAGAGATATGGCCAATTTTGTGGCCAAGTGTATGATTTGCCACCATGTGAAGGTGGAGCACTTCAGTCCTGCGGTCAATACCAAGAGATTGAGTTTCCCTGTGGAAATAGAAAGTGATTAGTATGTATTTTATTACTAGTATCCTACTGTCTCGTAGTCAGTTTGATTCAATTTGGATTATCGTTGATAGGACAACTAAGTCTGCTCACTTGTTTCTAGTGAGAATTAATATTTTCGCAGAGGATTACACTAAGATTTTCAATTAGAAGATCTTCAAATTTCATGGTACCCCTATTTCTATTATATCGAATTGAGATACACAATTCTTATGTCACTTTTGGCAGTCATTTCAGAGAGATTTGGGAACTAAAGTGAACCTTTACACCTCTTTCAACCCTTAGATAGATGGACAAGCAGAGATAACTATTCAAACTTTCGAAGATATACTAAGGGCATGTGTGATTGACTTTGGTGGAATTGGGTTGATCATTTTCCAATCATAGAATTTACATATAATAACCATTATCACTTGAATATTCGGATGGACCCGTTCAAGGCCTTATATAGTAGGATGTGTAAGACTTCTACTGGGTGGTTTGAAATTTTTGAGTCTAGGTTATTCGGCCCGGTCTTGGTTCACCAAGCCATGAAGAAGGTGAAGGTGATTCGGGATAGGCTTAAGACAACCCAAGGTTGCCAAAAGACCTATGTAGGTGTGAGGCATAGGAACTTATAGTTTGATATTGGAAATTGGGTGTTCTCAAAGGTATCTCCCATGAAGGGAGTGATGAATTTTGGAAAGAAGGGTAAGATCAGTCCTCGTTATATTGGCCCTTATCTAATTTAGAGGAGAGTGGCAAATGTGTCTTATGTGTTGGAGATGCCTTCAAGTTTTGGTTCTATCCACCCAATCTTTCAAGTTTAGTTGAAGAAGTGCGTGGGTGATCCTTCCTTAGTTATTCTTTTTGAGCTGTTGGTGGTTCAGATTCCTTATCTGTTGAGAAAGTCCTGGTTGAGATTTTTGATAGAAAAATCCGTCATTTATGGACTAAGGATGTGGCTTCAGTAAAGGTTCAATGGAGGAATCATAAGGTTGAATAAGCTACTTGGGAAGATGAAAAAGGCATAAAGTCCAAATATCTATTCTTGTTTCCCACTTGGTATAATCATGTTGTAGGTAAATGTATTCCTTAATATCTTTGTTTTCTGTCTTTATTAAAGGAAAGTGTAATTGTGTTCTATGTGAATCGTGCAAATGGATGTCTTGACTCATCATTCGAGGACGAATGATCCTAAGGGAAAGAATGTAACACCTTGAATTTCGATCCTTTAAAATTTCTTGATCTACTGTCGGACTACGGCTAATCATACGAGTTGTAGGGTGTTAATACAGATTGAAGGACCTTAATCATAGGGTGACTGGTGGAAGTTGCATTTGCTTCTCCCTTAGTTATGACTTGAGCCTAACGAGTCATCAAGACTCTATAGAGTCTTCTTGTTTGATTCAAGGGGTGACTAGTGCGTACCCAAATGTTACTATCTTCATTACGACTGGGACACTATGAGTTGTAGAGTCACTTGACAAGTAGTCTGTTCGAAGTTCTAGGGACACTAGTGAGGGGCCCTTGAGCTATAGTCCAGACTACGACTCATTGTGAGTTCTTATGAGTCAAATAGTAACTCATAGACACTGACGACAAATTTTCATATTTTTATTAAGGGCACATTGGATATTTCCTCTTATCCCCAATTGTGACCCGTGGCTTAAAACCCTTTTTAAGACACCAATATCATCCATTACATAATCATAAACATTCTCTTTTCTCTCTCAAATCCCCATGTAAAAGGACACCTAGGATTTCTCAAGGGTGATCATTTAGAGTCTTTAAGGGATAATTCTCTTTGTAATTCTTGATATCTCAGGCATGTGACTCTACCTTTAAACTTGTTTTACTCAAAGCATAAAATTATATGATTGCTTATGTGGATTGAACATGGGTTGGGGGTATTGGAATGAATGTTTCTTAAATTTGATTCCCATGATTTTAATATGCATTGTTCATGCTTTATTTATGGTTTTGAACTTGTGGGGTGCATAGGCATGGTGAATAAACTAAGGGAACATGGTTTCCCCAGATTTTTTGAAATTTTGGTAATTGAGTTGGCATAACCTCAACTAAATATTTTGAAATTTACATTGAATATAGGTACATGCACAATGAAAATGTCTTGGGAACCATTGTACTACAAAAAGGCATTTGAAACTTGGATTGATTTTCAATTCAACCTTGGGGTTTGTGGATGCCATGTCTGAACGAATCATTGAACCTAGGGGGTCATAAATTACCCCACATGATGGATAATTGATAAAACACAATAATGTTAGTTTTCAAGTGAAGTTTTTATGATGATACCAATGGTATTCCTTAATGAATAAATTGGTTCAATGAATGGGAATATGTGAAAGGTATTTTAATTTGGCTTTAAGGGGGGTTGTGTAGTTGGTCTGTGAAAGTGGAGGGCCTGAGGAACCAATAATGGAAATGATATTTTCCGAAGCGAGGGTCTAAATGGATAGGTGGTTCGAGTCCCCCTTATTAAATTATTGGGTATTTTGAGTCCCCCATATTAAATGAATGGGTTCTTAAGTCACCCTTGATATATGACTGAGAGGTTCGAGTTCCCCATGGTACATATGTACTTATGACTATTCTACGGTTCATGCGGAGACATGTACTGGGCCCTTTAAGGTAGGAGAGAGCCGAACCCATATAGCCCGTGGGTACCTTCTTATGATGATTAAGCTACACAGTCTAGGTAAAGGTCTTAAAGTTCATGCTAAGCCTTGTTCCCTACCACGACATTTGATATATATATATATATAAATATATATATATATTTATATGTATTTTCATATGGTTGTGTCCATTTATTTTGAATGATTTTGAACTGTCGATCTTGACCTTAATTTACCCTATATCCCTGAGTTACATGCTAGCGCTCAACCCTCTAACCATCACCAGATAATATATCCCTATTCAATGAAGGACATAGAGACACTTCTACTTTTCTTGTGTAGTAATAGGATTTCTAATTGTCAACAGTTATCTTGAAATGGTGATCTTTCTTTTTCTAAAAGGTCGTTACTTCTTTGTTTATCTATTGTCATAGACTGTTCCTTCTACTTGTTTTTAGCTATCGTCGGGGGTATGTACAGACTTAGGTTGATTTGGTTTTGTTAAAGGCTTTGTGGATTATTGTGAACTAGGTATTGTTGTTGATATTCTTAGACTCCTTTGACCTTGAATTATTCTATCTTGTTATATGTTTAAATTCATCTGCTGCTAGCTATATTAGGTCCTATTTGGATAAGTAAAGGCAGTGGTCTCCGATCCTCGGTCAACTTGAGATACCCATCACGGCCAGGCCCTGGTTTAGCTCGTAACAATATATATATATATATATTGTAAAGTTGCTGCCATGTGACCAGAAGGTCACGGGTTCAAGCCTTGGAAACAACCTCTGAAAGAAATGCAAGGTAAGGTTGCATACGATACACCCTTGTGGTGGGGCCCTTTCCTGAACACTGCGTATAGCGGTAGCTTTAGTGGAACGGGATTTCCATTATATATATATATATATGCACGAACTAGAACCGTGGCTATAAAAGTGTGAGTCCATACATCCATTGACCGAGGTAAACTCAAGGATTAAATCATCATAAAATTATAGAAAAGGTCAGAATCTCTCTTGTCCGAGGTAAATAATAGTAGCAAAATCGTAGACCAGAATCTATATTGGTTATATCTCTAAAAAATCATTTTTAGTCTCAAAGTCTCATAAGTTATACATTAAGATGGAATGATTCCTATTATAAAATAAGCCCATTTTAAAGTGAAAATGGGAATAAATCCTTTTTACCAGAATAGTAGTAAAACCACATTTTTAGTTGGAATCGCACCCTTTACTATTTAGTGAGAATGAATTGTACCAAATATATTCATTCCATCACCAGTATCCAAATAGTTTAATGATAAGAATCAAAACGTATATAGACTATGGTCACATCCTTGACAAGGATAAAACACCTCCCAAAATCCAACCAATATCATACTCATGACCATTGGCCCAATAATAAATGTATCCGACATAATAATAACATCAAAATCAGGGAAAATCATCACAATCCATAGAGTATCATAGTAAATATTATACTAAAGTTACATTAGTCTCATCTATGCCTAACATGCTAGTAGCCTAGGGTAATAGGATCCTAGAAGCATAATAAGTATTTCACCTTAAGGGTCAATTATCCTTCTATCCCTCAAACTCATAAATTAGGCTAAGTCATGGTTTTTTTCCCAAAATCGCATCCTAACATACCTATCTAACATGCAACATATACAATACACCATCTTATGAAAAAAAGCACACAAATCATTCGCCTTTTATCCACAATCTCAAAATATCACCACACTATCAAAATAGTTATCTATACATTGTTAGGAGTTAAACGAGACCCATATTTCTATATTAAGAGTCAAGTCAAAATTTGGGTCAAGAAGAAGCCACTAGACCCGTATATAGAATTCAAAATAGAATCCGTCACGATGTCCCTCAAAATACCAAGAATGTGTCCTCAAAAGTTGTGCACAAATGGAGCACAAATCCAATCTCAAATCAACCCTTAAATTTTAGGAATTTATGACCTAATTTCTAATAATTTTACCCTGAATTAGGATGAAAATTAAAGGGAAATTATTGGAAAATGACCAAGGAGTGCTAGGATATCTTACCTTAGTTTCAATGGATGATTTCCCACCCTTTTCTCTCTTTGAGCTTTAATTTAATGTGCCAAAGTTGGAAAATCAGGTAGATAAATAAGAGATAAAAGGCTACAGATATTTCTAAAGTAGATACTAGGGCGCTAAGCGCCTATTGCTAAAGCGGCAACATGACCTCTAAAGCTGTCAGGCAACAATTGTGGGTGCCACTAAAGTGGTCCTAATGGAGCTGAACCGAGCACCATTTTAGTGCCCATTGACTTCTTAATCGAACCTCGACCACTGGTCTAGGACATCTAAAGCGACCTATTGGAAAAGTACTGAGAGCTAAAGCGACCGAATAGGTGCTTAAGTGGACCGATCAGGTGCCATGCACCAGATTTTTATCAAGTCCAAAATGGACTTTGATCGGGTGTTTGAAATTCATTCAAAACCCTGTGTGTGCAAACAAACAATGCTACTATAAAAAATTCATCATACAAATCAATGGAACTATAAAATCTTTTATTCGAGATATTTTCAACTAAGTGTAGGCCCCACAACTATAGTTCCATTTTTATTTAATCCACCCAATAGTCCAAATGAGTATGGAAGCCTCGATACCTGAACCAAGGAACCCTAAATTCAATGTTTCAAAGCTTATGTTGCTGTCAGAATTCTCATACAAGTCCATATACTAGGATTATTTGTCTAATACCAAATCCAAAACAATGAATGCTCCAAAATAGGGAAATAATCCTAACATCCAAATGAATTGTCCGATAACCAAACCGATAGTTCCAGAATTTCATAAATGACCTGTAGCTTCTGTGGGAAATCTCAAAACTCTATAAATGCCCATAAATTGAGGAAACTACCCGAAAGATCACTACATTGTTCTAGGATTTCTTGTCACTTCATATTTGGGAACAAAGACTATGATACTACTTGTGTTTATTTTAGTTTTGGAAGTGTATTGGTTTTCAACAACATAATTTTATTTTATCTCGATTGCATACTTAAGTACTTACTTTGATGATGAATTCTCTTGCTGCTGATGTTTCTAAAGTCATCAGTAACTAAACCCAACATCTTGGTCTATTAGAAACAAGGTTAATTAACACGTTTTGGATCATGATTGGTGTGGTTTAGTTTGTACCATAGTGAGCATTACTTTTTTTCATCTTTATCATATTGTAATAGTTGAAAATATTAAAACTTTCCTAAATCCTAAACTTTCTTGATAAAAGAGGTTATGTCTAGGAAAAGAAACTGGTGACTAGGATTTGAGACTTCTAACCCTTATTTAATAGTTAAGGTTATAGCTAAGTTAACCAACTTGAGGCAATTATCATAATTCATATTTTGTTTACTCTTATCTCGATAGGATTTGAGTGATAATTATCTAGAAGACTGACAAATACATAGATCAAGTGATTGTACAAAAGCTTTTCAATCATATCATTTAAAGAAATTACTATCATTTGTGACCCGATCGTGATATGAAACCATAGGTAACATAAACCTATTTATCTATCATTATTGATTGTAAACTTGTTACATTTTGACTTTTAGTTGTTCACATCAACTGTTGACACATTGGTGTGCATGAAAAACTCCCCCTCTTTGAAATAACTAGATATTAGTGTAACAACCATATTTTAATTTTTTTCTTACCTTATTCCTTGTGAAATTTGAACCCAACTATGTTGGGTTCTAAATTTGAACAATAATTACTTTATATTTAATTCTATAGGTGTAATTTAGACATACCAAATTTTGGCGATGTTTTCAAGGAATTGGTTTAGGATTAAGTCATCTATGATATTTGATATCTGGTCATTATTTCCTTATTTTACATTTGTTTGTTGTTTTTGTTTCTCTTAGGGTGCAAGTTAATTTATGCCTAATTCCAGAGTTAGGGTAATCCATTGTCTCCTATCAACCTTGAGATTGAATATACCCTAAGAGTCATGAACATTCAAGAAAATAAAGCGAGGCAAAACACCTATGATTAGATATCAAGGCTTTAGTTATATCTAATAGTGAGATTGTAAAAAATATTATAGCTGCTGCTAATACATGTTAACATCAAAGGCTCAAGGGACAACAATAAATATAGTATTCTATACGATATTGATGATGAAGATGATGCTGAGTTAGATGGAATTGGTGCTACTGGTGCCACAATCCCACCTACTCTAGTTCCCAGTGCTAAATTTTACATTACAAGCACAGTGATTCAATTGTTGAACTTGAAAGGTTTTTTGTAGAGCTGCTCCTAGACATGATTCAAACTTTAATTTAATAAACATTTTGGGAATCTGCAAATCATACATTTTGCTAGGTGTTAGACAAAGAGACATCAAATTGTAGTAG
This sequence comes from Capsicum pubescens, assembly GCA_030864215.1. NCBI lineage: Eukaryota > Viridiplantae > Streptophyta > Magnoliopsida > Solanales > Solanaceae > Capsicum > Capsicum pubescens. The sequence continues at coordinate 213,105,420 of CM061542.1, forward strand.
TTCTACTTTTTGTTATTTATGGAACCAACCTTATGTTTGACTGAACTTTTAAATGATTTAATCACCAACTGGAGGTATCTAAAAGTGACTCCACTACGAGCTAGAGGGAGCCTAAGGCTACTTTTCTAGAGAGAGATTTTCACCTTCTAGAATTCTAAAGCTTAGAGATAAGATTAATAGACATATGCAACTATTTGGATAAGCTTTGCATAAGTACCAATTGAGTTTCAATAAGAAGTTAAAGCAGTATCCCAACTATAATCTTACAGATGATAATCTTTTAGATATATTTTATAGGTCGTTAAACTCTTTGATAAAGTCAATAGCAAACATTGTGGCTGGAAGATCATTGATTGACACACATATATAGGAGCGAACGTAATGCTTGATCAAGTTACTAAGAAAAACAAAGCTTGTCATACTAGAGACTCTAAGGTATCTATTGGTTCTTAAACTAAAAGCATGTTGATGAGAAACACCAAAAAGAAGAGAAACATAATAAGGATATGGATCACAGTAAAACTCAAATGGACATTCGTAGAAAGAGCTTGATATGGTTACCTATGAAAAAGTTAATGTAATTAGATATAATTGTAGATATCTAAGTCCCTATACCAATGATTCTAACAAAGAGAAAAATTTAAATAATTATACAAGGATTTTTTGGCCATTTCCCAACGTTCTAACCAAGACTTTTAGCCTAAAGTTTAGAATAACTAAACAACTAATAATTATGATTACTATGGGTATAGAATTAGTGGTAGAGATTAATACATATGGAGTAATAAGTATGGTTATAAAAAATCACATTAGTGTCTATATTCTTTAAAAGGGTCGTGATCAAGGTGAGTTGGGTGGTTTACGATTGGAAGACATCCTGGTTAATATGCTCAAATAGATAGGATCCACTAATTTTAGGATTAAAAAGTTGCATGATAAATTTTGTAAGGAGTCCCAAGTCATTGAATCTCACTCTACCAACATAAAGAAACTTGAGCAAGAAATAGGGAAGATTTTTACTTTATTGGACCCAAGGAAAAATTGTACATGAAAAAGTTACATTGTGCCAAAACTAAGTCATTGTATGGTAGTTACCACTAGAAATAAAAAGTAGTTAATGATAAACCCAAGTTGGTTATTATTTATGATTATGATATAGTTATTATTAATGATGTTCTTTAGAAAATAAATAAGAATGATGAAGAAGAAAATGTTATGGATGGTGAGAAAAAAAGCTAGAAAGTTTCAAGTAATGAAAATGAGGCTTGGTTGAAAGGAGGAAGGAATAAGAGGTCCCAAAAATATTGACTCATATTCCATGGACTCCTCTCCTTTCCCACAGTTCTTAAAGAAAAGGTGGAATAGGAAACTCTAAACATTAATATCCATGTAGAAACAATTGTCCGTGAATATTTCCACTAGTTAAGGAACTTAAGCAGATTCTTGGTTATGAAAATTTCAAAAAAATCTCAGTGATAAAAAAGAGGACTATTGTCTTGAGCCAATTTAAGATTAGCACCATTGTAGTGCCATATCTTCCCATTCTCTTGTGTAGAAAAAGAAGGAACTTAGAGAATTTATTGTTCCTTGCACTATTGGGGCAGTTAATTTTTCAAAGGAATTGTGTCATCTAAGTGTAAATATTATTTGTACTTCATATGATGTGTTTGAACAATTATGTCTTGTGTCACTCTAACCAACAAATATATAGCTACTAATGACGCTTGGATTGTTAATCATCATGTAGTCATAGTGTATAATTTTTGATAAAGGTTGAGACCATTATTTTTCCTACAAACTTTGTCATAGTGGAATATGGGTCGATTTTGAGGTCCCCATAATATTGGAGAAAATTTTTTTAGCTACTAAATGGGTACATGTTGACATAGAGAGTGCTGAATTGAAATTTTTATTGAATTATAAGGTGGTGGTGTTTAACATATGTCGTTCTACAAAGTAACCAAATAATATGAGAGTCATTCTTGTCATAGATATGACTGGTGAAGTGATACCAGAGGTATCTATTGGTGAGCAATTTGTTGTTGAGACTTTGGATACAACCATTCTAAATTTTAATGGGGATGACAAATATGAGTATAATGAGATGTTCCATGCACTTTCCGGTATAGGATTTTATACTTATGCACCAAAGAAGTTAGATATCATCTTGAGGAATCAATAAACACTATTGACCAAGTCTTCTATTAAGGAGCCTCTTGTTTTGGATCTTAAGGCTCTTCCATATCACCTCAGATATGCTTTCTGAGGAGCAAAAAACACTTTGCTTATTATTAAAGCAATGAATTTGGTTGAATGTCAATTAGAAGCTCTTGTATCTGCATTGAGGGGGTTCAAAAGGTTAATTATTGGTCAATTATCAACATTATTAAGATTCATATTAGTATTTTTCACTTGTAAGATCTTGATTGAATTTTGAGAATTGAGCATCATCGTAATCTAAATGGTTATGCAAGAGGTGGTGGAGAAGTAAATTATCAAGTGGTCGAATGCAGGCATGGTTTACCCTAATTCCAATTATAAATAGGTGAGCCTAGTTTAATATGTGCCAAGTAAGGGTGGGATCCTTGTGGTGATAAATTCCAAGAATGATCTTATTCCAATTAGACTATTCATAAGGTGACCTATGTTTATGGATTGTATAAAGCTGAAAGAGTAGACCCATAAAGATCCTTTCCAATGCATTTTATGGATCAAATGTTAGACCATCTTACATGTAGAAGATGGTAATAATTTATTCATGGTTATTTGGGATACAATAAGATTTTAATTGCTTTTGAAGACAAAAAGAAAACCACTTTCACTTGTCCACATGAGACTTTTGCATTCAAGCAGATGCTTTTTAGATTATGAAATGTTCTAGCTACCTTTTAGCGGTGTATTATGTCTATAATATCTGATGCGGTAGAGGAAACAATTGATGTATTTATGGATTATATCTCAATAGTGGGTGATTTGTTTTAGACATGCTTGCTTTATTTAGGTGATGTGTCGAACTGATGTAAGGATGTTGGTGTTAAACTGGGAAAATATCATTTTATGGTGAAACAAGGTCTAGTGATTCACGAGCAAGTATGTCTAGGTTATAGAAAGACTACAAAGATTAGAAAACTCCTACCAAGATCGTTCAAAACGGGATTAAGGTTGATAAAGCAAAGATCAAGGTGACTAAAAGATTGCCCCCATCGATTTATTTAAAGGGTATTCACAACTTTTTGAGGCATGTTGGTTTTTATTGTATATTTATCAAAGATTTAACTATAATTGCAGAACCCTTGAGCGAGTTATTTGAGAAGGACGTGAAGTTTGTTTTGATGATGAATGTGTAAAGGCATTCAATTACCTTAACGAAAAGTTGATCTCAACCTTTATTATTATTATTCATTATTGGGCCATACCATTTGAGGTCATGTGTGATGCTAGTATAGTGGCTCTTGGGTCCTAGGATAAAATAACGAGAAGATTCTTCATCCCATATATTTTTCTATCATATTATGAATATGGATTAGAAGTATTATACTGTGATAATGCAAGAGTTGTTTATTGTGGTATTTACTTTTATGAAGATTAGGGACTATTTTGTTGGCATAAAGGTTATTGTGCGTACCGACCATGTAGATTTTAGGTACCTTATAGTTAAGAAAGGTGTAAGGCCAATATTGATTCGATGGGCACTTCTATTATAGGAATTTGCTTTTGAGGTCAAGGATTAAAAGAGGGAAAAACATCAAGTGTCTTAGTAGTGGCCCAGACTTAAAAAAGTGGTTATGCTGAAACTTAAATATGAAGTTGATATCGATGATTCTTTTTCAATTAAGCATGTGTTGGTTGTATTTCTTGATTTGATTCAATTATTTGTGGATTATGCTAAGTTTATGGTACCTAATGTGATTCCCGTAGATTTCTGTTTCTATCAACACAGGGAGTTCTATAAAATGAGACATATTGGTTAAAATTCTATGCAGATAACATAATTTGGAGTTGTGTTTCAGAAGAAGAAATAATAAGCACACTGGAAGACTGTCACTCACCCCTATTAGCTATCATCATAGTGGCATCCAAATAGCCCACAAGATATTAAAATAGGGATATAATTTCCCACCATCATTAAAGATATGTATTACAATGCTCAAGATTGTGACTAAGGTAAAAAGCAAGGAGACATATCAAGGAAGCATGATTTGCCTCTTACTCCTATTTATGAGATAAAACTTTTTAATGTTTAGGGTATCAACTTCCTGGGTCTATTTGTGAGTTCTTGTGGTATGAAATACATACTTATAACATTGAATAAGTTTTTAAGAGGGTGGAGGAGGTTGTGAATTCCAAAATAAACGCAAGAGTGTCAAAATATTCTTGAAACTTTCTCTAGGTTTGGTACACTAAGGTCCACTACTAGTGATGGAGGCTCTCCATTTTGCAATAGGTTGTTTTAAGATATGCTTGATAAGTATGGTGTGAAGCATAGAGTTATTACACCTTATCATCCTCAGTGAAATGGGTAGGTAGAGGTATCCAATCATGAGATAAAGATAATCCTTGTAAAAACTGAATGGTAATAGAACATATTGGTCTAAACAGTTGGATGAAATTTAATGAACATATCAGACTACCTTCAAGACCATGTAGGTATGTCTCTATGTCAGGTTGTGCTCAAGAAAGTGTGTCACTTGCTAATTTAAATTGAGCATAAAGTCTTGTAGGCGCTCAAGAAGCTAAATTTGAACTTAAACGATGCCTCTAAATTGAGGCTTGATCAACTAAATGAGATGGACAAGTTGCATCTTTGAGCTTATGAAAGTTCATCACTTTACAAGTAAAAGATGAAGATGTATACTGATTAGACGATTGAGAAGAAAGAGTTTTTGTGCGATTTGGTCTTATTATTGAACTCAATACTTCACTTGTTTCCAATCAAGTTGAACTTAAGTGGTTGTGACAATTTGTATGGCAGAAGTATTTCTTTATGGTGATGTAGAACATGAGAAACATGAAGGTAAGTCGTTTAATATGAATGGGCGGAATATGAAGTTGTACTTGGGATCAACTGATAAAGTAAATGTAGTAGGTGTTTGGGTATTTGATCAAGTTTGATTAATCACATAACCTTATACATGACATGATGTTAAATAAAGAGCTTCTTGAGAGGAAACCTAGGAGAGTATCTTAGTTAATTATTATTAATAGAGATACCCTGTAGTGCTACAATATTAATCAAGTATTTTGTGGGAGACAGCCCAAGTTTTTTCTCTTTTTATTTGCTTTTACTTTAGATTTTTATTGTAGGTTGATATTTGATAATTGTGCAGGTATGACATGAATAAGAAAAACAAAGAAAATAGATACCAAGCAAATAAGGGGTCCACAAGTCCTTGTAAGAGTCATTCAATGGTTTGATTACTTTTAAACCAATTTTTGATCACTAGAACCCAATATTCACAAGTCTAAAGTGGTCCTATGATTGGTGGTCACAAACCATACTCAAAATGTATGAGTTCAGGAATGAAATATGTTTTCCAACCCAAAATTCCAATCTTTTGGACTAGAGACTTATAAGTTTTAGTTTGATCATACATTATCACCGCATGTCAAAATGTCACTTGTAGAAACTGGGACTGAAAGGAGGAAAAACCTCTGTTCTACGAGTCGTATATTTAAACCATGAATCATACTATGCAATCCTATATCCCAACTAAGTATCTTTAACTCGTGACGTGTATCTTGTTTGTAAACTCATGTCATTTACCATGAATCATTGTACAATTCATGGTCTGATAATAAAAGTTTTTAAAATCAAAATACAACCCAACTCAGTTCATTTTCCCTTTTCCTTGATAAATGTAAAATCATAACTCGATAGCCATTTATCCTTAATCTAATATGACAAATTAGTATCTTTGTTCCTTCAAGATTCAAATTACCCATAATTGACTCAATAATCACTCTCTCCATCATGAATCACTCGCAAAATTCTCCCCTTTGCCTAAAATTGATCACTTCTAAGCAGCTACACATTGTTCCCTTACTTCCTCTATCTCTTAAGAATCAACTTTCACATTAAAGTAAGTAAGGAACCACTTTATTTTACTTGCGTTTTCTTGTCCTAATAGGTTCAAAACGTTAAATTAGATATTTTTAGGAACCCTAGTTAGAGTTTGAGATCCTCTTATGTGTGCGAAATATATGATCCATCCTTTAACTTTTATACTATATAAATAAATAAAACTAATGGTATACCGAAGGTCACTCCTAAAATAAAATTACTTTTTGTGGGAATTTTGGTATTTTGATTTTCAACAATTGGTTCCTTTTTCCATGTCATGTGTTTTACCACTTGTGTTTTTGAGATGCGGTCGACTTTAGTCACTTTACCACCATTTTAGTTCAATTTGTATTGCTAATTTTTTTCTTCCTTTATATTCCTTTTGATTGCTCTTTGAGGTGAGTTCTTGTTGTTCGTTTTATCAATTTTTTTATAGTTTCCCAATTTATGCATGTGATTTTGTGTTAGGGGCTAATTTTGCTTAAGTGACTTCAGATTTTGTTTCTATTATTATGATCTCTTTAGTTAGTTGCTCTTCTTTTTTTATTTCACTTTTTGATATTATATGTGAAATAAGTGAAACATGTTGACATTGTTGTTTCACTAATTTAAGAAATTATGGGGAAGAAATACTTAATTTGCATAAATGTTGAACATGTTTTATTCTTAGTACTAGAGTAAATAGTCTAATACTTGTGAAAAAAATCATAAATTAAGTGCTTAACTTGTCAATTGTTTGTTCGATTATTCATACCCATAGATTCGATTGATATTATGATCCAGATATTTCATCGAAAATGAAGCAAGTATTACTTTGGCCACCCAACTTCTAATAATCCTAATTATTGCTTAATACAGGTGAAGTCTGAGTAAATCAAATTTTCTGTTGGGAAAATGAGAAGAGTTTGCAAAGTTTGCTAATCCAATCATTGTAAATTATGTTTGAATTTATTTATGTGATGGAAACATGATAATTTCACTCCACACTGATATTCACAACCTATGGAATCACTTTGAATGGATAACCTTAACGTGAATTGAAAATATAATGTTTCAAATCTAGAGAAATTAAAACAAGTACATGAACATAACCTACAACTCACACACGACTGGTGATGACACACTAAGAGTCATGGTATCAGTTGTGCCTCCTATTCTAAAACATTAACATTTAGATCAGGGATCACAAATACTTCCATTTCATCATTCATACTGAGACTTGTGGTGACCTATTTTAAAGCTTCACTTATCAAACTATGCTTCATGAGTAATGCTATGAGTCGAGGATACCTATCATTAGTCGTAGTATGTCACATATAAATGAGTGCAAGATTAATGGTATCTGAACTCTTATGTATTAATCACTTCATAAGTGATAGGTTAATTTCATTTCTCATAGGGTGACTCGTATTTAGTGGGAAAATGCTATTTTTTTTAAAGAATTGGTCATGAGTATGTAACACCTAAAAAGTTCAAATGCTTAGGAATCAAACTTAGAATAGAAAACCAACAGAAAATCCAAGTTTTTCCTCAGTACACACTATACCATAAGTTATTGGATCAATGTACGAGTCTTGTATTCTCTCGTGTTAATGAATAAGGAGAAATTCTGGAGGATTGAAAATCCTTCCCAGAAACCAACACTTAGACCACGAGTCATGGTATGGATGCCTATCCAATTCCAATAGTTTTGAAAATAGTTTTTTACAAATGCGACAACATGTCAACTAGACAGAACTATGTATATAAGTATAATAAGTGTATTGGATGTGATTTAAGGTTATAAGAATTACCTAAAACCTAGTTAGGTTGAAAACTCTTCTACCAACGAAGTTTAAATATAAGATTCGAATTGGGTCCGCTTCAAATAATAATTACTCTTAGAATATAAAGAGTTATGTGTCTTAATACCCACTAAATTAAAGGTATTTTAATCTTCTTTCCAACTCCACCAATGGTTTGTTAATCAAACTACTGAGTAAAGAGTTATGGCCATTTTAGTGAAGGATTGTCAAAGCTGTCAATGACCATGACTCTAAAGAATAAGTAGTTAGTTTAAATAATGGCTCATTCCTATACTAGTTTTGACTGTACAAACAATTGTAAAAGAGGATGTGAAATAATAAATTGAACCACTAATCATTCCCCTAATCCACGACTCTTGTCCTAAGTCTTGGTATCTGGCGCTAATTACTTTTCAAACTAATATAAAGGGTTGTTTGGCCTTTTCCCACTCTTTTAACCCCAATACTATGTCATTTTGACTCTTTTAGAGGTGATTAAAGGGGAAATTAGTTGACTTATCCCTCATTAATATCGATTAAACTCCAGTCATTATAAAAAAGTAATTCAAAACCTCTTAAGTTCTCTTAAGGTTCCATAACCTAGGGCTTATACTCAAGCTCAAATCCTTCATATTCTAGTTCAAGAATATCTACTAATCAGGTATATGGGTATTTAATAAAGGGTTCCTTTCTCCCTTATTCTCAAATCCTAGTTTTAAATTATGAATTTCAATTTATGATTCATAAGCTCGTGATTTAGGTTTTATACCCAACTATGATAAAATCATGAAATTTAGTTCTCTCATGTTATTATATAATTATTATTCTCATTGAAAGTTATTATGAAAGACATTCATGGAATTATGTATGTTTTATAGAATTCATCTTTACTTTCGAATGATTATGCATTATTTGATGGATTTTAGTCTATTTTAATACGACAAGATATGTTATGAACAAATGTTCCAAAATTCAGTAAATTTAGCATGTCTACTTCTAGTATTTTAGGAACTTTAGTCAAATAAAAATTGAACTAGTTCATGCTATATTTTTAGACATTAGTTTACAATTATCTATGAGCGAATAACATGCTATTTTGGTAGTAGAATTTATCATTATGTAGACACTAGTTCCAAAAAATCCATGCTCTAAAACTACATGCTTTCATAGGATAAGGGTCTTTTGCCAATTAAGATTGACTCCTTTGAACCTTTGAGGCTCTTTTTAGTGCATGAAACTCAGCTAATGGTTCTTTATTAATGGTAAGGTATGGTATCACACCTCAAATCCCATTGATATAGACAGACACATAGTACCCTAAAGACCTAACAGAACAAACTTATAACCTATGATTATCAATAATATAACTATGACAATCATGAAGCATTGACAAGTATATATAAGCTATATTAATAAAAGACCAACATAGATATGCCCAAACCAGATACACATGAGTTGGCCATTGGGGCCAAAAATGTTTTGACATAATGCATTGAACTTCATACATTAGTTTATAAAGCCTCTATAAGATAAAAACTTGGTCTAGGACAGGAAAAAATCAGCTTACAAAACTTCTATGCAATACCAAAATGCATTTATCAAAGACTCGATAAAGTCCCTAATCAACTTAGAGCTCACCAAACATAGTTGGGTGTTTTTTGCTCTACTAAGGAGGTCTACTAGATGGAGTACCTATTCCTATGGCAAAAAACATAATGTCCATCATGATTGAAGTCAGTATGAAAGAATGTATAGAGTATGTAAAGCATAAAGTACCTATATATAGGGAAAAGCCTTGAATAAAATTAGGTATCAATGTATAACTGTACAGATAAGGATAGAAAACCACTTTTGCTGACAATATTGAGATCAAGTACATTAGATTCTTTGTTGTACCTTCTCTTTTTAACTTTATAACTTTGTAAGTAATATGATATAATAACCAAATGAACAATAGTAAAAGAGGATGACCCATGCTAGAAATTTTAACCAATGGATACTATCCTTCTAAATTTACAAATTAGGATTGACCCTGCTAGTTTTTACCCCTAGGCTACCAACCATAAGTACAAAAATTGGGATTGACCCATGTTAGTCCATGGTCCCTAGTGTACAACTAATAATTACATGAATTTATTTTACCTTGTTTTATTAATTTTTGAGCTTGTTCTTAGGTAGTCATAACATTATTGATCTTCTGGGCTATAGATCAGTAGCATAGATATATAAATAGTCGATCGATGCCATGTGTTTTATCTGATCATACATGAGGTAGTAAAAATGACACATAATTTAGATGTAAAATCCATGTAATACTTAGGAACTTGTATGACTTAACAAACCACATTTGACTTAGGGGAGAACTCATACAACTTGCTGGTAAGAATACCTTTTTCATACTATCACTTAGAAGGACAAACACACAAATTTAGAGTAATGAGTACATATTGAAGTTGTTCGACATTCTATGGAGCGGAAAATATATCTTTACTGTAATGTCCTAAAAAATCCAAGCCTAGGCTAAAACCATTCTTCAAGTATAGGTAGGGTAAATCACTAAGTTTTAATAGTATGAGAATAAATTTGTCTGTGAACCAAATCCCCCATGCCCCCTAAATCTTATCCACCCCAAAAACTCTTGTTCTGATCAATCCCTAAGGTAGTGATCAACTTCAAACAAGCATAACTTCTAGCTTTTTGATGTATGTTTGAGTTCTAGACCCACTAAATGATACAAATTTGAATTATCTTTCCAAATCATGCAGTTTTACATTAATACACTTCAGAGTAAAAATTTATGTCCTTTGTAGCAAAGCACTACTCTTTAGTGAGATACCACAAACCAATCCATGGTTATGGTTATATTATATAACTGTGTAATGGTCTCGTCTGATCTAGATAGGTCCAATATATAAAAGTTGACAAAGTGAACCCTCATATCACTTGAGGGAACCATTATCGTTCTTTAGAACCATGATCTTCAGGCATAATTATGAGTCCCACAGATACTTTTCATGTAACCAACAAATAAAAAAACCAAGGTATGAATGTAGGTAGATTCCATTATTGTACAAAGGCTTGTCTGATCATGTTTAGAGATATCTCATCAAGATCCCAACCATGAGTGTAACCCATGACTATAGGTTGTTCCCATGATCTTGGAAAGGTCTTGTATGTCCCTCTCTGTAATTTCTAGTTATGAAATTTTAAGGGGCATATTAGTTTTTACCACTCTTTTAACATCAAAGATATGTTCTTATGGGAATATAAAGGGTCATTATAGGGGTTAATAAGACCCTAAGCTCTCATTAGTTAGAATAATATTTAATACTTGGTTTTAAAATTTAAAAAAGGTAATTTTTTCCCAAGGCAAAATTAGGGTTCATCTTTCTTAGGCACCCAACTCCAAAGAATTCTTTACGGTTCTCTACTTCACATATGTGGGATATTATCAATGTCTTCCCTTTCACCCATTGAGTCTTAAAGTTAACCTAAATCTCTTGTTCAGTTCCTTCTTCATAATTTAAGGTCTATGGATTTTGGTAAATTATTGATATCTCAGTCCATTGGTGCCATTGAGTTATAATTTCTATTCTTGCATAAGTTTTAGAGTTATTACTTTTCCATGATCCCAAAACTAGTTACATTGGAACATCCATGATTGTTAGACCCGTGTCATTAAATTTTGTAAATTTGTTCAGTTTATATAATTGACATGCTAGTTGCTTTATTTAGAGAAAGGGGTTATGAACAACTGATGACCTAGGATTTTATGAATATACTTTTGGGTACTATATTTCCTAATTTACATGTTTTGAAAACTTTTAGATAATGCATTTATTTTCAGTCTTCAGATTATTACTACTATTAAGCATTACAGTTACCAATATCCTTTAGTTGGGAGTAGTACCTAGAACCAAACAAACACATGGATGAAGGATCACCCACCGATTAGGTTGACACTATTAGTAGGAGTCTATAAATCCCAGAACTATGACACAACCATAGGTTCTAAAAGGCTACCTGTCAGACCAGGTTTGGTAGACACTTTTAGCCAAGTTTTATTTCCATGCATTTATATATATATATGGTATTGGAAGGAGTAGAGTGAGAATAGTAATGATTGTTGAAATTAAAGATTCAAACTAGGTCGGTGTATACGAGTACTCTTAAACCACTTAAGAGCTCCTTTATCCGTGAGATGTTGTGTTGGATAAGAGAGGTCATTGTAGGTCTTTTATTAGCATATTTTCAAATTTGAGGAGGTGTATACACTGGGTTACATTATGGTAGTTTTGATCATTTATGATATTATAGTTTGACTTTGCATTCAGCCTTGTATGCGCATTGTCTATTACCATTATATGGCTATGCCAATCAACCTTATGGAGAGGTGTTGCATAGGTATAGGTGATGATCATTGCTTGCAGTGTGTAGTGTGCTAATTGGACGTTCTATGTTATGGGGCATGATTTAGGTTTTGTTTAATTGGGCTAGTCGGTTGCTTTATTTTTATTATTAGTATTATGGTTAGTTCATAGTAGGCTATTATGGAACGATACTGAGGTTTGATGTATGTTTCTAATCCTTTCTCTTAATGGTTAATTTATTATGTTTAATTATCTCATGTTTAGACATATGAAGTAGGGATCTTGATTATGTTGGTGCTAGTTTGTACAATGATTAAGATGCCTTAAGAAGCTAGTATGACTACTTTAGGCTGTACAATTGAGTTATCCTTGTTCATATATATGTGTTTGTGTGTGTAGTTATAGTATTACCATATATCTCTCTGCCTTCGTTCATTCATGTTGTATTTAAATTCCTTAGACTTGTACACTAGTATATATATCATTCTTCTTTTCTTCATTCATTTATTCATGAGTGATATACGGTATAGTGTTTGTGTCCCTGAATGTGGCTAGATTATAGTAGTTTATCCTTATTGTCTCCTTAGCCTTACTATGTTAGTTTCTTGGATATTTGGGTGTATTTTACATTATTTCTTGCATGTTATTTATATTTACACTATCTTTGGAGCTCAGTCGACACTTACCTACTGAGTACTATGTGTTTGATACATATACTACACTTCTGCAACCTATAGATCATACTACAAGTTCTTTCCATTGTTTTGTACATTTTTCAGAGCAACTATATTTCAGAGATATAGTGTGATCTCTTGGCATTTGGAGTAATACTATTGTCCCTCTTATGTACTAGACTAATATCTATAGAGTATTAAGAGATGGGTTTTTATTTAGTACTACATGTTATAGTCTTATTATATTAGAAGCTCTTGTACTGATTCCATAAGATTTTGGGACTATCTTATGTAATTTAGAATTTTTACTATGTTTATTCAACATTCATCCTTTATTTCTCTCGGTATTCCATTACTAGTAGTTTTAGACTATAAGTTGGCTACCTATTAGTGGATTAAGTAGGTTCTATCATGACATGAGAAATTAAGTTGTGACAAATTATTATCAAAGCCTAGGTTTATCGATATGTCAGTAAAAGATCTTAGTGTTTAATAGATAACTATGAATGGATGTGAAGACGTCCATAACGTATCTTTGGGAGGCTACAAGGTACTCTTAGGAAATTTTATTCTTGAATTCTTGTCCCGTGTCCGTGTTTCTATGATCCTTAAGCACATTCTTTGACTCTATTCTATCTTGAATAGATGATGCAAGGTTGAGGGTAGATGCCGATGGGACCATACATTTCTAAAACATCAACGCACCATTGGACCAGGGAGTCAGGGATAGATGTCGAAGATCATCAACATAAGTCACAAAATTTTAGGCCACCTTAGACTCTGGCATTGTTCGTGACTACTTCATCCTTTTGAGATTCAACATTAGGGATTCCAAGTCTTTTTATGGATACCTTATAGCCAGGGATAGGACCTAGTTCTTTGAGTTGTCCTCAGGCTAGAGTTAGGTTTGTTGGCATTAAATAGGGTTCCTTAATGATTTTATAGTATGAGATTGGATTTCTTGAGTGGGATAGGCATTCTCTTACATTATATCTTTTAGAGCATGATATAATATAGGAATTTATTAGAGGGTTAGCAAAGAAACTTTGTTTGTCTTTAGAGCACTTGATAGAAACTAAGTCTTCCTTCTTTCAGGTTGTTAATCATTTAAGGGACACAGAGAGAGCATGTATTGAGACTTATATAGGTGGCAACAAAAGGCCATTTTATCAGCATAATGTAATTGGTATTTAATCCTGAAGTAAGGATCCTCTTTGTAGAGGTCTTCTATTTCGAACTCCGAAAACCAAGGTTTGACTTGCATGTGTTAAGCATATAGTCTGAGTAGCATGATGTTCACTTCTTTGCACTTAGTCCACTACCTAAAAGTAAAACCTATCCATTTTATGTGGCTGGATATTAGACAATGATAGCTTGCGGAGTAGTGTAGGAGCTTGTCATGGTTGCAGTGAGATTGGTCATTAGACTTGAGAGTATGCCCAGATGTGATTTGGTTACTCAGAAAAAGTTAGCATGTGTTACCCGCTAGACTAGTGCTTCTAAGATGTGTTATAATTGCAAAAAGAATGATTATTTAAGTAGGGAGTTCCCTCAATCAGTTGGCCAGCTAGTTAGGGTCAGCCCATGTTTTTTTACAAGTTACGGCTTCAGGGGTTTGTTACAACTATTGATAAACTGATTGCAGGTCTTTAAAGTCCCTAATGTGGGATCATTAGTCATTCAGCCAATCCAGATCAATCTAATAGTGTTGTGGCACCTTTAGTTAGGGGTAGTGAACTTAGTGCCTCAGTTGCTAATTCAGGCACTCATTATGAGTTTGGACTGGTTTAGATTCATTCTTCTTCATGCATATTAAACATGTGACCTTGGATTTCACCATGATAGGGGAACTTTTATTTCCTACTTTTACCCCTTTTATTTATATGTATTAGGGTTTTTGTGCCCATCGATAATTGTATGCCCTGGTAGGTTTATAGTTATTGTTGTATGCCTTGGTATATAGTTCATGATTATAGGACTACACTTCAAGTTTATTTGTTTTTGTACTGTATGGAGAACATCGGTGTTAATATTTCCCTAGGTGTATCGCATTTGCGTTCGAGTCCCATTTACCTTGGCATATTGGCCTTCTTGTGTCCCTATAGTGGTACTTTATGTTTCTCTTAAGTTTGTACCATCTTCTTTTTATATTGATAGTTATACTATTATTATTATTATTATTGTCATCATTGATGTTAATCGATCCTCGCTAGTTGATCGCTAGGCTAGTATTATCTAGCTAAATTTTTTTTCCTTGCGGTTCTTATTCATTGGCTTGGGCGACTAGATCTGTTGGATGATTTCTTTCTTGTTGCAACGTGAGGTTGGTCACTTTTCTTTTCTTTTGGTCATACTAGATCGATTGTGGCTTGGATTATGGTAGTGAAGGTATATTGACCTTTCATGTTTCTGATGTAGTTATAGAGATGGTGATTAGGTTATGAAGCCCATTTCTAAGGTTGACAAGTATGGGGGTCATTTTTTTGATTTGGCTAGTTCATTACCTGATAATGGCCTTGATATTGATGTCGAGTGGTTTTGAGTTCTCCTTTCAAGTTATTTGGTTTGTCACCTGGTGAAAACTTTAATCTTAGAATTGATGTGGAGTTAGGAATTCCATTGTTTCCTTGATGTGGTTCTTGTTCTAATGAAGTTAAGGAGGTTGGAAATAAGTGTTCTTTCATGTGATTGCTTCTTATGTTAGTGATTTGGGTATTAGTTTCCTAAATGGTTTATTAAATTGACTAGTTTCTTGCTAAAGATACATTTCTTAGTGTTGAAAGAGTTTTGGCTATTAATTGTATTATTTGAAGCCTAGGAGAGTTCTTGAGCATGATTTGTTAGTTCATGCCTTTGTTAAGATATGGAGTTGATTGCTTGTGTTTTCAACTTGTGATTTATCCACAGTGGTGATATATGCATCATCAATGTTTTGGTTTATGTCCCGACATAATTTAGTAAAGATATGTCTGATTTAGATACTAAGGTCTATTAGGTACTATGCCATAGATCAAGCTCATTAGCTCAGTTTTTGATTTGACACCTTAAATGGAGATTTGGAGTGTGGATGCTAACCCATCTTTAAGTTTTGTTTGGATAGTTGAGATCGAGTGGTTCAGCCTTAGTGTCAAGGTTCCATCTTGGAGTTTTAGAGAGTGGGGAAACCTTCATTTTTAGACATGTCTTGATCAGGATCTCATCTGTAGGCAGGTCAATCCAACTCTTTTCCCACCTGCTCGTTTTTTCCAGTTCAGATGGATTATGGTTGATAGGTGTTCAGATGAAAGTCCATCAGCACGGTATTAGTTCCTTCATCCTTGATCATAGTTTTTCGTTATTGCTGGTATTTTAGATAGTCTACTATGCATTAGTGGTATTCTCGAGTTAGATTTAAATATGGATTCATCCTCAGTTGATAGGACATCCTGGAGCAGAACATTCAGTGGTGAGTTATGTGCTTTTGACTCCCAACTGTCAGTTTTGAGAGTCACTAAGAAAAGTTCTAGCTTTGGCACAGATTGCAGACTCTAGTCATATCCATTTGTGTGCATAGGTAGAGACTTATGAGCTTATTCTTATGTTTTCTATTATGGATTCTTAGTAAATCAACTTCAGTTCTTCAGGGTTAGTGTTATGGACGAGCATGGATAGGGGTGACTTTCTTCTTGTTTTGGAGTAAAAAGAATGTTTTGAAATGGAAGACAAGGTTATATTTTATTTTGGAGTTGGTTGCATGGATCATGCCTTAGATCGCCTTGGGGTTGTATGAGTTTGTGATTGGTGGTGCCAGTATTGATTTAGTATTAGCGAGTCCTAGCTCAATTTTGCATGCATCAGCCTTCCTCGGTACTATTGGAGGCTAGTTGGTGGTTAAGGTTTAGTCTTGGATTTTTGCGAAGAAAGTGCGGAAGTTGGTCAAAAAGGGATACTAATGGCAAAATCCTTTGGAAGTGTTCTCTCCTCTTTAGACGTTATTTGGAGAGTCATGCTCAGAGCATATAGGCCTAGTACCTCAACCCTTTGAGTTTTTGTGCTTCTTTCATCCATTGACTTTCATTGGCGAAAGTCCTTTTATTAGTGGATATTATAATGACTCTCCGGGTTATTTCTTCAATTTACGTTCATTTTTTGTATTTCAAACCTTCCTTCGGTGGCTACAGGTTATTTATGACTTTCCAATATTGTTTGTTCAATTATCAAAAAGTTTGTTTGGGTTTCGTTTTCCTATTCTGAAGCTTTCGCTATTTAGTATTTGGTCTTGGACAAAAACTCCTAGTAGATGATATCAAATGGGAATTCTTACAAAGTCATCATCTCTAAAATGTTAATTTTAGGTTGAAGAGACCCTTGGTTTAGGTCCCGAGTCTTACAAACTCATTTTGGGCTATTGGACAGATTATGTGAAAAATAAAACTATAGGTGCGGTCCCCATATTTAGAGAAAAAATGTCGGATGAAAGTTTCAATTGTTCCATTGTCTTTGAATGTCGAGTTTTATGTGGTAGCATAGTTTGTTTGCATTAACAGGGATTCGTTCGGATCTCGAGCACCAACTCGGATACCATTTCTGTCATATAAAGTCTAATGCATCTGGCTGTTGATGCAACCGCTTAAGCGATCATTTAACCGCTTGAGCAGTCTTTTCTTACTCAACAAAGGGTTGCTTAAGCGGCCTAGACGTGGCTTAGGAGATACCTATGCCCACTGTACTAGATTGATTAAGCAATCGGGGAGTGGCTTAAGGGACTGGGTGACTGCTTAAGCGACACCTGATGGCTTTTTATTCCCATTTTCTCCATCTTATTTCCACCATTTTCACACCAAGATTAAAGCTCAAATCGAGGAAAAAGTTGGAAATCATCAACTGAAGCTAAGGTAAGCTAGCCAACACTCCTCGATCATTTCCCATTAGTTTTTCCTTCAAGTTCCATTCTAATTCGTGAATTCTTATATTTACAGATCAAAATTCCTAAACTTTAAAGGTTGATTTGAGATCCGATTTGTTCTCTATTTGTTTTCATCTTATGAGCACACATTTCTTCTCCTTTGAGGGACCTCATGAAGGATTCAATTTTGAATTCCTTTTGTGGGCCCTGCATGCCTGTTTTGACCCAAATTTTGACTCCACCCTTATTGTAGAAATATTTTTCTCATTTTACTATTGATGATGTGTAGATTACTATTTTGATAGCTTGGTGATGTACGAGATCTTGGAGCAAAGACGAATAATTTATAGGCAATTCAAGGATTTATGGTTTAGCATCGAGAAAGGCTTCTGTCTATTTTTTTTTCATGAAATAGTGTATTATATATGTTGCATGTTAGATTAGGATGTTAGGATGTAATACTAGTTTGAACGCCGTTACTTAGCCTAAATTGTGAGTTCAGGGATTAGAAGGGGTAAACCGAACCTTAAGGTGAAATACATATTATGCTTCTACGATTCTATTACTCTAAGTTTCTAGCATGTTAGACAGAGTTGAGAAAAATTAATAACCCTTTAGCATAAGCTTTACTACTTTACATAGTGGATTATGATGGTTACTCGGATTAGGATATGATTGTGTCGGTTACGTATTATTGGGCCTAAGGCCATGATTATGATATTAGTTGGATTTGAGGTGAGTGATTTACCCTTATAAAGGGGCATGACTTTATTTTATTGACATTTATATGTTTATAATTGTATTGTTTAGATACTAGTGATGGCATGCGTAGATTCAATACATTCCTGCTCACTAAAACAATAAATGGGATGATTCAAACTAAAAGCATGGTTTAACAAATATTTTCCTAAAAAGGGATTTATTCCCACCTTTCTCTTTTGACATGGATTATTTCATAACCAAAATCAAACCACCTTAATGTCACGACCCAATTTCTCATGTCATGATGGCGTCTACTATTACTTAAATAACCCAGATTTTGGCCTTTGAAAATTTCTTGAGCGTTGGACTCACTGTTTTGGGTATGACCTGACCCCATCAGTCGTAGGGAGTCTTGACAGTTCGGGTGACCCTAGACATAAGGTGTCCAGTGAATGGTGTTTGAGTTTCTATACTAAGTACGACTTGGGTACACGAGTCGTAATACTCGTGATGAGTCATTAGAAAGAGTCGCAACCAAATCATGTTAGTTGCGAAGCAATCCAAAATATAGTATAATGGAACATACATATATATATATATAAGTGAAAGAAATTTTTCATCAAGACATCCCGTATAAAACTGTTTCTGAAAAATACATGGGCACTTTCTGAAAACATGCAACCTGTCTGTTCATTTCAAATCATAATCTGTGTTTTACTTCTGAGTTAGGTGGTATTCCCCTACAAGTCTGAATATTCCACGGGTTGTATGGAATCCGCCATTGACTCGGCAGGGAAGCCCCCAACCCAAGTGTGCCGCAAGGGTTGGAGTGTCTGATTCTGATACGCCACAGGACATTTAAGTCAGCGCATAATAATATACCCGAGTCGGCAAACCACGGTTTTAGGCAATGAGTTGTCTGAACTCCCGCCTTCTTCAGGGAACCACCTAAGCTCTCTTTATGCCCTATTTTAGCCTTTTCTGAACATGTATCATTCTGAAATTTCTAAATCATGAAAGTCTGATAAAAATCTGATTTCTGAACTAGTCTGTGTCTGTTATGGCATTTGTCTGAGTTGGTATCGTCATACCAAGACTTGCAAGTCCTATTTCTGAGCCATAATGTATTAAGCAAGAGCTTTTATTCAAAACATAGTTTAGACCACCCAAACATGTAATTTGCATTAAAGATGTCATGTTCCGAAACTCAAGTCAAATCCATGCAAAACTTTCATCAAACATATGGTGGTCATGTGTATTTTGGCAAAACCATGCATTCTTTCATTACATGCATATTCAACATTCACAACCCTCTCTTTCGTGTTCAAGAATCGTATTCCAAACATAGCAAAAGTCAAAGCACTTCATATCATAATTTCTTTTCTTCAAGATGTCTTTCAAAACAATTTATATTACGTGAAACATGGAAAAATTTACATTAAGAGAGGGGTTTCATGAAAATCATGCTCTCAATTCATATATGTATAAAAACTGTCAAATCGCTTTGGAGACTGTCAAAAGACCAAAACAATGATGTTAAAACATCTTATACATAAATATATATACATAATTTAAAACCCCATTCTAAAACATGATTTTTCTATGTCCATGAGAATTTAGGAAAACCCCGCGTACCTTGTTCTCCAAGGATAATAGATGTTTCTTGAGGCTTGCGGATTGGTGATTCCGAATATGTAATTATCTTTGAAAACTTACGGTCGAATCTTGAACTATTTGGGTTTTTATTTTTGAAACCCTAAGGAGGATTCTTGAGCAATTGTGAGGAAAGCATGTGTATTATGGTGTTTGAGGGATTAAATCCCGTGTTGGTGGTATATATAGGGGTGGAGGATGACCAAAATACCCCTAAGGAACAATTAAGGTCAAATCTGTCCCTCAGTTGACAGTTTGATAGGCTGGAGTAAATCGATTATAACTTTTTACTCATATATTAAAATTGGATGAAACCAACTGCATTTGAAAGAGGACTCAAAGATATTTTGTTTGATATATTATATCTCACACAGTTCGTTATATACAGGGAGTTATGATCGTTTGAAGTTGACCCTGAAATGCTGAAAAACTGGGCAATAGGCTATGCGTTTTGCTACTGTTTTGAAATCCAAACGCAGCCTTATGCATTCCGAAAAATTCCAAAACTTATCCGAGATGTACTATGAGATTGCCCGATCATAACGCAACTTGAAAATCTAAAAATGAAGGTCGGGAAGGTCGAGAAGTTGTATCCCGAAGGTTGCCAGCTAAGAATGAGTCTAAGTCATTTCAACACTTAGAAAAAAATTTAAAACTTAAGTCTAAAGCTCAGAAATTACAGTCTAATACATGCATGACTTTTACGGGGCGTTACATTATCTCCCCCTTGGGATCATTCGTCCTCAAATGATGGATAGGAACTTGTTGAAGACTTAAAGATATAGAATAACGCGGACATGACATGTCCTCTAATAAAGAATACATTGATTTGAAACATGACCATATGGCTGGAACTACTGATATTTTGAATTCTTATATCGGACAGGCATATCTGATGCATGGAATACACGATTGAAGCTATTCATAAGATGAATTCTCATAATGAACATGCATATCTGATGCATGGATCTGTCCTTGAGTTGTTCTCATTAACACAGGACTAAATACACTGTTAAGCTGAACTTTCATACTTAACTGGAGTATCTCTTCAACACTCTCTCTAAAGAAGTTCTAACAGTAATAGGGAGCCACGAATCTTGGGTATGGATTACACAAGACATCCAACTGAGGAAATCACAACATTGACTCTACTCTGCAGTCTGATATATAGACATATAACTCCTAAATTAGGATAGAATTTTCATACCTTTGGCAATACGACTTCTTACTTTCAGGCTTAGCGCACTTCCCGAATATCCCTTAACTATACTATTCCCTATAAATATGATATTCATTCAATTCAGCTTAAAATTCTCATATGAGCATTGACAAATTTTTCTACTAATGTCTAAAATAGGTTAATCCTTACCCCGCGATCAAGCCTAACTCAAGTCACAAAAATACAACATGCTACACCATGCTATTATTCTAAACCATATGATGCCACCTTCTATACCTCTTTTAAAGATCACATTCTAAGCATAACATGCCTTACCACTTGAATGACTACTCTGAACTCTTAATATGAAGTCGCTAATGCATATTGCAACCTTCCACTACAATCCCAAAACGTCATTCAAGCCTAATTTATAACCGCATGTTAACTTCAAGGCAAACACCCATAAATACATACTTCACATAGTTTCTAAACTATTATTAATATAACTCCCACGCGCTATCCTAAAAACATACACACACAAACTTTTCCACTAAACATCACATGTATCAAAGATTGGCCACAAATCTCACTTCATACTTATGGCCTTATCTAAACAAACGTACTATGATCTTCCATCAACAAGAACATTTACATCATCACCACTATCATTGCATAGGGAGGTCACTAAAAGGTTAAAACATAAGACCCTGAAGCATGAGAAGATTTTTATATGGGATTGAACACACTATAAAGAGTGAGTACATGCGTCATGAGTTGCATGACCTCAACTAGAGTTCCTAACATAAGGAATGTAATTCCGACTACTTGAATGAAGTAGAACTCATTATCTTGGAACTGGAAGAGTACGTGACTCTCTATCATATACAGGAATCACGAACTATGATCACGGAACTGAAACGTAAAGCTTGAGTAGGCATTGGGATCACTGAAAAATACTAAGATAAGAATGGGTTGAGTCTCACCCTCACTTTCTAACGTTCTAAATCATACTGCATCACTACTAGAATCTGAGAGCCTTACTTGGTCATTCGTTCTGTCATCTCCCCCTTAGCTTCAAGTCATCATCTAGAGTTTGGGAGATCCTTTACCAGATTCTAACAGAACTACACTTACTACACTCTAGGGTCTGAAAAAAAATAAATAACAATATATGCATATCATAGAACTTAGCCCGAATGACTACCTTCCGGGATACACTCTATCTTTCTCTAGCCACCAATAGTCATAGTATAATGCTTGAACACTTATTCTATCGGTTCAACCTTCAAAAGTCAAGCTTAGATGTTAACACTTAACATGGATATCACCAAGCCTTTGATGAACCATATCTCTTTCTATAGAGCATACCACTATTGCGACTCCAAATTTATATCCCTCTACTATGAGAATCAAGATCACCGCAAAAGGCCCAACACTATCAATCAAAACACCTTAACATGGCTATTTAGATCACCATGTACCATCTAACTAGTCTTTCTCCACTTAACAATTCAATTGTACCACTAGCCACGCACAACACGTAATAGCCTTAGAAAAATGCCGCGACCTCATGTCACCTTAGGCATACTTCTACGTCATACATGCAATATCATACACCACTACGAATGCAATAAACTTACTCTATTGCATGCACCGTTTAAGTCTATTAGATCACTTCTATACAACTAGAATTCATTAACCAAGAAATCTTCACATCCACCTTCATGGACATCAACTGTTCAAACTTAATATCTAGTGCTATGCATGATTTACAACCCAACCTTACACGAAATTTTCACTTGGAAACTATGAAATAAACATCATGAAACACTAGTGCACTAGAACTTCATAACCACAATAATCGATCATGACCTAATGATTTTCCTTATCATAATCCATTAGCATGTACTATTTCAACACATCAAGCCTACTAATTTAATCCCACAAAACATGCATCATCAAACTCGTGCCACTATTTACCACCACACCATATAAATATACTAATCCATCAAATTGGGATATTCTACCCAAATATCTCAAAAATCTACTACATACTTTCTCACAAGTAGCACTAGTTTACAACTACCAATGAAAAGAGGGTCAAGGGGGTTAAAGCCTCATAATAGACATGGTCAACCTTATCCTTATATTATTACCCCATACAATCTTTTCTACTTATACGGATTTCTCCCCACATACATTTAGACTACCTTCAATTTCCACTACAACCATGAGTCTATAATCATAACTTAATGGCTAATACAACCATTTTCACACATCAAGCAACCGACAAATCACCCTGACTAACAACTCCTTCTCTACCTTCTACTAATCACACACAAAGACGTATCAATTCATTACCAACTCAATCTCATGCAAATAAATTCAGCTATACATATATTAAACCAACACAAAATCAACAAGTTGGACGACAAGTTGCTAGTGAATCGAAATAGGCCTCACACGGCTTCACTAGACTTTAATTTTTTTATTTTTTTTTTTGTATTTTGAACAAGCAAAATGACAAGACAACTATGCTAGTGAATCGAAAGAGCCCCACACGGCTTCACTAGACTTAAATTTTTTTTTCAAAAAGACCATGATAACAAGATTACATATTACAAGAGATAGAAAATTGACACATAATATTTAATGGTCTAAGAATATACATCTTATTCTGTATAAATAAAAATCTGAGTAAAACACTTCCCCCGTGGACTACCATACCATCCACACGTGCTACTAGCTACCACATTAGTTTATCACTATAAAGGGGTAAATCACCCTCACTCTCACTTCTAACTTTGTGACTTTACATCACCAATTTCTTGGTCTAATTTCATTACCAATAGGTCATGAAAAAAAAACTTTGACTCATACTACTATTTGGGTGGAAATACAGTTCCAACATTCTACTACACATCATCCCCCCTTAAGCAAGACATCTGCAACATAAATTTCTGAAAAGGGCAGAATATACTCAATACAGAAGGCTGAAAAGCACGATTTCATCAAGATCAAGGTTCACACTAGAACCCATCCACTCTCTAAAGCAATAACGGACTCTTCTCAAGTCCTTGCACAATTTTTAAGATCTTATATGACACGATCCGAAGGGACAATACCATTTACACTCTAAACTTCTGCACTTGATTCACCCCAGAAATGTGATGGGTCTGAGAACATCAGAGTAAGGAAAGAATTTGGGATGATTTTTCTTTCGTATGGACGTCACCATAGCACGAATTAGAGTATGAAAGAGGAACATTCTGACTCTATTGCACGAACTAGAACATGAAGAAAAAGAGACATTCCTAAACGCCTTGTAGCCTTCTATTTATAAGTGTGGCGCGCTACACACCCATAAATAGAACTCTACTCGACGCGATTTCGCAGACACCCTGGGACCATGAACCGTGCTTTGATACCAAGTTTGTCATGAACCGAGCCTAGGCCCTAGCCGTGACGAGCATCCCGAACCATGAAGGCCCGGAACACCCATTCTCTATTTGGTTATCATGCACAACATTCATAATCATAATAAAATGCGGAATTGAAACTGAGTACGGAAAACATGGTCAAGTTCTGCAACATTTCTGAATAATACTATCTGACATCAGTCTGCAAAATCTCTACTAAGAACATAAACATTTGTCTGAAAAGAAGCTGGGACAAGGCCCCCAGTAAACCAAAAACATAATAAATAAGATAATGTCTGACATAATTAGGCCTTCCGAATAATAGAAGGCTCACCACTGTGAGATCAAGTCTGCAAATCCGAGAATGTCTACTGAGTAGCTGGACCCCTAGACAATGCCTCAGAACCTGGAAGGAGGGGGGTCAGCACAAAAGTACTGGCACGCGAAGCAATCCAAAATATAGTATAATGGAACATACATATATATATATATATAAGTGAAAGAAATTTTTCATCAAGACATCCCGTATAAAACTGTTTCTGAAAAATACATGGGCACTTTCTGAAAATATGCAACCTGTCTGTTCATTTCAAATCATGATCTGTGTTTTACTTCTGAGTTAGGTGGTATTCCCCTACAAGTCTGAATATTCCACGGGATGTATGGAATTCGCCATTGACTCGGTGGGGAAGCCCCCAACCCAAGTGTGCCGCAAGGGTTGGAGTGTCTGAGTTTGATACGCCACAGGACATTTAAGTCAGCGCATAATAATATACCCGGGTCGGCAAACCACGGTTTTAGGCAATGAGTTTTCTAAACTCCCGCCTTCTTCAGGGAACCACCTAAGCTCTCTTTATGCCCTATTTTAGCCTTTTCTGAACATGTATCATTCTGAAATTTCTAAATCATGAAAGTCTAATAAAAATCTGATTTCTGAACTAGTCTGTGTCTGTTATGACATTTGTCTGAGTTGGTATCGTCATACCAAGACTTGCAAGTCCTATTTCTGAGACATAATGTATTAAGCAAGAGCTTTCATTCAAAACATAGTTTAGACCACCCAAACATGTAATTTGCATTAAAGATGTCATGTTCCGAAACTCAAGTCAAATCCATGCAAAAATTTCATCAAACATATGGTGGTCATGTGTATTTTGGCAAAACCATACATTCTTTCATCACATGCATATTTAACATTCACAACCCTCTCTTTCGTGTTCAAGAATCGTATTCCAAACATAGCAAAAGTCAAAGCACTTCATATCATAATTTCTTTTCTTCAAGATGTCTTTTAAAACAATTTATATTACGTGAAACATGGAAAAATTTACATTAAGAGAGGGATTTCATGAAAATCATGCTCTCAATTCATATATGTATAAAAACTGTCAAATCGCTTTGGAGATGGTCAAAAGACCAAAACAATGATGTTAAAACATCTTATACATAAATATATATGCATAATTTAAAACCCCATTCTAAAACATGATTTTTCTATGCCCATGAGAATTTAGGAAAACCCCGCGTACCTTGTTCTCCAAGGATAATAGATGTTTCTTGAAGTTTGCGGATTGGTGATTCCGAATATGTAATTATCTTTGAAAACTTACGGTCGAATCTTGAACTATTTGGGTTTTTATTTTTGAAACCCTAAGGAGGATTCTTGAGCAATTGTGAGGAAAGCATGTGTATTATGGTGTTTGAGGGATTAAATCCCGTGTTGGTGGTATATATAGGGGTGGAGGATGACCAAAATACCCCTAAGGAACAATTAAGGTCAAATCTGTCCCTCAGTTGACAGTTTGATAGGCTGGAGTAAATCGATTATAACTTTTTACTCATATATTAAAATTGGATGAAACCAACTGCATTTGAAAGAGGACTCAAATATATTTCGTTTGATATATTATATATCACACAGTTCATTATATACAGGGAGTTATGATCGTTTGAAGTTGACCCTGAAATGCTGAAAAACTGGGCAATAGGCTATGCGTTTTGCTACTGTTTTGAAATCCAAACGCAGCCTTATGCATTCCAAAAAATTCCAAAACTTATCCGAGATGTACTATGAGATTTTACGATCATAACACAACTTGAAAATCTAAAAATGAAGGTCGGGAAGGTAGAGAAGTTGTATCCCGAAGGTTGCCAGCTAAGAATGAGTCTAAGTCATTTCAACACTTAGAAAAAAATTTAAAACTTAAGTCTAAAGCTCAGAAATTACAGTCTAATACATGCATGACTTTTACGGGGCGTTACATATAACCCCTTACGATGTCATTATCCCATATAAACAAATCAAATAACTTCTTAAACCCTTAAGGTCACGAACACTTAGGGTCTTTAAGAGGTTAAGTAATTTAGGCTTTGAAGAGTGATTTCTCTCCTTACATCTTTATATTACAGGCATGTTTCTCTTCCCTCATTATCTATTTTTTAAAAACATGTGATTTAAAGTGTTATTCATGAACTATTCATGCTGGGTTTTGAACTATATGTTGAGGGTTTTTAATATGAATTGTTTAAATGTTTTTCCATGATATTTGGGATACTATTATGCTTAAATTGATGATTGGTAAATGCATTGGGGTGCATGGGAATGGTGTATGGAAATAGGGGTATAATGGAATCTACAGATTGATTGTATTGGCATGGAAACTGGTAATAAACTCAACCCATTTGCATAATAGATTTTGGTTTATGCATTATTACTTGGCTTGACTTGTTCCTTGAAACTAATGCATGGTATAAATGGTTAAATGGTTAAGGATGGTTTTGAAAACCTTGTGGGGTACACGGGAAACCCTCAAGTGATTTTGTAGTAAAAACCTTGCAGGGTACACAGGAAATATCCAAGAGATTAAATAATGAAGTTTGCGGGTTACACAAGAATCCCCTAAGACTTGGCTATTAACATTACATGCAAGTTACAGTCGGTATGATGATACCACTTAATAATTGACTCCTGGAATTGGTGGTTTAGTTATGTGTCAAATTTTATAATTGGGAAATAATGGGGGTTGTGATAGCTAGCTGTGAAGGTATGAGTCTGAAGCCGAACACTAGAAACTCATGTTTGCCAACATAAAGATTGGTATTGAAGACCAAGTGTTTGTGGGGTACATCGGAATCCCCAAGTGCACATACGTACATATGTATCATAGGGGGTAAAGTGTACAAGGGAATCCCCAGTCACCTGTGGTATCTCCGGTTAGTGTGGATAACACGCACTAGGTCCCGTCCAGAGCATAACACTGGACCCATATAGCCGTAGGTGTATTTATGACTGTAAATCTACATAATCCATGGGTGGATTTATGACTGTAAAGCTACATAATCCAAGTTAATGTTTTAACGGTTCATGCTAAGCCCGTTCCCTAACCCAGCATTACGTATATACATGTATAGATGGATATACATGGATGTGTACACATTCTTTGGTTTGACTTGGTTTTAAATTGATGGCATTATTTTATCCTTATCCCAGAGTTACATGCTAGCATTCACTCTGCTAACCTTCTTCAGACACTATATCCCCATGCTATGCAAGAACTGCCATACTTCTACTTTCCCTACACATTGATTAGCATTCAGTATCAGCTCGTGAGTTAGATTGAAGTGGTGAGCTACCATACTTCGGAAGACCCCATTTCATGCTACAAATTTCTTTATGTATTTACTATTCCTTTGGTTTTTGTTTTTTCTATGGTCGGTGTCCCGATTGGATATTCTTTGGTTTCGATTAGAGGCTGATACGCCCAAATTACAACTCTCGTTAGAAAGTGTAAGCGGTCGCTGTCAAATATAGAACCCAACTGGGTTGGGTGTCGAATCCCACAGGGAATACTCTGGTCACTACGTGTTGCAATTATTAGTAGACTGTTGGTCGAAAATTCCAAGGAAAAAGGGGTGTTTGGTTTAGGCGTGAACTAATATTATCAAAGTAACGATGGAATGATTTGCGTAGTAAGATTTAATCACAGAGATTGATAAGTTAGGGTTATTTCCACCTTATAAGTTCTACTTCTCTATTAACTATGAGTAACGCGGAATTTAGACATGCATGCACTTATAGAGAATCGTATTCTAATTCTAAATCCAAGTGTTTCTCAACCATCAAGGATTTATTTCGCTTTAGCTCTCTCAAGCCTAAAGTGTATAACAAATGGTACAAATTCTCCAAGAAGTTAATCCGGTTAAGACATTAACGTGTAAATAGAGGTTGGAAACCCTATTTCCTTTTCAGACTCTCTTTTCCAAACATGTAACTTTTCTCTCGAACAAGTTAATGCTATAATGGCGTATTCTGTATGTTTGCAACCATGAGAATTCAATCAAAACGAAGAGAGTAATGATATAAGTAGCATAACACATCAAGAATTCACAAACTCATAGCAATAGATAGTATCTTACAAGGTTTCCATAACCCTAACAGATAAGTTTAGCTACTCATGAATACAACAGAAATCACAGTAGACATAATCATCATACCACAACTTAGAAAAATCTCGGCTATGGAGATGAAACGTGTTTTCTCTTTTCGTTCCTCAAGAAAGCCGTGTTCTCTGTTCTCAAAACTATTACAGAATCTCCAAATTGAATAATGAATAATGTCGAATGATAATCATGCTGAAAAATTAAGCAATAAGGTTTTTAATAGCATCCTTGTCTAATAAGTTGCTACTGCATTCTTAAGTATTTAAAAATACTGGGTTTGTCCGGGAAAAAGTTCCCATGAATCACATTCAGTCCAAAAGCTGCCTTCCCTCTTATGTGAAGTTTTCCTTCCACAAAGTGCTGAAATCTTCATCATTAGTACCTGAAAAACATGCTAATCACATAGGTCAGCTCACTTAAAGGAAAATGGACTAAAAGTGCAAGAATTATATATTTTATCCTCAAAACTTAGCCAAAAGATGGGTAAATTATGGTGCTTAGACGTATAAATACGCCCAACATCACCACCCCACACTTAAAGATTTGTTTGTCCTCGAACAAAATATTACATCCATGCAAACACATAACTAGAATTTCACAATAGCAACACAAAATTTTCAACAAGACATGCACGACAATTATTAACAAAGAGTAGGTTTCTTGATCATTACTAGAAACAACTCAGCCTCCAACATAGACTCATTAGGGTGTTCAATTCGTTATACACAAGTTAAGACACAAAGAATCATATAAAACCACCCAACAATCATAAACCATGTGTGCTCACAAAAGATACCACCCATAAACACTCATATTTTTGCATTTTTCGAAACATGGGTATAAGATTTTCCTTGCGCTCACTCTCACAAGGAATTCTTATATTGCAACTGATGACTATAGGCTTTCCCTTAGTGTAATGCTCCACTAATATCAGAATGCTAAGCTTAGGATCAAATAGGTCTTTACAGGTTGTAATGTAGGCTAAGGGACAGGTAGGACTATTTTGGCCAGAAATAGTGACTATGTTCCCTAAGCGCTTTAATACACTACATTATGCCATTTACACTATCTTTTAACAACCACTTTACCTCTCTTTCATCTACCAACTCCTTTTCACCCATTTTGTTATTCAATCATCAACACAACTATCTTTTTGTTTTTCTAATTTAATTTTTTTTTTCTTTTTTTTTTATATTAAGCAAGCATCTCTATAATAGCCACTTGTTTTCACAACATTTTCAAGTACCAATACACCCTGAGGCATCACTTTCACCATTCTCCTCTTATTTTTCCACATGATTATACAATTTAAAGTGCTTAGGAGTTTGGATCAAATTATGGTCTTCACAGAAAAAAAAGAATAGGCTACATATGAGGCTGCCAAAGAAAATAGCTAAAGTCTCAAAAGGGGTTCACTAGGACAATGTACAAAGGTAGGTAAAAAAAAGAAGGTAAACAATTTCAGGCTGCCAAAGAAATGCCTAAATTATCTCCTAAACTCACATTCTTTATTTCGCTTGACACACACACCAGGCAAGTTCTAGCATCAGTCACAACAAAGAATATACAATAACCTCACACACACAAGGCACATGGTCAACTTCATTGGGCGCATTATAGATTCTTGACCCAACAGGTGAATGAATTAAACCACAACAATTTATCACACAGTGAATCACAACTTAGAGCCTAAGCGTCTCAATAGCAATGATTTAGCACAAACTCTTGTTATAATACCATGCCGTTTATCAGAACAATTTCATGCAACATCTAAAATCTACTAACTAATTACAACTAACTAACTAACTACTAATTCAAACAAACAAGAATAAATGTAGGCAAAGAAATACAATACAGCAGACATATACCCGCACCCCACACTTAGACGGGACACATTGTCCTCAGTGGAAATAAATAAGGAAAATCTGATTAGTCGGACTCCTCTTCTATGTCTGGGGTCATACCCCCTGCGGCGGAATCATCAACAGAGTCGTCGTCATCAGAGTTGTCCTCCATATTTGAGTCTAGCAGTTGGTGATCATCGTCAGTCGGCACGTCATCATAGAGAGGTTCCTCCAAATTGTGTTCTAAGGTTGAGGATCTATTTAAAGGATAAGCCATGGGTCGGGTTTGATCCATGTACAATCGGGTTAGGAGGCAAAAAAGGATAAGTAGGCGGCGCCTAATGCTTTGCCTATGCTTAGCATAGGTGGCGCCTTTAGCAATGCCTAGATAGGCATAGGAGGCGCCTTGCCTATCGCCTAGATTGGCATAGGAGGCGCCTTGTCTATCGCCTAGAATGGCATAGGCGGCGCCTATAGCATTGCCTACATTGGTATAGGCCTTGCCTTGTCCATTGCCTATGTGAGGCAGTGAGCATAGGCAATGGCATAGGCATTGCCTTGTTCGTTGCCTAGATTGGCATAGGCAATGCCTAACCTATAGCCTTTGCTCCATCATTCCTCACTTACCACCTTTAGCATGGCTCACTTTCAAATCAAAATTTGGGACTAATCTCCTCCTTTGTATATCTTGCACCTACACTTAATCAAAAACAACAAAAATGATTAGAAGGATGGGTTGCCTCCCACCGAGCGCCTTAGTTTTGGTCGTGGCTCAACTCTTCTTTTTGAACTTTTATTTATCAAAAACAAAATCCTAATGAAACAAACTCCTAATGATGGGTTGCCTCCCATGTAGAGCTTGATTTATTGTCGCGGCACGACATAGTTATCTCGATTACTCAGACTTCATCAAGATATCTGGTGGCTTCGCCGGTGGTGAGGGTCGATTCTTAAGGTCAAGGTCCAGGTTCTTGGGGTCATATGATTACGACCCCATTCCTGTCAAAGCACGGATAGTTTCTTCGTTCTCTTCAAAATCCTCACACTCAAAGTTCAAAAGCACAGCAGCCAATGGCTCAACAGTAAGCTGCTTCTCTAAAGATAATTCCTTCTCATCCTCATAATGAACATCAGCTATAGAGAACACATTCATATCTTTGGTCTGCTTCATTGATTTGCTTACATCAAAATGTACCACTTCGTCATTCATCCAAAATAAAAGCTCATTTTCTCATAAATCAATAAGCACACTTCCTGTTGTGAGGAAAGGTCGACCCAAGATTATGGGCACCTCAAAATCCACCTCGCAATCCAAAATAACAAAGTCTGCAGGAAAAATGAAGGTAGAAATCTTCACTAATACATCATGTAAGATACCAACAGGTCCTTTTACTGACCTATCTTCCATCACGAGCCGCATATTGGTTGGTGTAAGATCACCCAACCCTAACTGTTTATAAATAGATAGCGGCATCAAATTGATGCTAGCCCTTAAATCACACAATGCCTTAGAAAAATCCAAGGATCCAACCGTGCAAGGAATAGTGAAAGCACCAGGATCCGCCTTTTTCTGTACTAAAGATCTCGTGGCAATTGCACTACAATGATGAACATTATCTGCCAGTTCATAACTTGCTGCCCTTTTCTTTGTCAAAAGGTCCTTCATGAATTTGGCGTACCCTGGCATCTACTCCAGTGCCTCCACCAAAGGCACATTAATAGTCAACTGCTTCAGCATGGTCATGAATTTACTAAACCTGGTGTCATCATCCTTCTTCTTCAGTCTCTGAGGAAAAGGTGGTGGTGGATTTGGAAGAGTCTTTTCCACCACTTCCTTTTGTTTTTTCTTCCGATTATCAATCTTTTCAGGCTGGTGACATCTAGGTGTAGTGTCATGAACGTTCTCATTCTGATTTTTAGCTTCTACAGAATCATCACAATATGCTTCAATAACATTCTCTTCTGTATTATCAACCACCTGCTTGACTTTGGATGGATTTTCCAACACCTTACCACTCCTGGTAGTAATAGCCATACATGATCCATCATTCTGTGGATTTTGCACAGTGTTACTAGGTAAAGTGCCAGCTTTTCTTTGATTGAATGCCGCTGATAGTTGACTCATTTGTTGTTCCAGCTATTTTATTGCAGTGGAATGCGAGTCAACCAATTGATTTATTGAGGACAAGTCATTTTTTACCTCAGCTAGTCCCGTGTTGGTTGCCTCCACTCCTTTCAAAAGATTGGCCATCATGTCCTCTATGGACATCTTCCCAGAACTAGTTGCAACAGCTTCACGATTTCCAGGAGGGACATACAAACCACTCCTGTCAGTCTTATTCTTGAATCTGGATTTTTCATAATAGTTCCGACCTTGGTTTCCTTGGGCATTGCCTCGGAAACTCCCCTGATTATTCAAATAATTCGCTTCCTCCTCAGAATCGGATTCATCTCTACCCTGTGATACAACAGCCTTGACCTCTTCTATCTTCCCTGATAATAAATGCTTGGTAAGAAGGCCCATCTGTGTTTTCATGTGAGCCATATCTTGGTCACGTTCCTCTTCTCTTCGCCTCTGTTTTGCTGTCATGCCAGTAGATACAGTAGAGCTTGCTACCTCAGAATCCCTGGTATACCAAGATCTACTCTTTTTTGTCATACGATCCAGCATATCACCAGCCTCAATAAAAGTAAGGTCCATGAATGACCCACCTGCAGCATTATCAACCAGTGGCTTAGTCACCGAGTTCAACGCCCTGTATAATATTTCCATCAAGTGGATGTTGGTCATCTGATGATTTGGGCACCGCATAAGCTTCTTCTTGAACCTCTCCCATGTTTCGTGGAGAGCTTCAGTTGGAAGCTGTCGAAAATTGCTGATCTCATCTCGTAACTGTGCTCTCTTGGATGACGGAAAGAATCTTTCTAGGAAAGTTTCTTTCAGTTGCCTCCAATTAGTAATAGAGTCAGGAGTCAGCCCGTTCAACCATAGAGTTGCCTCTCCAGATAGAGATAATGGAAATAAGCGCAGTCGAATTGCATTCTGTCCAACTCCTGGATTGTCAAACGACTTGCATGTTGAGATAAAGTTGATCAGATGCATATTTGGATCATCGCCTGCAAGTCCACCAAATAACCTTTTGAGTTGTAATAGCTGGATCATGGTTCTGGTGATATTGAACTTGGATCCGGGTGCCAAGGGTGGAGAAATAATAGCCCCTGTGGCACCAGCCGCATCCAAATCGTCATCATCATCATCGAAAGGGTCCTGCACAGCTCGGCTTTCAGGTCTCATTCTATCTTGACGATCTCTCCTATTCACAGGTGCTGCCACCTCACCAGCACGCCTTGGATTTAATAAATCATCATCACCCAGGTCCTCTTCATCAAGATTTGTTGCCCGACCTGGGTTATCAATATTCTGTTGATGCACTTGAGCAGCTGCCAATGCAGCTAATCTTTCCTGCTCCTGTTGAGCAGCCATCCGTTCAAGGTTTCGTTGCGCATCCAATCTTCCAATAATATGTGGTTCAGGATTTATAGGTAATAACGGTTGACCAAAACTTCGTGTATTTGGCATGCACTCCAATAATCCTGAACAAACAAAAACAACAAACAAAAAGTAAAATTCGAGAATCTTTGACCAAAGGGTCTATTAACTATCACAAACTTAGTTGACAACCGTATTTCTCGGCAGCGACGCCAAAATTTAATACGCCCAAATTACAACTCTCGTTAGAAAGTGTAAGCGGTCGCTGTCAAATATAGAACCCAACTAGGTTGGGTGTCAAATCCCACAGGGAATACTCTGGTCACTAAGTGTTGCAATTATTAGTATACTATTGGTCGAAAATTCCAAGGAAAAAGGGGGGTTTGGTTTAGGCGTGAACTAATATTATCAAAGTAACGATGGAATGATTTGCATAGTAAGATTTAATCACAGAGATTGATAAGTTAGGGTTATGTCCACCTTATAAGTTCTACTTCTCTATTAACTATGAGTAACGCGGAATTTAGACATGCATGCACTTATAGAGAATCGTATTCTAATTCTAAATCCAAGTGTTTCTCAACCATCAAGGATTTATTTCGCTTTAGCTCTCTCGAGCCTAAAGTGTATAACAAATGGTACAAATTCTCCAAGAAGTTAATCCGGTTAAGGCATTAACGTGTAAATAGAGGTTGGAAACCCTATTTCCTTGTCACACTCTCTTTTCCAAACATGTAACTTTTCTCTCGAACAAGTTAATGCTATAATGGCGTATTCTGTATGTTTGCAACCATGAGAATTCAATCAAAACGAAGAGAGTAATGATATAAGTAGCATAACACATCAAGAATTCACAAACTCATAGCAATAGATAGTATCTTACAAGGTTTCCATAACCCTAACAGATAAGTTTAGCTACTCATGAATAGAACGAAAATCACAGTAGACATAATCATCATACCACAACTTAGAAAAATCTCGGCTATGGAGATGAAACGTGTTTTCTCTTTCCGTTCCTCAAGAAAGTCGTGTTCTTTGTTCTCAAAACTATTACAGAATCTCCAAATTGAATAATGAATAATGTCGAATGATAATCATGCTGAAAAATTCAGCAATAAGGTTTTTAATAGCATCCTTGTCTAATAAGTTGCTACTGCATCCTTAAGTATTTTAAAATACTGGGTTTCCCCGGGAAAAAGTTCCCATGAATCACATTCAGTCCAAAAGCTGCCTTCCCTCTTATGTGAAGTTTTCCTTTGCTGCCCACAGGTCCACAAAGTGCTGAAATCTTCATCATTAGTACCTGAAAAACATGCTAATCACATAGGTCAGCTCACTTAAAGGAAAATGGACTAAAAGTGCAAGAATTATATATTTTATCCTCAAAACTTAGCCAAAAGATGGGTAAATTATGGTGCTTAGACGTATAAATACGCCCAACATCAGAGGCTTTGTCAGACTAATGCTAACATGAGCATTGTTTGTATCAATATTTGTATCAATATCGGTATTGGTAGTGGTATTGGTTGGCTGTTTAGTTTTTGGTGGTTGGTTTTTGTTATAAGCATATCATAATGTCTTTAAGTTGATATTCTTTTATATTTTTATATGTTCTTAATTCATCTGACATGGGGTGTAAGGAGGTTAATGGTTGGGTATTGGAGGTGGTATCCGGTCCTAGTTGGACTAACGATACCTTATGTCGCCAGGCCCTGGTTCAGGTCATGTCAATAACCCACCAGTGGGCAAGCCACCCCATAGTACATAACTATAAGTAATAGACAAACAAGAGAAATTGAGGAAGAATGTACAATAAATTAAATGAAAAGCTAAAATACATAAGATTTCCCCAATCCTGGTGGAATCAGTACAACATCCTCTAAGGTAATAAATTACAAAGTGAAGTACAAAAATGAATATACTGATACAACCCATCTTTGAATACAACATAGAGACTATTCTAGTACATAAGTGGGAGAACAACAATACTCCAAACGTTAGGAGCTCACCCTCTACCTACGAACCATACCCACTCCACACGACGCATACAACAACGGCGAGAACCCATCCTATGATCTGTAGGCTACAACGTGTAGTATGAGTACCAACACATGGTACTCAGTAGGCTACTACTAACTGAGCTACGAAGATAATGTAAATATGAATAGCATGCAAGTGGGAATGTAAAATACAAACAAATTTCCAAAAACTACATAATAAATCTAAGGAGACCATAGGGAAAACTATTCTATTCATATCTAAGTAACTAACATAATAAGTTAATGGAACAATAAGTATGAGTTACCCTATTCCAACCATACTCCGATACCCTAGAACTACACCGTATATCACTGGTCAATATACAAATAAAGAGCGGGGGAAGGATATGTATACAAGGCAAAGGAATGTGTATACAATATGAGTAAATGAAAGAAGGGAGGGATATTCGGTAATACCATAACTATTATAGATAGATACATATACATAAAAATGCTATGGGTACCAGCTAAGTAATCACACTAGTATCTCCAGGCATCCTAATAATAGTAGGAACTAGTGCTAACATAATCAGGGTCTCTAATCCGTATGTCTAAACATAAGATAATTAACATAATATGGCAACCGTGAGAAAAGGAATTAGAATATCACAGTCAAAAGACATAATGCTTAACCATGGGATGATCATGAATAATAATAAAATCATATGGGGAAAGAATTAGAATTGTAACTCGAATCGGAATACCAGTTCAATAATCAATCTATCACGAGCTAACCACAACAACAATAACAACATAAGGTAAGTGGCTAGTCCAGAAAAATAATAACTAATCCAGCCTTTCTTAAACAACAATCATCATAGGCTCAAAAGGTTCAATCAACACTCAACGAACAACAGTCCAAGCCCATACCTATAAAAAAACCATAAGGCTGGTAGCTACAAGTTCCACACAATATACTATAAGCAACACTCAGACCTACACCTATGCAACCCCCCATAAGGTTAATAACTATAAGGCATACTGGTGATAGGCAATGTGCATGCAATAAAGAATGCCAACATATATCCATAGTACCATAATCAATTTGAATGCCATAAAATAACCAAGTTTATAATCTTATATCATCAATATTATCATCAATTGTCGGACTTGAATTAGAACTAATATAATCAATATCATCATCAACCGTTTATTCATTCGGTACTAGATATATATATAGGTGCATGGCTAGAGTTGTGACAAAAAGAAAGTAAATTCATAAACCTATTGCCTGAGGTAATCTCTAGGACTAAATTATCATAGGAATGTAAAAAGGGTCAGAATCTCTCTCGATCGGGATAAATAGTAGTAGTATAATTGTGGATCAAAATCTATCTTGATCTAATCTCTAACTTCATTATTAGTATCAAAGACTCATAAGTTATTCCTTAAGATTGTACCTTTCCCGTTATGAGGAAATAAATTTTAAAAGTGAAAAGTGGGAATAAATTCCTTTTTAGGAAAAGAGAAATATAACCATATTTTAGTTGGGATCATAAAACTTTCCTTCTATGCGATTTTGATTGTACCAAATCTATGAATGCCATCACCAGTATTCAAACAATACGATTATAAGCATCAATATTTCTACAAACTACGACCATTTTCTTTAAAAGTATAAAATTCTTACCAAAACCCAACAAATATCATAATCAAAACCTTGGGCCTAATCTATATCCAGCATAACCATAGCATCATAATCACGGACTTAGGACCACTATATATAACTAGTGTTACCATAACACTATAATCACGACCTTAGCCCCAATATATTAGGAATAACCTTAACATCATAATCAAAGTCTCAGGCCTAATATATATCCAAAATAACTATATCAACATAATCATAGACTTAGGTCTAATATATATATATCCTGAAAAACAATAGCATCATAATCATAGCCTTAGGCCTAATATATATCCAAAATAACCTTAACATCATAGTTCGGGGAAAGACCATTAATATTCACCAAGTAATGTGTTAAACATCATAATAAGGGTTCGTTAACCTTAACGAGTCTAATCATGCTAACGTGCATAAATAAGTCTATAAAATCTAACATAGGTCTTGGCCTAAGATAAGCTTGAGGAGCCCACTTCTAATCCCCAAAATCCATTTTAGACAAGTTTCTATCCCGGGCTAAGCTAAGGTATTTATATTCACTTCAAGATGTTGAATAAGCCATAAATAGCCTAAAGATAGTAGTTCTTCCTAATCACGAGCAACTAAGGCAATTTACCCTAATTTATGCAAATAAGACCAATTCCACCCAAAATAAGTGATCAAGGCAATTCACCTAGGTAAAGAAACTAAAGCATTTCCATTCCAAACGTGAGGCACCAAGCCAAATTCATCTAAGACATGAGTAACTAAGGTAATTACTCCTAATTTATGATTTTACGATAACCCAAATCGTATAAATAGGACCAATCATACTAGTCATGCTCCCAATACCTAAATCCCATCCCATATCTAGAATAATATCATAATCATACTATGGATTAGCTTTATCTATAAAGAAGGTAGTAGGTTTATAGAAGTAAAATAAGTATTTCAACTTAAGGGTAAAATACCCTTCTATCACCAAAGCTTACAATTTATGCTAAGTCATGGTGTTCTACCCATAATCACATACTAATATCCCTATCTAACATGTAACATATCAAAAAACCATCTCAGAAGAAGAGTAGACAAAATCCTACCTTGAAGCCAAACTGCAACGATTGAATTATCCACATTTCGTCCATCTTCACTCCATAATCTTAAAATATTGCCACTCTATCAAAATAGTAATCTGCATATTGTTGGAGTTAAATGAGACCCATATTGCTATAGAAAGGGTTTGGTCAAATTTCAAGTGAAGAACAGGATTGCGGGGCCAGCAAATGGAATACAAAATTTAACCCATCAAAAAGGTCCCTTGAAGAATAAGGAAGTTGTGCTCAAAAGTTGAGCACAAACAGAGCACAATTCAGGTCTCAAATCAACCCTTAGAGTTTCAAAATTCAATCCCTAATTTCTAAGAATTTAATAATGAATTGAGACAAAAATTGAAGGGTGACCAGGAAAAATAAGGTTAGCTTACCTTAACTTATGTTTATGGTTTCCCACTTCTTCCCCTCTTTGAGCTCCCAATTTAGTGTAAAAATAGTGGAAGAAGTGATAGAAAATAGGGTGGAGAAAGAGGGTTAAATAGTGCCAGGAGTCGCTTAACCAAAAGTCGCTAAGACGACAGTAATATTGATTACGCGATCTGGTTTTGGTGTCGGGTATCGTTTAAGTAATCTCTAAGCGGCTCAGGCGATACCCGCTTATGATAGATCAGTGACCTCTTAAGCGGATATTGATCAAGGGGTAAATGTCTCTTAAGAGAAAAAATATTTTGTACACGGAGTCCGCCAAAGCTACCCTATGTTTGGTTAAGCAGTTGCATCAGTAACCTAATGCACCAAATTTCGCTAAGTCCCGAATGGTCTTGACTGGGTGCTCGACATTCGTTCAGAATTCCATGCATGAAAACAAAATATGTTACCACTAAATTATATGTTCTAGACTATATGAAACCATCAGAACATTCATTCGAGGTTTTTTCAACTAAATGTGGACCCCAAACATATAGTTTTTATTTTTCACATAATTTTCCCAATAGACCATAATGAGTCTAGAAGCCTCGCACCTAAACTAAGGGTTCATAGCCTAAAATCAACATTACAGAGCTAAGGACACTGTCGAAACTCTCATCCAAGGTCATCTACTAGGAGTTTTGGTCTAAGACTAAATCCTAAACAATAAAACCTTAAAAATAAGGAAATGAGTATAAAATCAAACGGACTCTCAGATAACCAAATCAATAGTTCCGACAATTTATAAATGACCTATAACCTCAGTGGGAAGGCTCAAAATGTGGAAAACGCATGTAAATCAAGGGAATGGCCTAGAGAGTCATTATAATATCCACTACTAAAAGGACTTTCATCTGCTAAAGTCAATGGATAGAAAGATTACCAAAACTCGAAGAAATGATGTACTGGGCCCGCAAGCTCCAAACACAACTCCCAAGATAACCACCACAAAGAGACAACACTTCCTAGGGATTTTACCATAGGTATCCCTTTTTCAACCAACTTCATTCCTTTCCTTCTCAAACAACCAAGACATAACCTCAACCACCAATTGGCCACCAACTGAATAGAGGAAGGTTGATGCACATAAATCGGATACATGACACATTGATATCATATCATATAAGCACAAACAAACAAAAACTCATCAAATCTAAAAGAAAACCAAGGCATGAGTTATGCAACCAACTCCAGAGATAAATATAACCTTGTTTTTCCTTTGCAAACTTGCTATCCACTCCTACCCAGTAAGAAAATCACTAGAGTCCTATCTGTGGTATCCCATCACAGTAAACCCAAAGAACAAAATCCTATCCAATGAAAATCCATAAAACCAAGAATGAGAATAACCCCGCAAAGTGCTATGTGGTCACATAAATGGAGACACCCAAGGTCTAAAATCTATGTCAATGCTACAACTAGTTTGGATAACCCTCTAAATTGAAAGCCAAGAGTTCGAAGCACAAATACTCCCCATAGAACAATCTGTTCCATGAGTTCCCATCAATCGAGAATGAAGCCATGCGTAATATGACTCAAGCATACTATTCTCATTGAGTAAACCATCCAAAAATTTTGATTTTTTTTTGAAAAATCTTAAAACTGAGGTCAAAGATGAACTAACCAATACCATGTCAATGGATAATAATCTGAACACCTATCAACTACAATCCATCCCAATTGAATAAGGCTAAAAAGGTAGACAAATGGTAGGCTTAGCCATCTTATAGATTAAATCCCAATTGAGAAAAATCTAAAAATAAAAGCTTCACCCAAGCTCTATAACTCCAAGCTAAATTCTCGACACCAAGGCTGAATCGCTTAATCTCTAAAACCCAAACCAAACCTGAGAATATGTAAGCATCCATACTCCAAATCTATAATAACCTCCAATTCACCATTCCAAGGCATCAAATCCAAAACTTAGGCAACAAACACAAGGTAAGGCCGCTTACTCAAATCAACATTGCTATCAAAATCAGACATATCTTCCTAAATCATGTCGAGACAAAATTGAAACATAGCTAAGGAACAAAATCACAATAGCGGATAAATCACTGACTAAAAACATAAGCAATTAACTCAATATCTACTAGAGGGCATGCGATGTAGCTGTAGAACAAAAATTATAATGGAGGATAAATCACCAATTGAAGACACAACAAACCAACTTCATACCCACTAGAGGGCACTAAATACCAAAGCATACTTGAGAACTCACCAAGTCATGCTTGATATAACAAAATTCTAGAAACTAAGAGAAATGAAATTTTAGCCAAAAACTTACCAATCCATTACCTCATCAAGTCAATGAATACACATACACATATATCACAAATGAGAAGCACTACACCAAGACTTATTTGGCCAAATAATATCCGAAAAGAGGATATTCTGAATCCACCCATGTACGATAAACTTAACACAATTAACCCATTAATCACATCATTGAAAAATAGAGTGCCAATCTTGACACCATTGCCAAGGTTAGGACTACTACCAAAAAATAAACCAAGAAACATAAGACAACAAACTCCCAATTCGCTAACTTAAGAAATGGCCAAAAAAAATCACCTATCTCAAACTCTCTAACTCCTCGTAAAACATGAACCACATCATAACAAGACCAAAGTGTCCAATTCCACACAAATACCAAGATTAGACCGTCACCAGGAGACACACCCAAAAATATTGATAGACGAACCCAAGCCTTCTAAACATCAACGTCAAAAACTATCGAGCGATGAACTAGCCAAATGTAATACCACGAATCTAGTACCCGGAATGCTACACGATGCCCATGACCCAGAAGGACCACAAGCTAACCCATGACTGATATCTGTACCTGAACACTGCATAATATACTGTATAAATATGGAAATAAAAGCTGTAAGGCCATTAGGTTCAAAACTAATAAAATAATCTTTGAATGATATGGTATCACAATACCAAAACCAAACCTGAAATAAACTGTTTGAAAATATTAGTCTAAAAAGCCTCTAACTGACTGAACTGTCTGAATAAAGAGTTGATAGGATATGTCCCCAACTAACTCCAACTACTGAAATAAATTAATTAATGAGATAATAAAGTAATGGTCATGTCCTTGAAGGATGAGGACTCACTGCTAACTCTGACTGCTGAGACTAGAATGCTACTGATTCTCTGGATCTCGTGCTTCTAAACCTATGGTATAAAACACCATAGCACAAATGCATTAATACGTTTGAATGTATTGGTATGCATGTGAGGTAGGCTAAATATAAAAGGGTTCATATGTATGAGCTACACTAACTGACTACATAATATGAATTTGAGAATACATGCATGACTACATAATAACTATAACTGAGTTTCTGATAACATGATTACTGAGTCTGAGTACTAATAACATGAGATACTGATAAAAGTATAACTAAAATAACTGATACTGAGCGACTGTATCTCACAGTCCTGGTTCATTACTAAAACTATAGGAAGTAGTCATCTAATCAACATGCCCCAAATAATGAATTACAGCTGACAGTGTCCCCAAAAGAGAATGGTGGGACCCTCATCTGACAGTATTTATCCACCTCATCAACCCTTATCTGACAGTGTTGATATCTCAACCTATGCTGGCTACATAGTTCTAGAATGCAAGGATGGCTTCTAAGAATCACACCCTCATCTAACAGTGTGTGTTCCCATCCTTGGGTTCACTCAGTGCTAATTTTTACTCCCATATTAATAGACACTAAACATGGATTACTGAACTGAACTAGACTGAATTAACCGAGTTTCGTTGACTGATGGAATACTATTAAG
The DNA here is from genome assembly GCA_030864215.1 of Capsicum pubescens. Classification (NCBI taxonomy): domain Eukaryota; kingdom Viridiplantae; phylum Streptophyta; class Magnoliopsida; order Solanales; family Solanaceae; genus Capsicum; species Capsicum pubescens. The sequence continues at coordinate 213,148,870 of CM061542.1, forward strand.
ATTAATGAATTTCTGAGATTTCTAAGATTACTGAGTTTTACTGAGTCATATGATTGACAAAATTTTTATGAATATGGCTCAACAGAGAGTATCATGAAAACATGACACTGGCTCTAGGCACATAGCTAATTGTCAGGTATAAGTACCCCCAGGACTCGATAGCATGAAACTGACAAAGCATGACTTTCTTGAATACATGACCAACATCACAATCCATAATACAATAAGTTGGAGATTTCATGAAGTAGAAGTTCTAAAGCACCACAAGGGTTACACATGTATTTATAGTTCACTGACTAATACATTTCATCAAACATTTGACATGCATAAACTTGTACATGATTGGGGATTTCATATTTTCATACTAGTATGACACTTTTTCCTCACATAGGCATTTAATCAAGCACATAGGGAGCATGTTTTGGTTATACAATCATCAACACATCTAATAATCATAGATACATCAATCAATGTGTAAATTTAAGGGTTTATCATGATTATTATGCAAATCACCACATTCTAGGGTCAATATTTGGAATATGAATTTCAAAAATAAATCAAAACCCCATAACATCATGAACATGAATTTCAATTCAATTTAAATCATGAACATTCATAAATACACAAATTTTGGATTTTGAAAAGAGATTCTTGAACTTCATGGGTGAAAGGGACCCATGAATCAGCACATGAGATACCTGGGTTGTGAGTTTCATAAAGTTCCTAGACTTGAAGAACTTGGAATCTCTTTGTTTCTTGAAGAATGATTTGGATCTTGTTCTTAGGGATTATCTTTGAGAGAAAATCCTAATTCGATGTTGTAGATGGATAAAAACTTATGATCCTTGATATGATATTATTAGGGGTTAAAAAGGGTGGAAAAACACCTAAATACACTTTTAAAATATCTTTAAAATAACTGAACGGACTATGCGACGGTGGGTGTGATGGTCTGTCGCTGGCTCGACAGTCCGTCAGGATAATCGTTGACCTGGGCACAATATGGTCTCACTGCCTCCGTTGTGACGGTCTGGGCGATATTCTATCGCTAGCTCAATGGTTCATTGGCCCTCATCGTCGCACCTGGGCAATTTTCACTATTTTCTGTAAAATGGCTATAACTTTCAACCCCAATACCAGATTTGGACAAAATTTATATCGTTGGAAAGCTAATTCAATTTCCCACATGGAAAAAAGTGAGAATCTTAAAAAATTCAACGTATATAAAAGTTGATTCATCTCTCAAAATAAGTTTCTAATATACTTGGGATGATATCAATTTAGATAGAAGTACGGGGTATCACAATATTTCCCCCCTGAGAACATTCATCCTCGAATGAGACTGAGTAAGAGGGGAGAAGATAAATTGATGTACATACTGAACATGAATAAATAGAACATAACCTCATGAGTGACATGACTGATAACTGAATATATCATACCGAACATACATATTTGATGCATGTGTAACTAATTCATGAATGCAAGACTGAGTGTTTTGATGAACTAAGTTTCTCACAATGAGAATGCATATCTGATGCATGATTATATGACTGAACTGGTGCATGAATGCATGACTAAATATGCAATGGTGTTTAATACAAAGTTTATAATGGAATTCTAAACATGAAATGGATACCAAGCTTGTCCCTAAAATCTTAACATGAAACTGAAAAAGCTTTAGGAGAACTATTACCTTGAGCTTGATCTGAATTGGTGAAGAAGAGGTGAGGATAGTTAGTTTGTATATCTGCTTCTGCTTCCCAAGTAGCTCCCTTAACTGACTGATTTTGCCGAAGAACTTTGACTAGAGGGACTTTTTTTTCCTCAGTCTACGAGTCTGTTAGTCAAGAATTTTGACTTGAATCTCTTCATAAGAGAGGATGTTCTGAACATCTATGCTTTGAATAGGGACTACAACTGCTGGGTCACCTATGCACTTCTTGAGAAAAGAGAGATGAAAGACTGGATGAACTGAGGATAGATCTGAAGGTAATTCATGCTCATAAACTACCTTACCAAAATGACTGAGAATTTTGAAGGGATCGATAAATTGGGGAGTGAGCTTTCCCTTCTTAATAAATCTCTCCACTCTCTTAATGGGAAAGATCTTTAGACAGACATAATCTCCAATCTTAAACTCGAGATCCTTTATGTGCATATCTGTATAAGACGCATGTCAGCTCTGAGCAGCCCAGAGTCTTTCTCTGATCAACTGGACTTTCTCTAAAGTATTGAATACTAAGTCAGGCCCTATAACTGAGGCCTCACTAACTTTAAACCAGCCGATTGGATATCTGAATCTCCTACCATAGAGATTTTCAAATGGAGCCATCCGAATACTAGAATGGTAGTTTTTGTTATATGCAAACTCAATTAAAGGCAAGTGGTCATCCCAATTACCCTTGAAATCAATTGGACACGCCCTTAGCATATCTTATAAAGTCTGAATGGTCCTTTTTACTTGACCATCTATCTATGGGTAGAAGGCTGTACTAAGATGAACTTGGGTACCAAGACCCTTTTAGAATGCTTTCCAGAAGTGAGAGGTGAACTTCGTACCTCTGTCTGAGATAATAGATAATGGAATACTGTGCAATATGACCATCTCACTGATGTAGAGTTTGGCATAATCCTCAGCTGAATGAAGGGTATGGACTGGAATGAAATGAGCTGATTTAGTCATCCTATCTACAATGACCGAAACTAAATCATGCTGGTAATGAGTACGAGGAAAACTCATCACAAAGTCCATGTCCACTTTTTACCACTTCCAAGTAGGAATACTGAACTCATGCATGGACCCACTAGGCTTCTGATGTTGTATCTTAACCTGCTAACATGTTGAGCACTTAGTCACAAACTCTACAAAATCTCTTCATCCCACTCCACCAATAGATTTCCTATAAGTCACAGTACATTTTTGTGGCCCTTGGATGAATAGAGTAGCGCGCACCATACGCTTCTACAAGAATTCACTGCCTCATGTCGTCTACACCTGCAACACACAAATGACCCTGACAACATAATACACCATCTCCCCCTTAGGATAAAACCTCTACTTTCTGATTCTTGACTGACTCTTTCAACTTGACTAGACTGGGATCCCTATCTTGCTTTTCTTTCACATTAGAAACTAGAGATGATTCTAAACTACTCAGAACCCATATGTCACCCTCCTCTGTATCGACTAAGCAAACGCCTAGTCTAGCAAGCTGGTGGACTTCCTGAGATAACATCTTCTTACTATCCTCAACATGAGAAACACTACCCTAGACAGTCTCCTGAGAGCATCGTCCACAACGTTGGCCTTGCCTGGATGATAAAGGACCCTCATGTCATATTCTTTCAAGAGCTCTAACCACCTTCTCTAACGAAGATTGAGATATTTCTGAGAAAAAACATACTAAAGTCTCTTTTGATCTGTGAACACATCTACATAAACCCCGTATAGATAATGCCTACACATCTATAAGGCAAAAACTATTGCTGCTAACTCGAGATCATGAGTAGGATAATTCTTCTCATGGGATTTAAGTTGCCTGGAGGCGTAGGATATGACCTTGCCATGCTATATGAGGACACAATCCAAACCTACTCTGAATGCATTACAATACACCACGAACCCATCTGGACCATCTGGAAGAGCTAAGACTAGAGCTGAGGTGAGTCGAGTCTTTAATTCCTAAAAACTCTTCTCACAAGGATCTGACCACTGAAACTTGACCTTCTTCTGAGTCAATCTAGACATAGAGGATGCAATAGAAGAAAATCCCTCAACAAACCATTTGTAATATCTAGCCAAACCCAAGAAACTCTTGATATCTGATGGAGAGACAGGTCTGGGGCAGTTTCTTACAGGTTTGGTCTTTTGAGGATCAACCCTAATGCCATCATCGGAAATAATATGATCAACGAATTCTACTGACAATAGCAAAAATTTGTACTTACTGAATTTGGGGAACATCTGGTGATTTCTGAGAGTTTGAAATACGATTCTGAGGTGGTCTGCATGATCACGCTCACTGCAAAAATAGACCAGAATATTATCTCTGAAGACTATGACAAATATATCCAAGTACTGCTTGAACACTTGGTTCATCAAGTCCATGAAAGCTGCTGGGGCATTGGTAAGTTCAAAGGACATAACTAAGAATTCGAAGTAACCATACCGAGTATGAAAGGATATTTTCAGAATGTTACATTCTCTGACTCTGAGCTGATGATAGCCTGATCTGAGGTCTATCTTAGAGAAATAGCTGGTACCCTAAAGTTGGTAAAACAATTTATCAATTATGGGAAGTGGATACTTGTTCTTGACCGTGACTTTGTTGAGCTGAGGGTAGTCTATACACATTCTAAGAGAACTATCTTTTTTGCATACGAATAATACTGGTGTGCCTCATGGGGACACACTGGGTCTGATGAATCTCTTATCTAAGATATCGTTCAACTACTCTTTTGATTCTCTGAGTTCTGCTGGTGCTATTGTATTTGGCAGAATACATATAGGCTAAGTATTTGGAAGAAGATCAATGCTGAAGTCTATTTCCCTTTCGGGAGGAATTCTTGGAAGATCATCGAGAAAGACATCTGAATATTCATTTACGACTAGGACTGATTTGAGACTGTGAGTTTTAGAACTAGTGCCCTTAACTCGAACAAGATGATAGACACATCCTTTAGATATCATTTTCCATGCCCGAAGGTAGGAAACAAGCAAACCTCTAAACACTGAAGTACTACCCCTCTACTCTAGGACAGGTTTATTCGGAAACTAGAACTGGACTATTTTGTTTCTGCAGTCGACTATGGCATAGCAGGAATAAAGCCAATCCATGCCGAGGATAACATCAAAATCATTCATCTCTAATTCGACTAAGTCTACTGAATTGATTTTCTGAAATATCATGACCGGGCAGTTCCTGTATACCCGCAGAGCTATTATGGTTTTACCCACTAGGGTAGAGACTAAAAAAGGATCTTCTAGAATTTTGGGACTGACTCCAAAATCAACTGCTCTATAGAGAGTAACAAAAGACAAAGTAGTTCCTAGATCTAGCAAAGCGTAAACATGCACATGAAATATCTATAACGTACCAGTAACAATATTAGAAGAGTTTTCCTGATCTTGCCGGGAATAGAGAGCACAAAGTCGATTTGGGTGTTGCCCACTAGTAGAACTGGAGGTGACACCCTGCTGATTTAGGCGACCGGACTGAGCTGGGGAACGATTATGTTGACCCTGATAGCCTAACTGGGGACAATCTCTGACTCTATGGCCTATCTTTCCACATTCAAAATAGACATCGCTACCAGCTCTACAAGCACCCTTGTGGTTCTTACCACAAGTCTGACAAAAGTGATTAGTTCGGGCATTGCTGACACTACCCTAAGACTTAGAGCCTGGTACCCTATCTCTATTACCATCCATGAACTTGAGAGATGGAGCACTGGATGAAGAAGGAGTTAGAACTGATGACTTAGGATGAAATTGAGAACGGTTTCCTCCTTCTGATTTGGGTTGCGCAAAGTTGAAACTACCTGTTCTTGATCTCTTATTCTGCTTCTACCTCATCTTAATCTTTTGCTCTTCTATCTACTGAGCATGGGTAATAATCCTAGCTATTTTCATGTCACTCTTCAACATCGGGGACCTGCACTCATTGACCATACTATCATTCACTCTAGAATCAAACTTACTCATCTTGGCCCTGCTATCTTCAACCACATGAGGAGCATATCTATCTAATTGAGTAAACTTAAGAGAATACTCTTTCACCATCATGTTGCCTTGCCTGAGGTTGATAAATTCTAACACCTTAGCTTCTTTCAGCTCTAGTGGAAAGAACTTCTCTAATAAGGCGGGGAAAAATTTCTCCCACTCTATGGATCATGCATACATAACACTCTCTGACTTCCACTATTTGAACCAAGTGTGATCAATAGCCTGCAACTGATATGCCGCTAGCTTAGCACTCTAATTAGGAGTAACCCTTATAATGTCTGTAACCTTCTGAACCTGATCAAGTAATTCTTGAGGGTCCTCATTTGACTTAGACCCAAAAAATAATAGAGGATTCATTCGGGTGAAGTGCCGAATCCTGGCTACAGCTGAATTGGCCACTAGGTTTGCTGGAACAATAGTTGGTCGTTTATTCTGAGAGCAACAAACTAAGCAAGAGTAGTGAATGCAGCTCTGAACTATGCATGAGAAATGTGTTCGCCCAAAGGATCTTTGGGCTGAGGGGCTGGCTGATTCCTATTTTTTCTTTTGGGAGCATGTTCTATAGAAAAAAGGGAGAAATGGATTAGACTGAGAGATTGACTTGAGATTATGCTCACTGGCATGACATGAATACTGATAAAAGGGAAATTGATTCTAAAATATCTTATAGCCTCCTGCACATAAATGTGGCGCACAACACACCCATACATAAGACTCTACTAGATGTGGCTTTCAGACTTCCTAGGACACTATTAAACCTTAGGATCCGATACCAAGTTTGTAACACCTCGAATCTGGTACCCAGAATGCTACACGGTGCATATGACCCTGATGGACCAAAAGCTAACTCATAACTGATATCTGTACCTGAACACTGTATAGTATAATGTATAAATATGGAAATAAAGAATGTAAGGCAATAAGGTTAAAAACTGATAAAATAACCTCTGAATGATATGTATCACAATACCAAAATAAAACTTGAAATACACTGTCTGAACATGATAGTCTGAAAAGCCTCTAACTGACTGAACTGTCTGAATAAGGAGTTGATGGGATATGTCCCCAACTAACTCCAACTATTGAAAAAAATTAATTAATAAAATAATAAAGTAATGGTTATGTCCTCAAAGGATTAGGAGTCACTTCCAACTCTGACTTCTGAGACTGGAATGCTACTGATGCTCTGGAGCTCGTGCTTCTAAACCTATGGTATAAAACAACATCGCGTAAATGTGTTTGTATGTTTGAATGTATTGGTATGCATATGAGGTAGGCTGAATGCAAAAGGGTTCACATGAGCTACACTAAATGACTGCATAATATGATCATGAGAATACATGCATGACTGCATAATAACTATAACTGAGTTCGTGATAACATGATTACTGAGTCTGAGTACTGATAACATGAGATACTGATATATCTATTACTAAAATAGCTGATACTGAGCATCTGTATATGACAGTCCTGATTCTTTACTGAAACTGTGGGATGTAGTCATATAACTGATATGCCCCAAATAATGCATTATAGTTGAGTTTGGGTCCAATCTGTCACCCCAATTGGAATGGTGTCAATACCGCGCCACCAGTAATGAAAAGCAGTGGGTGACCCTCATCTGACAGTGTCCCCAAAACATAATGGTGGGACCCTCATCTGACAGTGTTTATCCACTTCATCAACTCTCATTCTATAGTGTTGATGTCTCAACCTATGTTGGGTACATAGTTCTGGAATACAAGGATGACTTCTAAGAATTACTCCATCATCTGACAGTGTGTGTTCCCATCCTTGGGTTCACTCGTTGGTAATTCTTACTCCCATCTGAATAGACACTGAACATGGATTACTGAACTGAACTGGACTGAATTAACTTAGTTCCATTGATTGATGGAATACTACTGAGATTACAGAATTTCTGAGATTTCTTAGATTATTGAGTTTACTGAGTTTTCCTGAGTCACATAACTGACTGAATTTCTGTGAACATGGCTTGACTAAGAGTATCTTGAAAACATGATGCTGGCTCTAGGCACACAGCTAATTGTCAGGTACATGTACCCCCAGGACTCGATAGCATGAAATTGACAAAGCATGACTTTCTTGAATACATGACCAATATCATAATCCATAATATAATAAGTTGGAGATTTCATGAAGTAGAAGTTCTAATGCACCACAAGGTTTACACATGTATCCATAATTCACTGACTAAGACATTTCACCAAACATTTGACATGATAAATTTGTACATTATTAGGGATTTCATATTATCATACTAGTATGGCACTTTTCCCTCACATAGGCATTTAATCAAACATGGTGAGAATTCTTTGGTTATTCAATCATCAACACATCTAATAATCATGGATACATCAATCAACGTGCAAATTTAAGGGTTTATCATGATTATTATAAAAATTACCACATTCTAGGGTCAATCATTGGAATATGTAATTTTAAACATGAATGAAAACCCCACAACATCATGAACATGAATTTAAATTCAATTTAATTCATGAACATTCATAAATACGCAAATCTTAAATTTTTAAAAGAGATTCTTGAGCTTCATGGGTGAAAGGGACCCATGAATCAACACATGAAATACCTGGGTTGTGAGTTTCTTGAAGTTCCTGGACTTGAAGAACTTGGAATCTCTAAGTTGCTCGAAGAATGAGTTGGATCTTGTTCTTGGGGATTATCTTTGAGAAAAACCCTATTTGATTTTCTAGATGGATAAAGGACTTATGAGCCTTGATATGATATTATTAGGGGTTAAAACGGGTGGAAAAGACCCAAATACCCCTTTAAAATGACTTTAAAATAACTGAACAAACTATATAACAGTGGGTGCGATGGTCCGTCGATGGCTCTATGGTTCGTCAGCCTAAGCCGTCGCACCTGGGAACAATGTGGTGTCACTGCCTCTGCTGAGACAGTTTGGGCGATGGTCCGTTGGCCCTCATCATCGCACCTGGGCAGTTTTGACTTCTTTCTATAAAATAGCCATAACTTTCTACCCCGATACCAGATTTGGATGAAATTGGTATCGTTGGAAAGCTAATTCAATTTTCCACATTAAAAAGGTGAAAATCTTAAAAATTACACGTATATAAAAGTGGATTAATCTTTCAAAGTAAGTTTCTAACATATTTGGAATGATTTCAAGCTAGGTAGAAGTATGGGGTATTACGCCAAATCAAAAGAATAGACCCCAAACTGGTCAACCTCAGAAATAGCTATATAAAGAGGGATAGAAAATGCAAAAAACTTCATAACCTAGGAGTCAAGTCCAATAATACCAAACAAAGGAATGGGTCATATAACAAATTGCTAACTCTAGCACCATAACAGAAACACAGAAGGTCAGCTAACTTTCAATACCGTATTCCACTCAACAATTAATCTTGCATACTAAAATAAAATAGAAAAAAGACCAACCTCACCTCACTATAAGAGAGAAATCATCCAACAAATATTACTACCTAAAACAACAAATAAGAACCATGAGAAAGGAAATTCTAACTAGATACCAAAAGTCTATCCGTCTACCAAGCAAGGGTCGATCAATATCAAACAATGACTATAATAGCAAATATAATATAGTATCAACATATTGAAATAGACTGTACCGAAATAAAATCAATAACAAGTACCACTATAGGGACAAAAGAAAGCCAATATGCTAAGGTAAATGGGTCTCGTACCTAAATGCTACACTAACAAGGAAAAAAATATTAATACTGACCCTTCATCCACTACTAAAAGAAATAATAAGAGGATAGTCATACAATTATGAACGTTATATCAAGGCACACGAAAAAATGATATAAACCTACAAATGCATACAATCATTGATAGGTACGAGAACCCCAATATATAACAATGAAAAAGAAAAAGAAGTAAATAAAAAGGTGCCCAAGGACAAATGAATTTGAATGGTTTCAAAATCGTATTGAGAATCAAAATCATAAACTGATGTGCTAAGTGCATTACCCCTAACTAAAAATGCCACAACACCACAAGTTTTATTTAAATGGGTTGAATGACTAATAATCCTATATTGGGAACACACTCTTGATAAGTGACCGATCTCTCTGAAGCCATAACAAACCCCTGAAGACCTAAACTAGTGAGAAACATGACCTTACCCTACCAACCTGACCTACTAAAGTCAAGGGAACTCCCTACTGAAATGACTATCCTTCCAACAATCATAACACCCCTTAGGAACTCTATACTTATGAGGAATATATGATAACCCTATATGAACAATTAAATCACATATAGGGAACCTTCTATATCAATGTATCATCATATTATAACCAAAACAAGCTCTAAGAATACTCTATTATACTGCTCCTTCTAAAATTGAATGGTCGCAATGGCCTGAAGACCCATACAAAAAAATCTGCAGGGTTCGATGAGAACTCTACCCATTGTGATCACTAAGACTTATAAGTTCCACCAATAGTCTAAAACTTTCCCTTTGTAGAACTAATAGGCTGCAAGTGAAGCTGACCTTCACCGAAATGATTCTCACTTCTATAGAATACCAGTAGAGTTATCCTGAAGTCATGACCTCTTACCGCCACTTTTATAAGTCTCAATAAATGCTCTCTAGGTGTCCCTCGCATGATCAACAACCTGAGAAAAGAAATACCTAATTGCTATCAAGTGATTCGATGCCAAATAGTGTGGCAACACTAATCCTCTAATAAATCCATGCGCCATGTCCATCTCAGAAGGATATAAGATATAATATGCCTAGCCCACTTAAAAAACCCAATATCATACTCTGTAACTGAAAAAGAACCCTACTAAACACCAACAGACCCAACTTTTGCCTGAGAACTGCTTGATGAATCGGATGTCATCCTTGGTAGTGAGGTAGCCACAAAAAGGCTTAGGATCCCTAGTGTTGAATCTAAGAAGTCTAAAAAGATTTCAAACTCTACCAAAGCATTGGTTGGCCCCAAATCCTTTAACTGACGCTAAAGATCTTTGACATCCATCCCTGGCTTCCTAGTCTGATATGTGGTGAAGCTGTGAGAATGTTTGTTGAAATCTCATCCACATCTATCAACATCCTCGCATTACCCATTTGGGAAAGAATATAGTCAAGTAATGTACTTGAGGCACATCAAAATATGAACACACAATAAGGAATCAAGAGCAAAATTTCCCAATAATGCCTTGTAGCCTTCCAAAGATAGGTTATGGATGACTTTACACGAATCCTCATGACTCTATTAGGCACTTATCTCTTGTACCAACACATAAGTAAACCTAGGCACTAATACTAATTTGTCATGACCTAATTTCTTAAGTCATAATAGAGAACACTACAATCCACCATTAGGCAAGCCAACCCATAGTCTTAAACTACTAGTAATAAACTTTCAAGGAAAATGGAGGAAATATGAGAAATAAGTGAAATGATAGGCTAAACTACATAATATAGTACCATAACCTAGTAGAATCAGTACAAAATCCTCTAAGGTAATAATATTACAAAGTGAAACACAAAAAATAAATTTATTGATACAACCCATGTCTTAATACAACATAGAGACTAGTATAGTATATATGAGTAACGCCCCGAGAGTACACCCTATATTACACATAGTTCTTAGAGCCCCAAAGGACCATAAGCTAACCCATGAGCTGGTGTTTTCTGTGAGCATAAAATAAAATAACGAAGACATATGCGAAACTTAGCTGAAAAACACCACAAGTTTTTTTATAACTAAAAATCAATACTGAATCATAGTTTTAAAATGTTTGAAACATACCATCAATAATAATAAAATAGTTGATAATAACGACTAAAAACTAACTATTTATCTGTACTAGTCTGAAAGCCTCGAAATTCACTGACTGTGGAGTTGATGGGATAAGTCCCCAACTAACTCCGACTGACTACTGAACTAAACTGGAATAAACATAAATAGTCCTCATAATATAAGTACTCACCACAGATGATGATGCTTATGTGTTGGGTTATCTAGGTGTGGTCGGGAACCTAAATGTTTGAACCTATGATATGAGACATCATAGAACAAGAAACGAGTATACGGTTAGTACTTTGACTATACTGGTATGCTAAATGAGGTTTGGGTGATATGCCTGGCTCATAATCATGAATAATAACTGACTGAACAAAAAGCATAAGATAACCAATGTGTAGTATGCAAGGAAGCTATAAAATCTGATAATGTATGACCAAGTATATGACATGATACTAGGGTAGTCTGTAAACTGAAATACTGATACTACACTAACGGTATGCCATAGTCAAGAAAATCTTGAAAACTAAACTCTGAGCTAAATACTGGACTGAGTCTTTGGGAGCTATCATTTAATCGACATACCCTAATATAAGCTAATTGGGGTCCAACCTATGACCCCAGTTGGAAGGGTGTCGGTACTATGCCATGGGTACTAACACTGGATATATGGATTCACTAAAGTGTTATCCTGAAGAACTAAGGGTTACCCTCAACTGATAGTGTAACACCCCGATTTTCTGAACCAGAATGCTACACGGTGCTTATGACCCCGAAGGACCACAACCTAACCAATGACTTATATATGTACCTATATAATGCATAATATATCATAAAATGCGGAAACATGAACATGAAAGGCCATAAGGTTCGAACTGAATAAAGGTCTGATAACAAAATATCTGAAAAAGGTATAACAATACCAAAATAAGTCATAAATATTGAAAATAATAAGATCTGAATATCTAATCGGACATCTAGTCTGAAAGCCTCTAACTAAATTGAATAAGGAGTTGAAGGAACATGTCTCCAACTAACTTCATCTAGCAACTGAATAGTAAATGTAGCAATAATCATATTATCCTCGAATGAGAAGGACTCACTGCAAACTCTGAACACTGGAATGCTACTGCTGATCTGGATCTTGTGCCTCTGAACTAATGGTGTAACATAAGAGAAAGCACCATAAAGTAAATGTGTCAGTACGTTTGAATGTACTGAGTATATGAGTGAGGTAGGCTAAATGCAAAGGTTATATGCATGAAGAATACTAACTAATATGAATGTGAGAATACTTACATGCATAAACAACTATAACTGAACTCGTGGAGATACTGACTACTGAGTCCGAATACTGACAACATTAGTGTACTGATACTGAGATACTGAATAGAGGAACGACTATTTCTGATAGTTCGAATTATGAAGAACTGGTCTAGTTGACTGTTTCTAATAGTCCTAAAGCTGAATACTGATATCATGAATTCTGATAACTGATATGACTGATACATGAGTTTAGAAAACTGATATAACTGATATAACTATGATGATCGGCCTAACCGATGTAACTGATACTGAGCGAATATATCTGACAGTCTAAATTCTAATGGAACTATCTGAGTTCCTTTCTACTTGGAGTAACTAAATCTGAGATCAGTCCTATCTAGCGAGTGATCATAAGTATAATAATAATAAGGATGATTTGACTTAGTCTGAGATCAGTCCTATCTAGTGGGTGATCTTTAAATCTAATGATACTGATACTGATTAATCATTGTTGAGATCAGTCCTAGCTAATGGGTGTTCTTGAAGTCTATTTACAATGATAAGCATTGACTGTATCTAACAGTACTGAATCTGTACTACTAAGCTGAGTTGACCGGTTCTGAAATCCCTGATTCTATAACTGAAACTATGGGATGTGTTCATCTAACCGACATGCCCCAAGATAAGCTGACTGGGGTCCAATATCTTTCCTGACTGGAAGGGTATCAGTACTGCGCCACCAGTAAAAACATCTGTTGTGGAGTCAGTTCTAATCTAGTGAGAGATTCCTGGGATCAGTCCTATATATATAAATATTCTTACGGTTGACCCCTGAGTATGTCAGTCCTATCTAACAGGTGATATCTCATACTTACGCTGGGTACGTAGTTCTGAAACTTAGGGATTGCTTCTAAGGATCTCAGTCCTAATCTAGCGGGTGAGTCCCCATCCCTAGGCTCACTCGGTGCTAAATCCTACTACCATCTAAAAGAAAATAAACTGAGTAACTGGGCTGAACTAAATAACATAACTAAACTAATTTGCTGAACTGATACTGATTAACTGAACCAAAAATAGTGGTATTGTTTAGCGGAGCTAAAACTGAGTTTACTGGACTCTGATGACGGATGGAATATAATGAGTTCTGAGGACTGATTAAGAGTACTGAAGTTACTGAGATTTACTGTGATTACTGAGGTTACAGAGCACTGAGATTACTAAGAATACTGAACTACTGAGATTACTGAGTTTTCCTGAGTCACATGACTGACTGATTTGTATAGATCATGGCTTGACTGAGAGTATCGTGAAAACATGACATGGCTCTAGGAACACAACTATATTTTTCAGGTATGAATCCCTCCAAGACTCGATGGAATGAAACTGACTTACACTTGACATGACTTGATCACAAGATCGGAGTCGACAATTCACAATATCATAAGTAGGGGATATTATACTTTATGTATTTATTCAACATCTCAAACATGGTAGGGTAAAGCATGGATATATTTTATTTACATAACTCATATCTCCATTATCATTCATGCTTTATACCACAACAATAACAATACATAAATAGAATGGAAATCCATATTGAAGTGTATAGCTAACATGGACTTGTCATTTAGATATCATGGAATCATGTAAATATGAATTTCTAGCATCCTAGGCGTTTTATCAAACACCTTGCATGCATTCTTTAAGGCATTGGTGGATTTCATACTTGCATCATATCAAACCACCCAATGTTCGTGTTTTTCAACTAACAACCACATATATTCCATGAGAACACCTTTAGATATCATCATGAAACTTAAACAACAATCATCAACAATTACATGCTCATATCACCATAAAAAGTTTACAAAATAATATTTAAAAGGATGATTCTTTAGCTCTATGAACGAATTGAATCCATAGATGAACACTAGGCATACCTTAGATTAAGAATTCGTGAAGATTGACGGTGAAATTTCCTTGAAATAGACTCTTCTAGGAAAACCCTAGGGCTTGTTCTTGAGTGTTTTGATTTTGAGAGGAAACCCTAATATTGTGGTTGAGAGTGTATGAGAGAGTTTTCTTAGATGTTTAACTAAAGAGAATGTAAGATAATACGCTCCTTGAGGGTTATTAGTCGTGGGGAGTGAAGAAAAAAGACCAAAATACCCTTACTAAAATAAATTCCCAGTTGCTGAAAATCATAGCTGACGATATTTGTGACAAGGCGTCAAAAATGTGACAAGCCATCACAAATGTCGTCACACAGGAGCTGGAATTGATGGTTTCTTCCTAAGTCTGACGAAAATTGTGACAAGGCGTCAAAAATATGATAGGCCATCAAAAATGTCATCATATAGGAGCTGGAATTGATAGTTTTTGCCTAAGTCTGATGACCTTCGTGTTAGGGTGTGACAAATGTTTTAAGCTACCACGAATGTCGTCACTTAGGAGCTGGTTTCTACCTAAGGATGACGACCTTCGTGATAGGGCATCACAAATGTTGTAAGCTACCATGAATGTCATCCCTTAGGAGCTGGTTTCTGCCTAAGGTTGACGACCTTCGTGATAGGGCATTACAAATGTGGTAAGCTACCACGAATGTCGTCACAATGTTTCCAGCCTGACACGCTAGAGTAAAATAGGAATAACTCTTTGCTCCGATATCGGATTTAGGAAGAATTGATATAGTTGGAAAGATAATTAAATTATGTATCTGTTGATAGGTCATGAGCCCAAAAATTTCAAGTATAATGAGAGATATTCTCATTTGAAGTTGACTATACCAATATCCTTCTCAAGAATTCAATGGTAAGGAATGTTTTGATTCGTCTGATAGCTGGGAGTTATTTGAAGCCTTAATATACATCTAAACTACTCATAAAACTATAAAAAAACCATGATTTACTATGCATGAGCTTGGTACGTGGCTCTAATAATAGTTTGGATTTTTCGGGGTATTACAATATCCTCCCCTTGGAAACATTCATCCTCGAATGATACTGGCTGAGATGAGAGAAAAGACAACTTACACTAATATATAGCATGAATGACTGATCATAATTTAATTGCTGACATGACTGAAAACTGAGCATATCATACTATACATGCATATCTAATGCATGGGTAGCTGATTTATGAATGTAGGACTGAGTGTTCCGATAAACTGAGTTTTTTAAATTAAGAATGCATATCTGATGCTTAACTGATAAGTTGAATCCATGCATATCTGATGCATGATTATATGACTAACATGATACGTGAATGCATGACTGAAAGTACTGATAAGCTGACCACGCATATCTGATGCGTGAATACATGACTGAACTGATTCATGAACATGTGACTGAACATGCAATGGTAAAGGAACTAAGATTGAACTGAAACATGAGAACATGACTGATTCTGCTACGTGAAATATGGACTGAACATCGTGAACTGAACTGAACCTCTGAATACTAGACTTACAACTGAGGTCTAACTTGAAGGTCAACTTATGAGTACCCTCTATTCTAGACTGAATTTGTTATGCAAGGATAAATTGAAGGATCTAAAGCGTGAGAGCATTAAGAGAAAATGAGGTATCTCCCCCTTGGGACTCTATGTCCCTATAAGAATGCTTACCTTACAGAGATACTGGGTGATGCACAGGGAATCTACGAAGTAGATTATAACTAAACTTTAGGAGTCTGAAACTAATGCATGATGCATGAGATGGACTGAACTTGCAACTACTAGGAGGTTCTACCCTGAAATAGTTACATTCTCTGAGATTTTGGGTAGAATGAATAGATACAAGGATAAGAAAACAAGCTATACAAATCTGACTGCTCACTGGCATAACATGACTACTGAAAGAAGGGAAACTGTTCCTAAAATATCACATAGCCTCCTACACATAGGTGTGGTGCACAACACACGCATGTACAAGACTCTACTAGATGCGTCTTTCAGACTTTCTAGAACTCCATTGAATCTTAGGCTCTGATACCAAGTTTGTAACACCCCGATTTTCTGAACCGGAATGCTACACGGTGCTCATGACCCCGAAGGACCACAAGCTAACCCATGGATGATATCTGTACCTGTATACTGCATAATATATCATAAAATGTAGAAACATGAACATGAAAGGACATAAGGTTCAAACTGAATAAACATCTGATAACAAAATGTCTGAAAAAGTTATAACAATACCAAAATAAGTCATAAATACTAAAAATAATGAGATCTAAATATCTAATCAGACATCTAGTCTGAAAGCCTCTAACTGAACTGAATAAGGAGTTGAAGGAACATGTCTCCAACTAACTCCATCTAGCAATTGAATAGTTAATGTAGAAATAATTATATCGTCCTCGAATAAGAAGGACTCACTGCAAACTCTGAACACTGGAATGCTACTACTGATCTGGAGCTCGTGCCTCTGAACCTATGGTGTAACATAAGAGAAAGAATCATAGAATAAATACGTCGGTATGTCTGAATGTACTGAGTATACGAGTGAGGTAGGCTAAATGCAAAGAGTTATATGCATGAAGAATGCTAACTAATATGAACTTGAGAATACATACATGCATAAAAAACTATAACTGAACTCGTGGAGATACTGACTACTGAGTCTGAATACTGACAATATGAGTGTACTGATACTGAGATACTGAATAGATAAACAACTATTTCTGATAGTTCGAATTATGAAAAACTAGTCTGGTTGGTTGTGTCTGACAATCCTGAAGCTGAATACTGATATCATGAATTCTGATAACTGATATGACTAATACATGAGTTCCAAAAACTGATATAACTATGATGATCGGCCTAACCGATGTAACTAATACTGTGAGACTGTATCTAACAGTCTAAGTTCTGATGGAACTATCTGAGTTCCGTTCTACTTGTAGTAACTAAATTTGAGATCAGTCCTATCTAGCGGGTGATCATGAGTATACTGATAATAAGGATGATTTGACTTAGTCTGAGATCAGTCCTATCTAGTGGGTGATCTTTAAATCTAATGATTTTGATACTGATTAATCATAGTTGAGATCAGTCCTAGATAATGGGTGATCTTGAAGTCTATTTATAATGATAAGCATTGACTGTATCTAACAGTACTGAACTGTACTACTAAGCTGAGTTGACTATGTCTAAAAGCCCTAATTCTGTAACTAGAACTATGGGATGTGTTCATCTGACTGACATGCCCCAAGCTAAGCTGACTGGGGTCCAATCTCTGCCATGACTGGAAGGGTGTCAGTACCGTGCCACCAGTAAAAATATCTGATGTGGAGTCAGTCCTAATCTAGCGGGTGACTCCTGGGATCAGTCTTATACATATAAATGTGCTAACGGGTGACCCCTGAGTATGTCAGACCTATCTAACTGGTGACATCTCATACCTACGCTAGGTACGTAGTTCTGGAACTTAGGGATTGCTTCTAAGGATCTCAGACCAAGTCTAGTGGGTGAGTCCCCATCCCTTGGCTCACTCAGTACTGAATCCTACTCCAATCTGAAAGACACTGAACTGAATAACTGGGCTGAACTAAATAACTTAACTGAACTAATTTTCTAAACAAATACTAATTAACTGAACCGAAAATAGTGGTATTGTTTAGCGGAGCTAAAACTGAGTTTACTGGATTCTGATGACGGATGGAATATAATGAGTTCTGAGGACTGATTAAGAGTACTGAAGTTACTGAGATTTACTGTGATTACTGAGGTTACTGAGCACTGAGATTACTAAGAATACTGAACTACTGAGATTACTGAGTTTTCCTGAGTCACATGACTGACTTTCTATAGATCATGGCTTGACTGAGAGTATCGTGAAAACATGACATGTCTCTAGGCACACAACTATATTTTTCAGGTATGAATACCTCCAGGACACGATGGAATGAAACTGACTCACACATGACACGACTTGATCACAAGATCGGAGTCCACAATTCACAATATCATAAGTAAGGGATATTATACTTCATGTATTTATTCAACATCTCAAACATTGTAGGGTAAAACATGGATATATTTTATTTACATAACTCATATCTCCATTATCATTCATGCTTTATACCACAACAATAACAACACATAAATAGCATGGAAATCCATATTGAAGTGTATAGCTAACATGGACTTGTCATTTAGATATCATGGAATCATGTAAATATGAATTTCTAGCATCCTAGGCGTTTTATCAAACACCTTGCATGCATTCTTTAAGGCATTGGTGGATTTCATACTTGCATCATATCAAACCACCCAATGTTCGTGTTTTTCAACTAACAACCACATATATTCCATGAGAACACCTTTAGATATCATCATGAAACTTAAACAACAATCATCAACAATTACATGCTCATATCACCATAAGAAGTTTACAAAATAATATTTAAAAGGATGATTCTTGAGCTCTATGAACGAATTGAATCCATAGATGAACACTAGGCATACCTTAGATTATGAATTCGTAAAGATTGACGGTGAAATTTCCTTGAAATAGACTCTTCTAGGAAAACCCTAGGGTTTGTTCTTGAGTGTTTTGATTTTGAGAGGAAACCCTAATATTGTGGTTGAGAGTGTATGAGAGAGTTTTCTTAGATGTTTACCTAAAGAGAATGTAAGATAATACGCTCCTTGAGGTTATTAGTCGTGGGAAGTGAAGAAAAAAGACCAAAATACCCTTACTAAAATAAATTCCCAGTTGCTGAAAATCATAGATGAAGACATTTGTGACAAAGCGTCAAAAATGTGACAAGCCATCATAATGTCATCACACAGGAGATGGAATTGATGGTTTCTACCAATGTCTGGCAACATTTGTGACAAGATTCAAAAATGTGACACGCTATCAAAAATGTCGTCACACAGGAGCTGGAATTGATGGTTTCTGCCTAAGTCTGACTACCTTCATAATAGGGCATCATAAATTTGGTAAGCTACCACGAATGTCGTTACTTAGGATCTGGTTTCTACCTAAGGCTGACGACCTTCGTGATAGGGAGTCACAAATGTGGTAAGCTACCATGAATGTTGTCACTTAGGAGCTGGTTTCTGCCTAAGGCTGACGACCTTCGCGATAGGGCGTCACAAAAGTGGTAAGCTACAACGAATATCATCACTTAGGATCTGGTTTCTGATACGCCCAAATTACAACTCTCGTTAGAAAGTGTAAGCGGTCGCTGTCAAATATAGAACCCAACTGGGTTGGGTGTCGAATCCCACAGGGAATACTAAGATCACTAAGTATTGCGATTATTATTAGACTGTTGGTCGAAGATTCCAAGATAAGGGGGGTTTTGGTTTAAGTGCACAATAGTACTATTAGTGTAACGAATGAGACGATTTATGTAAAAGTAATTGATCACAGAGAATGACAAGTTAGGGTTATGTCCACCTTGTAGATTCTACTTCTATATTAACTATGGTTAATACGAATTTTATACATGCATGAACTTATAGAGAGACGTATTCTAATTCTAAATCCAAGTGTTTTTCAACCATCAAGGATTTATTCACCTTAGTTCTCTCGAACCTAAAGTGTACAATAACTTATACGAACTCTCCAAGTAGTTAATCCTGCTAGGGAATTAACGTGTAAACTAGAGGTTGGAAACCCTAATTTCTTGTCACACTCTCTTTTCCAAACAACAACTTTTCTCTCGAACAAGTTATTGCTATAATGGCGTATTCCCTATGTTTGCAACCACGAGAATTCAATTATAATGAAGAGAGTAATGATATAAGTGCATTACACATCATAAATTCACAAACCCATAGCAGTAGAGAGTATACTACAAGGTTTCCATAACCCTAACATATAAGTTTAGCTACTCATGAATAAAACAGAAATCAACATCGAAATATTCATCATACCAAAACTTAGAACGAACTTGGTGATGAAGAGGATTAGAGACAATGAGAGAGAAAAACGTTTCTCCCTCTCTCCTCAAACTAAGCGTTTCTTCTGTTCCAAAATAATACAGAATCTGAATTTTGTGAATAATGTGAATTCTGGCTGAAAATTCAGCAATAAGGTTTTTAATAACAACCTTCTCTACTAAGTTTCTACTGCATCCTTAACTATTTAAAAATATTGAGTTTGCCCGAAAAAAAGTTCCCATGCATCACATTTAGTCCAAAAGCAGCCTTCCCTTTTATGTGAAGTTTTCCTTCGCTGTCCACAGGTCCCCAAAGTGCTGAAATCTACCGCATTAGTACCTGAAAAGCATGCTAATCACATAGGTCAGCTCACTTAATTGAAAGTAGACTAAAAGTGCAAGAATTATGTATTTTATCCTCAAAACTTAGCTAAAACATGGGTAAGTTATGGTGCTTAGACATATAAATACACCCAACATCACCACCCCACACTTAAAGATTTGTTCGTCCTCGAACAACATATCTTTTTATGCATACTACACAAGCCTTAGCACCCACAAAGGAAGACAAGATGCTCAAATAGGCTCACACAACAATTATGAACAAGAAGTATCTTCAGGAATCATTCCTAGATACAACCTACCCTCAAGAATAGACTCATTAAGTTGGAAATTTCATGCATATCATTCAAGAAAATCATATAAATTACCCAACCTTCATCAACCATGTGCCCTACCCATAATCACTCACAATTATGCAATTTCTAACAAATGGGCACAAGAATCAAGTTGCGCTCACTCTCACAAAGAATTCTCAAATTACAACTGATGACCATATGTTTTCCCTTAGTGTAATACTCCACTAATATCAGAATGCTATGATTAGGATCAAATAGGTCTTTTACGGGTTGTAATGCAGGCTAAAGGATGGGTAGGAACTATTTTGGCCAGAAATAGTGACTATCTTCCCTAAGCGCTTTAATACACTACATTATGCAATTAGGATAAATCTCAAACAACCAATTTCCACTTCTTCTATATTCACAGATTTTCTTTTCACCCCAACTCGTTAAGCTTAATTAATAACACTATGGTGGGAGTATGCAACCCTTTCAAATTTTTTTTTTTGCACCCTTTTCACGTTACGCACCCCTATAATATCCACCCTCAACTTAAGCAATTTGCCTTAGTTGAGGTGCACAATGTCCAAGAAGGACCAGGGCCAAAAAAAGGTTCATTGTAACATGTTCGGGATAAAATTTTGAACTTTTTCAACAATTTTAGCTACTCCCAACCACATCAATTGCTCACGCCAATAACTAGACTTTGGGGCATCAATTTCACCTTTTTCCTCTTATTCTCAAACTCTTAACTCACATTGATTTTACATTAAAGCGCTTAGGAGCTTTTTGGATCAAATTACGGTCTATTAAAGAACGGATTAGGCTACATATGAGGCTAACAAAAGAACAAGGTAAAGGCTCGATGGGGCTATCTAAGATAATGTACAAAGGTAGGTCAAAAGAAGGTATGAACAATGGCTATCAAAGAAATGCCTAAATCATCTCCTAAACTCACAATCTTTATTTCGCTTTGCATACACACCAGGAAAGTTCTAGCATCAGTTACAATAAGGAATATACAACAGTCTTACGCACTCATGGCACATGGTCAACTCAATTAGGAGCATTATAGATTCTCGACCGAACAATTACATGAATTCAATTAAAACCAACAATCACAACAAGAGTCACAACTAGAGCCTAGGTGTTTCAAACGTAATGATCCATCACATACTTAGGTTATAATGTCATATGATCCACAAGAGCAGTTACATGTAATTGAAAGACTACTTTTCTCTTAAGACGATCGTCATCCATCCATCATCGAGAAAAACACCTAATTATGACTAAATAACTAACAAAATGAACAAAATAACTAATCCTATCCACAAGTATACTAAGGAGAAGGTCCTATTTTCTTACGAAACAAGTAGCAAAGTAACCAGCCACCCCACACTTAAGCTCTGCACTCACTATCCCCATTGTAAATAACAAGATAAAGAACCTGGATAGTAGTACTTCTCATCCACATTAGGAGTCATGCCACCTGCATGGAGATCATCATTGGAGCCATTTTTCCTGTATTCATCCTTTCATCCATGTCATCCACACATAATGAAACTAACTATAATTAATATGAGGGTGGTGAAGTCACCACCCCACACTTAATTTGTTAGTATCAACTAATTTTGTGTTATTATCGGGTACTCAGACTTCACCGACATACACTTTGACATGGTATGTTTAAGAGTGAAAGAAGAGTGGAGTGGGATTTAAGAGTAGAGAATATGTTTAAAGGATGAGCCATGGGTCGGGTTGGTCCATTCACAAACGGGTTATTCGGCAAAAATTATGTTGATATGCGGCGCCTATAGCATTGTCTAAGCATAAGTAGGCATCGCTTATAGCATTGCCTAAGAATAAGTAGGCGGCGCATAACCTATTGCCTATGTTGGCATAGGCGGCGCCTAGCCTACCGCCTATGTGAGGCAGTGAGCATAGGCAATGGCATAGGCGACGCCTAGCTTATTGCCTATGTTGGCATAGGCGACGCCTAGACGATTGCCTATATTGGCATAGGCGACGCCTAGCCTATTGCCTATGTGAGGCAGTGAGCATAGGCAATGGCATAGGCGGTGCCTAACCTATTGCCTATGTTGGCATAAGCGGCGCCTAGCCGATTGCCTATGTTGGCATAGGCGGCGCCTAGCCTATTGCCTATGTGAGGCAGTGAGCATAGGCAATGGCATAGGCGGCGCCAAACCTATTGCCTATGTTGGCATAGGCGGCGCCTAGCCGATTGCCTATATTGGCATAGGCGGCGCCTAGCCTATTGCCTATGTGAGGCAGTGAGCATAGGCAATGGCATAGGCGGCGCCTAACATATTTCCTATGTTGGAATAGGCGGTGCCTAGCCGATTGCCTATGTTGGCATAGGAAGATTCCAAGATAAGAGGGGTTTTGGTTTAAGTGCACAATAGTACTATTAGTGTAACGAATGAGACGATAGATGTAAAATTAATTGATCACAGAGAATGACAAGTTAGGGTTATGTCCACCTTGTAGCTTCTACTTCAATATTAACTATGGGTAATACGAATTTTATACATGCATGCACTTATAGAGAGATGTATTCTAATTCTAAATCCAAGTGTTTTTCAACCATCAAGGATTTATTCACCTTAGTTATCTCGAACCTAAAGTGTACAATAACTTATACGAACTCTCCAAGTAGTTAATCCTGCTAGGGCATTAATGTGTAAACTAGAGGTTGGAAACCCTAATTTCTTGTCACACTCTCTTTTCCAAACAACAACTTTTCTCTCGAACAAGTTATTGCTATAATGGCGTATTCCTTATGTTTGCAACCACGAGAATTCAATTATAATGAAGAGAGTAATGATATAAGTGCATTACACATCATAAATTCACAAACCCATAGCAGTAGAGAGTATACTACAAGGTTTCCATAACCCTAACAGATAAGTTTAGCTACTCATGAATACAACAAAAATCAACATCGAAATATTCATCATACCAAAACTTAGAACGAACTTGGTGATGAAGAGGATTAGCGACAATGAGAGAGAAAAACGTTTCTCCCTCTCTCCTCAAACTAAGTGTTTCTTCTGTTCCAAAATAATACAGAATCTGAATTTTGTGAATAATGTGAATTCTGGCTGAAAATTCAGCAATAAGGTTTTTAATAACAACCTTCTCTACTAAGTTGCTACTGCATCCTTAACTATTTAAAAATGTTGAGTTTTCCCGGGAAAAAGTTCCCATGCATCACATCTAGTCCAAAAGCTGCCTTCCCTTTTATGTGAAGTTTTCCTTTGTTGTCCACAGGTCCCCAAAGTGCTGAAATCTTCCACATTAGTACCTGAAAAGCATCCTAATCACATAGGTTAGCTCACTTAATTGAAAGTAGACTAAAAGTGCAAGAATTATGTATTTTATCCTCAAAACTTAGCTAAAACATGGGTAAGTTATGGTGCTTAGACATATAAATACGCCCAACATCAGTTTCTTCCTAAGGCTGATGACTTTCGTGATAGGGCGTCACAAATGTGGTAAGCTACCACGAATGTCGTCATACTATTTCTAGCTTGACACACTGGAGTAAAATAGGAATAACTCTTTGCTCCGATATCGGATTTAGCCTAAATTTATATCTCTTGAAACATAATTCAATTATCTATATGATTATAGGTTATGATCTCAAAAATTCCTAGTATAATGATAGATATACTCATTTGAAGTTAACTATACCAATATCCTTCTCAAGAATTCAATCGGTAAGGAATGTTTTGATTTGTCTGATAGCTGGGAGTTATTTGAAGCCTTAATATACATCTAACGTACTCATAAAACTATAAAATAACCATGATGTAATATGAATGAGCTTGGTACATGGATATAATATTGGTTTGTATTTTTCGGTGTATTACAGATAGGTACCTTTATGAGATAGGTGTCAATCGACAACTGGTAGGTTAACATCTCAAGCTACACTGGTTATGTAGTTATGGAAAGCAGGGATACTAAGGTTTTTTCCCTCTACTATCCAGTGAGTCCCTATCCCTGGGTTCGGTCGATGGTAAATCCTACTCCTAACTAAATGACACTAGATATTGGATAGAACAATGTTTACTGCTTATGGTAACTAACTTAAATGATAAGGCTCGTAACTATCCTGAAATTATTCTTTAGGCATTAAAAACTAGATATGCAACTAAATTTTGGGTATTCAAACCCCCAGGACTCAATAGCAATAATAGCAAGATCATACTAAAACTTTAAGTACAAGATATATAAGAATTTATTCAAAACGCATTCATGTAGGCATTTCATCAAACACTTACAATTCATGTTTTAAGCTAAGCATGGGAATAGTTTTTAGACTTATAGTAATAGACTAATTTTACTACTAAAATAACAATTAAGGTTTAACTCAGCGAACAACACCATTCAAACATGTGGGGTTTAAAAACAACAACAATTACATGCAAACATGGTATAAAATCAAAATTCATGGGGATTCATGGTTAAAATCACAATAACTTGAAAAAATCATAACTTTGAATTTGAAATTGGATTCTTGGACTCCATAGGTAAAAAGGGCCCATGGATGAACATCTAACATACCATAAATCTTTGATCTTGAAAGAGAATTAACTTTTCTTAAAGGTTTTTGAATGGAGACGCTTGGATTTTTGTTCTTTGGAATGAAAGAGGGTTTTTATGTTAGTTGATTTGAGGAAGATGGGCTAATATTTCCCTTTTGGGTGTTATAATTCATTCTTTGGATGTTTGGGGTTGAGGGAAAATGACCAAAGTAACCTTTGACCCTTAAGAAACTAAAACTGTGCGGAAATAAACCCTGCGGTGCAACCCCTAGTTAGGTTAAGCAGCCCTCGCGACACGACCTTAGTCGGGTTAAATAGCCATCGCGGCGCGGGGCTATCGCGACCGTTTACTGCCTCACATGAAAAATGACTTAACTTTTCACTCGGGTATCGGATTAAGGGTAAATTATTATTGTTGGAAATATAATTCAATTATCTATAATTTGGTGGGTCCTAATCTTCCAAACACCACATATACATAAATTTATACTCGTTCAAATATGATCTTTTTGAAATCGAACACCCAAAATTGGCCGAATCAAAGGTTCTTAGCTCATTTTTCTCTAAGTGACACTTATGAACATCTTTCCTACCTCATAATATTTCTTCTTACTAGGTTAATGATCATGAAACATGGATTCATGTATGAATCACGGGGCTAGTTTTTACACTCATAGGAACAAAGGTTCGATTTCTAGCTTAGATGTGTATGAGGTATTACAATATGTCTACTTGGGAACATTCGTCCTCAAATGAGACTTACTAAATTGAAAATACTGAGGGACTCAGATTATGTACTAAACTCGCATGTTTGAAAAGGTCACTGCATGACTAATCTTATCTGTGAATGCATGAATTATCATGAAACTGACTATATAAAGCTTGAACTAAGAATGGAAAAGAGGTAGTCTGAGGAAACTTGTTACCTTAAATTGAGTCTGAACTTGTGGAGAAAAGATTATGGTACTTGGTTCATATATCTTCCTCCTCTTTCCATGTGGTTCCCTCAACGGACTAATTTCGATAAAGAACATTGACCAAGGGAACTTCTTTGTTCCTTAGTCTATGAATCTGATGATCAAGGATCCCGACTGGAATTTCTTCGTAAGTAAGGATGTTCTGAACATCTATGATTTCTAAAGGAACAACTACAGTTGGGTCACCAATACACTTCTTCTACAAAGAGATACGAAATACTAGGTTCACTGAGGCCAAATCTGTAGGCAACTCGAGCTTGTAAGCTACCTTTCCAAAGTGGCTCAAGATTCTTTAAGGGCCAACATATTAGGGACTGATCTTTCCCTTCTTACCAAACTTCTTCACTTCCTTTATGGGAGAGATCTTCAAATATACAAAATCTCCAATATCAAACTCAAGATCCCTTCTTCTCACATCAGCATAAGACTTCTATCGGCTATGGGCTTTCTTAAGCCTTTCCCTATTCAATTAAACTTTCTCCAACGCATCAAACACTAAATTAGGCCCTACTAAAGGGGTCTCACCTACCTTTAACCAACCAATTACATATCTACATCTCCTCCCATATAGAGCCTCAAACGAACCCATCTGAATACTAGAATGATAGTTGTTATTATAAGTGAACTCAATCAAAGGCAAGTGATTATCCCAACTACCCTTAAAATTGATAACACATGCTATCAACATGTCTTCTAGGTTCTTAATGGCCCTTTATACCTTACTATCTATCTAAAGGTGAAAGGTTTTAGAGAGGTGGACTTGAGTACCAAGACCTTTTTGAAAGACTTTCAAAAAATGAGAGGTAAACTGAATACCTCTATCAGATATAATGGACAATGAGACTCCAGTCAATTTAACAAGCTCTATAAGGTAGAGCTTAGCATGGTCTTCGAATGAATAAGAAGTATGGATTGGCAAGAAATAGGGTGATTTGGTCATCCTGTCCACAATGACCCAAATTGAATCATGCTGACGATGAGTACAAGGCAAACCCGTCATAAACTCTGTATTCACCTCTTCCCACTTCTAAGTGGGAATGATGAACTCCTGCATGGTAGAACTAGGCTTTTGGTGCTCTACCATAACTTGCTGACAATTAGAGCATCTTGCTAGAAACTCTGCAATATACCTCTTTATACCACTCCACCAATAGATTTGTTGCAGATCGCGATACATGTTTGTGGCTCCTGGATGAATAGAGTAATGTGTAGTATGCGCATCTATAGGAATTCGTTTTTTCAACCCATCTACACACGAGACACACAGTATACCCTAGCAACGCAACACACCATCTCCCCCTTGGGAGAAAACCTCCACTTATTGATCTCTGACTGACTCCTTCAAATTAACTAGACCAGGATCCCTATCTTGTTTTTCTTTCACTTCCGCAACCAAAGAAAATTATGAATGATTCCACACCCAAACATTACCCTTAGTTGAATCAACCAAATGGACACCTAATCTGGAGAGTTGATGAATTTACCTAACTAGCTCTTTCTTATCATCCTCAATATGAGTAATGCTACCCATAGATTGTCCACAAAGGGCATCTTCCACTACATTGGCCTTTCCCTGGTGATACATAATACTCATGTCATCATCTTTCAACAATTCTAACTATCTTCTCTAATTCAGATTCAAATCCTTCTATGAAAACACATAATGCAAGCTTTTGTGATTCGTGAACACATCAACATGCACGCACCCAATACAAGTAGTGCCTCCAAATCTTTAAGCCAAACACAATGATTGTTAGTTCAAGATCATAAGTAGGGTAATTCTTTTTGTGGGGCTTAAGCTGTCTCGAAGCATAGGCTATGACCTTACCTTTCTACATCAAAACACAGCCCAAACCAACTCTGGAAGAATCATAGTATATGAAAAAACCCTCTGAACCATCAAGCAAGGTCAAAATTGAGGCTGAGGTTAGTTGAGTCTTCAACTCTTGAAAACTCTTCTCGCAAGAATCTTACCACTGAAACTTAACTTTCTTTTGAGTCAATCTGGACAAGGGGTATGCAATAGATGAAAATCCATCAACAAACCGTCGGTAATATCTAGCTAAACCTAAGAAACTCTTGATATCTGATAAAGAGATAGGTTGGGGCCAGTTTCTCATAGCTTTTATCTTTTGAGGGTCAACTCTAATACCATTACTAGAAACAATATGGCTAAGGAAAGTTACTGATCTTAGTCAAACCTCACACTTACTGAACTTGGCGAACAACTAATGAGCTCTAAGAGTCTGCAATAAAATCCTGCAATGGTCTGCATCATCAGTTTTATTGCGAGATTAGAAAAGGATATCATCGATGAAGACTATGACAAACATGTTCACGTACTATTTGAACACTATATTCAACAAGTCCATGAAAGTTGTTGGGGCATTCGCTAGACTGAAAGACATGACTAGGAATTCAAAGTGACCATACCGAGTTCTGGATGCTGTTTTCAGAATGTCACATTCTCTGACTCTGAGATGATGATAGCCGGATTTGAGGTTTATCTTAGAGAAACAACTGGCACCCTTAATTTGGTTGAACAAGTCATCAATTTTGGGGAGTGGCTATTTATTCTTAAAAGAGAAATTTTTTAATTGATGGTAATCAATACACATACTAAGGGAACTATCTTTCTTACGTACGAAAAGGACTAGAGTGCCCCATGGGTAAACACTGGGCCTAATGAATCCCTTATCTAAGAGGTCTTTTAACTATTTTTTCAACTCTTTGAGTTCATCTGGAGCCACTCTATGCGACGGAATAGAGATAGGCTGAGCATTCATAAGAAGGTCTATTTTGAAGTCAATTTCCCTTTTGAGAGGAACTCTGAGAAAATCTTCAGGGAACACATCTGGTAATTCCCTTACCACTGAAATTGACTCAAGACTTGGGATCTCAGAACTAGTGTGCTTGACTTGAACAATATCGTAGATACACCCGTTGGATATCATTTTCCTAGCTCTAAGGTACGAAATAAGTTGACACTTAAGCGCTATAATACTACCCCTCCATTCAAGGACTTGTTCATTTGGAAACTGAAAATGAACAAATCTGTTTCTACAATCAACTGAAGCATATCATGATCCATGCCGAAAATGACATCAAAATCCATCATGTCTAACTCCACAAGATTAACTGAAGTGACTTTATGGTATATTGTGATCGAACAGTTCCTGTAAACCTGCCTGGCAACCATATAGACACCTACTGGGGTAGATACTGAAAAGGGTTCTGCTAAAGTCTCAGGACTGACACCGAAATCAATAGCAATGTAAGGGGTTACAAAAAAAAAATCTCCAGGATCTAACAAAGCAGAAACATATAAATCAAAGACCTACAATGTACCATTAACCCCATTAGGGGAATTTTCCTGATTCTATTGGGACTAAAGTGAATACAATCTGTTTTGACATTGACCTCTGGTGGCACTGGAAGTGGCACCATACTGAGTCGGGCAACCAGATAAAACTGGGGGACAACTGGCCTGACCTTGCTGACTACTCTTTGGACAATAGGACACGTATGGTTAAGTCGTCAATAGGACAGTGAGCACAAAGCTCAAGAAATTTCCTAGGGCCAAAACCTAAGGTATTTCAATTCTCCCCCACTAGGATCATTCGTCCTTGAATGATGGAACAAAGTGGTCACTAGTACGATTAAACCCCAAAAATATATCTATTCTTACCTTTATGACAGAAAACAAAATACCAATGGATTCACAATGTACCTTTAACAAAGATAGAAAACAAAGATGCTAAGAACAACACATACCTTAAACACGATTTTACAGAATGGGAAATAAGAATATATACTTGGACTCCTTGTCTTCCTCAACTTCCTATGTAGCCTCTTCAACCTTGAGGTTCCTTCATAGAACCTTTACCAAAGATATATCTTTGGTCCGTAACTAACGAAACTGATGCTCTAAAATTTTAATCAGGACCTCCTCATACGACAGGGAATCCAAAATACCAATATGCTTTATGGTATAATTTGCGACGGATTACCTACATACTTCCTTAACATAGAAACATGGAACATCGGGTGAATGGAGCTCAAACTTGAAGGCAACTCTAACTAATACGCAACATTGCCAACCCTCCTCAAATCCAAGTATGGGCAAATATCGGGGACTAAGCTTCCATTTCTTTCCAAACTACATCACTCACTTCATGCGAGACACCTTCAAGAACGCCTTATCCCCATCATCAAACACTAACTTCCTATGCCTTACATCTTTCTATGAATTTTTGCAACTTTAAGCCTATCTCAAATCACCTTCACCTTATCCATGGATTGGTGAACTAAATCTAGGCAAACATCTTCACCTCACCAACCGTAAACCACCCAATGGGATACCTAAACTTCCTACCATACAATGCCTGAAAAGGATCCATCTCGGTTCTAGAGTCGTAGTTGTTATTATACGCAAACTCCATAAGAGGCAAGTTCTCAACACAACTACAACTGTAGTCAATGACGCAAGCTCAAAGAATATCTTCCAATGTCTGAATAGTTCTTTCTACTTGCCTATCCGTCTATAAGTGGAAAGCAGTACTAAGACACACTTTGGTCCTTAAACTTTTTTGGAACGACTGTCAAAAGTGCAATGAAAGTTGTGTACCACGATCCGATATGATAGAAATAGGAACCCCATGCAACTTCACTATCTCTTGGAGGTATAACCTTGCATAATCCTTTACTGAAAAATTAGTCCTCACAGGCAATAAGTGAGAAGTCTTAGTCATCCTATCCACGATGACCCAAATTAAATCAAACTCATTTTGAGATCGAGGAAGACCTGTAAAAAAATCCATGTTGATCACTTCCCATTTCCACACAGGCAACTCAATCTCTTGATATAACCTTCTGGTCCTCATGTTCTCAACTTTCACTTGTTGGCACACCATGCACTTAGCTACAAAACTAGCCACATCCCTTTTAAATTGTTCCACCAATATCTTCTTAAGGTCATGACACATTTTCATCGAACTAGGATGAATAGCATAGTGTGGCTCATGCTCCTAAGCCAAGATCATTTCTCGTAATCCATCTATGTTAGGAACACATAACATCCCTTGATGCCACAAGGTACCATCAACACTAACCTCAAAGGCCATTACCTTCTGCCCACTGACATCACCCTTGATCCTCATGTAGATAGGATTTAAAATTTGTTTCTCCTTCATCACAGCACCCAAGGATAACTTTTTCACCTCCTAAACAAATATCCCACCATCCTTAGAGTCCAAGAGGAAAACTCCAAGGTTAGCTAAACGATGAATATTTTTCACCAACTCCCACTTCCCTTAATCCACATGAGCTAGACTCCCCATTAATTACCTTTTAAGAGCATCTGAAACCATATTAGCTTTACCTAGATGGTAGTGAACACTCAAGTTGTAATACTTAAGCAGCTCAAGCCACCTTTTTCCAGAGATTAAGCTCTTTCTGAGGAAATATATATTGTAGGCTCGTATGATCTGAAAAGATATCCATATGCACTCTATACAAATAGTGTCGCCATATTTTTAAT
Organism: Capsicum pubescens; assembly: GCA_030864215.1. Lineage (NCBI taxonomy): Eukaryota > Viridiplantae > Streptophyta > Magnoliopsida > Solanales > Solanaceae > Capsicum > Capsicum pubescens. The sequence goes on from CM061542.1 coordinate 213,181,261, forward strand.
ACGAACACCACAATCAATAGCTTCAAGTCAAGAGTCAGATAACTCTTCTCATGCACCTTTAACTTTCTAGAGGCATTAGATATCACCTTACCATGTTGCATCAAGACACAACCAAGCCCCGCACAGGATGCATAACAATATACGATAAACCTATCAGTTCTTTCAGGCAAAGTCACGAATCGAGCTGATGTTAACTTACCCTTCATCTTCTAAAACTACCCTCACAAGCATTAGACCACAAAAACTTCACCTTTTTTGGAGTCGACTTAGTCAACAGGAAATCTATAGAAGAGAAACTTTCTAAAAAACTTATGTAATAATTGGCTAAACCCAATAAGCTTCAAATTCTTAACCACTGCAATCTTATGCGGATCGACCATGATCCCTTCAATAGAAATGACATAACCCAAAAAAGTGACAGTGTTCAACCAGAATTCACATTTAAAAATTTTTGCATACAAATGTTGCTCCTTCCGGGTCTGCAATACAATGTGGAGGTGATCGGCATGATCCACCTCACTCTTTGAGTACACTAGAATATCATCTATGAACACAATGATGAGCAAGTCAAAAAACTGTTGGAAGACTCTATTTATCAAGTCTGTGAATGTCACTGGGGTATTAGTCAATCCTAAGGACATAACAACAAACTCAAAATGCCCATACCAAGTATGGAAAGCAGTTTTAGGGATGTCCACCTCCCTAATCTTTAACTGATGATACCCAGACTGAAGATCAATCTTGGAGAAAAACTTATCACCTTGAAGCTGATCAAACAAATCATCTATCCTTGGAAGAGGGTATTTATTCTTTATTATTACCTTATTCAATTGTTGGTAATCAGTATACATCCAAAGGGAACCATCCTTATTACGCACTAATATAACCGATGTACCCCATAGAGAAAGATTAAGACGGATGAAAACCTTGTCTAAAAGATCCTTTAATTGCTCCTTAAGATCCCTTAACTCGGTCAAAGCCATTCTATATGGGTAAATAGAAATAGGACGAGTGTCTGAAACTAGATCAATCCCAAAATCAATCTCCCTATCTGGAGGGACACCAGGAAGGTCATTTGGAAGACCTCAGGAAATTCATTCACTATCGGGACAATATATAATAAAGGACACTTCAAGATTGAATCTTTAACCCATACCAAATGATAGAGACACCTCTTGGAGATTAATCTTCGAGCTCTAAGAGATGATATGAACCTCCCCTTAGGTGCTAAAGAACCACCCTCCTATTTATTAACAATATTATTAAGGAATTTAAAGATGACCTTACGAGTCTGATAATCTTAAGAACAATAGCACGAGTGCAACCAATCCATCCCCAATATTACATTAATATCAACCAGGTCTAACTTAAAAAGTTCCACTAAAGTATCCTGACCACCGACAAACATCACACAGCCCCAATAGACTCTTTTAACCACCATAGAGTCACCTACCAGGGTAGAAATTAAAAAGGAGTCCGAAATACATTTGGGACCAAAACAAAAATACAAAGCCACAAATAGGGTCACATAAGAGAAAGTGGATCCTTGATCAAGTAAATAGTACACATTATTGGAAAAGACTCTCTACATACTAGTAATGCCATCAGTCAATGACTCGGTCTCCTAGCTGTAGTGATAGCATAGAGTCAGATTCGACTAGTGTCGAAGACAGATGGTGCACCCTTTGGTGTCAAAGATGATGAAAAGGCAACATGAACCTTATTTACCTTAGAGAAAACCATACCAATAAGGCAAGTTTTAAGCATATTCCCTGGTTGACTATAATTAAAGTACTTGCCCTTTCCTTTATCACAGTAACCTTGATGCAATCGACCATTAAATCTGCAGAAAGGATAGGATGTAGATAATTGGGCCCTACTGGCCTGATATTGGGAACCCTATGATTTTTTCCACCATGAGAATGCCTATGAATCGATGGCTTTGAGTAGGGAGCACTAGCCATCAAGTAAGACCCAGAATTTCCCCACTTCTTTCTAGACCACTTCCCACCATCCCTTCCACTTTACTATTGGCCACCATCCTACTTAGAAAATCTAAACTTTTTGCTCTGCCTCTTCTCTTTCTCTGTCTATTTCTTCTTTTCTTCCTCAACCTACTTCATGTACACTAACAACCTAGAGATGTCCATGTTCATGTTCTACAGGGCATCCTTACTCTCTAAAATAAATTATTAGGACAATCTGAAAGCTAACTTCCTTATTCTAGCCCTCATGCTTGAAACCAACTCCGTAACATACCACGATAAATAGTGAAACATCAAGGCATGCTCCTTGACTGACATATTACCTTGCTTAAGGTTAATAAACTATTCTGCCTTCTCTTCTCTGAGGAAAGAAGTGGTCCAGAAAAGCACTAAAGAATTTGTCACATAAGGCTGAGTTATTATCCTCACACCTAGACTATTCATATTCCTCATACTATTGGTAGGCTACATCTTTCATTTGGTAGGAAACAAATTCCACATCCTTGAAGTTAGTAACATGTATAACAAGGAAGATCTTTTCTATCTCATCAGTAAAACCTTGAGGATCCTCCTAAACCTTCACATAGGTAAAGATTAGAGTGTTCAACATCATAAATTGGATAACCCTTATAGCTTTAGAAGATAGAGTAACAGAAGAACCATGCTCTGCCTGGGAAGCTATCGATTGAGCTAACATATGGATGGACTGACGAAACTTAGCATTCATCACATCAACCTGAGGAGCTTGTGAAAGGCTAGAGGGGATTGATGGAACTCCAGAAGGATAAATAGGAACTGGACCCCTAGATCGAGCCTGTACCACTAGAGAAAATTTTAGGACCTTTGAATCTATAGCTCAAAAATTGAACACAAGAAAGACAAAAATTCATAAATATCTCATAGCCTCTTGCTTATGAGTGTGGCGTGCTACACATCCTTTAAAAAGAGTCTACTCATTATGGCTTTGTGGATTCCCTATTGACCATGAACCTAGGCTTTGATACCAATCTGACATGACACAAACTAGGGCCTATTCATATCGGGTATCTCAAGTCCAACCAGGACCGGAGACCACCCCCAATACCCCATCGTAAACCACCCTACACCCCATGTCGGATGAATTCCAAAAATATAACAAGATAATACAATAATAATTATTAATAATAGAGTAAATCTATAACCATAACAAAAATAGCCAAAGCCAAATATCCAACCAATCCCAATAACAATACAAATACTACTACCAATTCCAACACTAATACTGACATCACCCATGCCCATAGTAGTCCAACAAAGCCTCCAACCAAAATTAAGGAATATCTGGTTGAGATATGCCCCCGACCATAGCCAAAAACAAAACCAAAAAAGTAATAATAATGAAATAAAGTGCATAGCATGAAATGGGGTCATCTGGTGTGTTGAAGCTCATCACTTTAATCTGACTCAAAGCTATCTCTGAATCTAAGTCACTGAGCAGGAGGAATAGTACTATGGCCAATTCCTACATCGTGTGGGGATACAATTCTTGAAAATGGTTAGTGGAGTGAATACTAGCATGGAACTCAGGGATAAAAATAAAATAATGTCATCATTGAAAAAAAATCAAATAAGCATATGCAATCACATATATACATATATATATATATCGTGATGGGATAGGGAACAAGGTTTAGCATGCACTTAAAACCTTAACTCAGGCTTTGTAGCTCTGTCGTCCTAGAAGTACCCACAAGCTATATGTGTTTAGCTCTCACTGGTGAAAGAGCTGCAGTGCGTGTTGGCCGTACATATGGTAAAAAACCCTAGTATGACTAGTACATCCCTCAAAAATGTAAGTTTGACATCACGCACATGGTCACCTTAACCAAACCGCACACCAACAAACATGAGTTTCCTATATTCATCCATCAGCCTCACACCTACTCGGCTTGCTATAGCAACTTCCATTATTACCCAATTAAACCTGTTAACACATAACCAAACCACCAATTCCAGGAGTTAATCATTAAGTCATTATAAGGTGGTATCGTTATATCAACTATAACTTGCAACCAATGTCATTAGCCAACCTTTAGGGGATTTCAATGTACCCACAAACTCTATTATTAAAATCACTTTAGGGAATCCCATGGACCACATAAGGTTTTCAAACCAATTCAATATATTACCATCAAAGCCCTTGTAAGTCCTTCATTTTTTACTACTAAGGTTATGCCACACTTTTAGTTCAAAAGTATAATTTAAATTGTGACAGTATCATTCTCATTTACAATTTCACAAACAGGTTGAGGGCATACCATTATCAAAGCCAAAATCATCAAATTTGAAGCTCAACCATGACCCCTCAATAATATTACCATTCCCATGCACCCAGATGTGTAAAACCATAATTAAGACATGGAAAACCATAATTAAATCAAGAGAAACAATATTCATCCATGATCAAACAAAACCACCAACTTTTATTTCAAAACCATAACAATATTATGAAAGTACTACACAAAAATCATGTACTTTTAGTAAAATTACTATAAGGGATGATTAACATGCCTTAGACACTAAGAAGTATGGAGAGAAACCACCTTTGAAAGCCTTAATAATTATCTTGATGAAACTATAGTTTTTGCTTGAACAAAGAGTTTGAGAGAGAATTTGAGAGTGTTTTATTGGGAATAATAAGTTAATGAAGTCTCACAGGTTTTTTTAAGTAGTGGTATCAAAGGGATTTAAATGGGTAAATGCCTAGAATAAACCTAACTTAAAACTATAAAAAAGGTTACAGGTTGGTTATGAGTTGACCCCCTTGACTCATGACCACAACAAACAAATCATACCCCTGAGTCATCACCAATACAGTGAGTTGGACACTAATACACCATCCACCATATGAATCCATGACCCCACTCATTACCAGACCATACGACTTTTCTGGTCTAGTCTTATCCAAGATAGAACCCAAAAGGATTGGACACTAGATAACATACGACTCATAGCTACCACTTATAATCTATCCTCATGTATCTTAGAGAGAAACTCATACTCAAAGACAAGTTAAGTCACTAAGTTAATGATTTAATTAAGGATCGTCCTAACAACTTGCCACACGCCTAACGACTCATACCATCAATTCATTATAAATATAGAAAACCCAACCATCACCCACTAGATACCTAATGACTAGGGCGACCTGAACCATACTCACTCCATATGACTCACGTGGTTTAGTTGTCAATGGGATAGTGAGCTCAAATATCAGAAAATTTCTAAGGACCAAAACCCAGGCTCTTTCAGTTGTCTCCACTTGGAGGTTATTTAGGGTGACGTGCTCTGAGCATACGGGCCATGTACCTCATCCCTTTGAGCTCTTTTTCTTCTTCTATTCATTGACTTTTGTAGAAGAAAGTCCTCTTAGTATTGAATATTGTAATAAACTTCTAAATCATTTTCTCGATTTATGTGTATTTCTAGCATAGTGATACTTCCCAAAGAAGCTATAGGTCATTTTTGACTTACCAAAATTTTCGTTACGGTTATCAGAAAATTCATTTGGGATTTAGTCTCATTTTTCTATTTTAGAGATTTAGTTTTATAGGTTTTGGTCTCAAACCAAAAATCCTACTAGATAATCTTGGATGGGAATTTTGACACCTCCATCAGCGTGGAGACATTGATTTTAGACTAGGGGGGCATTAGTTCTAATCCTGAGGATTCCAAACTAATTTTAGGCTATTGGGAAAATTATGTGAAAAATGAAACTATAGGTGTGAGCCTCAAATTTAGTCAAAATGATCTCGGATGAATGTTTTGATGGTTACATTGAGTTTAAAATATTAAATTTGGTATGGTAGCGTAGTTTATTTGTGCACATGGGGTTCTAAAAAAATCCTGATCACCCGATCAAAATCTATTATAGACTTAGAAAATTGGATCCATCAAGATTTTAATGTCATTGCCTATGGAAACATTTGATTGCCTAAGTAGTGTTTGCTTACGTGACACAGGTTCTCTTAACCGGGAATCGCTTAAGAAGACTAGGCATCACTTAAGCAATACCCATGCCCACTATACTAGATTGATTAAGCGATCGAGAAGTCTCTTAAGCTTTGGTCGCTTAAGCGACTGGGTTACCTCTTAAAAGGTACTTGGTGGCTTTTTATTCCTATTTTCTCCACCTGATTTCCATTATTTTCACACAGTTTAGATATCAATAAGAGGAAAAAGTGTAAAATCATTCACTGATTCTATGGTAAGCTATCCCAACACTCCTCGATTATTACTCATTAACATTCCTTTACATTTCCATCTTAATTCATGGTGAATTTTTAGACATAGAGCTTTAAATTCCAACAATTTAAGGTTTGATCTGAGACCCGATTTGTGCTTCATTTATGCTCAACTTTGAGCATTTATTCAAGACTCATTTTTTACCAAAATTTTAACCTGACCCTTAGTGTAGCAATATGAGTCTTTTTTAGTCCTGACGATAAGAAGATTACTATTTTGATAACGTTGTGGTATTTTAGGATCATGAAGCAAAGACAGATAATTAAGGGTGATTCAAGGATTTGCGTTTCAATATTGAGGTAGCTTTCTTCTACTTTTCTTCATGAGATAGTGTATTATATATATTACTTGTTAGATAAGGATTTTAGGATGTGATACTGGGTATAACAATCTAACTTAGCCTAAATTATGAGTTCAGACATTAGAAGGTGAATGGACCCCTAAGGTGAAATACTTATTTTTTTTCTAGGATCCTATTACTCTTAGTGACTAGTATGTTAGACATAGTTTAGACTAATAACCCTTTAATATAAGGTTTCTACTTTACCAGGTGGATTATGATGGTTCCTCAGATTATGATAAGATTATCTCGGTTATTTATTATTGGGCCCAAGGCCATTGTAATGATATTAGTTGGAATCCGAACAAGTGATTTACCAGTGTAAATAGGCATGGCCATAGTTTATAGACAATTAGATGTTTATAATTGTATTTTTTGGATATTGTTGATGGTATGCATAGATTCAATACATTCATGCTCACTAAAATAGTAAATAGGATAACTCCAACTAAAAATATTATTTTACTACTATTTTCCTATAAAGGGATTTATTCCTATTATAACTTTTAAAATGGATTATTTCATAACAAGAATCATGCCACCTTAATGAATGATTTATGATCCTTTGAGACTAAAATTGATGTTTTAGAGATTTGATCGAGATAGATTTTTGTCCATGGTTTTAATACTACTATTTACTTTGGTCCAAACAGATTTCAACCCTTCCTACACTTTACTAATGGTTTAGTCCTAGATTTTACCCTGGGCAGTGAATTTATGGTGTTACACTCTTTTATCTACGGTTTAGGTTGTGCATTTATATCTATGTACATCTTTCCGGTATTGGACAGGGTAGATCGATGATGATGATGAGTATTATAAATCCAAGACCAGTACTAGGTTGGTGTACATGGGTACTCTAAAATACCCTAGGGGCCCCTTAATTCATGGAAGAGTCATGCTAAAGATAAGAGTTATCCATAGGTCCTACTCTTTCTAGGTGTTGAGCTAGAAGAGGTATATACATTGGGTTACATTATGTAACATGGATCAGTTATCATAGTATGGATTATACTTTTCATTCATCCTTGCATGTACATTGCTTTTGTAACACCCCGTATTTTGGGCTAGAACGCAAACCGTTATTTCTAAGTGTAGACGTTTCCAAATCCATAAATCCAATGGAAATTTGGTATGTTAATCAATTATTAGTGTGGGAAACTATTTTTTCATGAATTGAGATCATAGAGATCCCCAAACTCAAGGTCAAGTTGAAAACTTTCCTATCGTTCGAGTTTTAGTGAGCGTCGATACTTGAGTCAACTTCAATCGACCCTAACTCCTTGTATATGACAAACTGGGTGGCCTACTATATATCAAATGAAATCTCTTCGAATTATATTTCCAACAATACCAATTTCGCTAAAATCCGTTATTGGATCAAAGAGTTATGCCCATTTTACTCTAGCATATCAGCTTGGAAATTTTGTGACGATATTTTGTGACGACTTTTCACAAGCCTGACAGCTTGTCACAAAATGTCGTCAGCATAAGCAGAAAGTCACAAAATCCAACATTTTGTGATGACATTTTGTGACGACTTGTCACAAGTTTGACGGTTTGTCACAAAATGTCGTCAACCTTAAGCAAAAAATCATAAAATCCACCCTTTTCTAACAAAATTTCGTGACGACTTGTCACTAATGTCGTCATCTATTTTTTTGTCAGCAATTTAATGACATTTTTTCAAGGGTATTTTGGTCTTTTCCCTGCACTTCCCATGACTTATAACCCTCAGAGAACGTATTTTCTTCTATTTCTCTTTAGTTAAACATCTCAAAATTCTCTGCACACCTTCAACCACAAGGTTAGGGTTTATACATAAAAACCCAATTATCTAGAGATTCAACAATGAGAATTCAATAATTCTTGCATATTTGAATTCCCCATTAAGAGGGATATGAGGAACACCCAATAGTTCGTGAATAACCTTCCAAAATTTTTGAAATCATCCAAAAGCTCCAAGTTTAAGGTATGTGGGTTTTGAACAAGAACACCCTTTCGTTCTTATGCCCAAAAGTTTTAGTTTTCTTAAAGAATTTTATATTTCTAAGATGAATTCATATTATTTTGCTATATTTCAAGTTTATGAGATTATGAAATTGTTCATGTCTTAAATTGCATGATTATCTTGTTTAATTATGAGATAAATTGCGAGTTCATGATATAAATTGCATATTCCTATATTGATTTCATTTTTTCAAGTATTCCCAAGACTTGTTGTTATGAGTTAAGCCTTATTATTGAATTATGAGTTTTGAGAATGAGTTGTTGATGACTTTTAAAGAATTGCAAGACGTATGTTCATATTTCCATTATTATGAGATCTTTAAAGCATTAATGATAAGTCAATCAATATTTCAAGAAAGAAGTGAGTTTTGACCCTAAGTTAAGAAAGAAATCCACATTCTTGATTTTGATATAAAGGGGATACATTTTGGCTCCCATTGCGTATTATTGAAATGTTTTATGGTGGATTTTCTAAAGCTCTTAGCTAAGTAAGGGAGTAGTATTTAGCACTGATTTGGGCTTGATTCTGAGGTCTCATGCCCCAGAACTATGTGCCCCTGTGGGTTTTTGATATACCCCAAGTGGGTTAAGATAGTGATCACTAAAGTTAAGGTTCTATCCGATGGTAAGGATAGAACAGCTCTCCCCAATGTTGGTAAGATGTTGGACTCCATGTAGCTCACATGGTTTATGTCGGTTAGAAGAAACTCCCAAAGTAGTCCCCTACTCTATATAATATACAAGTATATGTATTTTAAAAGCTATGAGTCCAAGATTTCTAAGTCTCTCAAGTGTCAAAATCTTTAAGTTTCCAAAGAAGTCCCTAGTTTTCATGAGATTAAAGTGTATGCTCTGAAAGATGTTGTTTTAAGACTTTATCTATCTAACAAGTTTTAGAATAAAGAAAGAATACATATTTAGAATGAAGTGCAATGATTTACGTGATTTACATTACCTATTTTCTTTTTCATGATTATGATGGTTTTAATTCAAGCTATGTGAGTCATCTATACTAGCATGCATGTTTTCTATAAGGATTTATGATATTGATTATTTAATTGCATACACCCTCATACAATCAGTAAATTCCCAAACTGCTGATCTATATATACGTCTGTGCAATATTGTCTCATAATGAAGGTACAAGAATTAGTGTGCACATTTAGATTCAGTTAGCTCACAGCTTCCAGTTAACAGGTGATGAATCCCTCTAATTCAAGAATTTGAGCCAGATAGATGATTTGAGCAGTTCTTTATTTTCCCATTTCAGTCGTATTGAGTTGGGATAGTTGGGAGTCATGAACCGGCTATCTAAAGTAACTACTAGTAGAGGCTTCATATATAGTCAGTAGAGTTAATGTATTCAGTTTCAATTTTATTTTGGTAAAAGCAGAGTTGTAATCTTGTAAATTTCAGATTTGTATTGATCAAGTTCAGAAAAGGTTTAATGTTCTCACTGATTTTATACAGATTTAAGCATTTTATTCAGTTTCTTATAAGTTATGCCAGTAGAAGGGTTAGCTTGGGTTCACTTGTGACCCTAAGCACCATGTGACATCTCGGGACCCAATTTTGGGGTGTTACAAACTTGGTATCAAAGCACAGAGTTCAAGAGTCCTAGGGTGTCTATGAAGCCGTGTCTAGTAGAGTATTACGGAACGGTATAGAGACGTTAGTACTTTTCTTTGAGAGGCTACAACACATTTAGGAAATGTCTCTATTCTTTCAAGTCTCAGATTGTGCTATAGAAATGTTCTTTAAGAAACTTATACTGATTCTTTTCTTAATCTATCCGAGCCATTTCTGCCTTATTTTCAAGGTATCAAAAATAGTCAAGCTTAAATCTTTACAAATAGTGCTTTCTTAGACAGTCTCCACTGATAATTATCAGATTTTAAGAGAGCTAGAAAGTATCCTATCAGTGCTTTTGAGTTCCGATGATTGAAGTGCTCTATTCATGATTCATAAAAGTTGTGCACTAAGTCCAAGTCAGATGTACTTCCAAATTCCTCCTCAGAATCTATAATGTAAAGCTATATTTTCCTATCCATGTATTATTCTTGACATAGCATGATTATTAAGTTCCAGTTCCTCCCCAGATAATGCTCTTAGATTGGCTAGCAAAAAGCTTCAAAAGTCACACAAAACGACTTGAGAGGAGCCTTATAGTGTGTTATAAGTCCCTCAAATTTAAAGTTATACCCTCATTCTTCTGAGTCATTTCTTTAATACAAAGCAAGATATGTATTCATAGATCATTGAATTTGATGTGTCAATTTTCTATATCTTTTAATATGTAATCTTGTTATCATGGTATTTTGAAACACAAAGTCTAGTGAAGTCATATGGGGCTCTTTTGATTCACTAGCATAGTTGCTTGGTTATTTATATCATTTTCTTATTCAAAACACAAAATCAAAGTCTAGTGAAGCCGTGTGAGGCCTATTTTGATTCACTATCAACTTGTTGGTTATCTTGTTGTTCTTGTGTTAGTTGAAAGTGTGGGTTTAGAAGTATGGTTACAATAAATATGGTAAGGGTGATTTATTGAATATGTATAGCTGGATTTTCGCTTAAGATTGAATTAGTAATGAAGTTATATACCCTTGTTTGTTAGTTTAGTGAAAGTTAGAGAAAAAGATTATTAGTTAAGGTGGATTGTTGTTTGCTTGAGGTAAGAAAAGAGTTGTTGATGGTATTTGTTGTGCTAGAAAAGTATAGGTTTTGATGGAAGTACTTGGTGGGTGACTGTTGTTAATTTAGACTTTCTTGAGACTACAAGAGAAAGTTTAGTTGAAACTTATAAAGCTATGAAGGAGTTTAGATGTATAAGAAGGGTAAATAGTGATGATGTGTAGAAGGAGGATGTGTTAGTAGATATAAATAAGATAGGCCATATAATTTTTCTCAATTATTGTTCTTATGAAGTTCTAGTGGACTAGTGTTTTTTTATGCTTTATTTTATAGTTTTCAAGTGAGAATAGTATATGAGGTTTTATTGTTAATTATGTTTAGCACTAAACATTAAGTTTGAACAGTTAATGGTCATCAAGGTGATGTAATAATTGCCTGGTTAGTGATGCTAGTTATAGGGAAGTGATATAATAGGCTTGAACAGTGTATGCAAGAGCATAATTTTACTTGATTCATAATCAAGTTTGACATTGTATGTATGATGCAGAAGTATGCCCAAGGTGCTATGGGGATGCATTATTATTATTTTGTGGATTATTGCATGTTGTGTGGTCAGTAGTACCGTTCAAATGTTAGGTAGAGAAAGACTAGTTAGATAATGAGTAATGTTCTTGATAGCTAAGTTAAGGAGTTATGATTGAAGATATTGAGTCTTTTTAAGTATGAATGTGATTCTTATGGTTTAGAAACATAAGTTTACAAGCGTGATAGTGGTAGACTATGACAGAAGTTGTATGGTCCATCAAAGGTTTGGAGATACTCATGTTAAGCGTTAGAATCTAAGTTTGAAATTTTGAAGATTTAGCTAATAGGAATAAGAGTTGAAGCACTAGATGGTGTGCACTCCAACTAAGGGGATGCTTGTGCAGATTCAAAGTTAGTAAGTGTCCAAGTATTATATGATGTCTATTGGGGCTATAGAAAGATAGGGTGTAGCTCAGAAGTGAGTATTAAAAGTTTGTTTTAAGATTTCAGGTGTAGTCATTCGAGTTAAGTTCTTTTGTTCATGTGCGTTGCTATATCCCAGACTCTAGAGTAAAGTGATTGTAGTTATACTAGAGTTTATATAGTGGTTCACAGCCTCAAAGTGATGGCTTACAACTAAGGGGGAGATGATAGACCAAGTAACCAAGTCAAGCCTTCAGATTCTAATAGATGTACCAGTAAGTTATAAAATAGCTGTAAGAAAGATTAATGTTTAAACCAATCTTATTTCAGTATTTTCAGTTGTCCTAATACCTACTCATGCCTTATGTTCAGTTCCATGGTCTTAATTCATGTTCATACATATGTCAAGATAGTAAGGATGATCAGTTGTCTGGATGGGAGATAGCAAACATTTCTTGTTACTGGAAGATCATTGTATGCTTATTTTAGCTAAGGCAGTAAAGTGTGAAGTAAGATTGAAGCCAAGTATTTAATACCTGTCATGGTTAGTCGATATTTTATATAAGATGTTTGGGCAGTTGAAATCTTATGTATGTCATCTTAGGAGTAGTGCATGGAAGTTTTTCTTGATAAAGGTTTGTAAGTTGTGAAAAAGGTATTTTAGGAGAGTGTGTTTAGAAGTACATATATGGTTATAAAAGTGAGGCTTGAACATCATGTTTGTATATTTAGATAAATGCACTACACATTAGTAAGATGTCTAGTACTAGGTTGAATGTGGTTGTTGGAGTAGTAGTAAGGATTTTCATGAGATAAGAAGTTGTGAAGTGCAGGGTGTGTTGAATTATGGTTCAGACTAGAATTACAGTGTTATGTGGTGTACCCTATGATTTTGGGTTAGGCTTGAAGATGGTGAGGGAATTTAGTTCAGTTTAGACATGAGTAGAAGGAAATATCAACGGCCTTGTTAGAATTAGAAGATGAATCAATAAGTATGGTTTTTAAGGTAAATGAATAGTTGATAGAATATTTTTGAAGTGTGTCTATGTTTCAAGTAAGGTGTTGCATTGTCTAAAGCCTAGTAAATTATACCCCAGTCTACGATTCAAAGGCTTATGATTCCAAGCTATGGAATTGTAGCAATATTGTAATCCCTTATTCTGATGACTTGTTCAGATCTTGACCAAAATTCTTGGCTCCATCAAATCGTTAGAACTCCCTAGAGGGGTGTTGAAGAAACCCTCCACTTGAGTATGAGTATCTAGTATGATTCAGTTTGGATAGACAACAGTTCAGTTTATCAATCAGGCACATAGATTTCTATGGATTTTCATTTTTTGAACTAGCCTAGTTTTACTACCTGAAGTTTCATAAGTACGATCACACCATGAGAACATCAAGCAAATTCTAAAATCTCAGCATGAGTCAGCTCTTCGTAAATAAGTTAAAAGGGCAAGTTACCTCAGATTCAGACGAAGGTAACAACCTTCCTTCATTCAGCTCCTTTCTAATCAAAGATTCGTTTAGATAGCTATTCTTATCATGAGTATATGCATTTATCAAAGTATGCCAAAGTTTAGAAAGATATTGATTCAGTTTAATAAGTTTTTTCAACAGTGTATCCTCAGTTTTCTCTGTATTTTGAACCTAAAGAGGAACATTCGGGGACGAATGATCCCAAGGGGGAGATAATGTAACACACCACATTACGGGTTAGAACACAAACCATCGTTTCTACGTGTGATGTTCCAAAATCCATAAATACTATAAAAATTTGGTATGTTAATCAATTATGTAGTGCGGGAACCTATTTTGGCATGAATTGAGATCATAGAGATCCCCTAACTCAAAGGTCAAGTTGAAAGCTTTCCTATCGTTTGTGTTTTAGTGAGCATCGAAACTTGAGTTTACTTCAATCTACCATATATACTTTTATATGACGAACTGGGTGGCCTACTATATATCAAATGAAAGCTATTCGAATTATCTTTCCAACAATATTAGTATCGCCAAAATCCGCTATTAGAGCAAAGCGTTATTCCCATTTTACTCCATCCTATCAGCTTTGAAATTTTGTGACGATATTTTGTGATGACTTGACACAAGATTGATGGCTTGTCACAAAATGTCATCACCATAAGCAGAAAGTCACAAAATCAAACATTTTGTGATGACTTGTCACAAGTTTGATGGCTTGTCACAAGTTTGACGGCTTGTCACAAAATTTCGTCAACCTTAAGCAGAAAATCATAAAATCCACCCTTTTGTGACGACATTTCGTGACGACTTTTCACAAATGTCGTCATCTATTTTTTTCAGTGATTTAATGACATTTTTGCAAGGGTATTTTAGTCTTTTTCCTGTATTTCCCACGACTTATAACCCTCAGAGAACATATTTTCTTCTATTTCTCTTTAGTTAAACATCTCAAAATTCTCTGCACACCTTCAACCACATGGTTAGGGTTTCAACATAAAAACCCAATTATCTAGAGATTCAACCATGAGAATTAAATAATTCTAGCATATTTGAATTCCCCATTAAGAGGGCTACAAGGGACACCCAATAGTTTGTGAATAACCTTCCAAAATTTTTGAAGTCATCCAAAAGATCCAAGTTTAAGGTATGTGGGTTTTGAACAAGAACACCCTTTCGTTCTTCTGCCCAAAAAATTTAGTTTTCTTAAAGAATTTCGTATTTCCAAGATGAATTCATATTATTTTGCTATATTTCAACTTTATGAGATTATGAAATTTCTCAAGTCTTGAATTGCATGATTATCTTTTTAAATTGTGAGATAAATTGAGAGTTCATGATATAAATTGCACATTCCTATATTGATTTCATATTTTGAAGTATTCCCAAGATTTGTTGTTATGAGTTGAGTCTTATTATTGAATTATGAACTGAGAATGAGTTGTTGATGACTTTTAAAGAATTTCAAGAAGTATGTTCATATTTCCATTATTATGAGATATTTAAAGCTTTAAGGATATGTATATCAAGATTTCAAGAAAGAAGTGAGTTTTGACCCTAAGTTAAGAAAGAAATCCACATTCTTGATTTTGATATAAAGGGGATGCATTTTGGATCCCATTTCATATTATTTAAATGTTTTAAGGTGGATTTTCTAAAGTTCCGAGCTAAGTAAGGGAGTAGTATTTAGCACCGAGTTGGGCTTGTTATCACTAAAGTTAAGGTTCTGTCTCCCATTGCCCCCGTAGGTTTCTGATATACCCCAAGTGGGTTAAGATAGTAATCATTAAAGTTAGGGTTCTATCTGATGGCAAGGATAGAACAGCTCTCCCCAACGTGGGTAAGACGTTGGACTCCATGTAGCTCACATGGTTTATGTCGGTTAGAAGAAACTTGCAAAGTAGTCCCCCACTCTATCTAAGATACAAGTATATGTATTTTGATAGATATGAGTCCATGAGTTCTAAGGCTCTCAAGTGTCAAAATCTTTAAGTTTCAAAAGAAGTCCCTAGTTTTCCTGAGATTAAAATGTATGCTCTGAATGATGTTGTTCTAAGACTTTATATGTCTTCCAAGTTTGAGAATAAAGAAAGAATGCAGATTTAGAATGAAATGCAATGACTCACGTGATTTACGTTACTTGTTTTCTTATTCATGATTATGATGGTTTTAATTCAAGTTATGTGAGTCATCTATACTAGCATGCATGTTTTCTATAAGGATTTATGATATTGATTATTTAATTACATACACCCCCATAGACTCGGTATATTCCTAAAGTGTTGATCCACATAGACGTCTATGTGCTACATTGTCTCATAATGTAGGTACAAGACTTAGTGTGCTCATTCAGATTCAGTCAGCTCATAGCTTCCAGTCAGCAGATGATGAATCCTTTTAATTCAAGGGTTTGAGCCATATAGATGATTTGAGCAGTTCTTTATTTTCCTATTTCAGTCGTATTGAGTTGGGATAGTTGGGAGTCATGATCCGGCTATCTAAAGTCAGTACTAGTAGAGGCTTCATAGACAGTCAGTAGAGTTAATGTATTTAGTTTTAGTTTTATTTTGGTAAAAGAAGAGTTGTAATTTTGTAAAGCTCAGATTTGTAATGATCAAGTTCAGAAAAGTTTTATGTTCTCGCTGATTTTATACATATTTAAGTATTTTATTTAGTTGCTTATGAGTTATGCCAGTAGAGGGGTTAGCTTGGGGTCACTATGACCCTAAGCACCATGTGATGTCTCGGAACCCAATTTTGGGGAGTTTTAACTTATCACCACTACACCCTATATCTATCAGTCTTATAGGGGGTTTAATAGATATAGATGATAAGTATTGCTTGTTGTATAAAGTGTGTTGATTGTACATTATTGGTTGTGTGGCCTAGTTTTTGTATTGTTTGTTTGGACTAAATGGTTACTGTATAGTGTTATAATTATTATTATTGTTAGTTCATGGCATGTTGGTTATTGGGCTTGTACTGAAATACAGGGTATGATTCTTATTTATTTCTCTTGCAGTTATTTTATCATGGATAATTTTCTCATACTTATACATATTGATTTCAGATCCTGATAATGCTAGCACTTGTTCTTGCTATCATTGGGAGGCCATAAGATGCTAGGATGAGTACTTTAGATTGTACCTTTGTGTTAACTTTTTTATGTGTATATATATAAATACATATACATAGTTATGTTATTATTGTATATCCATCCCTTCCTTTATTTATTCATATTTTCCTTGGCCTTGTATACTACTATATATATCTTTCTTCTTCTCTATATTTTTATATTATTTAATGATATATGGTATAGTTCTTAGGTCCCTGAGTATGGATAGAATAGGATAGTTTATCCCCATTACCTCCTTAGTTTTATTATGTCAGTTTCCTGGATATTTAGGTGTAGTTTAAATTCTTTCTTGCATGTTGTATATATTTTTATTATCTTTGCAGCTCTATCGGTAGTTGCATATTTAGTACCATGGATTTGGTACTTATACTACACTTTTGCATCCTGCAGGTTATAGTATGGGTTTTCTCCGTTATTGTGTGTGTTGTGCAGAGCAACTATGGTTCATAGACTTAAGGTGAGCTCCAGGCATCCGGGGTATTATTATTTTCCTTCTTATATACTAGATTAATCTTTATGTTGAAATTAAAGATCATTTGTATCAGTATACTTATTTAGTACTTTATTTTGTAATATTATTATTATATTAAAAGTTCTTGTATGGATTCCGCCAGGTGTTCGGACTATGTTATATCTATATATATATGTCTTTTATTATATCTATTCCTCATTTTTCTTTATTTCTCTTGGTAGTCCGTTACTAGTAGTTCTGAACCATAGGTCGTCTTACCTACTAGTGTATTATAGTAGGTGTCATCCTGACATAAGAAATCGGTTCATGACAAACACTTTGCCACATTAAACTTTAAGGTGGAAAACCACCTCACTATCTCACAATTAAACCATTCTATTGAGGTTAACTTGGTTGTATATAAAATGCTTGGGGTATCTTAATACTATCAAAACCTAATTTAAACAGTCACTATATATGCAAGGAACTTGGTCTGTTAACTATACAAGAGAGCTACATCAAGTACCATATGACAAGAACTAGTATATGTAGAATGCATGACGTTACATATGAAGATACCCTCCTCAACATGGGACAGATAGTGAACTCCATATTTCTCATATGGTTTATGTCGATTAAGAAAAACTCTCATAGAAATAGTTTTACATTGTTATTATACTTGACACCTAGTTTTACTGATCTTGAGATTTTCTTAAGTGATTTAAGTTATTCTTCAGATAAGAAGATTAATATTTTTTAATTTTGGGTCTTCTATTGTACCTCAATATATTTTTTAAGTTATTCATCCTTAGTTAAACTAGTTTTAAAACATGTTTAGTACTAGTTTTATATCATATGAAATATTTATGCTTCTATAGCTTTCCAATTCTTAGAAATGCTTTAGCTTATGATTTTAAGGTTGTTTCATGTCTCATAGCTTTAAAATACAAACATGATTTATTCATATTACATTATATAGATATATCCCCAATTTTAAAAGCATAGTTTATGTATTGTTCATAATTATTTCATATCCCACATGCTCAGTACATTCAAACTACTAACTGCATAATTTCCTTATGCTACATTATTTCATAATATGGGTTTCAGTGCTACCTCACATGATTATGGATTGACAAATCACCACTTTTAATCAGTATATGACGGGTTCTTCTTATTCCAGAACTTCAATAAGTTGGTAGCCATTATAATTTATTTCAATTCATACATTGATTAAAGATAGCTAGGGGTCATGTCCCCTCTAATGTACTCAGTATTTAGTAGAGTCCTCATATACAGTCTGTCAGATTTTTTGTATTTAGTTATAGTTTCTTCTTTTCTGTAATATAGTTATGAACTTTTAAACCACCAATATACTGAACAAGTTAGTCTATAATTTTGTTAACACATAGTTTTTTCAGTATCTACTTTCAAGTTTATATGTTTCTTCTTAGGTGCTCATTTCTTATGTCAATATGAAGGGTTATCTCGGGTATATTTATTGTTCTAAGTTCTATGTTACATCTTGGGTTTAGACTTGATTCGTAATAAATTTGTATTAGAGCAGAGAGTTCAAGTATCCTAGGGTGGTTATGATGCTATGTTTAGTAGAGTCTTGCAGAATGGTATGAAGACTACTTTTACTCTTATTCAAGAGACTATGTAATTTAGGAAATTTTTCCCTTCTATTATATCCTAAATAATATACAAAAGATATTTTCTAAGAAATTTATACAAATACAAGTATTACTCTATTTTTGCTAACCATGCATTATTTTTTGGCAATAGAAATAATTAAGCTTAAATTCATATTGATAGAGTTTTCTAAGACAAAGCCTACAGACTGGTAAGAGGTTGACAAGGGCTTGAGAGGAGACCATCAGTGCCTATTCCTTAGAAATTTGAAAGGATTTATCCTTGTTCATATAAATTATATGTTGAGATAAAGTAAGTTTTATTCTTATACCCCTTTACTCAGAAACTTATGGAAGAATGACCCTCTAGTTAGATGTTTGATTCTAAAAGTATAGAAGATATAGAATGGTTAAAAGATGGAAATACATACTTAGCACCTTATGAGTTATATAAAAGGCCCATGATTCTTATAATGTTATGAAGTCATTTAGGGAAGAGATGCAAAAAAGTTAATTCATGCATAAAAAGAAAGAATGCTTTGTACACTAAAGTTAGATAGAAGAGGTGGTTAAGGTTGATTATTTTCATTCAATTTTGAGTAGACTAGTATTCCCTTATTTCTATCCAATTATAGTAAGTTGGTATAGTGTATCAAAAATTGTGTGGCTACCTATGTTAAGAGTTAGAATCTAAGTTGGAATTATGGATGCTTAGGTTAATACAGAGAAAAGGTTTTAATTTCTAGAAAGAAGAGGTGTGTACCTAGTGTATTTTGATACTTCATAGGATTTTAAGATTGTAAGAATTATGAGCTCCTAGTAAGTATCCTTGATTTGTTAAGTGTTGAAAGGATAAATATATACAATAGATGGTTTTAAGAGTTATAATGGTTTTGGTTTCAGTATATTAGATGGGTGTAGTTATGGACATAGCGATGTGAAGTTAGTATACAAAGAACAAAAGTCAGATTATGAGGTATTTAGGAAACGAGTTATGTCTCCTAGAAAGCATTTAAGTTGTAGTATGATGCCTATTGAGGCTAGAGAAAGTTAAGAGCTTTATCTCAAAACGAAGTAATAGAAACAAATTTTACACCTTCGGATAAAGTCTTTCAAGGGGAGTTCAGTATTTAGGTAAATAACTATACCCATATCATAAGACTAAAGTGATTATACTTTAGTTTAGAGTTTATTAAAGAGGTTCATAGACTTAGGATGACAACATTTTATCTAAGAGGGAGATAGTAAGATAAAGAACGAAGTCATGGTTTAGATTATAGTATTAATGCTAGCGAGTTCAAGAACAGAGATACGGGAGGCAGATACCTGACCCATTCATATATTAGTATATTTCTTGTACTTTAATAAATATGACATTGTATCAATACCTTTCAATTCAGATCCATGATCATAACTCATATTCGTGCATTTCATACAAATGTATGTCTATTCCCCATTCATTGTATGAGGAATAATCATTCATTCAGTTGTGTTAATCATACTCTATGAAGATCAATTCCAGTCCCATGTCATACAACTCAAGTCTCATGCACTTATGTTGTATTGTATGCTCAGTCCTTAGTCATGATACATGACTGGTGACTAGTAAAATCACGACACACCTTGCATGTTCTTAAATTAGATATCTTTAATAAGTTAGTTCCTATAATAATTTACTCCTCATGCCTTAGTTGAGCATCAAAGTTATGAAAAGCCTTAAGTTCTGATTTCATAGTATTCCTTTATTACCAGATCCCCTTGTTCTAGTCCTTCAATGAACCCTTCTTATGTTTTAATAGTGATGTTTATAGAAGTTGAATGATAGGATTCAGTGATTTATTGATATACCTACAGATGATTACTTATGATGGTTAGTGCCATTTTGAATTGAAATTAAGGTTGACGGTTTAAGTCAATAATAAAAAGTGTATTTTTTAGGGTGATCATTCCTAGTGGATATAGAATGTATATTCTAGTAGTTGAGACTAGTACATTCATTTTAGTGGTAGATATTTGTATCTCTAAGTTAGGCTAGAATTTAGTAAGAGCATGCAACTAGACTTGGCCTTTATATATATATATATATATATATATATATATAGTATCTCTAAGGGAGGTAGAAAAATTCAGCCAGTTAAGTGGGGTATATTCTTAAGAAAGATCATGATTTACATTTTTTGGTAAGTTGGAGAGTTTTCAATAACATTGCCTAAGGAACAATACTCATATTCTTACATTTAATGCAAGATACTCCCATTTCATGATATCTAACTTCAGATCAAGAGTGTTTCATGTTCAATTCTAAGACACTCCTATTCTATGAGCTTAGATCAACTGACTAGGGTTCCTAGACCATGTTAGAATCTTAATTCACATATCACCCAGATCATGCCTTCGAGTATTTACCCTAATGTTATAAGAACTTCGATCAAGGACCATTGGAGGAAATATATATCCCTTTCTTAGTGACTCTTAGAAATTCTTGCTTCATTATTAATTATTTTTACTTCTATGTGTTCTTTTAAGTCATGAATGTTTTAGTTACGTTATAGACTCTCAGTACAAACAAGTTCTTATAACCAACAATTAAGTTTAAAGAATCAGGTAGACAATCCATATAGTTTCTATACATCTTTCTAGTCCTACACTTTTATGTTTCATGTATATGCCTATTCCATGTGATTACTTATATGCATTTGTTCTATATGTAAATTCAATTGAGTCTTTACACCCAGTCTAAATAGGTACAAACTATGATGGATATTTAGATTTAGAAATCAATTCTAATTTTAGTTTCCAATTTCAGATATTAGTGGGACCATTATAGTAAGTTGCCTCCTTTTAAACCTAGCATTAATCTTCATTCAATGATGATTGTTCCTAGGAGGGAGATATTGTAAAAACCCAAAATTTTACATGCATAGAAATAAAACTTAGAATTGAAAACTAGTAGAAATATAAGTTTGTCCGCAATGTAGCCTATACCACGAGTCATGCTATAAATGTACGAGTCCTAAATTGACTTGTACTAATGAACAAAGAGATACTCCGTAGGATTAAAAATCATTTCTAGTTATCATGACTCAACACATGAGTCATAGTATCAACCTACGAGTTATACTATGACACGTAGGATGTTAAAATATTATTGCCATTTTATTGTAAGATTTTACTAGGATCAACTTTAAACAATAATTACTCCTAGTATTATGACCTATGTTTCTATCACCAAATTGAAGGTGTTTGAATCTCTTTCCAACTCCATCAACCTTTCAACAATCCAATTTTAGAGTAAAATATTATGGCCATTTTAATGAAGCATTGTCAAAGTTATCAATAACCACGACTCAATAGAATGAGTTATTAGTTTAAGTAATGGGTTATTCACAAATTCATCTTGACTATCCAAACAAGTGTGAAAAAGGGGCCAAAACCACAAATTGAACCCTGAACTGTGCCCCTAAGCCATGACTAATGAGCTGGGTCATGGAATCTGGCACCACCAACTTTATTGATCATTTTTAAGGGTTGCTTGGTCTTTTCCTACTCTTTTAACCCCTATACTACCTCGTTTTAAATTATTTAGGGGGATTTAAAGGGGAAGTAAGTTTCCTTATCCCTCATTAACATTCATTTATCTCCAAAGATTAGAAAAAAATAAATTCAAAAGCTCTCAAGTTCTCTTGAGGTTCCATAACCTAGGTTCATCCTCAAGGTCAAATCCTCTATGTTCTAGTTCAGAAATATTTAGTAATTAGATATGTGGGTACTCAATAAGGAATTATTTTCACCCTTATTCCAAAAACCTAGTTTTGAATTATGAATTTCTTTTTGTGATTTATGAACTCACTATTTATGGTATACACCCAACTATAATTAATTTTTAAATTTTAATTCTCTCATGTTATTTTATGATTATGGTTCCCATTTTAAGTTATTACACATGACTTCCACGGCTTTAACTTAATAATTTTAATACTTGAAGAATTATGCATGTTTTATAGACTTTAACGTATTTTTTAATAAATTACGCATGATTTGATGGATTTCAGTCCTTGTTAGTATGACATGGCATGTTATGAACACATGGTCCCAGAATTCAATATATTTAGCATGACTAGTTTCGGTATTTCAGAAACATTAGAAAAATAACATATTGAACAAGTTTATGCTCTATTTTTAGATACCACTTTACAGTTATCTATGAGAAAATAGTACATAGTTCTGGGAGTTGTATTTATAACCAAGTGGACACGGGATTCAAACAACCAAAGTCCCAGAACTACGTGCACCCTTAGGATAAGGGTCCTTCACTAGTTGAGATTGACACCTAAAGTACGTTAATGCTCTAGATAGTGGATTCACCTCAGTTCATGGTTCTTTATGAATGGTAAGGTACAGAGAAACCCTCCTAAAAATGGGACAGATTTTGAACTACATGTTGGTCACATGGTTTATATCAGTTAAAAGAACCTCCTAATGAAAAAAATTTACATAGTTATTGAACTTGACCCTAGTTTTATTGATCTTGAGATTTTCTTATGGAATTTCAGTTAAACTTTTGATATGTAGATTATGATTTTTCATATTTTTGATCTTGTACTTTAACTCAGTATATTTGCTAAGTCACATAGCCTCAGTCAAACTAGTTTTACAACATGTTCAGTACTTGCTTTAAATCATAGAAAATGTTTATACTTCTATAGCTTTCCAATTTTCAGAAATGCTTTGGTTCATGATTTAGAGGTAGTTTTGTGTCTCACAGTTTTTTGTACAGGCATGATTTAATCCATATTGTAATAAATGGTTTATTTCCTAAGTTATAAAAGCATGGTTTTAGTGTTGTTCATTATAATTGCATATCTCACATTCTACGTACATTAAAAGTACTGAGCACATACTTTCGTCATGCTACATTGTCTCTAATGTAGGTATCAATGCTAACTTACTGAATTATGTATGATAGATCATAGTTTCTAGTCTGTAGGTGATAAGTTCTCCTTGTTTAGCAACTACAGCTAGTTTGTAGTCATAGTAGTCTATTTCAATTCATATATTGATTAGAGAGAGATGAAGGTCACTAGGCTAATGTACTCTGAGTTTAGTAGAGGCTTCTTAAAATTTAGTCAAAATTAATGTATTCAATTATAGTTTCTTCTTTTTTGTAATAAAGTTATCGTAAATTTTTTAACTAGTGTTGTATTGAATAAGTTAGTACATGATTTTGCTTACACATAGTGTTTTCAGTATTTCGATTCCAGCATATATGTTTTCTTAGCTTCTTATTACTTATGCCAATATTAAGGGTCATCTTAGAGCCACCTATGGTTTAAAGAATTATCTTATTTATAGGAAGTAGACTCACATCGTAACTGAGTCATACCTTCAAGATAAGACTTATGCCATGACTCATAATGGAGAACTGCAGACTTATTTCTATTTTTCATTTTTGATCTCTTGGACAAATACTTTAACCCGTAGGTACTATAGCTCGAAATAAAACATATAATAGGGGTGGAATAATACACCCACCTTGAAGGAACAAGAAAAAGCTTCTCATCCAAATTAGAGAATAAGCTGGGTGTTTTAGATAAGCAAAGTGGCTTCGAGGAGTGCAATAAAATAGAATAGAAACAGGTGAAGCCTCACATCATAAGGAAAATACAAAAGAAGAGATAAAAGAACACGTTCTAGTC
This sequence comes from Capsicum pubescens, assembly GCA_030864215.1. Taxonomy (NCBI): domain Eukaryota; kingdom Viridiplantae; phylum Streptophyta; class Magnoliopsida; order Solanales; family Solanaceae; genus Capsicum; species Capsicum pubescens. Next base: position 213,205,855 of record CM061542.1, read on the forward strand.
ATTTCTCCTACTTTAGTAACCTCTCTCTAGTCTGATAAGGGAGAGGTACTATCAAGTGAAGGCAATGCAAGCAACTCTAGTACTAAGGATTAAAAATTGATTCTTTAGGAGAGAGTATAACTGTGTTCCAGCCTCATAATGACAAAGGAAAATTAAGCAAAGAACAAATAGATGGACTATTCTTGGCATGTAGGACATATATTACAGATATGAGGCACATAATGAAAAATTGAATCCAAAGAAGAACAATTATGAGTAGTTACAATTATAGAGTTTCATGATAAATTAAGTACCAGAAACTAGGGATTTGTTTGATATATATCAGTTTGGTTGGGTAAGGATCACTCTAGGAAAATACATCTCCGAAATTATGCAAGAATTCTATGTTGTCCAAGCAGTTATGAACCTTAAATCAGGGCAATTGCCTAAGTTATGGTTGACTATTGTAGGGCTAAATAAGATGAGCGGTTGGGTATTAAAACAAAAGACTGCAAAAAATAATATGGGAGTGTAATGTTAAAAAGAAAATAGAAAGTTAATTAACTAAAATATAAAATGAAAGAAATAAAAAAGAGTGAATGAGTTGAGAAGCAAATAATGAAGTCACACACGTAGCTGAAAAAGAATTATAAAAGGAAAAAAGGAAGGAACAAAGAATGGTCAAAGTGGAATAAAGTTTGTGTACTGTTAAGGAGGGTTGAGTCACTTATCCCAAATCTACAATACCCGTCCCCAAGCATATATTACAAGTTGAGGAAATTCTATAGTGATCCAAGTCTAAGTATTTAAAAGTGGAAGCATAGAAAATAAAGGAAATCCTATGGTATTATACATGCATTATGTGAAATCCTTCAAGATAAACCACATTAGTTGAGTCCCAATTTTCATAAATCATATGTGTATGGGGGGGACTTCTATATGGTGAGGGAAATAGTGTTAGACTATTGACTACAGATTGTTAGGGTGATTATAATTTATGAATTGAATAATTATCCATTGATATAATAATCTCATCCATATATCCTTTTGTGTCAATTTGATGGGTTTGGATTGCACACAACTATTTTGTAAAGATTAGAAAAATGAGGGGAATGAATTTGTGAAATAAGTGTTGTAATTACCATGTGACTGCCATAGTTTCTCTAGGTTTTGCTTACTTAAGTGTTATATTTGTATAATTGTTTTGCTTCATTAGGGTAAACAAATATTCTATATGTCAAGACTCGAACCAGGGCCTGGCCATGACAAGTATCTCAAATCCACCGAGGACCAGAGACCACCCTCTTTTCTTAGACAAACTGAACATAATACAGCTAGCAACAGATGAATTCCGAATATAAAACAATATAGAATAATGTAAGTTCAAAGAAGTCTAAGAATATCAACAACAATACCTATTCCACAAAAATTTACAAACCCACTAAATAAACCAAATCTATCTAAGTCCAAGGAAACGTCTATAATAATAGATAAACAAAGAAGTAACAACCTTTTGAAAGAAGGAGGCTCACCATTTCAAGTTTACTGCTGACAACTGAAAAATCCTATCCATTTGCAGGAAAATCAAAATTGTCTCTGTATCCTACATCGTATGGAGATACAGCGTCCCGAGATAATTTGCTAGCATGTAACTCAGGGACACGGGGTAAAATAATGACATTATCAATAGTTCAAAATCATTCAAAATCAATTCCCACAAACATAACCATATATATATATACCACATGTCAGGGTAGGGAATAAGGCTTATCATGTACTTTAAGACCTTATCCTTGACTGTATTGCTCCACCGTCATAAGTAGGTACCCACGGGCGATATGGGTTCATCTCTTCCCAGCTGAAAGGGATCCAGTGCGTGTTGCTACATAAACCAGAGAGTAATCATATGTTCGTATATATCATGTGAGACTTGAACCTCCCGGTAATATATCAATGGTGACTTAAGCACCTAGTTATTAAACATGGGGGATTCGAATCACCCAATTAGTTTATAAGGGGGACTCGAATCACCCGATCATTTAGACTCTTTACGCCGGCAAATATGGTTTCTAGTATTGGTTCTTCGAGACCTCCACTTTCACAGCTCTCTTACACAAACCCCTTAAGACCAATTAAAACACTTTTCATATATTCCCATTCATTGAACCTGACGCGCCCCAAAATTAGGCCATTTCGTATGGGAACCTAAAGCCCACATGAATCAAAGTTTTCCATGATAACCCAACCCAATTGTTATCAAAACAACTACACGGGTATGGTGAATCCCGACCTTATAATTAGATAGCAAAAATATAAGGCGAATAGTAAATACTAATACAATATCTAACATTTCATTAGGCTCAATAGTTTAGAAAGTATACCCAAGTCCACAGTCGTCCATAATACTTGTACCAAATCTAGTCAATAATATGTAAGGACATGCCCCCGACAATAGCCAAGCACCAAACCTATACAAGTCTATGAAATAGGGGAAAATAACTATGAAAAGGTAGGTCTTTCGGAGTATGGAAGCTCACAACTTCAAGATCAATGCCTGAATCGCTCGAACACTTGATCACTTCGTTGAAGAAGAAGGAGAAAATGCTCTATCCCCAAGGTAGTGTGGGGACATAGCGTCCATAGATGATTCGATGTTGGAGCACTATCATGTAACTCAAGGGTAAGGATAAAATAGTGCACCTGTTCAATCAAGTCAAATCATCGTATACAATCATTCTTAAACAAGTATAGGCATGCATGAAGATACATGTACATAGAGTTACACAATGTGCCAAACCATGGAACGAGCCACAACATGAATTCTCAAACCATTCATTCATGAGACATAGAGTGAAGGACTTTCAATATTCCACCTTACAAATTTTATAACCTAGAACCTCTTCATTACATTAGTCAAGAGAATCCGAACCTCAAACCTACTCAACCGACTTAATCAATTCATTAGACATAGGACTCTCCACATGCTTACATATTTAATCAGGCATGGAACTGTAGTCACATGCTCACACATTCAATTGGGCATGGAACTTTAATCACATGCTCACACATTCACTTGTGCATAGAAATTTAATAATATTCTCAAACATTCACTAGGGAATGGAACTTTAATTTCATGCTCACACATTCACTCAGGCATGAAACATTAATCACATGCTCACACATTCACTCGGGCATGGAACTTTAATCACATGCCCCCATATTCAATTAGGAATGGAGCTTTAATCACATGTTCACACCTTCACACGGGTATGGAACTTTAATCTCATGCCCTCATATTTTATCGGGCATAGAAATTTAATCACATGCTCATACATTCACTCGGTCATGGAACTTTAATCACATGCCCCCATATTTAATTGGGCATGGAAATCTAATCACATGTTGATTCATTAGGCGAGGTATTTTAACCTCCAGAGATCTCTTAAGCAATGGACTCCAACCACAAGTCATTAAACGTGGGACTTTAACCACAACTCCTTAGACGAAGAACTTTAATTGCAAGTTGTTTGATGAGGGACTTTAACCAAAAGTCATTAGACGAAGGACTTTAATCACCAGTCATCATATTACAATCATTAGCTCATATTTGAACTCTTAACCCATCAGTTCATGCATTAACATCCATGCACTTCATTTCAACATTTAAGGTCTTGAACCCATTTAGGTAATTCTATCCACTAAGTCAACATATCAACACCATAGACTACAACATGGTCTTTGCCGACCTAATTAGCCATTAATCACATAGATAGGACCAAGGCCTTAGTTCACAACAAGATGCAAGTTCATTTATGGTCATCAAGGCCTCTACACACCAATCATTCTTCACTAACATTGCTATACCACACTTTAGTCCCGCTCACAATTTCAAGTTAAAGCTTAGGGAATTGAACCACTTCCTTAGCCATCAAACCAACATGATCATAATTCAACTAATTATATGGCTAACAACATATTCACAATACCAATTACCAACCATTCATATGTACAGGACCATCACACCATTTAAAGTCATAAGCTAATCCACTATGTGATAAACAAGGTCATCATCAATAGTTTACCAAGAATTCACAATCATTTAGTCATTATCCTTTTTGCCCAAGAGGCGGTCATTATAGGATGCCCTAAAATCAGGCAATGTCATATGGGTACCTCAAGCCCACATGAATTGGAGGTCACCTCGATAACCCAACCCAATCATCATTACAACAATCACATTTAATTAGCCTTAGTAGTTTAGACAATATACCCAAGTCCATAGTTCTCCATAAAACCTATACAAAATAGAGTCAATAATACATCGGCACATGCTCCCGACAATAGCCAAGTAACAAACCTATACAAGTCTATGACATAGGGCAGAGTGACTATGAAAAGGTAAGTCTTCCAGAGTATGGAAGCTCACCACTTCAATGTTAATTCCCAAACCATTCGAACACCCTATCACTGCGTAGAACAAGATGAAGATGCTCAAACCCCTAGGTCGCATGGGGACATAGCGCTCGAAGATGGTTAGCATTTGGAGCACTAGAATGTAACTCAAGGGTATGGAGAAAATAGTGCACTCATTCAATCTAGTCAAATAATCGTATACAATCATATTTACACAAGTATAGGCATGCTTGAAGATACTTATACATAAAGTTACACAATGTACCAAACCATAGAACGAGCCATAACATTCAGTCTCAAATCATTCATTCATGAAACATAGAGTGAAGGACTTTAAATCTTCCACCTTACAAATCTAATAACTTTGAACCTCTTCATTACATTAGTCATGAGAATTTGAATCTCAAACCTACTTAACCAATTTAATCAATTCATTAGAGATAGGACTCTCCTCTTTCTTTCACATTTAATATGGCATGGAACTCAAATCACATACTCACACTTTCACTCGGGCATGGAACTTTAATCATAGGCTCATAAATTTATTCGGGCATGGAACTTTAATCAAATGCTCACACATTCACTCAGGCATGGAACTTTAATCACATGCTAACACATTTACTCGGGCATGGAACTTTTATCATATGCTCACACATTCACTCGGGCATGAAACTTTAATCACATGACCAGCATTCAATCAATCATAGAACTTTAATCACATTCCTACACATTCACTCGGACATGGAACTTTAATCACATGCCCCCACATTCAATAGGGCATGGAACCTTAAACATATGCTCAAATATTCACTCGGTCATGGAACTTTAATCACACGTCCCCACATTCAATCGAGCATGGAACTTTAATCACATGCACACAGAGTGACTCCAACATGGAACTTTAATCACATGCACACATAATCACATGCCCCCACATTCAATCGGGCATGGAACTTTAATCATATGTTGATTCATAAGGCAAGGTATTTTAACCTCCAGAGATCTCTTAAGCAAGGGACTCCAACCATAACCATTAGGCGAGGTTAACCACAAGTGTTTAGACGAGGGACTTTAATCGCATGTCATTTGATGAGGTACTTTAAACACAACTCATTAGACGAGGGACTTTAACTGGAAGTCTTCTTATTTCCATCATTAGCCGACATTTGAACTCTTAACCCTTCAGTTCATGCATTAATATCCATACAACTCTTTTCGACATTTAAGGGTTTGAACCAGTTTAGGTATTTCTAACTACTAATGCCACTTATTAACAACATAGACAACCATGTTGTCTTTACCTACCTAATTAGCCATTATTCACATAGATAGGCCCAAGGCCTTAGTTCACAACACGATGCAAGTTCATTGATAGTCATCAAGAACTTTAAATATCAATCATTCTTCACTAACATTGCTATCCCACACTTTAGTGCCGCTTACAATTTTAAGTTCAAGCTTAGGGAATTGGACCCATTTCTTAGACATCAAACTAATATGATCACAATTAAACTAATTATATGGATAACTACATAATCACAAAACCAATTATCAATGATTCATACGTATATGGCCATCACACCATTTAAAGTCATAAGCTAATCCATTACATGATTAACAAGGTCCTCATCAAATGTTTACCAAGTATTCACAATAATTTAGTTATTATGATACCTCATTCATGTTCACAAGATCGATGTCATAGATACACATTTGACCTTCACATAAATATTTAACAACTAATCATTTCAATGGATAAAATGCCTTGATACAATTCATCTTTCAATTAAATTTACGGTCATAAAAACTCATACAACTATTCATATTTCATGGGAAAGCTTAAACCACATTCTCACCACATTTTAGTTCAACACATTATTGAAACTCAATTTTATGTTTAGGATCTCTAATCCCTTACTATCCATGTATCAACAAGGTCACTAATTATATAATGCATGGCTCACAATACCTTTACAATATGATTTATCAGTCATTCAAACTTATTGGGTCGTTGCCCTTTTTCAAAACAGCACCAATATGTGACTAGATAATTCATTTAGACATTTCCACAAACACCTTATGTGCATACCTTTAACAAGGTTATTCTCATGGTAGAAATCATCAATAATAGGGTTAATCAAGACCCTCATGTTACACCATACACAAAAAGCATCCACATAAACAATTCATTATCCATAACCCATATAAATACTAGTCTCAGCAAGAAACAACATTATTCATTACTTGAAAACAAAATCCTTTTCATGTAATTTCAAAATCACCATGTACACCTATTAATCCAAGTGTAAAAATCCAAGTGTAAAATACATGGGTTGAGAGTTATTTAAAAATGGAAAGAGGTACATTCCATAAACAAGATAATCCACCAAGAACTTGACTCCTCTTTGTCTTCTAGATGAGCACTCTCCAAACCCTAGCCTCCAATCTTGTCTCAAGAAACTTGATAGGATTTGAGAGTTAGTTTAGGATGTTAGATCTTCTGAAAATCTGATTTAGGAGGTCACATACACATAGTGAGTGGTCTTAGGGTTAGGGTGTACGAAATGACCACAAGGACCTTGGTTAAAAGCTGAAAAATAAACCCATCCAGGGGTACGAATCATCATACAACTCATTAAGTAATTGTATACTAGGGTCTGGGTAGTACGCTTACTCGTACCCTTAGATCCACCTAGGTCACATACAATGTAATGGGTACGACTACCCACTATTGAGTCTTTTCTAAAGGGTATGACTCGCTCCCCAACTGTATCTGAGACCCGTATCAAAAATAACCCACTCATTATCAAGTACTATGCACTATATAACTTATCTAGGTACGACTCGTATCCTTGTATGTAAGTGTGGGGAGGCCAAGTTTTATAGAGGACGGATGCTATCACCAAAGGCAAATTAGAGTATGATAGGATAGGTATAAGTGGAGCTGAGTTGTATTTAAAGTGTATGAGTGGATTGTCCAATCGTACCTAGAACAACATACTCAAAACCAAAACAATTTGCAAGGACAAGATCTTGGGTGTTTCATAACCAATTCATTCATTAAGGCATACCATTAGTATAGTCATACCAACTTCACTTGCAAGCTAAAACTATGTCGTATAAATTATCCATCACTTGGGGGAATCCATGACCCCCTAGGGTAAATTATTCATTTATACGGGGTATCTACAAACCCCATGGTTCAAATTAATATGAATTCATATTTTAAATTCCTTTTATGTCTTACAATGGTTCCAACGGTAATTTTTATATGCAGGTACAAATATTCAATGCCAATTCAAAATATTAGGTTGAGTTTATAGAAGATCAATTACCATAATTCAGAAAATTGGGGGAAACCATGTCCCCCTTAGTTTATTCACCATGCCCATGCACCCCGCTAGTTTAAAACCATAAATAAAGCATGAACAATGCATATTAAAATCATGGGAATCCGACTTAAGAAACATTAATTCCAAAACCGTCAACTCATGTTCAAATCCACGTAAACAATTATGTAATTTAATACTTTGAGTAAAATAAGTGTATGTCTAGAGTCAGATGCCTTCGATATTACAAATTACGGTGAGAATTCACCCTTGGAGGCTTTAATTTATCACCCTTGAGAAACCCTAGGTGCTCATTAACTTGGGGATTTGTGAGGGTATAAGAGAGTGTTTAAGATTATGATATGGATTATAATAGTGTCTCAAAAAAGGTTTAAAGTTGTGGGTCACAATTGGGTAAAAGGAGAAATGTCCAAAGTGCCCTTAATTAAAGGCTGAAAATTTATCGCTAGTGATTACGGGCCACTATACTATTGGTAAGGACTCACTACAACTCGTCATGGTGAGTCATAGTTTGGACAGTAGCCGAAGGACCCATCTTTGGGTCATGCAAACAATATCATCGCAAGAGGAAAGTTTCAACATACCTGCATCAACACTAAAACATGCCTCGGGCTCCCAAGGGATAGTAAGAGAATTGAGAAAGCCTCGACCAATGCCGGAGCTAGAAGTCGCACCCCTTCGTTTAAAAGCTAGAGAAGTATCAATTGAAATCTTTTCTGCCCAAGCGGTGGTCATTATAGGATGCCCCAAAATTGGGCAATGTCATATGGGTACCTCAAGCCCACATAAATCGGAGGTCACCTTGATAACCCAACCCAATCATCATCACAACAACCACAAGGTTTGGGTGAATCTCGACGTTATAATAAGATAGCGGGAATATAAGGCTAATAGTCAATACTTATACAATATCTAACATTTAATTAGACTTAGTAGTTTAGATAATATACCCAAGTACACAGTCGTCCATAAAACCAATACAAAATAGAGTCAATAATATGTCGGCACATGTTCCCGACAATAGCCAAGTACCAAAGCTACACAAGTCTATGACATAGGGTAAAGTGACTATGAAAAGGTAAGTCTTCTGGTGTATGGAAGCTTAGCACTTCAAGGTCAATTCTCGAACCGTTCGAACACCCAATCAATGCGTAAAACAAGATGAAGATTCTCCGACCCCTATGTCGCGTGGGGACAAAGCATTTAAAGACGGTTAGCGGTTGGAGCGCTAGAATGTAACTCAAGGGTAAGGATAAAATAGTGCACTTCTTCAATCTAGTCAAATAATTCCTAGACAATCATATTTACACAAGTATAGGAATGCATGAAGATACATGTACATGAAGTTACACAATGTGCTAAACCATGGAACAAGCCGCAATATTCAGTCTCAAATCATTCATTCATGATACATAGAGTGAAGGACTTTAAATCCTCCACCTTACAAATTTTATAACCTTGAACCTCTTCATTACATTAGTCATGAGAATTCAAATCTCAAACCTACTCAACAAATTTAATCAATTCATTAGACATAGGACTCTCCACTTTCCTTCACATTTAATATGGCATGGAACCCTAATCACATGCTCATAATTTCACTCAAGAATGGAACTTTAATAACATGCTCATACATTCACTTGGGCGTGAAACTTTAATCATATACTCACACATTTACTCAGGTTTAGAACCTTATTCACATGCTCACACATTTAGTCAGGCATGGAACTTTAATCACATGCTCACACATTCACTCAAGCATGAAACTTTAATCACATGCCCAAAATTCAATCAGGCATGGAACCTTAAATTACATTCCCATAAATTCACTCGTTCATTGAACTTTAATCACATGCCCCAACATTCAATGGAGCGTGGAAATTTAATCATATGCTCACACATTCACTTGGGCATGGAACTTTAATCACATGCCCCATTAGAAAACCTGCCCTATGTCTATTGACCCTGAGTCAATTATAGAAAAATCATATTTATGTGTTGAAGAAAATGTATGCCTGTCTAATTCAATCCATTATCCTTTGGGGGTCGGGTAAAAACTTAATTTGCTTACTTTCGTAAGAAGAATTGAAGCAAATTAAGCAAGAAATTGATCGATTTGGGAGGTTGCAGTTAAGGCACAGTTTGAACGTCAACGGATGTCACCAATATAAGAAATGGATGGATCTAAGAAGGGGAAGGCTGATAGAAGAAGCACTCAGGAATTAGTTTTTTTTATCCCCTGTTTGAGAACGTATCTTCTTTCATGTTATTTCTCTTTCCCTAAAGTTTGTATCCCTCTTTCGTTATATTTTATAGGCATTTATGCCTTTTTAGTGTCTATAAAAGTTGGGGTATAATGGATTGACCTTAAGCAAGCATATATTTTTCTTCAAAAATCGTTAGGCCCAAACCCTTGGCTCAAAAGGGTCACCTAATTAGGATGCACGTTTATTACAATATGCTTGTGTAATATAACTATTTATGTGCTTATACTTGTTATATGGATTCGAATCAAAGGCGAACTAATCCAATACCATTTTCCATAGAACATCTCTAGGCAGAAATATACCCCACTAGACAAAAGTCCGACTAAAAGTACTCCAAGTCTCCCAAGTTTCTCAGAAAAGTCTGTAGTCATTCTTAAAACTTCCAAAATGATCGCTACCATTTTAGGAAAGTTGACTTTAGAATCAAAAAAAGTTGTTATAGTTTCGAACTACGTAGGGCCTGATTTTTCCTCTGTGAGATACGTAGGCAGTCTTTCGGCCCGGCCCATATCTCCAAAAGCTCTGTTGTCCTCCACTTTCTTGAAGGAAGAAGAAGAGCTGAACCTTCCCGACAAATTTCACCTATCCATATCATTGAGCAAAATCCTGTTCATTGAAATCCTCGAGTCATCAGTATTTCATGGATCAATTTGCATGAGATGAGAAACAACTCTATGTGTTTACTTCCTACCTTATCATCGTGCTTTACTTATTACTAACGGAATCTAACACGTCAGCGTTTGAGTTATTTTTACTTTGTAGGTAATAGAAACTACTCTGTGTTGGCACAAAATGACCCTACTTCACCACATCAAAATGAATAAGAGATCCGCTTCTTAACTATATTACACGTCTTTTATTTTTAAAATCAAATCACTATTTCAACAAATTAATCTTTTCAGAAGTTAATCAAAAGATGTTTTCAAACAGTCCGGATAACCGCAAGTTAGCGGACGTTTTAGGTGCCTAACACCTTCCTAAAACGTTAATAGGAACCGTTTATCTAGAATCTCTAACTTAAAATAATTTTTCTGTTTTGAATCATTTGAAGTAACTCTCTAAAGGTTTCTTAATTCCTTTTCAAAATTAAATGGAGACTCTCTCAAATAAGTCAAAATTTCTCCGCAAAACACTATTAGCTTGATGAGGGTCATTCGGGGACGGATGTTCCCAAGGGGGAGATATTGTAATACCCCCAAACTTTTCCTTAAGTTTAATTTCGTCTCTTGAAGGATAAGGATTGACTTCCTAAGTTTGTAATATTTAAACCATATAGAATTTCCTTAGTTGATATAATATCCGCAAAAATCTGATAACCGGGCAAGAATTTATGGCAAATTTAAGTTCTAGTCGTAAAACAACGTCATTTTAGTGCTTGGCGTATCGCGGAGAGGATCTATTTGACAATTATAAAATACCAGTAGACTAGCGCGATTGTGGCGCTTCGCGCTAAAGTTCCAGGTCCCAAACAGTGGGAAAATGCGATGGCTCCACGTTACGGTGACCCCAAGTATCCCATTTGACAATTTCCAATGAGCCACCGCGATAGTGGCGCATCGCGGTGGCCCATAAAATCGCGTTTTCCACTTTAATTTTTCCAACTTCATCCAGGAGTTAAAAAGGGCACTTTGGACTTTTTCCAAGCCTCTTAAACGATACAAACACCAAGTTGAAGTCATTTACAAGCATTCTATTAAGTTTTTCTCAAGTTTTCTCTCAACAAAAACCCTAAGTACCCAGAACCTCTTTCAAGAATCTTAAGAATCCACCATAGCTTTCACAAATTGAGTTGGAATTCAAGGTTCCCAAGTCAAGGGCTTCAATAACCCTTATCCAAAAGTACGAGAAAGAGTCTCAAGCAAGCTTGTTCATCAAAGTTCATAATTCGAGGTATGTGGGGTTTGAACAAGATTACTTCTTCCACTCTTGTGCCCAAAGTTTTGTTTTTCCTTAAAATATTTTAATGTTTCAAGATGAATTATGCTTAAATTGCTATATTTCAAGTATATGAGATTATGGATTTCTTCAAATCTTGATTTTATGATACTACACCTATTTTATGATTTGAATTGAGAATTAATGTTATGAATTGCATATTTCTTCCATGATTGATGTTTGGAATACTCTTAAGGTTGAAGTCAAGATTTACCCTCTATTTTGAATTGAGATTTCTTGACTATGTATACATGTTTTAAGGTCCAAGAATGAATTTTGATATATTCTATAGTATTTCAAGAATGGTATTGATATCTCCATATCATTGAAGTTTCAAATCTTATTAAAGATAGTCTACCAAAGTTTAAAGAAAAGAGTTGATTTTGATCGTAGGTTAAGAAAAGAATCCACATCTTGTGATTTAAGTTAAAGGGAAGCATATTGGCTCCCATTTCATAATGTTGAATTGTATAAGGTGGATTTTCCTAAAAGTTTTGAGCCTAGTATAGGAGTAGTACCCGAGTTGGGCTTGATTCCGAGGTCTCATGCCCCAAAACTATGAGCCACCGTAGGATTTGATTTACCCCAAGTTGGGTTAAGCTAGTGATCATTAAAAGTAAAGGTTCTACTTTGATGGAAAGGATAGAAAATCTCTCCCCAACGTGGGAAATACGTTGGACTCCATGTAGCTCACATGGTTTATGTCGGTTAGAAGAAACTCCCAAGTTTCCTAGAGTCTAAAGTATTAAAGTTCTTAAGGTTTTAAGTCCTTGAGTTTCAAAGAAGTTCCTTGTTTTCAAAAGACTAAAGTGTACATTCTGAAAGTTATTGTTTTAAGAGTTCAACTAGTTTACAAACTTGAGATCAAAGAAAGAATACAAATTTAGAACAAAATGTAATGGCTCACGTGATTTATACTACATTTTTCATTCTTCATGATTTATGAGATTTTTATTCAAGCTATGAGAGTCTTCTACAATACCATGTATGTTTTCTATAAAGATTTATTATACTGATATTTAGTTGCATCCACCCCCATATGCTCAGTACATTCCTAAGTGTTGATCCACATATACGTCTGTGTGCTACATTGTCTCATAATGTAGGTTCAGGTTCTCAATCCCAGCAACGTCAGTGATCCCAAGTACCATTATTTACATTTTTACTGTGGTGAGTCCTCATGGTTCGAGGGCCTATCTCCAGAAACTTCAGTATTTTTAGTAGTTGTTCTACTGTTTTCAATTTAGTTCGAGTTAGTTAAGGATATATCCCAATGGCTCTCTAGTTTTTCTAGTAGTGTAGGGTTTGTCAGACTAGATGGTTAGTATGTTTAGATTTGCCATATTTTGTTACTTTTACAGTGCTCATTAGGATTTCCATTAGACGTGATATGACATGATTCCTTATTTTGCTCTCATTATCCTTAAGTACGCTTTATACTAAGTAGCAGGCTCAAAGGGTTAGCTTGGGGCTACTTGTAGCCTTAAGCACTATCTGACGCTTCGGGATAGGATTTTGGGGCGTTACAGTTGGCCGAAACAATAGATGATCATTCTTTTTGAGTAGCAACTAACTGAGAAAGAGTAGTGAATGTAGCTCTGAACTCTGCATGAGAAACATGTTCGTTCAAGGGATCTACTTGGATAGGCTGAGGGACTGACTGATTTTTGTTTCTTCTCTTGGGAGGCATGTTCAGTAGAAGAAAGGGAGAAACAAATTAGACTAAGAGTTAAACTTGATCTCATGCTCACTAGCACGACATGAATACTAAAAGAAGGGAAACTATTCCTAAAGAATCTTATAGCCTCCTATACATAAATGTGGCGCGTAACACACCCATGCACAAGACTCTACTAGATGCGGATTTTAGACTTCCTAGGACACTATTGAACTTTAGGCTCTAATATCAAGTTTGTAACACCTCAAATCTGGTACACGGAATGCTACATGATGCTCATAATCCTGAAGGACCACAAGCTAACCCATGACTGATATTTGTACCTGAATACTTCATAATATACTGTCTAAATACGGAAATAAAGGTTGAACGACCATAAGGTTCAAAACTGATAAAACATAACATTTGAGAGTATGGTATATCAATACAAAAACAACTCTGAAGTAAACTTTCTGAACATACTATAGTCTGAAAAGCCTCTAAAACTGAATTGTCTAAATAAGGAGTTGATGGGACATGTCCCCAACTAACTCCAACTACTGAAATAAACTAAGTACTAAAATAATAAATTAATCAAATAATAACATCCTCAAATGATGAGGACTCACTGCTAAATCTGGTTGCTGTAATCTGGAATGTTACTGATGCTCTAGAGCTCGTGCTTCCGAACCTATGGTATAGAATAAACTACCATAGCGCAAATGCGTTAGTATGATTGAATGTACTGGTATGCATGTGAGGTAGGAAGAATGCAAAGGGTTCAAGTGAATGAACAATGCTAACTGACTGTATAACATGAACATGAGAATACATGCATGAATAAGTGACTGTAACTGAATTTGTGATGATACTGACTACTGAGTCTAAATGCTGATAACATGAGTTACTGGTAACTGATATAACTGATATTGAACGACTGTGTCTGACAGTCTAAGTTCTAATGGAACTAGCTGAGTTTCTTACTGAGCTGAGCAACTGTATTTGACAGTCCTGAGTTCGGTAGAACTATCTGAGTTCTATTACTGAGACTGAGACTGAAACTGTAACTGTGGGAAGTAGTCATCTAACCGACGTGCCCTAAATAAAGAAATATAGCTGAGTTGAGGTCCAATATGTGAACCTAATTGGAAGGGTGCCAATACCGCACCACTGGTAAGGACAAGCTGTGAGTGACCCTCATCTGGCAGGTACTCTAATGATAACGATGGGACCCTTAACTAACAGATTAAGCCACCTCATTAACCCTCAACTAACAGGTTTGATGTCTTAACCTACGTTGGCTACGTAGTTTTTCTATGCAAGGATTTCTTCTAAGAATCACACCCTCTACTGGCAGGTGAGTTCCCACCCTTAGGTTCACTTGGTGCTAAATCCTACTCCCATCTGAATAGACACTGAACAGGATTAACTGAATTGGACTGGACTGAGTTAACTGAGTTTCGTTGACTGACGGAATACTATTGAGATTACTAATTTTTTGAGATTTCTAAGGTTACTGGAATTACTGAGTTTACCGAGTCTTCCTGATTCACATGACAGCCTGAGTTCTATGGATCATGGCTTGACTGAGAGTATCGTGAAAATAAGACACTAGATCTAGGCACATAGCTAAATTGTCGGGTACAAGTACCCACAAGACTCGACAGAAGGAAACTGACAAGGCATGACATTCTTGAATATGTGACCAATAATCCATAATATAATAAGTTGGGGATTTCATGAAGTACATGGTTATCATAATCATGTACATAGTAGGAATGCATATAATCAATGTCATAATTTCATACTCTAACATCATGAGTATTCCAACAAACATCTACATTGCACCACAATAGCATGGGAGTCATTTGAATATAAGGGTAAAACATACATTTATCATATGGGTCACAATTAAGCTATAATACATATTTTCTATCCTCTTAGGCATTTTATCAAACACCATACATGCACAACTTAGGGCATAGGTGTAATCATCAAATTACACATCATAACAACTCAATTCATGGATTTCAACTTGAATGCTAACGTAGTTTCATGAAAAACATGTAAGGATTCAAACTTGGGAATCGTACAACAAGATAAACATGGTTAGAAAACAACCCACAATATAAACATCATGATTTATAATTTGAAATAGGGTTCTTGAGCTTTATGGATGAAAGAAATTCATAAATCAACACTATGCATACCTTGGATGGAAGATTCTTGAAAACAAATGGTGAAATTCTGGAAATTGGATCCTCAGTTGAAAACCCTAAGCTTGTTCTAGACGGATTTTGAGAAAGATAAGTGTATTTAGGTTGAATTGGGGCTTATTCCCGGGTTTTAGACTTATATAGGGGTGGGAAATTGACTATTTTGCCCTGAGGACGCGGTCATTTAATGACTAAAAATCAGGTGCCGACGCCACAAGCGACGTAGTGTGTTGATGGCTGTGATGCGATAATCGATGCGTCACATCATGATTGCGTCGAGCCTCAGACGTTTTGGCTCTAGCAGCCTGCACAAATGTTGACCAACATGATTGGCGATGCGGCGCGCCATGATCACGTTGGTCCACTACTTTGGGACTATGAACATGATTTAAATGTGTTCTGAAAAATCCAAAACTTGTTCGGGAACACCTATTGACCTTCATGATCATGAATTAATAAAAATACGGACCATTAAAGGATGTTAAGGTAAAGAAATGAGATTGCCAACTTTTGAAGGCCAATAATAGGCTGTGTAGGAACCTAGCTAGAATTTTCTAAGTCTGGGACCCCTTGACAAGCTTAAAGGACTGAATTATGCTTTAGGATTTTACAGGGTCTTACAATTATGAAACAATGTATCCATATAGACGTATATGTGAATCAGTAATTCTTGAATGTATTGAGTAAGTAGAGATGAATGCAATAAGTAAAACTGATTACATATATAATCTTAAAACATGCATGCTAAGTGCAAGTAGACCCACCAAGAGACTAAATTAAACTGAAGTGGAAGTATCTTAAAACATGAGTAACAAACATAATCTGATAAATAGGTGAATCAGTACACTTAGTTTCTAAAGATCTTTACTTTTGTAGAATAAGTATAACTGAAGCTGGGAAGCGGTTAAAACATGAATATTGTATATAAATCTTATGTAAAGCTGAACATGTTGTAAAACTGAACTGAGAGTCATGTATGGATACTGAGCATGAAAACATGAACATGTAAAACTGAGAATGCAAGACCAAGTAAAGAATGTACTAAAAGAAAATGTAAATTTGAGTGATTAAATCACTGTTATAACATAACTAAATAACTAAAGTATGGATACTTGGTCATGCAAGCCTGAACTGATCTATTATGAATGCTACATTGAGACTGTGGGAGCTAGCTATAACCAATATGACCCAATTTGAGCTATCAAGGTCCAACCTATAACCTAAGTTGGAAGGGTGCTGGTACCTTTCCAGGGGTACCAACACATAGATGATAGTGTGGATCCACAAGGCTGATGTCCTAAAGGACAAGGGTGGAATGCCTCTACTGATGAGGGACCCCTCATAATCTACGATGGGACCGTAGGTCTGGAACTTAGGGACTTCTACTAAAGACTCATGCCTCTACTGATGGGGGATTCGGCATCCCTAATTTTGCTCGGTGCTAAGTGTTACTCCAAACCGAAGACAAGTGTTTTTAGTCATTTAACATAATATGGCACTGTACTTGTAAGTGCTCAGCATGAATATGATATTCTAAATATAGTATTAAAATAGTGTTCTAACTGGTTTAGTTCTTGAAAATGAAAATTATGCAAGGACACATAGGTATCAGGAGTTCATAAACCACCAGCATTGAATGATAAAAAAATGATAACAACTCTTAAAACAGTAATATAAGGTCATAGTTCAGGGACTTAAAACATTAGAAAATTCAATACATGGGTATAATACATAAATTTAAGCATAGGGGTGTATTTAACTTAGGAGAATAACACTTCTTCTTAAAATAATGAAATTTAAGATAATATATCAAACTTGTGGTTTAAAACATGATTAAGTACAACTATTATGCTCTTTAGTTACTTAAATCATAGGGTAATCATATGCTTTAATATATGGGAATTTGCGGATGAACCCTAATTTAAAACATTTAAATTCAACTTGAAAATCATTCTTCCGGGCACAAGGATGAAATATTAACCTTGTTCAAAACCCCACATACCTTAATTGAACGAATTCTTGGAGAAATCTTGAAATTGAGGCTTGAATCATTGAATTTTTTAGAGAAGAAGCTTGAATTTTGTTCTTGATAAGAGAAAGAGTTTTTAGTGAGAAATTTTGAGGTTAATGGGAAAATAGTACCCCTATGAATTTTATAAATCGTGTTTTGGATGATGGGGTTGAGGGAAAAGGACAAAATTACCCCTTTGCCCTTTATAGAAGATGGAACATCCCTCGTGGCACAACCACTATTCTGAGGGAATAGCCCTCGCGATGCGAACCCAATTCTGGGGGTATAGCCCTTGTGTCGTGGGTCTATCGCGACCCTTTCCATTTCTCATAAAAATGGTCATAATGTTTCGCTCGGGTATCAGATTAAGACATAATTGGTATCGTTAGAAAGCTAATTAAATTATCTATAATTTGGTGGGCCTTGATCTGCGAAATTCCATATATTTCAAAAGTTATACATGTTCAAAGTTGACTCTTGTAGAATCGAATACCAAAATTTGGCCGAATCAAAGGCTCTTAGCTCAACTTTTCTCTAAGTGATTCCTATGAAAAAAAAAATCCTCATAAGTACTTCACACACTAGGATAAAGAAAATATCATGACACGTATTAAAATATAAATCATAGGATTAGAGTTTACACATGTGTGAATGACAGTTTAATGTCTAGCCTGAAAATACAGGGTGTTACATTATCTCCGCTTAGAATCATTTTTCCTCGGATGATGGATAAGAACTAGTTGAAGTGTTATGAGTGTGGAATGGTGTACACATGTTATGTCTTGTAATGAAGGATATGGTTGAGCTGAAACATTATGACTTTGTCATGAAATTGATTTCTGAGATGACTTGACTTTATTTACTATAAGGAGTTGATTCATTTTGAGAGTTTAGAACTCACTTGAAATGTTCATGATATGAACTTTCTTATAGAACTACGAATTGATAACTGATGCAATAAATTTTTCAAGAGTTACTAAGGATGGAATAAAGTATTTAACTTCTCATTAGGAATTGTTCCTTAATAAAAAATATATAGGTATCAAAAGAAAGTGGCTTTATGGAATTGGAAAGTATATTATGAAAGCACGAACCATGAGATAACAAGATCAAGGTCGTACAAAGGGTATCATAATGTCTAAGCTAGAATACTTGGAAAACTAAGATCATGCATTGAAGACTTATGTACTTAGTCATAACTAAATAGCTGAATCTGAAACATGATGCATAAACTGAATTGGATTCACAACTTACATGTATGCGAACAAATTGCCTCATAGAATAGCCATATTCATGAAAATTCAGATAGTAGGACAATATAGAAAGTTGAAAAACTATAGGAGCTTATTTGTCTGACTGCTAAACTTAATTGTTCTATATACGGACTAAATCATACTGAAAGATTACCCTCAACTAGAGTATTTCTTCAACACTTTTTCTAAGAAATGCTAATAACATTAGGGAGCAAAGATTCTTAAGCATTATCAGAATAAGATATCTGAATAAGGAATTGCAACATGGCTACAACTTTTATGACATGTAATATAGGCCTATGAAACATAAGCTGGGATAGAATTATTAGGCCTTAGGCAATGCAACTTCTATCTTTCAAGCTTAGCCCCACTTCTCAATTACTCCCTCAACTATATTTTTCCCCTTAAATTCCAGTCTCATTTAATTCAACTTATAATTCTCACATGGGTTTATATAACTACTCTATCCCAAGTGTCTAAGTTGAACTACATACCCTCACCATGTTCAAGCCTACTCGAAGTCACAAGGTACTACACATAACACCACAATGCTAGTCTAAACCATGAATTCAATACCCCATGTGTTTTCACAACTTCTCATCTCAAGAATAATTATTCTTCCCTCTTTAACAGCTAACTTCAACCTCTAACTAGGAATTCACTAGCACACAATACATTCATCTACTTATATAATAAAATGACATTAAAGCCTATGATTATAACCACATATAAACTTTTGTCCAAACAACCCACCAAAGAATCTTTCTCATATTCTTTAAACCACCATCAATAACAACTTCCATGCACTGTCCCCAAGAAAACACACAAAATTTCAACTAACCATCACATTATCAAAAGCTCTACCTCAACACTCCTTCAAACTTATAGCCTTACATAGAAAAAGAATATAACAATCTTTTCATAATACAAAACGTTTACTCTCTCCCATCTAAACCATTATTCATCAATTTTTATCACCATTACCTTTACATAAGGAGAGTTCACTGAAAGGTTAGAACATGAGGACTTGAAGCATCAAAGAATACTATGCATAACTTTGACACTTAGGCTTAAGGAATAGAGTATCAAGGACATGAATTCATCAAAGAGATAAAAAATGAGGGCATACATGTCAAATTAAATTGCATTGGTCCTTAAGGGTGTACCATGAGTATATGGAACTGAACATTCTGTAAAGCATTAGCACATGAGTCATGAGCTACTGACCTGATTTTGGAGTTCATAAATTCATGGATTATGATTTGTACTATTGAGTGAACTGGAACTCCTTATACTAGGAAGTGGAAGAGGTCATTATTCTTTATAAAGTCCATAAATATGAGCTATGATCATGAAGCTTACATGTAAGGCATGAGTAGATGTCATGATAACTGAAGTACAAACTTTGCACTGAGATAAGAATGGTTCAGGCATATTCCTCCCTTATTAATGTTCTAAATTACACTGGAATCACTACTATAATTTGAGAGCCTGAATTGGTTCCTTGTTCTATCATCTCTCCCTTAGATTTAAGCAATTATTTTAAGTTTTTGGACCCCTTTAATAAACTCTAAACTTAACTTCAACAATTTTACTTTAGGTTCAGAGATATAACAATACACATTAATAATAAACTTACCCTGAAAGACAACACCTGAAAGTGTAAAACTCATTGCTAATACTTCCTTCTGAAA
Organism: Capsicum pubescens; assembly: GCA_030864215.1. Lineage (NCBI taxonomy): Eukaryota > Viridiplantae > Streptophyta > Magnoliopsida > Solanales > Solanaceae > Capsicum > Capsicum pubescens. The sequence continues at coordinate 213,226,630 of CM061542.1, forward strand.
TACAACTCTTAACTTTCTATAGACCATAACTTAGCTGGTATGAACATCATATACTACACTACTAGCTTCATTCGAACTTAGCAACTTAAGGGTACTATCTAAGCATACACACATTAAAACTTAGAAATAATACAATCCCATATCACCTTGGGTATACCACTAGATCACACCATCATGCATAATCTCGAATCAATAAACTTAAATTTTTGCATGCACTGTTTCAATCCTACTGGTTCACCTTTCATAAAACTAGCCCCATGGATGCATAATATTCTAATTCCAAAAAAACATTATCCCCACTTTACTACTGTTAAAACTTCTAGATTCATGTTTCTAACTCTAGGTCATATGTTGTCATAAGATTCTGAGAAGGGGTCTGAAAACAGATCTGACTTCGTCCCAATGCACGATTTTCATGAACATAAATTAAATCTTTCAAACTTTGGAACTTAAAAAAACTGGTGGGATACTTTTGAGACTATATTAAATCCCATAACTGTCTATGGGGAATTTCTGAGAAAGCTCTATCTGTAGGAATTTGAGCTTGACTATTTCTGTTCCTAAAAAATAAGGCAGAATTGGCATGAACGAAGTAATGTATAAATCTGGATAAGTTCCTTAAAGAACACTTCTACTATATGATTTAAGACATGAAATAAGGGAAATATTTCAAATGCCATGTAGCCTATTAAATAAAAGTACAAACATCTCTGTACCGTTTTGCAAGACTCTACTTGACACAGCTTCATAGACACCCTAGGACACTTGAACCTTGTTCTCTAATACCAAGTTTTTCATGACCCAAGGATACCTCCTAGTCGTAACACAGTTCTTTAAATTACAAGTGATCCCAAGATAGCCCATGTACTGGCATACTGCTTGACCAATTGATTTAAATTTTATAAAAACTAAATTTACTGAGCGGAAACATAATCATGAGAAAGTCTAAATAAATGAAATACTGATAAATTTTACAACATGATAAAACTGAAGAAAGAACATAAATTACATGAATGACTCTAACTAACCATCTATGAAGCCTCTAATATACTGACTATAGATAGCTGGGACATGCATCAAGCTACCACTAATCAATACATATGAATAATTAAAATACAATACAAACTATAATGGATTAGTGTCCCTGAAACAAGAGGACTTATCACCAGCTGGATAAAAGATGAGAACTACCTGATTATGATGTGTGGGATACAACTACTACCTACATTATTAAACAATGTAGCCACACAGATGTATATATGGATCAGTACTTCTGTAATGTACTGAGTAAGTGGGGGTGAATGCAATAAGTAAAACTGATTATATATATAATCTTAAAACATGCATGCTAAGTGCAAGTAGACTCACCAAGAGACTAAAATAAACTGAAGTAGAAGTATCTTAAAATATAAGTAACAAACATAATATGATAACCTGGTGAATCACTACACTTAGTTTCTTAAGATCTTTACTTTTGTGGAATAAGTAGAACTGAAGTTGGTAAGTGGTAAAAATATGAATACTGTATGTAAATATCATGTAGGGATGGACATACAGTAAAACAAAACTGAGGGTTATGTATGGATACTGAGCATGAAAATATGAACATGTAAAACTGAGAATGCAAGAACAATTAATGCATACGCTGAAATAAGCTATAAATCTGAGTGACTGAATCACTGTTATAACATAACTAATTAACTAAAGTCTGTATACTTGGTCATGCAAGCCTGAGATGATCTATTTTGATTACTACACTGAGATTATGGGATATAGATATAACCAACATGCTCCAATATGATCTATAGGGGTCCAACCTATAACCCCAGTTGGAAGGGTGCTAGTACATTGCCAAGGGTATCAACAAATAAATGATGATGTGCATCCACAAGGCTAATGTACCGAAGGATGAAGATGTCATGACTCTACTGATGCCCCCCCCCCATAATCTACGGTGGAACCGTAGGTTTGGAACTTAGGGACTACTACTAATGACTCATACCTTAACTGATGGGGGAGTCATCATCCCTGAGTTCGCTCGGTTCTAAGTGTTACTCCCAACTGAATAATACTGGTGTTATTAGTCATTTAACATAACATGGTACTGTACTTGTAAGTTCTCAACATGAATATGATATTCTGAATGTAGCTTGTAAGTGCTCAACATGAAAATGATATTTTGAATGTAGTATTAAAATAATTGTCTAACTGGATTAGTTCTTGGAAATGAAAATTATGTAAGAACACATAAATATCGAGTGCTCATAACCCGCTAGCACTGAATGATTAAAAAAATTCAAAGAATGATTACAATAAAATATGATAAAATCTCTTAAACAGTAATTTGAGGTCATAGTTCAGGGACTCAAAACATTGGATAGTTCAATACATGAGTATAATACATAAATTTATGAATAGGGATGTATTTAACTTTGGAGAATGCCACTTCTTCTTCAAAATAACAAAATTCAAGAAAATATATCAAACTTGTGGTTTAAACCATGAGTAAGTACAAATATTATGCTCTTTAGTTCTTTAAATCACAGGGTAATCCTATGCTTCAATACATGAGAATTTGGGGATGAACCCTAATTTAAAACAAGAAATTCAACTTGAAAGTCATACTTTCGGGCAAGAGGATGAATGATTAACCTTTTTCAAAACCCCATATACCTTAATTGAACGAATTCTTGAAGAAATCTTAAAATTGAAGCTTGAATCCTTGAATTCATGAGAGAAGAAGCTTGAATTTTGTTCTTCGGAAGAGAGAGTATTTTTAGTGAGTAATTTTGAGGTTAATTGGAAAATAATACCCCTATGAATGTTATAAATCATGTTTTGGCCGACGGGGTTGAGGGGAAAGGACCAAATTACCCCTTGGCCCCTACTAAAAGATGGAATAGACCTCGTGGTACGACTCCTATTCCATGGGAATAGCACTCGCGGTGCGGGGCTATAGCAAACCCTTACTGTTTCTCACCAAAATGGTCATAACTTTTCTCTCGGGTATCGAATTAAGGAAAAATTGGTATTGTTGGAAAGATAATTCTATTATCTATAATTTAGTGAGTCTTAAGATGCAATATTACATATATTTAAATAGTCATACACATTCAAAGTTAACCCTTGTAGAATTGAATACCAAAATTTGGCTGAATCAAAGGCTCTTAGCTCAACTTTGCTCTAAGTGATTCCTATGAAAATTTTTCATCTCATAAGTACTTAATACACTATGATAAAGAAAAGATCATGAAACATGTATTAAAATATAAATCGTGGGATTAGAGTTTACACACGCAGGAATAACGTTTAATTGTCTAGCCCAAAAATGAGTGGTGTTACATTATCTCCCTCTTGGAATCATTCGTCCTCGAATGATGGATAGGAACTTGTTGAAATCTTATGAGAGTGTAATTATGAACACATGATATGCATGGTTCTGAAGGATATCGCTGATCTAAAACATTATGACTTTATCATGAAACTGATTTCTGAACTAACTTGACTTTATTTACTATAAGGAGCTGGTTCATGCTGAGATTTTAGAAATCACTTGAAATGTTTATGATATGAACTTACATATATAACTATGAAGTTATAAATAATGCAATAAAATTTCAAGAGTTACTAAGGATGGAATAAAGTACATAACTTTTCATTAGGAATTATTCCTTAACAAAGTACATACAGGGATCAAAAGAAAAGGGCTTCATGGAATCACCAAGTACATTTTGAAAGCATGAACTATGATATAACGAGACAAAGGTCGTACAATGGGTATCAAAATATCTAAGTTGGAATACTTGGAAATCTGAGATCATGTACGGAATACTTATGTACTAAGTCATGACTAAATAGCTAAATCTGAAACATGATGCATGAACTGAACTAGATTCACAACTTACATGTATTCAAATAAATTACCTCATAGAATAGTCATATTTATGAAACTTCAGATAGTAAGACTAGACAGAAAGTTGGAAAACTATAGGAGCTTATGTGTTTGACTGCTATACTTAATTGTTGTATATACGAACAGAATCATAGGTACCTTTGCTGCTATTAGTGGACCATTCTCCCCTCTCCCTACATCATCCTTTTATATTTATGGCCACTATACCACGACCACACTCCACCAGTGAAATCACTGCTGCCAGCAACGATCCACCTTTGTTGCTCCATCAATGGGAGATCATCCAACCAAACTGACACCGCTACGCTCTGCTACAGCCGCCACCAACTAACAAATCCATAAAAATAGACGATGCCGACTACTACTTCTATTCCCAAGAAAATGTCATTAGAAACTTTTAAATACATGATGAGTTTACTAAATTCGTTACGGATTTTTTCTCTCATTTAAGTTCTTGTCTCAATGTTCTCATGTTTGTCTACTCTTTTTCTTTTCTTAAACATATTCTTAATTGAAATTGTTTGGCTTTGAATTTTTGTCCAATTTCTTCAATTTCATGCTTTTTTATGCATCTAGATCAACATATATGAAAATTCCTAAATTTTGTGGACCGTTGAACTCTAATTTTACTTTCAAATACAATCAGCGACAAGTCAAGTTAGGATTTTAGTAATTTTGATTTGCTTGTCCTCCGTCTTCCTAAGCTCTAATTGTGATAAGTGTCCTACATGTATTTGAACTATTTTTGTATGATTTGAACCAGTTACTTGATTTGTGCAAAACTTTGGTAAATGGAGATTTTTCCTTCTTACGAATTGATTGTATGGGCACCTATTATTCTTATTTATAGATTAATTTGTTGTGTCTTTGGCTGATTTTTCTACCTATTTAAATATGGATAGATTTTTATGTTTATTTTCACACTTGTTTATGGTAAATTTGAAATATTTGATTGAGCAAATTTCTCTTGATTGCTATGAGTGTTTATGGAAAATGTCATTAACTGATGGTATCAGAAATATTCTTTTCCTTTTATTTTCTCTAGCTAAATTTTTACATAATTGACTCAATCACTTATTTTTTAAAAAAATTCATTCAATTAATTTAAAAAGTATTATTCTTTTATTTTTTTATGTTTGGTAAAGGTTCACAACCCTTAGCCCATATAAGCAGCCCTTCTATCATTCTTTTAGGGATAACTTACACTCTGTATAGTCTCAATACTCTTATTACTCCCTATACAAAAAAAGAGTTTTAAACATTCTCTCAAAACCAAATTACTTCAATATTTTGGATTTGCATTCATTGTTGGAGAATCGGTATTGATTTTACATGCGGTGCCTTATGCTTTAGCTTTGTACTGCTTGAAAGTTTTCTTATTATTGTTTATCGCCGTATACTGGTAAGTTTCTATCAATGAATTATCATGATTATTTGATGGCTCTATGGTATTTGTAGAAAAAATGTTTATAGGAATTAACCTAAAATAACTATCTGTGTCTGCTTGCTATTCCTTTGTTTTGTCGTTTCTGCTTTTGAAACCATGTTGTAGTGTACTCGTCTATATCTTTTGTGTTTGCTTTTTGTTTCATTCATGTCTAAAAGTTATAACTATCTGTGTCTACTTGCTATTCCTTTGTTTTGTCATTTTTACTTTTGAAACCATGTTATAGTGTACTCATTTGTCTCTTTTGTTCTTACTTTGTTGTTTCATTCATGTCTAAAAGTTATAACTAGATGATTTAAAGATTTGAAGAGTCTCCCCAAGGACTTGAGAGTGACTACATGTTACTTCCTAGTTTAGTTGATTTTTTTTATATGTTGATCTATAATATTATTGTATAAACACTTACGTAATAATACTATTGGGGACTACATATGGGGAAGGGGTTTATGTGGTCTATGTGCTATGTGAAATACCTAGGCAAACATAATCTAGGATCTATCAACTGATTTGCTTGTCACTTAGAAAGTACGTTTTAGGACTGATAATTAACCTTATTAATCGATTTCCAGCATGTTGAGATAGCTTACCACGTGTTAATTAGTTTCTAGCATGTTTAACTTATCTCCCCAACAATTAAAATTTTCAAAATATGTAAGTAATGTTTTTTAGATCCCCACCTATAAAGAGTTTTCATGTACCAATGATAAAATCAATTTTAACACATTTTTTTTAACAAAAATCAATTATGTTTCTACAATAAAAATTAATTTTAGCACTTTTCCAACAAAAAAATTAGTTTAGCATTTTCGTACAACAAAATCAGTCTCATAATGTTTATTTTACAGTAAACTCAGTTTCTGCTTATTTGTAACAATAATAATGTTTTGTAAATTTATTTAATGATTTTCTGCAAAGAATAAAACCCTTCTCTATTTTAACAATAATTTCTCTTCAATAAGATTCACAATTGTGCAAATAATTAAAATTTGTTTCTATCTATTAAATAAAGATTTCCTGCAATAATGCAATGGTAGTTTCAGCAGTAAATAATTGGTTTTCATCTATTTGTTAATTTCCAGCACTAAATAAGATCACTTTCAGCAATTTAATAAAGTTCTAGCCTGCTCTATTGGGTCTTGTCACTTAAAACCAATTTTGGCATGTTGTAAACTATCTTTCCAACACTTTCAGTACATGTTTGTTAAGTTGCATCTGATTTTAATTAATCTCGACTTGTCAATTTTTTAATTTCCTGTCTATTCTCGGTGGTTGATGTATTGACATTTTAGATACCATGCCTATCAATTTAATTACATAATAAATGAATGATTGTTTGTCTTAGCATACTAATTATCTTAACCAACTCCTAATTAAACAAGAGGCCTATTTGAGATTATTATATGTTAAATGTTGTCCTATGTGTTTTATGCGCTTTGAGTCTAACTAGATAGCCTAAGTTTATTTGTATAGACCCAATCCAAAGTAGAATATTCCAACGCCTCCTAGATGATAAGTTGGGATGGGTAGACATTCTAGAAAATGCTAGTTTTATCCTCTTTAGAGAACCTCTAAGATTAAAAACTGGCCTAGGGGGGGTGGGTAGACATTGAGAGATGATGGTAATCCAAGCATATTCTGACAACGCGACATACGACATTGTCATCCGTTAATAACTCGATTGCTAGATAATAGGTCGGGTAATTACAAATAATCAGGGTGTTGATTCGAATTAAAACAAGTAAATCCTTTGTCCAATCTTGCGAATCTTTTTTTCTCTTTTCTTTACTTTATATATTTATTTACTTGGGGTAGTTTAGGTTCTCTAATTTAATAAATAATATAAATATTTTGTTATAAATTGTATCCTTTCTGTCTCCTCGCTTGTCTAGTTTATATATTTATTTGTTTTATCACTCAGATAATTAGTATTGTAAAAATAATTAGATTACATGTTTTGTTTATTCATTACTTTATCACTTAGTTAAGATTAAGTTAGTAAAACCAATGACCTTAGTTTATCACATAGAATCCCCATGTAAAATACGAATTCAGCCGGGAACCATATTTATGGACCTCAAAAGGTGTCAAAGACCTTTCTTTTGAGATAATTTGAACCCTTACCCGAACTTTTGGTGACATAGACTAATTAAACAGTTCTTACTTAGCCTAGAATGGTGCCCTAACGCACCTTAATTTGTTAGGTGGAGACTCGTCACTCTTTAAATACTCCAAAAAGAGTTGTTATGTCGAATCTTGCTTTTCGCGAGAAAAATGAGGCGCGACAACTGGGAAGCCAACCCATAGACTGGAATTGTTGGACACCGTCTACTTAGAGAGAAGAAAGAAGAATGTGAAATAAATATATCAAAAGACTGATATATATATATAATATTTATATATATATATACATATATATAAGAGATTCTTCACTCGTTAAATAATCAAAATTGAGTTCCCATGTCGAATCTCGCTTTTTGTGAGAAAAATGAGGTGCGATAATTGGGAAGCCAACCCATAGACTGGAACTGCTAGACACCAGCTACTCAGAGAGAAGAAAGAAGCATGTGGAATAAATATATCAAAAGACTGATATATATATATATAAGAGCTTCAAACATAATAATTCTGACAAAATAAAGGACAAAATTAATATACTTATACAACTTATCTCTGAATACAACATAGAGGGTAGACTTGGATATAAGAGAGAGAATAGCAATAATCCAAAATCTAGGAGCTCACCCTATGTGTTCGAACCATAGTTGCTCTGCACGATACACACAACAAAGGAGAGAAGTCATTCTATGATCTACAGGTTACAAAAGTGTAGTATGAGTACCAAACACGTGGTACTCAGCGGGTAACTACCGACTAAGATCCAAAGACAATGCAAATCTAATAGCAAGCAAGCAGGAATGTAAACTACACCCAAATATCCAACAACCTACATAATAAAACTATTGAGACTATAAGGATGACTATTATATTCATAACAAAGGAATTAACATAATAAGGCTAAGAAGGTAATAAGGATGAACTATCCTATTCTAGCTATACCCGAGACCCTAAGCACTATATCATATATCACTGCTTATAAGAATAAAGAATAGAAGAAGGATGTATATATATGTATATAAGGCTAACAAATGGATATACAATATGAATAAATGTGAGGAAGGTATATACAATAATATCATAACTACTATAGATAGATACATAGGGATAAACAAGGTTAACTCAAGGTACAACCTATGTAATCACACTAGCATCTCAAGGCCTCCTAATTAGAGTAGGAACTAGGGATAAAATAATTAGGGTCTCTAAGCCATACGTTGAAACATGAGATAATTACCATAATAAAGCAACCGTAAAGAAAGGAATTAGAATATCAGGGTTTAAAGCCATAATTCCTAACCATGGGATAATCATGCGAAAAAATATAACCTTTAGATGAAGAAATCAGAATCATACCTCAAATTTCAACACCATTTCAATTATCAACTTGTCATGTATTAATAATATAAAATATCCAGCTAGTCTAGAAAAACAATACCTAATCGAGCCTTTCATAACCCACACTGCCATAGGCCCTAAAGGTCCAATTAACAATAAGCAAACAACAATTAGAGCCCATACCTATGCAACCCCCTATATGGCTATAGATACAAGTACATACTGGTGATAGACAATTTGCATGCAAGAATGAACGCCAAGTAAGTTCATAATACCATAACCAATCTAAGTACTATAAAGTAACCCAGTGTATACACCTCCTCTAACATGACGGCTCATAAAGGCATGTCCTAGAGTGATGTCTATTCTCCTGGCACGAAGGCTCATGGATGAAGGAGTCCCTAGGGTGTTCGAAAGTACCCATATACACCGAAATGGTCCCGATCAAAGATTTCCAATAATCATCAATGTCATCATCAATCGCCAGACTTAAACCAGAACCCATATCCTCATACCATTATCAATCCACTCTATCCAGTACAATATATATATGTGTGTGTGTATGTGTGTGTGTATGTATGTATACACATAAAATGCATGGGCTATAACCGTGGCTAAAGGGGTATAATTTTAGAAATCCATTATCCAGGGTAAACTCTATGCCTAAATTATCATAAAAATATAGAAAGGGTCTGAATCTCTCTTGACCGAGGTAAATAGTAGTAGCAAAATTGTGCAATGAAATCTATCTTGATCAAATCTCTAAATAACATCATTTTTAGGCTCAAAGGTTCATAACTTATCCATTAAGATGGTACGAATTCCATTATGAAGAAACCCATTCTAAAAATGAAAAGTGGGAATAAACTTCTCTTTAGAAAAAGAGTAATAAAACCATATTTTATTTGGAATTGTACCATTTACCATCTAAGTGATCATGATTGTACCGAATCTATGCATGTCATCATCAATATTTAAATAATACGATTATAAGCATCAAATGTCTATAAACTATGACCAATTCTATTACAAGGATAGAATACTACCCGAAACCCAATCAATATCATAATCACGGCCTTAGGATCAATATATATATCCAGCAGAACCATAGAATCATAATCACAGACTTAAGTCTAATGTTATATTTGGAGTAACTATAATATCATAATTCCAAAAAATACCATTACAACCCACCAAGTCCCATAGCACTCGTGTACTAGAGGTTTATTAGTCTCAACTATGTCTAACAGGTTGTCATACAAATATAAGTCTACAAGGATAACATAAGTCTTGGCCTAAGATGGTCCATAGGGCCCTACTTCTAATCTCCAAAATCCATTTTAGACAAGCTTCTACCCCGGACTAGGTTAAGGTATCAAAATTCAGTTCTAGATGTTAAATAATCCATAATTAGCCCTAAGATAGAAGCTCCACCTAGAACATGAGCAACTGAGTCAATTCCACCTAAATTATGGTCCAAGATAACCTAAACAGTCCAAATAAGACTAATCATACTTGTCAACTTAAGGATTAAATACCCTTCTAGCCTCAAACTTATAAATTAGGCTAAGTCATAGTGTTATCCCTATAATCATATCCTAACATCCCTATTTAACATTCAATATATATCAAACACCATATCATGAAAAAGAGTAGACAAAATCCTACCTCTATGTCGAACGACAACTCGTGGATCATCCATGAATCATCCGTCTTTACTCCACGATCTCAAAATACTATCACGCTATAAAAATAATAATCTACACGTTGTTAGGAATAAAAAGAAAACAATATTGCTATATTAGGGTTGGGTCAAATTTTGGGTCAAGAGCGGACCCTCGGGGCCCACAAATAAAATCCAAAATTGAACCCTTCATGAGGTCCCTTCAAGGAAAAGAAAGTTGTGCCCAAATGTTGAGCACAAGCAAAATACAATTCGGGTCTCAAATCAACCCTCAAAATTTAGGAATTCAAGACCTAATTTGTAAGAATTTTACCATGAATTAGGATGGAAATCAAAGGAAAAATTAATTGGAAATGACCAAGAAAAGTTAGGTTAGTTTACCTTAACCTAGCTGCCACTTTTTCTTCGCTTTAAGCTCTCATTTCGGTGTGAAAATGGTGAAAAAAGTTATATAAAATAGGGTGGAAAAGAGGGCATTTAAAGGCTATAGGTTCCGCTAAAGCCTGGGCGCTAAAGTGCCTACTGCTAAAGCAGCAACATGACCGCTAAAGAACTCTAGTAGAAAATACGAGTGCCGCTAAAGCAACCCCAATGGAGCTAAAGCGGTAACCACTTTAGCGTCCATTTAGTTCTAAAGTACACCACTTACAATGGGTCAGGGTCGCTAAAGATTCTAGCGTTATAGCGATCCAATAGGCACTTAAGTGGTCCTATCAGATGCCATGCACTAGATTTTGCTATGTCTGAAATGGACTTCAATCGGGTGCTTGAGATTTGTTAATAACTTGTACGCACAAAGAAAATATACTACCATACCAAATTGGGCATTCCAAACTAAATGAAACCATCAAAGATTTTATCTGAGATCATTTCGACAAAATGTGGGGCCCATACCTATAGTTCTATTTTTTGAATAATTTGCACAATAGCTCAAAATAAGTCTGGAAGCCTCGTGACCTGAACCAACGGTCCCCTAGTTTAACATAAATGTTTTGGAGGTTATGTCACTATTGAAATTCTCATCCTGGGTCATCTACTAGGAGTTTTGGTTCGACACCAAATCCTAAACAACGAAAGTTCCAAATAGGGAAATGACCCTACAACCCAAATAAACCATCTGATAATCGAACTGACCATTCCATAAAGTAATAAATAACCTGTATCCACTGTGGGAAGGCTCAACATATTGTAAATGCATGCATATCGATGAAATAACCTGGAGGGTCATTATACTTTTCTATGATCGTGGGAATAAATAACGATCGTGGGTTGAGCTTATGGTTGGGAACTGATATGAACTCTCTTAGCATGATCATATAAGCCTTGGTACAATTATGGGATCTACTTATGGTTGTACCTTGGTTTGTATATTTTTTGGTATCGTCAAAGAAAATTGTGGGACTCACGATCGTGCCTGGGGATCGTTCTTTCAAAGCACGACTATGGTTCCATCCCATGGGATGAGGGTATACTTTGTCAACTTTTAGAAGTTATGGTAATTTCAATCCTATGAGACCATTGTACGATCATACAATGTAACTACAGTTGTGGTTGGTTTCGTGGTATCTGACTACAGAGTAGTGTTTACTAAAAAGGTATAATTTCCTACTCCAATGTTGGATAAAGGCAAAAAACTAGATGTGTTGGAAATTTAATTTAAATAACTATCACTTGGTAGGTTTATGACTAAGAAATACATCTCAATCTGGAAGTTATACTCATTTAAAGTTGATCACTTCTCTAAGAATTGATGGGTAAGGGAGGTTTTGTCTTGGTTAAGGTCTAAGGGGATCTTGTGACTTTGTTACATGGCCAATTCCCCTATTATGTTGTTAAAACTTAGGGATTTACCCTACATGTACTTGAAGCATGGTTCTAGTCTAGTCTTGGATTTTTTTAAGGCATTATAATGTCTCCCCCTTGGGATCATTCGTCCCCAACTGGAAACTGACTGGCCTTGATGGTTAGGGGAAAAGATTTGTAATTCCAATATTTTCTTCTCCACTTCTACTAATATTATAAGAATCCTTCTAACTATCTGTACCTAAAATTCCTACACTAAATTTCTACAAGATGAGCACTGGCATGGTATTGGATCGATAGCTAAAACATGGGTTGATTTAGACTCATAGAAGCATGTTATAGTATGTGCTAATGATCCTAATCGAAAAACTAGAATCGATATCAAAAATATGGAATTAAACAACAAAATTAAAGGATAATTAAGAAATAGGAGATGAGAAGTAAAGAAAGAAAGGCTTAATTGAATAACAACTAAACCAATGGAAAAAGACAACTCAATTAATGTATAAGGAATCAAATTGAATCCACAATATGATAAGTCAATAATCAATCAAGAGAAGAAGATAACACATGAAATTAGGAAATCCACCCTAATCGCTCGATCTAAGCTAACAATTAGAATTTAACTGAATTACTACCCTAACCTAGAGTAACTAAATATCAAGTCTTTCAAGACAATTAAATCATCAAAAATCTTAAGTGATGAAAATGGCTAATCCAACTAGTTATAGTCATTTCCGTTACAAAAATATCCCAAAAGTGATTATCTTACAAATAACCCTCAAGGGACCTTCTTGATTGCTCATGAACTTGTGTATCTATTTTTCCATGCCTTCATTTGATCTCCAAGCTATCATCCATATATGAAAGACTAGCCTAGTATGCTCCAAGCTAACCGTGCTCGCATCATCCTCTCCTTCTTCAAAAGGATCTGTCCTCAAATCTAAAGTTTGCAATAATATGAGAAAGACTAACAACAAATATATCCTCATAGCACGAGGTTTAGCGCAAGGTTTATCAATAACAAACCTATCACCATTCAAGGGTGCACATATTTAACATATAACCAAGCATCAAAAATGATCCATAAATGGTTTGTAACCCAACAAAACAAGAGATAAATGGATACATAGGAAACATTAACAAAGGGGTAAATCAAAAGAACCATGGTCGGGTTAAGGAGAAATTAGATGCGTTGGAAAGGTAATTCAAACAAATATCACTTGATAGGTCTGGGACTCAAAAATAAATTTGAGTATAAAATTTATACTTGTTTAAAGCTGATCACTTCTTTAGGAATTGATGGGTAAGGAAGGGTTTGGAGGGCCTTGTCGACTTAGTACATGGCCAAATTCCCTATTATGCTATTAAAACTAAAGGATTTACCCTAAATGTACTTGAATCAATGGTTCTATTCTATGTTTGAATTTTCTGGGGCATTATAATGAGTGTCTTGTAGCATTTGGGTAAGGCCAACGAGTGGCTGACACTCTTATCAGATTGTCTATGGGTGATGTTTATTATGTAGATAATGAGAATAAAGTGTTAGTTCATGATGTTCATAGGCTCGTTGTTCAGAATGATTCAAAATCTTCTTTAGTATAAAAATAAAGGAAATTTAAGATAGCAATCCTAATTTGCTCAAGTTGAAGGAATTAATCCAAAGTCAAAAAGTTAAGGTGTTTTCCTAAGGGGGAGATGGTGTTCTTTGATGTCAGGTAAAATTATGTGTTCCAGATGTGGATGACTTGAGATAGCATATACTGAAAGAAGCTCTCAATGCTTGGCCAACCCAAGTTAAATCACGTAAGCGTAATACAAATATATTGACCTAAATTATCATTACGCTGAAGTAGAGAGTATAACCTTCAAATAATTTTTCTTAGGCAAATTTTTAAATATTTTAAGGTTGGCCTAGTCTTAGGCAAACTTTAAGGATGTGATAGACTAATAAAAATTGGTTATAAATTGAGCATTGGTGGTGTTATTAGATTTGATTTTGCGGTAGAGGGAGAGTTTAGGAGGCCATAGTAACTTTCATTGCATAAAATAGGTTAACAAAATCTGATGTAACGCCCTAAGACTACCCCCTAGACATCATATGGTACTTCGAACCACAAGTGATCCCAATCTAACCCATGATACTTGCATAATTCATAAGCAACTAAATAAAATACATAAAATTGGAATTAATAAGCAACAGAGATGTCATTAGCTAAACTTGTTCAGTACAATACTATTTTAAACATTTACATCACTAGATTGTATAGAAGGACACTGAAACTGAATATATCAACGCCGACTGACTTTCTATGAATCCTCTACTAATACTGACTATAGGTAGCTAGGACATAACCACCAGCTATCCCTAATCAATACAAATGAATAAAAATAAAATACTAAATCTACAAACTGACTTGAGTCCCCGAATAAAGAGAACTCATCACCTGCTGACTGGAAACTGCGAACTGCCTAATTATGATACTGTGAGCTACAACTGATACCTACATTATGAAATAATCTAGCCACAAAAACGTATACGTGGGCAGTACTTTTGGAATGTACTGAGTATGTGGGAGTGCATATAATAAGTAAAAATTCATATGTATTATAAGCTTGAAAACATGCATGCCAAGTGTATATAGACTCGCCATATTCATGAATAAAATTGAAAGTTGAAATATCATAAAGTAATATTCGATAAAGTTAGTGAGTCGTTACACTTAGTTTCTAAAATTCAAAACTTTTTGTGAGAGATTCCTATAACCGACATAAACTATGTGAGCTAGCATGCAATCCAACGTCTTATCGATGTTGCAAAGAGATGTTCTGCCATTATCATCAGTAATGAAACTTGACTTACAGTGACCACTGAACTTAGCCCCTTAGGGTAAGGAGACACTTTTTGGTAAAGACCTTAAACCTACGGTGGCACCTAGTTTCTATAAAATAGGATTATCTAAACCCACATTCCTTCTCGATGCTAAATACTACTCCCAAAATATATACCCGTTTGCTCATACTTATAAAATTCACCTAAAAGTAGCATATGGGTTTATAAATTGAAAACCAACTATGCTTCTCGTTTTTAAATAATACTCATAAATAAACTTTTGAATTTCATGACTTATTGGAATCATAAGGTCAAAACTAAAACTTTAATCATGTTGTAATACTTTGTAACTTGAACTAGTAAGCTTGAACTTCATGTAAACTGAGTACTTTATGCTCAAATTGTAAACATTTACCACCTCATAGAAAATTCATGAAAAAATATAAAAACTCTTAAGATCACTTTATAAAACATAAGTAAACATGAAATCTTGTACTAAATAAAGCTTAACTCATGAGGAAACATCATATTCTTAATGCATAAGAAAAATGGGTATGAACCTAAGCAAATCAACTCTTTAATTCCAAGAAAAAATTAAAATTTTGGGCATAAAGGATAGAAGAATATCCTTGCTCAAACCCCACATACATGATCTTATTGATTTCTTGAAGAAACATTGAAATTTTGAGCGCTTGATATTGATTTTTTGGAGAGGAACTCTAGTTTTGATGTTCTTGAGAGTTTTAGAGGAGAAGGAACATGTATTTGGGTTATGGGAAAAGGGTAAACATTTTAGTATAAGTTATAGGACCATTTAGGATGTAAATGACTAGTTTTCCCCTTGAAAAACTAAAGGAAAATGGGATTTAAAAGTCTCTATGGCCTTGGGAATGGCACTCCCATATCTCGGAGCACAGCTAGTGTGCCACACACTTATCATAGAGAAAAACAATCATGCCACACTCTTATTGCTGACCCTTCCTAATTCGTTCACAAAAACACACGCAACTTTTCACTCAGGTATCGGATTAAGGATAAATTGGATGCGTTGAAAATAGGAATCAAATACCTTTCATTGGGTGGGTCTTGAGCTCCAAAAATCAATATATTCTAGAATTTGTACTCATTTAAATTGACCCTTGCAGGATCAAATACTACACATGGCACAATAATACTAGTCTAAATACGGGACTTAGTATGCTATGTCTTTTCTGATCTCTCATCTCAAGGATAATACTCCCTAACCACTTTAACAACTAACTTTGAGATCTAATTAGGAACTCACTAGTGCACAACATTCATCCACTTATATAATTACATGGCATTCAAGTCTACCGTTATAACCACATATGAACTTCTAGGAGACCAACCGATCTAGGAATTTTTTCCTAGATTCTTTAATACCTCAATTAATACCAATTGCATGAATTATCTCAACAAAGGCACTCAAAAATAAATTTTCAACTAACTATGACATATACCAAAGCTTTACCTTGATCTACCTCTACACTTATTAATTTGGTAGAACAAGCACACAATAATTTTCCATAATAAGGAACATCTACTCTCTCCCATCTAAACTATTATTCATCCATTTTATGTCCACTATTTTAACATAAGGAGGGTCATCAAAGTGATAGAACATAAGAACCTAAAGCATAAAAGAATGTGATACTCAACTTTGACACTTAACAGAGGCCTAAGAAATAGAGTATCAAAGACCTGGATTCATTAAAGAGATATAAATTGAGGACAGACATGACATAATGTGATATCACTAGTCATTAAGGTTGTACCATGAGTTTTGGGAACTGAGTATACTATGAAACATAGGTTCATACTTATCATAAGCTACTTAACATAAAACTAGAATTAATAAATTCATGAGACATAACTAGGATCACAGAGTGAAGCTATACCTCTTTTACTAGGAGAAAAGAATAAACATAAATATGTATGAAGTGTATAAGAATTGGTGAGCATGACTCTATCATGAAAGATAGGGATAGGGTGTCATAATGACTAAAATTTGAGAAATATTCTAGAGTAAGGATGAATCACTATCTAATCATAACTCTTATTGACATGCATCTCAATCTAATTCACAAAACATGATTTGGTTCTTCACCCTATCATCCCCCCTTATATTAGAGTCGATATTTTAAGCATATGGGCTTATTCTATATTCTCAAGATTGAGCCATAATTTCTTTACTCTAACACTCTTTACTTTAATGCTCAACCCACATAAATAAACAATATTTGGAAAATACTAACTTCATTCTTGGACACTCCTTTCATATATACAACCCTTATCTTTCGCTGGCTTCAACAATCCCATATACTTACACTCTTCTTGGAAAACATACCTACCTTACTAAAGATATAATTTACCCTCTTATTCCTAGTTACTAATATCATACCTCTAATTTTGTATTTTACCTAAACCATGGGAATTATCATTGCGCCAAAAGATCCAACATCGTCCTCATATAACCCTTAGCTACTAACAACACCATCTACTATATAATTAACGTCCTTTACATTTAGAAACTCAAGGGTACTATCTAAGCAAATAAAACACTTAACAGTCATAGAAAATCATAAATCCACATATTACCTTGGGTACACCTCTACATTATACCTACATCATCATACTTGATTGCAAATGAATAAACTTAAATACTTTCATACGCTATCTCAAGCCTATTAGCTCACCTTTCATATAACTAGCATCACTATCTCAAGCAATCAATTTCTACCTTGATAATCATCCACTGTAAAATCTTACTTCCTAGTACTAGACATGATTAACAACACAACTTCACATAGTTTTCTTGCTTGACAGCTATATAAAAAAATAACATCAAGAAATATTAGTCCACTAGTACCTCATAATAACAATAATAGGTCATAATATTATGGTTTATCTTATTATAATTAATAATCATCCTCATTTCACACATCACTACTACTTTTTCCGTCCATATTTCTATATTATATTCATGGTTCTATAAGCGTCAACCAATTTCCTTTTCACGATCACAAGAAATGTCATATGTGAATCAACATAAGCTTCTAAGAGAATAACTTTACTGCATGATCTAGAGTATGAAAGAAGGAAAATATTTATTAAATGCCCAAGAACCCCTCAAAACAAGTACAGACATCTTTGTACCATTCCGAAAGACTCTACTAGATACAGCTTCATAGACACCCTAAGATACTTGAACTATGTGCTCTAATACCACTTTTGTAACACCCGATACTACCCCCTGAATGTCACACAGTACTTAGAACTATATGTGATCCCAAGATACCCCATGATATTGGCATAATTCATGAGTAACTGATTAAAAAACATAAAATTGGAAATAATAAGTAGAAGAGATTTCATTATCTGAACTTTTTCAATACAATACTATTTAAAACATTTACATCATTAGACTATACAAAAAAAATAGAAATAGAGTACATAAACTCTAACTGATTATCTATGAAGCCTCGACTAAAATTGACTATAGGTAGTCGGGACATAACCCCCAGCTATCCCTAATTAATACAAATGAATAAAAATAAAATACTAAATCTACAAACAGACTTGAGTCCTCGAATAAAGAGAACTCATCACCTTCTAGTTTGAAGCTGTGAACTACCTGATCATGATATTGTCAGCTACAACTAATATCTACATTATGAAATTATGTAGCCACATAGATGTATATATGGTCAGTACTTCTGGAATGTACTGAGTATTTGGGGTTCACGCAATAAGTAAAATCTGACATGTATCATAAGCTTGAAAACATACATGTTAAGTGTATATAGACTCACCATATTCATGAATAAAACTGAAAGTTGAAATATCATAAAGCATAAGTCATAAAGCAACACTGATAAAGTTAGTGAGTTGTTACACTTAGTTTCTAAAATTCAATACTTTTCTTATGGGACATTCTTATAACCGACATAAACAATGTAAGCTAGCATGCAGTCCAATGCCTTCCCCACGTTGAGGAGAGTTTTTCTAAAATAGCCATTGATATAGAACATTAATTTAAAGTGACCACTAAACTTAGCCCCCTTAGATAAGGAGACACTCTCTGGGCAAGGTCCCTTAAACCTATGGTAGCACATAATTTTAGGGAAATAGGAAACAAGGTCCCAAAATATATACTTGTATGCTCATACTTATGAAATTCACCTTAAAATAGCATATAGGTTTATAAAAATAGAAACCAACTAAGATTCTCTTCCTTAAATCATACTCATAAATAAACTTGTGAATTTCATGCCTTATTGGGATCATAGAATCAAAATTAAATCTTTCATCATGCTGTAGTACTTTGTGTCTTGATCTAGTAAGACTAAACTTCATATAAATTGGGTACATTATGCTCAAATTTTAATCATTTACCATCTCATAGAAACTTTATACAAATTATCAAAACTCAATGCTTCAGACACTTCCATGAATAAAACATAAGTAAACATTAAATCTTGTATGAAATAAAGCTTAACTCGTGAGGAAACATTATAATCTTAAACCATAAGAAAAGTTGATATGAAGCCTAGTAAATCAATTCTTTAAATCCAAACAAAAATCAAACTTTTGGGAACAAAGGACAGAACAATATCCTTACTCAAACCCCACATACCTAAGCTTATTGATTTCTTAAAGAAAATCTTAAATTTGGAGCTCTTGATATTGAATTTTTTTGGAGATAATCCTTCTTTTAATGTTATTGAGAGTTTGAGAGGCGAGGAAGTGTGTATATAGGTTATTGGATAAGTGAAAATATTTTAGTATAAGTTATAGGACCATTTAGGATGTAAATGACTAGTTTTGCCCTAAAAAAATAAAGGAAAAATGGGATTTTTGCATCTCTGTTACCATGGGTGTGGCACTCCCTTATTATGGAGCACAGCTAGCATGTCACTCTCTTATCATGGAGCACAACAAGCATGCCATGCTCTAATCATGGACCCTTACTAGTTTGCTAAGGAAAGTACACATAACTTTTTACTCAAGTATCATATTAAGGAGAAATTGGATGCATTGGAATTAGGACTCAAATACCTTTCATTTTGTGGGTCTTGAGATCTAAAACTCAATATATTCTATAATTTATACTCATTTAAATTTACCTTTGCTGGACCAAATACTAAAACTCAATAGATCATAAATATTCTCAACTCAACTTTACTCTAAGTGTTTCCTATGGCCATGATTCTAATCAAAAGCACTTTACACACTAGGTAAATGATTGTGACACCTATATATGATTAAAATTATTCATTTTATGTCTTTAAACATATGACAAATGGTTGTAAGATTAGCTAGGAATTTATGGGGTGTGATGATATCTCCCTTTTGGGATCATTTGTCCTCGACTAAAGACTAATATTGGGATGAAAAGAATGTAGATACTAACATGAAACTGAATTTATAAAATTGGTCATGCTTTGCAACTGGAATCACCTTTTGACAGAGTACTAACTCAGCTAATAAATATGAAACATGAACACATACATAGGAATCGTATGGAAAGAATTTTAGGCATGATATAAGTTTAGAATTTGAAAAAGGAATCACAACATGGATAAAACTATATAACATAGAACATAGGCATATATAACAGAAGCAAGAATAGGATTACTATACTTTAGTTGATGCAACGATTAACTTTTAAACTTAACAACAAGTCTAAACTATATTTTTCCTCTTAAATACTATACTTCATTTGATGTAACTTAAAACCTTCACAAGGTTATAGGTGACCACTCTTACTAAGCCTGAGTTGAAATAAATACTCTCATCATGTTCAAGCCTAACTCTAAGTCACAACATAATACATATGGCTCAATAATATTTGTCTAAATAAGGGATTTAATATCCTATGTCTTTTTTTATCTCTCATCTCAAGGATAATCTCCTTACCACTTTATAACTAACTTTTTGCTCCAATTAGGAATTCCCTAGTGCACAATGCATTCATCCACTTATATACCAACATGACATGCAAGCCTATCGTTAGAGCAATATATGAACTTCTAAGAGGCCAACCCATCTAGAAATATTTTTCCTATATTCTCTAATACTTCTATTAATGTCAATTGCATGAATTGTATCCACAACAGCACACAAAAAGAAATTCTCAACTAGCTAGGACATATACTAAAGCTTTGTCTTAATCTCCCTCCACACTTACAACTTTGATAGAACAAGCACACAATAATTTTCCATAATAAGGAAAATCTACTCTCTCCCATTTAAACCATTGTTCATCCACTTTTATCACCACTATCTGAACATAAAGAGGGACACTAAAGTGATAGAACATGTGGACCTAAATCATGAAAGAATGTTATACACAACTTTTACACTTAACATAGGCCTGAGGAATAGAGTATCATAGGCATGGATTCATTAAAGAGATTTAAATTGCGAACATACATGACATAATAAGATCTCACTAGTCGTTAAGGTTGTACCATGAGTTATGCGAACTGAGCATACTATGAAGCATGGGTTCATACTTATCATAAGCTACTTAACTTAAGATTGAAATTCTTAAATTCATGGGACATGACTAGGATCATGGAGTGAATCTTTTTTTTTTTACTAGGACATGAGAATGAATGTGAATATGTATAAAGTGTATAAGCATTGGTCATGGACACGGATTTTTCATGCAAAATAGGGATAGGGTGTCATAATGAATTAAATCTGAGGGATACACTAGAGTATGGAAGAACCACTATCTCATCATAACTCTTATTGAAATGCATCATAATCTAATTAACGAAACTTGATTTGGTTCTTCACCTTATCATTTCCCCCTTATAGTAGAGCTGTTATTCTAAGCATATGGTCCTATTCCATATCCTCAAGACTGAGCCATAATTTCTTTACTCTAACGTTCTTCACTTGATCGCTCAACCTACGCGAATAAACTATATTTAGAAAATACTAACTTTACTCTTGGACACTCCCATCATATATACCACTCTTAACTTTCTCTGGCTTCAGTAATCTTTATTATGTAATTAAACTCTTCTTGGTAAACATACCTGCCTCTACAAATATATAATCTGCCCTCTTATTCTTAGTTAACTAATATCATACCTCTAAGTTTATATTTTTCTCTAAACCATGAGAATTATCATTACATCAAAAGACCTAACATCGTCGACCTATTACTCCTAACTTAGCTATTAAAAATACCATATCCTATATAACTAGCCTCTTTCACACTTAGTAGCTCAAGGGTTCTATCTAAGAAAATAAGACACTTAACAATCATAGAAAATCATAAAGCCACATATTACCTTGGGTACACCTCCACATTATACCTACACCATCATACTTAATTGCGAATGAATGATCTTAAATCGTTTCACATATTATTTCAAGCCTACTAGCTCACCTTTCATATAACTAGCATCACTATCCTAAGCAATCATTATTTCAACATCGATAATCATCCACTGTTAAAACTTAGAGTCTAGTACTAGACATGATTAACAACACAACTTCACATAGGATTCTTGCTTAACAAATATATAAAAAAATAACATCAAGAAACACCAGTTCATTAGAACCTCATAATAACTATAATTAATCATAATCTTATGGTTTATCTTACTATAATCCATAAGCATATCCTTCTTTCACACATCACTACTACTTTATCCGTATTTTTAATTATAGTCATGGCTCTATAAGTATTAATCAATTTTCTTTTCACGATCACAAGGGAAGCCTAGACTAGAAATTTTTAACAACTTAATACTTTCATTAATGATATATACTTTTCTAATACAATGAAACACCAACAAGAACTCCTTTCCTAGTTCAAGCATACTCCAAGTCACCTTATCAAATACATTTTTCTCTACCTTCCACCATGAAATCTACATCACACTCACCACCCTTTAGTTAACACCCAAAGACATATCACCCTAAGCTATAACTTAATAGTATATATAGATTCATCTATATGTTTTCAACCAATTAATATCCCTACCTTTCTTGTCACTACACTTCTAAATACATACTCCCAACTCTAAGGTTTTTCTACTACTTATGGATCATAACATTCTAAGTTACTATATCATTCAATGAAAATATTATTCAATAATCTAGGTGCATGCTCTCTCCTCTGTTGAGTGCTATCTATAATAAAGGATTAAAGAGAAATCTTAATATATTTTATACTAAGACCGTACAACTCATATAGATAAGGACATAAGATTTTGAATTAAAAGACCTAAAACACATTAGAAGGATCTTCTCAATACCTTTATATGATTTTTGAAGTGTCTGATAGTTAATCTGAGGGAATTATGCTGACAGGAATTGATATTTACTACTTATGTTATCTAAATGATAAACCTTAGTTAGAGTATTTAAGAGTAACGTGTGAATCAAAGTAAACTTTTAAGAGTACAACTTTACTGTATGATCTAGGGTATGAAATAAGGGAAACTTTTCTTAAATGCCCAATAGCCTCTCGAAGAAAAGTACAGATGTCTTTTATCATTTCACAAGACTCTACTAGACGCGGCTTCATTGAAATTGTAGGATACTTGAAATCTGTGATCTTATACCAAGTTTGTGTAATGACCCGAGACTACCCCCTAGTCTCCACAAGGTGCTTGGAACCGCAAGTGATCCCAAGATAACCCATGAACTGGCGTACTGTTAAGAAACAAAACTATAATATAATAAATATCTATTCTACAGTGGAAAAACATAATCATACTAAAAAAAATCTAAAATCGATACAATACTGATAAAGCTTTATAGTCTGATAAATCTAAAAGATGAAACTAAAATTACATGACCGACATTAACTGACATATATGAAGCCTCTACATTACTGACTATAGATAGATGGAATATTCCTCCAACTACCACTAATCAATACACATGAAAATAAATGAATTGTACATGAACTAAAACTGTCTGGATTTCTCAAAGTAGGAGAACTCATCACTTGCTGGCTGGAATTTGCAACTGCCTGATCATGATGCGTAGGCTATAACTGATTCCTACATTATGATACAATGTAGCACATAGACATAAATGTGGATCAGTACTTCTAGAATATACTTAGTATGTAGGGGTGAATGCAATAAGTAAAACTAATTTGATATGTAATCGTAAAACATGCATGCTAAGTGTAAGTAGACTCACCAATAGGCTGGAATAAACTAAAAACTAAAATATCTTAAAGCATGAGTGACAAAAATTCTCTGATAAGATAGTGAATCTCTACACTTAGTTTATGTAAACTTGCTTTAATGATATAAGTATAACTGAAGCTGGAATATGATAAGAGATGGATACTATATGAATATTGGGTCTAAAACTATGTGATGATGACTGACATAAATTGAGGATCTGAATATACAATCACACTGAGAATGAATGTATAAACATACTAACTTATCTGATTAACTAAATATCTGATAGTTGAATACTGGGCATGTAAGACTGAACTATACTTAGTCTTAATAATGGGACTGAAATTGTAGAGTATTATACATATAAAATAAGGACTGTCTGAGTAACATGAGATAATTGAGAATGAATTTGTGAAAACTGTATTATTTGAGAATGCAAGACCAAACGTATAATATGATTCTGAAATAGTCTGTAAACTGTGTACTGAAATACTGATAACTGAATAACTGATAACTATACGTTGTGGTCAAGTAAACTTAAAATGGAACTGTGTTACTAATCTGATTACTCGACTGAGACTGTAACTAAGATGGTAACTGAGATGGTAACTAAGATCACATTAACACTGGATAATGAGTTTTGAATACTGATTAACTAATTTCTGAGTTTACTGATACTGTAGTACTGATAACTGAGTAACTATTTTTGATAGTCCTGATTCTATAGAATAGAACTAAGTTCTATACTGAAATGGGTGACTATGTTTGATAGTCCTAAATTTGTAGAACTTAATTGAGTTCTATACTAGACTGAAACTAAAATTGTGGGAGGTAGTTATCTAACCGACATGCTCCTCTCCAAATGTATTGGGGTCCAATCTGTAACCCTAGTTGGAAGGTGTTAATATCGTGCCATGGGTAAAGACAAGCTTTGAGTTAACCCTCTCTGATAGAAAGCACATTCGTCAACCCTCGTTACCAGGAAAACTCATGTGAGATGTATCAACCCTAGTTTGGCAGGAAGATATCTCGACCTACACTGGCTACATAGTTATGTAAATCAGGGATTACAACTAAGGGTCAAACCTTATGTTGGCAGGAATGCCCCCATCTTCCTTTCCCCATCCCTGGGTTCACTCGGTGCTGATTCCTACTCCCAACTGAATAGACACTGAACTGATTTTTAAACTATACTAGGCTTGACTGAACTATTACTGATCGTACTGTCTAACTTAACTGAACTAAGTTCACTGAGTTTTGAACTGACTACTGAACTAAGACTGGGACTGATTAATGAGTATTACTATTCATGACACTACTGAGATGGTTCTGTAACTACTATATCTCTAGGTAAGAAGCTAGATTTCCGGGTATTGAATACCCCCAGGACTCGATAGCATAAAAAATAAAGCATAGCATGATCTTGAAAAGCATAGCCATAGTCAATTGTTAACAATTCATTCACTGAGACATTTTATCAAACATTTGGAGGTTATGGACTTGTACATGAATGAGAACACATGGCAACGTGTCATGATTACCCTATTCAAATCACATGGGCATTCTATCAAGAACATGGAGATTAAAACTTTAATATGGGGCAATTCACCAAAGACATGGGGATCATGAACTTGGACATGGAAATATCTTAAACATGGAAGCGTAGAATGATTACATAACTAAGATCATGAATTGGGGAATTCACATGTAATTCGCTTGAAATAGGACATTAGTGTTTCATCAAAACATGTAAAGTTCATAGCTTGAACGTAAGAATGTCTTAAACTTGAAGGAACAATAGAGTTACATGACAAAGTTCATATCTTGGGGATTCGTCTTTAAATTGACTTAACATGATATGGGAATTTCATCAAACATGTGGAAAGCATGAATTTAAAATATGAGAATATTGCTAAACATCATGAATTTAGGATCTATCATGGAATTTACTTGAATAAAGCATGGAAAATTCAAATTCATAGCATGACAAATTTAAAATCTTGCATGGAATAACACATGGGCTGATTTGAATTAAAAACCACCATGAAAACATGAAATTCTATCTTTCTTGAACATACATAATACCATAATAAATGGAAAATTCATTCTTTAATTAAAATAAAATAGTTTTTGGACTCCATGGGTGAAAGAAGACTCATGGATGAACTC
This sequence comes from Capsicum pubescens, assembly GCA_030864215.1. Classification (NCBI taxonomy): domain Eukaryota; kingdom Viridiplantae; phylum Streptophyta; class Magnoliopsida; order Solanales; family Solanaceae; genus Capsicum; species Capsicum pubescens. Next base: position 213,253,123 of record CM061542.1, read on the forward strand.
CCACATACCTTTAAGATTTAATCTTGAAGGAGAAACACAATCTTGAAGCCTTTTTGAATTAGGAAACTTGAGTTCTTGCTTTTCTTTAAGAAAAATTGATGAAGTTCTTGGTTTTCTTGAGGAGGCGGATTTGAGTGAGGGGAAGTGACCAAAGTGCCCCTAGACCCTTTAAAAACTGAATTAGTGTGTGAAATAGTTCTGTAACACGCTGGCCGATGCGCCACTTTGCTATCGCATCGGCTTACTGCCTCACACATAAAATTCCATAACTTTTGGCTCGGGTTTTAGATTTTGGCGAAATTGGTATCGTTGGAAAGATAATTCAATTATCTATAATTTGGTGGATCTTGAACTATGAAATTCTTCATATATAAAAAGTTATACATGTTTAAAGTAGACCCTTATAGAATCGAGGGTCGAACATTGGACGAATCAAAGGCTCTAAGCTCAATTTTGTTCTAAGTCATTCTTATGAACTTTTTTTACCTCAAAAGAAAATCAAACATGAGGATAAATATCATGAAACTAAAATTTACATGGAAATCATTTAAATCATAGCTTATACCTATAGAAATGATGGTTCAAATACTAGCCCAAACATATGGGGTATTACATTATCTCCCCCTTGGGAATATTCGTCCTCGAATGAGAGTGGTGAGACTGAGAGTACTGTATAAAGGTAGGGACTTAAAAATTGGCAACTCTCTTATTTTTCATTTTGATATTTTGTTTCATAAGTTCTAAAACTTGATCATAGCTTCTGAATTTATAGGTACTGGTCAGAGAATTAAGTTAGTTGGCAAGGTAAATGGATTTTGTTGACCTATACCTTAAACCTGAGGGATGCTTACATCAGCTAAGGAGAGAAGAAGTACTTTATTGCGTGCCACAAATTCAACAAAAAGAAGCTATTCCTGTGCAAATGAATGAAAATGAACTAGCCTATAGGATAGTATGCAAAGTGGCAAACCCACTCACAACCAATGTCATCTCTTCCATTCGCAGATTAGAACCTAGAGGTATATTCGAGCTGAAATAGAATATGGTATAGTTGTTGCGCACTAGTGGGTAATTCATTGACCTGTCAAATAAGGATCCATAGGTCCATTTATAGATTTTTTTGGAGATTTACCATAGGTCCATTTATAGATTTTTTTGGAGATTAGTAACGTATTTATCTCAACTGGAGTTTCCACAGACTACTAAGGCTCATTCTCTCCCATTTCTCAAATTTGGAGGAAGTGAAGAAATGGTTAAAGGCAGAACCTTCAAACTCCAACACTACATGGGATGATCTGGAAAAGAAGTTCCTCATCTAATTCTTCTAGTATAGAAAGACAATAAGGTTACGTAGTGAGATTTTGTGTTTTAATCAAAACTCGAAGGAGAACTTATATCATGCTTGGACGAGAACTTATATCATTCTTGGAAGAGATTCAAATATTTTGTGTTTTACACTTTTGTTGAATCCCTTGACCATACAACAAATTTTGTTTTTGGATTTAGCCATAGTTGGTCAAGCTTTGGAGAAAACTTATGTTGAGCTATATACTTTGTTGAACCACATTGCATATGGTAATTCAAAATAGAAGGGAGATATATCCAAAAATACAGTGAATAAACCTATCGGGATGATTGAGGTGGATAGTTTCACCACTTTGGCCACTCAATTTCCAGCCTTACAAAAACAAATAATGACACAGTTCAGCAAGTTGGGTGTGAACCAACGTCAACCCCAAGTAAATACAGTCTAGTAGACCCCATTTTGGTGTGAGATTTGTGGTATTAGTGGTCACACTGCAGACTCATATGGAGCAAATCTAGATTCAGTTAACTTTGGGGGAAATGCACAGAAAAATAATCTGACTTATGGTAATACATTCAACCACAAGTGGCACAACTAGCCCAACTACTTATGGGGCAATAATCAGGCTCAGACTCAATGGTTTCAATAGTAGAAGAACATGCAGGACATATTATTGAAGAGATATTGATAAGAATCCTAGAAAATTAAAAAAAATGGTTGCAGAGATTAAAAATCAGCAACTTACTCAAAAGAATCTATAGACAGTTGAGCCAGTTAGCTCAAACCCAAAATACCAGACCTCAACGGTGTTTACCAAGTGACACAAAGAATTTTAAGCGAGTAATAGCAATAAACATGAGGAGTGGTTAAGACTTAATTGATAGAACTCCACTAAAAAATTAGGAGGTACAGACAGAGTTAGTCCTAAAACAGGCAGAGGAGAAGCAAGTTAAAGCCAAAGGTGCTAAAATTTGGGGAAGTTTAAGTACCCAAAAACAAAGGTAGTTGATCATACACAAGAGATTACACTACCATAATTTTCTTAAATTCTCAAAAAGGCTAAGGAGGATGCATGTTTCAAGAAGTTCTTTGGCACATTCACAGAACTCCATGTTAACCTCCCATTACTAGATATTTTTTAGGGTATGCCTAAGTACGCTAAGTACTTGATGGAAGTGGTGACCAATAAGACAAAGGTTAATGAAATTAAAACATTGGCACTTATCAAGAAGTGTAGCTCAGTGGTAACGAGCAAACTATTGAAAAATCTTAAGGACCCAGGGAGTTTTACAATCCCCATAAAAATTGGTGACAGTGATGTTGTCCATGCTTTAATTGACTTGGGGGCGAGCATAAATTTGATGCCTATGTTTGTGCTCAACACTCTTGGATTGGGGAAATGAGGCCATGTTCTGTTATGCTCCAAATAATGGATAAAACTAGAGTACATCCCAAAGGAATCATAGAAGATATGCTTATTAAGGTTGATACGTTCATTATTCCTGCTGACTTTATGGTTCTTGATTATGATGCAGATGAATCGATAATACTTGGACTTCCATTCTTGGTGACGGGAGAAGCACTAATTGATGTTAGAGAGGGCACCCTAATAATAAGACTAGATGATGACAATGTTGCCTTCAAAGTATACAAACTACTTAATCCACCTTCACACTATAAGGATTTATGCTTGATAATAGACACGGAAGTGGATGAGTATGGGTGATGGAGTACGCACCACCAATTACTTCTTCAAACTATCTCATAGAGTTTCATAAGCCTCAAATTAAGCTCTAAATTGAGAAACTAAAAAATGAGCCTGAAAAGGCAAGTGTTGAATAAGATGAAGACATTAAGAGTAAGCACTCAAAAGGTCAAAAAAGAGTGAGAAGACTGAGTAGGAGAAAGAGGATAAAAGAATATGGATGAATATCACTAATTTGAGTCATGTCATGATACTAAATTAGGCGCTGCTTGGGAGGTAACCCAATTTAAGGAACGTATTTTGTTTTTCTTATTTTTCTTTATATCACTTTTGTTTTTGTTTTTATTGAGTCACAGGTTGATGAAAAGTCTGAGTATCAGAGATCTAAGCTAAGAATTTGTAATACCCCATCTCTAAAAACTTTTGTGTCTCATACGACTCATCCTTTAAGTTATATACACACCATACGAGTCGTATGTTGAACTCATATCCATGATAGTGCGAGATGGGTGACATTTTTTAAAGGTATGACTATTTTTCTTGAGTCGTATATGCATCATACGAGTCATATGAAGTGAGTCATACCCAAGTTAGTGAAAGGTGAGGTAAGATTCTATCCAAGTTACGAGTAGAGGCTACTAGTCGTATGAAGATGGTATGAGTCATAAGTGTCAATCGTATGTTGACCAATATATACTTTCTTAGATTCAGTCCATCTTACAAGTCAAGAAGCCCAGTCGTAGCCTCATCATATAAGTCCTATGGTCAACTTGTATGGATTGGCGACAAATTTTGTATTGTTAGTTAAAAGGTCTTTTTAGTCTTTCTGCCTTCTTATAACTTCAACCCCCGACCTATAACCCTCAAAGAGGTTTATTTTCCCATAAATATTAAACACTTAACCCATTCATATCCTCTCCCATACTCAAGAACAATAACTAGGGTTTATTCTTCAAATTTATTTTCCAAGTCCCAAGCTCAAGTCTACTTCATCAATTCAAGCAATTCAAGGTATATGGGGTATTCATCAATGGATTCCTTCTACCCATTGAGTAAAAAAGAACCTCTCTTAGTTTTAAAGCTTTAATTCTATCCTATTTTATGAAATAATGCATGAAATTTATGAAGTTAATCCATGAACTTCTTGGGAAATCAAATTCTAGCCATGCCAGTATGTGTTCCTATGTTATTTAAGTTATTTTATGTTTCAAATTCTGATCTTCCATGCCTTATCCCCTTGATTTCATGATCAGGCATCAATTTATGAATTAAACTATGTAAATATATTGTCTTCCCAGGTTTAACATATTTCCATGTCCAAATTCATGTATTTTGGCGGTTATTGAAATGTACTATCTTTGGGTATCTAAATTATGACTTCCTATAATTGTTTAGATATTGTTGTCTGATTTTTGTAATCATTCAGTGATAGCGGGTTATGAACACCCAATACCTATGTGTCCTTACTTGATTTCTATTTTCAAGTAACAAGTCAGTCAGACCATGATTTTATTATCATATTTAGAACATCATGTTTATGCTGAGCACTTACAAGTACAATACTATGTCATATTTAATAACTGATAACACCAGTGTTATTCAGTTGGGAGTAATACTTAGCTCCGAGTGAACGTGGGGATGATGACTCCCTCGTCAGTAGAGACATGATTTGTTAGTAACAGTCCCTAAGTTCCAGACCTACAACGCCATTGTAAATTATTAGAGGGGCCGTCAGTAGAGGCATGACTCCCTCTTCCTTAGGGATATTAGCCTTGCGGATCCACATTGTCAGTCATGTGTTGGTACCCCTAGCAAGGTACCGGCACCTTTCTAACTGGGTTACAAGTTGGACCCTAGTAGCTCAGATTGGGGTATATCGATTGTAGTCAGCTCCCATAGTATCAGTGTAGTTTTCAGAATAAATCATTTCAGGTTTGCATGACCTAGTGTATATATTTTAGATGTTCAATTATATATATTTCAAATTTATTTCAGTATATGTTTATGCTTGATTTTGCATTCTCAGTTTTACATGTTCAAGCATCTATGTTTAGTTTTCTTATGCACTTCAGTTAGTCCTTATATCACGTACCAGTACATTCAAAGTACTGATCGTATAGTCTTATTTTGCGCTATGTTGTCTTATAACATAGGTTTAGTCACCCACTTTCTCGACCATACTTTGGCAGTCCAGTATTATCAAGCAGGAGTAGTGGTAAGTCCTCTTCTATCGAGGACATGACATATTTTATTATTATTTCAGTGTCTATTCATGTTCAGTCAATCGAAGTTAGTTGGGGGTTTGTCCCATCAACTCCTCATGATTTATAGAGGCTTTTAGACAATTAGGCAGTCAGACAGTTTTCAGTTTTTATCAGTTGTTTTAGACAGATAGACGTTCATTCAATTTTAGTCTATTCAGTTTTTTGAGATATATTGGATTATATTTTGTGTTTTTTATTACAAAATCTTATCAGTTTATCTTCCACACATATGGTTCTAGTATTGTATTATTCAATGCTTACAGCAGGTACCAGATCATGGGTTAGCTTGTGGTCACTTGTGGCCGTAAGCACTGTTATCGTAACTTGGGGGTAGCCTCAGGTCTTGAAAAAACTTGGTATCAAAGCCTAAGTTTTTAAAGTGTCCTAGGAAGTTTGAAAGCTGCATTGAGTAGAGTCTTATGCATGGGTGTGAAGAACGCCACACTTATGGACAAGTGGCTATGAGACATTTTAGAAAAGTTTCTCGTCTTCTACTATTCATGTCGTGCAAAAGAGCATGAGCTCTATTTAATTAATTTTCGTAACTCATCCTTCATTCTATTATAAATAATGCCTCCTAAAAGGAACAACAAAAGGAGGAACGGGGATCAACCCACAACACCACCTATTTAGGAAGATCCCCTGAATAATCATGTATCTCATGCCGAGATCAGGTCTATTTTCATGGCCTTATCCCATTTTGTAGCTGCTCACAAAAACCACCAGGTCATTGCCCCAGCCAATCCAATGGCAAATAAAGCTACAACTAGGATTTGGGGTTTTAGTCGGATGAATCCCCCTTTGTTTTCTAGATCCAAGTATGAGGAGAATCTGCAGGAGTTTTTGGATATGGTACAGAAGGTGATAGACATCATGGGAATCACTTCAAGTGAGAGTGAATACTTTGCTACATATCAGTTATAGGGTGGAAATCATACCTGGTTTAAGTAGTAGAAGGAAGGGAGGGGTGTGGAAGCAGTGCCTATAGAGTGGGAGAAGTTTTCCACAGCTTTCTTAGATAGGTTCTTACCACTAGAGCTAAAAGAGGCTAAGGTTCAAGAGTTCATAAACTTGAAGCAGGGTAGTATGAGCGTGAAAGAGTACTCTCTCAAGTTCACTCAGTTGGTGAGATATGCTCCTATTATGGTGGCTGATAATAAGTCCAAAATAAGTAAGTTTGTATATGGTGTATCTGATAGTATGGTTAAGAATTGTAGGACCACCATGTTGATTAAGGAGATGTGCCTATCTAGACTTATGGTTCATGCTCAGCAGATTGAGGAGGAGAAACTTAAAGAGAAAGAAAGAGAGAATAAGAGGTCCAAAATATGTAGTTTTAATTTTTCTCACCGAAGGTCAAAAGGCGATAACCGATCCTAGTTCCTCTATAAATTTTTAGCCCCAGCTCTATGTTTAGCCAGTGCACCAGTGCCTAAGTTTAGGTAGAACAGTCGAGATAGAGTGCCAGGCTCTAAGTCCTAGGGTAGTGTGAACAGTGGTCAAACCAATCTGCTCTGCATGAAGTGTGGTAAGAATTATTAGGGTAAGCTTAGAACTAAAAGTAATGTTTACTTTGGGTGTGGCGAGATAGGCTACAGGATCAGGTATTTCCCTGTAGGTGTGTGGAAGGGCAGGAATGATCATTGCAGGGTCAGAAAAACTCTTCAACAGCACCAGCAGAATCCCCAACTCCGCAAGGCGCCACTTCCAATGCCACTAGTGGGAAGTTCCTAAATAGATTGGATGTCCTCCATACTCTCCAGGATTAGGAAAGTTCTCCTGATATGGTTACGGTTACATTGCAAGTTTTCCATCTGCATGTTTATGTCTTTTTAGACCCCAAAGCTTCACTTTCTTTTATGACTCCTTATATAGCTGTCAACTTTAGTGTCAATACCAACATGTTAGTAGAACTATTCTTAGTGTCTACCCTAATAGGTAAGTTTATTATTGCCATACGGGTATACAAAAACTGCCCAGTCATAAGTTACTTCAGTTGATCTTGTGGAGTTAGAGATGATTGATTTTGATGTCATTCTCAGCATGGATTGGCTCCACCCATGTTATTCCTCAGTTGACTATAGAAACAGAATTGTTTAATTCCAGTTTCCTAATAAACCAATTATCAAATGGAAGGGTAGTACTTCAGTGCTTAAGGGTTAATTTATTTCATATCTCAAGGAAAGAAAGATGATATCTAAGGGGTGTTCTTACTATCATGTCCAAATCAAGGAATCCAATTCTGAAACTCCAAGTATTGAGTTAGGTTCGGTATTAAGAGAATTTTTAGATGTATTCCCAGAGGATATTCCCGGAGTTTCTCCCTAAAGGGAGATAACTTCTAAATAGATCTCCTTCCAAATACCCAACCTATTTTAATTCCACCTTATAGAATGGCTCCAGCTGAGCTTAAGGGATTAAAGGACCAATTGAAAAATCTCTTAGATTAGGGTTTCATTAGGCCTAGCATTTCCCATGGGTCACTCTAGTCTTTTTCATGCCTAAGAAAGACGGTTCTCTCACAATGTGCATTGACTACCGTCAGTTGAACAAAGTCACAATCAAGAATAAGTTTCCTATCCCTAGAAGACTTGTTCGACCAACTTCAGGGTGCTAGTTATTTCTCTAAGTTTGACCTCAAATCCAGCTATCATCAGCTTAGATTCAGAGAATGTGACATTCTGAAGACAGTCTTTAGGACTCAGTAAGGTCACTTTGAATTCCTGGTTATGTTTTTTTGACTAAAAAAATGCCCCTACGGCTTTCATGGACTTGATAAAAAAGGTGTTCAAACAGTACTTGGACATGTTCGTTATAGTCTTTATTGATAATGTCCTTGTCTATTCCCGTAGTGAGAATGATTATGTATCTGAGAGTTGTTTTGTAGAACCTTAGAGATCATCAGTTATTCACTAAGTTCAATAAGTGTGAATTTTGGTTGATATTAGTAGCTTTCCTTGGTCATATAGTTTCTGGTGATGGAATCCGAGTTAACCCTCAAAAGATTAAAGAGGTGAGAAACTGGCCTAAACCCATCTCTCCATCAAATATCAGGAGTTTCTTGGATTTAGCTGGCTATTATAGATGGTTTGTTTAAGATTTTTCTTCTATTTCTTCTTCCGTGTCTCGACTGATTCAAAAGAAAGTGAAATTTCAGTGGTCAGATTCCTACGAGAAAAGTTTTCAAGAGTTGAAAACTCAACTCACTTTCACTCAGTGTTGACTTTGCCAGATGGTTTGAATGGATTTGTATTGTATTATGATGCTTCTAAAGTTAGTCTTGGTGGTGCGTTAACGCAGAGAAGTAAGGTCATAGCCTATGCCTCTAGATAGCTTAAACCTCATGAGAAGAATTACCCAACCCGTGATCATTAGTTGGCAGCTCTTATTTTTGCTTTAATGATTTGGAGGCATTATATTTATGGGGTTCATGTTGATCTATTCACAGATCATAAGAGTTTATAGTATGTGTTCACGCAGAAAGATCTGAATCTTTGTCAGATAAAGTTACTTAAATTGTTAAAAGATTATGACATGAGTGTGTTGTCTCATCTAGGCAAGGCCAATGTAGTGGTGGATACCCTAAGTAGATTGTCTATGTGTAGTATTTCTCATGACGAGAAAGATAAGAGGAGTTAGTCTATCAGGTTCATCAGCTTTCTAGATTAGGTGTTTAGTTGGTTGATTCAGATAAAGGTAGCATATGGGTTTAGAATCATTTGAAATCATCATTGGTTGCCAAAGTAAAAGAAAAACAAGATAGGGATCCTAGTTTGGTCAAGTTGAAAAAGGCAGCTAGAGATCAGAAGGTAGAGGTTTTCTCCCAAAAGGGAGATGGTGTGCTTCGTTGTCAGGGAAGATTATGTGTTCCATGTGTTGGTGGTTTGAGACAACTAATTTTATCAAAAGCGCATGGTACACGATATTCTTTTTACCTAGGATCCACTAAATTGTACCGTGATTTATAGGAAATCTATTGGTGGAGTGGTATGAAGAAAGATATTGCAAAAATTTTAGCTAAGTGTTTGAATTATCAGGAGGTTGAGGTTGAGTACCAAAGGCTTAGTGGTATACTTTAGGAGTTTAGCATTCCCACTTGGAAGTAAGAGGTGGTGAATATGGATTTTGTGATAGGGTTGCCTAACATGCATCTTTAACATGATTCGACATGGGTTATTTTAGATAAAATGACCAAGCCAGCCCATTTCTTGCCAGTTCATACTTTGTATTTAGCTGAGGACTATGCTAGACTCTATCTCAGGGAGTTTTCTTAAGTTACATGGGAATTTGTTGTCTATCATTTCGGATAGGGGTACTTGGTTTACCTCTTACTTTTGGAAGGCTTTTCAGAAGGGTCTTAGTACCCAAATTTTGCTAAGTACTATTTTTTATCCTCAGAAAAATGTTCAGGCAGAGAGGAACATTCAGACCTTAGGGGACATGGTAAGAGCCTGTGTTATTGATTTTAAAGGTAGTTGGGATGACTATTTACCTTTATTTAAGTTTTCCTCTAACAACAGTTATCACTCTAGTATTCAGATGGATCCGTTTAAGGCTCCCTATGGAGGAGATGTATATCTCCTATTAGTTGGTTTGAAGTAGGTGAGGCTACTTTAATAGGGAAAAATTCAGTATTTGAGGTGATGGATAAAGTTTAGTTAATTCAAGAGAGACTAAAAATAGATCAGAGTCGTTAGATATCTTATGCCGATGTGAGGAGAGGAGATCTTGAGTTTGATGTTGGTGACCTTGTGTATTTGAAAATTTTACCCATGAAAGGCATGAAGAGTTTTGGCAAGAAGGGAAATCTCAGTCCCTGCAATGTTGGCCCATAAAGGATTTTATGCCACTTTGGGAAGGTAGCTTATGTGCTAGAGTTGCCTACAGACTTGGTGTCAGTGCATTTAGTGTTTCACGTCTGCTTGTTAAAGAAGTATGTTAGTGATTAAGCTTCATTTGTGCCTTTAGAGAGTGTGGATGTGAGAGATAGTCTCTTTTATGAAGAGATTCCAGTTGAGATCCTTGACCGTCAAATTCGTAGGTCAAGGAATAAAGAGGTTCCCTTGGTGAAAGTTCTATGGAGAAATTAGTCTGTGGAGGGAGCTACTTGGTAATTTGAAGTAGATATGCGAGCCAAGTAGCCTCATCTTTTCTCCAAAAATTCAGACTCAGCTTGAGTTTGAGTCAACAATTTTTCGGAAATTGGCTCTTTCTCGATCTCTATTTTAGCTATGTAACAATTCTCATGTCATTGCGTGCATTCACAAAATTAGTTTAGCCCATGTATCATGTCTCAGAATCAATTATTTAATCAAGTTTCAGTTCATGAACATTCAGTATACGACCTCAGTTTCCTTAGTATCTCAGCTTAACCAATCTCATTTGAGGATAAACGCTCCCAAAGGAGAGATATTGTAATACCCCATCTCTAAAAAATTTTGTGTATCATATGACTCATCCCTTGAGTTGTATTCACACCATATGAGTCATGTGTTGAACTCATATCCATAACAGTTTAAGATGAGTGAAATTGCATTCAAAGTATGACTACTTTCCTTGAGTTGTATATGCCTCAGACGGGTCATATAAAATGAGTCGTACCCAAGTCAGTTTGAGGTGAGGTGAGATTTTGTCCAAGTTATGAGTAGAGGCTACTAATAATATGAAAATAGTATAAGCCATAAGTGTCACTCGTATATGGACCAGTTTCCAAGCCGTAAGCCCAGTCATAAGCTCATCATACCAGTCGTGTGGTCAACTCATATAGACTGGCAACAAATTTTGTAATGTTCAGTTAAAGGGCTTTTTAGTCTTTTTCCCCTCTTACAACTTCAACCCATGACCTATAACCTTCAAAGAGGTTTATTTTCCCCTAAATCTTAAACACTTAACACGTTAATCTCCTCTCTCATACTCAAGAACAATAACTAGGGTTATACTTCAAATTCATCTTTCAAGTCCCAGTTCAAGTCTACTTCATCAAGTCAAGCAATTCAAGGTATGTGATGTATTCATCAATGGGTTCCTTCAACCCATTGATCCCAAAAACCCTTTCTTAGTTTAAAATATTGAATTTTATCCTATTTTATGAAATTATCCATGAAATTTATGAAATTAATCCATGAACTTCTTAATAAATCAAATTCTAGTCATGCCAAAGTGTGTCCCCATGTTAATTAAATTATTTTATGTTTCAAATTCCCATCTTCCATGACTTATCCCCTTGATTTAATGATGGATCATCAATTTACGAATTAAACCATGTTAATATGTTGTCTTCCTAGGTTTAACACATTCCTATGGTCAAATTCATGTATTTCAATAGTTATTGAAATTTACTATCTTTGGGTCTCTGAACTATGTCTTCCTATCATTGTTTAAATATTGTTGTCATATTTTTGTAATCATTCAGTGCTGGCGGGTTATGAACACATGATACTTATGTGTCCTTACATAATTTTTATTGTGAAGTAACAAGTCAGTCATACATGGTTTTATTATCATATTCAGAACATCATGTTTATGCTGAGCAATTATAAGTACAATACCATGTCATGTTAAATGACTGATAATACCAGTGTCATTTAGTTGGGAGTAACACTTAGCTCCAAGTGAATGTAGGGATGATGAATCCCTCGTCAATAGAGGCATGAGTCGTTAGTAGCAGTCCCTAAGTTCCAGACCTACGGTGCCATCGTATATTATGAGGGGTCCCCCGTCAGTAGAGGCATGACACCCTCATCCTTAGGGATATCAGCCTTGTGGATCCTCATTGTCAGTCATATATTGGTACCCATGGAAAGATACCAGCACCCTTCTAACTGGGGTTATAAGTTGGACCCCAATAGCTCAGATTGGGGCATATTGGTTGTAGTCTGCTCCCACGGTCTCAGTGTAGTTTTCAGAATAGATCATTTCAAGTTTTCATAACCAAGTGTACAAATTTCAAATGTTTAGTTATATAGATTTCAGTTATTTAGATTTCATATTTATTTCAGTATATGTTTATTCTTGGTCTTGCACTCTCAGTTTTATATAGTTATGCATCCATGTTCAGTTGTCTTATGCCTTTTAGTTAGTCATTATCTCAAATACCAGTACATTCAAGGCACTGATCGCATACTCTTATCTTTCGCTCTGTTGTCTTATAACATTGGTTTAGATGCTCCGTTTCCCGACCGTACTTAGACAGTCCAGCATTATCCAATAGCAGTAGTGGTGAGTCCTCTTCTATCGATGAGATGACATATTTTATCTTTATTTCAGTGTCTATTCATGTTTAATCAGTCGGAGTTAGTTGGGGGTCTATCCCATCAAATCCTCATGATTTCTAGAGGCTTTTAGACAGTTAGATAGTCAGTCAGTTTTCAAGTTTATTTGTTGTTTCATATAGATAGACGTTCATTCGGTTTTAGTCTCTTCGATTATTTCACATATGTTGGATTATATTTTAGTGTTTGTGATTACCGAATCTTATCGGTTTATCTTTCGCACATGTGATTCTAGTATTATATTATTCAGTGCTCACAGCAGGTACCATATCTTGGATTAGCTTGTGGTAACTTATGTCCATAAGCACAATTTTCACGACCAAAGGGTAGCCTCGGGACGTGACAGATTCATGGAAGATGCTAAGTGTGGGGTCCACCATACCTCATTAATGATTAAAGATGCTGCTAGCTAGGATTAGAGGCCTCAGGGAGTATTTCTATATCTACTTCTAGTTATACTTTAGGGAAAAATTATGTTTTTAAGCGTGGGGTGGGGAATCATCCCATTGGTTAGAGTGAAGTTATGCTATGATATTTTTGTTTTTATTAATTTTCTATTTTTTTACTACATTTGAAAAAAAATATACAAAAAGATTTTCTCTTTGTTTATTTTTAGTTTTGTTCGTGTCAGTCTAGTAGGGGCACACTTCACCCACCCCTTGGTTTTTCTTTTTGGTTTTTTTAGGGGACACCCTTTGAACCCAATATCCTTTTTTCATTTTAGGAATATATTTTAAAATTTTTGTGTTGGGAATAAGTGAGATGTTCTTGCGTGTTGCTATCTATGATTGCATAAAGTAAGTGGTTATGAATATAAAAGCATGTTGAATATGTTGAATGACTATTTGTGAGACACCTAGGCTTATTTTTATGACTCTTGTGAGTTGTTGGCTTAATTTTGAATTCATGTTATTGCTTGCTTTAGAGTCTATAGGGAACCTGCTTGATTTAAGAATGTGTCATGTATGAGTGAGGTTTTTGTTGTAGTCCTTATTGCATATTAATGACTAGAACTTGCATGGTGTGTGCACAAATTAAAATAAAGAATGTTAGGTTTAGGAGATTATATAGGAATTTCTTTGATATCCATGTTTCATACCTTCTTTAGTCTATCATTGTTGCATAATCTTAGTTAGCCCCATTGATCCTTTAGCCTATTCTTTGGTAGCCTCCTATGTAAGATATTCTCATTCTTTTGACTGTAATTTGATCCAAATATCCTAAGATCATTAGTTGAATAATTAATATGGTAAAGGAATTAAAATTGAATAAGGAAAAAGGTGAAAATTATGTGCCCCAATAACATAGTAGTTATTGGTGTGTGTGTGTGTGTGTTAAGTTTATGTGTTGTGGTCGGGAGTGTTGTAAGAAAAGAGAACAATTGATCTAAAGTGAAACTTATGTTTATTTAGGATACTCCCTCCATAAACTTAAGGAGATGGGGAAAAATGACAGAGAGTGGGAAGATAGAAGTGGTAAGAACTTCATTGATTAGAGAGAAATTGAATGACAAGAGTGATGTATTAAAGCTCTTAGGGAAGATAGTCACTATTACAAGATAGAATAGTTTCTACCAATTCCGTAGCCTACATTACAACCTTTTAAGATCTACTTGATCATAAACCTCAACATTATGATATTAGTAGATTACTACACTAAGGGAAATCCTATAGTTCATCTTATGTGGCATGTGAATTTTTGTGAAAGTAAGCGGAATTTTATTCTTATACTTATTCTTATGATAAATTGTATCTCTATGAGTGACTATGGGTAACTCTTTTGTGGTGAGGGAGAATGTTTGATGATAGTTAGATTACTTGTGTGAGCTCTGTGATTGAGTAATATGCATGAGTTCCCCAACTTGGTTAAGTCAATTCTTGAGGCTAGTATATTTTAAAGTAGTGTTCATGATCTTTCAAAACTATATGACATGCTTGGTGATGAACTAGCTATTCGTGTAGTCATTGTAGTACTAGAGTGGGTGTCTTTCTTATAGTCGTAATGTTGAAGTCTTCCGTAGATGGTGCTAAATTTAAAAAGTTGTTCAAGGAAAAACAAGGCTTTAAGTATGGGGTAATGATATTAGGTGGATTTATGCACCTAAGTGTCATTATCTATTCGTATTTAGCCTAGTTTCAAGGACCTCGTGTGTGCTAAATAAGTTCTTACTCATATAACTAACCATCTATGTGTTAAACTACTTGTTTATAAAGTTTAAGGTGTGTTTAAAACAAGTTTGGAATCAATTTGGTCACTTAAATTTTAGACGGGAAAACTAGTGTTACTAGCTTGAGCTATGTGTTGTTCTAGTGTATCTCAGTGGATTCTATTGTATTGCATGAATTAATTCGTGGTGTTTGATAATTTAGTAGACCATGTTATATGTTACTCTTGATGTTGGAAACATAAAAAGGTCCAATGATGTTGGAAAGATACCCATGAAGTAAGGAAAGCGAAGGAAAAAGAAAGGAGTAAATGATGGCAAAATCTGGAAATTTTGAGGCCATGGGTGTGCCCGCCCTCTAGCATTTGAGATAAGGGTGTGCCATGACCCAAGACACAAATAAAACATGGACAAACAGTGATCATACATTATAATGGTGTTACACACCTTTAATACGCCAAGATATGGGCGTGACACGCCCTTGGTTCACAAACGGGCAATTCTCTCCTAGTATAAATAGAACACTTGGTTTGACACCTTGGACAACTTTTAAGGTTAAAAATACACTTGATGAGGCTGAAATTAAGGTTCTTTACCATTACTTTAGTTTACTTTTTGTTTTTATACATGAATTTCATTATTGTAATTCATTGTAAGACCATAGGTGGTTAAACACCCTCTTCTAGGGTTGAGGCAAAGAACATGATTACTTATGCTTTCAATTGAGTTTGCTTAAGTTGATTATCATTACTTGTTGTAAATATACCTTTGTTATTACTATTCTATGGATTCGTAACCCTTGGGATAAACCTATATTTCTAAAGTGATCCCAAAAGAAGGAAAAATAAACTAGATTATGGAATATACGGAGTGGGATTTTTACATTCAAGGGACTGAAATTAGGATTTGAGTTTAGGATAGTAATATAACTAATTTTCCCCATTTGATTCATATACTCGATTAAATATAAATGAGTTTAATTTAGTTCTCTCTTTGTAAATAATGTAGTTGTAGGGCAAAGTTAGATAGACAATTATAGGCTCGAAAGACCATATACAGGTTATCAACCCCATAAATCAACAACAAAGATAATTAACTAAACCTATAAAATTATATTATCGCATTGTTTACGGTTACTTTAAATTCCAAAATGTCAAATGTTATTGGTTACTCTTAGACTTGTTTAATCTCTTTAGTAACACTAGAATTAAATTGTTGTTGAGAACAAGTCCTTCCGGTATCGATACTTGGCTTTTAAAGGCCGCACTACTATGTGGGTGACCACATACACTTGTGTATGCACTTGGGAACAAAAGGAGTAATCTTGAACTTCATGTAAACTGAGTACTTTATGCTTAAATTGTAATCATTGACCATATAGAAACTTCACATCAAAATATCAAAACTCAATGCTTAAGATCACTTTAACGAATAAAACATAAGTAAACATGAAATCTTGTACTAAATAAAGCTTAACTCATGAGGAAACATCATAATCTTAAAGCATAAGAAAAAAGGTATGAACCCTAGTGAATCAATTTTTTAAATCCAAGAAAAAATAAAAATCTTGGGCACATGTACGGAACAATATACTTTCTCAAACCCTACATACCGGAGCTTACTGATTCCTTGAAGGAAAGCTTGAATTTGGAGCTCTTGAGATTGAATTTTTTAGAGAGAAACCCTTCTTTTGATGTTCTTGAAAGTTTGAGAGGATAGGGAACGTGTATTTTTTATATGGGGTGAGGTAAATGTTTTAGTATAAGTTATAGGATCATTTAGGATGTAATGACTAGTTTACCCTTAAAATATTAAATGAAAAATGGAATTCTAGCGTCTTTGTGACCATCGGCGTGGCACTCCCTTATCACGAAGCAATGCTAGTGTAATACCCTAAATTTTCAAGCTCTAACCCCCCTTAAAAGATAGACCACTAATTACTTTCCAATGCTTTAAGTTTTGCCTCATCCAATGTCATGGCAAAAAGTTGTGGAAATTTTCCCTTAAGGGCCTGACACGTTGTCGTGACGACGACTCAGGTAATGAGTCGTCACCACTTATGACGAGTCATCACGACTGAGTCATAGTCACTCTAGTGAAGTCCCTAAGTTTGAGTCCAGTGACTACAACTGGACCTTATAACTCATAATTAGTGACTATGAGTCGTAGGGAGGGACTCGTAGCCTGACCAGTAAAGGACCCGAGACTCAAGCTTCAGACTATGACTCTATCTTATGACTCATAGTAAGTCATTAGGAGTCATAAGGGGAAAGTTGTTGTTAGACTAGAAAAGGGTCTCAAACCTAATATTCTAGCTTTTGACCCAGAATACGACTCCTAGTCAGTCTCAACGAGTCGTAGTGTGAGTTGTAACAACAGGAAATATAGTTTTCAACACGTTTTTCTAAGGACTTTTAAGTATTTTCACACTCCTTTTAAAGCCTAACCCACGTCTTTTAGGCTTTCCAAAGGGGGTATAAATTTCATGACCCCGTTTGGAGTCATGATGGCACCTACCACATCCCAACAGTAGGTAAGACGATACTGTAACCCGGAGCTATGGCAATGGGTTACCTCGGTAAGAATGTCCAACATGGGCTCTATATAAGAACACAATATATACCAACAACATTTCACAACTAAGGAAAACCGATATTCAAACACAAATCCCATTACCGGATAGTATTAATACAAGAGCTTTTAAACTTTACAAGAGGAATTTATAATCCCAAAATCTAAAATATCTTAAGTAATCTCATATATTTTTCTCGAAAGAAAAAGACAAAAAAGGATAGAGGGTAAAGAGGGAAACTCGATCTCCAAGAGCTCACCCTATCTCCAAATAGTCAACTTGCATGAACTAGCTCAATGGCAGCAACTAGAACCTGGGTTTGCACCAAAAAGGTACAAAAGTGTAGTATGAGTACCAAAATATGGGTACTTAGTAGGAATCATCGGCCGACTGAGCTCAAATATAATGTAAAGATGATATAAAGTAAGACAATAATCTTAAAGTCAAGGGGTAGGATCAGACCTGAATCTACTTGATACCACTGTAACAACATCTATACTACTAAAGCAATAACATGATTTACTATTTCAATATACTCCATGATCATAATAACAACTGAGTATCATTTCAAAAGCGTACAACCATATACACAATAGCAAAACATCTACTTGTCATAATCATCATCAATCATCTTAGAACATACACACAAGAACTTACCACGACGTCCCATACCACGAAGTACACGAAAGAGAGCATGACAAAGAACTCATCATGGCGAGTAAACAAAAGAAAACAACCAATAATACCATAAAGCAGAACTACTCCATCAATTTACAAAAAACCGCAGGTAGCACAACCCCGCCATGACTCATTACTGAAATCTACTTCCAAATACCCATACTGTAATTCAACATAAAGAAAGTAACATTGTCATAGCATAGGCTTGTAATCTTTAATTGTATAATTCATTTACAAATAGCACAAAGTCCATACTAATTAACCTTATTTTTTCAAAAGTCAAAATATTACAAGTCTTAAAATCACTAGTCATCAAATTAGGGGGAAAACTACAAGCCACCCATAGTATAGGTTATTCGACTATCATAAGGCCATTCTTTAACTAGCATCATCATGACATGAGTTATCAACTAAGCCATCTCAACTTCACATGTTTGGAAATAATTTAACTAACCATCACGCAATGCTATATCCATCATCACTAACCATGTCACAACCTTAAGGACTAGTTTCCATATTTTAATCAATTAAAGTCCACCAAGTAATTTACTAGGTTTCTAGGTTCCAAATAATAATCATATATTTTAGAAGTAGCTAGTCATCACATAAGCCACCTTACTAGGCAAGATTTTATAATATAACCTCTTATTCAAGTCAATTATATATATTAGGTTAGCCCTTGAATTTGTATACAAGTTTACACATAACGCTAAGCCTTAACTCAATATTAAGCATAAATTTCCTCTAGTAGCTAATTTAGCATCAACAAGGATCACACCTATGATATAGTGATTGTCACGCCCTATTTTTATTGTGAAAAATGGGATTCAGCATGACCACTCTTTTTGGGATTGTTTGAGGAAGTGTGAAGAGTCACCACCTAATGTATTAAGGTGCGTTAGGACACCGGTCTAGGTTAACTACAAACCTATTTTGTTATTTTATCTTAGTTCACCAGAAATTTGGGTAAGGGTTCAAATTACCTCTAAAGAAATATGCTAGGAACCTTTCGAGGTCCACAAAGGTGGTTCTCGGCCGAATTCATATTTTACGTGGGAATTCTACGTGATCAAATAAAGGTCTCTTATTTTTAACTTAATTGTTAACTAAGTGATAAAGTAATAAATAAACAAACACACGTTATTTTATCATTTCTAATTATCAATTATCTAAGTGAAAAAATAGTAAAAACATCGGGAAAAGGCATCGTTTCCACCCCAAACTATACAAGAAAAGTCGAATCCACACCTAAACTATATAAATGACCTATTACACACCTTAACTATATAAAAGTGAAACTTTTTACACCCTGTAAAGCATTATACCACTTGCATATGGTGTGGTGTTGCACACGCTCCTGCCACGTCAGCATCCTATGAATAAAATAATAAATTTATTATTTTCATAAATTTTTCTTTTTTCTTTTAAATTTAATTTTCTTCGTCTTCTTCTTCCCCAACACCCAAACCTCCATTGTTATAAGGTCAATTTTTTTCCTTTTTCTTCAATGTCCAAATCCTCCTTGATATTTTAGCTTACCAATTGAAATGGGTATTGATAAGTGAGCTAATGCTAACACATTTGACGCTTTTAACTAGAAATAATTGTAAAGTCCTAAGTAACTTTTGTTGTTTTTGATTGTTTTCTCTTTGATAATGCAGGAAAGTCAAGATGCAAGAAAACTAAAGACAATAAGAGCAAAAGAGGTGAACTTGGAACAAGTGGCCATGAAAGTGCAGTTGACGACTTGTCTAATAAGTCGTCAAATTTGTGATAAGTTATCAGAGTCATCATCAGCTGTAGACAGTGTGAGGAAGTTGGAGCAGAAGTGTGACGACATCCCCTGATAAGCCATTAGGTATCTAATAAGCCGTCAAGAATGTCGTCAGCCTAAGGCAGAGATCATGAAAGTGGAAGAGGAGATGATGACATATCTGATAAGTCGTCAGACTTCTGATACGTCGTCAGGAGTTTCCTTCAGCCTAAGGCAGAAATCATCAAACTTGGAGGAGGAGCTGACGACAATGTCTGATAAGTCGTCAGACTCCTAATAAGGTGTCACACTTCATCTCAGCTGTGTGAGAAAAAGTTGTATTCTGTGATTTAATTCCTAATTTAGCTCTTGGTATATACGGGAAAGTTCTTAGATTTTATTGAAGGTAGACATTCATCTTGAACTTCACGACATTCATCGATTGAACACGAACTTACACTATTTTCTCTCTAGTTTTCTCTGGAACTTTACAATTAACTTTTAAGAGATTGATATCATAATTTTCTTGGGATTTCTACTGTGATCTAGTTTGAGAAATATTTGTTGATATTCATTATTATGTAAGTTATTATTTATCAAATTATGAATACAAACTGTCTTATTTCTTCTTACATTATGAGTAGCTAATTCCTTTAACCCGATTTATGGGATATATGGGTTTGGTTTTGTAAAGTAATTAGGTGTTCAAGATTCTAAAGGTAGTATGAATTCTTTGGTAATTCCTCTATTTTACATATTGTCTATTGGTTGCAAACGATATGCCATGCCTACTAATGATTTGGTTGAAATAAGAAATCAACCCTAGTAGGAAGTGAATTATCAATAGTGACTTAGAAGAATCAAACTTTCATTTGATAATTAACGTTGTAACAAGGTTAATTAACTTGAGACAACATCTTGTTATGAAATATAAATTCACTAAGTTCAAAAGAATTTGGTAATTAAATGTCTAAATAGGTTGAGAAACATTAAGATATTACTTCGACAGGGATAATCTGTTGTTCTTACCTACCACAAGAATCTTGAACCGTTACTAGTGTCTGTCAAATACAAACACTCATAGTGAGAACAACTCTGGTTTTCTATATAATATTGATTACAAATACCGATACTAAATTGACAAATAATTACTTGTTAGCCTTCCAAAAACCCTCATTTACAGGAAACAGCTAACTATCAGTTGAATGACTCACGAACAACTCAAATTAACACCATATTCACTGTGGGATTAGACCCCAACCTAGTTGGGTTATATATTTGATAACGACTGCTTACTCTCTCTAAGAGAGGTGTAGTTTGAGCATTATTAAAAATGGCGCCGTTGCCGGGGAATACAGTTGTAAATTTAAGTTTGTGTGCGATAATTGACTGTTAGTCAATTTTCCTAATTTTAGATTTATTTGTTGTTTTTGTTTATTGCAAGAACACAGTGGTGTATGCCAAAAACCAGAAGTTCAGGAGAAACGTTATTACCATTCAATACAGAAAATCAATTGATCGGCAGAATGGCAGACCCATAGAAAGCTGACAAGCTAGCCTCCTTAGCTAGAGCTCAGATTAATCTGCAGAATAACAGTCAATAAGCCCGTCATCCAAATCCAGATTATGATGACTTGGGAGATGAGGAATTGATGAATCCTGTTAACCGAAGGCGTGCAGAGGAGGTAGTTGCACCAGTGAATAGAAATGTAAACAGAAATCATTCTTTCAGGATGAGAACTGATCGTCAAGCCGTGCAATTTGATCCTAATGAGGATGATAATGGAATGGACGGAGTTGGTGCTACTGGAGATATTATTCCCCTACCTCTATCACCAGGAGAGAGGTTCAACATTACAAGTACTATGATTCAACTCCTTCATCTAAAGGGGTTGTTTGGTGGCCTTCTTAGGGATGATCCTAACATGCATTTGGTAAGCTTTGTCACCATTTGTAAATCTTTTGATAACCAGAAGTGGGTAAGAATGTTATCCATTTGAGATTGTTTCCATTGTCTCTATCTGGGAAGGAAACACTCTGGCTAAATGAGCAAACGACCGATTCGATAACCTACTGGAGGCAATTGAAAGAGGCTTTCCTAGAAAGGTTCTTTCCACTTTCCAGGAGGGTGCAGTTGAGGGACAAGATCAGTTATTTTAGACAGCTCCCAAATGAAACCCTTCATGAGACCTGGGAGAGGTTTAAGAAGAAGCTGATATAGTGCCCGAACCATAACATGACAGATATTCACCTAATAAAAACTCTTTATCGATATTTGAACTCTATCATGAATCCAGTTGTTGATAATACTGTAGGGGTATCATTTGTGGATCTTACTCTTCAAGATGCCTCGAAGATGCTTGATCGGATGACCAAACAAAGTAGAGCTTAGCATACCAGGGATTCTGTGGTAGCAAGCCCTACAATGTCTGTTGGCATGATTGTGGAATAATAGAAGAAAGAGAAAGAAAATGATCAAGACATGGAACACTTGAAGACGAAGATGGATTTATTGACCAAGCACTTATTATCTGCAAAGACTGAAAAAGTGAAAGTTGTTGTATCACAAGGTAAAGATGATTCTGATTCGGAAGAAGAAGCCAACTATTTGAATAACCAGGGGGTTTTTGAGGCAATAACCAAGGAAATCAAGGTCGTACTTATTATGACAAGGCTGGATATAAGGATTAGGATCAAGGAAACTAGAAGAGCAAGAATGATAGAAGTGGGTTGTATGTACCTCTAGGGAGTAGAGATAATACAACAACTAGATCTGGTAAGCTGTCCATGGAGGACATGATGGAGAAAATTTTAAAGGGAGTTGAGGCTACCAACTTTGGGGTGAGTACCATGAAGACCGATTTGTCTTCTATGAGTCAGTTGGTAAACTCGCACTCCACTTCAATCAAACAGTTAGAACAGCAAATGAGCCAACTTTCTACAGCATTGAATCAAAGGAAAAATGAAACTCTGCCAAGTGATACAATTCAGAACCCTCAGAATGATAGTTCGTGCATGGCTATTACCACACAGAGTGGCAAGGTTTTATCAGGCCCTTCTTTGAGAAAAGTTGTTAATGATGAGGTGATCAAAGAAGATGTTGAGCTTGAAAAAGGTAATCTAGTGGAATCTAAGAAGCTGGATGGCATTGATATCCCTTCCAATCATCAACAGGTTGATGAGGTGGAACAAGGGAAAGAGAAGGAAAAAGAAGTAGTGGTGAAGACTCTCCCAAAACCACCACCTCTCTTTTCTCAGAGATTGAAAAAGAAGGCCGATGATATGAAGTTTAGTAAATTCATGGAAATATTAAAGCAGATAACAGTGGATGTGCCTTTGGTCGAGGCACTTGAATAAATGACAGGATACGCTAAATTTATGAAGGATCTTGTGACAAAGAAAAGAGTAGTGAGCTACGAACCGGTGGATAATATCCATTATTGTAGTGTTATTTATACAAGGTCCTTAGTGTAGAATAAGGTAGACCTAGGAGCGTTCACTATTCCTTGTACTATTAGATATCTGGAAATTTCTAAGGCCTTATGTGATCTGGGAGCGAGCATTAATCTGATGCCGCTAGCTGTTTATAAAAAGTTGGGTTTGAGAGACCCCACACCCACCAACATGAGACTAGTTATGGCAGACGGGTCTATCAAAAGGCCAATCGGTATGCTACATGATGTACTTATAAAAGTTGTTGATTTTATATTTCCTGCTGACTTTGTGATCCTTGATTGCGAAGTAGACTTCAAAGTGCCCATAATTTTGGGAAGACCATTCTTAGAAACTGGGAGAGTGATAGTTTATATAGAGCTGAATGAGCTCAAGTTTAGGCTCAATTAAAAAGAAGAAAAATTTAAAATACACCCATCCATGACACAGCAAAAGGAGATGAGTGTTTTCTCAATCGTGGATGTGTTCTATAAGGATGTAAAAGAGGTATCAATAAGGTGTCTTGATGATTTATGAGTAGTCAAGACGATTGAGTCATGTCGCGACACTAAATCTGGCACTATTAGGAGGCAACCCAAAGTTTTTATGTTTAAACAAGGTGTCTTGACGACCAAGTATGATAAGCTATCATACTTGTGATAAGCCATCACACTAGGTCATCAGAGAAGCCAAGATTGAGGCATGTTCTATTTAGGGATGATGGCAACACTTGATGGGCTATTACACTTATGATAAGCTTTCACACGAGGTCGTCAACTGAGCAAATTTTGAGATATGTTCTGGATAGAGCTGACGACAAAATATGATGGGCTATCGTAACTCTGATAAGCCGTCAAGCTTGACCGTCAGATATGCTGAAATAAGGAAACACTCTGCCTTGAGCTACTCCAAGTATACCCTAATCCTTAGTTCAGTTTCTCTTTGCATGCACATTGAGGACAATGCTTGATTTTAAGTTGAGGGTGTAGGGTGATTTGTTGTAAAATATTGTAGTTGACTAGGAGAAATACAAGTACCTTAGGTAGTTAACATATTTTGGTTGATTTTTGAACACCTCTCCAATGGTCTGTTTAACAACTGTATGATATGTATTTATGTGTGACCACTATGCATCTTTCTATTGCATTAGTACTAGTGGCATGATAACCATTGCTAAACAATTGCATGAACTGGATGGGTAGTAGCTTGTAATGTACCTGTGTGTCATGTGCGGGTGAGATATTACATAATTCCCTTTGTATGTTAAATTCAGAACTTGCACGGTTAGTCTTGCCTTGGTTGTAGGATAGGGGTTAGGAAAGGATCATAGGCCGTTTTGACATTAGTCCACTTCTAACCTAAATTACCTCCCCTTTATGAATGATATCCCTTGATCCCATTTTTTAGCCTAAATATCTATTCTTTTATGATAGTTATCACCTTTGCATTTGTATCACAATGAACTTGTTTTGGCTTTGGTCCTCCTTGGACATTGTGCACTTTGACTTAGGCAAATAGCCTAATTTGAGAGTGGCTACCATAGGGGTGCATGATGTAAAATGAGTATGAAGAAAGGTAGAATAAAAGAAAACACTAAAAAGATGGGTGTGGTGGAAAAAAAATAAGAAAAGAAAAATTGTGAAAAGAAGAAATGATTGTCAAAAAGACCTCGCCCATCCAGAGTATATGTGATCAAGAAAAGAGAGAATTAGGTAAAGGTAAATAAGTGAGACCCCAAAAGTTAGTGTAGTGACAAGGAGGCTTACTCACCTTAAATATCATCGAGTATCATACCAGCCCTTAGCCTATGTTACAAGCCAAAGAAAAAAACCTATAGTGATCCTAGCTTACCTGTCTGAAAACCTTGGTAATGAAAATAAAGGAAAGTTTATGGTATTTGGCATACATTGACTGGAATTTCTTTTTGAGAGTGAGTGTCTATTGATTGTCCCCACAATTTCATATGTTATTTCTTATATGAGTGAGGAGGGACTTCTTTATTGTAAGGGCACACTGGTTATGTTGCTAGTTGCTAACTTGTTTGGGTAGTGTAATATTGGTACATGCATGGTTATTGTTGCTAAGTTGATGCCATAGCTTTATTCCTTTGTGTTGCATTGTTGCTTTTCAGTAATATACACAGTTTAGTTTGAGATGATTGACCTTGGAGATGGTAAATATGTTTTGAGCTAAAATGAATGATTGACTGCCGAATGTGCTTTGTATCCTCTTAGTTATGTTTAAGTTGCATGAGGACAGGAAATTGTTTTAAGTTGAGGGCGTCGATGTTTGAGATAATGCCAACACATTTGAGGCTTTTAAATAGAAATAATTGTAAAGTCTTAAGCAACTTTTGTCGTTTTTGATTATTTTCTCTTTGATAATGCAGGAAAGTCAAGATGCAAGAAAACCAAAGACAATAAGAGCAAAAGAGGTGAATTTGGAACAGGTGGCCATGTAGTTGACAACTTGTCGGATAAGTCATCAAATTTGTGATAAGTTATCAGAGTCATCGCCAGCTATAGACAGTGTGGGGAAGTAGGAGCAGAAGTGTGACGTCATCCCCTGATAAGCCGTCAGGTGTCTCATAAGCCATCAAGAATGTCGTCATCCTAAGGCAGATATCATGAAAGTTGAAGAGGAGATGACGACATTTCTGATAAGTCGTCAGACTTCTGATAAGCCGTCAGGAGTTGCCGTCAGCCTAAGGAAAAAATCATCAAACTTGGTGGAGGATCTGACGGCAATGTCTGATAAGCCGTCAGACTCCTGATAAGGCGTCACATTTCGTCGTCAGCTGTGCGATAAAAAGTTGTATTCTGTGATTTGATTCCTAATTTAGCTCTTGGTATTTAAGGGAAAGTTCTTAGGTTTTAATGAAGGCGGACATTCATCGATTAAACACAAACTTACACTATTTTCTCTCTAGTTTTCTCTGGAACTTTACAATTATCTTTTGAGAGATTGTTATCATAATTTTCTTGGGATTTCTACTGCGATCTAATCTGAGAAACATTTGTTGACATTCATTATTCTGTAAATTATCATTTATCGAATTATGAATACTAATTGTCTTGTTGCTTTTTACATTATGAGTAGCTAATTCCTTTAACCCGAGTTGTGGGATCTATGGGTTTGATTTTATAAAGTAACTAGGTGTTCAAGATTCTAAAGGTAGTAGGAACTTTTTGGTAATTCCTTTGTTTTACGTATTGTCTATTGGTTGCAAATGATAGGTCATGCCTACTAGTGATTTGCTTGAAATAATAAATCAATTCTAGTAGGAAGTGAATTATCAACAGGGACTTGGAAGCATCAAACTTTCATTTAATAATTAACGATGTAACAAGGTTAATTAACTTGAGACAACATCTTGTTGTGAAATATAAATTCCCTAAGTTTGAAAGAATTAGGTAATTAAATGTCTAAATAGGTTGAGAAACATTTAGATATTACTTCGACAAGGATAATCTGTTGTTCCTACCTACCACAAGAATCTTGAAACGTTACTAGTGTCTGTCAAATACCAACACTCATAGTGAACACAACTCTGGTTTTCCATATAATATTGATTACAAATACCGACACTAAATTGAGAAATAATTACTTGTTACCCTTCCAAAAAACTCCATTTACAGGAAACTGCTAACTATCAGTTGATTGACTCACGAACAACTCAAATTAACACCATATTCCCTGTGGGATTCGACCCCAACCTAGTTGTGTTATATATTTGACAACGACTTCTTACTCTCTCGTAAGAGAGGTGTAGTTTGAGCATTATCAGGTATTTGTACATCATCACCGTTGGTGACAAAGCAAAGTGAAAGAAGCATAATGAATTTACCAGTTAACAAAGTAGCCATGGTGATTTAGATGAATGGAAAACTTCAAGAGTTTCGGTAACCCATTATCGTTGGCAATATAAAGATCTTTGTTTCAACCCAGCAACCCATTATCGTCGGCGATATAAAGATTTTTGTTTCAACCCATTCCGGCAACCTATTACCATCAGTTAACAAAGTAGCCATAGCCTTTTTTTTTCAAATCATATATATGATCTTTCAAGATATAAAGATCAAAATCATAACTTGGTTAGCCTAATTATCAAGTTTTAACTTCAAAACTCCATAATTAAATCATATAAATTACGATGCCAAATCAAAGATCAAACAATGTGGAAATTGTACCACAAAAGGCAAAGATTTTCTTGACATGGAAAGATTGAGAATTATGAACTTTGAAATCTTTTATAAGCATTTGCAACTCCGACGCAGTCGATAATTAGGTTCGATGGTTGAATTGAATTGGGAGAAGAAGAAGAAGGAGGAATTTCACCCATTATCAATCGTTCAAAACTCATTAGCAACTTGAAATTGAAATTGAAATTTTCCATTTAATTTGGGGATTTTTAAAAGAAGAAGAAAAAGATGGATGTTGGGGATTTTTGAATTTGGATCTTTTTTTCAGTTTGGGGATTTTTGATTTTGGAGAAGAAGAAGATGAATTTGAATTGAAATTTTCAGTTTTAATTTTTTTGTGTGTTATTTTTAATTTTAGACGTGCCTTTTTTTAGTTAAATAATTATATTTTTTTCACGTCAGATTTAGGGTGTAAAAAATTTCACTTTTAAGTAGTTTAGGTGTATATTAGGTCACTCCAATAGTTTAGGTGTGGATTCGACTTTTCGATAATAGTCTAAAGTGAAAACGATGCCTTTTCCCTAAAAACATATAATAAGACAAGCAAGGAGAAAGAAATGACATAAATTAAAATAAAGGGGACTGCTTCATGTAATAAACTACCCCAAATAAATAAACATGTAAGGTAAATAAAAGAATAAATTTAAAAAAAACAAACAAAGGAAAGTATTGATTTTATTCGGATCAGAACCCCAACTTGTTTAATCCTTATCCGACCCACTGACCGAACTCTTAAACAAGTAACAATGTCAAATGTCGCGTAATGTCTCTAGAGATCATCACTTCTGAATGACTATCCGTCCCACCCCACTTAGGCTGGTTGTTAAGTCTACAGGCATTCTAAGAAAAGGATAAAACTAACATTTTTAGAAATACCTATCGTCCCATCTATCGTCCAAGAGGCATTGGACTTTGCTATTTTGGATTTGTGGTCTAGACAGAATAAAGTTATGTTTTCCTAAGACTCAAAGCGCGTAACATGTAGGACGTCACGTAGCACACAATTGTCCCAAGTTAGCCTGTGGGTTTATCAACATTGATCAATGTGATGCACACGTAAGGACAAATAATGACTGATTTTATTTAATTAACCTATAGGCATGATATCTATGTGTTACAATTGTCTAATATGACGAAAGATAATTATTAATCATCTCCAAATAATGTTTTGTCAAAGTAAAGTAACTATGTCAAAGAGTAATGCTCATGAATTTCATTGTGCAAGACGTGTTGTAAGTTAATGACAGTGTAGAAAGTTAAAAGTTACATGTCGAAAATTATTACCGACATTCATTTTAAATGCTGAAAAATCCATTAACGTGCTAATGATGCATTTAAATGTTGGAAAATGAATTAACATGTAGGAATTTTTTATGTTAACATGCTGAAATTTTGATATTGACATGCTGAAAGAAATTTTATCATGCTAGAATTTTTGCATTAAAATGCTGAAATTTTATGTTAACATCCTGAAAAATGCCTAACTCTACTATTTTGACATGTTGAAAAATATGCTAATGTGCAGGAATTTTATGTTAACATGCTCTAAAAATATTGAAATGTTTAAATTTGTACTAATATGCTAGAACATATAATGACATGCTTAATTCTAATGTACTAATATGCAGGAACATGTATTAATATGCCAAAAATTAATTGTTGACATGCTAAAAATACTAACATGCTTGAATTCGTATTAACTAAAATATATAAGGACATATTTAATCTAGTATTTAACATGTTTAACATGCCGAAAATTGGTTAAACCTACTGTTTAACATATTACCATGCTGGAATGTGCAGGAATTTAACGTTAATATGCTCTAAAAATATTAAATCTATTTTATCATGCCTAAATGGTGATAACATGCCAAAACATGCAATGACATGTTAATAAGTTGTAACTTAAGTGTCTAAATGCTTCGAGTATTAAGTGATTCACATAGCACGTAATACACGTAAAAGTTTAGGTCGTTTTTATCTATACTATTCATAGAGCACGTAAGTCCCCGCTCCTCGAGCAGTACCCTAAATTTATTATTACAATAATAATATTTGTACAAGATTATTACAGACCGTATGAATAATAACAATACAATTAAGAGAAACTAAAAGAATAAGCCACCCTCCTTAATTTTCCAGGCGACTCTTCTAATTTCCCCAGACCTATTAGACAGCAAAATAACATGGCCAGCACAAAAACGAACAACGATATTATAACATGATTACGTACATAAAAAATGGCCAAACAATGATACAAGACATACAACACCAAGAAATTCTTACGGGCATGTTGTCTAATAGTCAAACAACACAGTAGAGCCAATACGAAAAGGAATAAATCGCATCGTTTAGACACTTATCAATGAGCAGCGAAGAAGAATAAAGAAAATTGTTAGATAAAAATAAATCGAGTGCTTCTTCAAATTCGAAATTGAAGAACTTAAGAATATTATACTTTTATGTTATAAACTAACTGGCCGCCTTTTTGTTTTCTTTTAGAGGGAGTAGTAGTCAGGAAGAATTGTCCATTAAATGAAAAGGGGGGATCTTTATATAGTAAAAGGGGTCACAAAATTAAAAAGAAAGAGAATATTTGATGAGTCAATCAAGGAGACTATTTCCCTTAATCAACTATTTAAAATTCAGCCCAAGAAAATTTAAAATTCAGCCCAAGAAAATAAAAGGAAAAGCCAATATTTAGAATAACAATTAATCAACCACATATATATATGTATTCCTTAAATAAATAACTGAATCAATTAAAGGTAGCAATCACCATAATCAAGGTAAGCTGAGTCAAATTCACCATAAATAAATGAGTAAAAGATATGTGTTGAATTTAAAGGGGAGCAAATAAATAAAGTAAAACACTAGCCAATTAACACTTACCATATATAAGCGGAATCACAATTAGTTTAAAAGAAACACAATCAAAATTTATCGTCAGTCAATCAAAATTTAAATTTAAATTTAAATTCCAGCATAATTAAATGCTAAGATTATTTTATTAATGAAACAAATAAAGTAACCAACAAAGGAAAAGATCAGATTCCGTCACATTGATTCCCTTCCTTAAACGTATGAGCAAAAGAATTAATTGCATAAACTAACCAAAACAAACAAGTATCAAATCTGCCCAAGAGATCAGTAAATAGACCACAAGATCAGTTGGAAATTATCATAAGTGGATAACTAGAACATATAAAAATAGTTTCACTAAGCAACCACAACCATAATTAATTATAAATGGACAACAAATATATAAGGTTATTGAGAAATCCAAGCTTACAACTGGAAAATGTAACTAAATAATATCAAGACCAGTATATCCATCAGGCAAGACACAAATAAATGCAATTACCAATTGATGATCACCGGAGGACAACCAAATTACTTTAACGAACACGACAAAGCAACGAGGAAGGATGTCGGAACAAATAATTAGACGACATCAAAAACTTTAACACGTCTGTTAATACTAAGTAAACTAAATTTGTTCGTCAAGCACAGATGAAAATAATGAAAAATGATTACACACTACCATTAAAAGCAGCCACTAGAAATCGATCAAAGTAAGAAGGGCCAAAGAGAGAGTTAACAGTGAATTTTGGCCAATATTTTGTCGAAAAGGGATTTTTTGACCAGATATGAAACAGAAATGGGATGTAGCATATGGGGTAGGTTCACTAGTTGACTGGCTGGTTGGCTCGCCAGCTCGCCGGCAGTGTCATGGTGAATCACGAAGGGATAGCGGCGGCGGGGTAGCCAGTTTGCCGGAGGATCTTGATCCGTCCAGTCGTGGCGGTGGCATCTGGGAGGGGCGGCACGGATTTGCTTGGTTTGGTGGTATGGACTGGATGGTCTCATCGGTGAGGGTGGTACGCCGTACATGGATGGTTCGGTGAGGAAGATGCAGCGATGCTGGCATCTTTGCCGGCTGCTACTGTTGCTCTGGTGGAAGGCGGTGGCAGAACCATTATTTAGAGAGAGGAAGAGAGATGAGAGAGAGAGAGAGAGAGAGAGAGAGAGAGGGGTCGGCTGATTGAGAGGAAAAATGGGGGTTAGGGTTGTGGATTTGTTTAGAAAGGAAAGGAAAGAGAAATGTGATCTCAGTCGTTGGATCAGTTTATATCAACGTTTGAGATTAAAATTATTTTAAAAAGAGTTAAAAATTGACTCTTAATTTGTGATTAAAAAAGGTAATCAATTTGGCTACAATCGATATTAATTGTGTATAAAATTGATTAACAATTAAACAAAAAGGAAAAAATTAAATACAATTGACTAATACTTAAATAATAATAATAATAATAATAATAATAATAATAATAATAATAATAGTAATAGTAAATGAAAAACTTAGGCAATGTG
This sequence comes from Capsicum pubescens, assembly GCA_030864215.1. Taxonomy (NCBI): domain Eukaryota; kingdom Viridiplantae; phylum Streptophyta; class Magnoliopsida; order Solanales; family Solanaceae; genus Capsicum; species Capsicum pubescens. The sequence continues at coordinate 213,284,844 of CM061542.1, forward strand.
TTTGTAAATTGTGAGTGTGCACATTTACATGAACAAAAAATAATTTAAATATTAATAAAATTATGTAAAATATCGTATTTATATTAATAAATTGTAAAAATGATACTAAAAATAATAAGATACTTTCTGCATTTTTAAATCATGAATGTGATGCGTCAATATCTGTTTGATACAAGAATAATGTGTAAAACTAATAATATTTAACATTAAATAATTTTGATAAAATAGCAGCCTAAAAGGATTATCGGGAGGTCAAAATTGGGTTTCAACAGTGATTTGGAACAATGATATGCTAGATTCTGTTAGAACATTTAAGACTTTTAACTTGAAATAATTATAAGTTCTTAAGTAACTTTTGTTGTTTTTAATTACATTTCATGTGATATTGCAGGGAAATAGAGATGCATGGAAACCTATGATAACTACGTCAAGAAGGAAAATTTTTGATTGAAACAGATAGAAAAATGTTAGTTGATGACTTGCCTGATAACTTATCAATAATCTGATAAGTTATCACAGCTGGCCGTCACCCATAAACAGAGAACAAGAAATCTGAAGCATTTCTGACAACCTGATCTGATAAGCTATCAGACTAGGTCATCACCTGTGGGCAACATATAAGAAATACAAAGCATTTCTGACAACTTGATCTGATAAGGTATCAGATATCCGATAAGCTATTAGACTAGGTCGTCAGCTAAAGGGGATAAAAAAATAGATTTTAAATTCCAAATTTTCTTTAAGTTACGGATATAAGTAGAAGATTTTAGGGTCTCATTATTATTTTGAACTCATTCCAAAGACTAGTTTACATCCTTTTAGGCCTCTAGATTTTGAATTCAATTTTCGAATCTTGGATTTAGTTTTGGGAAATTCTTCTTTAACTTGGAAGAGAATCAACCTTTGATTACATCCTTTGTAAGTTTAATTTCTTTGAATTATGTATTCAATTGTTGTTATCTCTTTCTATCTCATGTGGAACTAAATCCACAACTAGAGTTGTGGGATCTATGATTAGTCCTATATTAATTTAATAGTTGAACAAGATTTGAGTGATTGTGGGAACATCTTGATAATTCCTTTGTAATGAATGTTTTCTGTTGGTTGCAAATAATAGATATAGCCTTATGTTGATTTGCTCGAACTGAGAAATCAACTAAAGGTAGTGAATTATCAACGAGGATTTGGGAAGGTTAATTTTCCATCTAACGATTAATGGTGTAACAAGATTAATCAACTCGAGATAAAATCAGTATGAATAGAAGGTTTTCCTAAGTTTGAGAGAATTAGGGAACTCAACATCTAGGTAGGTTGAGAAACACTTAGATGGGCTATCGATAATGATAATTTGGTGTTTCACACAAGTCACGAGAATCCAATGCTAAAACTATTATTCAATGAGGAATAATAATCATAGTGATGACAACTCTAGTTTCTCTATATCATTAATTTGAAATACTAAATTTTAGCTTTGAGTTTCTAAAGCAAGTTGAAACGTTAACAATTGTTGATTGATTAAAACCCCCAATTAAAGGAAACCATTAGCTATTAGTCGGTTTAATCATAAATAAATTTGATTCACACCATACTCCCTGTGGGATTCGACCCCAACCTAGTTGGGTTGTATATTTGACAATGACCGCTTACTCTCTCGTAAGAGATGTGTAATTTGGGCATATCAAATTTTGGCGTCGTTGTCAGGGAGTATGGATGTCAATCGAGTGTATCTATGATAAATGACTCTTAATTAAGTTTCCTAGTTTTACTTTTATTTGTTGTTTTTGATAATTGAAGGCCGACTATTGGGCTACATTACTGAATTCTGAGTAAGTAAGGTACTCATGGACTTGTTGGGGAAGTCTGAGTACCCAAAAACGTCCCACCATGCCACGACGTGAAATCAGGCGCTGTTTAGGAGGCAACCCAAGGTATTTTTTTGTTTGTATTCGTACTATGTGATTGGCATCAGATATCCTCACCTATGGTGCCACAGGTATGTTTCTAACTCTCTTTTTTTGGTTTGATGCATTGGGGACAATGCATGATTTTAAGTTGAGGGTGGGGCTACTTGTGGATTTTGATATCCTCTTAGGGTTTTTGTTGTCGTGTCTCTTTTCCTTGGATTCTTGTTCCTAGAAGAGCCGACATGTTTAGGCGTATTATATTTTATTTTGTGATGTTGTGTGGTTAACTGGGGAAAAATAAGTATCCATGGCAGTTGGCATATTTTTTGTTGAGTTGTCTATTTTGTGACTGTGTGATTGCATCTACATGCGACTATTGTGAATCTTTTTATGGCATTAGTATTAGGGACGCGATAATCATTGCTAATAATTGCATAAATTGGATAGGTAGTAACTTGTGATATGCCTTTGTGCCAAGTGTGTGTGAGATATTACCAAGTTTCCTGTAATGCCCCGATTTTCTAAACCGGAATGCTACACGGTGCTCATGATCCCGAAGGACCACAAGCTAACCCATGACTGATATCTGTACCTGTAACTGCATAATATACATATAAAATACGAAAACATGAACAAAGAGGGTGTAAGGTTCAATCTTGAATAATACGATATCTGAAATAACGTGGTATCACAGTACCAAAACAAACTGAAAAATACTAAAGTCTAAATCTGGAAACTCTATAATCGTCTGAAAGCCTCTAAACTGTCTGAATAAGGAGTTGAAGGAACATGTCTCCAACTAACTCCCTAAACTGAAAATAAACTGAAATACTGGAGTAATAAATATAACGATCATATCCTCGAAAGATGAGGACTCACTGCTTACTAAACTGCTACTGCTGATCTGGAATCTACACCTCAGAACCTATGGTGTAACATAAAAAGAAAGCACCATAGCGCAAATGCGTTAGTACAACTAAAGTACTGAGTATACATGGGGGTAGGCTAAATGCATGAGGTTTATATGCATGAACATGCTGACTAATATGAATGTGAGAATACATACATACGTAACTACTACTGAACTCATGGAGATACTGACTACTGAGTCTGAGTATTGACAACATGAGCTTACTGATACTGAGATACTGAATGACTGAGTTTACTGATATTGAGATACTGAATGATTGAGTTTACTGAATTGATATGTAATTCACTAATAAGTGAGGAATTGATACTGTATTATTGAATACTGTGAGACTGATACTATATTACTGATAAAGGAATGATTGTTTCTGATAGTTCTGATTATGAAGAACTAATTTGATTGACCGTATATAACAGTCCTGAAACTGAGCTCGTGATAATATGACTATTGAGTATATATACTAATGACATGTATTTACTGATAACATATCATGAATGATAACTGAATTCTGATAACTGATATATCTAATAACATGAGTTCTGATAACTGATAGCATGAATGAGTGTATCTAACAGTCCTAATTCTGGGGAAAACTATCTGAGTTCCAAACTGTATATGAACATCTAAGTCTGAGATCAGTCCTAGCTAACGAGTGATCTCTGAAACTGATAATGAGAATACTCGACTGAATCTGAGATTGAGATCAAGCCTGTCTGCCGGGTAACCTCTAGATCTAATAATAAGCATCTGAATATGGGACCAATCCTATCTAACGGGATAATCCAGGAATCAATGAAACTATCTGAGTTCCAAACTGTATCTGAACATCTAAGTCTGAGATCAGTCCTAGATAACGTGTGATCTCTGAAACTGATAATGAGAATACTCAACTGAATCTGAGATTGAGATCAAGACTGTCTGCCGGGTGACCTCTAGATCTAATAAAAAACATCTGAATATGGGACCAAGCCTATCTGACGGGATGATTCAGGAATCAATGGAACTATCTGAGTTCCAAACTGTAAGTGAACATCTAAGTCTGAGATCAGTCCTAGCTAACGAGTGATCTCTGAAACTGATAATGAGAATACTCGACTGAATCTGAGATTGAGATCAAGCTTGTCTGTCGGGTGACCTCTAGATCTAATAATAAGCATCTGAATATGGGACCAAGTCTATCTGACAGGATGATCCAGGAATCAATGGAACTATCTGAGTTCCAAAATGTATCTGAACATCTAAGTCTGAGATCAGTCCTAGCTAATGAGTGATCTCTGAAACGGATAATGAGAATACTATACTGAATCTGAGATTGAGATCAAGCCTGTCTGCCGGGTGACCTCTAGATCTAATAATAAGCATCTGAATATGGGACCAAGCCTATCTGACGGGATGATCCAGGAATCAATGGAACTATCTGAGTTCTAAACTGTATCTGAACATCTAAGTCTGTGATCAGTCCTAGCTAACGAGTGATCTCTGAAACTGATAATGAGAATACTCGACTGAATTTGAGATTGAGATCAATCCTGTCTGCTGGGTGACTTCTAGATCTAATAATAAGAATCTGAATATGGGACCAAGCCTATCTTATGGGATGATCCAAGAATCAATGGAACTATCTAAGTTCCTTACTGAGATCGATGACTGTATCTGACAGTCTTGATTCCCGATTTCTATTCTGAAGACTGATACTGAAACTGTAACTGTAACTGTGACTATGGGAGGTAGTAACCTAACCGACATGCCTCGATATTGTACTGGTGGGGTCCAATCTTTGCCTTATTGGAAGTGTGTCAATACCATGCCACGGGTAGAGACCTCTACTATGGTCAAGCCTCTCTGACGGGTGACCCTGAACAGGAAATCAATCCTAAGGCAATATAATAGTAAAGTATAGACTTAATCTGACGGGTGACTCTTGTCCTGCGCTGGCTACGCAGTTCTGGATTACAGGGATTGTTGCTAACGGCTCTGCCTTTATAATGGGAAAAACTGCCATCCATGCACTCGCTCGGTGCTAGTCCCTAATCCTAACTGAAAGACTCTAAAAAGATTAACTGCGCTGAGCTGACTAACTGAACTGAACTGATTTATAAAATGATTAACTGAGCTGATAATATTTTCTTAGATGAACTAAACTGAATTCACTGAGTTCCGTTGACTGACAGAAAAGCTACTTGAGATTTGATGTCTGACTGAGAGTACTAAAACTACTGGGACTACTGAACTACTGAGATTTCTGAGTTCTTCTGAGTCATGTGACTAACTGAAATCTATGGAGCATAGCTTGACTGAGGATGTCTTGAAACATGACACTAGCTCTAGGCACACAACTATAGTTTTCGGGTACAAGTACCCCCAGGACTCGATGGAAGGAAACTGACACACATGACTGACTTGATCATAAGAGTAGAGTCCATAATTCACAATATCATAAGTAAGGATTTCATAATAAGGATGATTCTCAACAAACTATCATATGATCGAGAATGCACACAACATGTATATACTTGCATGGCTTCAATAACATGGTCATTTCATATCACAACAATACCATGAGAATCTCATACAACATCTTTAATTCAAGACAATAGCATGGGGATCACGTTGAACATAAACTTAGAGCATGGAATAGTCATTTAGGACTTATTATGTCATAAAAGCATGATTTCTATTCACTTAGGTATTTTCACAAACACCTTACTTGCACATCTTAGGCATAGGTGGATTCATCAAGATTACAAATATTCAACCACCAATTTCACATATTTATACATTAAATACCACCATATCCTCACACAAAACATACAAAGATCCCATCTTAGGCATCATCAAACTCCAACCACATGAACATCAACCACCAACAACATAAACCTCATAATACATAATTTAGAAGATGGTTCTTGAGCTTCATGGACGAAAGGAGTCCATGAATCAACTCACGCATACCTTAGAAGGAAGATTCTTGATGATTGACGGAGGAATTTCCTTGAAATCAGATCTTCAAGCTTAATTATGCAACCCTAGTTGTTTTTCTCATTTATTGCTTTTGGATGATAAGCTTTGAGATGTTAATAGGGTTGTAATATGTTTAGAAGCTATATATTTCGTAGGGTTAAGTTTAGGAACGTGTAAGGAGTGTTAAAAGACTTAATTATCCTTAAAATAACTCAAAACGGAGTGTTTTTGACACTTGGAACTGACTTAGGCGGCGCCCAAGTAATTGCACAAGTCAGGTTGGGCGGCGCCTAACCAATACGAAAATGGGCATAACTTTTCGCTCGGGTATTGGATTAAGGAGAAATTGGTATCGTTGGAAAGATAATTCGATTCTGTATAATTTGGTGGGTCTAAATCAGCCAAAATACCATATTAAAATCGAGTTATACTCATTCAAATATGAACCTTACAAAATCAAACACTAAAACTTGATAGATTCAAAAACTCTTAGCTTGTATTACCTTAAATGACTCATATGAACATGCTTAATGCATCATAAGCTATCATATCGCTAGGATATTCATTCTAAGTCATGCACTAAAATGCTACTCACAGGATAAGAGGTTTCATACATAGGAAAACTTATTCACTTCCTAGCTTAGAAACATGCAGGGTATTACATTCCCTCTGTGTGTTAAATTAAGAACTTGTCCAATTAGTCTTACCAAGGTTGTAGGATAGTGGTTAGGAAAGGATCCTAGGCCGTTATTGATATTAGTCCTTTTAGCCTAAATAACCTTCAATGTGTGAATAATACCCCTTGATCATGATTTTGAGCCTGTATTCCTATTTTTCTTGTTAAACCTATCACCTTCCCATTTGTATCACAATGAACTTGTTTTAGCCCTGGTCCTCCTTGGACATTGTGCACTTCGACTTAGGCAAATAGCCTAAGTTAAGGGTGGCTATCATAGGGGTGCATAATCTAAAATGAGTATGAAGATGGGTAAAATAAGAGAAAAGAATGCAAGGCTGGGTGTGGTAGAAAAACTATAAGAAAAGAAAAGTTGGGAAAAGGAGAAAATGAAAGTCATAAAAATCGCACCCAACCTGAATATGCTTTAATAAAGAAAGTGGAGAAATAAGATTAAAAAAATGGTTAATAAGTGAGACCCCAAAAGTTAGCGTAGTTCCAAGGAGGCCTAGCCACTTTAAATATATTGACGTATCATACCAACCCCTAGCCTATATTTCAAGGTGAACAAAAATCCTATAGTGATCCTAACTTAACTGTCTGAAAGCATAGGTAATGAAAATAAGGGCAAGCTTATGGTCTTTGACATACATTGATTGGAACTTCTTTCTAAGAGTGAGTGTCTCTTGACCGTCCATGCATTTACATGCTTGAGTTCATATATGAGTGATGAGGGACTTCTTTATTATAAGGGCACATGGGTTGTATTACTAGTTGCTTACTTGTTTGGGTAGTGTAACTTGTACAGATGCGTGGTTGTTTGTTACAAATGTGATGTCATAGCTTGATTCCTTTATGTCACATTGTTCATCTTTATTAATATACACAGTTGGGTTTAAAACGATTGAACTTGGAGAGGGTAATGTGTTTTGAGCTAAAATTGAAGATTGACTGCCATAGGTAGCTTATGTTTCTCTTGGTTAAGCATCGTAGAATGGTATTATATAGTTTCTTGAGGACAACCAATTGTTCTAAGTTAAGGGTGTTAATGTTCTAGATTCTGTTAGCATATTTAAGACTTTTAACTTGAAATAATTTTAAGTTCTTAATTAACTATTATTGTTTTTTATTATATTTCATGTGCTATTGCAAGGAAATAAAGATGCATGGAAACCTATGATAACTCTGTTAAGAAGGATAAGTTTTTATTGAAACATATAGAAAAATGTTAGTTGATGACTTGCCTGATAACTTATCAACAATTTGATAAGTTATCACAGCTGGCCGTCACCCATAAACAGAGAACAAGAAATCTGAAGCAATTCTGATGACCTAATATGATAAGCTATCAAATATCTGATAAGCTATAAGACTAGGTCGTAACCTATGGGCAGAATATAAGAAATCTGAAGCATTTCTGACAACTTGATCTGATAAGCTATCAGATATCTTATAAGCTATCAGACTAGGTCGTCAGCTAAAAGGGCAAAAATATGGATTTTAAATTTTGAATTTTTTGTAAGTTACAGATATAAATAGCAACTTTTAGGGTTTCGTTATCATATTGAACTTATTCCAAAGAATAGTTTACATCCTTTTAGGTCTCTAAATTTTGAATTCAATTTTTGAATCTTGGATTTAGTTTTGGGAAATTCTTCTAGAACTTGGAAGAGAATCAACCTTTGATTACAACCTTTGTAAGTTTAATTGCTTTGAATTATGGATTCAATTGTTGTTATCTCTTTCTATCTCATGTGGAACTAAACCCACAACTAGAGTTGTGGGATCTATGATTATTCCTATATTGATTTAATAGTTGGACAAGATTCGAGTAATTTTGGGAACATCTTGATAATTCATTTGTAATGAATGTTTTCTGTTGGTTGCAAACAATAGATATAGCCTTATGTTGATTTGCTCGAACTGAGAAATCAACTAAAGGTAGTGAATTATTAACGAGGATTTGAGAAAGTTAATTTTCTATCTAACGATTAATGTTGTAACAAGAGTAATCAACTCGAGATAAAATCAGTGTGAATAAAAGGTTTTCCCAAGTTTGAGAGAATTAGGGAACTCAACATCTAGGCAGGTTAAGAAACACTTAGATGGGCTGTCGATAATGATAATTTGGTGTTTCCCACAAGTCATGAGAATCCAATGTTAAAACTATTATTCAATGAGGATTAATAATCATAGTGATCACAACTCTAGTTTCTCTATATCATTGATTTGAAATACTGAAATTTTAGCTTTGAGTTTCTAAATCAAGTTGAAACGTTAACAATTGTTGATTGATAAAAAAAAACCGCAATTAAAGGAAACCATTATCTATTAGTCGGTTTAATCATAAATAGATTTGATTCACCCCATATTCCCTGTGGGATTCGACCCCAACCTAGTTGGGTTATATATTTGACAACGGTTGCTTACTCTTTCATAAGAGAGGTGTAATTTGGACGTATCAAACAAGAAACAAATAACAATTTACCAAGAGAGACCTCATAATTTAAGCACATCGGCGGTTGGCCCCACACGGCCTAACCTTACAAATATAACTGCATATAAGTAAATTTTCCCCACACGACATCATAATGTTCTTACCTCTTTTGGATTCACTATGTATCATCACAATATCAACATATTCCTACGGATTCTTCGGGCATCATCATAATATCATACATTCCTCCGGACTCGAACCGGGCATCATTATAATATCATGATTCCTCTGGATTCATCGGGCATCATCATAATATCACATATTTCTCCAGATACAACAACATACATCCACATACATAGCCAAACCAATAAACATACTCAAAAGCTAACAATATATAAAGAAGTAGGGATGTAGGATAACACTTGCCATTTTACCTTACTAATAAGCTTCACACGTAATATGAGCATTAACAAGAGTATGACTATTTACGAGACATTCACAGTAATCACTTAACAAGGGTATCCAAGTCATGATCACAAGATAATCTGATAATCGAGTGCAACAATCACAACTCCTAGACATATGTATATAGCTTGGACAATCACCACGTATCTAGGTCGCTAAGCATTTACTTAGTTCAAGCTTAAGGTGGGTCAAGTGCTACTTCTAAATCTTGAGAATGCCAAGCTTACTAACACATGTCTAGCTTCTACCCGAAATAAGGCTAAGTCATCCATACCTCACCATAAGGGCTTACCAATCCTTTCTAGGTCTATAGGGAAAGTCTATTCAAGAATCCTTCCTAAGTCAACCCAACACCAAGGTCATCCCCTATCTAAGCATTATAAAGGTCAATGCACTCCTAAGGATACAACAGTATACCATTCATGTCTACTTAGAGTAACTATAGTGTTCTCACACTAGTCATGAGACCACAATAAAGCTAACCAAGGTACTAGACTAAGGGTCAAATATCATACCTTACAAATCCATGGCCTATAGCAATTAATGAATCCTAAGTTCACCATTTAATCAACTATCGTCTAAATTCCCCACCCAATCTCACAAGATCTCAATGATTACATTACAAACAAGCTCAATCTCAACTACGAGTAAGCCTAACCTACCTTGAATCCAAGCAACACACGAATCAATGAGCTTTTCCTTTCCTTTCCGAGAAGCTTCCCCTTACACAAGAAATTCTATAAACAATACAATCTAAGCATTATAATAAGAATGACAATTCCCCATTAAAGCACCATTATACCATGGGTTTAAAATGAATACCAAAACCCCAATTGGGTTTCACCCTTGGAAAGGAGTTTCCAAGACCAACCCATAGCCTAATAATCTCTAGGGAGTTAAAACCCTCAAGTAATTTGAGTCAATCACTCAATTTTGGGGCTACAATTGACCCACAATGATTTAGGGGTTTTGAGTCAACAAACCATAAAATCAATATCAAATTAGAGGAATTCTTACCTTAGATTTGTAGCAAAATGATGGATTCACAAGTCACTAAGCTCCTAATCAACCTACAAGACCCATTATTTAACTCACCAATCTCCTATGGCTTCTAGGGTTTTAATAGAAATGAAGAATGCCCCAAAATCTCCCAAAAAGACCCTTTTAACAATTTTAGATTGGCCCGCAAGGTCAAAACTTGTTTTTGACCTTCCAGACTCATTCGGACTCTATTTTTCGCAAACGAACTATGTAACCTCACTAATTTTGACATTTCGGATGCATTAGTAAATTTGGATTTTCCATCTAAGGTCATTTCGGAAACTAGTGGGTCCGACACCCATATATTTTAATTTTTGACTTTTTGACTAATGGGTTGAAATGATCTCAGGTATTGTGGGATCTGAACCAAGGGTCTGTCTATCTTAAAATTGATATTACATAGATACTAGTGCAGTCAAAATATGCATCCAGAATCATCTTACTGAATTATTTGCTCAGCAGCCATTTGGAATCGACAAAGACTTTAAATCGGAAAAGTGGTTCTAAAAACCAAACGAACCATCAGGTAATCAAACTATTGGTTCCAGCAAGTCACTAATAACTTGGGACGGCTATGAAGGATCTCTAATAGTGAAAATAAGAAAGGACGCGGCTAATGACCTAAAGGGTCATTACAACATCCACTACTAAGGAACTTTCATCCCCGAAAGTTAAAGATAAGCAAGTACCTGAAGTCTAGAACAAGTGAGGATACTGGGCCGGTATCTCACTCTCGATCTCCCAAGTAGATTTCTCTACTGGGCGATGCCTTCATTGAACCTTGACCACCGGAATCTTCCTAGTACACAGTCGCCTCACATCACTAGCCAAAACCAGCACGGGCTCCTCCACAAAGGTCAACTGATCGTCCAACTGGATTGAGTCCCATTTAAACCCATGAGAAGGATCTAAAATATACTTCCGCATATAGAGACATGGAAAACCAAATGGACAGCGGTAAAGTTTGGAGGTAGAGCCAACTCATAGTCCACCTCACCAACCACATGAAGAATCTCAAAAGGACCAATATAGCGAGGGCTAAGCTTACCCTTCCTTCCAAACCTCATCACACTTCTCATAGGTAAAACTCGAAGAAACAGACGATCACCTACTCCGAATCTCAAGGCATGGAGTCTACGGTCAGCATAGGCTTTCTACCTACTCTGGACTACTCTCAACTTCTCATGAATCACCCTGACTCTTTCCAACGAGTCCTGAAGCAAATCTATACCAAGAGGTCTAACCTCGAATATCTCAAACCATCCAATAGAAGAAAAGCACCTCCTACCATACAACGCCTCATAAGGGGCCATCTCAATAATCTAATTATAATTGTTGTTGTAGGCGAACTCTGTCAAAGATAAGTGTTAATCCTACTGACCTCCAATGTCCATAACACAAGCTCGGAGCATATCCTCAAGCACCTGAATAGTCCGCTCGGACTGACCGTCCGTCTGCGGATGAAAGATTGTACTCAATCCACTCGAGTGCACAACTCCTTCTGGAATGATCTCTAAAACCTCGAAGTAAACACAAAACCACGATCTAATATGATAGACACAGGAACCCCATGTAAATGAACTATCTCCCAAACATAAATCTGGGCTAATCTCTCAGCACTAAAGGTCATCTGAATAGGAATAAAATGTGCTAACTTGGTCAAACGATCCACAACAACCCAGATACCATCGTGACCACAGAAAGTACGAGGAAAACCACTAATGAAGTCTATGGTGATACTTTCCCATTTCTACCCGGGAATGGGCAATCTCTAAGTCAATCCATCGGGATGTTGATGCATGGCCTTAAGCTACTGATAACATAAGCAACGTGCTACGAAGTCTTCCATATCTCTCTTCATACCATCCCACCAATACAACTGCCTCAAATTTCTATACATCTTAGCCGTATCGGGATGAATAGAATATCTAAAACTGTGAGCCTCATGTAGAATAGATTGGATCAGATCATAAAGTTGGGGAACACAAATATGACCCTGAAATCTCAAGATACCTTCAGGATCCACGATGTGTCTCCCAGACTCACCGCTCACTACCCGACCGTAGAGAAGGCACAACTTACCATCCTCAAACTGGCGATCATGAATTTTCTCAAACAGGGAGGACCTCACCTCTACACAAGCTAAAACTCTTGCTGGATCCGAGATGTCGAGACGAACCATCAAATTGGCTAAGGACTCAATGTCCCATGCCAATGGTCCCTGAGAAAATGAATTACATGCCAAACTACCTATACTCACCGCCTTGCGACTCAAGGGATCTTCCACTATATTAGCCTTATTCGAATGATACAAGATAGACATATCATAATCCTTTAGAAACTCCATCCATCTATGCTGGTGAGTATTAAGCTCCCGCTGGGTCATAAGATGATGAAGACTATAATGATCGGTGAAAATCTCAAAACACACACCATACAAGTAATGCCTCGAAATCTTGAGCGCAAAAACTACCATCGCCAACTCGAAATCATGAGTGGGGTAGTTGCGCTCATGCACCTTAAGCTATCTAGAAGCATAGGCAATGAAACGACCCTGATGCATCAAAACACATCCAAGACCAACACCAGAAGCATCACAAAACACTGTGAATCCCTCTCCCTCAACTGGAAGAGCTAACACAGGGGCAAAAGTGAGACAATTATTGATCTTTCCAAAGCTCAACTCATACTCTTCGGACCATCAGAAAGGAACTTTCTTCTGAGTCAATCTAGTCATAGGGGCTGATATGGTAGCAAATATCTTACCAAATCGCCTATAGTAACTCGCTAAACTAATAAAACTGCGAACCTCAGTCGGAGACGTAGGCCTAGCCCAATCACTAAAATCTTAGCTGGGTCTACCATAATACCCACCTTGGACACCACGTGTTTGAGAAAAGATACTAACTCAACCCAAAACTCGCACTTGTAGAACTTGGCAAAAAGCACATGCTCTCGCAAAATTTGGAGCATAATCCTCAAGTGTTGTGCATGCTTCTCACTACTCTTCTAATACACAAGAATATCATTAATGAACGCAATAATAAAAGAGTATATATAGGGTCAGAACATACAGTTCATCAAGTCTATAAATGCGGTGGGAGCATTAGTCAGCCCAAAAGACATCACCAAGAACTCATAGTGACCATAACGAGTCCTGACAGCTGTCTTTGGGATATCCTCAGCCCAAATCCTCAACTAATGTTAACCAGATCTCAAGTCAATCTTTGAAAACACTACTGTACCCAGAAGCTGGTCAAACAAATCATCAATGCGAGACATAGGATAACGGTTCTTCATCATCACTTTATTAAGCAGCCTATAATCAATACACATATCCATGGAACTATTTTTCTTCTTTATAAAGAAAATAAGAGCTCCCCATGGGGACACACTCAGTCTAATAAAACCCTTACTAAAAAGGTCCTAAAACTGAGAATTTATCTCCTTAAGCTTGGAAGGAGCCATATGGTAGGGTGCCATAGAAAAAGTTCGGGTGCTAGGATCAAGGTCAATAGCAAACTCAATCTCATAGTCAGGGGGAATACCAGGCAGATCGTTAGGAAATACATCGGAAACTCACACAAAATAGGAACAGAGTCAAGTGTCAAACGTCAAACTCTCTACACGGATGTCACATATATAAGCAAGATAAGACTCACAGCCTCTCGATATAAGTCTCCTAGCACAAACATAATAAATAATCCCCGTCGGCTCGCAGCTAACCTCTCCCTACCACAAAACTGGGGTATGTTTGGAATGGCTAAGGTAACAGTCTTGGAAAAATAATCTATGACTGCATGATAGTGAGTCAAATAGTCCATGCCCAGTATCACATCGAAATCTAGCATATTTGAAACAAAAAGATCAGAATAAGTATTAATATCCCTAACTGTCATAACACATGATCGGAACACTCGATCCACTACTAAAGAATCACCTACGGGAGTAGATACGTACAATGGCACAGATAATAAATCACTAGTCAAATCCAACTGTGGTGCATAATAAGAAGATATATAAGAATAAGTGGATCCAAGATCAAATAAAGAAAGAGTCGACTTGTGGCACACCAAAATCATACCAGTCACTACAACATCCAAAGTCTCAGCCTCGGGTCTACTAGGTACTGTATATAACTAACCACGCTCGCCACCTGACTGGGCACCTAACCGACCTCCTGTCCTACTTGCCTGAGTATCACCTCGAGCACCCTAGTAACCACCTTTACAACCTTGCAAACCACCTCTACCTGAAGGAGGAATTTCCCTAATGGGAGTAGCTCCCTAGGTTGAAGCAACCATCGCCCCAAGACTAGGGTACTTTCTAGAGAAATAACCAGAAAGACCACAAGTAAATCATGACTCATGAGAAGAACTAGAACTCACAAATTCGGCTGATCTGGCATAGGTACCATGCCTAGTATGTCCCATAGATGAAACTCTCAAAGACTGATCACCGCCCTTACTAGGGAGACCACTAACAATAAATAGATCTCCATTAGCGGTCTGAAGAACTACCTGAACTGGTCGACTAGTCTAACTCTGTGGCTGAAAAGATGGATAAGGATACGTCCAGCATAAGAATTACCACTCCTAAATCGAGAACTACCACAACTCCCACCAAATCTACCCTAGAATCTAGGCCTCTTATCACGACCCTCATGACTCTCTCTGTGCATCTCCTCCATCACTCTAGTAAGATCAAAAACCTCAAGAAAATTCCTACCCGCAACAAATAGACTCTGAGTAGCCATTCGAATAAGGAGTCTCAACCCTGTGACAAAGCATCGAACCCTCTCATACTCAGTGTCCAAAATAGAAGTTGCATGTCTGTCTAACTCATGAAAATGAACCTCATACTCGGTGACTGTCATGGAGTCCTGCTCCAATCTAGAGATCTGATCTCTCAGTCGGTCTCTAAGACTATACGGCATATACTTCTCTAAGAATATCTCGGATAACTGAGTCCATTACAAGGGAGAATATCCAACTAGTCTAGAATCTGTGAAACCTCTCCACCAGTGATAAACAAACAAATCCAACTGAAATATGGTGTAATCCATACCACGAGTCTCAACAAGGCCTAAAGCACGAAACATATCCTCACAAGCAGTAAGAAACTCAAATACAACCTCTCCAGGAGCACCAAAAAACCTAGGCAGAGCCAACCTAAAAAATCTACCAAACATCTTCTGCTCATCAGCAGACATAGCAGGCTGGGTCACAACTGGCGATGCGGATACCAGTTGAATAACTACCAGTGCAGGAGAAATCTTAACACTGGGAGCTATAGCTACAGGCTGTGCCTCGGTCCCAAAAGTCTATGCACCGTCAGATGGTACACCACCATCCATAATCAGTATTTGAATTAGGGTATCTCTGAGCAATGAAGAGGGAATAAAAAATCGTGGTGCCTGGGCTGGTCCCTAGCCCACCGCTAGCTGTGGTGGAGGAATCTCTGGCTCAGGTGCAGGGATAGATCTCGGGGAAGGCATCCTATCCTGGCCCCTAGTTGGAGACATATCACGAGGTTTTTCTCAACCCCTAGGTCATCAACAAATAGGAGAAGGATTCCTGGGCCCAATCTCTGGACTCATACCTTGCATAGGGGAAGCACGTCTCCTCGACATCTATGAAAGAGTAAAGTCAAGAAAATATACTACAAACCAACTCAGACTCGTAGCCCGATATGAACGAAAAAAATAAAGGAATCATAAGAAGGTCACATAGCCTCCCAAAGATAGGAAACGGACTTCAACATTCTGATCTACAGGACTCCATTAGACACTTTCTCTTGTATCAATAATATCGGTGAAACCTAGGCTCTGATACTAATTTATTACGACCCTATTTGGAGTCATGATGGCTCCTACCACATCCCACCGGTAGGTAAGCCGATACCATAACTCGAAGCTATGGCAATAGGTTACCTAGGTAAGAACGTCTAACATGAACCTTATGTATGAACATAATATATAACAACAACATTTCACAACTAAGGACAACTGATATTCAAACACATATCCCATGACCTGATAGTATTAATACAAGAGCTTCTAAACTTGACAAGGGGAGTTTACAATCCTAGAATCTAAAATATCTTAAATAATCTCATACATTTGTCATGAAAGTAAAAGACAAATAAGGATAGAGGGGAAAGAGGGAAACTCAATCTCTAAGAGCTCACCCTATCTCCGAATAGTCAACTCGTATGAACTAGCTCAACAACAACTCCTAGAACCTGGGTCTGCACCAAAAAGGTACAAAATTATAGTATGGGTACCAAAACATAGGTACTCAGTAGGCATCATCGGTCGACTGAGATCAAATATAATGTAAAGACGATATAAAGTAAGACAATAATCTTAAAGTCAAGGGGTAGGATCGGACCTGAATCTACTTGATACCACTGTAAAAACATCTATACTACTAAAATAATAATATGACATACAATTTCAATATACTCCATAATCATCATAACAACTGAGTATCATTTCAAAAGCGTACAGCCATATACATAATAGCAAAACATCTACTTGACATAAACATCATCAACCATCTTTAGAACATATACACAAGAACTTACCACGACGTCCCATACCGCCTTAAAGTATACAAAAGAGAGCACAATAAAGAACTTATCATGGCGTCCCATACCACCAGAGAGTACACAAAAGAATACAACCAATAATACCATAAAGCATAACTACTATATCAATTTATCGAAAACCGCGGGTAGCACAACCCTGCCATGACTCATTACAAAATCCACTTCCAAATACCCATTCCATAATTCAACATAAAGAAAGAAACATTGTCACAGCATAGGCTTGTAATCATTAATTCTATAATTCTTTTGTAAATAGCACAAAGTCCATACTAATTAACCTTATTTTTTCAAAAGTCAAAAGATTACAAGTCTTAAAATCACTAGTCATCAAATTTGGGGGAAAACTACAAGCCACCCATAGTATAGGTTATTCGACTATCATAAGGCCATTCTTTAACTAGCATCATCATGACATGAGTTATCAACTAAGCCATTTCAACTTCACATGTTAGGAGATAATTTAACTAACCATCGCGCAATGCTAGATCCATCATCACTAATCATGTCACAAACTTAAGGACTAGTTTCCATATTTAATCAAGTAAAGTCCACCAAATAGTTTACTAGGTTTCTAGGTTCCAAATAATAATCATATATTTTAGAAGTAGCTAGTTATAACATAAGCCACCTTACTAAGCAAGATTTTATAATATTACCTCTTATTCAAGTCAATTATATAAATTAGGTTAGCCCTTGAATTTGTAGACAAGTTTACACATAACGCTAAGCCTTAACTCAATATTAGGCATAAATTTCCTCTAGTAGCTAATTTAGCATCAACAAGGGTCACACCTCTTATATAGTGATTTGGAATAAGAAACGAATAATAATTTAACAAAAGAGACCTCATAATTCAAGAACATAAGTGGTTAGCCCCACACGTCCTAACCTTACAAATATCAAAGCATATAAGTAAATTTGTCCCACACGACATCATAATGTTCTTACCTCTTCCAGATTCACCGGGCTTCATCACAATATCAACATATTCCTCTAAATTCATCGGGCATCATCATAATATAACACATTCCTCTGGACTCGAACCGGGCATCATCATAATATTACACATTCTTCTGGACTCAAATCAGGCATCATCATAATATCACATATTCCTCCAAACTCTAATCAAGCATCATCATAATATCACATATTTCTCCAGATACAACAATATATATCCACTTGCATAGCCAAATCATAAGAATACACAAAAGCTCATAATATATAAAGAAGTAGGAATATGAGATAAAAATTGCCATTTTACCTTACTAATAAGCTTCACACGTAATATGAGCATCAACAAGAGCATGACTATTTACCAAACATGCACAGTAATCACTTAACAGAGGTATTCAAGTCATGATCATAAAATAATCCGATAATCGAATGCAACCATCACAACTCCTACACATATGTATATAGCTTGGAGAATCACCACGTATCTAGGTCACTAAGCATTTACTTAGTTTAAGCTTAAGGTGGGTCAAGTCCCACTTCTAAATCTCGAGAATGCCAAGCTTACTAACACATGTCTAACTTCTATTCAAAATTAGGCTAAATCATCCATACCTCACCATAAGGCCTTACCAATCCTTTCTAGTTCTATAGGGAATGTCTCTTCAAGAATCCTACCTAAGTCAACCCAACACCAAGGTCATCTCCTATCTAGACATTATATAGGTAAATACACTCCTAAGGATAGAGAAGTATACCATTCATGTCTTCTTAGAAAAACTATAGTGTTCTCACACTAGTCATGAGACCACAATTAAGCTAACCAAGGTCCTAAACTAAGGGTCAAATATAATACCTTACAAATCCATAAAATAAAGCAATTAATGAATCCCAAGTTCACCATTTAATCAACTATCATCTAAATTCCCCTCCCATCTTGCAAGATATCAATGATTACATTACAAACAAGCTCAATCTATACTACGGGTAAGCTTAACATACCTTAAATCCAAGCAACTCACGAACCAACAAGCTTTTCTTTTCCTTTTTGAGAAGATTCCTCTCCCACAAGCAATGCTATCAATAATACAATCTAAGCATTACAACAAAAATAACAATACCCATTACAGCACCATTGTGCCATGGGTTTAAAATGGACACCAAAACCCTAATTGGGTTTCACCCTTAGAAAGGAGTTTCCAAGATCAACACATAGCCTAATTATCTTTAGGGAGTTAAAACCCTCAAGTAATTTAAGTTAATGACTCAATTTTGGTACTACAATTGACCCACAATGATTTAGGGGTTTTAAGTCATGAAATCAATATTAAATTAGAAAAATTCTTATCTCAGATTTATAGGAAAAGAATGGACTCCAATTTTCACAAATGAACTATGTAACCTCACTAAATTCGACATTTTGGATGCATTGGTAAAGTCAGATTTTCCATCCAAAATTATTTAGGTCACTTATAGGTCCCACACCTATATATTTTGATTTTTGACTTTTCGACTAATGGGTTAAAATAGATCGAGTGTTGTGGTATCCGAACCAAGGGACTATCTATCCTAAAATTAATATTACATAGTAGATGGCGCAGTCAAAATTTGCATCCGAAATCATTTTACTAATTTTTTTACTCGGCGACCATTTGGAATCGATGAAGACTTAAAATTAAAAAAGTGGTTTTAAAACCAAACAAACCTTCAGGTAACCAAACTATCGGTTCTAGCAAGTCACTAATGACTTGAAACGGCTATGGAGGAGCTCTATCAGCGAAAATAAGCAAGAACACGACTAATGACCTGAAGGGTCATTACAATAAAAGACCCTAAAACCCCTAATTATATCATTAATCATAATTTAACTCAAAGAAAAAAAGAGAAGTGGTTTCCTTCTTCCTCAAGAGCAAATCAGGGTCTCTCAAGAACAAGATCAATTGCAAGGGTTTCACCAAAGCTTTTACTTCAGGTATGTGGGATATCTATCAATGGGATCCTTTCACCCATTGAGTTCTAAAATTCTCTAAATTTTCAAGTTTAAATTCTTTTTTGTCTAGGGTTCCATGAGAAGTAAGAATTTCATAATTTATTCAGTTAAACTCTCAAGTTCCTCCATGAAAATATATTCCCTCATGATAATTGTGTTTCCATTTGTTTGATAATGCAAATGACTACATCATGATTAGTTATTGAATTCTTGGATGTTATCCGTGATTTTTTTCATACCATAGATTGTTCAATATTTTTCAAGATTAATTTACATTAGATTGTGCTGGTGGGGTGGGTTATGAATACCCAATACCTAAGTATTCATGCATTTTTCAGATTTTCAAGCTACAAATCATTCAGATTATAATTACATCATTATTTTTTATTATGATATTCATGTTGAGCATTAATCAGTTAAGAATCATTTTAAATTCTTATTAGCATCAGTGTCAGTTCAGTTGGGAGTAAGACTTAGCACCGAGCGAACCTAGGGATGAAGGCTCACCTGTCAGTTAAGGAATGAGACCTTTAGTAGAAGTCCCTAAGCCAGAACTATGTAGACAGTGTAGGATAAGAGAGGTCACGTGATAGGTGATGACTGCCACTCTCTTAGGGGTCACCCGCTAGTAGAGTACTAACACCCTAGTCCTTTGAGACACTAGTTTAGTAGATCCACACAGCCAGTGTCGATACCCGTGGCAAGGTACTAACACCATTCCAACTGGGTTTACTGGTTGGACCCCAATTAGTTTAGATTGGGGCATGTCGGTTAAATATTATCTCTCACAATTTTAGTTCATTATTTAGACTACATCAGTTTAGGTTTGCATGACCAAGTGTCCATATATGAGTTACCTAGTTATTCAGATCATTTTAGTACATGTTTATGCTAGGTCTTGCATTCTATTTCTATGTTCATGCATTCATGCTCCATTTACATATATATTAGTCAGTTCTTATCTTATGTACTAGTATATGCAAACTACTGACCGAATACTCTCTTTTTCTCTATGTTGTCTTATAATATAGGTTTGTACACACAACTTCTCGATTATACTTAGAAAGCTCCTGTGCTACTCAACTGCAGCATTGGTGAGTCCTCATTAGTCGAGGAATAATTATACTAATTATCATGATTTCTAGTATTTTATTTTATGTTTAATTCAGTAGTTAGAGTTAGTTGAGGACCTATCCCAACAACTCATCATGTTTTGAGGCTTTCAGACAGTCGGAAAGCTAGTTATGTTTTAATGATGTATTTCAGACTCCTTGGTTATTGACTTGACTATTTAAACATTTATTAGATGACTTTCGCACAGTATTTTGTTATCTTCCTCCAGTATTTATAGCTTGTTCCAAATTATGAGTTAGCTTAGGGTCACTTATAGACTAAAACACCATGTTATGACTAGGGGGTAGTATTAGGTCATGATATCTAGTGTGCCACACTCTTATCATAGATCAAATAAAGTGTTCCATGATCTTATTATAGACCCTTACTAGTTCGCTCACGAAAATGCATAGACTTATCACTCTGGTAGCAGATTAAGGTAAAACTTGATGTGTTGGAAAGATAACTCAGATAGCTATTATTTGGTGGGCATTGAGATCCAAAACTCAATATATTCTATAATTTATACTCTTTAAAATTGACCCTTGTAGTATCAAATACTAAAACTCAATCGATAACAAATATTCTCAATTCAACTTTGCTATAAGTGTTTTCTATGACCATGATTCTAATCAAAAGCACTTTTCACACTAGTTAAATGGTCATGTCACTTATATATGATTAAAATTATTTATTTTAGGTCTTTAAATATATGACAAATAGTTAGAATCTTTGCTAGAAATTTGTGGGGTGTTACATTTGATTATATAGATTAATGGGAAAAGCTTAGTTTGTGATATAGGATTTTGAGAGGTTTATTGCAAAATAGAGTAAACTAGGATAAGGTCTTGAGTAACTTAGTTAGGATCATTGTAGCAAAAAAAGAACTGCTATAGCGATACTGATGCAGTGGTAAAATTATTGTTGTAGTTATGACCTTAGTGTACGAGACACTGTATTAGTAACTTTACTACTGCAGTGGTAAGATTGCAGAATTCTGAGTTTTAAATTCAAAAATCTCATTTTTTATTTTCATTTTTCAAAAATAAGTAGAGGCTTAGCAAAGGGAAATTTTCTACACTTTTGGGGGTTTCATCTTTAAAGGTAAGGTTTCTCTACTTTCAAAATTTGAATTAGATCCAATAATTCTTAGAAATTGCTAGAATAATGTTCATGGTAGAAATTGTTGGTTAGCCTTATTTTAGGAAATGGAGTTAAATTGATGAAAGTTTAAGTAAATTAGGTTGGTAATGATCCTAGTGTGTTAGAAAATACTTAATTGGGTAGAATTATTATTTTTCATCATAAAATATGGAAAATTCATATAGTATAAAAGGTAAAAATATCCTAAGAGGATGAACTATGGTAAGCTAATGGTTTAAATCAATAATTATGAGTCTCAAATGGTTGGGAAAGATGAGAATTTAGAAATGGGTGTATAAACTTGTTATTTATAGATCAACAATGGATTAAAAGAAAGAGGAAAGGCAAACATGTAGCCCTGTAGTGATTCAAACAAGGAATTGAGTTAGGTTATGATTTATTTGCAACAAAAATACTTGCTTGACTCTATGCTTATATGTAAATTAATTGTTTATAATTGCTTTGAGCATTACTTGTAATTATTGATTACATCACATTAAAAATGATAGTGATGATGATGGTAAGATGACATTAATGATGATATCAAGATCAAGATGATGGTGATATTGAGATCATGATGATGATGATGTTGAGAATGATATTGATAATAATGATTAGAGGATCTTGTTAATGATATTGAGATAAGAAAGAGACGATACATACATCTTGGATACATAGATTCATTGTATGCATTTGAATGTACACTTATACCTATAAGTTATGGTGAATCTTATTGATGAATTTGATTAAGTATAGAAGGTATGATTGTGTACTTGTATTATTATTGATTTGAATTGTCATATGTATGGTTGATTGTCTTTGATCATAAGTTTTGTCTTGATAGTTGTAACTTATATTTATTTTTCCAATTCGTATAGTGCTGAGTTAGGTTAGACTATGATACCTACCAATACTTGTTGATGTACTAATTCTATCTGTGCTCTACTATTTGTTAAGTACAAACCATGTTCTAGTATTTGAGATAAAACCACAACTCTAGCTACAATTCCCAAACTTTGATTTAAGGATGAACACCAAGATCGAGCATCCATTGAGTCTTCTTATCTCTTTTATGTCCCTTGTTTTGGGACTAAGCCATTTCCCTATTTTTCATGTTTTAAATAATCTGTTTGACTAGTATTTGGACACTCTTAGATGTTCTAGTATGGTGACTTTAGGACTCAAGGTTGTAAAAATAGATAAAGATTCCACACTCTATTATTTAGTTATGATATTTGATTAAGTTTGGATTTATTTTGGTTGATTATTATTGTGTTTAGTGACTTCAAAATTAGAATTTGATGTAAACAAATTCTGAACTATTAGACGTAGTTGGTATTTGTTGGGTTAGATGGTTATCTTGACATTGTGTTAGGGTAGGTGCCAATCATGTCCACTTGGATCGTCATAGAAGATGGTATCAGTGCACTAGGTTCGTAGATCTTATCGTACATTGTAAGACCCCACAAAATTTTAATAAATTTATTTTGCCCCTTTCGTGTGTATAATGTTAATTTTTGACTTGAATCATGATTAGTGATGTTAAAAGGGTGTTTTGAAAAAGTTTTGAAACTTTTGAAAGGGGTTCGGGGTCATTTTGGGACCCCAAGAAAGTAATACTCCATAATAAGGGCGTGGCACGGGGACTACCCTCCGCGATAGCAGCGTGCCACACTTTTATGTTAATTTTGTCTAGCTTTTTTTTCACTTGGGGTGAGGGAATTTTTGTATTTTTACCCCTTACACGACTTTATAACATTAAAGTGACCCTTTTCCTTCTGTTTTAAAAGATCAAAACCATTTTTTTCTCTTTAACTCCAAACCTTAGAAAGCTTAAGGGTTTTTCAAGAAATCACTACTCCGAGCTCCAAACTTCAAATTGTCTTCAATTTCTTGTATATTTCAGGCATGTTTCTCATCCTTAACTTGTATTTTTACATTATGGCATATATTTATTCACTATTCATATGATTTTAATTGTTGGGTTTGAAATGGGATTGAGGTCTTTTGATAGTTTTACTTAAATTGTGTTTCCCATGTTTTAAATATGTTTCCTATACTTTAACTTATGGTTTTTGGGGCTGAATGGATGCATTGTTAAGTATTGGAATGGGGAGTATGGGTTTCCCCTAAATTGATGAAAATTTTGCTCGATAATGGCATTAATCTCAGCCCACCTTCACAACTTTGATTTTGAATATGTAATTTGCATTATTTAACTTACTTTTGAAATATTGCATTGCATTAAAATATTAATGGATGTAAATTAGACTTGGATGTCCTTGGTGGCCATGGCTTAGATTTAAATAGAACTTGGGAGTCATTTTGGTTATATGGACTAGTTTGGCATAACTGAATTAACTTGCTAGCATATAGGTATGACAATACCATGTTGGTAAATGCCTTAATGAATGACTCCTAGGTTATTGGTTGGTTTATATATAGTTGTTTTGATTTGGGCTTAAAGGGAATTATGTAGCTCACTGGTGGCTAGAATAATGTTCATGGTAGAAATTATTGTTTAGCCTTATTTTAGGAACTGGAGGTAAATTGATGAAAATTTGAGTAAATTAGGTTAGGAATGATCCTAGGGTGTTAGAAAACACTTAATTGGGTAGAATTATTGTTGTTCATCATAAAATATAAAAGATTCATATGGTATAAAAGGTACAAATCCTAAGAGTATGAACTAGGGTAATCTTATGGTTTAAATCAATAATTATGAGTCTCAAATGGTTGGGAAAGATGATATTTTGGAAATAAATGTGTAAACTTGTTATTTATAGATCAATAATGGATTAAAAGAGAGAGAAAAGGCAAACTTGTAGCCTTATAGTGATTCAAGAAAGGAATTGAGGTATCTTATGATTTACTTGTAGCGAAAGTACTTGCTTGACTCTATGCTTATATGTAAATTAAGTATTTGTAATTGCTTTGAGCACTACTTGTAATTATTGACTACATCACATTTATAATGATATTGATGATGATGGTGAGATGATATTAATGATGATATCAAGATCAAGATAATGGTGATATTGTGATCATGATAATGACGATGTTGAGAATAATATTGATGATGATGATTAGAGGATGTTGTTGATGATATTGAGATGCTAAAGAGATGATACATACACCTTGCATACATAGATTCATCATAATCATTTGAATGTACACTTATACATATAAGTTATGGTGAATCTTATTGATGAATTTGATTAAATATAGAAAGTATGATTGTGTACTTGTATTCTTATCGATGTGAATTTTCATATGTGTGGTTGATTGTCTTTGATTATAAGTTTTGTCTTGACTGTTGTTACTTATATTTAATTTGCCTATTTGTATAGTATTGAGTTAGGTCAGCCTATGATACTAACTAGAAATTGTTGATGTACTGATTCTATCTGTGCTCTACTTTTTGTTAAGTACAGAGCATGTTTTGGTATTTGAGATGAAACCTCAACTCTAGCTAGAATTCCCAAACTTTGATTCAAGGATGAGAACTAAGATTGGGCATCCATTGAGTCTTCTCAGCTCTTTTATGTCCCTTGTTTTGGGTCTAATACATTTCCCTATTTTTTATGTTTTTAATAATCCATTTGACTTGTTTTTGGACACACTTAGATGTTCTTGTATGGTGACTTCAGAACTCATGGTGATAAAAAATAGATAAAGATTCCACATTCTATTCTTTAGTTATGATATTTGATTGAGATTGGATTTCTTTTGGTTGAATATTAGTGTGTTTAGTGACTTTAAAATTTGAATTTGATGTAAACAACTTTTGAAGAGTTAGACGTAGTTGGCATATGTTGGGTTAGATAGTACTCTTGCCATTATGTTAGGGTAGGTTCCAATCATAACCAATTGGGTCATCATAGAAGATGGCATCAGTGCACTGAGTTCGTAGATCTCATTGTACGTTATAAGACCCTACAAAATTTTAATAAACTTATTTTAGACCCTCCTGTGTGAGTAATGTTGTTTTTTGACTTGAATCATGATTAGAGATGTTAAAAGGTTGTTTTGAAAAAGTTTTGAAATTTTTAAAAGGGGTTCAGGTTATTTTGGGACCCCAAGGCAGTAAGACTCCATAAAAAGGGCGCAGCACGGAGACTACCCTCCGCGATAGCGGCATGCCACACTCCTATGTTAATTTTGTCCATCTTTGGTTTTCTTTCACTTGGAGTTAGGATATTTTGGTCTTTTTATCCCTTACATTACTTTATAACATTAAAGTGACCCTTTTCCTTCAGTTTTCAAAGATCAAAACCATTTTTTCCTCTTTAACTCAAAACCCAAGAAAGCTTAAGGGTTTTTCAAGAAATCACTACTCCAAACTCCAAACATCAAATTGTCTTCAATTTCTTGTATATTTCAGGCATATTTCTCATCCTTAACTTGTATTTTTACATTATGGCATTTATTTATTCATTCTTCATATGATTTTAATTGTTGGGTTTTAAATTGGGTTGAAGGCTTTTGATGGTTTTACTTGAATTGTATTTCCCATGTTTTAAATGTGTTGTCTATACTTTAACTGATGGTTTTTGGGTCTGTATGGATGCATTGTTATGAGTATTGGAATGGGGAGCATGGGTTTCCCATAAATTGATGAAAATTTGGCTTGATAATGGCATTAACCTCAACCCACCTTTACAACTTTGGTTTTGAATATGGAATTTGCATTATTTAACTTTCTTTTGAAACATTGCATTGCATTAAAATATTATTGGATATAAAAATAGATTTGGATGGCCTTGGTGTCCATGGCTTGGATTTAAATGGACCTTGAGAGTCAGTTTGGTCATATGGACTGGTTTGGCATAACTGAATTAGTTTGCTAGCATATAGGTATGATGGTATCATGTTGGTAAATGCCTTAATGAATGACTCTTGAGTTACTGGTTGGTTTATGTGTAGTTGTTTTAATTTAGGCTTAAAGAGAATTGTTTAGCTCATCGTGACAGTATATATCTAGAGGGGATCAACACTAAAAACCACATATACCAACGATGGGCATCCATGTGACCATAAGCTTGGTGCACACATTATATATCTATATGTATATATATATATATTTAGGGAGTTATAGCCTTGGTTTGTTTAGCCTTACCTTGGTTTTTCCTTAGTTCATGCGGCAACACACTAGGGCCCTTCCAATAGGGTTGTTGGACCCGTATAGCCCATGGGTGCCTTTAGGACGGAGTAAGTTGCATAGTTTAGGTTAATAATTTTAACTCTAATGTTCATGGACCTTGTCCCTATCCCGGTATCCTATATATATATATGTATATGAATGTGATGCATATGGTTTATGACTAGATTTTGGTAATTACATTTTTGTATCCCTATCCCCTGAGTTACATGCCAGTGCTCACCCCACTGACCGTCCCTGGATGTTGTATAATTTCATGTTGTATGTTCTGAGGGATTTTCTATTGCTCCTGTGTAGCATTTGGTGAATTGGTATTCCCGTGGATCAGTTATGAAGTGGTGAGCCTCTATCCGTTGGATGGCTCTATCACTTAACTCGCTTTTTAATTATCCTAGTACTTGGGATTCTCTTAATATGAGTCGGGAGCATATTCCTACATAACTGATATTTTCAGTTAGAGGACTTTGTGGACAAGTGTGGGTTATTTGTTTTGATTCTTAAAATAGTAATTTGACATATCTATTCTTAATATATTCTGGTTGACTTCCGTTGTTTACATTATGTGTTTTTAAGGTAAGGCTAAAGTGGTGGTCTCTGCCCCTTGGTGAGAATGAGATACCCATCAGAGGGTCGTGACATACATGAAAGGCCTAGTAGTGTCTTGCAGAATGATATGAAGATGTCTGTACTTTTCTTTGAGAGACAACAGGGATTTAGGAAACAAAATCCATTTCTTTCTTCCTTTTGTGTTATTACTTGATTTCAATTAGTATTTGGTGATTCAAATTGGTATCTAACTCATTCACTTTTGTATCACAAATGGAGAATACTCATTCCACTAGAGTAGCAATGGCTATAGCAACAACACCCACACTAACTCTTAGGGCCATAGTTTGAGGTAGCCCTTGAGTGAAGGGTATTTCAATAGAGGTGGAAGGGGGGAAACACCTATCAGAGGTGGAGCCTAAGTATTCAAGGATCAGCTAGACAGAGGACACGGTCCCTTCTCCCAAATAGGATTTTCCTAAGTTATCTCAGAATAAAGATGTGGTAATTAAGGTGGAAAAAGTAGTAGTACCAGAGAATGTGGTGCGTATGCAGAATGGAGCAGACTACTTAAGTCAAACTAATTTATAATAGTACCACACATTATGCAATAACTAGTATTTCCACCACATTTTCAACTTTAATACAATCAAGTCAAGTAAATAAATAAATCATCTATAAGCAAATAGTACTCAACTCAAGTCAACCATGAAGATCTCATGCAAACAATTTATCTTGATACTTCCTCATAAAATACATAATTATTGGACATCAACAAGTATTAACTCCTTTCAAGTAAATTATCAATAACCAGTACACAAAAGGTTCCAAACATCATTATCAACACAATATAACCCGATTCACTCAAAGAACCATCAGACTCTCCAAATCACATTATACACACATTCTATGAGACTTATTATTGTCCACAAGCCCTAACATACAAGAGATGAGCTAAATCCACGTATCTAATAACCTAGACAACTAGTGTCTATCATTCTTATCCCAAACCAAGTTTTATACCATCGTTATTCCAATGTCCCCATCGTTATCCTTTCTAAAATCTACAAATTCAATCATGATCAACCTGTTACTAGTTCATTACACAACAACAAAGCAGTACCAAAAGAAGTACGAATCTCATAGTAAATGAATCAACCATTGTAACATAGAATAAGGTCCTTTTACCAATTTCATTATATATTATCAATTTTTATCTTGCATTAAATAATTAACAAGTTCAACATTCATTAGATTTCAACTAAATAAACAAACATTTAGCTAACATGCACCAATAAAATCTACTTGAGTTTTAACTCCAATTCAGTTATTATCTACTCAACGGACACCTCAGGGTCAAGTAACATATAACTATTGCATATACACACAATAAACTTAGGTAGAACTTCCATAATACCCTAAGGATTTAAGTTCTAAAACCTCCCAAGAAATAGCTTATGAGGTTAGCTTTCCAATGTATCAAGCCTCGTCTTAGTCCAGGGCCATGGTAAGAAGTTATGGAAATTCTTACTTGAGAGTCTGGAAAGACTACCATGGTTACGACTCAGGGTAGAGAATCGCTACCACTCATGATGAGTCATCACGAGTGAGTCATAACTACTCTATTGAATCCCTTCGCATTGAGCCCAGTGATTATAATACCTCAACACAACTCATAATCCGTTCCTACGAGTCGTATGAAGGGAATCGTAGTCATATTAGTGTGTATGACCAAGAACCTTCTCCAGTGGTTATGAGTCCATCATACGACTTGTAACTAGACCTTATGAGTCTTTGCATGGACCCGTAACCTGACAAATATGTGACCCAAGTCTTTAGCTTCTAACTACAACTCCATTCAATGACTCGTAATTAGTCATGGCGAGTAGTTAGATGGCAAGTTGTAGTCAAACCAGAATGTACCCAGAATACCAGGCTACGACTCAGACCACAAGTCATAACCAACCATTACGAGTCACAAGCTGAGTCATAATGACTGTGGGGTATGTTTTACTATATCTTTTTCCAAGGGCCTTTATGAATTTTCCCACTTCATTAAAAGCCAAGACCATGTCATTTTGGCTTCACAAGGGGCGGTATAAAATACCCCAAAGCCCCAAATCATGACATAATCCTCAATTTCACAAAAGAGAGTCAAAAGGGACTATTTTCTCTTTGTCCTCAACCAATTATGTTTTCTTAAGAACAAGATTAATAGTAAGGATTTTCCCAAAGCGTCTACTTCAGGTATGTGGGGTATTCATCAATGGGTTCCTTTCACCCATTAAGCTCAAAAACCAACTTTTTGGTTCAAGTATGAATTTTACTCTAGTTATGATAGAGTTTAATGTAAATTATGAAATTTATCAATATTTCCTCATTAGTTTAACATTCAAGCCATGTTAATAGTATTACTCCATGAGAATCATGCTATTACATGATTGAAGTTCCAAAACCCCATGTCTTGTTCAATCAATACTATGTCAAATTCTCAAATTATGCTTTAAACTATATAAATATTTTATTTTCCCAAGGATAAATTATTCCCTTGTTTACATTTATGAAATTTATCAGAATATTGAAATGTGTCGAGCTTGGGTCTTTGAATTATGACTTTATTTCAGTACTGGCAGGTTATGAACACCCGATACCTATATGTTTACTTATGTTTTAGACTTTTCAAGTAATGATTCAGTCAACTCATGATTTTATTATTATACCCATTATTTTTTCATCACAAATTATTAGTTTTATATATTCATGATTTCTTCAGATTAGGCATGCACTGTCAGTTTTAAAATACCTTATTGAGAAAATTAGTTATTAATATATGCATTAGTTAGTATTTTAGTGTCTTTCAGTTGGGAGTAGTATTTAGAACCAAGAGGTAAATATGGATTCTGTGCATCCTACTTCCTAGAATCTATGTACCACCATAGGTTTAGGGCCTCGCCAGTGAGAGTTTTCCTTTACCTAATATGGTCTCAGTTTAGTGATCACTCTAGTTCAAGTTCTACTCTTATGGCAAGGATAGAATAGCCCTCCTTAACATGGGTCAGATGTTGGACTCCATGATAGCTCATATGGTTTACTCTAGTTATAATCAAGTTCAATGTAAATTATGAAATTCATTCATATTTCCTCATTAGTTTTACATTCAAGCCATGTTAATAGTTTACTCCATGAGAATCATGCTCTTACATGCTTAAAGTTCCAAAACCCCATGTCATGTTTAGTCAATACTATGTCAAATTCTCAAATTATGCTTTAAACTATATAAACATGATACTTTCCCAAGGTTAACTCATTCCCCTATTTACATTAATAAAATTTATTAGACTATTGAAATGTCTCGTGTCTGGGTCTTTAAATTATGACTTAATTTCAATGTTGGTGGGTTGTGAATGCCTTATACCTATATGTTTACTTAAATTTTAGAGTTTTCAAGTAATGAGTTGGTCAAATCATGATTTTATTATTATACCCAATATTATTTCATGTCAAATTATCAGTTTTATATGTTTATGATTTCTTTAAATTAGGCATGCACTAGCAGTTTTAAAATACCTATTGTGAGCAAATCAATTATAAGTATATACATCAGTTACTATTTCAGTGTCTTTCAATTGGGAGTAGGATTTAGCACCAAGAGGAAAGTGTGGGTTTAGCACATCCTACTTCCCAGAAACTACATGCCACTGAAGGTTTAGGGGCATCGCTAGGGTAAGTTTTATTTTTCCTAATATGGGCTCAGTTTAGTGATCACTCTAGTTCAGTTTTTACTCTGATGGAAAGGATAGAACAACCCTCCTCAAGGTGGGTCAGACATTTGACTCCCTGATAGCTTACATATTTTATGTCAGTTACATGATAGCTCTCACAGTTTCAGTCAGTACTCAGTTTATCTTAGTTCAGGTTTTCTTGACCAAGTAGACATATTTTAGTATTTATTCAATCAGTTTTGTGGATTATTTTAGTTATTCAGATAACATTTATTCAGCTTTTCTAATTATGTTAGTATATAATATACTTGGTTTTACGTTCTTAGTTGTATATGTTAATGCATCCATGTTTCAGATTTCACATGTATTTTAGTAGTCCTTGCCTCACGTACTAGTACATTCAAAGTATTGATCATATACTTTTCTCTGCACTATGTTGTCTTCTAACATAGGTTCAGACACACAGTTCACTGAGCATCCTTAAACGGATTAGCATTCTCCTAGCAGGAGCAGTATTGAGTCCTCATCCATCGAGGATGATATTATTATTTTAGTCATTTATAGCAGTTACTTTTATGTCAGTCAATTTGATTTAATTGGGAACTTATCCCATCAACTCCTTATGTTATAGGCTTTCAAATGTTCAGACTAGATGTTCAGACAATCTGTTTATCTATCAGATGTTATCAGTTGTCTTTTAGTCATGTTATTTATATTCAGATCAGAATTCTATTTTTGGATTATATTTCATTAGTTTATCTTCCACACATGCTATTTCAGTATCCATTTTATTCACTGATCTTAGCACGTACCAGTACATGGGTTAGCTTGGTTCACTTATGGCCATAAGCATCGTGTCGCAACCCGAGGGTAGCCTCAGGTCATTATAACATCTATTTTGTAAACACCTGGGTATATGCAATTCCCTCTAACTGCAACATCATTACCTCGTCAACTTCTGTCTTAATACTATATAGTCACTGAGGGTTACTCCACAACTCCTCATAAATTCACTTAACCATATATTGATGTAACACTCCAGGTTTTTTGTCCTTGAAATTTTCTAAAATTTTATCGTCACTATCCTGAATACGACTTCCCCTATAAGTTGTAGGAGTCTTGACGGGTCCTAAGGACCCAATCATAACCAAATCAGTAAGTGTGTGAGTAAGTTCTGCTCTAGGTGCGTGTGGCTCACTAAGAGCCAAGTTTGTAATGCCCCAATTTTCTGAACCAAAGTGATACACGGTGCTTATGACCCCGAAGGATCACAAACTAACTCATGACTGATATCTGTGCCTGAACACTGTAATATATGACATAATAATGTAGAAAACATGAACAATAGTCCATAAGGTTAAACTGCATAGAATATCTGACAAATCATAACTCCATATGGGGTAACGATTACCTAAAAAAACTAAAAGTTGAATCAAATCTGAGCTAAATCTGAAAGCCTCTAAATACTATCTGAATAAGGAATTAAAGTAACATGTCTCCAACTAACTCCGTCTAGAAAAACTAAACTGAATTAATAAATAAAATAAATAATATCGTCCTCGAATGGATGAGGACTCATTGCAACTCTACAATTGGAATGCTACTGCTACTGCTGATCTGGAGCTCGTATCTGTGAACCTATGGTGTAACGTAAAAGAAAGCACCATAGCTCAAATACGTCAGTATAACTGGGAGTACTGAGTATACAAGTGAGGTAGGCTAAATGCAAAAGGGTTTACATGCATGAACGATGCAAACTAACTGACTGATATGAACGTAAGAGTGCAAACATGTATACGTAACAACTGAGATCGTCATTACGTGATATCTAGATCTGGACATTAATACATGATCTACTGATATCTAGCACGACAAATACTAAAATTCTAATAACATAGATGACTGTGTGACAGTCCTAAATCTAATGGAACTATCTGTGTTCCATTCTGTAACTGATTTGACTGTATCTGACAGTCTTGATATACTAAAATCTGAAAAACTATATGAGTTCTTTTATTGAGACTGGGACTGAAACTATGGAAGGTAGTTGTTTGACCGACATGCCCCAATAACGCATATAGCTAAGTTGGGGTCCAATCTCTACCCCGACTAGAAGGGTGTCAATACCGCGCCATTTGTAAGGACAGCTGTGAGTGACCCTTAGCTGGAAGGTACTCAAAATAAGAATGATGGGAACCCTAAACTAATGGATTAATCCACCTCATCAACCCTAATCTGACAGGTTAATATGTCTTAACCTACGCTGGCTATGTAGTTTTGGAATACAAAGATGATTACTAAGAATCTGACCCTAAACTGGCAGGTGAGTTCCCATCCTTGGGTTCACTCGGTGCTAACTTCTAGCCTCATCTGAAGAAAGTGAACGTGATTTAACTGACTGTACATAGACTAAGTAACTGACTTTTGTTGAATGACAGATTAGTGCTACTATTTGAGAATTAACTGAGATCATGAGATTTCTGAGGTTTCCTGAGTCACATGCCCGACTGAGTTCTATAGATTATGGGTTGAAAGAGATTATCGTGATAAAATGACATGGCTCTAGGTACATAACTATATTTTTTGGGTACTAGTACCCCTAGGACTCAATGGAAGGAAACTGACACACATGACTGACTTGATCGTAAGAGTAGAGTCCATAATTTACCATATCATGAGTAGGAAATTTCACACTAAGCATAGTTCTCAACATCTTATACATGAAAGGGAAATTCATATAATATGTATATACTTTCATAGCTTCAATACCATGGTCAATCCATATCACAACAACAACACATATCACTCACATGAAATTTATGGGAAATCATAAAGCATAAAGCATGGACTTGTCATTTAACCACTATTAAATCATGGGACATGAATTCTATCATCTAGGTATATTATCAAACACTTTTCATGCATTCTTTTAGCTTAAGTGTGTTCATGAGTTTCACCATATTAAGCCACATAAGGATCATGGGTTTCAACTAACAAACACATATACTTCATGAAATCACCTTTAGATATCATCTTGAAACTTAAAAAATAATCATCAACATGTACATGCTCATATCACAACAAGACAATCACAAAATAATATTTAAAACATAGTTCCTGAGCTTTATGAACGAAATGGATCCATAGATGAACACTACGCATACCTGACTCAAGGTTTTTGATATTTTTGAACTTGAAGGATTTGAAATCCTTTGACTTTGAAGAAGATTGGGTCTTGTTCTTGGAGATTAAATTTAGAGAGAAACCCTAGTTTTTTTTTTGAAATAATAATGAGCAAAATGGCTGAATTTAGACTTATCTGGGTATATATAGGCGAGTGGTAAGTGACCAAAATACCCTTGTTAAAACATCCTGGAAGTAAACTAAATGTAGCGTGTGACGACCCGAATGACGGTCCATCATTTTGACCGTCATACGTGGACTGCAAATGAGGTTCACTGGATAAGAGTTGACGTCTTGGATGACGGTCCGTAAAAAATCTAGCGGTCCATCAACTCGTCCGTCAATCCTTATCCAGAATGTAGCCCTACTGCCTTGGCTGTGACGGTCAAAGTTGAGGTCCATCACTTATTTGGCGGTCCATCAACTTGGATGTAGCACCTGGGCGTTTCGATTAGTTCTAAGTAAAACATCCATAACTTCCTTGTCTGGGGTCGGATTTGGACAAAATTGGTATCGTTAGAAAGTTAACTTAATTTCCCACGTGATAAAAAGTAGAAATCTCAAAAATACCATGGGTAGAAAAATAGATTTGTATTTCAAATCAAGTACTAGCATCCTTGAGATGATTTCTAGCTAGGAATAAGCATGGGTATTACACATACGGACTCATTACGAATCATTGGGTGCAAATTATTGGATGTCTAGTATTTACCCCAAATGGGTTCTGTGTTGACTTCAACTTGACCCAACAAGTCTTAAGGTCCCATTATGAGTCGTATTAGTTGAGTTACTGGGTCAACAGATTATGAGTGCCCTGGAGACTATCTTGTCTATGACTCATTGTGACAAGTCGTAATAGGTCCCTACGAGTTGTATAGTGACCCATAGTCACTGATGACTAAATTGTATTTTTAAAATGAGAGCACTTTGGATAATTCCCTCTTTACCCAATTAAACCCCACGTTCATAAGGCACTTAAGAGGGTTTATTTCTCATTCATAATGTACTTAAGGACTTCCAAAGCTCTCTCAAGTCTCTCAAGCAACCATACTTAGGGTTTCCAAGAAATAGGTCATCCAAGGTCTCAAAGGTTAAATTTTTTTTGTGAAACTTGGTATTTCAGGCATCTTACTCTTCCCTTGTTATTATTATTATCATCTTATGATTGGAAGGTTTAATCCTCCATATTATATTACATGATTTGGTGCTTGTGTCACCTTGATATGCTGAGAGGTTCTAGTTTACCATAGTGCATATGTATACCCTCTGGTTCGTGTGGCCACACGCGCTGGGGCCCTACCAATTGGAGAAGAACTAGGCCCATAAAGCCCGTGGGTGCCTTCTTATGTTATGAAAGTTGAGCTACACAATCCAGGCAAAAGTTTTAGAATGCATGTTAAGCCTTGTTTCCCTATATATATATATACACACACATATATATACACACACATATATATACATATATATATACATATATATATATACATACATATACATATATACATACATATATATATACATATATGTATATATATATGCATTTGATTATGTGCATTGATTTTGAATGATTTTAAATTATTGATCACACTATTATGTTATCCTTATCCCTGAGCTACATGCTAGAGTTCACCCCACTAATCGTCTTCGAACGTTGTATCCCCATGTGATGCAGGTATCGTAAATACCTCTACTTTTCCTACGCAGAGTTAAGTGTACGACTCGGTTCGTAGGTTTATTATGGTGAAATGGTGAGCTTTCATTCTCTGGAAAACTTGGACATTTCATTTGTTATTATCATACATTATAATTAAGATTTTTTATTATCATTAACATTATCTTTGTCATTTTTATCTGTCAGAGTCGGGGACTTGTCCCGACCAAGACTGGTTTTTGGTTCTTTAGTTAGAAGACTTTGTTGGATTACTGTGGACTTGGGTAATGTTGGTTGGTTGTTTGGGCTGGTCGATGGTTATCAGTTATATATATACCCTTCATTCTTTAAATCTTATCTTGTGTTATGTTTTTATATGTTCAGAATTCATCCAACATTGGGGATATTTTGTTGTTTGTCTAGGTGCAAAGGGGTTGTCTTCGATCCCTGGTGGACTTGAGTTGCTTGTCACGGCCAGGCCCTAGTTTGGGTTATAACAAGATGGTATCAGAGACTCGGTTTGGTGTCATTGGGTGTCCAGCAAAACCATGTCAAGTAGAGTTTCTTTTATGGGTGTGTAGTGCGCCAAACTTATAAAGAATGAGGTTATAAAGCATTTAGGAATGGTTTCCTTTCTTGTTGTTTTATTTTGAGCTATAGAGTTTAAGGTGTTGAATTTTCTCTAACCTCCGTAGTGTTTCTTTTCAAATCATGCCTCCCAGAAGTTTTGATGTTTGTGGAAATTCTTTTATCCTATTTGAGGACAATGTGGACGGAGCTCGTCCTACTCTAAGAGTTCAGACCCGGTCTAGGGTCGCTGCTTCTGATAGTCCTGATGGAGCTCCACCGGTTCCCCCTATTCTTCCTTAGGCACCTCAAACTAGCATGACTATTTTGAGCTTCGCTAGTCTATTCACTAACTTATCTAGTTGGTGGCCTCCATACTGAGCGTGTTATTTCTATTTCTCCATCCTTTAAGGTCACTAGAGTTGGAAAATTTATGAGGTTGAGTACTCCTATTTTTACTGGTTCTAAAGTAAAGGAAGATCCTCATAATTTCATTGATGAGATGGAAAAGATCTTCCATGTGCTGCATTCTACTAATGTGGAGGGTGTAGAGTTTACAGTTTATCAATTAAAGGATATAGTATACCAATCGTATGAAGATTAGGAGAAGTTTAGGGGCAATGATGTTGAGTATACTTTGTGGAATGACTTCTCTAGGGATTTTCATGATCTCTTCTTTATCGGGAGTTGAGGGAGACGTAGGCTGACGAATTCGTGAATTTAAAGTAAGGAAAGATGATGGTAAAGAAGTATGCCTTGAAGTTTCATCAGTGGTTGCGTTATGCTCTTGAGTTGGTGTCTAGCAAGTGGTCTAGAATGAGGAAGTTTACCTCTGGATTGTCCCGTGAGTTGATCTTAGAGAGAAAGGCTACCTTGTTGAACAAATATATGGACATCTATAGACTTGTGGTGTATATGCAACAAGTTGAAGAGGAATAGAAAAAGAAAGAAAATATGAGTGAAAGGCAGAGTAATAGGTTTCAATATTCGAATTAGGGTGGAGGTCAACAACAAAGTTGACATGGTCTAAGAAGAAATGGGGCAATTCTGGTTCATACTCTACGGCTAGTTCTCCTTATCCAAAGCCATCAGGTGATCGTTGTTCTCAGTATGATAGTTGGCTTAGAGCACCAAGAACCCAGCCTCAGTAGGGCTCAGTTAGCTCCATCAGATCCCCATTGTAGATTTTATGGTCAGGTGCATCGTGGTATTTGTAAAAAAAAAGGAACAAATGTTTTCAATATGGGAAGATTGGACATATGCAGAGAGATTGTCCTTCTGGGGTTGCTTCTACGAAAAAAATTCTTGTTACTACTTAATCAGCTTCTGCACCAAAGGATGATGTTTCTTCTTTTGGCTCTGGCACTAGTCTGAATCGTCTATACTCCCTTGCTACTCGCCAAGATTCTATGGCTTCCCCCAATGTTGTTTATTGGTATACTCAAACTCTTCTCTCGTGATGTATATTTTCTAATTGAACTAGAGTCTACCCTCTCTTATATGACTACTTTTGTGGCTATCCATTTTGGTTTAGATACTAAATATATTTCGTACCCTTTCTCTAAGTCCACCCTCTATGGGTGATTCCATTATGTCTAGAACAGTTTATAGGGGTTGTGTGATGTCGGTCTATGGTAGGGAGACATTACTAGACCTAATAGAGTTGTACATGTTAGACTTTGATATGATTTTAGGGATGGATTGGTAGCATTCGTACAATGCATCGCTTAATTATCAGACCCAAAGGGTCAATTTCTATTTTCCTAATGAGTCAGTGATCGAGTGGAAAGGTAGTTCCCTACTACTTAAGGGAAGGTTTATTTCGTATCTTAGATCCTTGAAATCAATTTCTAAACGGTGCCTCTATCACTTAGTTTATGTTAAGGATTCAAGACTCGAAGGTCTTTTTTTACAGATGTATCTGTGGTCTGTGAATTTCCCGAGGTGTTCCCTGATGATCTACCTGGTATTCTTCCCAATAGGATAATTGATTTTGAGATTGACCTTCTTCAAGACACTCATCTTATTTTTATCCCTCCCTATAGAATAGCTCTGGCTAAGTTGAAAAAACTCAAGGAACAGTTGAAATATATTCTGGATAAGGGTTTTATTTGTCTAGTATGTATTCGTGGGGCGCTCCTATTCTTTTTTGTGCATAATAAGGATGGGTCCCTTAAAATGTGTATCTATTACCACCAATTGAATAAGGTGAATATGAAGAATAAGTACCCTTTTTCCAAGGATTAATGATCTATTAATTAGCTTCAAGGTGCTAAGCTCTTTTTTAAGATTGACCTTCGGTCGGGTTATCATCAATTGAAGATTAGGGAGGTAGATATTCCTAAGACTGCTTTCTTGACTCAGTATGGTCACTTTGAGTTTACAGTGATGTCTTTTGATTTGTTTAATGCCCAGGCAGCATTATTAGATCTTATGAATTGGGTTTTTCATCAGTTCTTGGATTTGTTTGTGACTGTCTCTATTGATGATATTTTGGTGTATTCTAAGAGTGAGGCGGATCATGCCAATCACCTCTGCCTTATGCTGCAAACCTTGAAAGATCAGCAGTTATATGTGAAGTTCTCAAAGTGTAAGTTCTGGTTGAATGTTATGACTTATCTGAGTTAAGTTATTTCTAGTGAAGGGATTATGGTACATCCACAAAAGGTTACAGTGGTAAAAAAGTGTCCAAGACCCACGACTCCAAGGAACATTTGGAGCTTCTTAGGTTTAGCCGGCTATTATAGAAAGTTCATGGAAAGTTTTTCTTCCATTGCTGCCCCATTGACTAAGTTGACTCAAAAGAAGGTGAAATTCTTGTGGTCTAAAGCTTGTGAGGGTAGTTTCGATAAGTTGAAGGATAAGTTAACTTCAGCTTTGGTTCTGACTCTGCCTGAGGGCACTGATGGTTTTGCGATCTATTGTGATGCATCTCGGGTGGGACTAGGTTGTGTGTTATTGTAGCATAGAGAGGTGGTTTCTTATGCCTTTAGGCAATTGAAAGTCCATGAGAAGAATTACCTGACTCATGATTTGGAATTATTAGCTGTGCTGTATGCATTAAAGATCTGGCGACATTATTTGAATGAGGTCCATGTTGATGTTTATTCTGATCATAAGAGGTTGCAATACGTGCTCACTCAAAAGAAGCTAAATCTTATGCAAAGTAGATGGCTTGAGTTGCTCAAGGACTACGACATGAGTCTTCACTATCATCGAAGTAAAGCTAACATAGTTGTTGATGCTCTTAGTAGGTTGTCCATGGGAAGCTTATCTCATGTGGCAAAGAGAAGCAGGATTTGGTGAAGAATATTCACCATTTTGCTAATCTCGGGGTTCATATTTTAGATTCTGAAGACGGTAGTGTGATTGTTTAAGAGATGATGAAGTAATATCTAGGTGCTGAGGTGAAAGAGAAGCAAATGTTGGACCCTATTTTGATGCAAATTAAGAATGATGTAGGTACGCAGAAGGTGATGATTTTTGACATTGGTTCTAATGGTATCTTGAGGTACCAAGGTAGATTATGTGTTCCCGAGTTGATGGGCTGTGAGGAAGAATTTTGGCCAAAGCTCATGAGTTATTTTATACTATTCATCCTGGTTCAACGAAAATGTATCATGATCTTAAGTAAATTTATTGGTGGAACAACATAAAGAGAGATGTGGACAATTTATTAGCTAAGTGCATGATGTGTCGGCAAGTGAAGGTAGAGCACTTGAGGCCTGGTGTGTTGACTCAAGAGATTAAGATACCGGTGTGGAAATAAGAGATAATTAATATGGATTTTGTTATCGGTCTTCTGTGGTCTCGCGTCATTATGGATAGGATGACTAAGCCTGCTCACTTATTCCAGTGAGGACTAATTTCTCTTCTGAGGATTATGCCAAGTTGTTTATTGAGGAGATCATGAAGTTTCATGGTACTCCAGTTTCCATCTTATCTAATCGAGGTACTCAGTTTTCATCTCACTTTTAGACGTAGTTCCAGCGAGGTTTGGGGACTAAGGTAACCCATAGTACCACTTTTCACCTGTAGACGAATGGGCAAGAATAAAGGACAATTCAAACCTTAGAAGATATGCTTCGGGCTTGTGTATGTGATTTTGGTGGAGTTAGGTTGACCACTTGCCTCACATAGAGTTTGCCTACAACAATAGGTATCACTCAAGCATTGGCATGGCCCAGTTTGAAACCTTTTATGATAGTAGGTGTAGGTCTCCTAGTGGGTGGGTTCAGGTCGGTGAAAATAAGTTATTTAGACCTGATTTGGTTCACCAAGCCATGGAGTAGGTGAAGGTGATTCCGAATAGACTTTAGGCTGCTCAAAGTCGCCAAAAGTCCTATGAAGACATGAGGCAAAAAGAGTTGGATTTCAGTATTGGTGATTGGGTATTCTTAAAGGTGCCTCCCATGAAGAGAGTGATGTGGTTTGGTAAGAAGGGAAAACTCAATCCCCGTTATGTTGGTTCGTACTTGGTTTTGAAATGGTTGGTAATATTGCATATGAATTAAAGTTGCCTTCTAGTTTGAGCTTCATTCATCCGGTGTCTCATGTTTCGATGTTAAGAAAGTGTGAAGGTGATTCTCCGACGGTTCTTTCCTTGGAGGAGGTGGGTATTTTTAATTCTTTGTCTTTTGAGGAAGTCTCGATTGAAATTTTTAATCGGCTAGTCCGTCTATTGCGGACCAATGATATGACTTTGGTAAAGGTTCTTTGGAGGAACAAAAGGTAGAAGAAGATACTTGGGAAGCCTAGGAGGATATGAAGTCCAAGTACCCATTCTTGTACACCCTTCCGAAAAATCATTCTTGAGGTATGTGTATTCCTTAACATTCTTATTTTTGTCTCTGTTAAAAGTAAGTCTAATTGTGTCTGAAGTCAAATCGTCTTAATAAATGCCTTGTCCTATAATTCGAGAACGAATGATCCTAAGGGGGAGTATGTAACACCCCGAGTTTTTGGTCCTTGAAAATTTCTGAATTTTTATCCTCACTGTCCTGACTATGACTTCCCAAGAATCATAGGGAGACTTAATGGGTCCTAAGGACCCAATCATAACTAAATGATTAAGTGGGTGTCTAAGTTCTGCTCTGAGTATGAGTGGCTCACTAAGAGCCATAAGGACTCATTACGAGTCGTTGGGTGCAAATCGTAGGATGTCCAGTATTTACCCCAAATGGGTTCTGTAATGACTATGACTGGACCCTACAAGTCATAAGGTCCCATTAAAAGTTGTATTAGTTGGTCGTAGAGTCAATATATTGTGAGTTCCCTAGAGACTATCTTGGATACGACTCCTGGTGACGAGTTATAATGAGTCCCTATGAGTCGTAATGACCCGTAGTCAATGACGACTAAATTTTAGTTTTAAATTGAGGGCACTTTGGACAATTCCCACCTTACCCAATTAAAATTACACATTCATAAGGAACTTAAGAGGGGTTATTTCTTATTCATTACGTACTCAAATACTTCCAGAGATCTCTTAAGTCTCTCAAGCAACCATACTTAGGGTTTCCAAGAAGTAGGTCATCCAAGGGATCAAGGGTTGAATTCTTTTCATAAAATTTTGTATTTCATGCATGTTGCTCTTTCTTAGTTTCTAAGTAGTTAAAAGCATATGTTTTAAAGTGTTGTTTATACAGTGTTGATGTTGGTTTTGAAAGCATGGGTTGAGGTTTTTGAATAACTAATGTTTATGTGATGTGTCATGTTTGTCCGTTGCATGGTTTATGATTTAATGGTGGTCTTAAAATCAAATTGGTACATAGGAATGGTGAATAAATTAAGGGATTGTGATTTCCCCAAACTTGTGACATTTGTAGTGGTTATGACCTGACCTAAACCCCCTATTGTGGAATTGGTTTTGAATATGAAAAGTATGCACATTGAACTTCTCTTAAACTATTGCTTAATTTAAAAGGTTAATGGCGTTTAATTGAACCTTATAGGGTTGTGTAATTACCTAAATTAAGTATAATTGAACCAAACAGGATTGTGAATTCCCACAAGTATTTGTAATTGGTGTGGCATATGATGCTACCTTGCAAGTGTAGTTGGTATGAATATACCAATAATGTATGCCTAAATGTATATCATAGTTTAGTGAAGGGGAATGTGTAATAATTATTTTAATTGGTCTTTAATTAGGGTTGTGTAGCTGAGTCGTGAAACTGGAGGTTCCGAGGGCCGATACTGGAAACCGCGATTGCTAATGAGGGGTCTAAATGATCGGGTGGTTTGATTCCCCCTTATTATTATTATTATCATATGATTAGGAGGTTCGATTCCTCCACATTATATTACAAGATTTTGTGCTTGTGTCACCTTGATATGACGGGAGGTTCGAGTCCCCCATAGTGCATATGTATACCATCTCGTTCGTGCGGCCACACGCACCGGGGCCCAACCAGTTGAGGGAGAGCTGGGACCATATATCCCATGGGTGCCTTGTTATGTCATGACAGTTGAGCTACATAATCCCTGGCTAAAGTTTTAAAAATCATACTAAGCCTTGTTTTCCTATCCCGGCATGTGATAAATAAAGATATGCATATGTATTTGATTATGTGCATTGGTTCTGAATGATTTTGAATTATTTATCACGACATTATATTATCCTTATCCCTACGTTACATGCTAGTGTTCACCCCACTAACTGTCTTCGGATGATGTATCCCCATGCAATACAGGTACCATAGATACCTCTACTTTTCCTACGCAGAGTTAAGTGGATCGACTTGGTTCGTCTATTCGTTATGGTGAAGTGGTAAGCTTTCATTCTCCGGAAGACTAGGACATTTCATCCGCTATTATCATAGATTAGAATTAAGTGTTTTCATTATCATTTCCATTGTTCTGTCAGAGTCGGGGACATGTCCCCACCAAGACTAATTTTTGGTTATTTTGTTAGAAGGCTTTATTGGATTACCGCGGACTTGGGTGATGTTGGTCGGTTGTTTTGGATGGTTGATGGTTACCAGTTATAGAAGTACCCTTCATTATTTAAATCTTATATTGTGTTATGTTGTTATATGTTTGAAACTCATCCGATATTGGGAATATTATGTT
The DNA here is from genome assembly GCA_030864215.1 of Capsicum pubescens. Classification (NCBI taxonomy): domain Eukaryota; kingdom Viridiplantae; phylum Streptophyta; class Magnoliopsida; order Solanales; family Solanaceae; genus Capsicum; species Capsicum pubescens. Next base: position 213,328,969 of record CM061542.1, read on the forward strand.
GTTTGGCTAGGTGTAAAGGGGTGGTCTCCGGTCCCCGGTGGACTTGAGATATCCATCATGGTTAGGCCCTTTTTTGGGCTATGACAATTGACATACCACATCCCACAATCTCTATCTCTAGCTTTATCTTACCAATGAATTATCACCAGCTGAAGAGTTTTTACTGCATTACCACCAACTTTAATATCAACTCGTTCTCACTTATTAAGGATCCTACAATACAACTTGCTCATTTCTACTTACTATTCAACTAGCATGCAATAATAATAATAATAGATAATATTATTAACACTTCACCACATGATTTCATGAGCACTAACTTCATTGACATTGCCCTAAATTACTTGTTTAATCCATCCAATCACCCTTCTCGCAGACTTAAGCATAAAATTTCTTCAGTCTATATTACGAATGCATTTTCTAACCAATGTCTACTACTAAAAATAAAATAGACAACCTAGTCAACAAACATTTATTATTGAGGCATGAACTCCTATTCCTTGACGCGTCCCAGTAATTTCTGGAGTGAAAACCATGAGGAATATTCAGGATTCTCCTTTTTCAAGTGGTCTAGGGTCTGGAGATAACCCAAAAGGGTTTTTAGAAGTAGGAAGCATTCTAGTTTAAAGGTAAAAAGAAAAGGGTTTTAAAATTTTAGATAGACTATTTTGGGACCCCGCCATATCGATCGGCATGTCGCCCGCCATATCGATTGGCATGTCGCTACCACGGTATCGCTATAGTAGAAAATTTGTTGCTACAGTGGGGTGCCATCATCCCTCTCCTTGAAATTTTCCTACTCTAAATTTATCTAATCTTAATATTTAACGAATCTCTTTAGATTTTTTAAAGAATTTTTCATATATTGTGTCTTTTGGACTCAATAATTATAGTGACAGCAAAATGAGTTGTTCATGAATTTTCATACTTCAAAAATAATAAATAATAGTTTCATTCCTTAATCTTGCAAAAAACTATGCTATAAAGTTTTGCGGGAAGCCAAAAAAATAATCCTAATGAATGAGAATTGTCTTATTTAATAAGAGGGAGTTGAGAAGTTAAGCAGGCAACAAGAAGTTGGCGTGCTTTCTTTAGCAAGAATATTTTTGAGAAAAGAAATTCATTATTTTACTTTAATTTAATTACTTATGTAGGATTTGTTATTACTTACTAATAAGGGAGAATAGACAAGACATCAATATGTCTGCTTTTGTTGCTTGTTTCTCCAATTAATTTGTGGGCCTTATTACATGTTTATTTCTTTTTTAAAAGAAAATATACTTCCTTCATTTTATTTTAGTTGGTCTCTATACTACAAATAGTTGTTTCAATTTATTTGTCCAATTTATAACATTGAGAGAATTTTGTTATATTTTTACCTTCATATCCTTAGTATTAATAACTACATGAAGTAATAACAGTCAAAGTTAGAGTTTCAAAGCATCCGTAATAAGGCTAATTTAACAAAATATATCCTTAATTAAAGTTTTCTTAAGAGATGCGTCAAATCGACAAGGGCCAAGTAAAATGAAACGGAAGGAGTATTTATATAATTCCTTCCTGTTAATTTATGTGGTGAAATTCAAATTTCAAGCAAACAGTTTAATTTTAACTTGAAATTTGGGATAAAATCTTCAAAGTTATTATTATTATACATAATCAAAAACTACATAAAAAGTAAAATAGGTCACAATAATTAACAATTTAAACTATTTAAAACATAAATAAAAAAATTAGAAAATATTATGATCAAAGAACATATTGTAAAAAGTATAACCAGACACAAATTCAACTTTATAAATTCAAATAAAATGAAAAATATCTAGAATATAGTGGGGACTCAAGTGAAAAAAATTGGAGTAAAATTAATTACTTTTCCTACTTTTTTTCCATTATTTACGTAGTACTAATATATTTTATAACTAAGTCTAAGGTAAATGTAGGGATGTGCACAAATTAAATCAATTCGAATATTTGGATCAATTCGAAGCAATTTGAATAATTTAATTTAAATTATACAATTTGAATCGATTTATAATTTTAATTTTAGAATATCTAGATTGCTTTCTAATCAAATTTGGTTGGATATGTTTTCAATCTGAATCGATTTATAAATTAAAATTATAGTGCCAAAACATTTTGGTTGGAGTTTTGTCTACTATGTAGGGCACCAACAATAACGCCACTGATGGTCTTCTGAAGTATTGCTCCTGGCGTGGTGCGCCACCTATAGAACCAACTTGATTTTGCTTGAGAACTCATCCAAATTTTCTCCAAAACATCCAAACCTTCCCTTTTGCTCTTTTGAGTTAATTTCCAATATATTTTTCTACTGAAAATCTATCAAATTGGTTAGATCACTATCAAGAATATGCAATCAAAACACGAAATTATAGATCAAAATAAGTATTATTTGTATCAGGGATGGAGCTACATTAGAACAAGGAGGATCGGATGAACCCAATAACTTTTGCGTAGTACTAAAATTAGCATAAGAAATTCCAGTAAATAAATAGAGATATTATGGTCTGAACTCATATGAAAAGTAAAGAAAACAGATGACTCAAAGGCATGATGAAGCTAAGGAAGAGGATTGTCTTGCTAGTTGTGCAGATTCGAGATCCATTCTCAGTATTACTTTTTGTTTCTTTTCTGTTATTATTATAGGTGCATATTTTTTATTTTTTATTAGTTGTATTCTTTTCCATCTTGTGAGATTTTTCTTTATGCAGATTCTTTTAACCAAAAATGTTTTTAAGGGAAAAAAAAGAAAAACATAAAAATGATAATAAAAAAAAAAGTAAAAATGCATTGCTCTCTCAAGCAAAAGACTTTCTTCTTTCACAAATGCTCAAAACCATCTCCCACATCAACTTTTCAAGAATATATGTGATTTATATCAATTTTTGTCCTTTGTGATTTAGGACTCAAAGTAACTTGTGAATAATTTTTTTGTGGAGGAAGTACTGCAAGAAACAAGTACCTACACTAGTGCAATATGAGGAGGATCCCAAGTGTGGAAGGCTATGCTGAATAATAGAGACAAAATAGAATAGTACTTATGGTGAGAGACAAGAAGTAGAACATGTACTATTTGGTATGACAACTGGACCAACACTGGTCCATTGTATATGCAACTATCTGAGGTCCAAACATGCCATCCATTGACTGAAATTGCAAATTTTCTTACTTTAGATGGTTGAAATTATAAAATTATAAAGGAAGAAGTGCCAAGCCAGGTAGCAAGTCATGTCAGAGATAATATAGGTTTTGTATAATATGAAGACATAATGGATAAATCCTAATGGACCATGAACATTACAGGTAAATTCACTACTAAATATTCTTGGGAATTATTAAGGCAAAGAGCTGGTGAGAATAAAGATTTAAAGTAACTTTGGACTAAAGGTTTTCCATTTAAATTTTCTTTCTTAAAATGGAGGATATGGCAAGGAATGATTTCAGTTGTTTCCTTGATACATAACTGAAACCCTGATATCACTAAGGATTGTGTTTGTTGTAACATTCCTAAAAGATAAACAATCACTCACCTTTTTTCATAAAGATGAGGTTGTTTCAATGGAGTGGAATCATTACTGTGAAGCATCTGGTATAGTGTAGCAGAGATTAAACGTGAAATAGAGTGTAAGGATGTGGAGAAATCAAGGTGGGAACTATAAACTGAAAATTGTGTTTACTATTATCCCTATTATCATCCTCTGGTTTTTATAGAAAATAAGGAACACACTAACACACGGAGGTTCCTATATTGGGGAAATCAATGAGACTACTAGAAAATTCATAAACCTCAGACTTAGAATAGAGATAGTAGAAAGAAAATGGGTTAACATAGTTGGTGAGTTGAAGAGTTACAAAGTATCTTCTTCTTTTAAAATAGTTAGATAGATACCTCCTAAAACTGGTTGGTTAAAGGTAAACATTGATGGTGTATCTAAAGGTAATCCTGGTCCTAGATCTATTGCTTTCTGCATTAGGTGGAATAAGGATCCAGAATAAAGGATACCATAGTTTGGCGGCAGAAATCATAGCTATCAGGGAATGTCTACAATAATTCAGAACTAATTCTATCAGGAAAATAATCCTAAAGAGTGATTCTTTGACCATAGAGAAAATTCTTAATCTGATATGGGAGGTCTCATAGAGTGTGGAATTACTGGTAAACTCCATTAGATCATTTATAAAAAAAAATCAGTTAGAGTGGTACATTTCCTCCAAAAAAGTAACACTCTAGCTAATTTATTTACTAACATAGTTTTTTATTTTGTAGGTGATTTTTTATATAATAGTTTGGAACAAATATCAATAGGAGGAAGATATATCATTAATTTAGACAAGAATGGGACCCCAAACATTACACGAACCATTAATGAAACATGAAGGCAACAATAGTTGGAAAAAGTACAGAATGCATACACCGTTCCAACAGAGGTGAAAACAAAACAAAGTTGATCGTAAAAATACTTCAATGCTCATTGATGTTGGGTGTATTTATGCATTCTAGAGTTACTATTCTAGCCTTTTTAGCCTTATTTTGAGGATGATTCTTGTGATATATGTGTTGATAATGATATAAATGAGCATTTATGTGTCCAAGTATGTGTTTACAATGTTTAATGGTGGTTTCACATGAGTTTTGATTCAATTTGAGCATTTAGAAGTCAACCGAGAAAACTAGTGCAACTAGCTTGAGCTAGGTGTTTTTCTAGTCTCTTGTGTTGGGTTATAATTTATTTTAATGAGTTACTAAGGTTTTTATTATGTATTTATATATAAAATAACTTATTTATAATGTTTAAGGGTCAATTGGATCAAGAAAAGACTGAAAACAATGAGTTAAAGCTCAATGTGCATTTAGCCTATGCTTGGCTCGTGTTTCTAGTTCATCGGTGAGGATATTGTGTTATTTTGAGATCTTAATTGATATTTTTAATGATTTAGGATGCTTTTTAATGGATTATGATGATATATTAAGTATATACAAGCTTCAAATCAAGTGGAAATAAGTCAAAAAGGCTCGGAACTGACCACGGAAGCATAAGACGCAAGCTGGACGCAATTTGGACCCCTGAAAAATATGGGGCGCGCGTGAACTGTAAAGGTAGTCAATGGATGATTTCAAACATCACTGGATTCAGAACGGGCGCAAGTCTTTGACCCATAGACGCGTGTAGCTTATAATGGGGTTTAAGGAGGCCCTGTGACGCGTTGAAATCGCGACTAACTACTGGAATTTGATAGATTTTTGACAATTGTAACCTGGGGGAGCACCAAAATCCGGAAAATTTCGCCCATCTGAAGGAAAAAGACGTATAAACATAATCCAAATTGGTATATAACTTGTCTACTACAAATATAACGTCCTAAAAAATGTTGTAAGCATCTTGGAACCTCTTGGAAACCCTAGATCAACTTGAAACATCATTGGAGGATACCACAACTTCTTTTTAGGTTTTATTATTCTTTAATATATTTATTTTATGGTTTGTATTATCATTCCAAGGGACTGGATAATGAATATTTTCATTCAAGGTTAAAACCTCTTTCCGGGGTTAAAGCCAAGAACATGATTATTATTGTTTTGAATTAATTTCGTTTAATTCGCTTATTATTATTGGTTGTTTGTTTATTCTTGTTTTAATTATTTTATGAATTGATCACCCATAAAATATATATAATATCGACCTTTTGATCTCGGGAGAGGGAATAGGGAGATAGAACATGAGAATAAACAAAGTTTTTATTTTTATTCTTTTATAAAATAAAGAATTGAACTTAGCGTCTAGGACAGGGATGTACTTATATGCCTTACTTGATTGAAATATAGGATGATAGTTTTAATTAACTTAATTGGATTATTACATCCCCGCTCAATGATGTAGTTGTAATGTCCATATTAGGTAAAATATTAGAGGTTGGAAAACCATGATCATGCAATTAACCCTACGAATCAACAACCAAAATAAGCAAGTTAACAAAGAAAATTCAATAACATAGTATGATTGTTCGAAGTGCTTTAACCCTGGGCTTTAATACATTTATTTTTCCAAGACTTTTATTTTTACGCATTATTTATTTTATTTTTAATATACAAAATTTAAAACTCTCTTCTTGTTTATTTTTTCTCAATTAGTTAGACTAGAATTAGATAGGCGGCCAACGCAAGTCCCTGTGAGATCGATACTTAGGCTTCCTTGAAGCCACTTTATTACTTGATAAGACCACGTACACTTGCATGTGAACTTGGGCACTTTCACTCATATATATATGCATGGAGTAGGAGTAAGTTGATACCTGTAACTTACAACTGATCCCAACTTGAAATCACTCCATCTCGAAGTAATGTGAAGTCCAGGTGCAGATTAGCCTCAGATTTAGGAAATAAAGAGGTATACGTAGATTATACACTAAATATATTAGGAGTCTCTATGGAAATGATTGTAACTTTTATTGGAAATGATTCTCTTAGAATAAAGACCCTACATCCGGTAAGATTTGGGGATGTTGGTGGTCTGAGTATTCAAACAACAGCTATATTAGATCTAAATAGGAAATTACTAGATATAGATAGGAATAATCTATAGAACTGACACAGTTTCAGACCTCAGCTCACTTGAGTCTTTTTTCTAGTTTAGGTGGTGGTATTATCTTCAATAAAAGCTCAACCCACCGAATTAGGGGAGGGATGAAAGTAAGCCAAAGGTTAGAGACTGTCTCGAAACCATCCGCGACTGTCATGTATCAACAACCAGAATCGAGGCTTCAATAGTAGTTGAGAAAACGAAGAGAAAACAAAGAGGTGGTTAAGGATATAAGGAGACAATTACTTTCCTAACTAGACCAACTGCTTATGTTATCCCTTGATATTGCTTTTGCTTTTGGATTCAGGTCAGGCCACTTTTGGGCATGACTTGTTGGATGTAAACATTGACTATTTTGTTTTATCAAAAGGGCTTTAGCCCAGTTTTAATTTTTTAAAAAAATTAATTTTTAGAATCCCCAAATTTCAAATCCTGGTTTTTCCTCTGAAGTGTATTGGAGTAATGAGAAGTAATAGTTTCCCCTTTTGGTATAATCATTAAGTCTAAGATATTCTAACAATATGAAGATAAACAATTGGATTTTAGCTTAGGTGTAAACAATTGGATTTTAGCTTAGGTGTAATCTTCTTTCAGTAAAATACAACTAAGTTTGTGTTGATTTGGGTTGTGATTCTTGATAGTTGCACGATGCACCCTTTAATTCTTTATATGACCCTATTGGTTTATTAGATGTATGACTTATTTTGTTATCAAAATATCTAGTGTAAATGTTTCTAAAATTCAAAACATCAAATGTTTTCACCGTCCTCAAGATGAACCATAGCTGTGAGAGAGAAAGTTAAAAAGAAAAAAATAAAGAGGGACAGAAATGGCGACATTTAGAGAAGAGAAACAGAGAGGCAGAAACTTTATGCTTTATTTTATTTTGTTGTACAAATAGAGAAAAACATTCATTAATATGTTAAACTATTGTGTTTTTAAGTGTATTTAGGAAGAACAAAGATGGGGAGGATGCTGACATATTACATGTAGTATACTAACAAAATTCATATTTTTATATACATAGGGAAAAGGGACAAATATACTCTCAAACTATGATAAATAGTACGTATATACCCTCCGTCATACTTTGGGTATACATATGCTTCTAACGTTAATGAAATGGTACGTATATTACCCTCACACTAACGATAGGGTATATGTGTACCCAAAGTATGATGGAGGGAAAATACATATCATTTCATGATCCGAGACTACCTCCTAGTCATAACACGATGCTTGAAACCACAAGTGATCCCAAGCTAACCCATGAACTGGCATGATACTTGAGCAATAGATTTAGAATATATTACAAAACTTAATTTGTTGAGCATAAGCATAATCATGAAAAGTTTAAATAGAGTTAATGTTGATACAGTTTACATCATGATACCATTGAAGAAAGAAACTCAAATTACATGACCGACTCTGACTGACATCTATGAAGCCTCTACTATACTGACTATAGATAGGTGGGACATGCCTCCAACTACCACTAATCAATACATATGGAAAATAAAAAATAAAGTACATGATCCATAACTATCTGGAGTTCACGAAATAGAAGAACTCATCACCTGTTGGCGTAAGTTGTAAACTATCTAACCGGGGTGTAAGAGCTACATATGGTACCTATATTATGAAGGAAGTAGCCACAAACGCATATGTGTGGTCAGTACATTGGAATGTACTGAGTATATGGAGACATACACTAAATCATTGAAATATTTTCAAACATGTTGTAAAACTGAGGATATAAGTTATTTGCTGAAATAAACATTTGAAATATGACTATACGTGAATACTATAAATCATAGAAAATTTATAAATCATGATTTGAAAATAATTCTGTAAGCTAGGGGTGGTAGAAACATAAATGTTGTAAGCAATTCTCTTGTAAGGCTGAATATGCTGCAAAAAGTTGTATTGAGGATGACGTATGAATACTGGGTTTGAAACTATGTGGTGGAAACTGACTTAACTCAAGGATCTGAATATACAAATATACTGAGCACGAACTAATAAACATAGAAAACCAACATAACATGTACTAAGTAGATCTGATTAACTGAATGACTGATGTATGTATGACCGAACAACTGAAATTTATGTAAAGGGATAACTAACATGGGTATGCTGAGTAACGGATATATGAATACAAAAATGTACTTAGTCTTAATAACTGAATTGAAACTATGGGGTACTGGGTATATGAGATTAGGACTAACTAAACAACATAAGATAACTAAGCATAAATGAATGAAAATGATAATATCTAAGAATGCAAGACCAAGCATAAGCATATTTCTGAAATAATCTGTAAACTAAAAGACTGAAATCTGGTAATTAAATAACTGAGAATTTATATGCTTGGTCAAGTAAACCTGAACTGAAATACACTGAATACAGTACTGATATTGTGGGAGGTTATAACGCCCCGAAATCGGGTCCCAAGACGTCACATGGTGCTTAGGGTCACAAGTGACCCCAAGCTAACCCTTCTACTGGCATAACTCATAAGTCACTGAATAAAAATACAAATCCATACAAATCAGCAGAAATTAACTCTTTTATGAATCTAATCGATACAAAAATGGAATTTTACAGGATTACAATTCTGCCTTTACAACCAAAATTGAAACAAAATACATCAACTTCTACTGACTATCTATGAAGCCTCTACTAGTACTGACTGTAGGTAGCCGGGTCATGACTCCCGACTACCCCAACTCAATACGACTGAAAAAAGAAAATACAACACTATAAACTCTGCATAACTAACCCAAGCCCTTGAATCAAAATGACTCATCACTTGCTGACCGGATACCATGAACTGACTGGATCCGAAGGTGAAACTATACCTTGTACCTACATTCCGAGAAAATGTAGCCCACATACGAATATGTGAGTCAGCACCGTGGAAAAATACCGAGAATATGGGGGTACAATGCATATATAAAATAATATCTTAATATCATCACAGTTTATAAATTTATGCATGCTGATATAGATGACTCACTTAGCTCGAATTAAATCATCAAAATCATGGATGAATAATACATGTAAAGTAAAACAAATGAGTCATTACAATACGTTCTCAATTCACTTTCATCTCAATTTCAAATCATCAAAACAATCAAATCTCATGTCATTTCTCATTAGAATATATTCCTTAAATCTTTTAAGAATAATGACTTTCTCAAACTCAGCCTTTTAAGCAAATATGTTTTCATCTCAGATAGAAGAGTACACACACACACATTGGGAGATCCTATAACCGACATAAACCATATGAGTCACATGGAGTCCAACGTCCAACCCACGTTGGGGAGAGCCGTCCTATCCTTGCCATCGGAGTAGGACTTCTAATATCAATCCAAAAACACTAGTGATCACTATATAAATCAGCCTCAGGCTCACTCCTACAGGGGCACGTAGTTCAAGTGAAGTAAGGTCACTTTATACCTCTCACTCGGTGCTAAAGATTTCTCCCGGACTTAGCTCAGATCATTTCAAAGACAATCCACAACAAAACAATTTCAGTAATATATAAATATACATCGGGAGCCATCATGCTTCCCATTTATCAAAATCAACCACGTTGTGGATTTCTTTCACACTCGAGTTCAAAACGACTCCATTAAGACCAAAAGGTTAAATCATTCAAAACATCTCAAATTATTTAAACTCAAGGTGTTTATAACATATGATTTTCTCAAAATAATAATCTCAAATAGGGTTTCAAAAACCCATACATCAATATCACCATAAAACCTTCCAAAGTTTCATACTTTATGACATAAGCATAAAAATAATCACTTAAAACTTAAAATTTCAGCTTTATAATCATACATCTTGGTAAAGAAAATTAGCTTTGGGATTCAAATCTCATTGTGCTTATAGCACATAATTTCTCAAAGTACAATTCCAATTAGGACTCAAGGTCTCATACATCAAAATCATATTAAATTTTCTCAAGATTCATGCTTTTCATCATAAATATATATAACTTACTTTAAAATCTGGAAAATTCAGCTTTATGTACAAAAATGTCATCATTCTCATTCAATTCAACTTTCAAAACATAGAGAGTATCATAATCTCATGTAAAATCATATAGGGTATAAATTCATGCTTCAAATTCATATCACAACATGTAAAATCATGTATATTTATAAAAGAAAAATCAATTTGGGCACAAGAACGAAAGAGAGTTCTTGTTGAAAAATCCCACATACCTTGAATGATGAACTTTAGATCGATACTCATTTTTGAGATGTTAATCGTGCCTTTGAATGATGGTTCCTGGAGTTCTTGAACTAGGAACTTGGAATCTTGAATAAATTTGCAGAATTAATGGTGAACTTTGGAGGTTCTTGAAGTTGGATGTAGGAGCTTAGGATTTTCTTTTTGAGGGAATTTGATGAAATATAACAAATAATGCTTCTAATAGGCTTTAATATAGGGTTTGGATGGATTTTGGGTGAGGGGGAATGACCAAAACACCCCTGAACCCATTAAAAAAAACTGAAATTCGCGTCTGAAACAGTGTTGGCGCGTGATCTGCGCGCGGCGCGGGCCTAATCGCCCTGGCTTATAGCTCTTCACTAAAAGGGTTGTAACTTTTCGCTCGGGTATCGGATTTTTATGAAATTGGTATCGTTGGAAAGATAATTCAATTATCTACAATTTTGTAGTTCTTAGGATGAAAAATTACATGTATATAAATAGTTATACTCATTTGAAGTAGACCCTTGTAGAATAGAATATCAAACTTTGGACGAATCAATTGGTCTTAGCTCAACTTTGTTCTAAGTCATTGCTATGAACATTTTTCACCTCAAAGCTACTTCATAGACTAGGATAATGATCATGAAAACTATATTCAAATGAGAGTCACTTGAATTGGAGTTTAGACGCATAGAAACGACGGTTCGAATTCTAGCACGAAAATACGGGGTATTACATTATCTCCCCCTTGGGAACATTCGTCCTCGAATGTGAATAATTAAACTCAAACACAGGGGAATCTTGGTCTTTGAGCTATCATGTACAACTGATATAAACTGAATCACTGAATCTCAAACACAATGAGCCACTGAACTGATCCGCAAGTGCACGAATTCTTTTGAAAATAGCGATATGGCTAAGATAGGAATGAGAGTGTCAACTTATGAGTCACCATTACTTTGCACTGGACCTGATCTCATGAGAAAAGATGAGAGGTTTATAAAAATGAAAACTTAGGGTATTACAATATCCCCCTCTTGGGATCGTTCATCCCCGAATGATTTCGATTTGGTTGAAATACTAAAGAAGATCGAGAAGATACACAGGATACTCACGAACTGAATCATGGCTCAATATCTGAATCTAAAACTGATGCTATTAGGGAGTAAAGATCTTTGAGCATAATCTGAATAAAACATCTGAATAAGGAATTACAACATTGCTATCCCTATGTGACCTGAAACATTAGACCATAAATCATAAGCTAGGATAGAATTACTAGGCCTTAAGAAATGCGACTTCTTACTTTCAAGCTTAGCAACACTGATCAAATTCTTCTTCGACTAGGCTATTCCCTTCAAATATCACACTCACTTGATTCAACTTAAAGTTTTCATATGGCATTGATGAATTCGTCTGTTAAAGTCTAAAATGATCTAGTTCCCTTTATTATGGTAAGGCCTAACTCGAAACCACAAGGTGCTACATGTAACTCCACACCATAATACAAATCTGGGCCATGAATTCAACACTCTGAGCACTATCATAACTACTCACTCTAGGATGATTTTCGTCATCACTTCAACCATTAAATTCAACTTCTTACATGCCGACATGACATTCAAGCCTATTTTCATATCAACATCTACACCATTCAATTTTTTGGAAGACACACATAAACTATTCTCAACTAAAAAAATCATACACAGGACTTTACCTCAATATTCTCCACTCATGGACTTACATAAAACAATCATACAACAATCTCTCCCAACATGGCACAACTACTTATTTCTATCTGCATAATCATTCATCATTACTATCTTGATCTAAGGGAAGGTCACTGAAAGGTTGGAATATTGAGATTCGAAACATGAAGGGATACTAAGCATAACTTAACACCTTACTGAGGCCCGAGGAGTAGAGGATTCATAGTATGGATTCATTAAAGAGATCTAATCTCATATAACTCTGAATTTTACTGATCATTAAAAGTATTGCATGGGTACATGAGTCAGGAGATACATGACATAAATTTTTGGAATTTATAAGTTACGAAAGGTGATTCCGACTTCTGAATGATCTGGAACTCCCCATATTAAGAACTAGAAAGATACATGATTCTCTATTATGCACGCGAATATGAACTATGATCATTGAACTGACACATAAGGTATAAGTAGATATTGGAATAACTGAAATACCCACACTAAAATAAAAATGGGTTAAGACCCATCCCCACTCTCTCGATATTTCTACACTACACTGGCATCACTACTAAAATTGGGAAGTCTAACTTTGTTACTCATTCTATCATCTCTCCCTTATCTTTAAGCCATCATTATAAAACTGCGGAACTCCTTAATACAAAGCTTTCTTGGAGTAATAATGGAGGATCTGGACTTCTTTGAAAAAGAGCTTTGGAGTTCTTAGGGCATTTCTTGGGAGAAAAGTAATGAAAACATGTCTAATGTGTTTAGAATAGGCTTAAATCTTATGTTTAGATGGATTGGAGATGGGAAAAATACTCATTTGCCCTTAATGAAATGAAAAAAAAAATAGAAGCTGAAATTTGGCCTGGCGCGATCCAACAGGTGGCGCCCGTTCTAGAGCGGTGCACTACCCCAGGCGGCACCTGCTAATCGCGGGGTGCTACTGGAATGAAAACCAAACGTGGTCTTAGGCTCATCCAAAAATTCCAAAACTCACCCGGAACATGCTACAACCTTGCCCCATCGCATCACAACAAAAATTTCAAGAAACAAATGTTGGGAAGGTCACCAAAAAAAAATCAACAAAGATAAAGGGTTCAAAATAAATCTAAGTGTTGAAACTCTTAGCTAAAAATTCTAAGTGTTAAGCTCAACTTGACTCATTTTGAAGGCTTTAACAACGACGAAATTTATGGGGTCATACATTACACGTAAATAGTAGAAATTATCCCAAAGGACTACACCTGAAAGTGTAAAACTCTCTGCTAATGCTTCCTTCGTAGTCAACTAATATCACATCCCTAAACTTACACCAGTATACCCAACATCATCAACCTATAACCCATAAGCTAATTGACAAGAACCTCGTATACCACATTGCCTCATTCATACTTATCAACTCAAGGGTACAACTAACCACACAATACTTAACAAATTTCGAAAATAAGGAAGCCCCATATCACCTTGGGCACACCTCTACATCATACCTGCAATATCATACTAACTTTCGATAAATAAACTCCTACATACACTATTCAAGCCCACTAGATTACTTTCATACAACTAGATGCACTATCTTTACATCCACTTTGATGACTATCCACCGATCAAACTTAATGTCTAGTGCTAAGCATGATTTAACAACCCACCTTACACACAATTTTCACTTAGAAACTATAGAACACAGCATTAGAAAACACTAGTACACTAGAACCCCCATAAAATGACAATTGATTATAATCATATGGCCTATCTTATGAACAATCTGTTAACACATCCTCCTTCTACACATCATTACTATTTACCCATCTATAAACCTAAACTTCTTTCATAGCTCTATAAGTTTCAACTAAACTCCCTCATCCCACCTCAGGAAAGCCTAAATTAACAACACTCATCCACCAAGTACTTTCATCAATAACCTATACTTTTCCAACACCACAAATACCATCAATAACTCTTTCCTTACCCTAAGCAAAACAATCCACCTTAACTAATAACTCCTCCTCTAACTTTCACTAAACTAACAAACAAGGGTATATCACTTTATTACTAATTCAATCATAAGCAAAAATTCAGATATACATATTCAATAAATCGCCCTTACCACCTTTCTTGTCACTACACTTCTAAACCCACACTTTCAACTAACATAGGAATAACAAGATAAATAATAAGTTGCTAATGAATCAAAATAGGCCTCACACGGCTTCACTAGACTTTGGTTTTATGTTTTGATCAAGAAAGTTATATGAATAACAAAGTAACTAAGCTAGTGAATCGAAATAGGCCCCACACGGCTTCACAAGACTTTGGTTTGTATTTTGAACAAGAAAATGAGATGAATAACAAAGAAGCTATGCTAGTGAATCGAAAGAGCCCCACACGGCTTCACTAGACTTTGATTTTTCACAAATATAATGATAACAAGATTACATAATACAAGAGATAGAAACTTGACACACAACATTCAACGATCTAAGAATACACCTTACTCTGTCCTATTAAATAACTCATAAGAATGAGGGCATAACTTTCAACTTAAGGAACTTAACACACTAGAGAGCTCCTCATAAGCCCTTTGTGTAACTTTTGAAATTTCTTCTAGAAAATATAGAAGCATTACCTGGGGAAGAACTGGAGCTTGCGAATCATGTTATCTCAAAAATAATACATAGAGGGAGAAGTATAGATTAACATTGTAGATTTTGAGGAGGAATCTGAAAGCACACCTAACCTAGGCTTAGTTCACGACTTTTATGAACATGAATAAAGTACTTCAATCTTTGGAACTCAAAAGCACTGACAGGATACTTCCTAGCTCTCTTACAATCCCAGAACTATCTACGGAGAATTAAGCTTAACTGTTTCTGATACCTTGAAAATAAGGCAGAGTTGGCCAAAACAGAGTAAGATGATAATCTATATAAGCTTCTTAGAGAACCTTTTTATAGCACGATCTTAGACTTGAAAGAAGGGAAATATTTCCTAAATGCCCTGTAGCCTCTCAAAGAAAAGTACAGACGTCTTCGTACCGTTCCGCAAGAATCTACTAGACACGACTTCATAGATACCCTAGGACACTTGAACTCTGTGCTATGATACCAAGTTTGTAACGCCCCGAAATCGGGTCCCAAGATGTCACACGGTGCTTAGAGTCATAAGTGACCCCAAGCTAACCCTTCTACTGGCATAACTCATAAGCCACTAAATAAAAATACAAATCCATACAAATCAACAAAAATTAACACTTTTCTGAATCTGATCGATACAAAAATGGAATTTTACAGGATTACAATTCTGCCTTTACAACCAAAATTGAAACAAAATACATCAACTTCTACTGACTGTCTATGAAGACTCTACTAGTACTGACTGTAGGTAGCCGGGTCATGACTCCCGACTACCCCAACCCAATACGACTGAATAAAGAAAATACAACACTATAAACTCTGCATAACTAACCCAAGCTCTTGAATCAAAAGAACTCAACACCTGCTGACTGGATACCACGAACTGACTAGATCCGAAGGTGCAACTATACCATGTACCTACATTCCAAGAAAATGTAGCCCACATACGAATATGTGGGTCAGCACCGTGGAAAAATGCCGAGCATATGGGGGTGCAATGCATATATAAAATAATATCTTAATATCATCACAGTTTATAAAATTATGCATACTGATATAGATGACTCACTTAGCTCGAATTAAATCATCAAAATCATGGATGAATAATACATGTAAAGTAAAACAAGTGAGTGATTACAATACGTTCTCAATTCACTTTCATCTCAATTTCAAATCATCAAAACAATCAAATCTCATGTCATTTCTCATTAGAATATATTCCTTAAATCTTTTAAGAATAATGACTTTCTCAAACTCAGCCTATTAAGAAAATATGTTTTCATCTCAGATAGAAGAGTACACACATAAACATTGGGAGATCCTATAACCGACATAAACCATGTGAGCCACATGGAGTCCAACGTTCAACCTACGTTGGGGAGAGCCGTCCTATCCTTGCCATCGGAGTAGGGATTCCAATATCAATCCAAAAACACTAGTGATCACTATATAAATCAGCCTCGGGCTCACTCCTACGGGGGCACATAGTTCTAGGGAAGTAAGGTCACTTTATACCTCCCACTCGGTGCTAAAGATTTCTCCCGGACTTAGCTCAGATCATTTCAAAGATAATCCACAACAAAACAATTTCATTAATATATAAATATACATCGGGATCCATCATGCTTCCCATTTATCAAAATCAACCACGTTGTGGATTTCTTTCACACTCGAGTTCAAAACAACTCCATTAAGACCAAAAGGTCAAATCATTCAAAACATCTCAAATTATTTAAACTCAAGGTGTTTATAACATATGATTTTCTCAAAATAATAATATAAAATAGGGTTCCAAAAACCCATACATCAATATCACCATAAAACCTTCCAAAGATTCATACTTTATGACATAAGCATAAAAATAATCACTTAAAACTTAAAATTTCAGCTTTAGAATCATACATCTTGGTAAAGAAAATTAGCTTTGGGATTCAAATCTCATTGTGCTTATAGCACATAATTTCTCAAAGTACAATTCCAATTAGGACTCAAGGTCTCATACATCAAAATCATATTAAATTTTCTCAAGATTCATGTTTTTCATCATAAATATATATAACTTACTTTAAAATCTGGAAAATTCAGTTTTATGTACAAAAATGTCATCATTCTCATTCAATTCAACTTTCAAAACATAGAGAGTATCATGATCTCATGTAAAATCATATAGGGTATAAATTCATGCTTCAAATTCATATCAAAACATGTAAAATCATGTATATTTATAAAAGAAAAATCAATTTGGGCATAAGAACGAAAGAGAGTTCTTGTTGAAAAACCCCACATACCTTGAATGATGAACTTTAGATCGATACTCGTTTTTGAGATGTTAATCGTGCCTTTGAATGATGGTTCTTGGAGTTCTTGAACTAGAAACTTGGAATCTTGAATAAATTTGCAAAATTAATGGTGAACTTTGGAGGTTCTTGACTTGGATGTAGGAGCTTAGGGTTTTCTTTTTGAGGGAATTTGATGAAATATAACATATAATGCTTCTAATAGGCTTTAATATAGGGTTTGGACGGATTTTGGGTGAGGGGGAATGACCAAAACGCCCTAAACCCATAAAAAAAACTGAAATTCACGTCTGAAACAGTGTTGGCGCGTGATCTGTGCGCGGAGCGGGCCTAATCGCCCTGGCTTACAGCTCTTCACTAAAAGGGTTGTAACTTTTCGCTCGGGTATCGAATTTTTACGAAATTGATATCGTTGGAAAGATAATTCAATTATCTACAATTTCACAGGTCTTAAGATGAAAAATTACATGTATATAAAGAGTTATAATCGTTTGAAGTAGACCCTTGTAGAATCGAATGTCAAACTTTGGACAAATCAATTGGTCTTAGCTCAACTTTGTTCTAAGTCATTGCTATGAAAATTTTTCACCTCAAAGCTACTTCATACACTAGGATAATGATCATGAAAACTATATTCACATGAGATTCACTTGGATTAGAGTTTAGACGCGTAGAAATAACGGTTCGAATTCTAGCACAAAAATACGGGGTATTACAGAGGTATCATTTAACTGACATAAACCATGTGAGCTATAATGGAGTCCAACGTCTGACCTACGTTAAGGAGGTTTGTTCTGTCCTTTCCATCAAAAGAGAACCTAAACTGTAGTGATCACTAAACTGGTGTCCCGAAGGACTAAAGAGTCACCCTTTACTGGCAGGTGCTCTCATGAGATATGTGTCAACCCTTAACTGGCAGGAAGACTCTCAAACCTACGCTAGCTACGTAGTTCTTAAACTCAGAGACTGCTACTAAAGGTCACACCCTCTACTGGCAGGTGAACCCCCATCCTTGGGCTCGCTCGGTGCTAAATTCTACTCCCAACTGAAAGACACTGAAATACTACTTGGCGCATGCACTGATAACTAATAATTAATAAGCTCAGGTCATGGTATTCTGAAATAGCAGTGCATGCGGATTTTAAAGTAATTATTAACATATAAATTGATACTGCTTAACATGATCATGGTGTTCTTAATATGATATTAAAAATCATGGCCTGACAAACTCATTACTTAAAAATAGAAATCATGTAAAAACATATAGGTATCGGGTATTCATAACCCACCAGCACTGAATGATCATTAAAACATGACATTTAAACGCAAACTGTAGTATTGAATCATGGTTCAACTCAAGACATAGGCATTAATCAAACATGGAAAAACATGAATTTAAAACATAAGAATGTTGCTAAAAATCATAAGTTTAGGATCTATCATGGAATTCACTTGAATAAATCATGGAAATCTTAAATTCATAGCATGAGGAATTCAAAAGCTTGCATGGGATCATACATGGGCTGAATGGAATTAAAAACACAATGAAAACATGAAATTCAATCTTTTTGATCATACAAAATACCATAATGATGGAAAGTTCATTCTTTAATCGAAAGAAAAGGGTTTTTGGGCTCCATTGGTGAAAGGGACCTATGAATGATTACCCCACATACCTTAAACCTTTAACTTGAAAGAGAAACACCAAACTTGATGCTTTTTTGAAGGTTCTTGATCTTGGGAAACTTGGATACTTGATTCCTTAGGGAAAAAGGAATTTGTTCTTGGGTAAAGGAGAGAGTTTTCTTGAGAGGATAATTGGAGAAGAAGGGAAAAATTATACCCTAACTGATGCCCAATTCGTGTTATGGACGAAAGAGTTGATGGGGAAAGACCTCTATTACCCCTCAATTATTTAAATTAAAAAAACCGGATGCAACTACGTTACCTTGATGCAGTCTTATCGCAGTAGCTTACTGGTTCTAAAAAAATGATCATAACTTTTCACTCGGGTATCGAATTAAGGTAAAATTGGTATTGTTGGAAAGATAATTCAATTATTTAAGGTTTGGTGGGTTTTGAGATAAAAATTTACATATATGTAACACGTTATAAACATTGAAAGTTGTTCCTTGTAAAATCAAATATCAAAATTTGGCCAAATTAAAGGCTCTTAGCTCAACTTTGTTCTAAGTGATTCCCATGAACATTTTTTACCTCTTAAGAACTTCACACACTAGGATAAAGATCATGACACATGTATTAAATTATAAATCAAGAACTGGAAACTACACCTTCATCGTGATACGGTCAGTATGTGATCGGGACTAACGCCGCGTCGCGGGCCTTTCGTGGTGACCCATTAGTTTCGTGATCCAAACATATCCCAAACTAGTCTGAAAATTTTGAAACTCCTCCGAGACATATCTCTTACATCTCTAAACATGAATTAACTCAACAACTAACATCTCGGGGTCGGGAAGGTCAAAATAAAAGTCCTCGAAGGTTAGGGGTCATGAAAATGGCTAGTCCCCAATGCTTAGTGAAAATTTCAATCCTTAAGCCCTTTAAGCATGCAACTAAGAGCTAAATAAAGCTAAGATTAGTACAGGAAATTACAATATCTCCCCCTCAGGAATATTCATCCTCGAATGAGATTGGTTAGACTGAGAGTACTGTACTAAAGTAACTGAGATCATATATTGAACATGCATGACTTGGAACATGAGTGCATAACTGAGTCTGAGCATGATATATAAACTGAACTGATTTCGTGAATAAACGTAATGACATGAAAATGGTTATAAGACTGAGATAGAAATGAGAGAGTCAACTTATGAGTAACATTACCTTAATATAGATCTGGTTTCGTGAAGAAAATTTGAGAGGTTTAAGACATGAAAACTCAAGGTATTATGACATCTCCCCTTCGGATCATTAGACCATCGAATGATGGTGACTTAGTTGAAATACTAAGGAAACAATGAGATGATGCACGGGACACTTACAAACTGAATCATGACTGAATATCTGAATGTAAAATATGATGCATGAACTGAATTGGATACTCAATTTATATGGATGTTAACAAATTACCTCTTGGAATGGCCATACTCATGAAACTTCAGATAGTAAGATTAGATCGAAAGATAGAAAAAACATAGGAACTTGTCTGTTTGACTGCTAAGTTGAAGTGCTTGCTATACAGACTGAATTATACTAAAAACTTATACTTAACTAGAGTATCTTTTCAACACTCTTTCTAAGAATTTCTAATAATAGTAGGTAGCAAAGAACTTGGGCATGATCTGAATAAAATATATAAGTAAGGACTCTTAATATGGCTATAACTCCATAACATGGAACATAGTCCTATAAAACATAAACTAGGATAGAATTACCAGGCCATACACAATGCAACTGCCCTATTCAAGCTTAGCCTCGCTCCTTAAATAATTGCGGCATGGGTACATAACTACTCCTGCCAAAGTTTGAGTTGAACTACCTGTTCTCATCATGTTCAAGCCTAACTCAAAACTCCAAGGTACAATACATCACACCATAACACTAGTTTGAATAATGAATTCAATACCCTATGTGTTTTCACAACTTTTATCTCATTAATAATTCTTAGTACACTTCAACAACTACATTCAACCTCTTACTAAGAATTCATTAACGAGCAATACATTCACCTACTTATACACTAACATGATATTCAAGCCTATCTTCATAACCATATATGAACTTCTAAACAAACTCCCATAAAAGCATGAATTCATTAAAGAGATAAAAATTAAGGACACATATGACATAATCTAAATTTCACTCATCATGAAGAATGCACCATGAGTTATGGGAACTAATCATACTGTAAAGCATGAGTACATGAGTCATGATCTGCATGACCTAAGTTCGCAGTTCATAAATTACTGGAATATGATTCGTACTGCTGAGTGAACTGGAACTCCTCATACTAGGAATTGTAAGCATACAAGATTCCACGGAAAGTGCAAGAATATGAGTTATGATTATGGAGCTGATATATAAGGCATGAGTATATATCGTGAGGACTGAAATATAAAAATTTGCACTGAGATAAGAACGGATCAGGCATTTTCCTCCCCTACTGATGTTCTATAACATTCTGTTATCACTACTAAAATTTGAGAGCCTGACTTGGTTACTTGTTCTATCATCTCTCCCCTAGTTTGAAGCCATCATTCTATGTTTATGGACCCCATTAAAATCTCCCAAATTGAACTGCAATCACTTTACTCTAGAGTATGAGATATAACAATGCACATAAATAATAAACTCAACCTAAAAGACTACACCTGAAAGTGTAAAACCCGCTGCTAGTATATCCTTTTGGGATACAACTCTTAACTTGCTACGCCCCTAATAGTCATCATATAATATCTTGGACTCTTACTAACTTAGAATCTTCATGAGTATCACCATACCCCGGGTTCACACCATCTAGAGCTTTAACTCTTCTTTTTATTAGCTCAATCTTCAAAGATTCAAACTTAGATTCTAACACTTAACATGGATATCCCCAAACCTTTAATGAACCATACTAACTTCTTTCATAGCCTACTAACATCACATCTAAACCATGAGAATTAACATTACACCAACATACCCAACATCAACAACATATAATTTCGAATCAACAAACTTAAATTCTTGCATACACTATTTCAAGCCTACTAATTCACCATTTATACAACTAGCTTGATGAATACATAATTTGCTAAATCCAGATAAACACTATCCTACTTTACTTCTGTTAAACATCTGGGTTCATACTTCTAACTCTAGGTCATATGCTACAATAGGATTCTGAAAAGAGATCTAAAAGCACATCTGACTTTGGCTCAATGCATGATTTTTCATGAACAAAAATGGACACTTTCAAAGTTTAGAATATAAGGACACTGACGGGATACTTTTGAGCCTGCGTGCAATCCCATAACTATTTGTGGAGATTTTCTGAGAAAACTCTATCTGTAAAAATTTGAGCTTGACTATTTCTGTTGCCTCTAGAGTATGGCAGAGTTGGCATGAATGAATTAACGTAAGAGTCTACATAATTTCCTGAGATAACACCTCTACTATACAATTTGAGACATAAAAAAAAGGAAATTATTTCCTAAATGCCCCGTTGCCTCTCAAAGAAAAGTATAGACATCTCTATACCATTCCGTAAGGCTCTACTACACACGGCTTCATAGACACCCTAGGTCACTTGAAATCCGAACTCTGATACCAAGTGTTTTATGACCCGAGACTACCCCCTAGTCATAGCACGGTGCTTGGAACCACAAGTGATCCCAAGCTAACTTATGAACTTGCATGATACTTGAGCAACTGATTTAGAATATATTACAAAACTTAATTTGCTGAGCAGAAGCATAACCATAAAAAGTCTAAATAGAGTTAATGTAGATACAGTTTACATCATGATACCACTGAAGATAGAAACTCAAATTACATGACTAACTCTGACTAACATCTATGAAGCCTTTACTCTACTAACTACAGATAGATGGGGCATGCCTCCAACTATCACTAATTAATACATATAGAAAATTAAAAATAAAGTACATGATACACAACTGTCTGAAGTTCTCAAAATAGGAGAACTCATCACTTGCTGGCTAAAAACTGCAAACTGTCTGACCCTGGTGTAAAAGCTACATATGGTACCTACATTATGAAGGATGTAGCCACAAACGCATATGTGTGGTCAGTACGTTAGAATGTACTGACTATATGAAGACATACACTAAATCATGGAAATATTTTCAAACATGCCGTAAAACTGAGGATATAAGTTATTTGCTGAAATATACATTTGAAACATGACTATATGTGAAAACTATAAATCATACAAAATTTATAAATTATGAACTGAAAACAATTTTGTAAGCTAGGGGTGGAAGAAACATAAATGTTGTAAGATATTCTCTTGTAAGGCATAATATGCTATAAAAACTGTACTGAGGATAACGTATGAATATTGGGTCTGAAACTATGTGGTGAAAACTGACTTAACTCAAGGATCTGAATATACAATATACTAAGCAAGATTGAATAAACATACAAAACTAACATAATATGTACTAAGTAGATCTGATTAACTAAATGACTAATGTCTATGTGAACGAACAACTAAAATTTAAGTAAAGAGATAACTAACATTTGTATGCTGAGTAGTGGATATATGAATACTGATCATGTAAAACTAAATTGTACTTAGTCTGAATAATTGGACTGAAATAATGGGGTATTGTGTATATGAGATAAGGACTATCTGAACAACATGAGATAATTGAGCATGAATACATGAGAACTGTAATATCTAAGAATGCAAGACCAAGCATAAGCATATTTATAAAATAATCTGTAAACTGAAAGACTGAAATCTAGTAACTGAATAACTGAGAATCTGTACACTTAGTCAAGCAAACCTGAACTAAAAATACACTGAATATTGTACTGAGACTGTGGAAGGAATCATGTAACCGACATAAACCATGTGATCTATCATGGAGTCCAACGTCTGACCTACGTTAAGGAGGGTTGTTATATACTTGTCATTAGAATAGAACCTAAACTGTAGTGATCACTAAACTGATGTCCCGAAGGACTAAAGTGTCACCCTCTACTGG
This sequence comes from Capsicum pubescens, assembly GCA_030864215.1. Lineage (NCBI taxonomy): Eukaryota > Viridiplantae > Streptophyta > Magnoliopsida > Solanales > Solanaceae > Capsicum > Capsicum pubescens. The sequence goes on from CM061542.1 coordinate 213,353,120, forward strand.
AAGGTGCTATCTTGAGATATGTATCACCCCTCAACTGGCAAGAAGACTCTCAAACCTACGTTGGCTATGTAGTTCTTGAGCTCAGGGACTGCTACTAAAGGTCACACCTTCTACTGGCAGGTGAGCCCTCATCCCTGGGTTCGCTCGGTGCTAAATCCTACTCCCAACTGAAATACACTGAAATACTAATTGGTGCATACACTATTCACTGATAACTAATAAACTCAGGTCATGGTTTTCTTAAAATAATAGTGTATATGGATTTTGAAGTAATTATTATTATATAAACTGATATTGCTCAACATGATCATGCTTTTCTGAATATGATATTAAAAATCATGGTCTGACTAACTCATTACTTAAAAATAGAAATCATGTAAAAACATATAAGTATCGGGTGTTCATAACCCAACAACACTGAATGATCATTAAAACATGAAACTAAAATTCAAACTATAGTATTGAATCATGTTTTAACTCAAGGCATAGAAATTTCATCAAACATAAGGAAAACATGAATTTAAAACATAAGAATGTTGCTAAAAAGCATGAGTTTAGGATGAATCATGAAATTCACTTGAATAAAGCATAGGAAACTTAAATTCATAGCAAGAGGAATTAAAAATCTTGCATGGGATAATACATGGGATGAATTGAATAAAAATCACAATGAAAAAATGAAATTCAATCTTTCTTGAACATACAAAATATCATAATGATAGAAAGTTCATTCTTTAATCGAAAGAAAAGGGTTTTTAGGCTCCATGGGTGAAAGGGACCCATGAATGATTACCCCATATACCGTAAACCTTTAACTTGAAAGAGAAACACCAATCTTGACGTTTTCTTGATGGTTCTTGAACTTGGAAAACTTGGATTCTTGATTCTTTGGGGAAAAATGAATTGAATTTGTTCTTGGGGAAAGGAGAGGGTTTTCTTGAGATGAAAATTGGAGAAGAAGGGCAAAATTATGCCCTATTTGATGCCTAAGTCGTGTTATGGTCGAAAGGGTTGAGGGGGTAAAAGACCCAATTGCCTCTCAATTATTTAAATAAAAAAAATAGATGCAACTACATCACCGCAACACGGTCTTATCGCGGTAGCTTACTGGTTCTGACAAAAATGATAATAACTTTTTGCTCGGGTATTGGGTTAAGGAAAAATTGGTATCATTGAAAAAATACTTCAATTATATACAATTTTGTGGGTCTTGAGCTGAAAAATTCTGTACATGTAAAAATTTATACACGTTCAAACTTTATCCTTGTAAAGTCAAATAGCAAAATTTGGCCGAATCAAAGGCTCTTAGCTCAACTTTGTTCTAAGTGATTCCTATGAATATTTTTCACCTAGTAAGCACTTCACACACTAGGATAAAGATCATTACACATGTATTTAATTATAAATTAAGAACTGGACACAACACCTTCACTGCGATGCGTCAGCATGCGATCGGGACTAATGCCGTGTCGCGGGCCTATCGCGGTGCCCACTGTTTTATGATCCAAACATGTCCCAAAATGGTACAAAAAATCTGAAACTCCTCCAACATATATTTCTTACATCCCTGAACATAAATTAACTCAACAACTAATGCCTCAGGGTTGGAAAGGTCAAAATAAAAATCCTCGAAGTTTAGGGGTCTTGAAAATGGCCAAGTCCCCAATACTTAGTGAAAATTTCAAGCCTTAAGCCCCTTCAGAAATGCAACTAAGAGATGAATCGATCTAAGATTAGTACGGGTTATTACATATCATTTATTATAGTTGGAGGTATATTTGTCCCTTTTTCATTTTAAGTTTTTTATTCTAGATAATTAACCCAAATCCACTACCCGATTCAATAAGCCCACTACTCAATCCTGTCTCAAATAAAATTATAGTGACATCTATCTAACATACGTATTTTTCCTACCCCTATAATGATATACACACACAATACATTAATACCCACTATTATCAATTTCAAAAAAGAAATCATTAACCTATAACACTAAAAAATAATACCAAATAAATTAAATCCCTCACATTTAATTTTGAGTGAAATTTCAGTGGGAAACAACTAGAAGACATCAACTAGTAGCAGCGACCAATCACTACAATTTGATTGCGATTTATGTTTAAGAGAAAAACAGAGGGAGTATCGAGTTTGGAACAAAAAAAATAAAGTTTGTATCGAGTTGGTTTGAAAAGGTTCAATGGGTTTATTGGGTCGGTAAATGGGTCTGAGTTAATTATTTAGGATAAAAATTAAAACAGAAAAGGAACAAATATACCCCCGCACTATGATTAATGATACATCTATACCCTCCGTCATACTTTGGGTACACATATGCCCTTGTCGTTAGTGTGAGGGGTATATGCGTTCTATTTCTTTAATGGTAGGGGCATATATGTTTTCAAAGTATGACGGAGGGTATATATGTACCATTTATCATAATGGTAGGGGCATATATATTTCCAAAGTATGACGGAGGGTATATATATATATATCATTTATCATAGTTTGGGATATATTTATTACTTTTTCGTATAATATATATTTTTTCATATTTGAACTTCTTTCTAATTTTTTTTTTTAAAATAACTTGTCTTATTTATAAAATTAAAACTATTTTGAACATTCATTTTAATTTTACCTCTAATATTACATCAAGTATCACACCAATTTCAAGGCTATTAATTGAATACTAGTATACATACCTATGCATTTCACGAATGATATTGAAATATAAATCATTTAAAATGATATGATTTGATTTGTATAACCATGTTCAATTATATTGCATGAACTAAAGTTTAATTGTCATCTTAGTTTTCATTAATTACAATGTAAATACCCAGCAACACTTTGGAATGAAATTTAGTCATCTCTAAATGAGTGTGTTTGCATTGGAAAATAACTATTTGGTTAAGCTGAGTTCCCTTAAAATTTAGACTTTTCCATTTTTATAAAAGTGTGTAGCTATTTTGATGATTAGGAAGTATTTGTAAGAACAAAATACCCGAGTTGCAAGTCTTTATATAATCAAATTTTTAATGACAATTAGAAAAAAAATTGATATTATTAGCTTTTGATCCCTTGTTTGTAAACAAAATAACTTTTTCCAATATGTTTGCACCCAAAAAGCAACAACACCTTGGCAAGATCCTTTATTCTGATAAAGAAATCAACTTTTCCAAGTAAAACGTAATAGAATTAGATTCAGACACCATCAAAATTTTCTTTTTCATGTTTAAATACAACACTCAGAATATGTAATACCAATTGATTTGACATAACTTGCAACGACCTAAAAATTTGATGAAATATGTGAAATTTATGATTTTGTGTGATTTCAGTATTTTACTACCCCCGCTTTAGTTGCATTATGGTATTTCTGGGGTGTGGGGGTGATTGACATGGTTTTCGATGCATTTTGATAATATTATGCAATAGTGTGGTTTTTGATGGCTTCTAGAGCCTTATTTTGGACTTATGTAGATATATTTTGATCCGTGAGACAGATGGCCGAACGGACTATGTCAGCAGCTCTGGAATATCAATTTTAGGCTAGGTAGACCTTTGATTCGGGTTTTGATGCCCCCGAACTCATTTCGACCTATTGATCGAAAAATTGAAAAATTAGAAATATGGGTGTAGGACCCACATTTGATCGAAATGACCTCAGATGGAAAATCTAACTTCTCCATCATATCCGGAATGTCAATTTTAGGGTGTTAGCATATTTGATGTGATTTTACGGCTTATAAATCTCATTTCGATCCTCGATTTGGAAAATTATAATTTTGGGTTTCGAGGGTCAATTTTGTGAAAATGATATTTTTTTTGAAAATTTGATATCTCCGTAGCGTCCGGAATATCGAATTTAGTATGGTTGCATAGTTCGTTTGCATGTATCGGACTCCGAACGAATTTCAAACATCCTGTCGAAGTCCGAATTAGACTTAAAAGATATCTTTTTTGCAAAAGCTGTGCAGAAAAATCTGCACTATTTTTACCAGTTTTTGGGCCTATTTTAATCATTTTTCATCTTGTCTCTTGAGAGTTAAACCCTAAAATAGTGTGGGAGCTTAAAAGTGAAGTTTGTGAGATCTTGGGATGCTAGATTAACATATATTTCTTTATTTTATTATAGATTTAAGATAAAAATTCACATTTTCTTACTAATTTCTTAATAAATTTTTCAAAACCCCAAAAATCTTAGGGCTTGATTTTAAAATCCAATTTTACTCCTACTCACTTGAATAATATTTTTATCTTATAATTACTAGTTTTTAATCAATTTAACCTTCAAAACAACCTCGATTCTTGATTTTAACTCGAATTTCAAAGATTTTACCTGTTAAAGCTTAAAATGGTTTTTCTTCAATTTGAACCTCATTTTTTACTCGATTTGACATAGGTTTTCAGCTGTAGATTCCTAAAAATAAGGAAAATATATGTTTGCAGTAAAGTTTTGATTTTGTCCATCTTTTTTGGAAACTCGTTCCGGGGGTCCGTTTTGATCCCTAACCAAAAGTAGTCAATATGGGTGTCATTGGTTTTGTTTTGAAACGTATATTTCATATTTGATATTTTTAGATGAGTTTGGGATCGTTCGGAAAAAGTAAGGTTGTGGGTTCAAAGTGTAGTAGACCGGTTTTGGCATTCGAGGTAGGTTATGGCTTAACTCTTTCAGACTGGGGTGGGTAGTAAATGATGGTACAAATTGCATGTTAAGGGTGGAAACTAATTATGAAAAATGACTATTTATATTTTGTGCCCGTGTGGCGGCCTATATGTGATGTAATTGTTGAAATTGAGATATAATATGATATGTGTGACTGTGTGGGGTCCTATGTGGTGTTGAAAGCCTTGAATATATGTGAATAATTGTATTATGTTGTTGAAATTCCTAATGTGATTTCATTGATATATTGTGATACGTCCATACTTTTTGGTAAATGAGACATATGGAAATTCATGGATGAAACAAAAGTAATGAGTGGATATTGGCTCACGTGGTTGTGGAATTGTAACATTGTGGTTGGTTGTGGAAATACATCACGTGGATTGGGTGTGAAAATACATCACGTGGATTGGTTGTGGAAATACTCATTTTGAATGGTTGTGAACACTGCATCGTCATTCTCATGTCATTATATGCATCATTTTACTTGTTTGTTTTACTACTTAATATATACTTATTGTCATATATGTGTACTTGATTTGTGTCTTATGTTATGTATGTTCTTTAAAAATACTGGAATACTGGATATTGGTAGTGAATATTGGATTTTATGGACCATTCCAGAAGGATTATGCTGAAGAAGAGTTACGGGTATTAGTGATCTTGAGGCTTGTGCCAAACTTGAGGCTGTGTGGCAATAACATGCATTATCATCATCATCATCATCATCATATATAATGCACCAGCTTTATTGTGTTTATGTAGTTTTTGAATTGCCATATTGACTTGTCATCTACCTATTTGTTCTATATCTTGACTTGTTAACGTCTAATTGTTCTTTCTTTCTTTAATTGTACTTGATGATCTTGATTCTACATGTCCCTTTTTTGTTCTACTTGTATGTGATATTGTGTATATTTATTTCCCTATCTTGATTTTTATTGTATTATATAAATATTATAGAAATGTTAGTGCAACCGTTGTCGGCTACTGTTGTGGGATATTTTTTAATTGCAGGTGATGTTCCCTTAGTGTATATTTTGTATGCTTTATTTATTACTTTTCTTGGTCGACCTATGATACCTACTGAGTACAAGTGGACCGTACGCATGCATACTTCACCCTTTCGATGCAGGTCTTAGCCCAAGTGCGCCTCAGCTTGCTTGACTCAGGCGATTGTTGGAGCTTTCAAGGTAGCGGTTGGACATTCATGCGTCTGGAGTTCACCTTTATATTTCTATAGTAGTTATGTCTTTATTAATATTCGAAGACAGATATTATTCCTTTGTAGTTAATTTTCTGATATATTTGACTCCTGGATTGTATTAGTAGTTCTTACACTATTCACACCTAGTTTTGGGCATGATTGGTATTTTGGATAAATTCTTTCTTCATTGTTATGATTACTTATATGGTTCGGCTTTATTCTAGAAGCCTTACCTTGAGATATTTTTGTCTTTTTCTCTCTTTTTGTATCGGTTTGGGTGATAGAATTACTTGTCAAGGTACATCGCGACAACTGCCATTATGACCTTTATTTTTGGGTCATGATAAATTGGTATTAGAGCAGTCAGGTTTCATTGGTCTCAACGGTGTAAGAACGAGATGTCTAATAGAGTCTTGTAGATCAGTACATAGACGTCCATATCGATCTTCGAGAGGCTATAGGACGTCTTTAGGAAACTTTCCTCATTTTATTCTTTATCGTGCGAAGTTCTTTCATACCTTATGTTCTGAGTTGTATTTCACTCTTTCTGTGCAGATGTGGCTTATACTACTATCAGTTGAGAGATGTTGTGAGAGATTAGTGGAGATTATTTGTCGGTTGTAGGCCTGTTGATGCTCCTGGGTTGTCATGGGATCAGTTTGCTGGTGCCTTTCTAGAGAGATTCGTGCCTTATAGTTGGAGGGATCAGATGCAGGACGAGTTTGATCATTTGGAGCATGGCTTCATGATAGTTTCTGAGTATGAGGCACACTTCCATGCCCTATTCATATATTTCTATGATATCATTTCCACTAAGACTATGAAGATTTGAAAGTTCGTGAAGGGTTTGGATGTTTCTCTTTAGTTGGCTACATCTCAGATGGTTCTGTTTAGGGTTTCGTTCCAGAGTATAGTAGATCATGCTAAGATGATAGAGGGTATTCTTAGTGTATCTCAGGGAGGCACTAGGAAGGCGCAATATTTTGGTGAGATCAGGAGTCCAACCTCTCGAGACAGAGATTTTAGAGGTTCTCATGGATACCATGGTAGACTAGTGACGTCTTTACAAAGTTCAGGTGGTGGATTTTCTAATTCAGCAGTTTAGGGTGCTCGTTCGGGCACATTTGTACCTTCTTCTATTGAGACTGGTCGTAGAGGTTGTTATGTGTTTGATGAGATTTTCTATGTGGACAAGAACTGTCCCCGCTAGGTAGTTTGAGCTAATCCTATTCTAACTGTGAGGGGTAGGGCACTACTAGAGGTATGGGGGGTAGAGGTAGTGGAACTCGAGGGGTGGTCGTGGGGCCGCTCAGATAGTTGGTGGTCGTGGTCACTGTTTTGATATACCAGCCAGGCCTGAGGCAGAGGCTTTATCTGCATAGTTTGATTTGGGCTTTGATTCTGTTAGTAAGCCTCTTGATGTGCCTATTCGTGCATCTATCCCGGTAGGTGATTCTTTAGTGGTAGATTGGGTGTACCGATCTTGTGTTGTGACTTTTTCCGGGCATGAGACTTCGGTAGACTTACTTGTATTAGACATGGTCGATTTTGATGTTATTTTGGGTATGAATTGGTTGGATCCTTCTTATGCCATCCTAGATTGTTATGTCAAGACCGTGACTTTAGCTTCGCCGGTGCCAAGAATATCTTGGAAGGGTGCACTTCATTCAGATCCAAAGAGGATTATATCTTATATTTAGGCTCGTAAATTGGTTGAGAGGGGATATTTATCTTACTTTACCCATATTCGTGACACCATTTTTATTTTTCTTCTTTTCTTAGATTATGTTCTTATTATCCATGAGTCTATGGACATGTTCCCTATGGACTTACCTGGTATGCCTCTGAATCGAGATATTGATTTCGCTATTGATGCTAAGTCGGGCACCAAGCCCATTTCTATTCCTTCTTATAGGATGGCCCGAACCAAGTTAAAGGAATTGAAGGATCAGTTGCAGAAGTTATTGGATAAAGGATTTATTCGACCTAGTGTTTTTCCTTGGGGTGCACCTGTCTTGTTTGTGAAGAAAAATAATGGGTCTATGTGGATGTGTATTGATTATCGACAGTTGAATAAGGTTACGATTAAGAATAAGTATCTTCTTCCTCGCATTGATGATTTTTTTGATCATCTCAGGGTCCTGCAGTGTTTTCAAAGAATGATTTGAGGTTCGATTATCACCAGTTGATTATTAGAGCTTCAGATATTCTGAAGATAGCTTTTAAGACTCGATATGGTCATTATGAGTTATTGGTCATGTCTTTTGGGTTGACCAATGCCCTTTCCACGTTCATGGAGTTGATGAACCGGGTGTTTAGATCGTATATCAACTCCTTTATTATTATATTTATTGATGATATTTTAGTTTATTCCAAGAGTGAGATGAGGAGCATTTGTGGATTGTGCTTCAAAGATTGAGGGATGAGAAGTTGTATGTCAAGTTCTCTAAGTGCGAGTTTTTGTTGGAGTCTATTTCTTTCTTAGGTCATGCAGTGACTAAGGAAGGTATTATAGTTGATCCAGCTGAGATTGTCACGGTTCGTGATTAGGCTAGACCTACTTTACCCACTGAGATTCAGAGTTTTGTTGGCTTGACAGGTTATTATCGGTGTTTTCTTGAGGGTTTTTCATCCATTTCAGCTCCATTGACCAAGTTGACCTAGAAGAAGATTTCTTTTCAATAGTCTGATGAATATGAGGCGAACTTTCAAAAGCTCATGGATTTGTTGACTTTAGCTCTTATCTTAACTTTTCCCAAGGAGGGAGTGGGTTTTACCTTTTTTGTGATGCTTCAGGTGTTGGGTTAGGTGTTGTGTTGATGTAGGAGGTTAAGGTAATTGTGTATGCATCCCTTTAATTAAAGCTTCATGAGAGGAATCATCCTACGCATGATTTGGAGTTATGTGCAATTGTGTTTGCCTTGAAGTTGTGGAGGCACTACTTGTATGGAGTCCATTGTGAGATCTTCTTAGATTATTGTAGCTTTCAATACTTCTTCACCCAGAGAGATCTTAATATAAAGCAACAACGTTGGCTTGAGTTGCTTAAGGATTATGACTTGACTATTCTCTACCATTCGGGCATAGCTAATGTGGTTGCGGATGCCTTGAGTCGAAAGTCAACTAGCATGGGTATCTTGGCACATCTTTTGACCCAGGAGAAGCCTTTGGTCTTAGAGGTTCATTCTTTATCTAATTAGATGGTTAGACTTGATATTTCGACACCTAGGCGTGTTTTGATATTTGTGGAGGTTAGATCTTCTTTAATGGAGAAGATTTAAGCTCATCAGTGTGACGATGTTGGATTAAGGTTGATTTGAGATAATGTATTGAGTGAGGAGGCTAAGGAAGCCTCACTTGATTCAGATGGAGTTTTGAGGATTGGGGACCAAGTTTGTGTGCCGAGAATGGGTGATTGAACTAGGTTGATCTTGGAGGAGGCCCATTGTTCAAGATATTCTATCCATTCAGGTGTGACTAAAATGTACCATGATTTGAGATAACATTACTGGTGGGGTGGTATGAGGCGATACATAGCATATTTTGTGTCTCTTTTCCTATGTTGTCAGCAGGTAGAGGCCGAGCATATGAGACCTGGTGGTTTTTTTTAGAGGTTTCTCATTCTCGAGTGGAAATGGGAATTGATCACCATGGACTTTGTGACTGGTTTGCCTCGTACATCTCATGGTTCTGACAGTGTTTGGGTCATCATGGATCGATTGACCAAGTTAGTTTATTTTGTTATGGTTCAGGTCTCATTAAGTGCTGAGAGGTTAGCATGTATCTGCATTCGTGAGATTGTGCATCTTCATGGTGTGCAAGTGTCCATAATTTCAGATCGAGGTTTTGTATTCATACCTCACTTTTGGTAGACTTTTTAGGATGAGTTGGATACTCGGGTTGATCTTAGCACGGCATTTCACCCCAGACTAATAGTCAATCAGAGCATACTATTCAAGTTTTAGAGGATATGTTACACGCTTGTGTGATGGATTTTGGTGGCTAGTGGGAGCAGCATTTGGCTTTAGCAGAGTTTGCATATAATAATAGCTACCATTCTAGTATTGACATGGTTCCTTTTGAGGCATTGTATAGTAGACGTTGTCACTCTCTGGTGGGTTGGTTTGATGTTTCATAGGTGAGACTTTGGGATATGGACTTGCTTCGTGAGTCTTTGGATAGAGTCTGAATCATTCAGGATAGACATAGAGCGGCTTAGAGTAGGAAGAAGTGCTATGTTGATCATAGACTTTGTGCCATGAGATTTGGTACTGGTGATCGTGTTTTCCTTTGAGTTCACACATGAAGGGTGTGATGAGTTTTGGGAAGAGGGGCAAGCTTATCCCCAAGTATATTGGTCTAATTGAGATTCTTCGTACAGTTAGTGTTGTGGCTTATGAGTTGGCTTTTCCCCTGATCTATCAGTTGTTCAGCCAGATATTCATGTTTTCTATTCTTCGCTGCTATATTCATGATGAGTCTCTTGTCAGTCTTTCGAAGTAAGTTCAGTTGGATGAGCGGTTGTCGTTTGTTAAAGAGTCAGTCTCCATTTTGGCTAAGGATGTTAGGCGGTTGCGCTCTATAGTGATGCATGTGGTTAAGGTCTAATGACGACATCGACCTGTAGATGAGGCTACTTGGGAGGTAGATTCTAATATGTGTTTTTCTTATCCTCAGCTCTTCATAGATTCAGGTATTTCTTTGCCTTAGTTCGATGATAGAACTAGATTTTTAGTGGTGGATGATGTAACGACCTAAAAATTTGATAAAATATGTGAAATTTATAATTTTGTGTGATTTGACTGTTCTACCTCTTCCCGTAGTTGCATTATGGTATTTTTGGGGTGTGGGAGTTATTGGTATGATTTTTGATGCATCTTGGTATCATTTATGTGATATTGTGATTTTTGATGGCTTTGAGAGTCTTATTTTGGACTCATGTGGATATCTTTTGATTCATGCGCTGAATAGCTAAACGAACTGCACCAGCAGCTCCAAAATATCAATTTTAGGCTAGGTAAACCTTTGATTCGGGTCCCGATGCACTCGAGCTCATTTCAACCTATTGGTCAAAAAGTTGAAAAATTAGAAATATGGGTGTGGGACCCACATTTGGTCAAAATAACCTCAAATGGAAAATCTGACTTTGCCAGTAGATCCGAAATGTCAATTTTAGGGTGTTATCATATTTAGTGTGATTTTACGGCTTTTAAATCTCATTTCGACCCTATGTTTGGAAAATTATGATTTCGGGTTCCGGAGGTCAACTTTGTGAAAATGATGTCTTTTTGAAAATATGATATCACCATCGCGTCTGGAACATCTAATTTAGTGTGATTGTACAGTTCGTTTGCATGTATCAGACTTCGAACAAATTTCGAACACCACGTCGAAGTCCGGATTAGACTAAAAAAGACAGTTTTTTTGCAGAAGTTGTGCAGAAAAATCTGCACTATTTATGCCAGTTTTTGGACTTTTTTACTCATTTTTTCATCTTGTCTCTTGAGAGTTAAACCTAAAATAACATGGGAGCTTAATAGTGAAGCTTGTGGGAGTTTGAGATGCTAGATTAACATATATTTCTTGATTTTATTACAGATTTAAGATAAGAATTCATATTTTCTTACTAATTTCTTGATAGATTTCTCAAAACCCCAAAAATCTTAGGGCTTGATTTTAAACCCCAATTTCACTCATTTTCACTTGAATAATATTTTTATATTATAATTACTAGTTTTTCATCAATTTAACCTTCAAAAAAACCTCGATTCTTGATTTTAACCTGGATTTCAAAGATTTTACCTTGTAAGGCTCAAAATTGTTTTTCTTCAATTTGAACCTCGTTTTTTACTCGATTTGACTTGGCTTTTCAGCTATAGATTCCTAAATATATGAAAAATATGTTTTTGAAGTAAAGTTTTGATTTTGTCCTTCTTTTTTGGAAATTCATTTTGGGGGTTCATTTTGACCCCGAACCAAAAGTAGTCAATATGGGTATCGTTGGTTTGGTTTTGACACGTATATTTCATATTTGATATTTTTAGTGAAGTTTGGGATCGTTCGTGAAAAGTAAGGTCGTGGATTCAAAGTGTAGCGGACCGATTTCAGCATTCGAGGTAGGTTATGGCTTAACTCTTTCATACTGGGGTGGGTAGTAAATGATGGTACAAATTGCGTGTTAAGGGTGGGAACTAATTATGAAAAATGACTATTTATATTTAGTGCCCGTGTGGGGGCCTATATGTGATGTAATTGTTAAAATTGAGATATGATGTGATATGTATGACCGTGTGGGGTCGTATGTGGTATTGATAGACTTGAATACACGTGAATAATTGTATTGTATTGTTAAAATGCCTAATTTTATTTCATTGATATATTGTGATATATCCGTACTTATTGGTATATAAGACATGTGGAAATTCATGGATGAAACGGATGTAATGAGTGGATATTAGCTCATGTGGTTGTGGAATTATAACATTGTGGTTGGTTGTGGAAATACATCATATAGATTGGGTGTGAAAACAAATCACGTGGATTGGGTGTGAAAATACTCATTTTGAATGGTTATGAACATTGCACGTCATTCTCATGTCATCATACGCATAATTTACTTGTTTGCTTTACTGTTTTATATATACTTGTTGTCATATATGTGTACTTAATGTGTGTCTTATATTATGTATGTGCTTTAAAAATACTAAAAACACTGGAATATTGGATATTGGTATCGTATATTGAATTTTATGGACCTTCTCTGAAGGATCATGCCGGAGAAGAGTTGTGAATATTGATGATCTTGAGGTTGTGTCCCAAACTTGAGGCTGTGTGACAAACTTAAGACTGTGTACCAATACCATGCATGATCATCATCATCATCATCATATACACTGGACTCGCTTTATTGTGTTTATGTTGTGTTTGAATTGCCATATTGACTTGTCATCTACCTATTTGTTCTATATCTTGACTTGTTAACGTCTAATTGTTCTATCTTCCTTTAATTGTACTTGATGATCTTGATTATACATGTCCCTCTTTTGTTCTACCTGTATGTGATATTGTGTATATTTGTATCCCTATCTTATGTGTTGTTGTATTATACATGGATATTATCAAATTGTTAGTTCAAGTGGTTTAGGCTACCGTTGTGGGATATTTTCTAATTGTAGGTGACGTGCCCTTAGTGTATATTTTGTATACTTTATTAACTACTTTGCTTGGTCGGCCTATGATACCTATTGAGTACAAGTGGACCGTACTCATGACTACTGTGCCCTTTTGGTGCAGGTCCTAGCCCGAGTGCACCTCATCTTGCTTGACTAGGGCGATTGTTGGAGCTTCCAGGGTAGAGGTTGGACATTCATGCATCTGGAGTTCACCTCTATCTTTCTATAGTAGTTATGTCTTTATTAGTATTCAGAGATAGATATTATTTCTTTGTAGTTATTTTTCTGATGTATTTGACTCCTGAATTGTATTAGTAGTTCTTACACTATTGACACCTGGTTTTGGGCATGATTGGTATTTTGGATAAGTTCTTTCCGCATTGTTTTGATTACTTATATGGTTCGGCTTCGTTCTAGAAGTCTTACCTTGGGATATTTCTGTCTTTTATCCTTTGTGTATCAATTTGGGTGATAGGCTTACTTGTCAAGGTACGCCGCAACAAGTGTCATCATGACCTTCATTTATGGGTCGTGCCATAACTTTGAGAAAAATAAAAATAATTATACACTGCATCTAATATTTTTTGTTAACATAAACGCTTTGCCAGCTAACATAGGATAGAACTATCAATTATTGTACTTTCCCAAAAAAGGTCAAAAAGAAAAAATTTGAAGGTGATATAGGGAATATACATAATTGTCACAAAAATGGATAATGATATCAGAAAATAAATAGGAGACAACAACAATAACATATCAGTGTAGTCCCACAAAGTGGAGCCTGGAGAAGGTTGAGTATATGCAAACCTTATCTCTACCTTAAAGGTAAAGTAGAGAGATTGGTTTTTGATATACTCGCGATTTAGGAACAAATAAGAAAGTCAAACAAAAACTAACATCAAAGATGCAATGCCTTAGAAGTATTAAACTTAAATAATGTACAAATCTTAAACGATGCACCTCTCTACTATAAAGTTTATCCAATATTCTCAGTTAAGATAGAAAAATGTTATGCAACCTATGATAATCCTTAAAGCAGCTTAAGTACTTAAATTTGCAATGTTGTATAAGCTAAACGTCACAACTATGCCCAATGTCATATCTTGAAATGCAGGTTATGCATTGTTATACATAATGATCCATTTGAGAATAGATCAAGAATTCTTACTTGCACAATAATAAGATTATCTTTCAAGTAGAAGAAAAAATACACAAAAACATGCCTTTTTGTTATGGTAGTCGAGCAATTTAAAAGATTTATTAATCATAACACAATATTCAAAATCCTTTCATCCTGCTTCGATTTCAAATTGAACATTTGTAATTCAAATAGATGGCCGACTAATTTTTGATTGTACCGTAAATTAGAGAGCTCTTTTCTCTTTATAGTTTGCAGCCAAGTAACGGACTTTTAACTACATTTATGATATTAAAGGCAAAAGTAAAATCTGTACTTATATGGTAATCAATGTAAATGTACATGTAGCTTTTGCAACAACTGAAAAGTTAAAATATATAATAATAGCATTTTTAGCATAAAAATTCATAAATTAGCATGTCATGTTAATCAACTTTAGATGTTTCCTACTTCAATGAAAATTCAATATCAATGATAGTCCAGTTTTGTAAGCAATTAATAAAGTCATTACACAAACAATCACAACGTTCGAGCCTCGTGAGCAAATTCTTGCACAATTTCTAAGTCTCTCAAAAATATTACTCTTCCATATTAAGGAAGGTACATATATTATGATTTGAAACTAAAAAAAATAACCATGATGAAAAATTATCATTTCAAAACTATATTTTAATTCATAGTTTTAAAATATACTTCTTTTTATAAAAGGTGGGAGACGGGGAGCATGTATGGGTGGTATGAAACCCATAAGTGGAGGCATGAATCTGAGTATATTATTTTTCTTCCTTGATAATCAATGATCCATCGCTACCTTCTTTATCTCCCAAGAAATTTTTCAGATTGAAATATGTATGCCTTGACAGTGGGTTATTTCCACACCATTAATGTTGGCTAGTTTGATATAATAGAAGTAGACCGGTCCTCTCCAATATAAGCCTCAAGTTATGAATGAATCCTTTTGCCAATTAAAGCTCATAAATTATTTCTTTTCTGTGGATATGTAGATCCTTATATTTATAAAAGAGCTATTTGAAAATAAAATAGAAAAATAGAAAAGCAAGAAAACAGGAACCAAACTTACTTGTGAAACGACCGTTTCACACATAGTTGTTTTCGCACAACGTCAAGTTAATTCACCGAAATGTAATATTCAGTGACAAACACAAATTGAAAAAGAATAGAAAGAGAAATATCAGGAAGTTATGAATGATTATGGAGAGAGTGGAGAATATGAGAAGTTATAATATCAGTTTCAAAATAAAAAAGAGAAAGAGATAAGAGTAAAAAAGAGAAAGAGATACAGGTTGTTGCCAGTTTCTAAGTACGATTCCATACTTTCAATTTTTTTCATTATTTTTAAAAATTGTAATTGTTTTGGATTTTTCAAAAAATACTAAAGTGATATGATTTTAAAGCATATAATTAATTATTAATGTGCATGTTAAGAAAATATTTAATTTCTTTTTCATTTTGTTAATGTGTAATTTATATAGAGGTAATTAATGTGCAGATTAGTTTATTTTTTATTCCTTTTTAATATTTATGTTTAATTTAATTATTCTTTTTTTAAGTTGAATTTTTATAGTATTGACACTTGTCACTTTTGTCTCTCCTGTTATATATAGATAGAGAATCAATTCTGGTTTCTACTATCAAAATCATTGTTCAATTAGTAGAAGGGTAAATTCATAAAAATACACCTTCAATAAATAGGTTCTTAAGGAGCGTCTCAAGTTTAAAAGGACCAAGTATTTTGAAACAAAGAGAGTATATAAAAGTAGGGTTAAAGTAGTAGTTTAATATAATCATATTGAATTATCGATTTACTCAATAACCCAATAAAAAAAAAAAATCGAACCAATTACCTGATAATTTTTGCACACCCCTAAATTTCTAGTGCGATAACGTATTCAGGTGAAATACATATTTTTTTAAGTAGACTAAAGTTTGGAATTTTATCCAATTGAACTCTTGTTAATTCTTTCTATTATTTTTATGTGTATGCATTTGATATATTTTTTTAGAATTTTGAGAATTTTAGTGTGTGACGACTTTGAGGATGAAAGAGAATTTACGCTGACTGGAATAGAGATCCGGTTATTGATTATCTCGGGTTTTCATGCCAAAAAAGCTCTTTTCAAGACTTATTTTGTCATTTAGACAAAAGTCTTGAAAAATTTGTCATATACCCACTTAAAGCCACCTCATCATCCAATCTTTTCAACTTAACAAATTCACCCACAAGTTTTTAATAATATACTTTAACACACTCCATTATCCATAATTATATATAAAATATATTGGGTTTCCAAAAATATATCAAAAAGCTTATAATAGAAGCTTCAATTTTCGTCCAAAAAGCTCTGATTCATGCCCGATTCCGGCGATCGGCTCTAAATCAGTCCACACACATCATAAATTTTTCCATTGCATCAATTGTTACCCCATTTGTTTGCTATCTTCTCAAATACACTTTTCACCATTGTTATAAAGATTTCAAATCACTCGCATTACTTAAAAACTGTTTAGAAAGTACATTACAGTAGCTCAGGCGACTCCAAGTTCATTGCACTATTGCATAAACCCAATGATCGTTGATTTAAAAAAATATTTATAATTTTAAGGTTTTTGTATAGATATTTTCTGAATCATCGTCAGTCATTGACCGTGCATATATCCCAACATAGACCCTCATCATAATCTACCATCAACCAAAGCTTAATTCTAGGATGTCTATTGCAGAATTTGTTCTGGTTTCTGGTGATATTATGAAAGAATGGGAGAAGACTCCTAAATATTGGAAATGAAAATCTTTTACTAAGGTGACATTTCCCATTGTGGTTTGCCAAAATGGTTCGTACGATGACTTGATTGCATGTGTAATAGAGAGAAAGGATCTAGATTTTGCACCAAGCAGCGTGGTGATTAGTTATCGAATGCATTCGAGGGAAAAGTTGCATACTACGATCATAAATAATGATAAACATGTGTCGTTGTACATGATGGATGTTGATGATGATGGCTTTAGGCCTATTTTAAGGATAAATGTAGTTGAGAGGCCCTTTGAAGAACCATTGAATTCAGCACCACCCCCACCTCGGCGCCCGATAGTCGACGATGATTTGAATGATTAAAAGAATAATGGCGATCATCCAATTAATATGGATGATTATTCTACGGATATGGAATACGATTCATCGAACTCGTAAGATGTGGAGGAAGATTATAGAATGGGATCCCAACCAAGTCATTCCTTCGCCGATGGAACTAATTGTTATTGTAATAAAAAATTTACCGATAAGAAAGAGCTGAAAATGTGACTAGATGGAACATCAATGAGGTAGTCTTTTAATTATTTTACGGAGAAGAGCTGCACCAAATTATTAAAGGTGAAATGTGTATCTCGTGGTTGCGGATGGTTGTTGCAGGCAAGGAAGTACTAATCCTCATACAGACTTCGCACATACAAGTATTTTAATTTTTACACGTGCGGTAATGAACACGCTATGGGCAGGCATAAGAAAATCTTGTTAGGATTCTTGTTAGAATGAACCTTTTTCTTTTTTTGACTTTTTTGTTGTTTTTTTATAATGGGAAATATATGTACTGCAGTCAACAAAATGAATATAAGTATTTAAGTTTGTAAATTATGTTTGTCCTTTTTTGTGATTATTGCTTTGTGTTGGTTAATGTTCTATATGAATGCTGGAATTTTGCATAGCTAACTTTTAAAATTTTTATTGCTTGTTCAATGAATACAACTGTAGATTGTCTTGATTAAATTTATGAAGAGTAAAAATTATTTGATAATAAATTTAGATCAAATATATAGTCTATCGTAGACAAGCAAATCAATCTACGCTACACCAGCTAATATTTTATGCATTATCATCGATCTTAGACACTGTCACTCCTCGACCAAAAATATAGGTCGATCGTAAACCATATGAGTCGATGGAACATTAGTAGCTTATAGTTTTAAAGAAAATAATTAAATTAAAAATAGTTTAAACAATTCATGTAATCATATGATTTGGGAGTGGTGATCGAAGGGGCATGTAATCACTATTGAACTGTTGTGCTTTGAGTATGTGGTGACACTTGAACTATTGAACTGTTGGTTAAACAAAAAATCTTGAACTGTTGGTGACACTTAATAGACTATCATCGATCTTGAACCATGTCAATCTTATGTAAAAAAAAATATACTTGTGCTTTAAGGGTCAAATGATTCTTGTGATCTATCGTAGACTTACACTGTAGGTAATGTATGGATTGATCTCAACATCAATGGTGGATCACATAGATCTATGTACATGGTTATAGACCCTCACTTGAATGTTGTTTAAAAATAAATAATTAAATAAAAAATAAATAAATTGTGAATTTATACACATATGAAGGAGTTTAAACAAGTCATATGATTTTGTTAGAGCTTACATAAATTGGGGGTGGTGATTGAAGGATTATGTGGATGGGTAGTGGTTGAACAATCAACATCCTCAAAATAATGTTTGTCAAAGCACAAGTATGTTTTAAGGATGTTGATTGTTCAACCACTATCCATCCACATGCTCTTTTGATTTGGGGGTGGTGATTGAAGGAGTACGTGAATGTGTAGTTATCAAATACAATCAACATCCTCAAAATATAATTGTGCTTCGACAAACATTACTCTTAGGATATTATTTATTCAACCACTACCCATGTACATACTCCTTAAATCCCCAACCCTAATTTATATAAGCTCTAATATGATTATGTGACTTGTTTAAACTCCTTCATATATGTAGAATTTCACACAATATTTCTTTTTTATTTATTTATTTTTAAATAACATGGTAGTAAGGGTCGATAATCATGTACATACATCTGCAAGATCTATCAATGATCCAGAGAGCAATCGATGCACGACCTACAGTGTAAGTCTATGATAGACCAAATGAATCGATGGACCCTCAAAGCACAAGTATATTTTTACTTAATTTTTTTTTAAACATGATATTGAGGGTCTATCAATTACGAGTGTCTACGGTATACTTTAATATCTCATTGATGATTGACACGGTTCATGATCTATGACAGTCTATTAAGTGTCACCAACAGTTGAAAAATACAATTAATGTTCCAACGGTACAAATGGAAAATTTTGTACTCTTTCAATGATAACACTTCTTTTTACTTCATATATAAAGTCCTCCATCCCTCATTATTTTATTTCATCCACTTTGTTTTTATTTTAAAAGTCTACAATGTCTCAAGCATCTTAAACATTCAATTCTAAAAAGACTCTAATTTGTCATTGTGAAAATGCGGCTGTCTTGAGGACGTCGCGCACGGACTCAAATCCAGGTCGCAAATTTTATAACTGTGCAATTGCGTAGGTGAGTCGTGTATGTTTTTATTTTTAAATTAAGTAAATCATTATGTAATTATTATTTGTTTTAGGATAATAGTGCATGCTCATTTTTTTAATGGCTTGATGAGGTATCACCTCCAAGCAGTCCATCAATGTTGAGTTCAGGATCCGAGACATTAAATTTTCATGACGTAGCAAAATTTTATCTACTACAAAGGCTCCGAGAATACGAAGAAAATAGAGATTTCCTCATGACTTTGTTCAAAGAAGCTGAAGAGCAGAGGGATCACTTGAAAGTATTGCTACAAGACACCCAAATTGAGAGTGTTCAACTAAAACAAAAATTGATTTTAATTGAAGAAAGAGAGAATGAACAAAAAATAATGTTATGTGGTATAATGCTAGTATTCTTTGTTTGGAATGGTGTAACATGGATGTAGTGAGATTGAATAAATAAAAATACTTTTATTTTTCTATAATGTTAATACTGTTTTCATAGAATTATAGTTGATCAAATTACACACCAACTTAAAATTCGAGTAGCATGGTAATGATAGACTATGCTAGCAATATATGAAAGGTTAAATATGCATTCTATGATGTCAATCATACACTATATCAGTTACGACAACACAATGCATATTCAAATTTCATGCAACAATACAGTTTGATAAAAATAGAATCAGTGCAGAATCCTAACAACTTTCAAAAAATAAAAAAAATATTTGTTATATCATTCTGACGATCATTCAACTCTCTTGTTTCTAAAATAAAAAAAGTCTTAAACATTAACAATATTAGCATTCAAATGTCTTTTTTCTCATCATCATAAATATTATCGTTGATGAAGTCAACGATATCCATGACCATATTTTTTTGCATGTTTTTTTTTTCTTCTTCTTTCTGTTCATCTTTTTTGTCTTCTCCTTCTTCATTGTTTGCTGCTAAAAATAATTCTGCCATTGTCAATTCATAGATCACAAGTCTACTAACAGAAATAATTCAATGCTCAAATGAAAAAATAAAATAACTAAGAATTACCCCACCATTAAATAGTTCACTACACGAAAATACTAGAACTGAATCAAAATTCAACAGCGTGATGAACGAAAAATTTTCAATCAAACGTCTGGTATCAAAACTAAACTATTGCTACAAATCAAACTTATAATCTATTAATGTTTCAATTTTCACTATTTCATCAATCATATTTTAAAAGAATTTCATACACCTAAAAATTAATTTTAATCTAAGGCATTGTTATTTCATAGATTACAAGTCTACGGACAGAAACAAGTCACTGTTTGAATCTAATAGCCAAAATAACTCATAAAATAACAATTATCCCATCATTCAATACCGCAGTGCTCAAAATATACAAGAACTAAACCAAAATACCTTAACAAAAATTTTAAAATTCAACACCGTGATCAACGAAAAATATGTGAAAACTACTGAATCAATACTCAACCATTATTTTGGAATCAAGCTAATTACGTATAAAATTCACACATTTTAACTATTTAATCAAACACATTCGAAAAAAAAATTCTATATTACATTACTACAAAACGGTTAACAATAAAAACCGATAAAATGGATCTACAAATAATCGAAACTTGATTTTAACTAACCTTACAATGAAAAAATAAGCCCTTTGCCGCTGGAGAAGAAGAAAAATAAAAAATGGAGTTTGAGAAAATTCTTGAGAGTAGTTGAAGTTGAAGAGGAGCAAGAGAAGAGGTTTTATTTAATATTGGAAGAAATGGCGGGTGTTAGGTGTATTATATTAAATTGTCAAAGTTGTAAAAATGATGAAATGGTCTCTTGGCCCAGGTGTGAACCCCATTTTTACAACTTTTTTCCATTTTTTTTATCCTAACCCTAAAAATTAAATTAAAAAAAATATTAGTGGGTATATGGAAAAATAGTTTTGAAAAATGGATACTATGCCAATTTTTTCATACCTTGAAATCTTATTTAATTTTTTAGTATCTTTGTTCTGGCCTTTTTGATAATTTAATAGATTAAAAAAATTCATTTTAAAATTTTACAAAATATTAAAATAGTCATATTTAATTCGTTTGATCAATAACACTATTAATCTATTTTCTAAAACTTTTTCAAATTCCCCATCATTAATGTTATTTATATCATTTATGGCTCATTTTCCTTTCTTTGTTCCTCTTCATTTTATTTATATAATCAAAAGTATTAGTTATTACAAGTAATTATAACATTATAAGCATTCATTTTTTCTACACAATTTCATTTATCATCTTTCTATTTATTTATTTATTTTTTGGATTGCTAGATCATCTCATGTGCTAAAGATTTTTTATATTCATGAGTCTATGATGACATTACTGTGTGCAAAATTTTCATCTGCTAAAAATTTATTATATTAGTGGGTATATAATGACATTAATGTTTCAACATTTTCAAAGAATAGTTGTGTTACTTTTTCAATCTATTCATGTTCCTTATATAGAGGAAGAAGAATCCCTAAAGTCTCCATGACTCCATCAAATTATATCTGTTTATCATTGGATTGAGTTATACAACCATGCCAAAATATGAATCAAATCAAATATTGAAAACTAGGGTAGGATGTGAAGGCTAAGAAATCTTGACATCCTTTCGTAAGAAACCCTTATAGAAGTTTTATATGGGGTAAAACAAGATGTCAGGGGGATTGGAACGATCCGAGTCGATTATAGCGCAAACTAGCTTACAATATCGTCATCGTGAGAACAGTGCCAAAGTAGAAGGACGCCCTCTCGGACAAGGAAAAAGTTGTCCGAGAGAAACTAAGATAGCATGCACACTCTAAAATACAAATGGAACGGCAATGTGTTAGGATTTTCAGAAAGCATTGGCAGCCTTCGGCAGAGCCGTGTATGTTGAATTAAGGGTCATGGTCACCCATATGGATTGATCTGACCCGGCTCAATTTTAATTATTTTTGGGTTATCTGTCAAATTAAGGGGGAAAAGAGTAGATAAGACTTAATTTTGAATTTGGGGAAACGGTTTCTTCCACTTCCCATATATGTTACAAATCTTCTCCCTCCGTGAATAACAAGTGAGCAAAAATAGTAACAAAACATAAACTAAATATACGACAGCAAAACAGTCAACAACTAAGGCATCTAGTTTTTGATTCTATAACTTTGTTTCCAAGTGATTCAAAGTAGATTTGGGGAAAATCTTTTGGGTTCAAATCCAACGTTTTCCACTGCAAAATATCAAGGTACACAACAATTTTTCTCTGAATTTTACAACAAATGGTATCAGAGATAGGCTGATTTATTCTTTTTTTTAATGTTATCTATAATCCATACCTGTAAAAGATTTGATCTCTGGTCAGATGCGCCACCGGTCTCTGGCATACGCACCGCTAGTTCGGTCACTCTGCTCAGACGCACCACCAA
The DNA here is from genome assembly GCA_030864215.1 of Capsicum pubescens. NCBI lineage: Eukaryota > Viridiplantae > Streptophyta > Magnoliopsida > Solanales > Solanaceae > Capsicum > Capsicum pubescens. Next base: position 213,376,101 of record CM061542.1, read on the forward strand.
TCTCGAAAGACACTCTAATGTTGGGCTGTGAATCTAACCAATCACGTTATTTCTTCTTGTGATTGTTGTTGTAGATTCAAAATGATTCAAAGATATAAGGGGAAAGAATTTCATAATACTGAATATGATCTTTCGTGAAGAATTCCTTTTACTAGTCTTGAATGAAATACTGAATTTGATCTTCTGTGAAGTGTTGAATGTTCTAAAGTTATTTTTATATTCTGAAAAATATGACCCACTTGATATATGTGGCATGGAAACATAATATGACCCACTTGATATATATGACATGAAAATATTCTAGAATGTTTTTGTATTAAATTATATCGGAAAGGAAATGAAAAGTACTTGTTCCATACGAAAACAATGTACTGTTACTAATTTTTTTTATCATTATTTCTGGAGTAATAATAATAAATTCATTTTATTTAAGATATTAAAAATAATTATTACTATTAATATTTTGATGAAATAAGTATAAGAATTAGACTTGATATAACTCTTGTCTAAAATAGTTCCTAATTTTTCATAACAGATTGTGACTTCTAAAATCAATTGCGATATAAGTTGTCGCGTTGAATGAAATAATCATTCTTATTATTTCTTGGTTCCTATTTCAGAAATGGCTGAACTGGGACAAACTCGATTACGTAATCTGAACTTTAATTATGAGAACTTTCCAAGTCCAAAGACTGAAAAAGAAAAGGTAAGAGTTCAGATTTTATGAAAACAATATCCAAAGACTGAAAAAGAAAAGGAAGACATGTCTCGATTACCATATTCCAGTGCAGTTGGGAGTTTGATGTAAGCTATGATGTGTACTCGCCCAGACATTTGTTATGTCGTAGGTTTGGTTAGCAGGTATCAATCCAATCCTGGAAGAGATCATTGGAACGCAATAAAGAGAGTTTTTCAATACCTGAAGGGTACTGCTGATTATTCACTATGCTATAGTGGATTCGATTTATCCATAAGAGGTTATACAGATGCTGATTGGGTTGGTGACCGGTATGATAGAAAATCAACTTTCGATTATGCCTTCTTGCTAAATGGTGGTACAATTTAGTGGAAAATCAAGAAACAAACTTGCACAACCCTGTCAACTAAGGAATCAGAATTTGTGGCTTGTGCATCTGCAGTACAAGAAGCTATTTGGTTGAAGAGATTCTTTGAGCATTTGAACGTCGCAAAGAATTCTAAGGGTCCCATAATTTTATATTGTGACAGTAAAGCGGCTATCGCATATTCAAGGGATCCTAAATATCACAGCAAGACCAAACACATTGATATTAAATATAACTTTATAAAAGACAAAGTACCAAGTGGAGAAATAATTTTACAATACATTCCTACACGAGAAATGATAGTTGATCCCTTTACTAAAGCGATATCTAGAGACTTGTTTGAGAAACATGTTATGGCTCTAGGATTGCGTAGGATATGACTATATTTATGTATTATAGATGACTTGATTATAATTATTATCAATATAAGAATCTTGAATTTATGTTCAATCTTATATGCATGCAAAAATATGTTTTATTAATACAGTATGTCAAACAAGTCGCGAGGTTGGATCTCTCACACGAGAAATTATCTTTTACGTCGAGGAACGTGAAGAGAAAGGTTCCACCATAAGATAATGACTTATTTTGTAAAGCCAGATGTAAGTTTCTCTAAGAATATGAATTTGGAGATTATTAAAGAAAGAAACTCAGGTAAGACATTTAGAGGTGTCTAGACCTAGATCTGTACAATGTTGAATGAATAAGAGAATGAGACACACACACCAATATAAGGTGATAACATCGTAACACGTGCTTCATACCACGTGTACTTGGCGACCAATGGAATTAATGAAAGAATGAATCCCTACTTCTTCATTGTGTGAGGCCCTAAAAAGTTATTTTAACTTTTTATTGAAATACCCTTAGACCTTTAAATGTTTCTTGAAGTTTCGATCGGTGTTGCTACTTTAGCATATTACTAATAGCCCTGAGAGATTCGGCAATGCGGTGCATGTCTAAGAAAGCAGTTGATTTGGAACAGATAGATTCAAGTAGAAAGCGAAGACAATTAAAACGATTATTTTAACTTGTTTACACAAGCCGGCTATTACACTAAGCATATAACAGTCAAGTGTAATTGTGTATATAAAGTTAAACATGAACTTAAGTTCACCTATTTAAGAGGATGAGGGATCAGATAAGTAACTATTGAAGTAGTGACTGAAGTCTGAGGTATTGTGAGTATTAGTATCCTCATATTAGTAGAGAATTCTTTCCTCAAGTGATTGGATTCCTAAAATGTAGCTTATAAAACCTTAAAGGTAAAGCTCGTAATGCTCACAGGTCGCACAAACTATTTGCCGTATGAATTGGTGATTTGTTGATGTCGTACTGGTGCGGGTCTAGTCCAACATGTGCAAAGTGGGAGATGTTGAATTACGGGTCATGGGTCGCCATGTGGACCGACCCGACCCGACCCGATTTTAATTATTTTTGGGTTATCTTCCAAATTAAGGGGAAAAAGAGTTGATAAGATTTAATTTTGAATCTTGGGGGGAACGGTTTCTTCCACTTCCCATATATGTTACAACTCTTCTCCCTCCGTGAATAGCAAGTGAGCAAAAATAGTAACAAAACAAAAACTAAATATACGACAGCAAAACAGTCAACAACTAAGGCATCTAGTTTGTGATTCTATAACTTTGTTTCCAAGTGATTCAAAGTAGATTTGGGGAAAATATTTTGGTTGCAAATCCAACGTTTTCCGCTGCAAAATATCAAGGTACACAATAATTTTGCTCTGAATTTTACAACAGTGTATGAAACATACTAGTGGGCTAGCTGCTCTAATGGCTCGAGGGCAAGTGACAATCTCTTAGTGGCCGTAGGCAATCCTGACGCCCTATAAATAGTCACCCCCTCTCCCATTGTAAAGCATCAGATTTTTGCTTCCTTCGGCCTTAAGCAATAAAAATCTTTGGCTTTTTTCTTAAGCTTTCTTTATTTTCCTTAGCTGCCTTTACTATTTTTCTTGTTGTTACTCTTGCTTACTTTGCATTCACGGTCACTACTTGCCTATAGCTGTAAGGGCTGTGAACTACGTTGTGGTTACTGATTTGTTCCTAATCGCTATCTTCCTTAATATATATGATCTTTTGTCTACTTTACATGATTTTCTGCAAAGTTCATGATTAATCCGGGGTTAAGATCGTAACGCGTGCTCTTGACCCACAAATAAATCTAACTCTCCCAAATCAATGGTAAACAAGTTTCACACAAAATGGTACCTTTCACAAGCCTATGACATTGAAGAAGGAGAGGAATCCAAGTATTAGTACGACACCAAGGAATTGAACAGGTTGAATCATTATCAAATGCTCGAGTTAGAAATTTTATTGTATTTAAACTTGGTTCATTTAAAAGTGCAAGTAAACTAAACATATTAAAAAGTATATTAAATCTTTCTTACATGAAATGTTAGTCTTATAAATAATCGAATACTAAAACTTAGTTTGAATTGTATATAGTATCAAGTTTCCTTTTGATTTTTTTGTAAAAGGATAATTTTATTTTGGAGCTTGATCAAGCACGTACAAGGAAAAAAGATTACTTTTACAATAATTATCTTGAAAATTGAGAAACTTTGTAAAAACAAAGAAAGACGACTTTTTAACACTCCAAATTATATTTCTGATTATTAAATGGCAAGAGATGAAATATGTAATTTGTTAACAATAAATATGTTACTCCCTCCGTTCCAAATTATCGGTCCCAAATTTCCTAATTTGATTTCTCATTTTACTTGTCTTTTTTCATTAATCAATAAGAGACAAATTTTTTTTTTTCATGTTTTACCCTTTGCATTAATTACTTTTTCTTCAAATTAAAATGTAAACATCATTTAATAGAGATACTATGATAAACTAGCCATGTTATTAATTATTTTTCTTAATCAATGTGTCATTTCAATTTGGGACGAGTAATTTGGGACGGGGAGTAATTGTGTTGTATCTCTTTACAATAAATAGTTTCCTATTTTTGTCATGTTTTCATTTCACAGACTAATGTATTTGATAGTTATCGATTTTTAGTTAAAGTTGATGAAAACTTTTTCAAATTATAATGTCCTGTAATTTGTATATTTTATGGTCTTTAACAGAAAGTTTTTTTCTATTTATTTGTTCAAGGCAAATTCCAAACTACATGAGAGCATTAATGGAGTATAACTTTTGACATATAATTTATTATGTGAGATACTAAAATCCTTGAATATTTTAGTGTGATTAGGTTCAAAAACTTTACTAGCAGTCTTTAGAATTATTGCCTGCTTCAATTTGATCAGATGATGAAAAGTTAAAGAAATTAATGTTTTGAAAGGCTAGTTGAAGACTAAATAAATATTTAATGTCTGAATATAAAAAATTATATAATTTATATTTCGAGCTTTTCATTGACCGCGTCAACCATCGTCGAGTTACTAGTATAAAACTAGGTGAGGGTGGAGGAAGGAATAAACATGAGTTTAAATCCAGTCGTGTTTCATATGTATATGTAACGATCGAAATAGTTATGTTAAAAATTGTCCCAGAAAAATATTTCAACTAAGAAATCCTTGTTTCGTACCTCGTAGAAGTATTCCATGGGAAAAAGCCGTAGCCCAAGTCAAATTGGACCGAAATTGGAAAAAATTAGGCCAAGCCACGACCTGCTACTGCAGCAGCACCGCTTCTATTGTTGTAGTGACAGTCGGGTAGTAGCCAGCCGGAAGATTAATTATAATCTTCATTCGGTTAAGGCCTCTTATGTCGTCTTCTCCTCCAAGAACACACCAAGTAAACCCTATGCTTGGAACAACGAGGTTTTAGAGGCCAAGCTCTATGAAGGCGATTCCAAAGAATTTCCGATGTAATTTTTGGCATTAGTAAAGGGCAAGGCACGTGTGAAACAACTCTGCAGTCTTCATTGCAGTGGAATTCATTTGCGAGGTAGGTTATGATTTAATTGTAGTAGACTTGGACTAGATGAACTAACAACTATAGTTATATCGGGAGATTTCATATCTTAGGACTTCGAGCATGGAGTTTGTATGAATTTATAATAATCGAAATAAGGCAACAAATTGATGTTGTTGAATTCTAAGTTATTGAACTATCTTGCCCCTTAAATTGCCTAAAGCTAGGAGTTCTGCATGAACTAGATATAGGCCGATGAATAGAAGCATATTACGAGTTAGAAGAAGAGTTAGGGTGACTAAGAAAGTGATGAACGTGAGCTAGAGCCAGAGTATATATTTGATGGGTTTAAAGAATCCTGGTAGAGTTCAGATTGAGAGTGAAGAGAGTGGGTAGTAGGTGCCTTGATGTCGTGGTGAGTCAAGAGGAATCAGAAGAATTATGGATGTGTGTACTGTGTTCATAGGTAGTTGCTCATAGTGGAATGAGTATAGACGTGTTAGAGAGAAAATAAAGTAAGAGGTATACATATTATTCGAGATTGAAGTCATTTGTTGGTATAAGCATAGGTGATGGCTAGAGAATGTGGTCGTTATGATGGGTAAGTATGAGTTACTAATAGTAGTAAAGACTTGCTTGACTCTGTGTGTATATGTGATTTAGGTGTTTGTGATTAGCTTTCAGGCATTACTTATGATTATTAATTGTATCATGCATTAAACATATAGTTTTAAGATGGTATTGAGATAATATAATAATTAGGTGTAAAACAGGCAGTGTTATATGAATCGGTGTCAAGCCGACAGTTTTATTGGATTGAGTACTACATTATTACTGCTACATGAACAGAGCTCGTCCCCTGGAAATCATAGATAAGAGGTCCTGCTGACTCTGGTATGTGTGTAGACCATGCATGCATGAAATCAATATTTCATTGAATATACTTATTGTGGTGATCAGTGTTGAAACAATTTGCCTAAGTAGAATTGATGTATTTGTATTCATGTATATCTGTTAAGATGACGTATTGTAATTGTACTTCTTCTGTGCTGTATGGTTGGGTTGTGCATATGAATAGTGGATCAAACCATGACCTACTTAGAGTTGGACAAAGAATGCCTAATTCAAATTAAAACGTATAATGATTCGGAAAATAACATTTTCCTTTTCTTAAAAGAGCAAAAAATGAAATAGATCCACTTTCTGAATTATGGTCGACATAATCATAAAAAATAAATTTTTTAAAAATCGGATAAACTTTGATTTTTGACTAATTCCTCGATTGGAATAGTTATTTTAATGTCCGCACATATAGTGTTTTATAATACCCCAAAAATTTCTAGCAAAATTTCATCCCAAGAATGCCTAGTATTAGCTTCTAAAGTGAAGGATAATTATTTCATGAGGAATAATCAAGATTTTTACTTTTTTTCATGTGGAAAATTCAATAAGCTTTCCATCGATATATGATTCGCTTAAATCCGATAACCGGGTAAGAAGTTATGACTATTTCAAGTTTCCGTCGTAAAATAGCGCCATATGAGTCAGTGGCGCGCCGCGCCACAAGACGAAATGAAATTTGGCAATTTCCATTAGGTGTCTGCGATTATGGCGTGTCGCGCCAGCACTCAAATTCAGAATTATCCTTTTTTCCAGTGTCTCAACGCGATTTCCCCTGCGTTGCGCCAGGGGCCCAATTCGGAAAAATTTTACTGAAATTAAATGACGCGTCCAGGGTTAAAAGGGTCAATTTTCTACCCCTATTTAAACCCAATAATACGTGATTTAGCTATTCTTCACCCAAAATATACTATTTTCTCTTAAGTTTCTCTCAAGAACAAGCTAGGGTTTCTATTAGGGATTCAAATTCAAAAAGGTTTCACCATCAATCTTCACGAAATCACGAACTAAGATATGCATAGTGTTCATTCATGGAATCCTTTCGTCCATGAAGCCCAAAAATCCCTTTTCTAAATTCAAATTATGGATTTCTTTATGAATTTCATATTGGGTTAGTTTTTTTTATGTTGAGAATGATCAATTGAATTCAAATCCATGTTGGGTGATCAATTTTATGTGGAATTAATTTGTATAGATGTATATTCATGTGAACCTATGAATAAACCCTAGGATGATGAAATTAGAGAAGAATCATGATGATTAATTATTGTATAATGTTGTCTATATGTGTTATGCCTACCATGTGTTTGATTAAATGCTTAGATGAAGGAACAATGCCCAACTAGTATGATATCATCAAATCCCCACGTATGTACAAGTTGTGCCTATCACATGTTTTGATGGAATGCTTCTATAAATGTATTATGGATTATGATGTTAGTTATATGTTCAAGTAAGTTATGCTTGGTCAGTTTCTTTCCATCGAGTCCTGGGGGTACTTGTACCCGAAACATTAGCAGTGTACCTAGAGCCATGTCATGTTTTCACGATACTCTTAGTCAAGCCATGATCCTTCGACTTTAGACAGTCTTATGACTCAGGAAATCTCCATGATCTCATGAACTCAGTTAGTTGTCAGATATCAGTAATATTCCTCCAGTCAATGGAATTCAGTAACTCATTCCATGTTCAGTTCAGTAACATGTTCAGTGTCCATTCATATGGGAGTAGAAATTAGCACCGAGTGAACCCAAGGATAGGGACACACACTATCAGATGAGGGTGTGATCCTTAGCAGTCATCCTTGCGGTCCAGAACTATGTAGCTAGCATAGGTTGAGACATCAACACTATTGATAAGGGTTGATGAGGTGGATAAGCACTGTCAGATAAGGGCTCCACCGTTATCTTTTGGGACCACTATTAGATAAGGGTCGCCCACAACTTGTCCTTACCAGTGGTGCGGTATTGACACCCTTTCAATTGGGGTTATAGATTGGACCCCAACTTATCCATAATGGTGTATAGAGGCATGTCGGTTAAATACTACCTCCTACAATTTCAGTACCAGTCTCAGTAAAAGAACTCAGATAGTTCCATCAGAGTCAGAACTGTCAGATACAGTCACCCATGTTATCAGTTATAGTTACGTATTTATGTATGCATTCTCGCATTCATGTTAGACATTTAGCTAGCATTATTCATGCATGTTAACCCTTGCATTAGTCTACCTCACATGTATACTCAGTATATTCCATTGAACTAATGCATTTGCGCTATGGTGCTTTCTTTTATGTTACACCATAGGTTCAGAGACACGAGTTCCAGATCAGCAGTAGATTTCAGTCTCAGCAGTAAGAATAGAAGTGATTCCTCATCGTTCAAGGACATCATTATTTCTCCACTATTTCATTGATTAGTTATTAGTTGGAGTTAGTTGGGGACATATCCCATCAACTCCTTATTCAGATTATTCAGATAGTAGAGGCTTTCAGACTAGATATAGACTATTATGTTTCATACTTCAGTGTTTATAGTTTTGTTTAGGGTATTGTATTACCCAACAGATGTTATCTCATCCATGTTATGTTCAGTATTGAACCGTATGGCCTTTCAGTGCATGCTTCCGAATTATTCAGTATTTTATGTAGTATATAGGTACAGATATCAGTCATAGGTTAGCTTGTGGTCCTTCAGGGTCATGAGCTTTGTATAGCATTTCGGTTCAGCAAATCGGGGTGTTACAAACTTGGTATAAGATCCTAAGGTTCAATAGAGTCCTAGGAAGACTGAAAGCCACATATAGTAGAGTCTTGTGCATGGGTGTGTTGCGCGCCACAATTTTGTGCAAGAGGCTATGAGATGTTTAGGAAAAGTTTCTCTTCTTTCAGTATTCATGTCGTGCCAGTGAGCATAATCACAATTCAATCTCTTAGTCTAATCCGCTTCTTCTCTTTATTTCAGAATATGCCTCCTAAGAGAAGAAATCATTCAGCCCCTTAGCCCGAAGAACCTTTGGGCGATCATGTTTCTCATGCAGAGTTCAGGACCGTATTTACTACTCTTGCTCAGTCAGTAGCTTCCCATAATGAGCGACCAACTTTCATTCCAGCCAACCCAGTGGCTAACTCAGCTACAGCTAGGATTCGAGACTTCACCTGAATGAATCCTCCGTCCTTCCATGGGTCTAAAGTAGATGAAGACCCTCCGAAATTCATTGATCAAGTTCAGAAAGTGACAGACATCATAGGGGTGACTACTGTTGAGAGTTCTGAGTTAGCCGCGTACCAGTTGGAGGATGTGGCTCATACTTGGTTCAAATAGTGGAAATCAGAAAGGTCAGATTATGAAGGTCCTATAGAGTGGGAGGATTTTGTCACTGCATTCTTAGATAGATTCTTCCCCCAAGAGCTTAGAGAGCATAAGGTGCTAGAATTCATCAACCTCAGGTAGGTCAATATGATGATGAAAGAGTATTCTCTAAATTTTACTCAATTATCCAGATATGCCCCTCATATGGTTACAGACGGCAGAGCCAAGATGAGTAAGTTCGCTTTAAGGGTAAATGATAGCATTGTTAATGAGTGCAGATCCGCTATGCTAAATAGTGACATGACTTTAGCCAGACTTATGACCCATGCTCAGCAGATAGAGGAGCAGAAGATTAAGCAGAGGGAAAAGTAAAATATGAAAGCTAGGACAGGTAGCTTCAATTTTAGTCAGCCTAAATCAGAAGGAGAAAACCGTTCTCAGTATCGTCCTAAGTCATCAGTTCTAGCTCCTTCTTCAGCCAGTGCTCCAGCTCCTAAGTTCATAGATAGAGTGCCAAGCTCTAAGTCTCAGGGAAGTGTCAGCAATGCCTGAACTAACCCCCTTTGTCAGACTTGTGGTAAGCACCATAAGGGTGCTTGTAGAGCTGGCAGCAATGTCTGTTTCGGTTGTGGCAAGCCAGGCCAGAGTTAGAGACTGCCCTTAGTCAGGTTATCAGTGTCATCTCCGCTCCTCATCTCAGTTTGGTCGCCCGAATCATCAGGGTGCCACCACCAGTGCTACTAGCGGGCAATGTCTAAATAGACTATATGCTCTTCAGACCCCATAAGATTAGGAAAATTCTCCTGATGTAGTTACTGGTACGTTACAGATCTTTCATGTGCATGTTTATGCTTTGCTAGATCCAGGAGCTTCTTTGTCTTTTGTTACTCCCTATATAGCAGGAGATTTTGAAATCAATCCCAAAATCCTAGTAGAGCCCTTCTCATTCTCTACCTCAGTGGGCAAAACCATCATAGCCCGGTGGGTATACAGGAAATGCCCGATTATGATATTTCAGAAAGTCACTTTAGTAGACTTAGTCAAATTAGAGATGATTGATTTTGATGTCATTCTCGGCATGGATTGGCTTCATTCATGCTATGCCACAGTTGACTGCAGAAACAAAATAGTCCAGTTTCAGTTTCCAAATAAACCTGTCCTTGAGTGGAAGGGTAGTGTATCCGCTTTCAGAGGTCAGCTTGTTTCCTACCTTCGGGCAAGGAAAATGATAGCTAAAGGATGTGCCTATCTCTTTTTTCAAGGAAGCTAGTTCCGAAACTCCTAGCCTTGAATCAGTCCCAGTAATGAATGAATATTCAGATGTCTTTCCTGAAGATCTTCCAGGAATTACTCCCGAAAGGGAAATAGACTTTGACATTGACCTTCTTTCAGATAATCAGCCTATCTCTATTCTACCATACAGAATGACACCAGCAGAACTCAGAAAACTGAAAGAACAATTGAAGGATCTCTTAAATAAGGGATTCATCAGACCCAACATTTCCCCGTGGGGCGCACAAGTATTATTCATGCGCAAGAAAGACGATTCTCTCAGAATGTGCATTGATTACCGTCAACTCAATAAGGTCACAATCAAGAACAAGTATTCTCTTCCCCAAATCGATGACTTGTTTGACCAACTTCAGGGTGCCAGCTATTTCTCTAAGATAGACCTCAGATCTGGCTATTATCAGCTCAGAGTTAGAGAAAGTGACATTTTAAAAATAGATTTCCGTACTCAGTATGGTCACTTTGAATTATTAGTCATGTCATTTGGTCTTACCAATGCCCCAACAGCTTTCATGGACTTGATGAACCGCGTGTTTAAGCAGTACTTGGACATGTTCATCATAGTCTTCATATATGATATTCTGGTCTATTCTAGCACTGAGAGCAATCATGCAGACCATCTCAGAACAATACTTTAGACTCTCAGAGATCATCAGCTACTCGTAAAATTTAGTAAGTGCAAATTTTGGCTAAGGTCAGTAGCATTTTTTGGTCACATCATTTCTGGTGATGGCATTAGAATTAATCCTCAAAAGACCGAAGTAGTAAGAAACTGTCCAAGACCTTTCTCTCCATCAGATATCAGGAGTTTCTTGGGTTTAGATGGCTATTATAGACGGTTTGTTAAAGGATTTTCATCTATTGCATCCCCTATGTCTAGATTGACTCAGAAGAAAGTCAAGTTTCAGTGGTCGGACCTTTGTGAGAAGAGTTTTCAGGAGTTGAAGACTCGACTTACCACATCCCCAGTCTTAGCTCATCCAGATGGTTCAGATGGGTTCGTGGTGTATTGTGATGCATCCATAGTAGGTTTAGGTTGTGTCCTTATGCAACATGGTAAGGTCATAGCCTACGCCTCCAGATAGCTTAAACCCCATGAGAGGAATTATCCTACTCATGATCTTGAGTTAGCAGCTATAGTCTTTGCATTGAAGATTTGGAGGCATTATCTCTACGAAGTTCATGTAGATGTCTTCATAGATCACAAGCGTCTTCAGTATGTCTTTTATAAAAAAGATCTTAATTTTTGTCAGAGAAGGTGGTTAGAGCTCTTGAAAGACTACAACATGAGTGTCCTCTATCATTCGGGCAAGGCCTACGTAGTGGCTGGCGCTCTTAGTAGGCTATCCATGGGATGTGTTTCTCATGTGGAGGATAGTAAGAAGAAGTTAGCTCAAGAAGTCCATCAGCTTGCTAGAGTAGGAGTTCACTTTGTCGATTCTTCAGAGGGTGGTGTATGTGTTCAGAGTAGTTCAGAATCATCTCTAGTCTCTGAGGTGAAAGAAAAGAAAGAGATCCCTGCCTTGTTAATTTAAAAGAGTTAGTTCAGGATCAGAAAGTAGAGGTTTTCTCCTAAGAGGGAGATGGGGTTTTGTATTGTCAGGGTCATCTCTGTGTACCAGGAATAGACGACATAAGGCAGAAAATTCTTACAAAAGTGCATGGCGTGCTACTCTATTCATTTAGGGGCCACAAAGATGTACCGCGACTTGCAGGAAATCTATTGGTGGAGTGGGATGAAGAAAGACATTGCATAGTTTGTGGCTAAGTGCTCTACATGTCAGCAAGTTAAGATAGAGCATTAGAATCCTAGTGGGTCCATGTAGGAGTTCAGTATTCCTACTTAGACGTGGGAAGTTGTGAACATGGACTTCGTGATGGGTTCACCTCGAACTCTTCATCAGCATGATTCAGTCTGGGTCATTGTAGATAGAATGACCAAATCAGCTCATTTCCTTCTAGTTCATACCTCTTATTCAGCTGAGGATTATGCCAAACTCTATATCAAGGAGTTGTTTAGATTGCACGGTGTTCCGTTGTCCATTATCTTAGACAGAGGTACCCAGTTCACCTCTCATTTCTAGAAAGCATTCCAAAAGGGTCTTGGTACCCAAGTTTATCTCAGTACATCCTTCTATCCTCAGACAGATGGTCAAGAAAAAAGAACCATTCAGACTTTAGAAGATGTACTAAGGGCGTGTGCAATTGATTTCAAGAAAAATTGGGATAACCACTTGCCTTTGATTGAGTTTTCATACAATAACAACTATCATTTCAGTATTCAGATGGCTCAATTTAAATCTCTCTATGGTAGGAGATGTATATCTCCAATTGGTTGGTTCGAAGTTAGTGAGGCCTCAGTCATAGGTCTTGACTTAGTAATCGACGCCTTAGAAAATGTCCAGTTAATCAGATAAAGACTCCGAGCTTCTCAGAGACGACAAATGTCTTATGTAGATATTCATAAAAAAGACCTCGAGTTTGAGGTTGGTGATCATGTTTATCTAAAGATTTCTCCCATGAAGGGAGTGAAGAGATTCGAAAAAAAGGGAAAGCTCAGTCTCTGATATGTCGATCCCTTCAAGATTCTTAGTCGTTTCGGCAACGTAGCTTATGAGCTCGAATTTCCTTCAGATCTAGCCTCAGTTCATCCATTTTTCCATGTATCTTTGCTCAAGAAGTGTATAGGTGGCCCAGCAGTCGTAGTCCCTATTCAGAGCATTGATGTTAAGAACAGTCTCTCTTATAAAGAGATTCCAGTTGAAATCTTAGACTATCAGACTAGCAGATTGAGGAATAAAGAAGTCCCTCTAGTTAAGGTTCTTTAGCGAAATCACTCCGTCGAGGGAGATACTTGGGAAGTAGAAGAAGACATGCGTACTAAGTATCCTCACCTCTTCTCCGCCAACTCAGATCTAGCTCAAGGTAACAGTTCTCCTTAAGCTTACTCAGTTTCATGATCAGTGTTCATCATGAACTTGGTATTCAGTTTCATGTTCATGTTCCCAGTATAAACTTGGTATTAAGTACCATTGCATATCCAGTCATGCATTCGTGTATCAGCTCAGTTATATAATTATGCATCAGAAATGCATTCTCATTGTGAGAAACATTGTTTCTCGAAACATTCAGTCATGCACTCATGAATCAGTAACACATGCATTAGATATGCATGTTTAGTATGTTATGTTCATCTTGTCAGTTATGAGATCATGTTCCAGTTATTCATGTTCAGTTCATGTTTAGCTTATTATTTTCCCTCCCAGTCAGTCTCATTCGAGGACGAATGTTCTCAAGGGGAGATATTGTAATACCCCAAAGATTTCTAGAAAAATTTCATCCCAAGAATGCCTAGTATTAGCTTCTAAAGTGAAGGATAATTATTCCATGAGGAATAATCAATATTTTCACTTTTTATCATGTGGAAAATTCAATAAGCTTTCCATCGATATATGATTCGCTTAAATCCGATAACCGGGTAAGAAGTAATGACTATTTCAAGTTCTCATCGTAAAACAGTGCCATATTAGTCAGTGGAGCGCCACGCCACAAGAGGAAATGGCATTTGGCAATTTCCAGTAGGTGTCCGCGATTATGGCACATCGCTTCTACACTCAAATTCAGAATTGTCCTTTTTTCCAGTGTCTCAGCGCGATTTGTCCCGCGTCGCACCAGGGGCCCAGTTTGGGAAAATTTTACTGAAATTAAATGATGCATCCAGGGTTAAAAAGATCAATTTCCTACCCCTATTTAAACCCAATAACACGTGATTTTTCTATTCTTCACCCAAAATATACTATTTTCTCTTAAGTTTCTCTCAAGATCAAGCTAGGGTTTTTATTGGGGATTCAAATTCAAGAAGGTTTCACCATCAATATTCACGAAATCACGAACTAAGGTATGCATAGTGTTCATTCATGGACTCCTTTCGTCCATGAAGCCCAAGAATCCCTTCTCTAAATTCAAGTTATGGATTTCTTTATGAATTTCATGTTGGGTTAGTTTTGTTTATGTTGAGAATGATCAATTGAATTCAAATCCATTTTGGGTGATCAATTTTATGTGGAATTGATTTGTATAGATGTATATTCATGTGAACCTATGAATACACCCTAGGATGACAAAATTAGAGATGAATCATGATGATTAATTATTGTATAATATTGTCTATATGTGCTATGCCTACCATGTGTTTTATTAAATGCCTATATAAAGTAACAATGCCCAACTAGTATGATATCATCAAATCCCCATGTATGTACAAGTTGTGCCTATCACATATTTTGATGGATTTCTTCTATAAATGTATTATGGATTATGATGTTAGTTATATGTTCAAGTAAGTTATGTTTGGTCAGTTTCCTTCCATCCAGTCCTGATGGTTCTTTTACCTGAAACATCAGTTGTGTAACTATAGCCATGTCATGTTTTCATGATACTCTCAGTCAAGCCATGATCCTTAGACTTCATACAGTCTTATGACTCAAGAAATCTCCATTATCTCATGAACTCAGTCCGTTGTCATATATCAGTAATAGTTTTTCAGTCAACAGAATTCAGTAACTCAGTCTATGTTCAGTTCAGTAAATCATGCACAGTGTCCATTCAGATGGGAGTAGAAATTAGCACCGAGTGAACCCAAGGATGGGGATACACACTATCAGATTAGGGTGTGATCCTTAGCAGTCATTCTTGCATTCAAGAACTATGTAGCCAGCATAGGTTGAGACATCAACACTGTTGATGAGGGTTTATGAGGTGGATAAGAACTTCCAGATAAGGGCCCCACCATTTTTTTTTGGGGATACTATCAGATAAGGATCGTCTACAACTTGTCCTTGCCAGTGGTGGGTATTGACACCCTTCCAATTAGGGTTACAGATCGGACCCCAACTCAGTCGTAATGATGTATCAGGGTCATTTAGGCTAAATACTACCTCCCATAGTTTTAGTACCAATCTCAGTAAAAGAACTCAGATAGTTCCAACAGATTCAAGACTGTCAGACACAGTCACCCATGTTATCAGTTATAGTTATGTATTTATGTATGCATTCTCGCATTCATGTTAGACAGTCAACTAGCATTATTCATGTATGTTAACCCTTGCATTATCCTACCTCACATGTATACTCATTACATTCCTTTGTACTGATGCATTTGCGCTATGGTGCTTTCTTTTATGTTACACCATAGGTTCAAAGACACGAGTTCCAGATCAGCAGTAGATTCCAGTCTCAGCAGTAAGAATAGAAGTGAGTACTTATCCTTCAAGCACATGATTATTTCTCCACTATTTCATTGATTAGTTATTAGTTGGAGTTAGTTGGGGACATGTCCTATCAACTCCTTATTCAGATTATCCAGACAGTAGAGGTTTTCAAACTAGATGCAGGTTATTATGTTTCAGACTTCAGTGTTTACAGTTTTGTTTTGTGTATTGTATTACCCCACAGATGTTATCTCATCCATGTTATGTTCAGTATTGAACCTTATGACCTTTCAGTGCATGTTTTTGCATTATTCAGTAATTTATGTAGTATACAGGTATAGATATCAGTCATGGGTTAGCCTGTGGTCCTTCGGGGTCATGAGCATAGTTCCGGTTCAGCAAATCAGGATGTTACATATTTATGTACCATATAAATGGTTATTGGGTAAGCTGATCGAGTTATTACAGTGTCTTAGAAAGTGAGACTAGTGGTCTTATCGGTATAATCTAGAGGTGGAGTAGTGAGTCATAATCGTATTTGGTGTAGAGTAGTAGGGATGTTAGTGAAGAAAGTAAGACAAGAGTAAGAGAACTTAAGGAGGGTACAAATTGTCAAAGGAAAAAGATACACTAAAATGTTAGATGGTAGGCAGGTCACCGTGATACTAAGGGAAACGTGTTAGAGCCCTGAAGAAAGAGGCTTTGGAAGGTTTGAGTTCTTCCGAATCTTAAATTGGTGTCATAACTTTCTTTCTATTTTATATTGTTGTTATTCATTTCTAACCCTAATAGACCGATGATTCCTATCAATACATGTGATTGTACTGATACTACACTTACTATATCTCCACTTGAGGGTATAGCCATATTGCAGGTCAGTTGGAGTTTTAATAAGTACATGGTGGTTACGCTTCAACAGCTCCTTTCATCTAACTGCCTTTGGTCTTCTTTATCATTGCATAGTTCTTTTGTACCAATTTAGATTATATGGAGAAAATGTTATTTTATTTTCAAGTGTAATTAGTTAATAAATGCATTTGAATAAGAGTTTTGTTTTAGTTTAGGATTATTTTTCTAAAACCTATTTCATCTAGCTTTAGCACTTAATGGTTGGGAGATAAGGATTTTTCTATCTAGGGTAGAGTTGGGCAAATACCCACATAATTCATAAATTGAATCGTGACAGTATAATTAACTTGAGACCACTTCTTATAACTTAATAATGATAATATAATTTTTTCCCTACATCAATGAGTGTACAACCACTACTAAAATAATGCTAAAATATTTATCACAATAAATAGCATAATTTTCTTTTGGAGGGAATTAATTAGGTGAAGGTGGAGAAATGGAAGGTAACTAGAAAAAATTGAGTGTAGGGTGACAAATAAGTATTGAAATTAAAATTGGTGACATGTCACGATCCAAAAATGAGGTCATGATAGCATTATTATGGTCCAACTTTGATAAACAAGCTAATCACCCAAAATAAGAAAACGTAGAAACAACAATAAAAAAACCAAGGCAAGACTTCTAGAATGAAGTTAGACCATAATATAAATAAATACAAAAATATGAACAAGACACAGACATCCCAAAATTTGATGTCATAAGTATAAGATCAACTAATACAAAACCAAATATGAAAAGTACATAGTCTATCTATGAAACCAAAATAAAGACATAACAAATGATAAGATGAGACCTAGAGTTAACTCTGATAGACCTAGTGCATGCCAGTACCTCGAATTACTGAATTCTCATGTACAAACTCAGGCATTTCATGTCGAAATCATACTAGAATAAGCACCAAAAGGGTACAGTAAAAGTGAGTACGGTCTACTTGTAATTAGTAGGTATCATAGGCCGATTGAGCAAAATGAAAAATAAGATAAGTTAAAAAATTACTATGCGCACGCAACCAGCAAGTAAAAAAGTTTCCAAATGGTATCCCATACCATCTCCATTAAAAGTTCTAATATATATATATATATATAGGAGCTAAGTACACGATAAATAATACGTAAAAATAACATATGATGTGCTAGGGTAATGCATCGTGATTAATGATAAAGTGAATAGTTGGAAGTCATCGCAGGACTTTTGGTATACACCTATTGTAATACCCTATACTTATCCTAGATAGATTCAGCTCTTAGTTTCATGCTTAAGGGCCTTAAGTATTGAAGTTTTCACTAAGTGTTGGGGACTTAGTTAGTTTCAAGACCCCTAAACTCTGACGATTTTTATTTTGGTCTTACTAACCCCGAGATGATTTTTTGAGTTAATTCATGTTCATGGATGTAATAATTATGTCTCGGGAGAGTTTTGGATTCTTTGGACAAGGTTTGGGGCATGTTTGGATCACGAATCCAGCAAGTCACCGCGATATGGCCGCGTCGTGGTGACATTCCCTTTGGCACGTACATCACATTGCGGTAAAGGTGTTTTCGTCTAGTTCTTGATTTATAATTTGAATGCATGTTTTATAATCTTTATCCTAGTGTGTGAAGTGCTTATGAGGTGAAGAATGTTCATTGGAATCACTTAGAACAAAGTTGAGCTAAGAACCTTTGATTCATCCAAAGTTTGGTATTCGATTCTACAAGGATTAACTTTGAATGTGTATAAATTTTTATATACATATATATTTTTGGATCAAGACATACCAAATTTTAGATAATTAAATTAGATTTCCAACAATACCAATTTCGTATTATTCCAATACCCGAGCAAAAAGTTATGATCATTTTCGTCAGAACCAGTAAGCCACAACGATATGAACACATCGTGATGAACTTTTAATCCACATTCCAGTTATGAATTTTTGGTTTAAATCATTGAGGGGCAATTTGGAATTTTCCCACCTCAACACAATTCATAAATTCACGACTTAAAACTTCAGTTAGGGCATTATTTGCCCAAAATTCTCCAATTTCCTCTCAAGAACAAACCCTAATCATCCCCAAGTTCACCTATTCCATCATCTTCTCTTCAAGAGAAACCAAGAATTTAAGTTCTCTAATCCAAGACTTTTCAAGAAAGCTTTCAGGATCATCTCCAAGGCTTTCAAGGTCAAGGTTTCTCTACCAAGTCAAGTCCATTAAGGTATGTGAGGTTATAAACAAGGGTACCCTTCTACCCTTGTGCAAAATTGAAATATTTTAAGATTCAATTTACTAGTTTTGTATTAGGGTTCATACCCAAGTCTCTATATTCTTGAAGCATCTGATTATCATGAGATTTAAAGTTTAGACTATATCAAGAGTTCCTTATGTTTATATTTTAACTTATAAGATTTATATTATGCATGATATTGCACTATCTTGACTTGATATTGTTGAAGTATTTCAAGATTTATATTGACCATGAAGTTGTGTTGTGAATTGTCATGAGTTTAAAGCATGAATTTTAAGCCCTAAGTTGAAGTGTTGAGATTTCAAGAAGATCATGCTCTTAAGTTTTCTTCAATAAGTTTATACCAAGATTTAAAGAAAGAAGTGATCTTTTGATCCTAAGCTAATATATGGAATCCACATTTATTCATCTTGAGTTTAAATTAAAGCAAAGAGAAGCATAACTGGTTTTCATTCTATAAACCCTTATGTTATTTTAAGGTGGATTTCCTAAAGTATGATCATATAAGTTAGATGGGAGTAGTATTTAGCACCGAGTTGGGTATGATTCCAAGGTTACTTTCCCCAAAACTACGTGCCACTGTAGGTTTAAGTGCCCATAGTGGGTTAAGTATAGTGATTACTTAAGTTAAGGTTCTATTCTGATGGCAAGGGTAGAACATCTCTCCTCAACGTGGGTAACACGTTGGACTCCATGATCGCTCACATGGTTTATGTCAGTTAGAAGAACCTCCCAAAAGAAGGAGTAAAAAGTAATGCTTTTAGAACTAAGTGTTATGACTCATAAAGTTTATCCTTATGCTTCATTACTCATGTCTTTAATTTTACAACTTTTGTTTTATTCAAGCTCAAGGTGAGTCATCTATACTTAGAATGCATTATTTTAAAGTCTATGTGTATATTCAGTTATTGTTTTACTTATGCATGCAGCCCCACATATCAGTACATTCCAGAAGTACTGATACACATATATGTCTATGTGCTACATTGTCTCATAATATAGGTATAAGTTGTAGCACACATATCATAATCTGACAGTTTGCAGCTTCCAGTTAGTAGGTGAAGAGTTCTTTTGATTTGAGAACTCGAGTCAACTTTATTTTTAGTAACATTTCTTTTATTCAGTCATATTGATTAGGGATAGTTGGGGGTTAGTCACGACTATCTATAGTCAGTATTAGTAGAGGCTTCATAGATAGTCAGTATAATTGATGCATTTAATTTCAGTTTTGTTTTATATGACCAGAGGTGTAATCCTTTTGGATAGTTTTGGTATAGAACATATTCAACAAAGACATCTCTTCCTCTTATTTTTTTTAGATTAATGTATCTTATTCAGTTTCTCACGAGTTATGCCAGTATTAGGGTTAGATTAAGATCACTTGTGGTCCTAAGCACCATGTGACATCCAGGGGGTAGTCTCGGGGCATTACAAAATTTGTATCAGAGCCCAGAGTTCAAGTGTCCTAGGGTGTCTATGAAGCTGTGTCTACTAGAGTCTTACAGAATGGTACAGAGATGTCTGTACTTTTCTTCAAGAGGCTACAACACATTTAATAAATATCTTCTTTCTTTCATTCTCTAGATCATGCAGTAAAGTTTTTCTTTATTAAACTTCTTTCGGTCATGTGTTGCTTCATAATTCTCCATCTATGACTTGCCGAGATAACATGAGTACTAGATTCTAATTTCTCCCAAGATGATGCTCTCAAATTGACTATCAGTAACTTTAGAAGTCATACAAGGGGCTTGAGGGGAGCTCACTAGTGTGTTATAAGTCCCTTAAGTTGAAAGCTTATGTCCTCGTCCATATGAGTTATTCAGTTAATACAGAATATGATATGTATTCATATTTCTCATTAACCCTTCAAGATAGATAGTTCTCATGAGAGGAGATAGTATGAATCTTGGTTGTTAAATAAAGTTTACATTCGAGGGATATTATGATATTAAATATGATAATTCATAAGTAGTAGAACCTTCTTATATTTAGAAGTATGGGTTTAGAAGTGTAGTGGGAAGAAATATGGTAATGGCAGTTGGTTGAATGTATATAGATGAAATTTTGCATACAATTGAGTTAGTAGTGAGGTGATAGGTCCTTGTGTGTTAGTTTAGGGGTACTGAATGTGGTACAAGTTCCTTGGTTGAAGGTAGAGAAGGAGTAATTGATGGTCTTTATTGTGTTAGAAAAGTATAGGTTATTGATAAAAGTAATTGGTGGTTGAGTATTGTGAATTTAGGCTTCTCTTGAGGTTGCAAGGAGTTTAATTAAAACTTACAGAGCTATGAGGGGAATTTAGGTGTATAGGTGGGTGAATAGTAGTAATGCATAGAAGGAGGATTTGCTAATGGATTATAATAAAATAGGCCATACGATCAAGATCAATTATTATTATTTTGAGGTTCTAGTGTACTAGTGTTTCTTGATTTTTTATTTTATATCTTCAGTTAGGGCATTATTTGCACAAAAATTCACCAATTTCCTCTCAAGAACAAACCCTAATCACCCCTAAGTTCACACATTCAATCATCTTCTCTTCAAGAAAAAACAAGAATTTAAGTTCTCTAATCCAAGAATTTTCAAGAAAGCTTTCAAGATCATCTCCAAGGCTTTCAAGGTCAAGGTTTCTCCACCAAGTCAAGTCTATTAAGGTATGTGGGGTTATGAACAAGGGTACCCTTCTTGTGCTAAATTACATGATTTTAAGATTCAATTTACTAGTGTTGAATTAGGGTTCATACCCAAGTTTCTATATTCTTGAAGCATGTTATTATCATGATATTTAAAGCTTTGAGTATATCAAGAGTTTCTTATGTTTAAGTTTTAACTTATAAGATTTATATTATGCATGAGATTTCACTATCTTGACTTGATATTTTTGAAGTATTTCAAGATTTATATTAAGCATGAAGTTGTGTTGTGACTTGTCATGAGTTTAAGGCATGAATTTTGAGCTCTAAGTTTAAGTGTTGAGATTTCAAGAAGATCATGCTCTTAAGTTTTCTTCATTAAGTTTATACCAAGATTTAAAGAAAGAAGTGATGTTTTGATCCTAAGCTAAGATATGGAATTGACATTTGTTCATCTTGAGTTTGAATTAAAGCAAAGAGAAGCATAACTGGTTTTCATTCTATAAACTCTTATGTTATGTTAAGGTTGATTTCCTATAGTATGAGCATATATGTTAGATGGGAGTAGTATTTAGTACCGAATTGGGTATGAGTCCAAGGTCATGCCCTAGAACTACGTGCAACCATAGGTTTAAGCGCCCATAGTGGGTTTAGTATAATGATAACTTATGTTAAGGTTCTATTGCAATGGCAAGGGTAGAACAGCTCTCCCCAGTATGGGTAAGATGTTGGACTCCATGATAGCTCACATGGTTTATGTCGGTTAGAAGAACCTTCCAAAAGAAAGCGTAAAAAGTAAATCTTTTAGAACTAAGTATTATGACGCACAAAGTTTATCCTTATGCTTCATTACTCATGTTTATTATTTTACAGCTTTTGTTTTATTCAAGCTCAAGGTGAATCATCTACACTTAACAAGCATTATTTTAAAGTCTATGTGTACATGCGGTTATTGTTTTATTTATGCATTCACCCCCACATACTCAGTACATTCAAGAAGTACTGATCTACACATATGTATAGGAGCTACATTGTCTCATAATGTAGTTACAAGTTGTAGTGCACACATCATAATTAGACAGTTTGCAGCTTCTAGTTAGCAGGTGAAGAGTTCTTTGATTCGAGTACTCGAGTCAACTCTAGTTTTAGTAACATTTCTTTTATTCAGCCGTATTGGTTAGGAATAGCTGAGGGTCATGTCCCATCTACCTATAGTCAGTATTAGTAGAGGCTTCATAGACAGTCAGTATAGTTGATGTATTTAATTTTAGTTTAGTTTTGTATGACTAGAGTTGTAATCCTTTTTGATAGTTTTGGTTTTGAACATATTCAGCAAAGACATCTCTTTCATTTATTTCTTTTAAATTAATGTATTTTATTTAGTTGCTCACAAGTTATGCCAGTATAAGGGATAGTTTGAAATCACTTGTGATCTTAAGCTTCATGTGACATCCAGTGGGTAGTCACGGGGCGTTACACCTATTGAGCCTCAATTCTCCCAAAATAGGACGGACCCATGGGGGATCACAACCCATATACTGTCTCAAATTTCCACCAATCTCAGTCTCAAGTCTCAATCTACTCAACTACTCAGTCTAGGTGTTTTCAAAAACGTTTTATTTTCTTTTAAAAATCAATCCTTAATGGTACCGATATTGTATGAATGTGTATGTATTGCAGAGGATATAATGATCACAGTCAAACAATATGAAGATATCCAATGAATTTAATATGTATACAAGTAAGCACAAAAATCAACTCAAAATCTGTCAATAATCCATGATATCAGTTCTAGCTAGGCACCATTAGAATAAACATACATGTACGACATAATTAAAATCATATCAACCCATAGCTCGGACATTTCTGTCATGATAAAGGCAAAAAATGCTCAATCAAAAATACAATATCTATTCAAGCCCTTGCACAGGCAACACATTAAGAATAAGGAGGTCAAATACACAGATTAAGTCAACGTTGTCAAATAAAGCCCCCACACGGGCCACACACAATATATAATATCTATCATAAGCCATTAACAACAGAAAATAATCCTCCACATGGGCATCACACAACAAATAACAACTCGAAAATCACATCCCGCATATATTTTTCCCAACCCATAGTATGTTTTTACTTATTCATAAACTACCAATCCAAGTCTGAAGAAAGTTAAGTCATAACATACCTTGAAGCAATGAAATCCAAGCCTAAAGTGCTTTAACGCAAAGCTTTACCCCTTCGAACGGCCTCAGAATAAACTACAACATTCAAATATAGCATCTACATATTTAATAAAAAAACTAATGACACCCATACTGTCAATATTTGAGTGAGTCCAAAACGAATTCAAAAATAAAAGAAGTAGAATCAAAATTTTATTTTAGAGATAAATTATCCAAGGTTAAAGAAATCTATAGTTTAAAACTCAAAAAAGAAGAAGCTAAAAACGAGGTGTAAATTGAAGAAAAATAATTTTTAAGCTTTTTCAAAACAAAAATCCTCAAAATTCCATGTTAAAACATAGATGAAAGAGTATTTTGATGGATATAAATCGATGTAAAGTAATGAATTCCAGGTTTTGGAGTTTAACCAACCTCAAATGGTGAAGAAAATTCTAAAAATTGCTCAAACCCGAAGCTCTAAGTCAAAAAATAATGAAAATCATGAAAAGGAATTTATAGTGGTTGACACTTAAGTTCTTACCATTAAAGTGGTACTAGGATACTAAAGAGGCTACCACTTAAGTAGCTACACCAGATAGCAACAAGTGTTGACTTTGGTGCAAGCCAACCAAACTCTAAATGGACCCTCGAGATTTGATCAAGACCCCACAAAAACAAACCATATATGCTACTAGGCTATTTTCGATGTTTCAAACTCAACCAAGATGTTGGATTTTTGAAAAAGAATCATTTTCAACAAATTAACCCCCGAATCCCATTAAGGCAAATTTCACGAGTTTTTTAAATGGAGGATCAAAATGCAAACTAAAGGCTCTGAACTCGATCCAACCCCACAACTAACTCAAATTTGACATTCTAGACTTAATGAAACTTTCTAAATTTTCATCCAGCACTCAAAATATTAAATATTTATCATAATCAACTATATGACTTTTAAATTCTCTAAAAACCATAAATTCTCCTAAATCATTCTCGATTACATTGAGAACCGTGTCAACCATCCCCTTACCCCAAAATCAACATGTAGAAACTATAGGGAAGGGATAAATGGTTAAAACACAGAAAAGAAAGATTTCATACTTCAGATCATTACAGTATTCACCACTAAGACTCTAGTTCGTTCTTAGACTTAAAGGCAAGGAAATACCTGAATCAATAAAGACCTAAGGGTAGCTACTAAGCATGTGATACTCAACCTCCCAAGTAGCCTCATCAACAGAATGGTGTATTACTGAACCTTAACCACAAAAATATCTCTAGAATACAACTGTTTAACATCTCTGGCTAAAATAGACACTAGCTCCTTTATAATGCTTAACCTCTCATCTAGTTGAATGGAATCCCAACGAAGCACGTGAGACTCATTTGGAATATAGCTCCACAACATAGATACATGAAAGACTGGATAAAGCATTGGAAATTTTAGAGGTAAGGCCAACTCATCAGAACCTCCCCAATCATCCAAAAAATCTTAAATGGTGTGATATACCTACGGCTAAGCTTTCTTCTCTTCCCAAACCTTAGCATGCTCTTAATGGATGACACACGAAGGAAGATTCGATCACCAATCCCAAACATCAATGCATAAAGCCTATGGTCTACATAATTCTCTTACATACTCTAGGAAGCCCGACGCCTATCTAGAATTACCCAAATCCTATTGAAAAACTCGCAAAGCTAGTTGGTTCCATGGGGACAAACTTCTAAAGTGTTAAATTAACCAATAGGAGATTGACAACGCCTATCATACAATGCCTTAAAATGTGCCATATTAATAATCAAATGTTAGTTATTAATATAAGCAAACTCTGCTAGGGCTAAAGGTTGCTTACACTAATGTCCAAATTCCATAATACAAGCATGGAGCATATCCTCCAAAACCTGAATAGTCCGCTTTGATTAACCATTATCTGGGAGTGAAAAACTTTGATAAGCTCAACCTAAGTACCCAAATCTTCTTGAAACATCCGCCAGAAGCTATAAGTGAACATTGAGTCTCTGTCTAAAATAATAGACACTTGTACCCCATAAAGGCGAAAAATATCATGAACATAGATATGAGCCAACCTTTCAGCACTGAAGGGGATCTGGATAGGTAACAAATGGACCAAAATAGTAACACCAAGTCTATCCAAAAGTTGTTTGTACTGGCCCACCATTTTTATATCGGGTGTAGCGAGACCTGAAAAAAACATTTTGGTCAATCAATCCATAATAACCCATATGTTGTCAAAACCACGAGAAGTTTGAGGAAACCCATGTATAAATTCTATAGTGATACGCTCACACTTTCACTCTTGAATGGGTAATTTATGAAGTAAAGCACCCGATCTCAGATGCTCGACCTTCACCAGCTGACAACACAAGTAATAGGCTACAAAATCCGCCACATCATTCTTCATACCACTGCACATGTAGTGTTGCTTCAAATTATGATACATCTTTATCACTCTTGGATGGATAGAATATCTAGATCAATGCGCCTCCTGCAAAATCAATCTCACCCATCCACCAACTCTTGGTACACAAACTCGACCTCTAATCTTAAAGCACTATCTAAATTAAGAGATGCCACCTTAGCCTCATCATTCAACACCTTATCTCAAATTATCCTCAAATTATATCATCAAACTGGTGATCTCAAATTTGCTCCATCATAGAAGATTTAGCATCAACAAAGGTTGAAACACACCCGAGTGTAAAAATATCAGGCATAACTATCTGGTTAACTAAAGACTGAACCTCTAAAGATAAAGGCTACTCTTAAGTCAAGAGATGAGCTAAACTTCTCATATTGATTGAATTTTAGATTAATTCATCAACAACCACTTTAGCCTTGTCGGGATGATAAAGAATAATGAGGTAATAATCCTTAAGAAACTTAATCCAATGCAGTTGCCTCATATTAAGATCCCCCTGATTGAAGAAGTACTAAAGGCTATGATGATTCAAGAAAATATCACAAGTAATGTCACCAAAACTTCAACATAAACACCATGGTTCCTAACTCCAAATCATGGGTAGGGTAATTTTTCTCATAGGGATTTAACTAACTAGAGGCATAAGTGATAAACTTACCCTCCAACATCAAAACCAAACTGAAACCTACACCTAAAGAATTACAAAACACGATAAAACCCATGTCTTCTTAGGATAAAGTCAAGATAAGGGATGAAATCAACAACTTCTTGAGTTTTTGAAAGCTCTTATCACAAGCATCCAACCATTAAAATGCCTCTTTATTCTAAGTCTACTTGGTAAAAGGAGGCATAATAGATGAGAAACCCTCTATAAAACACTGATAGTAACTTGACAGACTAAAGAAACTCTAAATCTCAATTGGAGATGTATGTCTAACCCAATCACAAATCATTGCTATCCTGATCGGATCAACCATAATACCATCCTTGGTCACCACAACCCAAGAAAGAAATTGAATCCAACCAAAACTCACAATTAGAGAACTTACCAGAAAACTTTTCATTACGCAACCTCTGAAGTACAATCTACAAATGTTCACATAATTAGCCTCATTCTTGGAATAAACCAAGATCTTATCTATACTACATTCAACAAGGAGTCGACATACGATTGAAATACCTACTTCATCAACTCCATAAATGTAGTAGGGGCATTGGTCAATCCAAAAGGCATGACCAAAAACTCATAATGACTGTATAAAGTCCAAAAAGCCACCTTCAGAACATCAGAAGCTCTAACTTCAACTAGTGAAACCCAAATCTCAAATTAGTCTTTGGAAACATTGAAGCACCCTAAAGTTGGTAAAAAAGATCTTCAATGTGAGAAAGAGGATAATTGTTCTTAACTATCACTTTGATCAACTGCCTATAATCAATACCCATACATATAAACCCATTTTTTCTTTACGAACAAGGTCGGAGAACCCTAATGAGATACATTAGGCCTAAGGAACCCCTTAATCAACTAATCTTGTAACTACTTCTTCAATTTCTTTAACTCAGTGTGGGCCATCCTATAGGGAGGAATGGAAATGGGCTTGGTTCTCGACTCCACATCAATAGAGAAATCAATATCACGGTCTGGAGGCATACCATGCAAATCCATAGAAAACACATCCATGAACTCGCAAACAATCTAAATAAAATCCATAGGTGTAGTGAGGCAACACTAGTATCACGAACTTAATCCAAGTAAGACAAACACCATCTCTCTAATATATGACAAGCACGTACAAAATATATAACTCCATCTGGACCCAAATTAACCGTACCCTTTCAAGCTAGCCTTGGCACACTAGTATGATTAAAGTTATGGTCTTGGCATAATAGTCAAAAATAGAATGATAGTGAGATAATCAATGCACACCCAAAATAACATCAGAATTAACCATATCTAGGATAATCAAGGTTGTCCAGGTCTCACCTCCCATAAATGTAACCATACACCCATCCACTACTAAAGAATTTCCAACATGCTAGAAATATGTAGAGGCATAGCAAGAGGATCACATGCAACATCAAAATCAAAAGTAAAATATGTAGACACATAGAAGAATGTAGACCTAAGGTCAAATTAAGGTCAAATAACATGAAAGAAGATTTATACCAAACTAGGGCAATACCTATAATAACTACATCAAAAGCCTCTATCTCAGGTGTCCCATGCATACCATAACACTGACCACATCTTTTTTTGAACTAGGTAACCTCATTTGACCACCAATATGATGTCCCCTACCTCTACCTCTAGCACCTCTAGTACTACTAGAACCACTCTAACAACTCTGTAAACTACCTCTCACTATAGATATTAGAGTAGGACAAAGCTAAAGCTGACAACCCTACTGAGTGGGTCCATACATATGCCGAGGATAATCCTTGGCCAAATGGACAAGCACATCAACATATAAAACACTTTCTATGGGTTGAGTCAATCTAAGGAGATACCTATAAACAAGGATGACCACCCTAGCCCAAAGAACTAAAACTAAAACCTTCATTAGCATGGCTTGATGCCTGGCTACCTGAAGTCGCAGAATATGAAGGTCCACCACCCGATCCCTATACAATGGACTAAACTATCTTACCAAGATAACCACAAGAACTACTACTCAATAAATCCCTAATACAAGAGGTGTGATCACTAAATTTCTCTAACGGCACAACTTCTTGGTGCATCCTTAAATAGCCTGGGTAATAAACTTGGTCAACTTGGTATGCTCAATAATACTCTGAAAGAAGCCCCTGAAACAACCATCTGGGAAGTAGCTAACTGATAAGGACCCTCTAATCCCTTTATAAAATTATAAATCCTCTCTGACTCAGTAGAAATTTTGGTGACTAAATACCTAGTTAGAGCATGGAAATGCATCTTATAATCAGCAATAGACATAGAGCCCTACTTCAAATGGCCAAACTCATTCCAGATTTGATCTCTTAAGCTATACGACACAAATATCTCCAAGAAAGCCTAAAAAAACTAGCCCCAAGTCTTTGTAGGCAAACCCAAAGGCCTACAACTGGGTAAAGGCCTCCACCAATCCCTAGCTACATCCATCAACTGATAGGTAGCATAATCATCTCTATGAGACCCAAAGGAAACATTATTATATAACTTCAACTAATAGAAAATAAAAAACTCATAAGCATCTTCGCAAATTGCTTCACTAAACTTGGAAGGAGCCAAACAAATAAACTTTTCAAACCTTTTTTATCATTAGAAGACATTACTGTACCTAAAGTAACTAGTGGACTAGTAAGTTTACAGTCATTGAATCCATATATGAGGATGTCGTAGATAATAGTTGCACCCCTGAAGTAGGAATAACAAAAGAAAATACCAGTACAAATGGAAAAACACCACTCGAAGTCTGAGAAACATCAGATACACTCAATGGAAAACCCTTCAAGAAGATCAAAAAGTGAATCAACAAATCCTCCTTAGTTAGACCCATACCCCTTATTTGATAATCATTATAGAATACACAACTTTATGCTCGAAAAAGGCCTTCCTAGCACGTCTACTAGCAGGGAAAACTCCTCGTGCCCATTCTCTACCTCTAGTTTTCTCCCAACCCCTGCCTCATCCTCGAATTAGATCTCCCAAATTACGAGCAACTCAGCATCCCAAGTATCTCTGTACCTAGTCCTCACTATCTGCACATAAAATAATAGAATAAAAGTTTGGAATGTTGCGTATGAATAAACCACATGATGAGGAATCAAATTAAAGAAGTTCATCCAAAAGGTATTCTATAGCCTCTCTAATATTGATACGGACGTTTATGTATCAAATTTTGAGACTGTAACGACCTGATTTTTGATGATTTAGGTAAAATATTCATTTCTGTATGATTTAACCATTTTACCCCTCCTTGTGGTTTCTTTGTGGTATTTCTAGGGTATGGGGATGATTTGCATAGTTAATAGAGTATTTTCGTGTGATTTATGTGATATTATGGTCTTTGGTGACTTTACAAGCCTTATAGTTGACTTTTACCAATAATTATTAATTTATACATCAGATGGCATACGAACTATGCCTACAGATTTGAAATGTCGATTTTAGGGTGGTGACATAGTTGTTATGGTTTTATGACTTTTATATCTTATTTTGATCCTCGATTTAGAAAATTGTGAAATTGAATTTCAGGGGTCAACTTTGTGAAAACGATATTTTTTTAATTTCGACATCAACATTAAGTCTAGATCATCAAATTTGATAGGGTAGCATAGTTTGTTTACATTCATGAGATTTTGGATAAATCTCGAGGCGTTTGTGGAGTCTTGGAGAATTCTAAGTCTCCAGCAGGTGCTGGTGCATCCACGATTGCGGTTTGCCAGTCATTGTGACTCGATTGATCAACCCCAAGTATCGCGTACGTAAAATCCTGGTCATAATCATAAGTGATCAGTGATCGCAATCGTGATGCCTGGGTTATATATATATATACCCATATTTTGCCATTTTCATTATTTTTTAGATTTGGAGCTTAGGGTTTTGCAATTTTTAGCATTTTCTTTCACTTTTAAGCTTGGGTAAGCTCCATAACACCTATATCAACCATTTTCTCCAAATTTCATCATGTAATTCTTATTTAAACACGAATTAAAAAGGTAGAAATTGAGAATTTTGGCTCGTAAGGTTTAAAAATTATAACTCTCTGATTTAAACCCCGATTTCAACCTTTTTTCACTTGAGTGGATTTCTAATATTATAATGATCACTTTTGTTTTGATATCATATTCAAAACAACTTCTATTCTTGATTTAAAAATAAATTTTGAGGATTTTTGTCGATAGATCTTAAACATGTTTTTTCTTCAATTTGGACATTATTTTTGACTCGTTTTCGCTTAGGTTTTCAGTTATAGACTCCCAAAAATATATGGAACAAGTTTCAAAAATAAAATTATAATTTTACATTTTTTTTTCAAAAATTCATTTTGGGGGTCCATTTTGACCTTGCCTTGAAAGTAGGAAATATGAGTATCATTGACTTTATTTTGATGCATAGATTCTATATTTTTATGATTTAGTTTATTTTGAGTCCGTTCGTGGGAGTAAGGCTTTGGATTGAAGGCTTGAAAATTAGTTTTTGGCATTCGAGTTAGGTTATGACTTGACTTTCTTCAAATTGGGTTGGGAAGATAATGTTGGTACAAAATCATGTTAAGGGTGTGGAAACTAATCATGAAAATGACTATGTTAATTGTGTTGTGCCCATGTGGGAGCCTATATGTTGATGTTATTCAGTGGTTTTGGAAAACTATTTGCTATGTGTGACTATATGAGGTCTTATATGATATTATTATTCATTTATATGTGGAATTAGTTGTATATTGTTGAATGAAAAAGCATAATATGGTAGCAATGGCGACTTATTTAATATATTTCATTATATTAGCATAAGTTTCATGTTGGATTTACGGATGGTTGGATAAATAAGTGGATTTTGGCTTACTTGGTTGGTATATTGGTTGGTATGGAATTTCTCATGTTGGTTGGTTGTGAACATTACATCCTCATATTATATTCATTCAAGAAATATTGGTACCACCATGGAAATATTGGAAATATAGGAAACACTGGCTTTTTTAACAGAAAATGTGACATCTTAAAAACCCTCTACTGAAAGATATAGTGGAGAGGATATATGGATACTAGTATTGGATTGGTTATATATGGGTTGACGAACCTTCCATGTATCCTATATCCTTGGGGTTTACCAATGTACCAACCATGTTTACGGAGTTGATGAACTGGGTATTTTAACTGTATCTCAATTTCTTTATAATTGGTTTTATAAATGATATCTTGGTTTATTCCAAGAGTGAGGCTGATTATGAGGAAAATTTGTGAATTGTGCTTCAGAGACTGAGGGATGATAAGTTGTATGATAAGTTATCTAAGTGTGAGTTTTGGTTAGAGTCTGTCTCTATATTGGCTCATGTGATGACCAATGATGGTATTATAGTCGATTTGACCAAGATTGAAATGGTGCATAATTGGGATAGGCCTACTTTGCCCATCGAGATTCAAAGTTTTGTTGGCTTGACAAGTTATAATTGGTGTTTTATTGAGGGTTTCAAATCTATTACAGCTCCATTGACCAATTGACTAAGAAGAAGATTTCTTTTAGTGGTCCGATGCTTATGAGGTGAGCTTTCACAAGATTAAGGACATGTTAACATCTTCTTCTATCTTGACTCTGCCCAAGAAGGGCGTGATCTTTAGCACTTTTTATGATGCTTCAAGAGTTGGGTTAGGTATTATGTTGATATAGGAGGGTAAGGTGATCTCGTATGCTTTAAGTCAGTTGAAGCCCTATGAGAGGAATTACCCTACCCATGATTTGGAGTTGTGTTTTGTTGTTTTTACTTTGATGTTGTTGAGGCACTACTGTTGTGAGATTTTCTCGGATCATCATAGCCTTCAATACTTCTTTACCCAGCGAGATCTTAATATGAGGTAGCGTCATTGGCTTGAGTTTCTTAAGGATCATGAATTGACTATTCTCTATCATTTGATCAAGGATAATGTAGTTGCAGATTCCTTGAGCCAAAAGTCGACTAGCATGGGTAGCTTGGTGCATATTTTGACCTAGGAGAGGTCTTTGGACTTAGAGGTTTAGTCTTAAGCTAACCAGATGGCTAGGCTTGATATTTTGACACCTAGGTGTGTTTTGGCATTCATGGAGGCTAGGTTATCTTTGATGGAGTAGTTTTGAGCTCATTAGTTTGATGATGTTGGGTTGAGAGTGATTTAGGATAAAGTGTTGAGTGGTGAGGCTAAGGAATCCTCACTTGATTCAGATAGTATTATAAGGATTGGAGGTCGAGCTAGTGTATCGAGAGTGGGTGATTGGATTATATTGATTTTGGAGGAGACCTATTATTACAGGTATTCTATCCATCTAAGAGTGACTAAGATTTATCATTATTTGAGGTAGCATTACTAGTAAAGTGGTATGAGAAAGGATATGTAAGAATTTATAGCTCGTTGCTGGTATTGCCAGCAGGTAAAGGTCGAGCATGTGAGGCCTAGTGGATTGCTTATGAGGTTACCTATTCCCGAGTGGAAATGGGAATGGATCACCATAAACTTTATCACTGGGTTGACTCATACTTCTCATGGTTCTAAAAATGTTGGGTCATCATGGATCGATTGACCAAGTCTGCTTATTTTATTCCTGTTCAAGTTTTTTTCTGTGCTGAGAGATTGGTCCATATCAATATATGTGTGATAATGCATCTTCATGGTGTGCCAGTTTCTGTTATCTTAGATCGAGGTATAGTGTTCACATCTTAATTTTGGAAGACCTTTCAGGATGAGTTGGGTACTCGGGTTGATCTTAGTACAATATTTTACCCTAGACTGACAGACAGTCAGAGTGGACTATTCAAGTTTTGAAAGATATGCTTCACACTTATGTGATGGATTTTGGTGGTTAGTGGAGTAGCATCTATCTTTGTCGGAGTTTGCATATAATAATAACTACTATTTTAGTATTAATATGGCTCCTTTTGAGGTTTTGTATAGTAGGCTCATCGCTCTCCAGTTGGTTGGTTTGAGGATTCTGAGATTAGACCTCGGGGTATGGACTTGCTTCATGAGTCTTTGGATAGAGTTCAGATAATTCAAGATAAGTTCCGTGCGACAAAGAGTAGGCAGAAGTGCTATACAGAACATAGACTTTGTGCCTTGAGTTTTAGTGTGTGATCGAGTTTTTATTTGAGTTTCTCCCTTGAAGGGCGTGATGCATTTTGGGAAGAGGGGCAAGCTTAGCCCCAGGTATATTGGCCCATTTGGGATTCTTCAAACTATTGGGGATGTGGCTTATGAGTTGGATTTATCCCCAGATTTCTCAGTTGTTCATCCAATTTTTTATTTTTCCATGTTTCTCCATTACATTTCAGATGAGTCTCATGTCATTCATTGGGATTTGGTTCAGTTAGATGAGAGGTTGTCTTTCGTTGAGGAGCCTATCTCCATCTTGGCTAGGGATGTTGGACGATTACATTCTAAAGATATTCCAGTAGTTAAGGTCCAGTAGAGAAATCGACGTGTAGATGAGGCTACTTGGGAGGTCGAATATGATATGCATAGTTCATAACCCCGACCTTTCATTGACTCAGGTATTTCCCTTTCCGTTAGTTTTAGGATGAACTATATTTTTAGTGATAAATAATGTAACGACTAGATTTTTGATGATTTATGTGAAATATTTATGTGATTTGACTATTTTATCCCTCCCCGTGGTTGCTTTATGATATTTCTGGAGTGTGGGATGATTGCAATAATTTTTGGTACATTTCAATATGATTTATGTGATATTGTGGTCTTTGGGGGCTAGAGAAGCCTTATAGTTGACTTCGGTCAATATTTATTGATTTGTGCATCAGATGGCAAATAGATTGTGC
Organism: Capsicum pubescens; assembly: GCA_030864215.1. Taxonomy (NCBI): domain Eukaryota; kingdom Viridiplantae; phylum Streptophyta; class Magnoliopsida; order Solanales; family Solanaceae; genus Capsicum; species Capsicum pubescens. Next base: position 213,410,632 of record CM061542.1, read on the forward strand.
CAGTAGATGCAAACCATCAATTTTAGGGTGGTAACATGGTTGGTATGGTTTTATGGATTTTATATCTCATTTCGATCCTCGGTTTAGAAAATTATAAAACTTAATTTCGGGGGTCAACTTTGTGAAAATGATATTTTTTTTAAAAAAATCTGATATCGCCATTGAGTTTGGTGCATTCAATTTGATAGGGTATCATAGTTTGTTTGCATTCACGGGATTCCGTATGAATCTCGAGGGGTTAGCGGTAACTTAGAGAATTCCAAGTCTCCAGCTGGTGCTAGTGCACCCGCGATCATGGTTGGCCAGTCGCATTTGCAACTCGGTCGATCATCCCCAAGTGTCACGTATGCGATATCTTGGTTGTGATCGTGAGTCCTATGAACGCGATAATAGAATCGCATATGTGATACCTGTCATCAGACCAGGCACCACAAACGCGATTCGGTGATCGCAATCGCGGTACCTGTGTCATATATATACCCATGTTTTGCCATTTTTCACCAATTTTGAGACTTGGAGCTTTTGATTTCACAATTTTTAGTAGTTTCTTCCTCTTTTAAGCTTGAGTAAGATCCATAACACTTATTTCAACCATTTTCTCCAAATTTCATCATGTAATTCTTGTTTAAATGAGAATTAAAAAGATAGAAATTGAGGATTTTAGCCCGTAAGGCTTAAAAATTGTAATTCTCCTATGTAAATCCCGATTTTAACCCATTTTTACTTGGGTGAGTTTCTTATCTTATAATTATCACTTTTCTGTCGATTTCATCTTCAAAAAACATCAATTCCTGATTTTAAAATAAATTTCGAGGATATTTGCCAGTAAAGCTTAAACATGATTTTTCTTCAATTTGGACCTCATTTTCACTTGGGTATTCAGATGTAGATTCCTAAAAATAAGGGAAACATGTTCAATAAAATTATGATTTTATCCTTCAATAAAATTATGATTTTATCCTTCAATAAAATTATGATTTTACCCTTCTTTTTTGAAAACCCGGTTTGGGGGTTCATTTTGAACCTAACTTGAAAGTAGGCGATATGGGTAGTGTTAGCTTTTTTTAATGCATAGATTCTATATTTCTATGATTTGGTTGATTTTGAGTCCTTTCATGGAAGTAAGGATTTGGATTGAAGGCTTGCGGACCAATTTTGAGCCTTCAATGTAGGTTATGTTTAACTTTCTTCAGACTGGGTTGGGTAGCTAATGTTGGTACAATATCATGTTAAGGGTGCGGGAACTAGTCATGAAAATGGCTATGTTTATTGTGTTATGCCTGTGTGAGGGACTATATGTTGATGTTATTCATTGGTTTTGGAACATTATTCGTTATGTGTGACTGTATGGGGCCCTATATGATATTATTGGTATGTGTATGTTGAATTAGTTGTACTTGTTGAATGAAAAATCCTTATTTGGTATCAATGGTGACTTCTTTAATGTATTTCATTCTATTAGCATATGTTTCATGTTGGATTCATGGATGATTAGATAAATGAGTGGATTTTGGCTTACTTGGTTGGTGTATTGGTTGGATATGAAATTTCTCATATTAGTTGGTTGTGAGCATTACATTCTCATATCATATTCATTCATGAAACATTGGTACCACTGTAGGAATATTAGAAATACTTGAAACACAGGCTTTTCTGACAGAAAATGTGACATGTTAAAAACTCTCTATCAAAAGATGTAATGTAGATGAGATATAGATATTGGTATTGGATTATTTGTATTCGGGTTGACGAACCCCCATGTATCCTATGTCGGGAATCTTTTGCTTCATAGGTGTAAACGGAGGTTGTGTGACAACCTCGTGTATCACATCATCATTATCATCATCATCTTCTTCTTCTTCATTGCACTTTATATATTGTGCTTATGTTGTAATTGTATTTCAATCTTTGACTTTACATTGAACCTTTATTTGTGTTGTTTTATCTTCCTTGATGTATACCTATCTATATACATTTCTGCCTTTGTATTTGTATATGTAATATCTGTGTACCTGTATTTACTTTCTCATAATTGCTATGGTGTATGTGATTAGTATAGAACTATTAGTGGAGATGGTATAGGCTGCTGTTTGGGACATTTTCTGGTTGCAGGTGACATGCCCTTAGTTTGTATTTTGTATTATTTATTTCCGACGTTTCCAAGTCAACCTATGATACCTACTGAGTACAAGTGGACCGTACTCACCTCTACTGTGCCCTTTTGGTGCAGATCTAGGTCCAAGTGTGTCACAGTGGTTGATTAGGGCGACATTTGGAGCTTTTTGAGGGAGCGATTGATTTCATGCGTCTAAAGTTGACTACTACCTTTCCTTATTTAGATGATATCTTTATTTTCATTCAAAGACAGAGATGTTGTTTTGGACATCTTATGAATTTTGATCTCGAGTTGTCTAGTTAGTTCTTACATTGTGACACCAATTTTTGGGATTTGGTTTGGCATCATTGATTACATATTTTCCATTTTTACTATATAGTCGTGTGGTTCGACTCCGTTCTAGGAGGCTTGCCTTGGGTATTGGTATTATCTTTTGTTTTATGTCAGTTTGGGTGATAGGCTTACTTGTATAGGCTTGTCGTGACAAGTGCTATCATGACCCTTGATTTTTGGGTTGTAACAAACTCTACTAAACATCCTAACCTTGCACTTATGAGACTGGTGAACCTAGCTCTTTGGTATCAATGTGTCACAACCAATAAAGAGGGCATGATGACACTTATCATGGCCCACCCTTGATAAGTAAGCTAATTACCCAAAGATAAGAAAAATCAGAAACAAAAGTAAAAAATAAACCAAGGCGAGACTTCTAGAATGAAGTTAGATCATAATATAGAGAAATATGGAAATTTGAACAAGATACCACTATCCTATAACCTGATGTCATAAGTATTAGAGCATCTACGGCATAACCAAATCTGAAAAGTACATAGTCTATCTCTAAAACCAAAATAAAGACATAACAAATAATAAGAGTCCTGGAGTTGACTCTAAAGACCTAGACCATGTCAGTACCTCGAATTACTAAATCCTCATGCACAAACTCAAGCACCACGCATCGAACTCGTACTAGGATCTACACCAAAAGGGTACAGTAGGAGTGAGTATGGTCCACTTGTACTCAGTAAAGTAGAAAATAAGAAAAGTAAAGAAAATACTATGAGCACACAACCTGCAAACAGAAAAGTTTCCAAATGATATCTCACACCGTCTCCACTAATAATTCTAATATATATAAATAGATATACATATATGTATATTTATATATATATGTATATATATATATAAAAACAACAACAACAACAACAACAGACCCAGTGTATTCCCACTAAGTAAGGTTTGGGGAGGGCAAAATGTACGCAGTCCATACCGCTACCTCTGAAGAAGCTATATATATAATACATCAAGCTATATATATATATATATATATATATATATAAGACATCAAAAAAATCAAACATACATGAAATTACTAATAGGATCTAGGTACACAAAAAGTAACATGGAAAAAATAGCATATGATGTGCAAATGCAATGTAATTTAATGAAAGATTACGTGAATAATTGGAAGTCATCGTATGACTTTCAATATACACCTATCGGGTCTCAATGCTTCCAAAATAGAACCCATGGGGGTTTTTAACCTACATATTATCTTAAATTTCAACCAATCTCAGCCCATGTCTCAATCTACCCGATTGGCACATCCTTTGATCTAGGCATGTTCAGAAGTGTCATATTTTTTTAAAAAAATCAATGTTTCTCAATGGTACTGATATCTCATACATGTATATCACTAATAGAAATTACCCCTATGGCAACGGTTCAAAAACTATTATGATAGATACAGAAACCATTGCGATAAAGCTACTGCAACGGTTTGATAAGTGTTGCATATGTGAGCGTTGCAATAGAGCTACCGCAACCATTTTTGCGACGGTTTCAACAACCGTTGCAATAGATAGACCTATTGCAACAGTTTATTTTAACTCCTATTGGGACACTTTATATTGTCTATAGCAATGGTTAAGAACTATTGCAATAGAGTATATTGCAATGACAGGAAAGCATTGCAATAACCCTATTGCAACAATTTTCGAATATCTACTGCAACACTTATTGGTCATTTGCAACGGTTTTTAACTATCTATTGCGACGCTTTTTGACACCTATTGCATTGATTTTTGAATCTTTTGCAACATTTTTTGCTACCTATTGCAACTATTTTAATTACAAATTGTAACGATGAATATACTAGTATATAAATATATAGAGAGAGAGAGAGAAAGAGAGAGAGAGAATTATATAGAATTATATTAATACAATTATATATATCTATACACATCACAACAAAATCTTTCATTAATATAATAATCCAAATTAAAATTTTATAAAATCATGTTAACAAAAGGCATCTGAAGAAGCTTCTAAATTACTTGTCCAAAACAACCCAATTAGCCTACGACTTCTTTGCCTCAATAGCCACAGCTCCATGCGGTGTACCAGAAATAATTTTAATCTTGACATTTATCAAGAGAAGAACAAGAGTACAAGAAAAACTAAATGTTTAGCATCAGTGTTTGTTACGATGTACCAATAATGGAGATAAGGAAGTTGTACGCTTGCCTTGTTGGGATCATAAACATCATGAAGCTAAAGGATCATCTAGGAGCAATAATTTGTTATGTCGAACTTGTGCTCGGAACTATTTCTAGTGTGTAACTTCCAGTGGCCACTTGCGCAATCTCCAAAAAATCAAAGGAATCCCCATAACTTTCTACCTACAAATGATTGCAAAACTCTTAAGAGTACTATTCACTAGACCTCCTTTTGTTAAAAAAAAATAGAAGTAGCATGAATATAAAAGGGCAGAATTACTAAATATGCAGAGATAACATGAACACAAAATATCTTCAATGAACTAATTAGAATATAGTGGCATATGAAGTACTTACTAGCTGCAAAAGTAAAGTCTAAACTTTACAGCCTCCCACTCTTACCCACTCTTAAGAATTGCCAACTAAAGCTTATCTTTTTCATGTAAAGCTTTTAGGAAAAAGAAATTATCTTTGTCACCCTTAAGAAATTTGAAATCATATCTAACAAAAACCACCATAACGTCAACCAATAGTGGAGCAGGAAACATAACAAACAAAAATTTCTCTCTAATTATAGAACATTATAATCAACAATTCAATTAACTGGTATAGAAGTAAGCAACTAGAGAATTCTACCTAAGTTGAATGCTCATTTTCAGGACATCACAGAAGAAACAAGAAAATGAATGAAATGCAGAGAAATTACTAGAACTTTGTGAAGGTACAACCATGAGAAGTGTAATGCAATCTCTAGGATGAACAACATGAGTCAAAGACTACACAAGAGTCAAAAAAGTTCAGTAGACTTACAATGATACAACAGAAGAGTAGTAACAGGTCTATAAAATAACTAGCTAATAAATTTCTGCATATCCAAAATGTTGGTGGTGTCAATAGTAGTATTCTATGCATCAGTATCTTGGTGTATAACTGTGTGGGTACTTCTCTTTCCCCCAACCAACAGGATAACAACAATGGAATATTACTAACATGAGATCAAGTACAACACATGTAGCTATGGTTAGAAGATATTGCAAGGCGTATCAGCTAATCCCTGTTAATGGTCGGTCTAGTGGGTGGTTTGGTACCAAAGACTGAGAAGTCTAGTTACATGGGTACCTGCTCATTTCTCTCACCACCAGCTTGTCGAAGCTCATTTCCATGATCATCTATATTTTCTAGACGTACATCTACCTCAAATCCTTCATGATATGGCATCACTCTCCTTGACTTTCTTTGTGGAGAAAATACCATAGGACCATCATGTGGATTAAAATCTGACATCTTAGGATTTGCAGACTCTTGCTTAGGAAGAGGTCTTAGAAGCAGAGCTGGTACCATAGGTGGAGGTCCTGATGAGAAGTACCTAAAGAAAGGAAGGTTAAGTATTCATATCAACTGGAATTGTGCAAAATAAATAAGATAAAGAGCAAAAATACCGATGGTCCAATGCTTGATGTGCTGAGATCTTAACTTTTGGATCGTACCTAAACATCTTTGACATAAGATCAAGGCAATCTTCAGTAGCCATTGGAAATAGTGTTTTGAGTGTTTGTCTAGGGACATATTGGTACTCAACATAATACGACAAGTGGACCATATCATTCCACTGTAAAGGGTTTGGGGTCCTAAAGGCTACAAAAATCTTACCTAGCTGATCAATATCACTGTTTCCCTAATATAGGCACAGATTTCAAAACAAATTATTGGCCAACAATTAAAGTGCAACAGAAGTTCAATTATTATTGAAGAACTTAACATAGAAAACAACCATAATAGGAACATGGAAGGAAAAAATTATTCAGTCTAGCTCGATAAGTAATTTTCTTTTCACTATGGCTTCATTTTCAACTGCACATGAAATTTTCTAGAATAGAATGTGATGGATAACTACTTTATAACTTTTGTTCTTCCAGTGAACTTCATGTAAATTTAATACTAACACATAAAGGGAAGAAAACTCACAAAAATTGAGTAAGTAACAAAAATTAGAGGGTAAGCTCTTTGAAGAATAATAACAGGAGGATAGATCATAAACATTTGGATGATATGTCCTCCATTGCAAAATCCACTAATCAAAACAAGTAATAGACCACGCAGATGCATAAATTACATTTAACCTCAAAAAGACACATGCAGTTTCATACCCATAAAGACCCAACCACCTTATACTACCAGCATTTATACTTAAGCTCAAATAATAAGAAAAATGTTTTTTTTATAAAAAATGGTAAGCATAAATGACAAGGAAAACTTATGTCTTCAGGACTATTTTTGGGAGTGCATAACATGGCTCCTTTTTGGATCTCCGTATAACTTTTATTTCTTCCTGGTTCAATAAGATAGACAAGTTATAAAGCCTAACAACATTTGGAAAATTGGAATTGAGGAAGATATATAAATTGTTTTGATAAGTATAATGAAAGAATATGCGTACATGTCTTAAAAAAGTAAAAGTTTAAAAGAAGCATCAAAAAGAGTCTCTTTTGAGAAATAGGGTAAGCGTAAATAAAAGTTGTTTAGCCAGTTAACAATCCGAGAAATAGTAATCAGGTGTTTTTTATTCCACTTGAGCATGAATCAGTCTCAAGACATCACCAGTAAAAAACTAAACTAGAGTAGCAATGGACATAATTCCATTTGTTATCATTACATGTTTCTTTAGATTTTCATTAACTTGATTTGCAGTTTTTTTTTTAATTATCTTGTAAGAACAGATCATTTGTTAGAACAACATTAGCAATAAAACGAATAGCCAATAAGATACAACTTTTGGTTAGAAGTAGAAATTTCAATATAATTAAATACTTTCCTAAGAGAAAAAGAAATATAGTTCCTAATTTTCTTTCCCATAATTATCTTACTTAAACATAGATCATGTCCACCAATCAGCTAATTTCAAGTTGACAGACAGTATGATTTGTGTAACCTGCAGAATGAAGTAGATAATCATCAATTAGTATCCATACTTCATAGTTCCATGTGGTAAATCCGCAAATACTAACTAGAGAAAAGATACTGCAAGTGTCACATATAAAGTTACCAATTCATCAATGCTAACTCTATTGCGGATTTGATTCACAAGGGTGGACAAGATTTAAGCTTTATCGATTAAAAAATAATGTTTTTAGCATTGAACACTCATTATATTTTGAAGTTATGGGTTCATATCCACTAGTTATTACAATTTTAGTGGATACTTCGAGTGAAGAATACTTGATTCATATGACCCTCGTATCCATACTCTGATTTGCCTTTGGCTACTATAACGGGGGGAAACAGGAGTACAATAAGATTTTTTTCTCAATTTAGAGAACTTGTTGAGGGAATAGTAGCCTAAAATGAGGCTTTATACTTTGTTTACACCTTAAATACAAGGTTTTCCCTTGAAAATCTTTTTAGTGGGATATATATATGTGTGTGTGTGTTAGATTTTGTTCTACTTAGTTAGTCCACAACTAGAAAACAAAAACAACAAATGAGTTTCAAAATAGTGGGTAAACAAAAGAAAGGATAGAGTATACAACAATAACAACATACCCAGTATATTCCCACATAGTGGGGTCTGGGGAGGGTAAAATGTACGTAGTCCATACCACTACCCCCGACGGGGTAGAGAGTTTATTTCTGATAGACCCCCGGCTCAAGACCAAGGACTGTAGACCAACAAGCAAGCAAAATGATAAAATAACATAGCACCGACATCCACAAAAATAAAGTATAATTAACCAAAAGACAATAATTATGTTAAAGTACCAAAGAATCAACATTCTCAAACAAGACGTTTAGTTAACCCACCAAGGACCTTTCGTCCCCCAAACCTAGAGTTACCAACCAAGATACCCTTAACCCTCCTATCTATAGACTACGACTCGACTCCACTCCTTAGCCCTCTAGCTTAATACTCTTCTTCCAAACCTTCCTATCGAGATTCATGTCCTCAGTAAACTGTAACTGTTCTATGTCACGTCTAATCACTCCTCTTTAGTACAACTTAGGTCTACCCCTACCCCACTTGAAATGCTCCAACACCAACCTCTCACACCTACGAACTGGGTAATCCATTCCCCTTCTCATGACATGGCCAAACCATCTCAACCTTACTTCCCGCAACTTATCCTCTACCGAGACGACTCCCACTTTCTTCTGAATAGTCTCATTCCTGACCCTGTCAGCCCTCATAAATCCACACATCCAACGCAATATTCTTATTTCCGCCACCTTCAACCTTTGGACGTGAGAACTCTTAACCGACCATCACTCAACCCCATATAACATGGCTTACCGGACCGCAGCTCTATAAAATTTAACTTTAAGCTTAAGAGACACTTTCTTATCGCACAAAATTCTCGAGGCAAGCCTCTATTTCATCCAACCTACCCCAATATGGTGGGAGACATCCTCATCAACCTCACCATTCCCCTGTATCATAGACCTAATATATCTAAAACTATCTCTCTTACAAACAGCCTGTGACTCCAACTTCACCACTACCTCATTTTCTTACCTCGCATCACTAAACTTGCACTCCAAGTACTCTATTTTGGTCCTACTCAACCTTAATCCTTTAGATTTCAGGGTCTGTCTCAAAACCTCCAGCTTATTATTAACACCTCGGCGTGACTCATCAATCAAAACTACATCATCTGCAAAGAGCATACACTAGGGAACCTCCTCTTATATATCACGCGTTAACACATCCTTGGTGCAACCCTGTCAAGACCGAAAAATGCTCGGAGTCCCCTCCCACCGTCCTTACCCAGGTCTTTTCCCCCTCATACATGTCCTTAATCGACCGAATGTATGCCACAGGGATCTTTCTCGCCTCCAAGCATCTCCACAGAACCTCCCTAGGGACTTGTAATAAGCCTTTTCCAAGTCAATAAAAACCATGGGCAAATCCCTCTTCCTCTTTCTATACTGTTCTACTAGGAATTTACTAACCAACATCACAATACTCAACCTATTTCAAGTGATGTTGAAAGTTTAGTTCCCATTAGATTTTCTCCAACTAATCTCAACGATCTAGGAATATTCTTTGAAGGTGATAATACTGGCCTTTACTCCTCTTTATCTGTTTTGCCTCTCATGTCTGATGGTTTATTATGCATTATGAAAGGCTTCAACATGTCATAACAAGCACAAGGTTTCTACTCATAACTTGTACCATTTTTAGCTTCTTTAAATGAGGATCCCTTTTTGCTTATTTAGTGAATCTTTTTTTGTATTTATTTTAAAGGAATGGTAAGTTCAACAACAAAACTAGAAGACTTCTTTGGTGATGCAGCAATGAGGTCCCATCACTATGAAGGTTATAATAGAGAAGGTATGGCTCACAGCTTACACAATTATAACCAACATCAATAAAATGAGACCACCAACAACCAATATTTTGTGAACCATATTCAAGATAACACTAAGCAGCAACAACAACAACAACAACACTACATCAGATGGTAAATGAGCTAAAGAATGATCAAATGTAGAAATAGACAGAGAAACTAAGATTGCAGAGATTTTTGTGTTGTACAATAGTAATCTTTTGGGGGCAGTATGAGATAAGTCCACTGAGAAAGCTTCAAGGGTCTTCTTATAGAATGGTCCAATACTATTAGATTAACAACAAATGAAGATATTAACACCTTACACTAGGAATGAGGAGAATAAAGTACCACAAAGAACTAGCAACAACACTTATGTTTTTGTAGCTCAACAACTATAAAAAATTATCCAAAAGACACTATTTTCAAGATACTTGAAAATAAGCTATAAAAGAGACTTTTGCTTCCATATTAATTGAGAAGATCTTAATCATTATCTAACGTACAATCAATGAAATTTCATAATTTGATCAATAAAGTTAGGACCAAATTCAAATCCTAACAGAAGGTATTTTTTCCTAATCATCGAAGTTGGTAAGCAGAGTTTTTGATACCTATACTAGTGTGAGGTGGCAGGTTCCAATGGAATAGTCAAGGTACGACCAAACTAGTCTAGACACAGGACTCTACAACTATTTGAAAGAAATAAAAAATCAAACTTTAATGAGTTTAGTTCTTCCACAAGCGCATGACTAAGCTACTACTCCTATCAGCTATCAAGAAACACTTGAATTCAACATCTAGAAAAACAATGATTATCTTGTGAATGACTCTTAAGATCTAAAATTGAATGTACATACAAGAAACTACCTTGAATGGTGAGGGGAATTAGGCGAACAATGCCAAGTATGTCAACTATAGAACAACAATTATAAAACAAATCCACAAAAGTTTGAACTTATATATGAATTCTTCTATATTTAAAATACCGATGCATCTGAGCCAAATATCAGAATTTAGTAGAACTATGATGAATATGGTCAATAAATTCTTCTCCAAAAATTAAACAGACTATTACATTCAAGTGTATATTTTGCTCATGTAGCCTAATAAAGTGCACAGTCAATAATGAACAAGAAAAGGGTTTCCTTTGGGGATTGTACAAAAAGAGCATCTACATTAATGAGCTGGTGTTGCGACAGACCGAGAATTACCTATTGAGGAAAAAAGTTGCAAAAATACTATTAGAAGATAGAAATTAGGGCACTGAAATCCTATGACACTTTGCAAGTTTTTTCGTAAATCAGAGAAGCTGCAAGAAGCATGAATACCTGTTTCAATAGATGGCTAGGGTTCAATTGAAAGTGGTCAAAGAACAGGTAGTCGGAGCGGTAGTCAATCAAAGCACTGATTTGAGATGCAATCGAAGTGGTAGCCGGAGCAGCCGATCAGAGCACTGATTTGAGATGCAATCTGAGCACTAATTTGCGAAGTTTTAGTAAATTTTTTAGATTTGGTATCTTTTGAGAAGAGTGATTTGAGATGAGTGCTAAGTTTTTGTTAAGACCGCATCTCGATCAGAATTTCTTTAATCTTCTTTCATTTTTTTTTTTATTTATTTCATTAAATTTTGGCGGACTTTGTGAAAAATTGGAGAGCAAAAAATTAAAATCATTGCAATAGCTTTATTTTCCAATAAAGTGTTACCATAGGGGACTTTATGGCAATGGTTCATTCAACTATTTCTATAAGACACCCTATTGCAATAGATATATATAAATAGCAATGGTTATAGCATCAACTAAAATAATTTTTTTTTGCAACGGTTGGAACCGATGCAATAGACCCTCTATGGCGATGCTTTTAGAACCGTTATCAAAAAAATCACTGCAATAGGGGTAATTTCTAGTAGTGTACGTAAGTAATAAATATATAATGCTCACAATTAAACAGTATAAAGATATCCAATCCATTCAATAAGTAAACAAGGGAGATCATAAATCAACTCAATATGTCAATAATTCATGATATCAGTTCTTGTTGTGCACCATTAGAATAAACATGCATGTAAGATATCATTAACGTCATATCAACCCCTGACTCAGACATTTATATCTTAATTAAGTCAAAAAATGCTCAATAAGACTTAATATCTATTCAAGCTTTTGTACAGGCATCACATTAAGAAATAATGCAGTCAAATGCACATTTAAAGCCAATGATGTCAAATAAAGCCCCCGCACAGGTCACACACAGTATATAATACCATAAGCCAACAACAGCAGAAAACAAGCCCCCATACAGGCATCACAAAATATTTAATAACTCAAAAATCACATCCCATAGTTATTTTTCCCAACCCAAAGCATGTTTTACTCATCCAATAACTACCCAATCTAGAATGAAGAAAGTTAAGCCATAACTTACCTCAAAGCGGTAAAATTCAAGCCCAAAGTCCTTCAACACGGTGCTTACCCTCTTTGAACAACTTCTAAATCAACTACAATATTCAAATATAGCATCTACGTATTAAAAGAATGCTAAAGATACTCCTATTTTTCATATTTAAGTCTGGTCCAAAACGAGTTTGAAAAACAAGTTCAAAATCAAAAGGGGTAAAACTAAAATTTTATTTTAGAAAAGCATTTTCCAAGGTTAAATGACTCTACATTTGAAAATACATGCAAAACAAGGTTCAAATTACAAAAATATTTTTTAACCTTTTCTGGGAAAATCATCAAAATTTCACATTAAACTAAGATTGAAGAGTGTTTTGATGGATATAAAAAGATGTAGAGCAATGAATTTAAGGTTTTGGATCTTAACCAAGATCAAATGGTGAAGAAAATCCTAAAATTCACCCAAAACCAAAGCTCAAAGTCTAAAAATAGTGAAAATCATGAAAAAGGTTTACATACATCGGTTATTGCTTAAGTAGCTGAATGGACACTTAAGTGGATGCTGCTAAAATGGTACCAGGCCGTTAAAGAGTCTACCACTTAAGTGATGCCTTTCAGCTAAAGTAGCTACCATTTAAGTGGTCTTAGGTTGCTTAGGTAGCTGCACCATATATCAGCAAGTGCTAATTTTGGTGTGTAATGACCCTCAGGTCATTTTCCATATTTCCTTATATTTTCGCCGTTAGAGCTTTTTCATAGCCATCTTAAGTCATTTATGACTTTATGAAGATGACAATTCAGTTACCAAGCTGTTCATTTGGTCTTTAGAGTAAATTCCCAGTTTAGAAGTCTTTACTCATTTTAAATGGCTTTTGAGCAAAATCATTAATAAAGCAATCTCGTATGAAAATTTTGACTACGCCAACAACTCCAAAATATTGATTTTAGGATAGGTGGACCTTTGGTTCATGTCCCAAGGCGTCTGAGCATATTTTAGCCTATTGGTCAGAAAGTTGAAAAATTTGAAATAGGGTTGTGGGACCCATATTTTCTTGAAACAACCTCGGTTGGAAAATTTGAGTCCGCCAATGCATCCAAAACATCGAATTTGGTGTGGTTACATAGTTCATTTGCATATGCAGTATTTTAGCTATCAACTAATGCAGTCGTGATCGCTATCCTTGGGCTGCGATCGCTATGGTACGATTACACATAGGTGTTGTGATCACGACAAATCATGCAGACCACAAGTTAATGCTATCACAATCTACCAGTCGCGATAGTGACTCCTGATTATCTGGTCTGGTATAAAAGGACCCTTTATATCGCAATTTTTTAGGGTAATGGTTTCTTAAGCTTGTAAAAATATTGGGTTGGTTTCAAAAATGCAATTTTTAAAGTGGGACCCAGATGGGGTTTTGATGTGATTTTTGGACCCAAAGCATAATGGTGCAATATAGGTATTGATATTCTCTTATTGATTAGTAGAATGTGTTTTTGATAGCTTGGCATCTTGAAGAGGCTTCCTAGACAGGAAAAATGAAGGTTTAACAGCTCATTGAGCTTTTTTTAGCGTCGAGGTATGCTAGGTTTATACCTTGTTAAATTGAGTTATTTCATAGTATTCTTATGATTTCTTGTAAGATTGGGATGGATTTTAGGTGTTATATTAATGAAATACAAGACTTATGGTTAGTTGGATCGTTTAGGCTAAATTGAAATTGTAAAGTTGAAATACTTAGCTTGTTCTTCATACCTTAGGTGAATTAGGCTTCATTACTCATGTTTAGCATAAGATTACCTTAGATTTCTCAAGACTAAGTAAAATATGCAGTTGGAACTATGAATGCATGAATGATATGAGAATGATATGCAGCTGGAACTAAGAATGGAACAGAGTAAAATGGAACAGAGTAAATCTAAGGAAAATTGTTACCTTAAGTTGAGAATACTGAAGAATCTGAGATCATTTACTGAACATGCATGTATGGGAATGGAAGATCATAACTGAGTTTGAAACATGATACATGAACTGGATATCATAAACTGAACTGATTTCTTGAACACATGTAGTGACATGAGAATGGTTATAAGGATGAGATAGGAACGAGAGAGCCAACTTATGAGTAACCATTACCTCCGAATGGATCTGGTTTTATGAAGAAAAGATGAGAGATTTAGTATATAAAAATCTCAGGGGTATTACATCTCCCCCTTGGGATAGTTAGTCCCCCGAATGATACTGACTTGGCTGAAATACTAGGAAAACTAAGATAATGCACGGAACGCTTATAAACTAAATCATGACTGAATATCTAGAATCTAAAACTGATGCCTAACGTATGAACTGAGCTGAGCTAAATTCATAATTTACATAGATGGGAACAGATTACCCCTTGAAATGGCCACACTCAACTGGAGCATTTCTTCAATGCTCTTTCTAAGAAGTTTAAATAAATTTAGAGAGAAGAGAATCTTGGGCATGATCTAATCAAGACATCTGTATAAGGAATCCCAACATGGCTATAATTTTGGGAGATAGAACATAGGCCTACGAAACATAAGCTAGGGTAGAATTACTATGACTTAAATAACACAACTGCCATTTTCGAGCTTAGACATACTCCCCAAATGCTCCCTTAACTATACACTTTTCTCTATACTTGAGGCTACTGAAGATACTCACATGAGCACTGATAACTCTACATACTAAAATTTGAGCTGGACTGAATTCTCCCACTATGTACAAGCCCACTTGAATCTATAAAATGCACACATAACACTGTAATACTAGTCTGAGTCATGAATTCAATACACTCTGCATTTTCATAACTTTGCATCTCCTAAATAATACTGATTACCCCTTCACCAACTAAATATAACCTTTTACTAGCCATTCACAAATGCGTAATGCCTTTATCCACTTACACACCAACATGACATTCAAGCCTATCTTCATAACTACAGTCTCGAGTAAAGCAAACATGGAATAATCTTTTCTTAACATGAAATATTTACTCTCTCCCATCTAAGTAATTTCTCATCACTACATTATTTCATAAGGAGAGGTCACTAAAAGGCTAAAACATGAGGACCTGAAGCATGAATGAACACTATACAAAACTTGTCAATTAACTGAGGCTTGAGGAATAGAATATCAACATCATGGATTCATTATGAGATATAACCTAAGGATATACATGACATAATCTAAATTTTGATGATCATTAAGAGTGTAGCACGAGTCATGGGAACTGAGCATACCATAAAACATGAATACATGAGTCATGAGCTGCATGACTTGAGTTTGAAGTTCATAATTTCATGGAATATGATTCGAACTACTAGGTAAATTGGAACTCTTTATAGTAGAAATTGTAAGCGTAAATGATTCTATGGAAAGTGCATAAATATGTGTTATGATCATAGGGCTTACATGTAAGGCATGAGTAGATATCGTGATAACTGAAATACAAAACTTTGTACTGAGATAAGAATGGATTGGGCATATTCCTTTCCTAATGATGTTCTACAATTCACTAGCATCACTACTAGATTTTTACAGCCTGACTTGGTTACTTGTTCTATTGTAATGCCCCAAACTTTCTTTAAGTCAAATCTAGTCTCTAGAACAGTTAGTGATGACTTTTTAAATGATTAATGTTCATATAAGATATAATTTCCCAAATTTCTCCTATTTATCAAGTGGGAAATTGAATTAGCTTTTCAACGATACCAATTTCGTCCAATTCCAGTATCGGAGTAAAAAGTTATGGGCATTTTACAGAGAACTGTCGAAACTGCCCAGAAGCGACGGTCATGCCGACGGACCGTCGAGCAAGCAACGGACCGTCGAGCATGCGACGGACCTTTGCCCAAGACATCGCGACTAAGTAAGTGAAACTGACTTCTGGTCAAGTGCAACGGCCAGGACTGACGGACCGTCGAGCCAACGATGGACCATCGCCCAAACCGTCGCCACTTTCAAATAGCGATTTTAAGTCATTTTTAAAAGGGTATTTGGGTCTTTTTCCACCCATTTTAACCGCTAATTATACTAGACCGGAGCTCATAACTTATTTATTCATCCATAACACCAAATTAGGGTTTATCTCAAAGATTAATTCCCAGGAACAAGAAACCCTAGGTGTTTAATCCCAAGTCAAGAATTCAAGCTTTCCTCTGCAAATCTTTAAGAAATCATCCACCCAGGTATGTAAACTGTTGATTCATGGGTTTCTTTCACCCATGAAGCTCAAGAATCCTATTTTAAACTCGTGAATTGTGATTTTCATGTGGTGGGTTGATTTTAATTATGTTGATGTGGTTTTGTGAATCCCAAGTTGGAGTCTTTATGTACTTTTCATGAAATTATGTTAGTATGTGGATTAGAAACTTTTAAATTGAGTTGATTAAAGTAACCATGATGTATGAACTAGTGTATATACCTAAGCCTAAGGTTATGCATGCAATGTATTTGAGAAAATGCCCAAGAGAACAAGAATCGTTCTTTAGGACTCAATAATGACCAAATTGATGAACCCATGCATTACCCTTATGTTCAAAATGACATCTATCTTATCTTTATGCATTGAAATTATTGGTTGTATTGTTCTTGATATTAGCCCTATGAAATTATGACATGTTTATATGCATTCCTATTCATATACCAAACCATGATAATCAAGTGCCTCATGAAATTCCCCAATGATAGTGTTATGGATTGTTGATTATGGACGTGAGTCCAGGAAGTGTCATGTCTTGTTAGTTTCATACTATCGAGTCCTGGGGGTAATTGAAACCAACAATTTAGCTATATGCCTAGAGTCAGTGTCAGTTTTCAAGATACTCTCAGTCAAGCCATGCTCAGTAGAATTCAGTCAGACTTATGACTCAGGCAAACTTAGAAATCCCAGTAATCTTAGAAATCTTAGTAACTCAGTAATCTCAATAGTATTCTATCATTCAAAGGAACTCACTGGACCCAATCCATTTTAGTTAATCATTTTTTAGTGTCTATTCAGATGGGATTAGGAATTAGCACCGAGTGAACCCAAGGATAAGGGCACACACTGACAGTTGAGGGTGTGACCCTTAGAAGCAATCCTTGCGTTCCAGAATTACGTAGCCAGCATAGGTTGAGACATCAACACTGATAGGTGAGGGTTGATAAGGTGTATAAACACTGTTAGATGAAGGTCCCAACGTTCTCTTTCGGGGACACTGTCAGATAAGGGTCACCCATAGTTTGTCCTTACCAGTGGTGCGGTATTGACACCTGGGTTATAGATTGGACCCCAACTCAGCTATAATAACTTATTTGGGTCATGTCGGTTATATGACTACTTTCCAAGGTTACAGTCTCGGCCTTAGTCTCAGTAATAGAATTTAGATAATTCTACAGAATTCAGGACTATCAGATCTAGTCACCCAGTTCAGTACGGAACTCAGCTAGTTCCCTCAGAAATAGGACTGTCAGACACAATCATTCAGATAATAGTATATCAATTATACAAAACTTATGTTATCAGTATTCAGATTCAATGATGTCATGATATTAGTCACAGTTCGCATATTCATGTATGTATTCTGACATTGATGTTATTCAGTCAGTAAGTATTATTCATACATATAAACCCCTTGTATCCATACTACCTCACTTGCATACCAGTACATTCAATCTTACTAACGCATTTGCACTATGGTGTTTTTCTACCATAGGTTCAGAAGCACAAGCTCCAAAGCATCCTTAGTAGATCAGACGTTCAGCAGCCAGACTAGCAGTGAGTCCTCATCATTCAAGAATAGCATAATTATTTTATGACTTTATTATTTATGTAGTTCGGGGTTAGTTGGGGACATGTCCCATCAACTCAATAATTTTTAGACAGTTTAGAGGCTTTTAGACTATCATGTTCAGACAGTTAATTCATTTTTGGTATGGTGATACTGTATTATTCAGATGTTATGTTTTATCACATAGTTGAACCTTGTGTCCTTTCAGTCTTTTATTCCGTATTTATATAGTATATTATGCCCTGCTTGGTACAGATATCATTCATGGGTTAGCTTGTGATCCTTCGGGGTCATGAGCACCGTGTGGCGTTTCTGGTACCAAATTTGAGGCATTACATCTATCATCTCCCCCTTATCTTAAAGTCATCATTCTAAGTCTGGGAACCACTTACTCAACACCTCTAAACTAAACTTTCACTACTTTACTCTATAATCTGAGGTATAATGATATACATAATTGGTAAACTCACCTTGAATAACTATGCCCAATAACGTAAAACTTACTGCTAGTACTTTCTTCTGAGATACAACTCTTAGTTTTATATGGTCCCAACAATCCTCATATAACAACCTTAACACAGACTAACTTAGAATTCCCAACTCTTCTTTCTACTAGCTTAATCTTCAAATGTTCAAACTTAGATTTAACACATAACATGGATATACACAAATCTTTAATAACCATACTACCTTCATCATAACCTACAAATATCACATCTCTAAACTTATATTTCTCCCTAAACCATGAGAACTACTATTACACCTGAACATCTGACATTAACATATTATAGTCCATAACGGAGCTGGTTGGAACATCAATTACTATGTCAATAGTCCCATTTAACCTTAAAACTTAAGGATACTACGTAAACACACCCACACCATCATACTTAGATAAAATTCTTGCATACACTATTTTCAAGCCTACTAATTCATCTTTCATACAACTAGCCCCATGGATAAAATGTCCACCAAATTCAGATAATACTATCCCCACTTTACTGCCTCTAAACTTTTGGATTCATGCTTCTAACTCTAGGATATCTACTATCATAAGATTCTGGGAAGGACTCTAAAAATACCTCTGACCCCTAAGAACTGAGGTACTACCCCTCCACTAAATGACCGGTTCATTTGAAAACTAAAACTGAACGACTCTATTTCGGAAATCAACTGAAGTGAGTTTCTAGAATACGATAATCGAGCAATTTCTTTATACCTGTCTGGTTGAAATAGGTTTACCTACTGAAGTAAACACTGAGGAGGGATCTACTAGAGTATTGAGACTAACAACAAAATTAACAACAATAAACTGAGTTACAAAAGAAAGCAAAGCTCCGGGGTACAATAAAGCATAAACACGAAGATTATGAAAGGCCTGTAACGCACCCATAACTGCATCAGGAGAAATTTTCTGATTATGTGAGAACTGGAGTGCATAAAGTCTGTTCTAACGTTGACTGGTGGCACTGAAAGTGACGCCCTGCTTAATCGGGCAATTGGATAAGACTGGAGGACAGTTGGACTGCCCCTGTTAGCACAAATCCTTTCCCCTCTAAGCCATTACTCAACATGACTGCATCATTTGGCCTGGCTGACCACATACCAATTATACATCACAACCATCTCTACACACACTTTTATGATTCCTACTACATTCATTGCAAAATGGTTGGGTACGACCACTGTTTCCCCTACACTGTGACTTAGAGCCTGGTGCTCTATCTCAAATGTCATTCTCAAACTTAGGCACTGGTGCACTGGATGAAGAAAGATATGGCGCTGAGAATTTCAAATGAAATTAGGAGCGGTTACAACCACTTGACCTTGGCTTAAAACTGTCTGTTCTAGTCCTCTTATTCTTTCTCTCTTTCTTTCTACGCTCCCCTTCCTCACTCTGTTGAGCATGAATTAATAGTCTAGATAGTAAAACCGCCTACTGATTTCTCTGAGCAACTACTGAATAAGCTAAGGTTGTAAAAACAACTCTGAATTATATGTGAGAGACATGCTCGTCCAGGTGATCTTCTTGAATGGGCGAAGGTGCGGGTTGATTCTCATTTCTTCTTCCATTAGTCTTTCTAGGAGGCATATTCTGTAAACCAAAAGAATATTGGAATTATACAAAGAGTTTAACTTGAGCACATACTCATTCGCATGATATGAACACTGAAAGAAGGGAACTTTTCCTAAAAATGCCTCATAGCCTCTTGTCTATAAGTATGGCGCGCTTCACACCCATCCATAAGAATCTACACAATGTGGCTTTCAAACTCCCTAGGACACTTTAAAATATTAGGCTCTTATACCAAGTTTGTAAAACCCCGAGAGTAAACCCTAGATGCCACATAGTGATTACGGTCACAAGAGACCAAAAGCTAACCCATGAGCTAGTACTGAATAATAACAACAAAATAGCATGTGCAGAATATCAGAAAATGCCTTAAGGTTTTAAGTTCTAAAATATTTCCAAATCATAAATCTGGAAAAACCTGTCAGAAAACAAACTGATAAAAATAATGACAAACTGGCTGACTGTCTGAAGTGTCCAAAAGCCTCTAAAACTGACTGAATAAGATTTGATGGGACAGGCCCCAACTAACTCCAACTAACTAATGAACTAAAAGCATGAAAATAAATATATTCAATACTCAAAATATTAGGACTCACCACGACAGTTGATGCTAATGTACTGGGATATCTAATTACAGTCGAGAACCTGAGCATTCAAACCTATGATATAATACATCATAGTGTAAGAAACGAGTTTGTGGTCAGTACTTTGAATGTACTGGTATGCTAAATGGGGTTAGAATAATATGCATGGGCTCATGTATATGAATAATAATTGACTAAATATCATGAGATAACTGAAAAAATAATAACTGTATGCTATGGTCAATGCAAGCCTGAACTGAAGTATACTGAATACTGAACTGAGACTGTGGAAGCTATCATATAACCGACATGCCCCAATAAGCTAATTGGGGTCCAACTTGTGACCCCAGTTGGAAGGGTGTCAGTACCATGCAACGGGTACTAACACATGGTTGCGTGGATCCACTAAAGTGTTATCCCGAAGGACTAATGGTTACCCTCAACTGGCAGGTACCCTTATGAGATCAAACCTCAACTGGATGGTTAACATCTCAACCTACACTGGCTACATAGTTATGGAATACAGGGACTGGTACTAAAGGTCGCACGCTCAACTGGCAGGTGATCCCCCATCCATGGGTTCGCTCAGTGCTAAATACTACTCCCAACTGTACTGACTTTAATCACTGGACTGAACTGAGCTTACTGACATGATGCATTGACTGACTTGATAATAGTCTAATTGATTTGAAACACTTCTGAAAGTACTTAAGCTAAGTAAATAGCTAAGTTTTTGGATATTCATAACCCCCAGGACTCGGTAGCAATGATAGCAAGATCATACTAACACTTTAAGGACATGATATGTAAGTATTTATTCAAAACTCATTCTTTGAGGCATTTCATCAAATATTTGCAATGCATGGCTTAAACATGGAAATAGTCTTATTTTAAAGCAACTCGTAGTAGCATGATTTTGATACTAAATCCCCAAAATAAGGCTTAAATCAGCGAACAATACCATTTAAAACATGTAGGGTTTAAATAACAATAATAATTTCATGAAAACATGATATAGAATCAAAATTCATGGGGATTCATAGTTAAAATCACAATAACTTGTATAATCCATAACTTTGAATTTGAAATTGGGTTCTTGAACTCCATGGGTGAAGAGGGCCCATGGATGAACATTTAACATACCATGATTTCTGAATTTGTAAGAATTGTTGGTGAATTCTTAAGACTTGTACTTAAACTTTGATGAACCTAGGGTTTGCTCTTGAGAGAATTTTATGAAATAATGAGTTAATTTGCCTTTTGGGAGGCTTAATTTCGTGTTATGGATGAATAATGTAAGGGTAAAATTACTCAACTGCCCCTATAAACTTGTAATTTAATAAACAAAAACATGCCAGTGACGCGACAAGCGACGCACCGTATCGATCAACTTAACATGATGACCGATGTTCCACGTCGATGGTGATGATGTGATAGCCAATGCGACGCGTCCTGATCGCATTGGCCCACTAATTTGGTCACCCAAACATGTCTGAAATGATGTCCAAAAATTCCAAAACTCACCCGAGATGACCTATAAATAACCCTGATCATGAATCAATTTAAAAATTGACAATCTAAGGCCGAAAAAATTGGAAATAAGACCATAGAAATATCAAGGTCAAAATGATACTAAGTCTTAACACTTTGATAGATTTTTTTCTAAGTTTGATACCTATTTTGGCATGCTATATAGGATTGAAGTGGACTAGCACTTTACGAGGTTTTAGATATGCCTAGCAGACTAAAAACAGAAAGGTGTTTAAAGGGGTCAGTGTGAATATAGACACAATTATTATACAAATTAATTAAGAATTTGTAAATAGATTATATTCATTAATAGTAGTAAAGACGGGTGAATTACTCTTTTTTTTATTAGATTGTTGACTTGCTTTGATGTCCAGTCGACTTTTGAAGTCGTAATATGAAATACACAAAATAAAATCCTGGAAAGAAATAACACTAGATATTTATACTGGTTGGGACCTCTAATAGGTCTTACTCTAGTCCCCTTGGATTACAAGGGATAACTTCCCTTTCAATCTCCCCCTAAGTAGTGACATTGGCACCCACTAAATTAGTGAGTCATATCTTGTTGACTAGTCCTGCATACTAAAAAATAACACACACTTTTCTCCCCCTTTGACATCTATCAAAGAGAAAGAATTACAATCCAAAATAACAAGAGGAATACTGAAGATAGGAAAAAAGTATTTAGGGGATTAGTCTCATATACACATCAAAACCAAAATAAACAATGTCTAATAACGAAAATAGAGAGCAGGAGCAGCAGCCATAGGATGGTGGTGTTGAAAGAAATAGGCTAGGTTCTGAGCTGTAGCAATCTTCAAATTTGTAAATTGAGTGACAATGGTAGTGGAGAGAGTATCTAAGTGGCCAAAATTTTTGCACAAAAATTTGTTGCTTCCTTAATAACTTGATCCAATTTGACTTTAAGTTGAGCAACATCAGTTCCAGTTCCCTTGTTAATATCATTCATATTGTCAATTTGAAAGTGAGTAGCCCAAAGAAGGTCCTTTATGTTGTCAAGATTGGAATTAATTTCCATCAAATAAAGTTTAACATCCATGAAGAAGTGACCATGAGCATTAGGAGGAGAGGAGGAGAGAATGTAATTTAGGAGAGGATGGGGTGCCATCTGAATAATTTTATGACTTGTTTGACTTTCAATACTGAATATAAGCAAAGTGTCCCATTGAGATGGAATGGAGATAGACCCAGACCTAGGTAGCAATGTAGTAGAAATAATATGACCAATCACATAGATTTCAAAAGATAAGTGCTTAGGATGAAGAGAAGAGGGAAGGGAGTCAAAGTTATCTATAGCAATAGCGTGCTTTGCATTCTCAAAAGAAAAATCAAAGTCAGTTGGTCAGGGATTTTTAGAAGAAGTAGTAAAACTAGGGCAATTTATGTCAAATATAGCATAAAATATGGCACAATAAAAAAAACTTTTTCCCTTAACAAGGGTTTTGAGTTCACCAGATATGATAGAACGGAGATTAGCATAGAATAGACAAATAAGAGGCTCATAAGCATGCTTTGGAGTAGATATAAGATGTTATACCGACCTTGGAATTCAAAAAGAAATTTTATAGGACAATGCTGATATTCTAAAAGATCTAGATCAATAATTCTACCATAAACAAGAGATAGTTCCTCCATAGAGTGGAAGACAGTTTCGTTTGATGGTCTCCAAAAATTAGTTTTGATATTTAGATAACTATCAAAATCAAAGTTAACTTTCTTTTTAAGGCATACAGAGTTATCAAGAACATTGGGATATTTATCTGTAAGAGAGCGAGATGAATCAAATGAGTCTTGAGAAAGATTTTGATCAGATAAGTTTGAATCAAGAGGAACTGGAGAAGAAACTTTCCTTTTTACCTTGACATGAGAACCTTTTATATTTCCCATGGATGAGTAATTAGAACCCTTAGTCATTTTAGTTTGAGAAAGAGAGAAGAGATAGAGATAAAGAGAAAGAGCAAAACTCTATAGAGTGAGATAAGAGATATTAAATTAAAAAAGAAAAGAGCGGGGAAGGTTGCCTAGGAAAACAGAGAGGTGTTATAATTACCATACATGAAACCTTGTGTCGTGCGACAAAAACAAAGGAAATTAACTCACACACACATCAATCGAATCACCATTTATTAAAGACACTTATACACATAAATACACTTAATAAGATATGGAAGTAAATTTTTCAAAAATGTTTTGTAATAATGCCAAGAGATTTCTAATAGAACAAAATCTTTCTTCTAGTATAGATTTTATAAAAATAACAGCTAATTGAAAATTAGTACTAATAAAATATAACTCAATATCACCTTTTAAAACATGGTCCTAATAAAATGGTGCTTAACATCAATATGTTTAGCCCTAGAATATTGCATAGAATTTTTAGAAAGACAGATAACACTAGACTTATCATAGAATATTTTCACAGGTTTGAAAAATAAGTTATAATCACTAAGTTGATAAGACACCCAAAAAATTTGAGCACAACACAATCCAATTGCAATATATTTAGATTCAGTAGTAGATAGATAAACACAATTTTGTTTCTTGCTATTTCATTAGACAAGAGATTTTCCCATGAATTGATAAGTCCCGCTAGTGGTTTTACTATCAACTTTGTCAACTGCATAATCTACATATAAGAAACCCTATAGATCAAAGTTATTAAATTTTGGATACCATAAACCATAAGAACTTGTGCCAATAAGATATCTAATAATTCATTTGACTATTGTCAAATGAGATTCTTTAGGAGCTGACTAAAATCTAGCATACTTGCAAACACTGAATAGGATGTCTGGATAACTTGCAATAAGATATAAAAGAGAGACAACAATACCCCGATTGTTATTTCATCAGCAGACTTACCATCATTGCTTTATTTAGGAACACATAAAGAGCTTATTGGGGTACGAGAGGACTTTGCCTTTTCCAAAAATGAGTTTTTTGGTGTACTTACTATGGGAGTTGAAGGTGCCTTCGATTGACTAATGGATTTGTAACCACAAAAAGGAACTTAACTCTCCCACCATACTCATTTCAACTCACTTTGTATGAGCTCAGAAAATTCCTTGCACAAAATAACATTAGATCTTCCAAATATAATATCATCAACATATATTTGAATAATAAGATTTTCTGACGAGGTTCTTTTTATTCACCTTTTAATGAATAAAGTAGTATCAGTTTTTCCAAGAGTAAAATCATGATCAGTGAAAAAATTGCTTAACCTATTGTACCAAGCACAAGGTGCTTGTTTCAGACCATAAAGAGCTTTTGAAAGCTTAAAGACATGCTAAGGGAATTTTAGATTTTTAAAACCATGGGGTTGTTTAAAAAAGATGTGTTCATCAATAAAAATGTTTAAGAAATCACTTTTGACATCCATTTGAAAAGGTTTAAAACCTTTTTGTGACGCATAGAAAAGTAAAATTCAAATAGATTCTAACCTTTCTACTAGTGCAAAATTTTTATCATAGTCGGCTCTCTCTTATTGTGAGTAGCCTTGAGTGACTAGACGAGCCTTATTTTGAACTACCTCGCATGATTCATCCATTTTGTTTTTGAAAACCCATTTTGTTCCAATGATTGAGGAATTCTCTAGTTTGGGAACAAGATTCCATATTTTGTTTTTGGCAAACTGCTTACGTTCTTTTTTCATTGACTTGACCAACTTTCATCTTCTTAAGCTTCATTTAATTTTATGGGCTCAAGTTGAGATATAAGAGACACATTTGCACTTCTTTTACTAGAAGCCCTTGTATTCATACCTTCTTTTGGATCACCAATGATAAATTTCTTTAGACAATCCGGTTTAATTCTCCATTCTTTCAGAACTATTTCTATGGTAAATTGGTCATTTGAAGTGACAGTATCAATTGACTTTAAAGAAGAGTCAGCTTCAGTGCGAGTGCATTTACTTTTCTTTACCTGTTCAAATTCATCATCTACAAAGTTAGAATTCTTTACAATATGGTTAGTATCATCAAAGACAACATGCATGGATTCTTCAATGCAAAGAGTGTGTTTATTAAAGATTCTATAAGATCTACTAGAGTTGGAGTAACCCATGAAAATACGTTTATCACTTCGAGGATAAAAAGTATGGATGTTATCCTTACCATTATTATGTACAAAGTATTTGGATTAAAAGGCATAAAAGTATTTGATATTGGGTCTTTTGTTTCTCCAAATCTTATAAGGATTTTTCTTTAGGATGGTTCTAATACGACATTTATTCAAAATGTAGCAATCAGTAGCTATAGCTTCTGCTCAAAATTTTTGAGGTAATGAATGTTCATAGATCATAGTTCAAGCCATGTCTTAAAAACTTCTATTCTTGCATTGAACTACTCTATTTTGTTGAGGAGATCTAGGAGCAAAGTAAATGTAAGTGTAACCTTGATTATTATAGAAGGTTTCAAAATCCTTGTTCTCAAATTCTCCTCCATAGTCATGTCTAATAGCAGAGATGTAGTAAACTTTATCCCTTTGAATCTTTCCACAGAAAACTTCAAAATTCCTTATAGTATCATCTTAGTTAGATAGAGACATAACCCAAGTAAATCGAGAATTGTTACCAATAAATACAAAATAGATCAATGTGAAGTAGCTACAATGGTTTAGAAGTAGAGAAAATATTTGTAATAGGAAAGAAATTTCTAGTTTACTTACCAAGTTGAAAGGATCACATATATGAGCCTTTTTGTAATCAAACTCTGGAAAATCAGTGACAAGTCCATGTTTGGCTAACTTTTCAATTTTTCCCATACTTGCATGACAAAGCTTTCTGAGCCAAACCCGAGGATCTTTAAATATCGAGTCGACACAGATATGTCCTTCTATTCTTTTAATAGAGTTTAGGTGATACATATTCCTGTGTTTATATCTAACAAGAAAATATCTGCCATGTCTTTCAATTATTCATCCATCCTTTTTTAATCTTACTTCTAAACTAGCATCACACAACTAACTTATGCTCAGCAAATTGTACTTCAACCTTCAAACCAAATAAAAATTAGTGATATTATATGATTCATTAAAGAAGATAGTACCAATACCCATGGATTTGCCTTTGGTGTTGTCTCCAAAACTTTTATCACCTCCATCAAAATCAACTATTGTTTTAAAAAAATCTTTGTTCCCCATCATATGATTTGAACATCCACTATCAAGATACTATTTTACTTTATATTTTGAGTGGATTTCTTGCAAAATAGATATATCAATCATTTTTTTGGTGCTCAAGCATTCTTGGATCCCTTATGGTTAGTTTTAGGATTTTTTAACTTGAATTAGGGTCTACAGATCTATTTACAAGGATTTATAGAATGAAATTTACAAATATAATATTATGATCGGGTTTGCCAAAGTGATAATAGGAACTAGAGTATCGTTCAACTATAAAGAGGGTGTGATATCTATTATGGAAGTTGACCATTGAGATTTATTATAGATATAATATCTGTTATGATAGGTATTATGACTATGGCTGCTTGCCATGACCCAATTTCTCATGTCATGATGGCGCCTACTATGACCCACCGGTAAGTAAGCTAACCTATAGTCTGGAACCATTAGTAATAACTATCCAAGAAATAAAAGAAAAATATGGAATAAATACAATATAAGGGTTAGTACAAGAGCTTCTAATATAATAAAAGTACAAAGTGAAGTGCTAAATTAAATACATATAAGACCCATCTCTTAATATAATATAAAGATCAATCTAGTGCATAAGAGAGAGAGTAGTAATGCTCTTAATGCCAGGATCTCACCCTAAATACCTGATCCACAGCTACTCTACACTATGCATAAAAAAATAGTAAGAACTTGTATTATGATCTACAGTCTGTAGAAGTGTAGTATGAGTACCAAACACATGGTACTCAGTAGGTAGCTACCGATCAAACCCAAAGATAATGCAAATATAATGAAACACACCAAATTTTTGGCCCTTGAAAATTTCTTGAGCTTTGAGTTCACTGCCTTGGCAATGACTCACCCTATAAGTTATAGGGTTAACTGATGAGTCATTGGGATGAGTCATAACCAAACCAATAAGTTTGTAGCTAGATTATAATCTGAGTACGAGTGGCTAACTAAGAGTCATAAGGATATGTTACGAGTCGTTAGGTGTAATAGTAGGGTGTCCAGTGTAAGTCCTAAATTGGGTTCTGTGTTGACTACTACTAGACCCTACGAGTCGTAGAGTCCCTTATGAATGGTACCATTGATTCATAAGGATCATTATAGGGTTCCTTGGTGGTACTACCTTGGTTACGACTTGTGGTAATGAGTCGTAAGGAGTGGCTATGAGTCAAGGGTTGACTCATAGTTAAAGGCGACCCTTTTTCATCTTTTAAGTTAAGGACGTTTCCCCTCTTACATAATATGAAAACCAAATCTTATAAACCCTTTAGGGTATTATTTTCCCTCGTAAACACATTAAAGTAACTTCTCAACACACTCAAATTCCTCAAGGACAAGAAAACTTAGGGTTCTTAAGAGGTTGATCAATTAGGGCTTTTCCAAGGTGATTTTTATCCGTACATCTTACTATTACAGGTATGTGACTCTTACCTTATGGTTAATTTTGTAAAATCATATATATTAAAGTGTTGTTCACGTGGAATTTTTTTGATTTTGAAAACATGGGTTCTGGGTTTTGAATGCTTATTGTTGAACAATGTTTTCCCATGATTTAAGTATGATTATTCATTCTTTAAATATAGTTATGAAATTATAGGTGCATGGCTATGGTGAATGATCTAGGAAATTATGATTTTCCCAAACTTGTGACTTTGAAGTGGTTATGATCCCAACCCATAATGTGAAATTAGTTTTGAGTTATGAGAAAGATGGGAATTTGTAAATTAAAATAATCTTGAATTATTTCATAATATAAAGAGGTATTTGAAATATAATGGCATGATTAAATAAACAAATGGAGTCGGTGTTCCCCCACCTTGTATTAATGAACAAAGGGAGTTGTTTTCTCCAAGTTAATAGAAATTGTTTTGGCATGATGTGTTAGCTTGCAAATGTAGTTGGTATGATGATATTAACAATGTATGATTTAACGTGAAATATGGTTCATGATTTGGATTGTGTGATAAATATTTTAATTGGGCTCTAATAAGGGTTGTGTAGATCAATCGTGAAAGTGGAGGTCTTGGTGACCGACACTGGAAATTACATTTTTTGATACGAGGGTCAAAGTGTCTAGGAAGGCTAAAGTCCCCCTCATTATTATTATTTCATGATTAGGGAGGTTTGATTCCCTCGTAAATCATTACATGATTGGGTGTTTAAGTAACCTTTGTATATGTGGGGAGGTTCGAGTCCCCCATGTGCATATATATAAGATTATTCTCTGGTTCATGCGGCTACACACATTGGCGCTTGGACAGGGGGTGAGAGTAGGGGCCCATATATCCTGTGGGTATTATTAGATAACGATTGAGCTACTCAATCTAGGCTAAAGTTTTTAAAATACATATTAAGTATTGTTCCCAATCCTAATATGTGATATATATATATATGTATCTGCATCTAATTATTTGTATTGGTTTAAATGATGTTAAACTATTGATCATGTCATTAAGTTATCCTTATCCCTGAGTTACATACCAGCATTCACCCTGCTAACCATCTTTAAACGTTGTATCCCTACGCGATGCAGGAGTTGGTCATGCTTTTACTCCTCTTATTTAGTGATTAGGATTTGGGATCAACTCATGAGTTAACATTGAAGTGGTGAGCTTTCATACATTGGAAGTTTATATTTTGTGTTTTCTTCATATTATGTCTTAGACTTATTTTTGGCTATTACCTGGAGCATGTCCCGATACTTTATTAATATTCAATTTTGGATTATTGTCTTGAAGGCTTTGTTCTGACTACTATGGTTATTGGGCGGTATCGATCAGTCATTTGGCCGGTCATCAATAGTTGGTCATGGACATTCATTAAAATTTTCTTAAGTTATTGAACTCTATCTTGTTATATGTTTAGAATTAATCTGACTTTGGGGTGTATTGTGTTTGGGTTGGTTAGGTTCAAGGGGTGATCTCCAGTCTTCGTAAGACTTGAGATACCCAAAACGGCTAGTCGGGTCATGTTAAGGTGGTATCAGAGCCTAGGTTTGATGTCCTTGGGTGTCCAATAAAGTCATGTCAAATAGAGTCTTATTTATGGGTATGTAGTATGCCACACTTATAAGGGAGAAGCTATGAAGCATTTAGGAATGTTTCCCTTTCTTGTTGTTCTGTTTTAAGCTATAGAGTCTAAGGACTTGGATCTCTCTAATTTTTGTGTGTTCAGTTTTCAGATCATACCTCCTAGATGATTTGAAGCTCATGGAAACTCCTCTATCCCACTTGAGGACAATGTTGATAGGACACTCCCTGCTTATGGGGTACAGACCCAGTCTAGGGGTCTAGTTCCTGATTTTCCTTTTGGAGTTCCACCGGTCCCCTCTAGTCCTCCACGAGCTCCTCAGGCTGAAGTGTCAAATGTTGAATTTCTTTAGTCTATTCATATGTTATCTCAGTTGGTAGCTTCTCAGTCTGAGTGTGTAGCTTCTGTTACTCTATATTTTGAAGCCACAAGGGTTGTCCATCTTATGAGATTGAGTCCTTCTGTGTTCACTAGTTCTAAAGTTGAGGAAGATTCTAAAATATCGATGAAATGGATAAGATCTTCTGGGTTATGCATGCTACTAATGTGGAGGGTGTGGAATTCGTTGCCTATTAACTAAAAGATATAGCATACCAATGGTATAAGGAATGGGAATAGTTTAGGGGAGATGATGTCGAATCCGCACTGTGGGATGATTTATCTAGTGCTTTTCTAGACCGCTTCTTTCCTCAAAAGTTAAGGGATGCAAAAGTGGAAGAATTTATTAATCTGATGCAAGGAACTATGAAGGTTAAGGAGTATGCTTTGAAATTTTATCAGTTGTCCCGATATGCTCTCGATTTAGTGTCTATCATGAGGGCTAAAATAAGTAAATTTGCTTCTGGGTTGTCTCATGATTTAATTCTAGATGGTAAGGATACCTTGTTGAAAAATAATATGGACATCTCCAGATTGGTTGTGTATATGCAGCAGGTTAAGAAAGAGAAGAAGAAGCAGGCAGAGATAGAGAAAAGGTAGATAAGAAGTTTATATTTTTCGATTAAGGTGAAGGACAGCAGCAGAGTGGTAGATATGGTAAAAAGTGGTCTAAGAAGAAGTGGGGGAGTTCTGGTTCCTACTATACGGCTAGTTCTCCTTATTCAAAGCCATAGGATGATCGTCATTCTCAGCATAATAGTGGGTTTAGGGCACAGAGTACCTAATCTCAGGCTAGTTGGGCTCAGTCAGCTCCATTATATCCTCTTCGTAGATTTTGAGGTAGGTGCACCGTGTTTTTTGTGAAGAGGTAAGGAATAGGTATTTTAAATATGGTTAGATTGGTCACTTGCATAGGGATTGTCCTTCTAAGGTTGCTTCAGGGGAAAATAAGATTCCAGTTTCTATTTTATCAGCTTCTGCACCAAAGGGTGTTGCTTCTGCTTCTAGTACTGGCACTGTTCGGAATTTCTTGTATGTTCTTACTACCCACTAGGACTCTGAGGCATCTCCTGATATTATCAATAGTATGTTACGACTCTTTTCTCATGATATATATTGCTTTCTTGATCTGGGATCTACTCTTTCTTATGTTACCCTATTTGTGGCTGTGCATTTTGGTTTTGGTCCTGAGTATATCCCTGATCTTTTTTCTATTTCTACCCCGATGGGTGACTCTGTAGCTTTTAGAAGAGTCTATAGGGGTTGTGTGGTATCTGTTGGTGGTAGAAAAACTCTAGTAGATCTGATAGAACTAGACATAATTAATTTTGATATCATATTAGGGATAGAATGGTCCCATTCGTGCTATGCCTCCATAGATTGTTGAACTCACAAGGTTATGTTTAAATTTCTTAATAAGCCGGTCAGTGAGTTGGAAGGGGTTCTTTAGTGCCTAAGGGAAGGTTTATATCATATCTTAGAGCCCGTAAGTTGATTTCCAAGGGATATCTTTATCATTTAATTGAGTTAAAGATTCTAACTTGGAGGGTCCTTCTTTGAAATTCATTCTCATGGTTAATGAATTCCCTGAGTTTTTTCCTGATGATATTCCTGGTATCCCTCCTAATAGAGAGATTGATTTTGGGATTGACCTTATTCCGGACACTCATTCTATCTCTATCCCTACTTATAAAATTGCTCCGACTGGGTTGAAGGAGCTTAAGGAACAGTTGAAAAACCTCCTTAACAAAGGGCTTATCCGCCCTAGTGTGTCTCCGTAGGGTTCTTCTGTTTTGTTTGTGTGTAAGAAGGATGGTTCCCTACGAATATGCATCAATTATCATTAGTTGAATAAGGTTACGGTAAATAATAAGTATCCTTTTCCTTGGATTAATGCTTTGTTTGACCAACTTTGGGGTGCTAGGTATTTCTTTAAAATTAATCTTTGGTCGGGTTATCATCAGCTAAATATTAGAGAAGTGGATATCCCTAAGACTGCCTTTCGAACTCGATATGGTCACTATAAGTTCCTAGTCATGTCTTTGGTCAGACAAATGCCCTGGCGGCATTTATGGATCTTATGAATCAGGTGTTTCGTCAGTTCTTAGATTTGTTTTTCATAGTGTTCATTGATGATATTCTAGTGTATTCCAGGAGTGAGGCAGATCATATCGATCACCTCCGTATCGTGTTGCAAACCTTAAAAGATCAGCATTTGTATGCTAAGATTTTGAAGTGCGGATTCTTATTGAAAGATGTTACTTTTCTAGGTCATGCCATTTCTAGTGAAGGGATCATGGTGGATCTGCAGAAAGTTGCAGTGGTTAAAAAGTAGCCTAGGTCCACAACTCCAATAGATATTCGGAGATTCTTGGGTTTAGCCAGTTAGTATAGGAGATTTATGAAGAGTTTCTCGACTATAGTTGCTCTGCAAACAAGTTAACCCAAAAGAAGGTGAAGCTCTTATGGTCTGATACTTGTGAGGGCAGTTTTGAAAAGCTGAAAGATAAGTTGACTTTAGCTCCATTTTTTACCATGCCCAAGGGTAATGATAGATTTTTGGTTTATCATGACTCGGTTGTGTATTAATCTAGCATGGTAGGGTGGTGGCCTATGCTTCTGGGCATTTGAAAGTTCATGAGAAAAATTATCCAATTCATGACTTGGAATTGTTGGCTATGGTGTTTGCATTGAAGATTTGGAATTGCTATTTGTATGGAGTCCATGTAGATATCTTTTCTAATCATAAGATCCTGCAATATGTGGTCACCTAGAAGGAGTTAAATCTCAGGAAGATGAGGTGGCTTGAGTTGCAGAAGGACTACAACATGAGTCTCCATTACCACCCAGGTAAAGCTAACGTGGTTGTTGATGCTCTTAGCAGGTTATCTATAGGTATTCTAGCTCATATGGATGAGGATAAGTAGGAATTGGTGAAAGATATTCACCTTTGGCTAACCTTGGAGTTCATCTCTTGGACTTGAGAATGGGGGTATGTTAGTACAAAAAGTAGCGCAGTCATCTCTTGATACTGAAATAAAGGAGAATCAGGTATTGGATCCTGTCTTAATGAAATTAAAGGAGATGTAAGACAGAAAAATTTATAGCTTATGAGATTGATGGGGATGGTATCTTGAGGTACCACG
Organism: Capsicum pubescens; assembly: GCA_030864215.1. NCBI lineage: Eukaryota > Viridiplantae > Streptophyta > Magnoliopsida > Solanales > Solanaceae > Capsicum > Capsicum pubescens. The sequence continues at coordinate 213,444,670 of CM061542.1, forward strand.
GCAGATTATGTGTTCCCGACGTAGATGGGTTATGAGAGAGGATCTTGGTTGAGGCTCATGAATCGCGTTATGCCATTCATCTTGGTTCGACGAAGATGTATCATGATCTTAAGGAGATTTATTGGTGGAATAATATAAAGCATGATGTGGCCAATTTTTTGGCTAAATGCATGGTGTGTCAAGAAGTAAAGGTTGAGCACTTGCAGCCCGGGGGGTTGTATCGAGAAATCAAGTTGCTTGTGTGGAAGTGGGAGGTAATTAATAGGGATTTTGTCATTGATCTTCGTTGGTCTTAAAGTTAGTATGATTCGATTTGGATCATCATGGATAGGATGACTACGTCCGCTCACTTCTTGCCAGTGAGGACTAATTTCTTGGTAGAAGTTTCTATCATGTCAGATCGTGATACTCAGTTCTCATCAAAGTTTTCATATTCATTCCAGAGAGGTTTGGGAACTAAGGTAAGCCTAAGTACTGTTTTTTACCCGTAATTGGATGGGCAAGAAGAATTTAGACACTGGAAGACATACTATGAGTTTGTTTGATTGACTATGGTGGTAGTAGGTTTGATCATTTACCTCTTATTGAGTTTGTGTATAATAATAGCTACCACTTTAGTATTGGTATGGCTCCTTTTGAGGCTTTGTATGGTAGGAGGTGTAGGTCTTCCATCGGGTGGTTTGAAGTTGGTGAGACTGAGATGTTTGGCCCGTATTTGTCTCACTAAGTAAAGAAGAAGGTGAAGGTGATTTGGGATAGGTTTAAAGCTGCCCAAATTCACCAAAAGTCCTATGCAGATATGAGGCAAAGAGAGCTGGAGTTTAGTATTGGTGATTGGGTGTTCCTAAAGGTATCCTTTATGAAGGGAATGATGTGGTTAGGTAAGAAGGAAATCTCAATCCCTGATATGTTGGCCCGTACTTGATGTTGAAGAGGGTTGGTAATGTTACGTATGAATTGGAGTTTCCCTCTATTTTGAGCTCTATTCATCCAGTGTTTTACGTTTTGATGTTGAGAAAGTGCGTGGGTGATCCTTTGACGGTTGTTCCTATTAAAAAGGTAGGTATTTTGGATTCCTTATCTTATAAGGAAGTACTGGTTGAAATCTTAGATCTACAAGTTTGTCGTATGTGAACAAAGGGCGTGGCTTAGGTAAAGGTTCTTTGGAGGAATCAAAAAGTGGAGAAAACTATGTGGGAAGTCAAAGTGGACATGAATTTCAAGTATCCATTCTTGTTTTCCGCTAGGGATAATTGTGCTTAAGGTATGTGTATTCCTTAACATCTTTGTTTTCTAACTTTGTTAAATTAAAGAGTGATTTCCTTAGCATCTTTGTATTCTGTCTTTGTTAAAGGTAATTGTAGAGTTATGTGGAGTCAATTTATGTTAATAAATGCCTTGTCCCATCATTCGAGGACGAATGATCCAAGTGGGGGAGAATTGAAACACCCCAGATTTTTGCCCCTTCGTAATTTCTTGAGCATTGAGCTCACTTCCTTGGTAACAACTCACCCTATGAGTCGTAGGGTGTCCTGGTGAGTCGTAACCAAACTAGTATACTTGTAGATAGATTCTTCTATGATTACAAGTGGCTCACTAAAAGCCATAAGGATATGTTACGATTCATTAGGTGTAATCGTAGGGTGCCCAGTATAAGTCCCAAATTGGGTTCTGTGTTGACTATGAATAGACCCTATGAGTCATAGGGTCCCTTTACGAGTGGTTCCATTGAGTCGTAAGGATAACAGTGCAGGGTGCCTTGGTGGTACCCCCTTGGTTAAGACTCGTGGTGACGAGTCGTAAGGAGTGGCTACGAGTTAAGGGTTGACTCGTATTCATAGCCGATCCTTTATCAGCTTTTAAGTTAAGGACATTTCCCCTCTTACCCAACTTGAAACACACATCTTATAACCCCTTTAGGGTATCATTAACCCTCGTAAACACATCAAAGTAACTTCTCAACACTCTCAAATTCCTTAAGGACAAAAAAACTTAGGGTTTTTAAGAGATTGATCAATTAGGGTTTTCCAGGGTGAATTCTCTCTGTACATCTTACTATTAAAGGCATGTGACTCTTCCCTCATTGTTAATTTTGTAAAAGCATATGTATTAAAGTGTTGTTCATATGGAATTGTTTTGATTTTGAAAACAAGGGGTGTAAGTTTTGAATGCTTATTATTGAACAATGTTTTCCCATAATTTAATTGTGTTAATTTGTGCTTTAAATGTGGTTTTGTACTTGTGGGTGATGGGTATGGTGAATGAACTAGGGAATTATTATTTTCCCAAACCTGTGACTTTGAAGTGGTTATGATCCCAACCCATAGTGTGAAATTGGTTTTGAGTTATGAGAAAGGTGGGAATTTGTAAATTGAATTAGTCTTGAACTATTGCATGATATAAAGAGGTATTTGAAGCACAATGGTATGATTTAATGAACAAAGGGAGTCATTGTTCCCCCACCTTGTATTAATGAAAAAAGGTAGTTGTTTTCTCCAAGTTAATGGAAATTATTTTGGCATGATGTGTTACCTTGCAAGTGTAGTTGGTATGACGATACCAACAATGAATATCTTAATGTGAATTGTTGTTCATGGTTTGGATTGTGCAATATATGTTTTAAATGGTCTCTAATAAGGGTTGTGTAGTTGAGTCGTGAAAGTGGAGATTCGGGTGACCGACACTGGATACCTCATTTTCCGATGCGGGGGTCAAAGTTACCAGGGATGTTCGAGTCCCTCTCATCATTATTATTTCATGATTAGAGAGGTTCATTTCCCCCGTAAATCATTACATGATCAGGCGCTTAAGTCACCTTAGTATATGTTTGGAGGTTCGAGTCCTCCCTTATGCATATATATGCGATTATTATTCAGTTCGTGAGGCTACACATATTGGGCCCGTAGGTACTATTATATGACGATTGAGCTCACAATCCAGGATAAAGTTTTGAAAATGCATGTTAAGCCTTGTTCCCTATCTTGGAATGTGATACATATATATGTATATGCATCTGCTTATGTGCATTGGTTTAAATGATGATAAGATATTGATCATGTTATTATGGTATCCTTATCCCCGAGTTACATGTTAGCGTTCACCCTTCTTACCATCTTTCAGGCATTATATCCCCACGCGATACAGGAATTAGTCACACTTCTTCTCCTCATGCTCAGTGATTAGGATTCGAGATCAGCTCGTGAGTAGACATAGAAGCAGTGAGCTTCATACATCGAAAGTCTACATTTTGTGTTTTATTCATTTTATGTCGTAGACTTATTTATTGCTATTAACGGGGAATGTCTAGACACTTTATTGATATTCAGTTTTGGATCATTGTCTAGAGGTCTTTGTTTGGACTACGGTGGTTATTGGGAGGTGTTGGTCGATCGTTTGGCCGATCGTCGGTGGTTGGTCATGGACATGCATTGAAATTTTCTTAAGCTATTGCACTCTATCTTGTTATATGTTTGGAATTCATACGACTTTGGGTGTGTTATGTTTAGGTTAGTTAGGTTCAAAGGGTGATCTCCGGTCCATGTGGGATTTCAGATACCCGGTACGGTCAGTCCCTGGTTTGGGTTGTGTCATATAAGTAACATGTAAAGCAGGAATATAAACTACAGGCAACTATCCCAGAAGCTACACACCATAAGGCTAAAGAGGGAATAAGGATAAAGTATCCTATTTTAGCAGTATTTAGGAACTAAAGTACTATACCGTATATCACTAACTAATATGCAAATTAAGAGTGAAAGAAGGATATATAGTAGTATACAAGGCCAAGGAATACATATACCAGATGAATAAACAAGGGAATAGAGATATATATGGTAATACCAAATATATATATATATATATATATATATATATAACTACCCATGGTAATGACTAAGATAACCAACCTAGCATCTCAGGGCATCCCAATCAAGTAGGAAATTAGTGTTGGCATAATCAGGGTCCCTAACCATAATGTCCAACCATGAGATAGTCATCCATAATATAATTTACCATAAAAGAGAAAGGATCAGATTCATACCTCTAATAACTGTATCAGTACCTAATCAGCCTGCCACGAAATAACCATAATAACAATAATATAGTAACTGGTTAGTCTAGACAAACAATACCTAATCAGGCCAAATAAATTGGAAGGTTCAATCAACACTCAGGAAACAACACACATAACCTACAACTATGCAACCACCCATGAGGTTGGTAGATGTAGGAACCAAACAACATATTGGTGATAGGCAATGCCAATGCATGAATAATGCAAAGTACATCCATAATACCATAACCGATCCAAGTGCCATAATGCACCCAGTGTATATACCTCCTCCAGCTTGATGACTTGCAAAGGATAATCTTACAGCGACCTCTCTTCTCCGGCACAATGGCTCACGAATGAAGGGGTCCCTAGGGTATTTGGGAATATTCGTATACGCTGACTTGGTCCTAATCTAGAATTTTTAATCATCATCATCAAACTACTATGTCCAGCACTGAAAAGATATATATATATATATATATATATATATATATATATATATATATATAATAAATGCACATACACGAACCATGGCTAAAAGAGTGTAATTTGTAAATCCATTGCCCAAGATCAACTCCAGGACTAAATTAGTATCAAAGATTAGAAAGGGTCAGAATCTCTCTCTACTAAACTAAAGAGTAGTAGTAAAAAAGTAGATAAACCATGGACTGAAATCAATCTCGGTCTAATTTCATAAATATCATTTTTAGTTCCAAAAGCTTGTAAATCATTAAGTTAGGTGGCACAATTCCCTTTTTATAAAAGAGCCCATTTTAAGAGTGAAAAGTGAAAATAAACCCATTTTTATAAAATAATAGAAAATCATGATTTTAGTTGGAATAGTACTACTAAGTGAGCATAAATGTATTATGATCTATCAATGCCATCACTAGTATCCAAACAATACAACCATAAGCGTTTAAACATCTGCAGACTAAACCATGTCCTTTATAAGGATAAAATACTCACCTGGAGTCCAACTGGTATCATAATCACTGCTTCGGGCCCAACAACATATAACCATCACAATATCAATACTATAAATCGGGAAAATATGATCTAATCTACTAAGTAGAGTAATAAATCGTATAATAAAGGGTCCTTAGCATCAACTACAATCAACATGCTAATAACCTAGGGTGATAGGATCCTATAGTCATAACAAGCATTTTATATTAAGGGTCGATTCACCATTCTATCCCCAAACTCCTAAAATAGGATAAGTTATGGTGTTCTACCCATAATTATATCCTAACATCCTTACTTAACATGCAATATATATCTGACGTTATCTCATTAAGAAGAGTAGACCAAAGCCTACCTTGACTCCAAACTACAAGTCTTCGTATCATCCACAAATCGTCTATCTTTGCTCCAGGATCTCGTAACTCCACGACATTATCAAAATAGTAATCCAGGTGCTATTAGGAGTAAAATAAGACCCATATTGGTTTATAAAGGGTCGGATTCAAATTCGAATCAAGAATGGTCCTGCAGGGCCTACCAAATAAAATCCAAAATTGAATCCAGCATGAGGTCCCTCAAAGAAAACAAAATGTATGCTCAAAAATTAAGCACAATTGGTGCATAAATCGGGGCCTAAATCAGCCCCTAAGGTCTAAGTATTAATACCTAATTTCAAATAATTTGAATTGAAATGAGATGGAAATTGATGGGAAAAATAATAGAAAAATGACTAAGGAGTGTTAGGCTATCTTACCTAAGCTTCAAAGGATGATTCCCCACTCTTTCCTCTCTTCAAGCTCCCAAAACTATGTAAATATGGAGGAGAACTTGATGGAAAATTGGGTTAAGAATGGGATTAAATAATCCCTAGATGCCTTTTAAACGGTCACCCAGTCACTTAAGCGACTGCCGCTAAAGCGGTCTGGCACGGTAGGCGGATACTGCTAAAGTGGTGCCTAGGCCGCTAAAGCGATGTCTACTGAATCAGACATTGATTGCTTAAGTAGTCCTTGGCCATTTGGCTAAGGCCGCTAAAGCGACCCAATGTCACTAAAGTTATAACTGATAAGTGGTCAAATGGCCACTTAAGCGGTTGCACCAGCAACCTGAGGCATCGGATTTTCTAAGTCCAAAATAGATTCTGATTAGGTGCTCGGTATTTGTTTAGAACCCCATGTGTGCAGATGAACTATGATACCATACCAAATTTGTTATCCTGGACTTAATGGAACCATTGAAACTTTCATCCCATATTATTTCAACTAAATGTGAGGCCCACAACTATAGTTTTATTTTTCATATAATTCACCCAATAGCCCAAAATGAGTTTGAAAGCCTTCCTGAACCAAGGGTCCCCCTAGCCTAAAATAAACATTTCAAAGCTAATGCCACTATTAGAATTCTCATATGAGATCGTCTATTAGGAGTTTTGGTCTGAGACCAATTCCTTAACATAGAAAGCTCTAAAATAGGTAAATAAGCCTAAAACCCAAACGAGTTGTTCAATAACCGAACTGACAGTTTTGGCAAGTCATAAATGATCTGTAGCCATTGTGGGAAGGCTCAAAATGCTGGAAATATGCATGAATCAAAGAAATTACTTAAAACATCAAATAATATCCACTACTAAAGGGACTTTCATCCGCGAAAGTCAATGGATAAAAAGAGCACGAAAGCTCAAAGAGATGAGGTACTAGGCTCGCATGCTCCGAGGACGACTCCCTAGATGACCTATATGGAGAGATAATGCTTTCAAGGGATTTATTCATATGTATATCTTTTTCAACCAAATTCCTTACTTCAGTTCTCAAACAACCAACTGGCCTCCCACTAAACCAAGGAAGGTTGATGCACGCAAATCTGAACCACAATACTCTGATAACACACTGATACCAACATAACCAAGAAAAAACTCATCTAAGCCAAAGGCAACCCAAGGCCTAAATAATACGACTAACTCCAATATCTAAACACAACCTTCCTTTGCCTTTCCAAACCTTTTGTCTACTCTGAACCACCAAAAATATCATTCGAGACCTATACGCACAACTTAATCACACTAACCTCAAAGAATTGAAGTTGATCGATCTATAATCCACAGTGACAAGTATGAGAATAAGACCATATGGTGCTACTTGGGCACACAAATGAAGATGGTCAAATTTTGTAATCTATGCTAATGCTACAACGGGTTTGACTGACTCTCAAAACTGATAGTCAGGAGTACAAAGCATAAACCCTCACCACTGAACGATCCTCTCTAAGATGTCCCATAAATTGAGCATGAATCCATGTTGAATCCAAATCAAGCATACTACTCCTGCTGAGTAGATCATCCAAAATTTTGACAAAACTAAAAAATCGACATCAATAGCAGAAGAAACCATCATTAAGTGCCAATGAGATATCACTCGAGCATCTATTGACCACAATCCACCTAAACTAAAGGAAAACCAAATAGGTAGATAAAGACTAGTCTTAGCCATCCCATAAATAAAACCCCAACTAAGATAAATCTGAAAATGAAGGTTGCACCCAAACTCTACAACTCCCGATTAAAATCTCAGCACAAACGCTGAATCGCTTAATCTTAACTATCCTAACTAATATTATGGACAGGTAAGCATCCATACTCTGATCTTTAACACAACCTCCAAGTAGCCCATATCAAGAGTCAAAGCCCAAGACCTGAGATAATAATTCTAAACCAAGGGCAAGCACCCAATTCACTCTCTTTATCCAAAAATCAGGCATATCCCCACTAGATCCTGCCAGAGCCAAAATTGAAATATAGCTAAAAAAATCACAACTATGGATATACCACAGGCTGAAAGCACAAGCAATCAACTCCATGTTTGCTGGAGGACATGAATCACCAAATGATACCCATGAACTCACTAAGGTTTCAAACCATACTAGTGATAACCAAAACTCTAGCTACTCAAAGAAATATAACCTTAGCTAGAAAATGGTCAATCCAATACTACATTTTAGCTACGAATACCTAAATTGCCAACATAAGAAATGATCACAGGAAAGATCACCCATCTCCACCTCTCTTAACTCCATTATAACATAAACCACATTAAAGTAAAAATAGAATATCCAACTCCACACTAATACCAAGATCAAAATCACTAGGAGACGAACCCAAGGAACTTGGAAGGCAAGTCAAAGAACTCTCGATATCGATATCAAGACCACTACTAGGTGATGAACTAGCCAAATCATAAGAACGGATCCTAAATTGGTCAACCTCGAAAAAGGGCTATCGAGAAGGATAGCCAATGTAAAAATCACAGCAAACCAGAAGGCAAGTCCTAGAATCTCAACTAAAAAACAAGCAATATAACCAAATTGCCAACTCTAGACCCATAATAGAACCACAAAAGGCCAACTTACCTTCATTGTCATATCCCACTCAACAACTGATCTAGCATTACCACCAAAAGAGCAAAATGACCAACCTCACTTTGCTACAAGATAAAAATCATCCAACTGAGCTAGCCGCCTATGTCAACAAATAAAAACAGTGATGCCAAAAACTCTAACTAGACAATGCTAGCCTAGACACTAATCAAGAAAAGATCAATCAACATCAAACAATAGTGATAATAACAATAGCAATAGAAACACCAGTAAAAGGAGTACGTGGTACCGAAATAAAATCAACAACAAGTACCACTATAGGGCTATAAGAAGACCAATATGCCATGATAAATAGGACTCAAACTCAAATGCTACACCCCTAGGGAAATATCAACACTGATCCACTATTAAAAGAAATCATCTATAGGGGAAGTCATACAATCATGAACTCTACACCAAGGCTCACAACAATCAATATAAATCTATCAATGCAAATAATCATCGATGAGTACAAAAACCCCAATACACTTGAATAAAAAAGCTAAAGGTAGAAAATAAAAGGTGCACCTATAATGGTAAAATTCAAAGTCATATGTATGATGTGTTTGAGGGAGAATAAGTCTGAGCGGGTCCAAGATCGAACTAAGCATCTAAATCACCAATTGAGGTACCAAGTTCACTTTCTCTAACTGAAGGTGCCATAATATTATGAAACTAATTTGGATGAGTTAAATGACTAATAATCTTACATCAGGATACTTTCTAGACTAGTGACTAATCTCTTTGCAGTCGCAGAAAACCTCTGAAGCCCTAACCTGGTGAGAAATACATGTTGAATCCACTAGCTGGACAACTAACATAGAGGGCACTCCTAACTAGACTGACCATCCTCTCTGTAATCATAACATATCTAAAGAGCTTTAGGCTGGTGGAGAACATAGTCTAACTCTATCTAAACAACCACTCGCGCCTGGGGCACTCTTTAGACCAATGACCAATCTCATCACAAATACGACAAGCTCCTGAAATACTCTGAGGTACTACACCCAATGATTCAGAATAGCCGCCATAGCCTGAAGACCCATGCTGAATACTCTACAAGGTTCGTCGAGAACTCTGCCCGTTGTGATTACCACGGCTGATCTGAGAAACATATATAGTCTAAAATGCTACATGTGTAGAACTAATAGGCTACAAGTAAAGTTGATCTATGCCAAAAGAATCCTCACTCCCAGATGGAATACCAATAGCACTGTACTGATGACATAGCCTCTTACTGTCACCTCAATAAGTCTCAATACATACTCGTTTTATGGCCCTTACATAATCAAAGACCCAGCTGCTATCAAATTCTTCGATGCCAAACGAAGTGGAAAATCTAATCCTTCAATAAATCCATGCACCATCTCATTCTCTAAAGATATAACATAGGATTATATTTTTCCCACTTAAGAAACCCAATCTCATACTCTAAAATAGATAAGAAACCTATCAAACATCAACAAACCCAACTTTAGCCTGAGAACTATTCAAAGAACCGACCTTATATCTGGCTGTGAGGTATTCGTAAAATGACTCAGAATCCTCAATATTGAATCTTGAAAGGTAAAGAGATTGTAAACTCTATCGGAGCTTGGGTTGGTCTAAAATCCTCTAGATGATGCTGAAGATCTTTGATGTTAACCTTTGACTACCTAGTCTGACACTGCACTGAAGCTCAAGAAACACGTGTTGAAGTTCTCCCTACATTTATCAATAACCTTATATCATCAATCTAGGAAAGAATAGAGTCAAAGAATGTACTTGAGGCTCGTAGAAATATGGACACACAACAAGGAGTCAAGAATAGAGTTTCCTAAGAATGTCCTAAAGCCTTCTGAAGATAGGATATAAACATCTTTGTACAAATTCGTAGAACTCTACTAAACTCTTAGCTCTTTTACCAACACACTGGTAAACCTAGGCAATGATTCCAATTTGTCACGACCCAATTTCTCAGGTAATGATAGAACCTACTATGACTCATTGGTTGGTAAGTCGACCCATATTTCAGAACCATTAGTAATAAACTATCCAAGAAATAGAATAAAAATACAGAATAAATATGGATAATGGTTAATATATATATATATAGAGAGAGAGAGAGAGAGAGAAATCAATATAAAAAGCAGGTGAAGTTAGTAAAAGAGCTTCTAATATAATAAGTGTACAAAGTGAAGTGCTAAATGATATACATGTACAACCTATCTCTTAATACACCATAGAGATCATTCTAGTCCATAAGAGAGAGTAGTAATTCTTCAAACTCTAGGATCTCACCCCAAATATCCAATTCATAGCTACTCTGTACAATGAACACAACAATGGCAAAAAGTCATACTACTATCTGCAGGTTGTAGAAGTATAGTATGAGTACCAAAGATGTGGTACTCAGTAGGCAACTATCGACTAAGAATCAAAGATAATGCAAATACAAATAACCTATAAAGCAGGAATATGAACTATAGGCAACTATCTTAGAATCTACACACTATAAGGCTAAAGAGACAATAAAGAAAACATATCCTATTCTAGCAGTATTCGGGAACTAAAGTACTATACTGAATATCACTATACAATATGCAAATCAAGAGTGAAAGAAGGATATATAGTAGTATATAAGGCCAAGAAATACATATACAATATGAATAAATAAGGTAAGAGAAGGATATACGATAATACCCCATATATATACATACATACATATATATATACATATATATATATACATACATACTGACAGCGCCCAAGTGCACATACAAGTGTACGTGGTCTTATCAAGTAATATAGTGGCTTCAAGGAATCCCAAGTATCGATCTCACAGGGACTTGCGTTCACCGCCTATTTAATTTTAGTCTAACTACTTGAGAAAAATAAATAAAAAGAGAGTTTGTAATTTTGTAAATTAAAAATAAAATAAATAATGCGTAAAAATAAAAATATTGGGACAATCAATGGAGAAAAGCCCAGGGTCAAAGAACTTCGAACAATCATACTATGTTATTGAATTTCATTCGTCAACTTGCTAATCGTGGTTGTTGATTCATAGGGTTAATTGCATGATCATGGTTTCCCAACCTATAATCTTTTACCTAATATGGATATTACAACTACATCATTGAACGAGGATATAATAATCCAATTAAGTTAATTAAAGCTATCATCCTACGTATGAATCAAGTAAGGCATCTAAGTACATCTCTGTCCTAGACGCTAAGTTTAATTCTTTATTTTATAAAAAAATAAAAATTCAAACTTTGTTTATTCCCATGTTCTAACTCCCTATTCCCTCTTCCGAGATCAAAAACTTGAAAATATGTGTGTTCTAAGGGTGCGAATCCTTAAAATAATTAAAACAAGAATAAACAAACAACCAAATATGATAAGTAAAAATTAATCGAAATTAATCTAAAATAATAGTAATCATGTTCTTGGCTTTAACTCCGAAAGGAGAGTTTTTAGCCATTAATATTCATAGGGGAAAGGACATGGGCTGTCAATTTTTAAAAAAAATAGCCCACATTTGAAAAGGTGGGCATGGGTTGTCCAGTCGGCTAAGCTAATTCCATTTTTTAGCCGTTTGGCCCAATTGGTCACATGCAGTCTCTATACACAATTGATACACTTTTATACTACATTGATACACTTTTATACTACATTGATACACTTTTATACTATATTGATACACTTTTTAAAAAAGAGAAAGAAAATTCTATGCAAGCACATGCAGTCCCTATACCCAATTGATACTCTTTTATACCACATTAATATACTTTTATACTACATTGATACACTTGCAGTGTTCATATACTCAATTGATACTCTCTTATACTAGATTGATACATTTTTAGAATGCATGTAGAAACTATATATAGTCATATAATATATGTATCTAAATAATAATTATAGTTAAAAATTATATAGAATGTGTATAAAAATGCTATAATTATTATATAGAATATGTATATGTATAGAAATTGTATCGTTATTATATATAAATATATATCATTAACAATTGTATTATATTAAAAGTATACGATATTGTATTTTATTGTATAAATAAGTAAAACTAAACAAAACAAATAGTAAGATATTTTAATAATATTGATGAAAGCAAAATTACCTTAAAAAAAAGCAATTACTCGATTATTTAAAAAGAATATTATATAATAAATTTCTTCAAAATACTCTTCCCCTCTACTAATATTATTATTAATTATCTTGAAAGTTGTAATGTAGAAAGTGGTAGGGACTTGGAGTCAATTCAGGAGTAATAATTTGGTAGCAAGGCTCACACATGAAGCTAATGAAGAGTGGTTCATACTTTTTGAGTCACTATACATAAAGATTAAAGTCGGCCCAGTAAATAAAATAGGAAGGGCCGAATTGTGATTTCCGGTAGTTAATCATATGTGAGTGACAGAAAGTCTATTTACCGGATTTATTATGTGAGTAGAGAGTGGCTATTTATTGGTATTATAAATTTGAGTGCTAATTTTGTAAAATTAGTTTATTTTAGGTGTTATTTTTGTCCTTTCTCCATATTCATAATCATGATTCAAATAATTAAATACATGATATGAAAAATTAAAGACTAAAAATAAAATTAAAACCTAATAAACCGTGTAGTAGCTCCTCCGCTTTTCGTCCAAAAAATAGTTCAAGTCGTCTACTCTGTGTTCCCTTTTTTTTCTCCAATCAGGTCCTCCCCTTTTTAATTAATATCCAAGTGAGTGTTTGGAAGAGATTATAATCTGGTCAAACCAGATTATAATCTCTTTTTAGATTATAATGGTGTTTGGCAGGTGTTTGGCAAATGTTAAAAGTGCTTAAAAAAGCTATTTTGAGCTTATTTTAAGCCAAAAAACAGAAGATGTGATTCTCAACTTTTTTTTTTGGAGCTTAAAGTTGACCAAATAAATTACACTTGTGTCCCTTAAAATTATTTCTTATTCCAAGTTTACCCTTATCCCTAATTCTCAAATACCCACTAACACAGCACACTTCACAGCAATTCCATTTCTCCCAAAAAATAACCACGCCACTACTCTCAAATTACTTCAAGATTCCCTCAAATTGCTTCAACACAGTATATTTTCTTCAAGATTCTCTCTCAAATTGCTGCATTTCCTTCAAGATTTCACAGTAAGTTCTCTCAATCTTTACGTCTTTTTATTTATTTTTGATTTTTCATCTCTTTTTTTCATAGATCAACCTATGATTGTTAATTTTAGTCAAAAGATGCTTGATATTAGTTTGTAGTTATTTTTCTGAAAGTTTTTGAAGTGAGAGCGACACTGTTTGTAGCGATAGAAGGTGACATGTATCGCGTAGAATTAGTCGAGGTACGCAAAAATTGGTCAGGCACACCACAGTTATTAAAAAAGTATAAATTTATTGCTAATATTAGGATGGTTTTTTTTTAAGGCTTAAATGATAAGAGAAAGTTATTAAAGCTGGAAGTTTATTATGAAAGATAAAACTGATAAGATATGAGTTTGAGTAGAAAAGTTGCTTAAGTCTAACGTTCTTGCTAATGTAATGTGATTTTTGACCTGGTACCTGATGTCGGTGGGAGGTGGAAGGTATCCGTGAAACTAGTTGAGGTACACGGAAGATGATACGGACACCACGGTTATTAAAAAAGGTATAAAGTTTTTGCTAGTATTAGGATGGAGTTTTTAAAGGTTTAAAATAGTTTGTAATCAATTTATGCGATCAATTTATGTAAGTAAAAGAATAAGAGAAAGTTGTTATAGTTGGAGAATTTATGAAAGATAAAACTAATAAGCTATGAGTTTGAGTAGAAGCTTTTGAAAGTATAAAATTCTGGACACAATCTAATATAATCCTAAGAAGGAATGAACCATCTTAGAGAAAGTTAAAGAAAATTGGTATTTTTACTTTTGAATCATATGGAAACCAAAAGTGTTTAAGAGTCACTGTTTACTCCTGGAAAGGGATTTGGTGGTGCGGTTAACGGCTTAATGTATTAAGTATCAACTAAACAGCAAAAATAATTTAATACAAAATAATGGAACTTCAGAGAATGGTGGTCAGTTGGCACAAATATGATGCTTGTGGTAGATGTATGGCATGAAAGAGATTTCTCTGGGCTTAGAAAAGTATTTGAGTTTCTTATCTAACTGAGCAGTGAAATGTATGTGGTAACTGTATTTAATTAGTTTCCAGAACCTGATAGTTTTTACTTTACTAGTCTCTTGTCTTTTACCTTTTCAACTTTTAACCCTAAATTAGCTAAGTGTGGCAATTGATATTTATATTTCATCTTCAGATCATTTATATTCCATCATGTCGAAAATTAATTTGGTACGAAGTAATGCTAAGTGGGACTATGATGCTCATATTTCTTTTATAGAGGTGTGTGAAAGTGAAATTAGAAAAGGAAATAGACCAAACTCTCATTTGAATAAAGATGGATGGAAAAATATGGTTGATGAGTTCCATAGAAAGACGGGAAGAAATTATACTAGAACACAATTAAAAAATAAGTGGGATAACATGAAATAGGATTGGGCTTTTTTTAAGCAGTTGATGAGAGAAAATACAGGTTTAGGTTGGGATGCCACAAAAAATACAATCATTGCGGATGACGATTGGTGGAAGCAAAATATTAAGGTATGTCTCTCGCATTATTCTATATTTCTTTGTTATTTGTTTCATTATTTAATTTACTTAAGTAGTTCTTTTTTTAAAATTTCAGATGGATCACCGATATAGGAGGTTTAGGAATATGGATCTTTCTCTCATACATTATCGCTATGATGCATTATTTTTGGATATTTTTGCTACGGGGGAAAGAGCATGCTCCGCCAATCAAGAACAAATTTCTGGAATTGAAGTAAATTTGAACAAAGAAAAAATAACTAGTTTTGATGATTTTGACAAAGAACACTTCATTTATCTCAACGATGAAGGAAGTGATGAAAGTGATGATCCATATGATATGAATTCTCCTATGTTTCCCAAATCATCATTTAAAAGACAACTTTCAACTGATGATACAGGAACTAGCATTCGGGTAAAAAAGAGGAAGACAAAATCTACTAGAGAGGAACTACACTCTTTAGTTGAGTTAATGTCAAGTAAAAGTACCGCTACATCTCATGCGATAGAGGATCCCACCATTGATAAGTGTATGGACTTTTTGGCAACCATCAGGGTATTTTAGTCATTTTAACCAAAAAAAGTGCTTAAAAGAACTATTTACCAAATACATCAATAACTTTTTCTAAATTTCAGCACTTTTATCCAAACACTTAACTGCTTATTTTTAAAATAAGTTCAGCACTTTCAAAAGCACTTTTTTCAGCAGTTTCTTTTTCTGCCTATCCAAACGGGCTCCAAGCCTTTATATGGTTCAACAGTTGCTTCCATCTATATTCTTTGACCATGCCATTTAAAGTAAAATAGAAAAAAATTCCAATCACGTGGTCCCTCCTTTGGTAAGTGTGCTATCCAATCTAAATTAAAACTAGGACTTTGTCCTGTGTCGGCGCAGATTTCCTCATTGAACCCACTGACACGATGCGTCATCTTCGCGTCGATGTACTGGAATTAACGTTAAAAAAAATTAAGTGTAAAATGTATGTCTATCGATGCGACCTATTGACTTTGCGTTGACTCACTGAAATTTACTTTTAAAATTTTGGTTAAGTGTGGAACGTCTTATTCTTTGTCTATGCCTTTTGTAGTGTATTTTCAATGAATTTCGAGCCTTTTTATCATCAATAATCACCCTATTTAGTTCACCAAGACTCCTACAATATCATACACCACATATTCAAGATTAAAACAACACAATATTCTTAACAACAAATCAAAACAAGAGTTAGGATAAGGCAAATTCGCAATGATCTTCCACTCATTATTTCGACCCTTGACTTAATCAAATTAAATTTTGCACATTACAAACAAGTTATTCCACTCATAATTATATATTTAAAATATTTGGAACAAATTAAACACATTAGAATCTACCGAGACCAACTAGACACACACCTAGGTCAAGCTAGTAAAACTAATTTTTCGGGTTGAACTCTAAATTACTCAATTAAGCACAAACTTGTTTAAAAAAATACTTTGGACATTGTAAATACATACTTGGACACTTAAATGCTTATTTATATCAATATGAACAAATTAATTACACGAATTGCTCTCAAAACAAGGCGAAATAAGCTAGAATAATGATACAAAAGTGTATAAAACCACCTCAGATCACATCATATATATATGTGTGTGTGTGTGTGTGTGACTACACAAGGTAATGACTAAGATAACTAACCTAGCATCTCAAGGCATCCTAATCATGTAGGAAATTAGTGCTGGCATAATCAGGGTCACGGACCATAATGTCTAACCATGAGATAATTATCTATAATATAATTTACCGTAAAAGTGAAAGGATCAGAATCATACCTCTAACCTCAGTATCAGTACATAATCAGCCTACCATAAAATAACTATAATAATAACAGTATGGTAACAGGTTAGTCTGGACAAACAAGACCTAATTGGGCCTAATAAATCATAAGGTTTAATCAATACTCAGCAAATAACACTCATAACCTATACATGTACAACCCTTATAAGGCTGATAGATGTAGGAACCAAACAACATATTGGTGATAGGCGATGCGCATATAATAATGAATTCAAAGTAAATACATAATACCATAACCAATCCAAGTGACATAGTATACCTAGTGTATACATCTCCTCCAGCTCGATGGCTCGCAAAGGCAGAACCTACGACGACCTCTCTTCTATGGAATAACAGCTCACAGATAAAGGGGCCTTTAGGGGATTCAAGAACGTCTATATACACTGACTTGATTCTGATATGAGATTTCTAATAATAATCATCATCATCAATCTACTACATCTAGTACCAGAGATATGTGTGTGTGTGTGTGTATATATATATAATATAATATAAATACACAAACTCAAACCATGGATAAAAGAATGTAAGTTTGTAAATCCATTGCCCGAGATCAACCCCTAGACTAAATTAGTATCAAAGAGTAGAAATGGTCAGAATCTCTCTCGATTGACGAAAGAATAGTAGTAAAAGAGTGTATAAATCATGGACCGAAATCAATCTCAGTCTAATTTCTAAAATATCGTTTTTAGTTCCAAAAGCTCATAAATCATCTATTAAGGTGGCTCAGTTCCCTTTTTATAAAAGAGCCTATTTTGGGAGTGAAAGGTGGAAATAAACCCATTTTTGAAAAATAATAGAAAAATCATGATTTTAGTTGGAATCATACCACTAAGTGAGCATGAATATACCATAATATATGCATTCCATCACTAGTATTCAAATAATACAATCATAAGCATCTAAATATCTGTAGGCAAAACCACGTCCTTTATAAGGATAAAATACTCACTTGGAGTCCAACTGGTAGCGTAACCATGGCCTCGGACCCAATAGCATATAACCATCACAATGTCAGTACTATAAACCAAGAAACAATGGTCTAATCCACTAAGTCGAGTAATGAACCTTATACAAAAGGGTCCTTAGCATTAACTACGATCAACATGCTAATAACCTAGGGTGATAGGATCCTATAGTCATAATAAGTATTTTATCTTAAGGGTTGATTCACCATTCTATCCCCAAAATCCTAAAATAGGATAAGTCATGGTGTTCTACTCATAATTATATCCTAACATCCTTACTCAACATGCAATATATATCGGATACTATCTCGTGAAAAAAGAATAGAACAAAGCCTACCTCGATGTCAAACCACAAGTTCTTAAATCATCCACAAATCACCCACCATTGCTACACAATCTTAAAATACCACCACACTATCAAAATAGTAATCTACACTCCATTAGGAGTCAAACAAGACCCATAGTTCTATATAAAGAGTTGGGTCAGAATTAGGGTAAGGAATGGGCCCGTAGGGCCCACAAACAGAAACTAAAATTGAATCTATCACAAAGTTCCTCAAAGGACAAGAACTGTGTGATCAAAAGTTAAGCACAATTGGTGCATAAATCAGGGCACAAATTATCCCCTAAGTTCTAAGGATTAAAGACCTAATTTCTAAGAATTTCAAAATGAAACGGGATGAAAATTGATGGAAAAAATAGTGGAAATGAACAAGGAGTGTTAGGATAACTTACCTTAGCCTCAATGGACCTCTCTTCAATCCCAAAATAGTGTATAAATTGAGGAGAAAATGATAGAAATTGGATGAACAAGGGGATTGAATAATCCCCAAGTGCTACTTAAGAGACCACCTAGACACTTAAGAGACTACTGCTAAAGCAGCTCCTCGACCTTTAAACCAATTTGGCACGGGGCACGGGGACCACTAAAAAGGTGACTAGGCCGCTAAATCAATGTCCTCTAAAGCAGACACTAATATCTTAAGCGGCCTTTGGAAAAATGTACAAGGCCTCTACAGTGACCCAAAGTCACTAAAGCAACATCCTCTTAAGCATTCAAATGTCCGCTTAAGCAGTTGCACTAGCAACCTGAGGATTTAGATTTTCTAAGTCCAAAATGGACTACAATCGGGTGTTTAAGATTCTTTTGGAACCATGTGTGCGAAAATGAACTATGCTACCATACCAAATCGCTATTCTAGACTTGATGGAATCATCTAAAATTTCATTCAAGTTTGTTTCAACTAAATATAGGGGCCCACACCTATAATTTATTTTTCATATATCCACCAAATAGCCAAAAAAATGAGTTTAGAAGCTTTAGGACCTGAACTAAGGGTCTCCCTAACCTAAAATCAAAGTTCTAGAGTTAATGTCACTGTCAGAGTTCTCATTTGTGGTTATCTACTAGGAGTTTTGGTCTGAGACCAATTTCTTAATAAAGGAAGCTCTAAAATTGGGAAATGAGCCTAAACCCCAAACAACCTATTCGATAATCAAACCGACAGTTCCATCAAGTTATAAGTGATCTATATCCACTATGGGAAGGCTTAAAATATCAGAATTGTGCATAAATTAAGGAAAAAACCTAGAGGGTCATTACACTACTCTCTTTGATTGACTTATGGGAGTTAGTCAACCATTGAGATCCTTCCCAACTATAATATTTATAATCATACATGGTTTTACCATTGTGAGATTTATCATTGACTTAATACAACTAGTCGACTGATTGGATCAAACAATACTGTGACTGAAGGATTTTTTTAAAACTGTTGATTTTGATTTTTCATTTATTAACTTCCTCTTGGAGAAAATCTTTTTCTATCTCACAAACTTTAAATTTTAGTTCCTAAACCCTTTTTCCCTTAATAAAGCCCTCTTTTTATCATGGGCTTTATTTAAATCCACTATGGTATGATCTAGAAAATTTTGTCATTTGGAGCATTCATTATAGAAATTAGTTCTTACCTGACTAGATTTCCTAATTGCCATGAAGTAATAATCTCCAATGTTGCCATTTTCATTATCAGATTGTTCTTTATCACCCCAACAACTAAAATATTACTACAGTTTATAGAACTTACCTTCATTTCTGTCGTAGACATCATTCTACTTTCCTTTTGAGTCACTAAGTTTTCCCCTTCTTTGATTTCTAGATTTTTGATCATTATCAACACTGCCATGTTGATGAGACTAAGTTCATCTTTATCTAAAGCATTATTTTTGTCTTTATTTATAGCTTTGAAAGCCACAGTTTTCTTCTTTCCATCTGGTAGTTGATCCTTCTTATTCAATGAGCCTTTTCAAAGGCAATAAGATCTCCTTTAGCTTCATCATATATCATTTTATTTAAGTTTATACTTTCAAGAGTCACAACTTTAGAAGCCATTGAGGGAAAAACTTGTAATGACCCAAGACTACCCCTAGTCGTCACATGGTGCTTACGACCCCGAAGGACCACAAGCTAACTCATGACTTATATCTGCTGTGAGCACTGAACAAAAATGCTAAATAAATATGGAAAAATAGGCTAAAATGCCATAAGGTTTAAAATCTAAAATAATGATAAATAACAACATCTGATAAAATACCTGTCTCTGAAATATTATCTGAACTAATCTAGTCTGAAAGTCTCTAACTGAACTGTCTGAATATGGAGTTGATGGGACAATCCCCCAACTCCAACTACTACAATACTGAAACTACTGAAATGCTGAAATAAAAGCATATCCTCGATAGATGAGGACTCACTACTAAATTTGGGACTGCTGACTGGATCTATCTAAGCGCGGTTGGGAAACCTGAGCATCCAAACCTATGATATGAAACATCATAGTGCAAGAAAGTATGTGTCAGTACGTAGGAATATACTGGTATGCTAGATGAGGTAAGGCTATATACAAGGGTTTAAATGCATGAATAGTAACTAACTAAAGGATATACAATAACTGAATATGAGTACGTGGATAACTAAAATTGTTGTAAATGTTGAGTATGCAATACTGTGAATATATGTATACCATAACTGATCTTTCCTGAAGCTAAGTACTGAGTTCTATTACTGAGTAACTGATAATCTAAAGTTACTGATAATTGAATTTTCAATACTGAGTAAGTGTGGCTGACAGTCCTGATTCTATAAAACTGAACTGAGTTCTAGACTAAAGACTAGAACTATGAGAAGTAATCATCTAACCGACATCCCCTCTCTGAACTGATTGGGGTTTAACCTGTAACTCCAGCTGGAAGGGTGCTAATACCGTGCCACGGGTACTAACACTAGAAAACTAGGATGCCAGGCCTAACTGATTGGTGACACCTGGGAGGAGCCAAGCCTAATCTGTTGGGTGACCCCTGGAAGGTAGTCAAGCCTAATCTGATGGGTGACTCTTTATCTTGTGCTGGCTACGCAGTTCTGGAGTACATGGACTACTTCTAATGACTCTGCCTATCTGATGGGGAAGTCGACATCCTTGCACTCGCTCGGTGCTAAATCCTACTCCCAACTGAATAGACACTGAACTGTTATACTGGACTGAACTGGACTGAATTCACTGAGTTTCCTGAGTGCTATAACTGACTGAGTTCTACTGAGTTCTGTATCTAACTGAGAGTACCATTGATCATGAAAAGACTGATACTATTCTGTAACTGACACTGGCTCTAAATAAAAAGCTAAATTATCGAGTATTAAATACCCCTAGGACTCGATAGCATGAAAAGTAAAGCATCACATGATCTTGCAAAGCATAACAATGTATACATGTTCATAATTCATCTATAGAGACATTTTATCAAACACTTGTAGAGCATAAGCTTGTAAATATACTAACATGTCAAGATTTCATCACTTTATTCACATGGACATTCTATCAAACACTTGGGGAGCACAACTTAATGCACATAATCATGGATAACACATAAACACGGCAACTACAATGCCCTAACTTGCAATTTCATGGGTTTAACATGCAATTCATATAATTTCCCCTAAATACTATTCTATTTTCATGAATCTTATAATAATCCTGGATTAAAACCAATTAACATCATAGACACATTAATCACTTTATAAATTCAAGGATTTATCAAGATAATCACATATTCATACACATGATATTCAATTTCATGAAACATGCACTTAAATCATGGATTGAAACCCAACAACTATCATGAACATGAATTCAATCTAATTCAAACAGGGAAATCATAAATCTGAGATCTTGTATATTTAAAAAGAGATTCTTGGACTCTATGGGTGAAAGAAACCCATAGATGAATACCTAACATACCTTAATTTGTGAGATTCTTGAATTTCTTGAAGAATTTCTTGGGCTTGACCTTGATTTCTTTGAACTAGTGTTTCGGTCTCTTGAGAGAGAATGATTTTGTTCTTGAGAGCAAGTGAGGAAAAATAACATAATAGGGTATTTAGGGCATAATTTCGTGTTTAAAGACTGATCTGGGTCATGGAAAAAGACCCTAGTTCCCCTAGAAAGTTTTTAATTTTCGTCACTGAAAACCTGAGTTGAGCACCTGACGTGATGCGGCGCTATCGCATCGTGTCACTGTAAACTGACAATTGGGAACTGGGCTGATGGCGTGACGTGGCACCATCGTGGTGCCTCACTGGTTGTGAATTTTCCCTTTAGCGCAACGCTCCATGATTGCGGAATCATATTGAAAAGTGACAATTGGGAAAAAGGCTAGTGGCGCGATGCGGTGGTATCGCGTTGTCTCACTGAAAAATGATAAATGCCATTTGGACTGCCTCCGCGATGCGCTAGAGTACCAGGTGGTACACTTTCTTACTAAAATGACTAAAACTCTTCGCCCGGGTATTGGATTTGGGCAAATTTGGTATCGATGGAAAGCTTATTCAATTTTCCACACAATAAAAAGTCAAAATCTTGAAAATTACACATGTATAAAAGTGTATTTATCTTTAAAGAAAGTCTTTAACATTTTTTAGATGAATTTAAGCTAGGTAAAAGTATAGGGTGTTACAAAACATCTTAGGATCCCGGTGATCTGGTGATGTTGGATGAATTTATGCATCTTAGTATTGCTATTCTAGCCTTTTTATCCTTGTTTTGAGGATTATTCATGTTCTTAGTATGGTGATAATGATATAAATATGCATCTAAGTATCCATGTATGTGTTTACAATGTTTAATATTGTTTCCACACAAGTTTTGATTCAAATTGATCATTTAGAAGTCAACCGAGAAAACTAGTGTGACTAGCTTGAGCTAGGTGTTTGTCTAGTCTATCGTATTGGGTTATAACGTGTTTAATCAGTTCCTAAGGTTGTTATTGTGTATTTATATGTGAAACAACTTATTGGTAATGTTCAAGGGTCAATTGGATAAAGACAAAAGTCAAAACAATAAGTTAGAAATCAAAGTGAATGAAGCATATGCTTAGCTTGTGTTTCTAGTTCTCCATCTTGGATGTTGTGTTGTTTTGAGCTCTAAATTTTTGTGTTTAATTCTATAGAATGCTTTTTGAATGGATTATGAAGATATATGAAGGATATACATGCTTCAAATCAAATGGAAACAACTCAAAAAGGCTTGGAATGGATCACGGAAGCACAATACATAATTTGACACAAATTTGGACACCTGAAATGTCTTGGGCGAGTGAGAGCGCATGGGAAAGTATCTTGGAACGTAATACAGACCAAAAGACTCATAAGGGGCCTAAAATAGTGTGTACATGTGATATGTGTACGTCGCATGCTCCATTCCTATAAAATACAGCGTGTGTCGCATACTCTATTTCACCCCTGGACTGCACGTTGATTCCTCGGCCAACACGACTTGGGCTTACTCTATTTCTATAAATACAACTTTGTAAACATTTTTAATCACTTTGGGGAGATCTTTGAGCATTGGAGGCTACCATAACTTCTTTTTAGGTTTTATCATTCTTTAATTTAGTTTCTTTCATGGTTTGTAACATAAATCCATGGGATTAGATAATGAATATTTTCATTAAAGGCTAAAACTCTCTTTCCGTGGTTAAGGCCGCGATCATGATTACTTTTGTATTGAATTAAGTTCGTTTAATTTTGCTTATCATTATTGGTTGTTTTTTATCTTTGCTTTAACTATTTTAAGGACTAGCTACCCTTAGAATACATCAATTGTCAACTTTTTGATCTCAAGAGAGGGAATAGGGAGATAGAACATGGAGATAAATAAAGTATGGTTCGTATCTTTTTATGAATTAAGGAATTTAAATTAGTATCTAGGAAAGGGATGTACTTAGATGCCTTACTTGATTCACACGTAGGATGATAGCTTAATACACTTCATTAGATTATTGCATCCCCTCTCAACGATGTAGTTGTAATATCCAAGTTAGGTAAACTGTTAGATGTTGAGAGACCATGATCATTCTATTAACCCTACGAATCAACAACTAAGATAAGTAATTTAACAAATGAAGTTCAATAATGTAGTATGATTGTTTGTAAGTCTTAACTATGGGCTTCTATCTATTGATTGTCCTAAGTCATTATTTTTCTGCATTAGTTTAGTTTCTTTTTAGTTTACAATTCTAAAACCTTTTTTTTTTACTTTTTCTCAATTGTTGAACTAGAATTGGATAGTCTGTGAACGCAAGTCCCTGAGAGATCGATACTTGGGCTTTCCTGAAGACACTTTACTACTTGATAAGACCACGTACACTTGTGTGTGCTTTTGGGAGCTGTCAAGTTTTTGGCGCCGTTGTCGCGGACTTGTAATTAGGCAATTATCTTATTTTTAGTTTAGCTACATTGAGTGGTAAATAGTTTAGTTTTTCTTTAGTTTTTTTTGTTTCTTTTATCTTTCTGTTATCATACTTCTTGACATGGTAGCCTGGGATAGATGGTTTCCGAGTGATGATGATTCTATATGGTGTATGGTTTGGGGAAATAGTGGTCATTCTGAAGATATGTGTGCTGTAAATCCTAATTCAGTGATGTTTGTGGTCTATTATCAAAAGCAAGACTATGTGAATGCCTAAAATCAGCATCAACAGTTTGAACAGTCGCAGGTTCAGAATTACCAGGCCCCAATTCAAATGAGCAATTTGGAAGAGATACTAAGACAAATTCTAGCTGATCAAAAACAAATATCAGCAGATATAAAGAGTTATGGGGCTAGTTTAGAGCGTCAGCAAATTATCATGAAAAACTTGGGGATGCAGGTAGGGCAAGTGCAACAGTTACATAATGCCAGACCTCAAGGTGATTTGCCAAGTGACAGTGAACAACTAATTGCAATCACTTTGAGGAATGGTAAAGAGCTCAATGAAGAACCTTTACAGATAACTAAGGAGGTAGATGCAGAGTTGACTTCCCAACCTATTGAACACAAAGTTCTTGACAATTCGAGAAAGTCTGAGTACTCGGAAACTGAAATTGTTAAAGAGGTTAAGGAGATACCACCACCACCATATGAATCACAACTATTCAGTTGTCATCTTTCTCTTGAGACTGTAATTGAGAAGGTGAATATAAGTGAGGATGTTGTGGATTATGTAAATTTAGACGCGAGATTGGTTGGTCCTCATTCAAATCACTTTTCTACATTATGTTTAGATGATATCTTGTCTGTGGAATCATTTAA
This sequence comes from Capsicum pubescens, assembly GCA_030864215.1. Lineage (NCBI taxonomy): Eukaryota > Viridiplantae > Streptophyta > Magnoliopsida > Solanales > Solanaceae > Capsicum > Capsicum pubescens. Next base: position 213,470,155 of record CM061542.1, read on the forward strand.
AATAGTGTAAGAGTGTGAAAATGAGGAACAAAAATCCTATATTTTTAATTTTACACAAGAAAAGGAACATAAAAACACGCCTCACTTTAAGGTCGAGTGGTTTACTATGCATATTCTATTACTCAATTCCTTAGTCTTTGTACCACCTCCCTATGAGCGAGGCAAAAAGATGGATGCTAAGTTGGGGGTGAAATTTATATCCTCAAGGTGGAGGAAAAAGTTGATTGGGTCGTGCCGCGACACTAAATTAGGCGCTTCTTGGGAGGTAACCTAAGTAAAGTTAAATAGGTATGTTTTATTTTTTAGTTTTTAGTTTTTTTTTTACTTCATGTAGCTTTTGTTTTTGGTTGAGTCACAGGTTAATGGGAAGTATGAGTACCATAAACTTGAGCTAAGAAGTATGGCAAAGACTGAGTGTGGGGTCTCCCGAATCCTTTTTATGCAAAAAGATGCTACTAGCTAGGCCTCAGGGAGTATTTCTATCTCTTACCTTTAAATTCACTTAGGGAACAAAGTAGATTTTTAAGTGTGGGGTGGGGAAATTTCCAATTTTTGGCTCAATTTAAAAAAAATTAGGTTAGGAATAAGTGAGATATTCTTGTTGGTGCTATTTTAGATTGCATGGTGCAAGTGTTTTGTTTGATAAAAGCATGTTGAATGAGTAAATTGCTATTTTTGAGACTCTTAGGCTCATATATGTGACTCTTGTACTTGTTGGCTTAAATTTTAATTTGTGTTATTGTTTGGTTAAGAGTCTATGATAATCCTATTGAGTTGAGCATATGCCATATGCATGTGAGGTTATTTTATATTTCTTGTTACATATGATGTCTAGAACTTGCCCGGTGTGTGTGCAAAGCGAAATAAAGAATGTGGGTTTAGGAGATGATATAGGAATTTCTTTGATAACCTAGTTTTATACATTCTATTTGTCCTACCCTTTGTGTATCATCCTATTTAACCCTCATTGAGCCTTTAACCTTTTCTTTGGTAGCCACATAAGTAGCCTAATCCCTTCTTTTATGAACCTTAGTTTGATCTAAAAAGGCTCCTAAGTGTTTTAATAAAAAATTGATTTAGTAAGGAGTTTGAGAAATTGAAGAAAAAGGTGAAATTGATGCCCTAAGGTAATAGTTATTGGTATTTATATTTGATGTGTGGTGGTTTAGAGTGATATAAATGGTGTTAGAAATATTTCCATGATTTTAGAAAATAAGAAAAATTAAATCTTGAAGGAATACCCAATACGCCCACCATGTGTATGTGAAAATGCTTAAAAGAGATGGGGCAAAAACAAAAGAATGGGGAAGTCAAAAAATGGTGTAATTTGGTTGTTAGAAATTGGTTTTAATTGTATGATGTAGTGTATTAAAGCTCTTAGGAAAGATAGTCACTATTCTTGGCCAAAATAGTTCCTACCCGTCTCTTAGCCTACATTACAACCCGGAAAAGACCTATTTGATCCTAAATTTCACATTCTAATATTAAGTGGAGTATGACACTAAGGGCAAGCCTATGGTTCATTATGTGTAATTTGTGAATTCTTTGTGAGAGTGAGCGTAACTTGATTTGTATACCCATTATGATAATTGCATTATTGTGAGTGTTTATGGGTAAATCTCTTGTTGATAGGGAACATGTTTGATGAATGTAGATTATTTGTATGATGTCTTATATTGAGAAATATGCATAAGTTTTTCATGTATTGAATCAATTCTTGAGGTTAGGATGTTTTGGAGTAGGATTCTTGAGCTTTCAATTGTGTCTAACATGCGTAGTGTTGTAAACTTGCATTCCATGTAATCATTGTAGTACTAGATTGAGTTTGTTGCATGTAGTAAAAGTGTGGAGTCTCTTCAGCTCATGATGCTTATAGTTAAGAATTGTTCGAGGAAGAACAAGGCTTTAAATATGGAGTGGTGATGTTGGGTGAATTTATGCATTTTAGCGTTGCTATTCTAGATTTCTAGCCTTATTTTGAGGATTATTCATATGCTTAATATGGTGATATTGATATAAATGTGCATATACATATCCATGTATGTTTTTACAATGTTTAATAGTGTTTCCACACAAGTTTTGATTCAAATCGATCATTTAGAAGTCAACCGAGAAAACTAGTGTGACTAGCTTGAGTTAGGTGTTTCTCTAGTCTATCGTATTGGGTTATAACGTTTTTAATGAGTTCCTAAGATTGTTATAGTGTATTTATATATGAAACAACTTTTTGGTAATGTTGAAGGGTCAATTGGATCAAGATAAGAGTCAAAACAATAAGTTAGAAATCAAAGTGAATGAAGCATATGCTTAGCTCGTGTTTCTAGTTCTCCATCTTGGATGTTGTGTTTTTTTAGCTCTAAATTATTGTGTTTAATGCTATAGGATTCTTGATAAATGGATTATGATGATATATGAAGGATATACAATCTTCAAATCAAGTGTAAACAACTCAAAAGGGCTTGGAATGGATCACGGAAGCACAATAGGCAACTTAACACAAATTTGGACACCTGAAATGTATTGGGAGATTGAGATCACGTGGGAAAGTATCTTGGCGTGTGCTACACACCAAAATACTCAGAAGGCACCCAAAATAGTGTGTACGTGCGATATGTGTATGTCACATACACCATTCCTATGGAATACACCGTGCATCGCATACTTATTTCACCCCTGGAATGCACGTTGATTCCTTGGCCAACACGGCTTGGGCTTACCCTATTGCTATAAATACAACTTTGTAAACGTTTTTAATCACTTTGGGGACATCATGGAGCATTGGAGGCTACCACAACTTCTTTTTAGGTTTAATCATTCTTTAATTTAGTTTATTTCATGGTTTGTAGCATCAATCCAAGGGATTGAATGATGAATATTTCCATTAAAGGCTAAAACTCCCTTTCTAGGGTTAAAGCCGCGATCATGATTACTTTTGTTTTGAATTAAGTTTGTTTAATTTTTCTTATCATTGTTGGTTGTTTGTTTATCTTTGCTTTAACTATTTTAAGGATTAGCTACCCTTAGAATACATTAATTGTCAACCTTATCTCGGGAGAGGGAATAGAGAGATAGAACATAGAGATAAACAAAGTATGGTTTGTATTCTTTTTTTAATTAAGGAATTCAAATTAGTATCTAGGATAGGGATGTACTTAGATACCTTGCTTGATTCACACGTAGGATGATAGCTTAATACACTTAATTGGATTATTGCATCCCCGCTCAACGATGTAGTTGTAATATCCAAGTTAGGTAAATGGTTAGAGGTCGAGAGACCATGATCATGCGATTAACCCTACGAATCAACAACCAAGGTAAGAAATTTAACTGATGAAGTTCAATAATGTAGTATGATTGTTTGTAAGCCTTACCCTGGGCTTCTATCTATTAATTGTCCTAAGTCATTATTTTCCGCATTAGTTTAGTTTCTTTTTAGCTTACAATTCTAAAGCCTTTTTGTTTACTTTTTCTCAATTGTTGAACTACAATTAGATAGTCGGCGAACGCAGGTCCTTGAGAGATCGATACTTGGGCTTTTTTGAATCCACTTTACTACTTGATAAGACCACGTACACTTGAGTGTGCGCTTGGGCGCTATCAAGTTTTTGTCTACTACAGGATTAGTTTTTCCTGTAACTTTGAGTTCACCAACAATTTTTCCATATCTGGCAAATGTTTCTTCAATGGACTCCCCATCTTTCATCTATTATAGTTCATAGTCATAGACTAATAAACTTACAAGAATTTGTTTGACCTTCTTAAGTCACTTCTAATTTATCTCACATCTCCTTAACAGTTTCACAACAAGAGATCTTTTTATATTCTTCCCCGCTGATAGCATTGTGTAGCACATTTTTAGACTTTGAATTGATCTGGAAAAAATTTATTTGTTCATTAGTATAGTCCTCATAAGATGGAATGGTGTTAATAGACGCGTCACCATTTTTTGGTTTCTTCCCAACTTTGTCTTTGTTTGTAGAGGCAAATGGAAGATTACTAAGTTTGATAACTTTTAATAAATGGCATTATAGAACTTAATGAAAGTTTTCATCCTTATTTCTAATGAGAAAAATGCTTCCCACTGAAGTAAGAAGGTCTAGTTTGAGATGTCCTTTCTAAAAATAGAGCTCCAACAATTGTTTAGGCCAACATCTTTGCTTTTAAGTAAATAACTGTGAGTCCTTGCTCTGATACCAATTGAAAGTAGTAAGAAGAGGTGAATTACTCCTTTTTCGATTGGATAGATGACTTGCTTTGATGATCAGTCGACTTCTGAAGCAGTAATGTGGAATACGCAAAATAAAATACTGAAAAGTAATAACACCAAATGTTTTATACCATTTATGACCTCTAATAGGTCTAACTCCAACCTCCTTGGGTCGCAAGGAATTCTACTATCTCTTTTTCAAAAATCAAAGGTTACAATATTTGAGTTAAGCATTTTGGCATTAACTCACTCTTCTTTTCTTTACACTATTCGATACAAAAGCTTCACCAATTTTGTGTTTTTTTTCTCTCTTTTTAATTACACAATGAACTACAGGAGAATAGAATACTTAATGAAGTAGAAAATAGAGCTAGAGAAGGTCGAGACAATGTATGTCTCTTTCTATGTCTTTCATTTCTTAAATAGTAGTGATTGAATTACTACTAGCCGTTGAAAGATAAATGTAGAAGGCAAACATAAAGATTTTCTTCTTTGAAAAAAGGAATAATGAATATTCAATTTTCAAGAATAAGTAAAGACTTAAAAGAAAAATCTAGCTAAATAAATCCTAATGAGAGAGAGATGTGACAGAGAATAATGATTTGCTCCATTTAATGGAGAGGAGAAAGTAATGATCTTCTTCCATATAGAGATCTCCTATAATACTTCTTCCTTTTTAATTATTGACTAAGAAACATTGGAATATTCTTTTCCCAAATTCTTGCAATGAAATCAATCACTAAAATTATCAAATCATTCATCAAAATCAACATTATCAAGTGAGACAATCAAAAAAGGCTAGAAGATGTAGCAACTTGATAGAACAGTTCTTGTAAAATTAGAGACATTTTGGAGGCTTAATTCTCATGATACTCTTCCTAGAAGATCGTCATGATGTTAAATTCTCTTTAGATGTATTATTTTCGTTGTTAATGGTAATGTTTATAGATGTTAAAAAAATAAACCGAATCTTAGACCTATAATAGAGGAATAGAAAGGACGCGATAAACAAATTCTTACACTGTGAAATTAAAGAATCAAGAGACAAAACGAAAGAGTCGTATGTACACAAACAATCGTCTAAAAGTGCTTACAAGTTACAACTAAGTATAACATTAAGCGAAGATGTGTATCTTATATATAGTGCTCAATATTTAATTGTACTCCTTGAATAGAGTCGGGTATCATAAAAATTTCTCCCAAAAAGGAGTGAAATTAAATATGACACGTGGGCAAAAGTTAGACATATATACATCTAACATGTAAGAAAACATGTAACAAAATACTCTTCTCATACTAGTTGCCCCCAATAGACTTGACACACCTATTAAAAAAATATTTATTAAGGGTTCATTTTATCAAATTAGCCTTATTAATTATGCTTTAAAAATATAAATTTGAATTTATACAACTTATTTATTCATTTAATGATAAGGGTATTATTGGAAGGACATATTAAAATCCTCTTGATTTCATCAATGAGACAACTAAATTGAAACAAATATTTTTAGAAAGAGGATCAACTAAATTAAAACAGAGGGAGTAATATTTGAAATTCCATTCACATGCATACGCTCGCATGTACCATGCACCATGCACCATGCACCATGCACCATGCACCATGCACCATGCACGTACACACAAATACGCATGCGCATGCACACACAACCCCCTTTTTGTCTCTCCCTTTCTCTCATATATACACACGTATATACACATACATTTCTTTAAACTTGTCAATAAATTTTATTTAGACACTCTAAATACAACTTGTTTAAATTAAGCATTTGGACTTTATGATAAATTATTCTTATTAGACACGATTAAAATTCAAACATTCATTGCATGAAAATAAGCAGGGTCTTAGCCTTATAATAGAAAAATAATAAGAAAGCTAGAAAAATAATCTACACTATGAAATCAAATAATTGTGTGAGAAAATGGGAGAGTCATAACTACACAAACGATCATATAAAAGAGCTTACAATTGAGTATAACAGTAAGCGCACATGTGGGTCTTTTATATAGTTCTCAATATTTAATTCTACTCCTTGAATAGAATCATGTATCATAATAATATCCATAAAAAAGATGCAGTGAAATTAAATTCGAAATGTCGACAAAAGTTAGATATATGTATGTCTAACTAGTAAGAAAACATATACTAGAATAATATTTTTAATTAGGTTCACACGCACACATTCGCACGCACCATGCACGTAAACACAAATATGTAGGAATGCACTATCACTCTCTCTTTCTCTCTCTCACACACACATATAACTTTCCCTTAAACTAGTAAGTAAATTTAATTTAGATATTTTAAATGCAACTTGTCTCAATTAAGTGTCTGGACTTGCAATAAATTGTTCTTATTATATAGGAGTAAAATTCAAACATTCATTATACGAAAATAAATATGGGGTTAGCCTTATAATAGACAAATGATAAGAAAGCCAAAAAAAATGGTCTTACCTTGTGAAATCAAAGAATCGAGAGAGAAAATGAAAGCCATAACTAGACAGACGATCATCTAAAAGAGCCTATAATTAAGTATAACATTAAGCAACTATGTATGTCATATATAGTGCTCGATATTTAATTTTACTCCATGAATAGAATAATAATCATAATAATATCCACAAAAAAAATGGAATGAAATTAAATTTAACATGACAGCAAAAGTTAAATATATACATACATCTAACTGGTAAGAAAACATGTAATAGAGTAATATTTTTAATTACCTTCACGTACACACGCTCGCTCACACCATGCACGTTACGTACACACAAACACGCATACACATGTACGCACAACCATTCTCTCTCTCTCACACACACATACGCACACATATACATTTCCTTAAATTTGTTAGTAGATTTAATATAGACACTCTAAATATAACTTGTGTCAATTGAGCATCTGGACTTTTAATAAACTGTTCTTATTAGACATGATTAAAATTCAAACATTCATTATAAAAAAATCAATAGGGTCTTAGCCTTATAATAGACAAATAATAAGAAAGCTAGAAAAATATTCTTACACTGTGAAATCAAAGAAACCAGAGAGAAAATTATGGGTGTCAAACGGGCCGGGCCGGGCCAACTCGGAACCGGCCCTTCCTTTTTAATCGGGTTGAGGGCCGGTTAAGGGCCGGTTTGGACATTATTCGGGCCGGGCCGGGCCAAACAGTAAAAAAATTAAAACCCATCCTAACCCGGCCCACTTAACCCAACCCGGTCAAACCCACCAAAACCCGGTCAAACCCGTTTAAAAAATAAATAAAAAATCCAATATACACTATATACACTCCAATATACACTATATACACTCCAATATACAATATATATTTTTAAACAAATATATAAACAATTACACATATATACGTACCATTCAATATATAATTATATATGACTATACGTACTACTTTAAATAAAACATATGCTATAATATTATAATATATATATATACACTACAATATATATATATATATATATATATATATTTATATACTAATTTATAAAATATATACACATGTATACGTTAAATATATACTACTTTAGAAGATATATACACATATATATGCACCATTCAATATATATGTACTACTTTAAATAAAATATATACTACAATATACATATATATATATACAACAATATGTATATATATATAGTTACATACTAATTTATAAAACATATACACTAGTATACATTAAAGATATACGTCTATAGAAGATATATACGCACCATTCAATATATATGTACTACTTTAAATAAAGTATATACTACAATATATATATATATATATATATATATATATATATATATATATATATATATATATACTTACATACTAATTTATAAAACATATACACTTGTATACGTTAAATGTATACTACTTTAGAAGATATATACACATATATACGCACCATTCAATATATATGTACTGCTTTAAATAAAATATATACTACAATATACATATATATATACAACAATATATATATATATATATATATATATATATAGTTACATACTAATTTATAGAACATATACACATGTATACGTTAAAGATATACGTCTATAGAATATATATACACATATATACATACCATTCAATATATATGTACTATTTTAAATAAAATATATACTAAAATATACATATATATATACTACAATATGTGTATATATATAGTTACATACTAATTTATAGAACATATACACATGTATACGTTAAAGATATACGTCTATAGAAGATATATACACATTTATACACACCATTCAATATATATGTACTATTTTAAATAAAATATATACTACAATATACATATATATATACTACAATATGTATATATATATAGTTATATACTTATTTGTAAAACATATACACTTGGATACATTAAATATATACATCTGTAGAAGATATATACACATATATACACACCTTTCAAAATATATGTACTACTTCAAATAAAATATATACTACAATATACATATATATATATACTACAATATGTATATATATATAGTTATATACTAATTTGTAAAATATATACACTTGTATACGTTAAATATATACGTCTAGAGAAGATATATACACATATATACACACCATTCAATATATATGTACTACTTTAAATAAAATATATACTACAATATACATATATATATACTACAATATGTATATATATATAGTTATATGCTAATTTGTAAAACATATACACTTGTATACATTAAATATATACATCTGTAGAAGATATATACACATATATACACACCATTCAATATATATGTACTATTTTAAATAAAATATATACTACAATATACATATATATATATATACTACAATATGTATATATCTATAGTTATATACTAATTTGTAAAACATAAACACTTGTATATGTTAAATATATACATCTGTAGAAGATATATACACATATATACACACCATTCAATATATATGTACTATTTTAAATAAAATATATACTACAATATACATATATATATACTACAATATGTATATATATATAGTTATATACTAATTTGTAAAACATATACACTCGTATACATTAAATATATACATCTGTAGAAGATATATACACATATATACACTTCTATAGAAGATATCCAATTTATAAAACATATACACATGTATACGTTAAATATACACTTCTATAGAAAATATATACACGTGTATACGCACCATTCAATGTATATATACTACTACTTATAAAATATACAACATTATATATACATTACAATATATATAGATATACTTATATACTAATTTATAAAACATATACACATGTATACGTTAAATATACACTTCTATAGAAGATATATACACGTGTATACGCACCATTAAATGTATATATACTACTACTTATAAAATATACTACATTATATATACATTACAATATATATAGATATACTTATATACTAATTTATAAAACATATACACATGTATACGTTAAATATACACTTCTATAGAAGATATATACACGTGTATACGCACCATTCAATGTATATTTACTACTACTTATAAAATATACTACATTATATATACATTACAATATATATAGATATACTTATATACTAATTTATAAAACATATACACATGTATACGTTAAATAAACACTTCTATAGAAGATATATACATAAATATACAAAACATATGCTACTTAATATAATAAATTAATAATATTTGGTAGTAAATTAATAACATATTAGAAGTAAGTTTTTAATTTAAAGTAGAAAATTAGAAATTCAATTTAAAATTTTAAATCGTTAAATGAAAAAATATAAAAAGCAAGGACTAAGGAGTGAATGAATTTGGGAAATTTTATTGATTGTAAAATGATCCAAATTTTATAATTTACATGAATGAAAAATCTATAAATTATGCATCATTTTTTCCAAATCATTCATGTTAATATTAATGGGAACTTGCATAGGATAGTCGAAGTCAACGGGGGCAAAACTATGCATTGGACTTGATTCTGCTGAGTTCTCCCGTGAAGTCATAATTTCTTCAAGTTTCAGCTCGTCGCTCGGCTCCGGTTCCATTCCTTGGTTTCTTCTTTCCGCTCTAATCCAATCTCTGAGGCAAACTAGAACATTCATTGCATTGCTTCCCAAAATTTATTGCATTGCTTCCCAAAATTTATAATTTGCATGAATGAAAAATCTATAAATTATACATCATTTTTTCCAACTCATTCATGTTAATATTAATGGGAACTTGCATAGGATAGTCGAAGTCAACGGGGGCAAAACTATGCATTGGACTTGATTCTGCTGAGTTCTCCCGTGAAGTCATAATTTCTTCAAGTTTCATCTCGACGCTCGGCTCCGGTTCCATTCCTTGGTTTCTTCTTTCCGCTCTAATCCAATCTCTGAGGCAAACTAGAACATTCATTGCATTGCTTCCCAATGAGTGTCGGTTGTCTCCAAGCTGTTGTCGTCCCTGACTAAAGGCGCTCTCTGATGCAATGGTTGACATTGGAACATTCAAGATATCTCTAGCTAATCTTGAAAGCACAGGATATTGTGTTTCATTACTCCTCCACCAATCCAACGTGTTGATCCGTCGTCTGCGATCCTCTGGTGCCGTCCGAAGATAATATTTTAGCTCTTCCCGATAAGTTGATGTGTAAGTTCTCTCATCAACACTGTTCCAATAATTTAAATCATAAAATGAATCAGAAAAAACACTATGTGCCGGCCTTTTAGAAGATTATGGCTCCTCGAGAGGATGAGGAGCGACAGTTGGAGTGATATTTGTAGGTACGGCTAAATCAAATAAATCAGCATAATGATTATATAATTTTTCTATGTAATCCTTTGCATCAGCCGTAGCCGTCCACAAATCAGGTTGTACTTGTTCAGAATCATGGTTAGTATTTATTTCTAAGTTAGTATAAATAAGAGTACTAAAGTGACACATATTATTATATTTCATGCACGGATTTAGCATAGCACCAACCAAGTAAATAGGGGGAATCGGGAAAAAATATTTTTTAAATTTCGTAAACATGGCGCCAACAGCTTCTTTATAACCTTCTTTATTTTTATATTCTTTGAGCAAACCAGAAATATCGGCTATATATGTCAAAATATTACAAACAGTAGGATAATAAGCATCGGAAAATTCAACCGTAGCTACATAAAATTTTTCTAAAAACTTAACAAGATCATTAATTACAACTCAATCAGAATTATGTAGCATGCAATCAGCAGAATCAGCAAATGAACCGCAATGTTGGTTAAAAGCTAGTGTAATAGGAATTCTTTATTTATAACAAGTTTTTAAAAATTCATACGTAGAATTCCATCTAGTATCAATTTCCTCAGGCATCAAAATCGGTGTAAGTCCATTTTCTTGACATTTAACTTTAAATTCTCTAATTCTCGATCTACGATTATTTCCTTGAATAAAACCAACAGCAAGGTGAATTTTTTCAATATAAAACTCAAAAAATCAAGACCATCTTTTACAATTAAATTATATATATGACATGCACACTTAATATGAAGAATTTCAGGTATGGGCGGAGATAGCGTAGATATTAATTTTTTTATGGCAGTGTTGTTGTTAGAAGCATTATCAAAAACAATACATAAAATTTTATTTTTGATACTATAATATCCGGTAATTTTAACAATAGAATCAGCAATAAATTGTCCAGTATGTTTACGATCTTCATCATATAAAAAAGCAAGAATACGTTTTTGCATCATGAAATTACTATCCATCCAATGACAAGTAACGGTTAAATAATCATTTTTATTTACAGCACGACCAAGATCAGAAGTTAGGGACAATTTGCATTGAATATTTTTTAACAATGTTGATAAATAAAAACAATATTGTGAATGAAGTCTAAAAATATCAGACCGACAAGTAGTTCTAGGAATACCGTTAAACATAGGATTATAAATTGCTTGTATTTAACGAATAAAGACATCAGAAGAAGGAAAATTAAAAGGCAAACAACCCACAGCTACCATTTTAGCTATTTCTTCCCGGTCTCTCAATTTATTATACTTCTTCGCTACGTGACCGGTTGCTGGGTCCATTCTAGTTTGCGTTGGCCCACCAACATCCCCACCACCTTTTGTAATATTTAACTCTCTTTTGTGATCTTCAGCTACATGTCTCATTAACGTACCCGTATCCCCTTGCTTGCCTCCACTTCTATGCTTATATATTTGTTGACAAATATTGCATTGCACCTCAATATCTGATATATGTTCAAAAAATTGCCATGCAATACTAGTTTTTTTACGAGGTCTTGGGGCACTGGGAGGACGGGGGGGGGGAGATTAACCGATTCAGATCTAACGTTAGCATCTCCTACTGCGGGTGTCTCAGCAATATTTTCATTATCTTCGTCTAAATTAACCGCATCTACTTCATTTTCTTCTTCTATACCGTAATTTTTCTGAGCTTCTACATAATCCATATCGTGAGCACCTATACCTATTTCTTCCTCAAAAGGTGTACCAAGCGGTACCGGAGGCGAAGGCACACGGGTATATCTACTACTTGAACTACTTCTACCGCTAGTAATTCGCTTTTTACTACCACTACCGCTTCCGGGACAAAAAATTTTAACACCTTTAGTAGCGAGGTTTCTTAATTTATCCATAATATAAATTAAATTAAACTAAAAATATTCAAAATACATAAATATAATAAAATTAAATATTAAACAATTAATACAATAAATAAAAATTAAACGTAAGAGATGGAACGACAATACCAAATTTTGGAAGTATCCGAAGATTGCGACTTTACAAACTTCCGCTCGTACTTTGTAAACGAAAAATTTAAAAATTAAAGTGAACACTTTAAGAAATTAAATATATTGAATATTTGAGAATTGAGAATTGAGATTTGAGAGAGAATGAGATTTGAGAGAGTGAAAAATGATTTGAAATTGTAGGGTATTTATAGAATTTTTTTTGGGATTAAAAAATATTTTTTAAAAGTTAATTTTTTTTTTTTTAATAAATGGACCCAAACTAGCTGTTTGGACCCAAAAACAGCTATATAGCCGTTGGGCCAACAGCTAGTTTGGCCCAATTTTTTTTTTTTAAATAATGGTATCCGGGCCGGGTCGGTTAACCGGCGGCCCTGGACCGGGCTTGGTCCGGGCCGGGTTAGCCGATCCCATTTTAAAAAAATAATCGGCTCGGGACCCGGAACCCTAAAGCCCTAGGGCTTACCGGGCCGGGTCAAACTGGGCCGGGTTAGTTACGAGGGCTGGATAGGGCCGGCCCACTTGACACCCATAGAGAAAATTAAAGGGTCATAACTACACAAACTATTATCTAAAAGAGCTTAAAATTAAGTATAACATTAAGTGGACATTTGTATCATATATGGTACTCAATGTTTAATTCTACTCCGTGAATAGAACCACGTATCATAATAATCTCCACAAAAAGGATGGAGTGAAATTAAATTTGGCATGTTGGCAAAAGTTAATTATACACATGTCTAATTGATAATAAAACATGTAAGAGTAATAATGTTAATTACTTTCCTACGCACATGCTCGCACGCACCATGTGTGTACACAGAAACACGCATACGCATGTTCGTACCACTTTCTCTATCGCGCTCTCTCTCACACACATATATATCTTCTAAAACTTATCAGTAAATTTAATTTTCAGACACTCTAAATGTAACTTGTCTCAATTATGTGTTTGGACTTATGATAAACTGTTTTTATTTGACACGATTAAAGTTCAAATATTCATTACATAAAAATAATTATAGTCTTAGCCTTAAAATAGATAAATAATAAGAATGATAGAAAAATTACTTTACACTGTGAAATCAAAGAAACAAGAGAGAAATAAAAGAGTCATAACTGCAAAGACGATTCTATAAAAGAGCTTCCAATTAAGTATAACAGTAAGTGGATAGGTGTGATCTTCAATATCCCATAAATTAATGGAATATTAGATCAAAATCATCTCTTCTTGATAATCAAATACATCAAGAAGATCCACAGATTCTCCTTTCATGAAGTTCAAATTCAAATATTTCTACATTCGAGAAATACGTCACTAACAGTCCTCAAATTACAGAGAAAAATCATATCAAATCCAAATAGTCCAATGTACGAGAAATACGCTGCCGATAGTCCTCGAATAACAGAGAAAAACAAGAAAAAAATCAAGAAAATAACAAATTTATACCCACATCATTTATCAATAAAAATTCATGTTTCTTCTTTTAAAAAAAAAAAGTGGATATATGTGTCTTATATATACATATATAGTGCTCAGTAATTAATTCTATTCTTTGAATAGAATCATGTATCGTAATAACATCCACAAAAAATAGAGTGAAATTAAATCTCACATGTCGGCAAAAGTTAGGTATACATATGTCAAATTGGTAAGAAAATATGTACTAATAGATTAATACTTTTAGTTACCTCCACACGCGCACGCTCGCATGCACCATGCATCTGCACACGAATATTCATACGCATGTGCACCCCCCCCCCCCCACCCCACCCCCTTCATACACACATATACATTCCTTTAAAATTATCAGTAAATTTAATTTAAATATTCTAAATGCAAATTATGTCAATTAAGCATCAGAACTTATGATAAATTGTTCTATTTAGACATCACTATAATTCAAACATTCATTACATGAAAATAAACAAGGTCATAGCCTTATAATAATCAAAAAAATAAGAAAGCTAGAAAAATGGTCTTAAATTGTTAAATTAAAGAATCAAGAGAGAAAATGAAAGTCATTGATCATCTCGAAGAGCTTACAATTTACGTATAACATTAAGCGGGCATCTGTGTCTTATATATATAATGCTCAATTTTAATTATACTCCTTGAATAGAATCATGTATCATATTAATATTTCATTAAAATGATGGAGAGAAATTAAATTGACATGTTAAAAAAGGTTGATATATGTATGTGCCACAGCTCGAGACTATTCCTAGTTATAACACGGTGCGTAGAGTCACTAGTAGCCCCAAGCTAACCCATGGCTTGGCATGTCACTAAGAATATTGAAATAATTGAAAAATCACTGATGAAGAAATAATAAATCAGAGTAATAAGTTGGGCAAATAAGCCTCAAGTGACAATATATGAACAAACCCATAAAGCTGAAAACATAGTCTATCTGACTGTCTGAAAGCCTCTATATAAGATGAGTTACTGGGACAATCTCTCATCTAACTCTAACTATCTGAAACTGAAATAAACCACAAATGAAATACTGATACTAGTCCTCGAATGATGAAGACTTGCCAAAGTACTGTTGATGTGGTAGGAGATCATACTAAGAGTGATTTAGATGTTGAGCATCAGAACCTATAAACCTATATTATGAGACAATATAATGCAAAATAAAATATGCGATCAATATTTTTAATGTACTGAGTGTGTGAGATAGAAAATAGCTGATATAGGTTGAACATGATGCATATAACATGATAAACTTATGCAAGACCAAGTAATAAACATGTACTGTATGATAAACTGAATACAAGACCATGTAAGTGTCTGAATCTAAACTATGGATTGTAGACTGTGAAAGCTACTAATAACCGACATATCCCAATCTGAGTTAACTGAGATCCAACTTTTAACCCTAACTGGAGTATTATGTAATTTTCCCTTTATAGGAGTCTATTTGGTCAAGCTTTTAGGAGGCTAAAAATGATTTGTTTCAAACAGTGCTTATTTCAAAAAATAAATAAATAAAGTGTTTTAGTCAAACTTTTGAGAGAGAAATTAGTGCAGAACACCAATAGGGTGAAAACTGTAAGAATCCAAATTTTATGGACAATTACTAGGGCTTACTTAGCTGATTGTGCCTTGGAACATAACCTGTAAGGATATTGAAAAACTTAAGCTCATTCCCATAAGCATTTACTATCTTCATCCTAATTTATGTGAAAGTATTTGATCAGGCACAAAGATTTAAGAAATGAAGATTTTGAAACTTATGACATAAAATAAATAATAGATACGTATAAGATTACAAATTATCTTAGAACAATTGTTAGTTTAAAGTTAAATAATTGATATTAAAAATAGATAAATGTCACAAAAATTTTAAACTGACTAAGAAAACAGGTAAACCAACAACCTCAGAAACATCTTATCACAGATAGCTAATGGATCATTCTTGACGGACAAATGGAAGTTACTTAGCATTAGGATGAAATATGACAAGGTCAAATTTTTATCTATTAACTATGTATATATATTAGGAATGGAAAAGGGCCTTAAGTAAAGGCCTCTTTAACTATGAAAAATGGTACAAAACTATTCTCCACCTATTAGCCCCCAAATATTCCTGACATATATCTTTAGGCTCTATATTATCTTATTTCTAAGGGCAAACAACAAAAATATAGAAGATTTGTCCCCTAATTACAATACATATCGAAAGTGTGGTTCCTAATTACAAGACATATCAAAATACATATCAGATACACAAGCAAAAATTGAGTGTATCTAGATACACACAACAAAAATTGTGTGTATCCATAGAATTTCTATGAGATCCATGGAGATCCGTCTAGATCCAAGGAATTTCGGCTAGATCCATAGACCTTCCCGCGAGATTCATGAACTTTTGGTCAGATTTATGAATTTTTCAATGAGATCCATGGAATCCCGACAACAACGATGACAGGTCTCTAACCGTGTATCTTGCTCAATTAATATGTAGCCATATATTTCAGCCTTAAATACACCATTTTGGATACACAATCTGAAGTACCCGTAAATTTGTGTATCTGAGATATATGCGAGCCCTAAGATGAACATGATCTCTGCATGTTTTTAAATTTAATTTAAAGTTAAGGGAGAGTTTGTAAATAACCCCCTTATATTTGGCTATTTTATATGGAGAATATGTAACACCTCACAAACTCCTTACTAAGCTTCTAACCATTCACCATATGTTTAAAGGCCAAAAATAATTACTTTTAATCATAGATAAGTGTCATGACCATTTACCTAGTGTGTAAAGTTCTTTTGATGAGAAACATGATCATAGGAAACATTTAAAGCAAAGTTGAGTTGAGAGTGTTTTTTAGCGATTGAGTTTCAGTATTTGATCCTACAAGGGTCAACTTTAAACAAGTATACCTTCTATAATATAGAGATATTTGGAGATCAAAACCCACCAAACAAAAGGTATTTGAATCCTCTTTTCAATTCATCCAATTTCACCTTAATCCAATACCGGAGTGAAAGTTATGTACATTTTCATGATCAAACTAGTAGGGGTCCACGATAGTGGTGTGACACAAAAGTTATGCTCCATTTTAAGGCCATGACTCGCTAGTGGTCATGGCAATGCTAAAATCCTATTTTTTTCCTTCAGATTTTTTAGGAAAATGAGTTATTTATGTCCTAAATGGTCCCATAACTTATACTAAATTATTTTCTCTCATTCCATAACACAAATTCATCATTCCCTGTCCTCCCAAACTCTCAAGAACACCATAAGAAAGGTTTCTCTTAAAAATTCAACCTCAAAGGCACCCAACTCAAACGCTCCTCTAATAAATCGATAAGTCCAAGTATGTGAGTGTTCAGTGAGGATCTTATTTCATTCTCATGCCCAAATTATAGTTTTTAATGCATGATTCCATGAATTTCCATGAACTGGGATTTTTACCCAATTATGATTTCAAGCTTAAATTTAGTTTTTCATGACATTTATATTCATGACCATGTTTTAATGATTATTTATGAACCCTTATCATGTTAGTGTACTCAAGTGATCCTTAAATTCATGCATATTTTTCATGGTTTTACTCAGGTATTTCAAATACAATGATTAAGGGATATACGATACATCTGCTTTTTTTTTAGGCTATTATGCATTATATTCATGTTTTGATAATGATCATAGATTATAGGAAATTACAACATAGTTATGATTTCAGTTTGATCTTATAATCTCAGATTTGATATGAAATTCACATATTTACTTATGAACATGAATTAGCAATAAAAGCATGATTATTTTTTCAGACATATAAAACTATATGATTATTTTATAGTGGATTTCATATATTATAAGCACTAATATAATTTTAAAAGTAATATTTAGCACCGAGGGAATGCGGGTTCAGCTCACCCAAATTTCCAAACTACATCCACCATAGGTAAAAGGGGTATTCGCCAACTGAGGGGGTCTCCCTTTAAAGAAGTCCTCGTCAGTTGAGAGTGTTTTCCTTCTTATGAGTGAGTGAATTCGTGCCAGTCACGGTTCTATGCCGATGACAAGGTATAGATCAACCCTCTTTAACGTGGATCAGACATTGAACTCCATATTTGCTCACATGGTTTATGTTGGTGCTAAGAATTTCTCACATATATATTAATTTTAAAAACTAAGTGTAATGACTCACTGACTTTACTAGATTATAAGTTACTGCTTATGCTTTATGACTCTCAGCTTTCTGTTTTATTCATGAAAATGGTTAGTCTATATACACTTGGCATGCATGTTTTATTTTATAATATATACAAATTTTACTTTTTCCATGCACCCCCACATACTTAGTATATTCCATAAATAATAACCATATAAACCCCTATGTGGCTAAATTATTTCATAGTGTAGGTAGTAGTTCTAGCTCACAAAGTCATGACCGGACAGTTCGTAATTTCCATCCAACAGGTGATGAATTTTCTTTATTGGGGACTCAAGTCAATTATAGTTCTACTATTTTATTTTGATTTATTTTAATTGATTAGGGATAGCTGGGGGTCATGCCCTGGCTACATATAGTCAAGATTAATAGAGGCTTCATAGACAGCCAGTTAGAGTTAATGTATTCAGTTTTAGTTTTTTTGTATATTCAACATCGTACACTTTTAATAGTAATGTATTGAAATAGATTATCTTATGATTATGCTTCTAATCAATAAGTTTATCTCTTATAAATATTTAATCAGTTGCTCATACATTATGCCAGTATCATGGGTTAGCTTGGGATAACTCGTGGTTCTAAGCATTATGTGACATCTAAGGGGGTAATCTTGGGGCGTTACAAACTTGATATCAGAGCAGAAGGTTCAAGTCTCCTAGAGTGCCCAAAAAGTTGTGTCTAGTAGATTCTTGTACGGGTATGTTATGCACCACACTTATAATTAGGAGGTTATTGGGCATTAGGAAATATTTCCCATCTTTTACACTCCAGATGTTGTAATAAAGTTGTCCTCTTAAAACTTACGTCAATTCGTGTGTTACTTCAAAATCCTCCAACTATGACTTATGTTTAAGTTAACGTAAGTAGTAAATTTCAATTCTTCCTGATATGATGCTCTCAAATTAACTATCAAAAACTTCAAAAAACACACAAAGGGCTTGAGAGGATCCTATTAGTGTGTTTTAAGTCCTTTAATTTAAAAGCTTATGTCCTCATCCATATGAATTATGTGGTTGAGATAAAATATGATATGCATTTAGATTCCTCTCTAACCCTTCATTTAAATGCTAGGAAAGATTACGTATCTAGATTATTGAATAGATTTTTCTTTCAAGGGATAGTGTATCTTAGGGTATTATGATACATTAGTGGTAGAACATCCTTAGAGTTGGGAGTATGTATTTAGAAGTACAGTGACATAAAAGGTAGGGATAGAAATTGGTTGAAAGCATATAGATGGATTTATGTATGCCATTGGGTTAGGAATGAGGTGATATGCCTTTGGGTGTTACTTAAGAAGTAGTGAGTATGGTGTAGATTTTATGGTGGAAGGTAGGGAAAGAGTTATTAGTTATATCATGATCCGAATCAGGGCTTGACTGTGACAGGTATCTCAAGTTCGCCATGGACTGAAGACCACCACCTTAACCCAACCTCAAGAGAAAAATAATAGCAATTATAAAACAATCAGGAAGCCAACTAAACAGAAACAAGAAGATGAATGAATAACTCAATGACACTAAGAGTCAAAACAATAACCAACCGACCCACATTTGTCCACAATAACCTTTAAAATCAGACTACCAAATAGGTTAGGATATGCCCCCATCTATGACCAAAAGAATCCAAAAGTACTGAGTCAAAATAAAGAATATGGAAATTATAAGGCCTTCCAAAGGATGAAGGGTCACTAACTTACAGCTACTCGACAAATGTGCTAATCCACCTAACGCACAGGGGTAAAAGAAGTATCTTCGGACCCTACATTATGAAATAATATAGCACCCAGAGACGGTTAGCAGGGTGAACGCTAGCATGTAACTCAGGAAAGGGATAAAATAATGCCATAATCAAATCAGCCAAAACCATTTAAAAACTATATGTCCACATTCATATATACATATATAAGATGTCGGGATACAGAAAAAGGTTTAAGCATGATATTTAAAATCATTATCCTGCACTGTGTATCTCTAACCATCTAAAGGGTACCCATGGGCTATATAGGTTTAGCTCCCCCTTGTGAAAGGGTCCCAGTGCGTGTTAGCCGCACGAACCAGGAAAAATCCAATGAAGGGCCAAAACCACCGAGGCTTCAATCATTCCAATATATATATATATAAATATATATACACACACACATATAATGTGTGAACTATGCACACGCTCATAAAGGCCCCTACGCTGACAAACATGATTTTTAGTATCAGTCCCCCCAGGACGTCTAACTTCCACGACGAGCTACAGAACCCCCTTGAAGCCCAAATTAAAATCATTATGCACATAGTTCCAACCATTAACCTGGGAATCATTTATTAATGCATCAAACACTTGGTATCGTCATATCAATACGTTTGCAAGCTAAATCATACATGACAAATAAATTTACAAAACTACATTGACTTCCCAAGTTCCAATAAAATCCAATCCATGGCCACCAAGGCCATACAAATCCATTTAAATGACCATTTATCCATTAATGCAACAAATTGAGTTAAAAAATAAGTTAAACCATGCAATTTATAATTTAAATCAAATTCATAAAGTGGGTTGAGGTTCATATAATTTCAAGCCAAAATTCATCCAGTTTGGGGAAACCCATGTTTCCCAATCCAATGATTTAATTAAAGTACCAATTCAGTCCCCAAAATACCAATTTAAAGCATGAATAATTAATTTAAATCATGGGACAAGTAATTAAATCAATAACAACCAAAGCCCCTGAACCCAATTTCAAACTCACACTTCCAATCACATAGAAATCCATTGAATAAATGATACAATGTAAAATTAAAGTTTAGGAAAGAGAAACATGTCTGAAACACACAAGAATTTGTGATCACTTTGAAGTTTGGAGCCCGAATGATGAATGCATAGTAAAACCCTTGAATTTTCTTGGGTTTTGTGTTTGAGAGTGTAATGGGGGATTTGATCTTTGAAAACTGATGGGAATGGGACTACTTTATGTTTAAAATTCATGGAAAAGGTGAAAATACCGAAAGCCCCTCACCCCAAGTGAATAAAAATAAAAATGCACAAAAATTATGCCTTGGCATAGCATGCCACTAATCGTGGAGGTTATCTTCCATGCCACGCCAATATCACAGAGGGTAACCTCCGTGACATGATGATAACGCAGAGGCTTACTGCCCCGATATTCCAAAATTTTCCCGAACCCTTTTCCAAAATTTCAAATTATTCCCAAATTACCCTTTTAACATCCCTAAACACAATTTAAGTAAAAAATTGATATTTCGAGTACGGGAAGGTTAAAAATAAAATGATGGAAATTTTGACGGTCTTACATTATCCCCCTAGAATCATTCATCCCCTAATGATGAGTTAGGATACTTTTAGCATGAGAAAAGCAAGAATACACCAGAATCGTATGACAAACTTGGAAAATGACAAGAGGAAAATAAAACCCATACCTTAAGCACTTTTATTTAACCAGGGGAACAAGAATGGGTATTTGAACTTCATATCTTTCTCAATTTCCCATGTAGCCTCTTTTACCTTTTGGTTTCTCCAAAGGACCTTCACCAAAGCGACACCATTGGTCCTCAATATACAAACTTTCCTATCCAATATCTCCACCGGGACTTCCTCATAACACAAGGAATCTGTAACACCAGTATCCTCAATAGGTACTATTAAGGAAGGATCACCCACACACTTTTTCAACATGGAGACATAAAACACGAGATGAATAGAATCCAAACTCGCAGGCAAGTCCAACTTATAAGCAACATTCCCAATTCTCCTCAAGATTTGATATGGACCTATGTTACGGGGACTGAGCTTTCCTTTCTTCCCAAATATCATGACTCTTTTCATAGGAGACACCTTCAAGAATACCCAATCATTCACTTCAAATTCTAACTCTCTTAGCCTTACATCTGCATAAGACTTTTGGCGACTTTAAGCAATCTTAAGTCTTTCTCTAATCACTTTTACCTTCTTCATGGATTGGTGAACCAAGTCAGGACCAAACAACCTAGTCTCACCAACTTCAAACCATCCAATAAGAGACCTACACCTCCTACCATAGAGAGCCTTAAAATGAGCCATCTAAATGCTCAAATGATAACAATTATTATACACAAACTCAATAGGAGGAAAATAATCAACCTAGCTACCTTTAAAATTAATCACACATGCCCTTAGCATATCCTCCAAGGTTTGAATAAGACGCTCCCCTTGCCCATCCATTTGAGGGTGGAAAGTGGTGCTATTATTCACCTGTGTACCCAAACCTTTCTGAAATGAACGTCAAAAGTGAGATGAAAACAACGTACCTCAGTCTGAAATAATAGACACTGGTGCACCATACAGCTTCATGATCTCCTGAATGAACAACATGGAATAATCCTCTCCTAAGTAGTTAGTCCTCACAGGCAAGAAGTGAGCAAACTTAGTCATCCCATCAACAATGACTCAAAACAAATTATACTGATTGCGAGACCTCAA
The DNA here is from genome assembly GCA_030864215.1 of Capsicum pubescens. Classification (NCBI taxonomy): domain Eukaryota; kingdom Viridiplantae; phylum Streptophyta; class Magnoliopsida; order Solanales; family Solanaceae; genus Capsicum; species Capsicum pubescens. The sequence continues at coordinate 213,493,293 of CM061542.1, forward strand.
AAGACCCATAATGAAATCCATATTGATTATTTCCAACTTCTACATGGGCAACTCTATCTTTTAAGACATCTCACCAGACCTCAAGTGTTCAAATTTAACTTTCTGAAGAACTAGACTTAGCAACAAAATTTGCTATATCTCTCTTCGTATTATTCCACCAATAGATCTTCTTCAAGTCATGGTATATTTTAGTCAAACCTCGATGAGCTATACATCGAGACTAATGAGCCTCAGTCAGAATCCTTTCCCACAGCCTATCAACATAAGAAACACACAAGCTACCTTGGTTCCTTAGAATACCATCTTTCCCAATCTCAAATGCCATAACCTTTTGTTGACCTAAATCATCTTTTATCTACCCAAGTATGGGATCCAAAACCTGCTTATCCTTCACCTTAGCACTAAGAGAAGATTTGACCACTTCTTGAACAATGACTCTTCCATCCTCAATGTCCAAAAGATGATCTCCTATGTTAGACAATTTATGAATGTCCTTTACTAATCCTCTTTTCTCCTCATCAACATGGGATAATCTCCTAGTAGATAACCTGCTAAGAGCATCATCAACAACATTAGCTTTACCTAGATGGTAATGAAGGCTCATATCATAATCCTTAAGTAATTCAAGAGACCTCCTATGTCCGAGGTTTAATTCTTTCTGCGTGAACACATATTGCAAGCTCTTATGATCCGAATAGATATCCACATGCACCCCATACAGATAATGACGCCAAATATTCAAAGCAAAAACCACACTGCCAAATCTAAATCATGAGTCGAATAATTAGTTTTATAAACCTTAAGCGGCCTAGAAGCGTATGCCACAACCTTTTCGTGCTGCATCAAAACACAGCCCAATCCCACATGGGATGCATCACAAAACATAACAAAACTATCAATACACTTGGGAAGAGTCAAAACTGGCGCAGAAGACAACTTATCTTTCAACTTCTCAAAGCTACCCTCACAAGCATTGGACCATAAAAACTTAACTTTCTTTTGAGTCAATCTAGTTAATAGAGCAACAATAGAAGAAAAACTCTCATAAACCTCCTGCAATACCCGGCCAAGCCCAAGAAACTCCTAATGTTGGTCGGAGTCATGGGTCTAGGTCACTTCTTAACCACCTCAACTTTTTATGGATCCACCTTGATCCCCTCATTAGAAACAAGATGACCAAGAAAAGTTATAGCATCCAACCAAAACTCCCACTCAGAAAATTTCACATATAGATTCTGATCCTTAAGGGTCAACAACATAATTTGGAGATAATTGGCATGATCCTCCTCATTCTTAGAATACACCAAGATATCATCAATAAACACTATTACAAACAAGTCCAAAAACTACCTGAAAACTCGATTCATAAGATCTATGAACTCAGTCGGAATATTAGTTAACCCACATGACATAACCAAAAACTCATTGTGACTGTATTAATTTCGAAAATCAGTATTGGGAATATCAACCTCCCAAAATTTTAATTGATGATAGCCCGAACGAAGATCAATCTTAGAGAAACATCTAGCCCCCTAAAGCTAGTCAAAAAGATCATCAATCCTAGGAAAAGGGTATTTATTCTTCACTGACACCTTATTCAACTGAGGGTAGTCTATACAAATTTGAAGTGACCCATTTTTTTCGCACAAAAAACACAGGAATACCCAACAGAGAAACACTAGGACAAATGAACCCTTTGTCAAAAAGATATTTTAACTGCTCTTTTGGCTTCTTTAATTTAGCCGAATCTATTGTATAGGGAGGGAAAAAAATAGAACGAGTATCATGCAGAAGATCACTCCCAAAATCTATTTTCTATTGGGATGAATCCCAGGAAGATCATCAGGAAACACTTCAGGAAATTCATCAATCATAGGAACAGATTGCAAAGAAGGACTTTCAGTTTTGGAATCCTTAACCCGAACTAAATGATATAAATAACCTTTGAAATCAATTATGAGCTCTAAGATAGAAAATAAACTTCCCTTTAGGACTAAAGAACTGCCTTCCCATTCTAATACTGACTCATTCGAAAAGTGAAAACTGACCTTTTGGGTTCTACAATCCAGTGAAGCATAGCACGAATGAATTCAATCCATCCCTAAGATAACATTAAAATCCACCATATCCAGCTCTATAAAGTCCACTAACATCTCCCTATGGAATATATACACCACACAAGCCTTGTAGATTATTCTAGCCACAATAGAATCACCCACCGAGGTAGACACAGAAAAGGGTTCCAAAATAATTTTGGGACCAAAACCAAAATGCACATCTATATAAGGGGTCACATAAGAAAGGGTTGACCCTAGGTCAAGTAAATAATACACATCATGAGAGAAAAGTTGTAACATACCAGTAATAACATCTAGAGATGCCTTAGATTCCTGGCGAGTAGCTAATGCATAGAGGCAATTTCGGCTAGTATCGGTACCAGAAGTAGTGCTTTTTGGCAAAGGAGCTGAAGGTGTGGCAACCAAAACTTTAGTAGCTCCCATAGCAACCTTGGCTAAAGGATAATCCCACGGCATATGACCAACTGACCATAATTATAACACTGATTCCTTCCCTCCTCACAATAATTGTGATAAATATGCCCATAAAAATGATAAAAAGGATAAAGTAGGGCCGACTGAGATCCACTAGCCTAAGACTGGGCACCCTGTGCCTTAGGACCACCGCTAGCTTAAGAACGACGATCGCCCAAAGGTTAAGATAAGAGGCACTAGCAGAAGAATAAGAATTTCCCTAATTCTTCTTGTTGGTTCACTGTCTGTCACCTCTCTCTCTATTCTACTAACCCACACCCTTCTCTAAATACCTGAACTTCTTACTATGCCTCTCTTCAATCTCTGCCTATTTTTTTTTTCATCCTCAACCTGCTGCATATAAACCATAAGCCTAAATATATCCATGTCATTTTTTAACATTGCATCCTTACACTCCAACACCAAGTCTCGGGATAACCCAGAAGCAAATTTCCTCATCTTAGATCTCTAGTTAGACACCAACTCTGGAGCATAATGAGACAGCTGCTAAAATTTTAAGGCATATTCCTTCACACTCATCATACCTTGCTTTAGATTAACAAAATTATCATCCTTAGATTCCTTTAGCTCCTGAGGAAAGAGTGATAAAAAAGCCACCCAAAAACTCATCCCATAATACCGGCTTTGGATCATCACCCCTCAACCACTCCCACTCTTCATACCACTGATAAGATATATCTTTCAGCTGATATGCATCAAACTCTACACCTTCAGAATCAGTAGCATGCATCACTCTAAAAATCTTCTCCATCTCATCCATAAACCCCTGAGGATCCTCCTTAGCTTTAGAGCTTGTAAAGGTTGGGGGATTCAACCAAATGAATTAGTCAACTCGAGTGACCTCGGATAAAGGAGCAACAGAACTAGCATGATTCGACTGATGAGATAAGATATTACTAACTAAGTAAGTAAATGAATAGACCAGCGGAACTCCACATTAGAGATGTCCCCTGAGGCAACTGTTTATAAGTATCACCACCCGAGAAGCCCGAGGAAGACTAGTAGGGACAGGTGGAACTCCACATGGAGAAGCTCAATCAGGAGCAGGGACCCTAGACCGGATCTACACTCTAAACATAGGGTGAGTCTCATCCATATTATCCTCAGGTAGTACAGAGTTCCCATCTGAGTTTCTATGAACACTAGATCTTTAGGGAGGCATAATCTAAAATGCATGAAATTTGGGAGTTAGAGAAGTTTCATAACACTAGACTCTATAGCCTGAAAATAGAACACAAGAAAGGAAAATATTCCTAAATACATGCAACACCCCGTATTTCCCAAGCATAATCTAAGTCCTAATGCATGAGTATTCATAAATAAAAATTTTGAAACACTCATCATTTTTCAGTTTAGATCCTTCCATTGTGTAAAAAATTCAATTGTCTTTTCAACGATATAAAATTTGCCAAAATCCAATAACCGGGTAAGAAGTTATGGCGATTTTAAGTTTCAGTCGTTAAACATCGTCATTTTAACCCTTACCGCATCGCGGAGATAGTTCAAATGACAATTGTCAATTTCCAGTGTGACTCTGTGATGTTGTTGCATCGCGGAGTATGCCAATTTCTAGTTTGGCAATTTCCAGTGGGCCTCCGCGATGGTGGTGCATCGCGGAGGTGGCTAAATTGGCACTTCAATGGATTAACGCGATAGCTCCGCATCGCGGTGTTTGTCCAGGTCCCAATTGTCCCTTTCTCAGTGGCTTGTAGTGATAGTGCCACATCGTGCCAAGGCTAAAAATTGGGATCTTTAGTTTACAACTTCCGTTATTAAATTTGTTCAGGGGTATTTGGATCTTTTTCCACGGCCCTAATTAACCTAAAATATGAAATTTAACCCCTAAACACCCTAAGTAGTCATCATTATTTCAATTCCTCACACAATCAAAGATCCTCTTTTCAAGAACAAGAAACCCTAGCTCTCAAATTCAAGGCCAATCCTCAAGAACTCGCCCAGAACTTCAAGAAATTCACTATCCTAGGTATGTTAGATGTTCATCCATGGATTTCTTTCATCCATGGAGTCCAAATATCCTATTTTAATTACCAAGTTATAATATTTTCAACCTATTTGATTTTAAATTATGATTTCACCCATGAACCTCTATGTACTATTGATTTTATACCATGTTACCATGAAATTATTGATATCATTCAATCCTTCATATTTTTATATTATTATTTATTGAATAAAACCATGATTTAGTACTATTATGTTGAATTTATGCTATTTTTATAAGTTTCATGGTATTACTATGATTTTTTTAAACACTAAACTACAAGTGTTTGGTAAAATACCTACAAGAGTGATTGATTTAATAAAAGCCTTCATGTTTTGATCATCAAGTTTTAGTGTCATTTTACTATTATTGTTTTTGAGTCCTGGGGGTATTGAATACTCGAAAACCATAGTTGTTTATTTATTCTAGCCTCTGTACAAAGTACATGATAGAATAGTCTTCAGAACATACTATGGGCATTATAAGAATAGTCAGCTATCAGTCAGTTCACCTCAGAACAGACTAGTATTTCAGTGTTTTTTAGTTAGGAGTAGGATTTAGCACCGAGCGAGTATAGGGATGGCAGTTTCCCCGTCAGATAGGCAGAGTTGTTAGTAGCAGTCTCTATAGTCCAGAACTACATAGCCAGCATAGGGTATGAGAAGTCACCCATCAGATTAGGCTTGACTATCTCGCAGAGGTCACCTATCAGTTCAGTCTTGACACCCTTAGTCCTTTGGACATTATATCAGTTTAGTAGATCCACACAGCTATCGTTAGTACCCGTGGTATGATATTAACACCCTTCTAATTAGGGTCAGAGATTGAATCCCGATTATCTCAGATTAGGGCATATCGGTTAGATTATACCTCCCACAGTCTCAGATACAGTCTCAGTTACAGTCCCAGTTTAGTTATTCAGTCTTAGTGTTGTTTGACCAAAGCGTACAGATTTTAGTTATTTCAGTATTTCAGTTTACCGATTTTACTTAGTTCATGTTATATGCTTGGTCATACATCTGCACTGTCTATAAATTTTCACATATTTTTAGTATTTACAGATTCTCATGCATACATAGTATTTACATGCTTCATGTATCTCCAGTGCCAATAGATTTCATGTTCTCTATTTAGTATTCCATGCTTTACATGTATATTCAGATAGTTTATTATTCCTATTCATGAAACTTTGCATGTCAGCCTACCTCATTTAGCATACTAGTACATTCAAAGTATTGATCGCATACCTTTCTTTTACGCTACGATGTATTATATCATAGGTGCTGATGCTCAGTTCTCGGACCATGCTTAGACTTCACTTCTCATGCTATCGGTAATACAGTAGCAGTGGTGAGTCCTCATCATTCGAGGATAGATTATTTTACTTCATATCTTTTTTTCAGTAGTTAGCAGAGTTAGTTGGGGCCTATCCCATCAACTCATATTCAGTCAGTTTTAGAGGCTTTTCAGACATTAGAGTCAGTTATGCAGTATTCGAATTTTCAGTTGACATGTCAGTTTATTAGTATTTAATCAGATTCAGTCAGTTTTTCTATCAATTCATATTTCAGTATTGATTCAGTGATAAAACCTTATGGCAATATCAGATGTATTCCGTAATTATGATATTATTATTCAGTGCTCACAACAGGTACCAGCTCATGGGTTAGCTTATGATCCCTTGGGACTGTAAGCACCGTGTGATGCCCAGGGTGTAATCTCAGAGCATTACAATGCATTATAGCATCCTTCTTATAAGTGTGGAACACTACACATCCATAAAATGTACTCTACTCGATACATCTTTATGGACACGCAACAGCTCTAAATCGTGCTCTGATACCAATCTTGTCATGACTTGAACTAAGGACTGGCCATGATGGGTATCTCAATTCCACCATGGACTAGAGACCACCCTATTAACCCAACCTCAAAAGCATAATATAGAAATAATAAAACAATGTGAAAGCCAACTAAACAGAAATAAGAAGAAGAATGAATATCTCAATGACACTAAGAGTCAAAATAATAACCAACCGACCTACATTTATCCATAATAACCTTTAAAACTAGAATACAAAACAAGTCGGGACTTGCCCCTAACCATGACCAAAAGAATCCGAAAGTACTGAGTCAAAATAAAGAATATAGAAATGATAACGCATTCCAAAGAATGGAAGATCGCCATATCACAGCTACTTGATGAACGTACTAATCCACCTAATACTGCACAGGGGTAAAAGAAGTATTTTCAGACCCTACATTATGAAATAATGTAGCATCCAGGGATAGTTAGCGGGATGAGTGCTACCTTGTAACTCAGAGAATGGATAAAATAATACCAAAATTAAATCAGTCCAAAACCATTCAAAAACCATATGCGCACATTTATATATATATATATATATATATATATATATATATATATATAAGATGCCGGTATATGGAATAAGATTTAAGAATAAGATTTAAAATAATTATCCTGGATTGTGTAGCTCTAACCGTCCTAAGGGAACCCATAAACTATATTGGTTTAGCTCCCCTTGCTGAAAGGGTCCCAATGCGTGTTAGTCGCACGAACTAGAAAAAATTTGAGGAAGGGCCAAAGCCACTAAAGCTCAAACCACTTCAATATATATATATATATATATATATATATATATATATATATATAATGTGTGAACTATGCACACGATCATAAAGACCCCCATGCTAGCAAATATGGTTTCTAGTATCTCCCCCCTCTCCCTCCCGGGACCTCCACCTTCCACAGTGAGCTACACAACCCCCTCTAAGCCCAACTTAAAACCATTTTGCACATAGTTCCAACCATTAACCCAGGATTCATTTATTAAGGCATCAACCTCTTGGTATCGTCATACCAATATGCTTGCAAGATAAATCACACATGTCAGATCAATTTACACAATCATATTGATTTTCCAAGTTCAAATAAAATCCAATCCATAGCCACAAAGGCCATACAAATCCATTTAAATAACCATTTATCCATTAATGAAATGCATTGAGTTCAAAAACAAGTTAAACCATGCAATTTTCCATAATTTAAATCAAATTCGTCAAGCGGGTTGAGTTTCATACAATTCCAAGCTAAAAGTCATCCAATTTGGGGAAACCCATGCTCTCCATTGCAACCATTTAATTAAAGTACCAATTTCATTCCAAAACACTAATTTAAAGCATGAATAATCAATTTAAATGATGATACAAGTAATTAAATCAATAACAACCAAAACCACTAAACCTAATTCAAACACACTTTAAATCATATGAAAATTGGTTTTTATCTCCAAGTTCAAATCCTCAAATTTTAAATTCAAGAATCAAAAGCAATCAGGTATGTGGGTATTCAATGAGGATCTTCTTTTGTCCCCATACCCAAATTATGATTTTGTTCATAAATTTTATGATCTTCATAAATTAGGACTTTACCCAAATTGTTACTCCAAGCTTAAATTTAACTTTTCATGATATATTTGTCACTCATAAGCATGTTTAATGATTATTATTGGTTTCTTAGTCCCATATCACATAATTCACACTATTGTCAAATCCAAGGACGTTTTACATGACCATTAGTAGTAGTTCCTAAGTTCCAAAACTACAAATACATGTTTATGAGTGACATGACTATACTTTCCTAAGATTTCAAGTATATGATCGAGCTATATGAGTTTTACCTAAGTCCTTCAATTTATTTTATAATTAAATCATGAATATATGTTTTCCCGTAAGAATAGCATTTTCCCATGTTCAAAATCATGAATTTCCTTATTATAAAAAGTTAATGAGTTTTTGGACTTGATTATGAAATTCCCTATTATGATCAACTTTTAATATCCTTATCTTCAAATTACATTAGTTAGAGATGGTGGGTTATGAACACCCGATACCTAGGGATTCATGCATATATCAGTTTACATGATTTTGAGCACTTCAGATTATCCATTGTTGATATTTTCAGAATATAATCATAATAAATAGTATAGTTTTCAGTGTCATTCAGTTGGGAGTAGTACTTAGCACTAAGTAAAAGCAGGGATGATGGCTCCTCCGTCAATTAGGCAAAGACCATTAGTAGTAGTTTCTAAGTTCCAAAACTAAGTTACCATCGTAGATTATAAGGGGTCCCTCGTCAGTTGAGGTATGACACTCTAGTCCTTCGGGACATAATTTTAGTGGATCCACACCAGCCAGTGTTCGTACCCTTGGAAAGGTACTTGCACCCTTCCAACTGGGGTTACAGTTGGACCTTGATTTGCTTAGATTGGGGTATGTCGGTTATGGTCAGCTCCTACAGTCCTTGGTTTATGTTCAACTTATGTTTCAGTTCAGATATGTATGACCTTGTATTCAGTTATTTAGTTTTATATAGTACATGTTTATACTTGGTCAATGCATCAGTTCACATCCCATAATTTCAAACCTAGAATTGATACATGACCCTCAGTATACTTTTACAGCATATTCAACTTTAACTTGAGATTTAATATAGTTTTTATGTTTCTACCTCTTCCTAGTTTACAGATTTATTTTTGGCTCATGCTTTAGAAATTTCACTATACCTTACAGCTTTATGTACAGATATTTTTTAAATGCATATTTCAGCAAATGGCTTATGTCCTCAGTTTTAAAGCATATTTTAAGTATTTTCATGGCTAATGCATATAGCACATACTCAGTACATACCAAAGTACTAATAGCATACCTTTTTTGTTTATATTTTTCATGTGATGTAGATTCAGGTGCTTACTAAAGGATCATATCCAAGCAAATCTTAGCATTCAGCCAACAGGGGATGAGCTCTCATATTTTGAGGACTCAAGTCAGTCATAGTTCTTATATTTTATTTTCTTATTTTTATGTATTTATTTGGGATAGTTGGGGGTCATGTCCTGACTACCTATAGTCAGTATTAGTAGAGGCTTCATAGATAGTCAGTCAGAGTCATTGTACATAGTTTAAGTTTCTTTTTTTTTTTAGATTACAGCATTGTAAACTTTTAATAGTAATGTATTGAAATATCTTATCTCATGATTATACTTCCGCTCAACAAATTTAGATTTTATATGTATTTTAATCAATTGGTAAAGCATTATGCAAGTACATGGGTTAGCTTGGAATCACTTATGATTCTAAGAACCATGTTACGATTAGGGGGTAGTCTCAGGTTGTTAAAGTATTTTCCAAATATAGTTTATCCTGGTGAGTAGAGTATTCATGTGTAAACGGTTAGAGTAAATAAATTATGGCTCAGTCTTGAAGATATGGAATAGGACCATAGGATTAGCATGTCGTTAAGATTGTGATGCATATCAAAAATAGTTATGATGAGATAGTGATTCATTTATAGTCCAGCGTATTCCTTGGATTTCAGTTATTATGGCACCCTATCTATGTCTTGCGTGATAGAGCCACGCCCATGAACAATGCATATACACTTCATACATATTCATATTCATTCTCAACTCCTAGTAAAAGAATTAATAGCTTCACTCCATGATCCTAGTCATCCCCCATGAATCTATGAATTCCATGTAATACCCCGAACTTTTCCCTAACCCTAATTTTATCTCAAAAGGTTAAGGAATGACTTTCTAAGTGAGTAACGTTTAAACCATATAGATTTTCCCCAATTTTAACTTTTTATCATATGGGAATTTTAATTATCTTTCCAACGACATAAGATCCACCTAAAACCAATAATCGGGTAAGAAGTTATGGCTAATTTAAGTTCTAGTCGTAAAACACCGTTATTTTAGTGTTTGGCGCATCGCGGAGGAACCCAATTTTCCAATAATCAATTTCCAATGGACTAGAACAATTATGATGCATCGCTCAGAAGTTCTAGGTCCCAACCAGTGGGAATACGCAATGGCTCCGCATCGCGGTGACTCCCAAATTCCTATTTGTCAATATCCAGTGAGCCACCGTGATAGTGGCGCGTCGCGGTGGCCCATAAAGTCGAGTTTCCATTTTAATTTTACTAGCTTCATACAAAAGTTAAAAAGTTCACTTTGGACTTTTTCCAAGCCTCTTAAACCGTATAAACATCAGAATTAAGGTCACTACAAGCATCATATGAGATTTTTCTTAAGATTTCCCTCAAAGAAAAACCCTAAGCATCCAAATCCTCTTCCAAGAATCTCAAGGGTTCACTATAGATTTTCTAAATTGAGTCAAGATTCAAGACTCTCACGTCAAAAGCTTCAAGAACCCGCATTCAAGAGTTCTAATAACATCTCAAAAGCAAGTTGTTCATCTAAGTTTATTAATCTAAGGTATGTGGGGTTTGAATAAGGGCAATCCTTTCGCCCTTGTTCCCAAAATCTATGTTTTTACAGATTACCTATGATTTTAAATATTGAATTTTACACCTATAGTATTTTGTAGAGAAATTTTGAGCATGATGTGATTGATTTATGAAATTTAATGATTTCTTTGAGTTAAAGAATGTTCTTTTATGATTTTGAATATCATGAGCATGATTTGAGCCATTGATTATAGTTTTCCATCGAATTAAGTATGAGATTGTGATTTGAAACTATCATTTTCGTATTATGGTATAATTTTGAGACAAACTTACAAAGCATGATGATTTGCTATGCATTTATATGAGTTGATACATTGATATTAAATAGTATAAATAGTATTTGATCTTTTGATCCTTAAATGAGTTTTTAAATCCACATCCCAGAGTTATTCTCATAATGTTAAATGCATAACTGAGTTCCAGTAAACCCTTATACGAATTTTAATGTGGATTTCCATAAGATGAGTGTAGCTAATTAAAGGGGGTAGTATTTAGCATCGAGTTAGGTAAGTTACTATGGTTCCATACCTCAAAACTACGTGCCACCATAGGATTGAGATTTATGGGCCTGAAGCCGAGATAGTGATCACTGAGTTGAGATTATACTCCCTGGAAAGAGTATGACGCCTCTCCCCAATGTGAGGTTTCTTCCTTAGGAGGACAAGATATTGGACTCCATATAGCTCGCATAGTGTATGTCGGTTGAGAGAACCTCTCTGCTAGTGAAAGTAAATAATTAGTTCCTAAAGTATTTTACCTCAAGATGAGTTATTTTCTATATTAATCAAGACAAGTTTTTAAAAGTATGTTTCCCCAAGGATTTAGAAATTAAGTGTAAAGGCTCGCAATTTAATCAAAAATATGTTTTCAGAAGGGAATAGAACTATAGATTTCAAAAATAAGTATTTTGACTCACGAGATTTATACTATGCATCCCATTATTCATAATGGATGAGATTTATAATTTTTTATGAGTTATTCTAGCTATTCCAGTCAATAGTATCAGCATGCACGATTTCTATAAAGATTGATGATATTGTTGTTTTAATCATTGCTTACACCCCCATATACTCAGTACATCCTCAAAGTACTGATCCACATATACGTCTGTGTGCTATATTGTCTCATAATGTAGGTTTAGGTGCTTAGTATCAGCTGCGATATTGATCTCCGAGCATCTCATCTACATCTTTGTATTTAGTGAGTCCTCATGGTTCGAGGACCTATATCTGTAGCTTTTCTGTTTTCATAGTGTTTTGAGAATTATTTTTAGATCAATTCAAATCAGTTGGGGGTCTGTCCCAATGGATCTCTAGTTTGAGTAGTAGAGGCTTTGTCAGTCTAGACTATCAGTGATGTTTAAGATTTTTCAGTATGTTTCTATTCGAACAGTATTCTTTTGTTATTTCAGTTGATATATGATATCACAGTAATCTTGTTTTGCTATAATTATCCTAAAGTAAGTGTTGGGAGTAGTAGCAGGCTCAAAGGGTTAGCTTAGGGCTACTTGTATCCTTAAGCATCATGTGATGTCTGGAGAGGAGGTTTTGAGGCGTTAAAAACTTGGTATTAGAGCCTCAAGTTTAAGGAGTCATAGGGATTCTAACAAGCCGCATTACGAAGATTCTTGATCATCGGTGTGTAGCGCACCATATCTATGAGCAAGGGGCTATAAGATGTTTTAGGAAAAAGTCATCTCTTTCTTTCATAATTCGTCGTGCTTACAGTTGTTTCTCTCTGCTATGAATTTTCACTCTTTTATGATATAAAATACCTCCCCGAAGAGCTAAATGCCCGTAGGAATGATAACCAGCAACCTCAGTCTGTTGATCCCCTAAATGAGAATGTGTCTCATGCTGAGTTTTGGGCAGTTTTTCAGGTGTTAGCCCAGGCATTCACTGCTAATGTTCCGACTGCTGTTCCACATTAGCAAGGAGGTGATTTAGCTGCAGCCAATATTTGAGATTTTATGAGAATGAATCCACTAGAGTTAAATGGGTTGAAGGCAGGAGAGGACCCATAGTTGTATCTTGCTGAGGTGAAGAAGATCACCTAATTTATGCTTATAACTGAAGAGGAGAGTGTGGAATTGGCAACTTATCATTTGAAAGATATTGCTTATGATTGGGTTGTGGCGTGGAGGAAGAATAGAGGGGAGGATGCTGCTCCTATGACTTGAAAGGTGTTCCAGGATGCATTCTTGGATAAGTTCTTACCACTTGAGATGAGGAAGGCGAAGAAAGAGGAGTTTATGAACCTGAGGAAAGGCTCTATGACTGTTAAGGAGTATTGCCTCAAGTTCAACCTGTTAGCTAAGTCTGCTCCTGACTTGGTAACTGACACCTAATATAGTATGAGTAAGTTCATGATTGGTGTGTCTGGTTTGGTGCTGAAAGAGTGTAGGAATGCTATGCTCAATAGGGATATGGATCTGTCTAGGCTGATGATGCACGCTCAGCAGATTGAGATAGATAAGATAAGGGAGAGAGATAGAGTAAGGGGAAATAAGAGGGCAAGATCGAAGCAATTTGAGCATGGCCAGACTAGATACCATGGAGAGAATCGGCCCCAGTTTCAGAATCATTCATCTATACTAGCACCTTCATCAGCTAGTGCTCTCGCACCCAGAACTAGGCAAGAGCAAGGGAATAAGTCTTCTATGTCTAGATCCCAAAATAATGTGAGCAACAAACCTTGTTATATTCCCTATACTAAGTGTGGTAGGGACCATCCCGATGAGTGCTTAGCAGATCAGAGGGTTTGTTTTGGTTATGGAAAAATGAGCCACAGACTTAGAGAGTGCCCGCATGCTAGATAGTGGAATAGAGATGACCGACCCCAGACTTAGGCTACTAGTTCCCCAGCTCCTTTAGCCTATCCATCCTCTCCTCTGGGCACTTCATCTAGTATAGAAAGAGGATATCCCCAGAACTGATTATATGTTTTACCATCCCATCAGGAGCAGGAGGATTCTCCCGATGTTATTATTGGTATGCTCCGTGTCTTTTAGTTCGATGTTTATGTGTTGTTGGACCCTAGGTCAAGTTTCTCTTATATGACCCCGTTAGTTGCTATGAACTTTAAAATAATTCTAGAAAATATCCCTGAGCCCATTCTAGTTTCCACCCGAGTAGGAGAGTCGGTTGTTGCTAAGAAAGTGTATAAAAGTATCCCATTGATACTCTTCATAGAGTCATATTTACTTATTTGATAGAGTTAGATATGGTGGATTTTGATATTATTCTGGGTATGGATTGGCTTCACTTTTGTTATCCATCTATAGACTGTCGTACCCATGTGGTTAAGTTTCAGTTCCTAGATGAGCCAGTTTTTGAGTGGTCCGGGAGCTTAGTATCTCCCAAGAGTTATTTTATATCCTATATTAAAGCCAGAAAGCTAATATTTAATGGTTGCATCTATCATCCATTTCGAGTTAAGGACTCTAAGTCTGAGGCTTTGACTCTTTAGTCAGTCAGTATAGTTAATGAGTTTCCTGATGTCTTTCCGAAAGATCTCCCAAGGTACCTCCCGATATAGATATAGTATAGAGTTTGGGATTAACCTTCTTCCTGATACACAGCCTATTTCTATTCTTCCATACCATATGGCACCCGTAGAGCTTAAGGAGTTGAAAGAGCAACTTAAAGAACTTCTAGATAAAGGTTTTATAAGGCCCAGTGTTTCTCCTTGGGGCGCACGCATCCTGTTCGTGCAGAAGAAAAATGGTTCTTTGCATATGTTCTTTGACTATCGTCAGCTTAATAAGGTCACATTCAAGAATAAGTACCCTTTTCCTAGAATTCATGACCTATTTCATCAATTGCAAGGTGCAAGTTATTTCTCTAAGATAGATCTTAGATCCGGCTATCATCAGCTTAAAGTAAGGGAATGTGATATTTCAAAGACAGCCTTCCAAACTTGCTATGGTCACTTTGAGTTTCTAGTCATGTCCTTTGGGCTAACCAATTCTCTAACGGCTTTCATGGACCTCATGAATTGAGTGTTCAGACAGTATCTTGATATGTTTGTCATAGTGTTCATAGATGATATCCTTGTGTACTCCCGTACTGAGAATGACCATGCGGATCATCTTAGAGTTGCCTTACAAACACTGAAAGATCATCAGCTGTTTGCCAAATTCAGCAAGTTTGAATTGTGGCTAAGGTCAGTAGCCTTTCTCGATCATATTATTTCAGCAGAAGGAATTAGGGTTGATCCCCAAAAGACAAAAGTTGTAAGAAATTGGCCTATACCTATTTCTCCCTTAGACATTAGAAGTTTCTTGGGTCTAGCTGGCTATTACTGTCATTTTTTTGAAGGTTTTTTATCTATTGCGTCTCCTATGTCTAGACTGACCTAAAAGAAAGTTAAGTTCCTATTTTCAGATTTTTGCGAGAAGAGTTTTCAGGAGTTGAAGACTCACCACACTTCAGCCCTAGTGTTAACTTTGCCTGATAGTACGGATGGTTTTATGGTGTATTGTGATGCCTCTAGAGTTGGCTTGGGTTGTGTGATGAGGCAGAGAGGTAAGGTTATAGCCTATGCCTCTAGGCAGTTGAAGTCACATGAAAAGAATTACCCAACCCATGATCTTGAATTAACAGTTGTGGTTTTTGCCTTGAAAATTTGGAGACCCTACCTGTATGGTGTACATGTTGATGTGTTTACTGATCACAAGATCCTGTGGTATATGTTTACTCAGAGGGAGTTAAATCTTAGAAAGAGAAGATGGTTGGAGTTGCTAAAAGACTATGATATAAGTGTGTTATATCACCCGGGCAAGGCCAATGTAGTAGCGGATTCCCTTAGCAGGATGTCTATGGGTAGTGTTACTCATGTAGAGGAAGATAAGAAAGAGTTAGCTTATGAGGTACATCGTTTGGCTAGACTGTTCGTTAGGTTGCTTGATTCCACTAAGGGGAATATTTTGGTTCAGAGTAGTTCCGAATCCTCTTTAGTTTCGGAAGTGAAAGAGAAGCAAGACAGGGATCCTAGTTTGGTTAGGCTGAAGGAGTCACTTAAGGACTAAAAGGTAGAGGTTTTCTCCCAAGGGGGATATGGTGTGTTGAGATTATAAGGTAGATTGTGTGTTTCTTGTGTTGATAATCTGAGGTAGAGAATTATGGATGAAGCGTATGGCATGTGATAGTCCATTCATCCCAACACCACCAAGATATATCGCGACTTACGAGAAATCTATTGGTGGAGTGGAATGAAGAAGGATATAGCAGAGTTTGTGGAGAAATGTGCAACGTTCCAACTATTTAAGGTAAAGCACTAGAGACCTGGTAGCGTAATGCAAGAGTTTATTAGACCCATTTGGAAGTGGGGAGATGTGAATATGGATTTTATGACTGGTTTGCCCCTTTCGCGTCATTATCATGACTCTATTTGGGTTGTTGTAGATAGGTTGACTAAGTCAGTGCATTTCTTGCCAGTGCATACATCTTATACAGCTGAGGATTATGCTAGGTTGTATATCTGGGAGTTAGTTAGATTTCATGGAGTTCCCTTGTCTATCATTTCAGATAAGGGTACTCAGTTTACTTCCTAATTTTGGAGAGCTTTTCAGAAGGATCTTGGTACCCAAGTGCATCTTTGTTCTTCCTTTCACCCACAGACAGATGGTCAGGCTAAGAGGACCATCCAAACTTTAGAAGATATGGTGAGGGTATGTGCTCTTGATTTCAAGGGTAGTTAGGATGAGCAATTTCCACTGATTGAGTTTGCGTATAACAATAGTTACCATGCTAGTACAAAGATGTCACCATTTGAGGCTTTGTATAGGAGGAGGTATAGATCATCTATAGGTTGGTTTGGAGTAGGTGAATCTTCTTTGGTTGGACCTGATGCAGTATTTGAGGCTATGGAGAAAGTGAAGTTGATTAGAGAAAGGTTAAAGACAGTTCAGAGTCGTGAAAAGTCATATGCAGATGTGAGAAGAAGAGACCTTGAGTTTGACATTAATAATTTGGTGTATCTAAAAATTTTGACCATAAAAGGGGTGAAAAGGTTTGGCAAGAAGGGGAAGCTTAGTCCCTGGTATGTGGGCCCCTACAGAATCCTAAGTCGTGTGGGGAGAGTAGCCTATGATCTTGAGTTTCCCGCAAAGTTGTCAGCTGTGCATCCTATCTTTCATGTCTCCACTCTTAAGAAACACATTGGTGATTCCATTGTAGTGGATCCTTCAGAGAGCCCAGATATCCTGACTAGCCTTTCGTTTGAAGAGATTCTAGTTGAGATTCTAGACCACCAGATACATATATTGAGGAACAAAAAGGTTCCATTGGTCAAAGTGTTGTGGCAAAACTAGTCAGTTGAGGGTGCTACTTGGGAAGCTGAGGCAGATATGCGATCCAAGTAGCCATACCTTTTTTCTGAAAGTTCAAATCAAGCCAAAGGTACTATTCTTCCTTAATTCAGCCCTTTTCCAATTAAAGTTTCATCTATATATCTATTCCTAATATAAGTTCATGCATTCTATGAGATATTCAAGAGTTTAGAATGATGTAGAGTCAGTTTAGAAAGTTGTTTCAGCTATGCATACTCAGTTTTCACCAGATCCTTAGCCTAGCAAGCGACATTCAAGGACGAATGTTCTCAAGGGGGAGATATTGTAATACCCCAAACTTTTCCCTAAGTCTAATTTCTTCTTTAGAAGGTTGAGAAATGACTTTCTAAGGGAGTAACGTTTAAACCATATAGAGTTTCCCTAATTTTGACTTTTTATCATGTGGAAATTTTAATTAGCTTTCCAACAATATAAGATCCGCCCAAAACCGATAACCGGGCAAAAAGTTATGGCTAATTTAAGTTCTAGTCGTAAAACACAGTTATTTTAGTGTTTGGCACATCGCGTAGGACCCCAATTTCCCAAAAGTCAATTTCTAGTGGCCTAGCACGATTGTGATGCGTCGCGCTGAAGTTTCAGGTCACAACCAGTGGAACAACTCGATGGCTCTGCATCGCTGTGACTCCCAGATTCCCATTTGTCAATTTCTAGTGAGCCACCACGATAGTGGCGCGTCGCAGTGGCCCATAAAGTCGGGTTTCCAGTTCAATATTTCCATCTTCATACAAAATTTAAAAATGGCACTTGGGACTTTTTCCAAGCCTCTTAAACTGTACAAACATCTGAATTAAGGTCACTACAAGCATCATATGAGATTTTTCTCAAGATTTCCCTAAACCAAAAACCCTAAGCATCCAAATCCTCTTCCAAGAATCTCAAGGGTTCACCATAGTTTTTCTAAATTAAGTAAAGATTCAAGACTTCCAAGTCAAAAGCTTCAAGAACCCGCATTCAAGAGTTCCAATAACATCTCCAAAGAGAGTTGTTCATCCAAGTTTATTAATCTAAGGTATGTGGGGTTTGAACAAGGGCAATCCTTTCACCCTTGTGCCCAAAAGCTATGTTTTTACGGATCACCTATGATTTTAAATATTGAATTTTATACCCATAGTATTTTGTTGAGAAATTTTGAGCATGATGTGATTGATTTATGAAATTTCACGATTTCTTTAAGTTAAAGAATGTTCTTTTATGATTTTGAATATCATGAGCATGATTTGAGCCATTGATTACAATTTACCACTGAATTAAGTATGAGATTCTGATTTGAAACTATCATTTTGGTATTATGGTAGAATTTTGAGAAAAACTTACAAAGCATGATGATTTTCCATGCATTTATATGAATTGATACATTGATATTAAATAGTATAAACAGTATTTGATCTTTTGATCCTTACATGAGTTTTGAAATCCACATCCCAGAGTTATTCTCATAATGTTAAATGCATAACTGGGTTCCAGTAAATCCTTATACGAGTTTTAATATGTATTTCCATGAAATGAGCATAGCGAATTAAAGGGAGTAGTATTTATCACCGAGTTGGGTAAGTTACTATGGTTTCATTCCCCAGAACTACGTGCCACCGTAGGATTGAGATTTATGGGCCCGAGGCCGAGATAGTAATCACTGAGTTGAGGTTATATTCCCTGGCAAGAGTATTATTCCTCTCCCCAATGTGAGGTTTTTTTCTTAGGAGGACAAGACGTTGGAATCCATGTAGCTCGCATGGTGTATGTTGGTTAAGAAAATCTCCCTGTTAGTGAAAGTAAATAATCAGTTCCTAAAGTATTTTCCCTCAAGATGAGTTATTTTCTCTATTAATCAAGACAAGCTTTTAAAAGTATTTTTCCCTAAGGGTTTAGAAACTAAGTGTAAAGGCTCGCAATTTAGTCAAATATATGTTTTTAGAAGGGAATAGAACTACAGATTTTAAAAATAAGTATTTTGACTCACGAGATTTATACTATGCATCCTATTATACATAATGGATGAGATTTACAATTTCTTTTTGAGATTCAAGGTATGTGAGTCAGTTGTATCAACATGCACAATTTCTATAAAGATTGATGATATTGTAGTTTTTATCATTGCATACACCCCCATATACTCAGTACATCCTCAAAGTACTGATCCACATATACGTCTGTGTACTACATTGTCTTATAATTTTGGTTCAGGTGATCATTCTCAGCAGCGACAGTGATCTTCAAGCATCTCATCTACATCTTTATCTTTGGTGATTCCTCATGGTTCGAGGACCTATATCTGCAGCTTTTCTGCTTTCATAGTGTTTTGAGCATTACTTTCAGATCAGTTCAAGTTAGTTGGGGGTCTGTCCCAATGGCTCTCTTGTTGGAGTAGTAGAGGATTTGTCAGACTAGACTATCATTAATGTTTGAGACTTTTTAGTATGTTTCTATTTGGACAGTATTCTTTTGTTATTTCAGTTGAGATATGATAAGACAGTATGCTAGTTTTGCTATAATTGTCCTAAAGTTAGTGTTGGGAGTAGTAGCAAGCTCAAACGGTTTGGTTAGGACTACTTGTAGCCTTAAGCACTGTATGATATCTCGGGATGAGATTTCAGGGCGTTACAAACTTGGTATCAGAGCCTAAGGTTTATGGAGTCCTAGGGAGTCTGGCAAGCCACGTTACGTAGAGTCTTGATCATCGGTGTGTAGCGCTCCACATCTATGAGAAAGGGGCTACAAGACGTTTTAGGAAAAAGTCATCTTTTTCTTTAACAATCCGTCATGCTTATAGTTGTCTCTCTCTACTATCAATTCATGCTCTTTTATGACATAAAATACCTCACCGAAGAGCTAATGCCCGTAGGTATAATAACCAGCAACCTCAGCCCGTTGATACCCTGAATGAGAATGTGTATCATGCTGAGTTTCAGGAAGCTTTTCAGGCATTATCCCAGGCAGTCACTGCTAATGTTCAGACTACCATTCCACAACAGCAAGGAGGTGATTTAGCTACAGCCAGGATTCGAGATTTTATGAGGATGAATTCACCAGAGTTCTATGGGTCGAAGGCAGGAGAAGACCCACAGTTGTATCTTAATAAGGTGAAAAAGATCACCCAGGTTATGCATGTAACTAAAGAGGAGAGTATTGAACTGGCCTCTTATTATTTGAAAGACATTGCTTATGACTGGTTTGTAGCATGTAGGAAGAATAGAGGGGAGGATGTTGCTCCTATGACTTGGAAGGTGTTCCAGGATAAATTCTTGGATAAGTTCTTCCCACTTAAGATGAGGGAAGTGAAGATATAGGAGTTCATGGACCTGAGGCAAGGGCCTATGACTGTTATGAAGTATTGTTCCTGACTTGGTAGCTGACACCCGATCTAGTTTAAGTAAGTTCATGACCGGTGTGTTTGGTTTAGTACTAAAAGAGTGTAGGTCTGCTATGCTCAATAGAGATATATATCTTTCTAGGCTAATGATGCATGCTCAGCAGATTGAGGCAGATAAGATAAGGGAGAAAGATAAAGTAAGGGGAAATAAGAGAGCTAGATCAGAGTAGTTTGAGCATGCACTGTCTAGATACCTTGGAGGGAATCGACCCCAATTTTAGAATCATTCATCTAGGCTAGCGCCTTTATCAACTAGTGCTCCCGTGCCTAGAACCAATAGGAACAAGGGAATAAGTTTTTTATGTCTAGATCCAAGAATAGTGTGTGCAACAGATCTCGTTATCCTTCTTGTACTAAGTGTGGTAAGGAGCATCCCGGTGAGTGCTTAGGAGATTAGAGAGGTTCTTTTGGATGTGGAAAGATGGTCCATAGACTTAGAGAGTACCTGCATGCTAGACAGGGGAACAGAGATGCCCGACCTCAGACTCAGTCTACTAGTTCCCTATCTCCTTTAGCCCGTCCAGCCCATCCTCAGGGCGCTTCATCCAATATCGATGGTGGACAGCGCCATAACTGATTCTATGCTTTAGCATCCTGTCAGGAGCAGGAGGATTCTCCCGATGTTGTTATTGGTATGATCCATGTCTTTTACTTTGATGTCTATGTGTTGTTGAACTCTGGGTCAAGTTTCTCTTATGTGACCCCGTTAGTTGCTGTGAACTTAGAAATAAGTCCAGAAAGGATCCCCAAGCCCATTCTAGTTTCTACCCAGTAGGAGAGTCAGTTATTGCTAAGAAAGTATATAAAAAATGTTTAATTACTGTTCTTCATAGAGTCATATTTACTGATTTGATAGAGTTAAATATGGTGGATTTCAATATTATTTTGGGTATGGTTTGGCTTCACTCTTTTTATGCATCTATAGACTGTCATACCCGTGTGGTTAAGTTTTATCTCCTTGATGATCCAGTTTTCGAGTGGTCTGGGAGCTCAATATCTCCCAAGAGTTATTTTATATCCTATATTAAAGCCAGAAAGCTAATATCCAAAGGTTGCATCTATCATCTAGTTCGGGTTAAGGACACTAAGTCTAAGGCTGCGTATATTCAGTCAGTCAGTATAGTTAATGAGTTTCCAGATGTCTTTACAGAAGATCTCCCAGGGGTACCTCCCGATATAGAGATGGAGTTCAGGATTGACCTTCTTCCCGACATTAGATATTAGAAGTTTCTTAGGTCTAGCTGGTAATTACCACTATTTTGTTAAAGGTTTCTCATCTATTGCGTCTCCTATGTATAGACTGAACAACAAGAAAGTTAAGTTCCTATGGTCAGATTCTTTCGAGAAGAGTTTTCAGGAGTTGAAGACTCGCCTCACTTCAGCCCTAGTGTTAACTTTACTTGATGGTATGTATGGTTTTGTGGTGTATTGTGATTCCTCTAGAGTAGGTTTGGGTTATGTGTTGAGACAGAGAGGTAAGGTTATAGACTATGCCTCTAGACAGTTGAAGTGGCATGAAAACAATTACCCAACCATGATATTCAATTAGCTGCTATGGTTTTTGCCTTGAAAATCTTGAGACAGTACCTGTATGGTGTACATATTGATGTGTTTACTAATCACAAGGGACTGCAGTATATGTTTACTCAAAGGCAGTTAAATCTTAGACAGAGGAGATGATTGGAGTTGCTAAAAGACTATGATATGAGTGTGTTATTTCACCCGAGCAAGGCCAATGTAGTGGTGGATGCTCTTAGCAGGATGTCTATGGGTAGTATTACTCATGTAGAGAAAGATAAGAAAGAGTCAGCTCGTGAGGTGCATCATTTGGCTAGACTGGGCATTAGGTTGCTTGATTCCACTAAGGGGAATATTTTGGTTCAGATTAGTTCCGAATCCTCTTTAGCTTCAGAAGTGAAGGAGAAGTAAGACAGGGATCCTAGTTTGGTCAGACTGAAGGAGTCAGTTAAGGACCAAAAGGCAGAGGTTTTCTCCCAAGGGGGAGATGGTGTGTTGATATTATAGGGTCGATTGTGTGTTCCTTATGTTGATGATCTGAGGCAGAGAATTATGGATGAAGCACATAGCATGCGATATTTCATTCATCCCAGCGCCACCAAGATGTACCACAACTTATTAGAAATCTATTGGTGGATTGGGATGAAGAAGGATATAGCAGAGTTTGTGGAAAAATACGCAACGTGCCAACAAGTTAAGGTAGAGCACTGGAGACCTGGTGGTGTAATGCAAGAGTTTAGTATACCCACTTAGAAGTGGGAAGAGATGAATATGGATTTTGTGACTAGTTTGCCCCTTTTATGTTATCGTCATGATTCTATTTGGGTTGTTGTAGATAGGTTGATTAAGTCAGCACATTTCTTGCCAGTGCATACATCTTATACAGCTGACGATTAGGCTATGTTGTATATCCGGGAGTTAGTCAGATTGCATGGAGTTCCCCTGTCTATCATCTCAGATAGGGTACTCAGCTTACTTCTCAGTTTTAGAGAGCTTTTCAGAAAGGTCTTGGTACCCAAGTGCATCTTAGGTACGGCTTTCACTCGCAGACAAATGATCAGGCTGAGAGGACCATCCAAACTCTAGAAGATATGTTAAGGGCATGTGCTCTTGATTTCAAGGGTAGTTGGGATGAGCAATTTCCACTTATTGAGTTTGCGTATAACAATAGTTACCATGCTAGCATCAAGATGGCATCATTTGAGGCTTTGTATAGAAGGAGGTGTAGATTACCTATAGGTTGGTTTGAAGTTGGTGAATCTGTTTTTGTTGGACCTGATGCAGTGTTTGAGGCTATGGAGAAAGTGAAGTTGATTAGAGAAAGGTTAAAGGCAACTCAGAGTCGTCAAAAGTCATATACAGATGTGAGAAGAAGAGACCTTGAGTTTGAAGTTAATGATTTGGTGTATTTGAAAATTTCGTCCATGAAAGGGATGAAAAGGTTTGGCAAGAAGGGGAAGCTTAGTCCCCGGTATGTGGGCCCCTATAAAATCCTAAGTTGTGTGGGGAGAGTAGCCTACTAGTTTGAGTTACCCACAGAGTTGTCAGTTGTGCATACTATCTTTCATGTCTCCATGCCTAAGAAACACATTGGTGATTCCGTTGTAGTGGATCTTTCAGAGAGCCCAGATATCCTGACCAGACTTTTGTTTGAAGAGATTCTAGTTAAGATTCTAGACCACCAGATCCGTAGACTGGGGAACAAAGAGGTTCCCTTGGTCAAAGTGTTGTGGCGAAAGCAGTCAGTTGAGGGTGCTACTTGGGAAGCCGAGGTAGATATACGATCCAAGTACCCGCACCTCTTCTTCGCAAGTTTAGATCAAGCCAAAGGTACTATTCTTCCTTAATTCATCCCTGTTCCAGTTAAAGTTTCATCTATATAGCTATTTTTAATATAAGTTCATACATTCTCCGATATATTCAAAAGTTTAGAATGATGTAGAGTCAGTTTAGCAAGTTGTTTCAGATGTGCTTACTTAGTTTTCTCCGTATTCTTAGCCTAGCTAGCGACATTCGAGAACGAATGTTCTCAAGGGGGAGAGATTGTAATACCTCGAACTTTTCCTAAAGCCTAATTTCATCTCTAGAAGGTTGAGAAATACTTTCTAAGTGAGTAACGTTTAAACCATATAGACTTTTCCTATTTTTGACATTTTATCATGTGGGAATTTTAATTAGCTTTCCAATGATATAAGATCCACCCAAAACTGATAATTGGGCAAGAAGTTATGGCTAATTTATGTTCTAGTTGTAAAATGTCGTTATTTTAGTGTTTGGCGCATCGCGGAGGACCCCAATTTCCCAATAGTCAATTTCCAGTGGCCTAACGCGATTGTGACACATCGCGCTGAAGTTCCAGGTCCCATCCAGTGGGACAACACGATGGCTTTGCATCGCGGTGACTCCCAGAATCCCATTTGTCAATTTTTGGTGAGCCACCGCGATAGTGGCGCGTCGCAGTGGCCCATAAAGTCCGGTTTCCAGTTCAATTTTTCCAACATTGTACAGAAGTTAAAAAGGGCACTTTGGACTTTTTCCAAGCCTCTTAAACCATACAAACATCAGAATTAAGGTCACTATAAGCATCATATGAGATTTTTCTCAAGATTTCCCTCAACCAAAAATCCTAAGCATCCAAATCCTCTTCCAAGAATCTTAAGGGTTCACCATAGATTTTCTAAATTGAGTCAAGATTCAAGACTCCCAAGTCAAAAGCTTCAAGAACCCGCATTCAAGAGTTCCAATAACATCTCAAAAGCAAGATGTTCATCCAAGTTTATTAATCTAAGGTATGTGGGTTTGAACAAGGGCAATCCTTTCTCCCTTGTGCTCCAAAAGCTATGTTTTTACGGATTACCTATGATTTTAAATATTTAATTTTATACCCATAGTATTTTGTTGAGAAATTTTGAGCATGATGTGATTGATTTATGAAATTTCATGATTTCTTTGAGTTAAAGAATGTTCTTTTATGATTTTGTATATCATGAGCATGATTTGAGCCATTGATTACAGTTTTCCATTGAATTTATCATTTTGGTATTATGGTAGAATTTTGAGAAAAACTTACAAAGCATGAGGATTTTCCATGCATTTATATGAGTTGATACATTGATATTAAATAGTATAAACAGTATTTGATCTTTTGATCCTTACATGAGTTTTGAAATCCACATCCCAGAGTTATTCTCATAATGTTAAATACATAATTGGGTTCCAGTAAACCCTTATATGAGTTTTAATGTGGATTTCCATGAGATGAGCGTAGCTAATTAAAGGGAGTAGTATTTAGTACCGAGTTGGGTAAGTTACTATAGTTTCATACCCCAGAACTACTTGCCACCATAGGATTGAGATTTATGGGCTCGAGGCTTAGATAGTGATCACTGAGTTGAGGTTATACTCCCTGGCAAGAGTATGATGCCTCTCCCCAACGTGAGGTTTCTTCCTTCAGAGGACAAGATGTTAGACTCCATGTAGCTCGCATGGTGTATGTCGGTTGAGAGAACCTCCCTGCTAGTGTAAGTAAATAATCAGTTCTTAAAGTATTTTCCCTCAAGATGAGTTATTTTCTCTATCAATCAAGACAAACTTGTAAAAGTATGTTTCCCCAAAGGTTTATAAACTAAGTGTAAAGGCTCACAATTTAATCAATCTATGTTTTGAGAAGGGAATAGAACTACAAATTTTAGAAATAAGTATTTTGACTCACGAGATTTATATTATGCATCCCATTATTCATAATGGATGAGATTTATAATTTTTTTTGAGTTATTCTAACTGTGTGAGTCAGTTGTATCAGCATGCACGATTTCTATAAAGATTGATGATATTGTTGTTTTAATCATTGCATACACCCCCATATACTCAGTACTTCCTCAAAGTACTGATCCACATATACGTCTGTGTGCTATATTATCTCATAATGTAGGTTCAGGTGATCATTCTCAACAACAACAGTGATCTCCAAGCATTTCATCTACATCTTTATCTTTGGTGAGTCGTCATAGTTCGAGGACCTATATCTGCAGTTTTTCGTCTTTCATAGTGTTTTGAGAATTACTTTTTGATCAGTTTGAGTCAGTTGGGGGTCTGTCCCAAGGGCTCTTTAGTTTGAGTTGTAGAGGCTTTGTCAGACTAGACTATCAGTAATGTTTGAGACTTTTCAGTATGTTGCTATTCGGACAGTATTCTTTATTTATTTCAGTTGAGATATGATATGACAGTATGCTTGTTTTGCTATAATTGTCCTAAAGTAAGTGTTGGGAGTCGTAGCAGGCTCAAAGGGTTAGCTTAGGGCTACTCATAGCCTTAAGCACCGTGTGACGTCTCGATGTGAGATTTTGGGGCCTTACATTCCAGTCTTATGTTAAGTAACAAATGATAAATATGAAATCATGTTTCATAGTATGCTCAGTTCCCAGAACTCATGGTACATCCTTAATAAATAGTAAAAACACATTATGTCAGATATGTCCTTAATTGAGATGTCTTTAATAAATCCATGTCTATGATACTTTATTCTTCAGGTCATAATCCAGTGTCAAAGTTATGTATAGTATTTTTTCCTTCTTTAGGTCCTCATATTCTTACACTTGAGTGGCCCTCTTTATGTTAAGATAGTGGTGATGAAAATATATGAACAACGGTTTGGATGGGTGATTGTAGATGTTCCTTATTATAAAAATTATTATATGTGTGTTTTATCTAAGGATATAAGTGTGAAGTAAGATCGATGCAAAGATTTGGTATATTTCATAGTTAGTTGAGAATTTTTGGTGTGCCTTGTGGAGATAATTCATGAAATTGTCATTGATAGAGGTATTAGAGAATATGAAAAAACTTTCTAGATGGAATAGTTGCCTAGAAAGTTCATATGTGGTTATAACGATAGGCTTGAATGGCATATTGTAGTGGATGAATACATTGTGCACTAATGAATTGCTAATTAGAGCTTGAAGTTGGTGTTGAACTGGTAAGGAGTATTATCCTTGAGATTAGGGATCTAAAAAGATATAGAATATTTAATCCCATAAATTCAGACAAGTATTATTGTGTCATATGTAGTACCTTGTAACTCCGAGTTAGGGTTGAACATGATCAGAGTATGTAGTTCAACTTAGACTTTGATAAAGGTAGTCGCATGTACCCATGTGACGATTATAAGTTAGATTAAATGAAGTGTACTATTTAAGAGGAAAAGTATAGTTGAGAAGTGTGTTTAAGAAGTATTGCTAAGCTTGAAAGTTAACAGTTGAATCGCCTAAGGCATAGTAATCCTATTTTTGCTTCTGTTCAATATTTATGATCGTGTCATGAATACTTCAATCGGGTTCTAAACTCTCAGAATGAACAAGCTCCTTATGTCAATCAAGTCAGCTCAAAAATCAGTTTTATGTTAGGGGTTTTATCTTTTGAACTCAGTTATATCCTTCATTAGAAGACATGATGGCCTAGTACCTTTATTTGTTAATTCCTAACAATGATTCAACGAGAGAAACAGATTTCCCTCCTAGCATTGTGCTCTTCTAATTTCATATCTATATTGTTTCATACGATTCCTATGTATGTGTTCACATTCCATATGTATCAGTTGAGTTAGTGTTCAATCAAAAGGTAATTCCAGTTATGTAACATGGCTAATTTTAGAAATCCAGTTTCATATTAGTCACTATATTTTTTCATCCCAATATCAATATCTATTCGAGGATGAATTATCCCAAGGGAAAGATATAGTAACACCCCACAAAATCCTAGATAAGATTATAACCATTCTCCATATGTTTAAATGTCCAAAAAAATTGTTTTTAACAATAGATAAGTGTCATGATCATTTACCTAGTATGTAAAGTGTTTTTGAGGCAAAACATAGTCATAGGAAAGATATAGTAACACCCACTAAATGAAAGGTATTTGAGTCTTCTTTCTGATTTATCCGATTTTACCTTAATCTAATATCGAAATAAAAATTTATGTGCATTTTCATGAGAAAACCAGTAGGGGTCCGTGATAGTGGCGTCACGAAAGTTATGCACAATTTTAAGGTCATGACACTCTAGTTATGCTCCATGATAAGGCTGTGCCATGCTAATGGTCACAACAACACTGAAATCCCATTTTTCCTTTAGTTTTTCAAAGGCAAACTGGTCATTTACATCCTAAATGGTCCTATAACTTATACTAAAATGTTGTTCTCTTTCCATAACACAAATTAGTCATTACCTCTCCTCTCAAACTCTCAAGAACACCAAAAGAAGGGTTTCTATTAAAAGTTCAACCTTAAAGGCTCCCAACTTAAATGTCTCTCCAAGAAATCGACAAGTTCAAGTAAGTGGGAGTTTAGTGAGGATCTCCTTTCATCATCATTCCCAAATTATAGTTTTTAATACATGATTCCATGAATTTCTATGAACCAGGGTTTTTACCTAATTGTGATTTAAAGCTTAAATTTAGTTTTTCATGACATATTTACATTCATGAACATGTTTTAATTTTTATTTAGGAACTCCTATGGCCATGTTAGTGTATTTAAGTGATCCTCAAGTTTTACTCAAGTATTTCAAGTACTATGATTAAGCGATATATGAAATATCTACTTTTTGAAACTATTACAAATTATATTCATGTTTTGATCTATTGATCAAGATTACAAGCTATTACATCATAACTATGATTTTAGTTTGATATTATGATCTCAAATATGATATGAAATTCACATATTTACTTATGAACATGAATTAGCAATAGAAGCATGATTTCTTTTCAGACTTATATGCTTATTCTATAGTGTATTTCTTATATTATGAGGAATAGTATGGTTTTGGGAGTAGTATTTATCACCGAGGAAATGCTAGTTTAGCACACCCAAATTTCTAAAAGACATGCCACCATAGGTAAAGGGGTCCTTTCCAGTTGAGAGTGTCTCCCTACGGAGAAAGTCCTCGTTAGTTGAGTGTATCTTCCTTCCTATGAATGAATTCGCATCAGTCATGATTTTATACTAATGGCAAGGTATAGCACAACCCTCCTCAACGTGGGTCAGATAGTGGACTATATATTTTCTCATATGGTTTATGTCCATTGTAAGAATCTACTATAGAAATATTAATTTCAAAATCTAAGTGTAACGACTCACTAACTTTACTAGATTATGCTTTACTACTTATGCTTTATGACTCTAAGATTTCAGTTTTATTCATGAACATAGTGAGGTTGTATACACTTGGCATACATATTTTATTTTACGATACATACTAATTTACTTATTGCATGCACTCCCACATAGTCTTTACATTCCATAAGTACTGACCATATATACATCTATATGGCTACATTGTTTCATAATGTAGGTAGTAGTTCTAGCTCACAAACTCATGATTAGCCAGTTCACGATTCCAGACAACAGGTGATAAGTTCTCTTTATCCGGGTACTTAAGTCAATTATTATTCTAGTATTTTATTTTGATTCATTTATGTTGATTTTGGATAGTTAGGGATCATGTCCCGGCGACCTATAGTCAGTATTAGTAGAGGATTCATAGACAGTCACTTAGAGTTGGTGCATTTTCTTCCAGTTTTCTTTTGCATAATTAGTGTTGGATATATTTAATAGTAATATATTGAAATAGATTATCTCATGCTTATACTTCTGCTCAGCAAGTTTAGCTTTTATAAATTTTAAATTGGTTGTCCATGCATTATACCAGTACTATGGGTTTGCTTAGGGTCACTCGTGGTTCTAAGCACCGTGTGACGTCAGGGGTAATTTTGGGGCATTATAGAATAACTTGTTTATTTTTGAAAGGTAACTGTGATATAAATGTAGGAACAATATAAGCTAACTATGGTAACTAGATAATCAAATCCTTATAAATATGCTAGACCACCATATATACAAGATTACATAGTTATAGTGATACTGCAAAACTCCCCATTAAGCCTAAGCATAGATATTAATCATGCCCAGCTTGTTACATGGGTAATCAACTCGAGTCCCATTTAACGTTTTTCTGAACAAATCATCTAGTTTCTCTCACGTCTTTATGTAATTCATGGAAATCATATTTTCTTGAATTTACTCACAACTAAAATGACACTTGACCTCAATATATTTAGTTCATTCGTGGTTCACTAGATTTGAGGCAATATGAAGAGCAGTCTGATTATTACATAAAATCTTTGTTCGTATAGGATGCGTTAGGCCAATTTTTTGTTAAAATATGGTGTATCCACATAATCTCACACATACACTGTGAAATAAATCTTCACTCGAATTCTGCACTAGATCGAGATACAATAATTTGTTTCTTACTCCTCCATGAAAAGATTCTCTACAATAAAGAGACAATAGTTTGTAGTCGATCTCCTATCAATTTGGATCCAGCATAGTCAGCATTTGTAGAACATTCAACACGAGTATGACCTTAATTGTCATACAATATGCTAAGTGCAAGAGCTCATTCCATGTAACATAGAATTTGTTTTAAAGCTTCCAAATGTTTGATCATAGGTGAAGGCATAAACTAGATAACAAAACTTACCATAAAAGCAATATTTGGATGAGTTATAGTAAGGTAGTTTATCTTTCTAACTAACCTTCTAAATTTCTTAGGATCATCAAAAGGATCTCCATCATCTTTTATATGATGCACATTAGGAATCATTTGAGTACTGCAAGGTTTGGTCGTCAATGTCTGCAAGTAGGTCAAGAATATACTTTCTTTAAGACAGAAAAAATCCCTGCTTACTTCTATTAACTTCCACTCCCAAAAAGTATTTCAACTGAACTAAGCCCTTCATATGGAACCTAGTGTGCAGAAAAGACTTAAGGGAAGAAATTCCTGAATAATCACTTATTTTGATCATAATGTCATTGGAATACACAACAAGGAGGATACTACCAGCTATTGATTGCCAATAGAAGATGAATTGGTCATATTTATTCATTTTTAGCCCAAACTCGCAAACTATCTCAGTAAACTTGCCAGACCAAGCTCGTGGACTCTGCTTCAAGCTATACAAAGACTTCTTCAAATGAGGAACTTGTACTCCCCATGAGCAACAAAACCTGGTGATTTATCTATATACACTTTCGCATGAAGCACTATGAAGAAACAATTCTTGATATTTAATCGACGTGTAGGCTAATTCTCAAAAAAAGCTAGATAAATAAAAAAGCATACATAAGTGAGTTTGTAAATAGGAGAGAAGGTGTCTAAATAATCCACACCATAAGTCTGAGCATATCATTTAGCCACAAGTTTAGCCTTAAATCGTGCTATAAAACTATTTGGATTAACTTTAGTTGTGAATACCCACTTGCATCCTACTAATTTCTTTCATTTGGGTAAATCCAACAAATTCTACTTATAGTTTTCTTCTAAGGCATGTATTTCATTAAGCATTGCATCAGACCATCTAGGATAATTCAAAGCCTCATTCCTTGTTTTGGATACAGAGATAGAGTCTAGCGAAGTAATCAAAGATCTAGACGTGGAGGGTAAGTGGTCATTAGAAAAAAATTGCAATGGAATATGTGGACTTGCAATTATGTGTACCTTTGTGAAGAGCAATAAGAAGGTCAAGATTCTCTGAAGGATAAGCTAGAAGAGGATCGGATGAAACTAGTGCAGAACACATATTGTTGGCATCTTTCTCGAGTAAACTTGAACAATTGGCAATCTTGATGACACGGATGGAAGAGGTTCTAAAGGCACAATAGTCAATTGGTGCTCAATAAAAGAGCTTGGAGTCAAAGGAACAACATCTTTAGATTTTTGCCCAAGCACGAGTAACATGACAGACTAACCACTCATGTTCCTCTTCTTGACTCATAGAAATAGGAGATGCATAGAAAAATGGTGTAGTCCCTGAAAAATACCATATCAGCTGACACTAAATACTTGTCAAGTTTAGTAGAATAACATCAATACTCCTTCTGAAGACAAGAATAACCCAGCAAAACACACTTCAATGACTTGGGATCTAACTTAGTAAAAGACGGTTGAATATCTCAAACATAGCATGTTCTTTCAAACACCTTAGATTCCACAAAAAATAATGACCTGTTTGGAAAAAACACTATAAGGCATACTACCTTCCAAAATAGAAGATGGAATTCGATTAATTAGAAAATAAGTTGTAGAGACTACAATAGACAAAAATTATTTAGAAACCTTAATTTGGAACAAAAGTTCCCCAGTTGTGTCAAGTAGATACCAATTTTTTCTCTCAGCAACTCCATTTTGAGAAACTTTATCAATGCATTACGACTGATGGAGAATACTATATTGTCTCATATATAACTGAAAAAAATCTGGCATGTATTCTTTAGTATTATCACTCTTTAGAATACGCATTGAAGCATTGAATTGAGTTTTGACTTAGTACAAAAGGCGCAAAAGTGAGTAAATACTTTAGAGTGACTTTTCAAAAAATAAATCCAAGTCATTCGAGAGAAATCATCCACAAAAATGACAAAATACTTATGTCTGCTTTTGGAAATGACATGACACAGTCCCCAAATATCAGAATAAATGAGATCAAAAAGTTGACTCAACCTGTTTATTCACCCTTGGACCTAATGTGTTGCGATGATATTTTGTGAATTGATATGATCCACAGTCCAAAGATGGAACATTTTTTAAACTGGGGACAAAGATTCTTCAGCAAAGGTAAAGAAGGATGTCCTAATCAATAATGAACTAAAAATGGAGACATGACACTTAAGCGGGCAACAATCAAGGCTTATATTCATCAAGGATATATAGATTACCAATTACATGTCCTTTACCAATAACTTTATGCATCACAAAATCAAGAAAGAGACAATGATTCAGAAAGAACAAAATATAAAACTTGAGATCTCTAGTAAGTTTCCTCACATAATTCAAATTGAAGGCAAACTTCGATAGACTTAATACAGGTGAGAGAGTAATAGAAAAGGTTTCTTTGATGGTCCCATATCCCATAATATTACATGTTGACCCACCAGCTACTGTCATATGGAAGGGTGCTTTGTGTGATTGAAAGGTGGAAAATATTAGGAGTATTTGTCATGTGATTTGTTGCACCTGAACAATCACCCAGTTGTTTGAAGAGGAGATAAGACATGCTTCTCTTGAATCAACGGTGGTAGTAACTAATGTGAATTCTTTAAGAAACTCTCGATAATGACAAAACTCTGGAAACTCATCTGTTAAAACTAAAATTGTCTTACCCTTCTTATTTGTAGTCATATTTCCTCCTTTCTAATCCTTTGAGCTGAATTTCCAACTCAAAATACCCAAAATATTAATATAGAGAAGCCAACAAACATAATCAAAACCACTGAATACAATCCAATACCAAAAAAATAGTTCTTTGTGAAATTAGCAGCAAAACTCACCCAACAAAATAAGCATAAAAAATAGAGCAAGATGATGAGAAGAAAGGAACCATAAGTATAAACACATATCACAAAACATTACTATTTTTAGAGTGAGCAAAACTTAGCAGTAGAAGCTACACCAAATCCTAGCAGCTACACAAAATAAAAAACCAAATTAGAAAACCAGATCTGAAATCAGAAGTTACAGGGAAATGAACTTGGAAGTGATGAAAATAATTCTCCAAACAAGTATTTCAATACCAGGGGAATGCCATAATTGAATTTTCATGAATGAAATTGTAATCCCTGATCGATTCTACCAGAGCACGCACCTCCAGGCTCCGACATGGGATGGACAGACGACATGTGTAGGTGGCATGTGGTGAACAGTAACTTCACACCTATTTGCCGGCAAAGTTTGGCCAGGACGGAATGGGTGTTGCACCTCCTTCTATGGTAGCAATGACGCAAAAACACCACTTAAAAGTAATCAATTGAAAAATTTATCCCTTTTTTTGTGAGACAACAGAAGACAATGAATTGTCTATCAAAACATAGCCAAAATCAAGATCATGAGCCTATGTTCTGGTACCATGGAAGAAGACAAGGTATGGAGAATAACATGTTTATTATTAAAAGGTTACGATATAAATACAAGAACAATATAAGCTAAGGTAACTAGATAATCAAGTCCCTGCAAATATACTAGACTACCATATATACAAGATTACATAGTTATAGTGATTCTATAACAACCCCCTAATTAAACTTTTCACTATATCGTATCGCTCATTTATTGGGTATCATATAATAGATCCCACCCAAGACTGAGAAAACATAGGCAAAAAGGCATTAGGAGATAGCTAGATAATCAAAGATCAAGCAAGCAGATTCAATCAAAGCATCACCACTTTCTCCATCTTAGACTTTCTCAACTACTTCAAATGGAATATTGTGGAAAGAGGTTGGACTAACTATCAGAACAAACAAATTTCCCTTTTGTGATTGGTTATCAAAAAGGAACTTCTACTAAAACCTCAAGGAAGATTGAATCCCTTAGATGTAATTAAACATCAACTCAAGTAAGCAATAGTTGAATGATGATAGGCCTGGAAAAGGCATTTCCTCTTACATGACTAATATGACCACAAGACTTCAAACCCATTTCTTGTGATAGGACTTTGGCCGCTCTTAGTTCTTAGACCGAATGGAAAAGATGCAAAGCTAAGTGAGAGGTGGAAGACAATAGAAAGAACAGAAGATTTGATATCCCATATTACTATAAACGCCATGGAATCACTGTTAACCAGCAAGAAGAGTAGGCAGCGTTTTTTCTGAATGTTTGCAAACAGTGGCTATAATTCTTACATTAGGATAATAATTGCAGGCAATTTACTTTTGTATTCTCTGCAAAGTTTGCAAATCTAGGTGGCACAACTAGTAAGCAGATGAGAATACTATATTCAAAATTAGCAGCTGAACATATTTGTAAGGGAGTTCATTTATTTTCTGGAATTAAAACAAAATAGTAATACAACCATATCAGAACAATAGACATTTTCTCTGTGCATTTCAGAACAACAAACATTTTCTCTATGCTAATGCACAATTTACATGGGAGATAGATTTCGCTGTTTATCAAATTAATTAGTCTGTAAATTCTAAGTCTTCTGCTCGTGTGCCAAGGATAAAGCTTAAAAGTCCTAAATTTAAATCCCTGGAAAAGAACGTAAGGAAATAGTTAAGATCAGAAGCCACTCGAGTGGTTGTCCAGACTTATACCATTGCAACAGAAACCATATCAAAGTCATTATATCTCAGTTCATAAAAAATAAATTACAAGTACAAATTCAATTTAGGGAACAGTGGTTGTTGGATAACGGGTCATGGGTCGCCCATATGGACCGACCCGACCCGTTATTTATTTATTTATTATTATCTGGAAAAAATATATATAATAAAGGGAGTAACCTATAGATTTAAAAAAGGGTGGGAACAGTTACTCAATAACTGTTCATCCACCCAATTCCCTTATATGTATTCTTCTTTTTCAGGCAACAAAAATAGAGAAAAAAACTAGAAACAAAAGACAGTGTATTTAGAAACAACAGCGAGAGAAAAAAGCATTTAGTTTGTGATTTCAAAGCTTTGTTTTCAAGGGATTCAAAGAAGATTTGGAGAAATTCTTTTCGGTAGAAAATTCAACCAAGTATTCTCAAAGTTAAACGTAAATTAGATGGGTCAATAGAAAGGCACAAAGCACAATTGGTGGCAAAATATTTTACTAAATAATCTGGAATAGACTATAAGGAAACTTTTTCACTAGTTGTGAAATTTACCTAAATTTGCTTTCTTTTGGCTATAGTTGCACGTTTAGATTTAGACTAACACTAAATGAACGTGAAAACCATTTTTCACAATGGAGAACTAAATGAGGAAATCTACATGGAACAACCCATAGGTTTTGTTGTTAAAGGCTAAGAAAAGAAGGTTTGTAAATTAAACAGATCAATATATGGCCTTAAGCAGTCTTCAAGGTAGTGGTACCTAAGATTTCATAAGGAATTGATTTCATTTAATTTCACTATGATCGATGAAGACCATTGCATCTATGTGAAAAAAGTCCAATGAAATATTTATGATTCTTTCACTTTACGTGGATGATATTTTATTAGCTGGAAATAATTTGATGTAAAAACTATTAAGTCATAGCTTTCAAAGTCATTTGACATGAAAGATATGGGTGAGGCAGACTATATATATAACGACCCAAGACTACCCCCTAGTCGTCACACGGTGCTTACAGTCCCGAGAGACCATAAGCTAACCCATGAGCTGGTACCTACTGTGAGCACTGGATAACATGATCATAAATGCAGAAGAATACTAACGTGCCATGAGGTTTTATTAACTAAATTTAAAATTGAAATACGAGTCTATAAAAACAACTAACTGAATCTGATAAAAAAGTGATAAAATGGATAACTAACTATAATATATAAATACTGAATAACTGACTCTAATGTCTGAGAAGCCTCTAAAACTGACTGACTGAATATAAGTTGATGGGATATGCCCCAACTAACTCTAACAAACTACTAACTAAGACATGAAATAAAGAAAGCCTGTCCTCAAAGTATGAGGACTCACCACTGCTACTACTGAGGATTTGATAAGTCTAATCACGAGCCAGGAACTGAGCGTTAGAACTTATTATATGATACATCATAGTGCAAAAGAAAAGTATGCAATCAGTACTTTGAATATGCTGGTATGCTAAATGAGATAGACTGATATGCATGGTTTCATGAACAGAACTAATAATTAACTAGATATGTATGTAAAGCATGGAGTACTGAGTAGAGAAC
This sequence comes from Capsicum pubescens, assembly GCA_030864215.1. Taxonomy (NCBI): domain Eukaryota; kingdom Viridiplantae; phylum Streptophyta; class Magnoliopsida; order Solanales; family Solanaceae; genus Capsicum; species Capsicum pubescens. The sequence goes on from CM061542.1 coordinate 213,530,154, forward strand.
ATGGAATCTGTAGATACTGATAATGCATGGAAATCTATAAATATTGAGAATGCATGACCAAGCATATAATATAACTGAGTAAAATCTATAAACTAAAATACTGAGAAAACTGAAATTTGTATTCTTTGGTCAAACAACACTAAGACTGAATAATTGAGCTGGGACTCTAACTGAGACTATTTCTAAGACTGTGGGAGGTATCATCAAATCGAAATTCCCAAATTTGAGCTAATTGGGGTCCAACTTATAACCCCAGCTGGAAGGGTGTTAATATCATGCCACGGGTACTAAAAATATTTGTGTGGATCCACTAAAATAATATAATATCCAAAGGACTAAAGGTGTAAAGCCTGAACTGACGGGTGACCCCTGAGAGTTAGTCAAGCCTAATCTGATGGGTGACTACTCATATCCTATGCTGGCTGTGTAGTTCTGGAGTATAGGGACTACTACTAATGACTCTGCCTATCTGACAGGGAAGCCATCATCCCTACACTTGATCGGTGCTTGATAACGCTCAATCTACAGCTCTCGTTTAAGTGTAAAGCGGTCGTTAGCAAATATAGAACCCAACCTGGGTTGGGTGTCGATACCACAGGGAATAGCTTGGCCAACAAGTAAGTAAAATTACTAACTTTTGGTGCAAGTCTCGTAAGAAGGGGGGATTCTTGTCATACAAGTAATGTAAACAAAAGATGAAAATAATAAAGTAAAAAGAGAGAGATTGTTACGTTGGTTGTAAACAATGAGAATTGAAGCGTTGGGGTTATGTCCACCTTCTGAGGTATACGTCTCTATTGGCTATGAGTGTGTAGAATTCTGTCATGCAACTGCTTATAGAGGATTGTAGTCGATGGTAAATCCAAGCGTCTCTCGACCTAAACAAGGACTATTTCACTTTAACTCTCTCGAGATTAAAGCGTATCTAACGGTACGAATTCTCCAAGAGGTTAGTCCAGTTACGGCACTAGCTTTTTAATAGGAAAAGGGTGTCCTACTACCTTGACATTATCTCTTTTCCAGACAAATAACTTTTCTCTCGAACAAGTTAAATGTTAGACTGGCATATTCTTGCGTTTGCAACCGCAAAGAATGTAGATTAAGATGAAGAGAATAATGATATAAGCAATATACGTGCCTCGAACTCACAAACTCACAGCAATAGATAGTATCTCATACGGCTTCCATAACCCCAACAGAGAGGTTTAGTTACCCATGAATGCGAAGGAAATCATGATTGACATTGTTATTATATCACGATATTGAGTAATGGCGTGTAGATCAAGTGATAGGCGTGAGGCGTGATTCCTTAGCAAGTAACGATTCTCTTGTTGTGGAATTTAAGAATAGAAGAGTAGAAGAAGAAAAATAGAATTAATGGAAAGATTAGAAGAGTTGTAGAGTAATAGAATTGAATTGTAAGATGAGAAGTTAAGAAGATGTTAGAAGATGTAAAAAAATGATAGAAGATGTAAGAAGATGTGAGGGATGGAAGGAAGTATTGTGTTCTCCCTCCTTCCTCCCTCCTTATTCTCCAAAATCTCTAGCATGATAGGGTATTTATAATACCCATATCCTACTCCTACTAAGCTAATGAAATAAATAACCAAATCCTACTAGACTAATGAAATCCTTAACCCAAATGTACTAGGTTAAGGTAACATTATCATAATCCACATAAAATAATGAAATACATAACCTAATTGTACTAGGTTAATGTATCATTGTCAAAATCCAGCTTTGTGTCTGTAAGTCCCTAAAGTTTTCAGAATTGTTGTTTTAGCCCGGGACAGATTTTCCATGCATCACTTTTGGTCCTTTAGGCGTCCAAACTCCCTTTCCTTCCTTTGTGAGCTTTCTTTAGCGTCAAGTAAGCCATAAAATGCTGAATTATGCATCATTTATACCTGAAACTTTACTAATCATGTTCGTTAGCTCATTTATAGGAAAAAGGACTAAAAGTGCATGAAATATATAATTTGTTCTCAAAACTAGGCTAAAATATGGGCAAAATATATTGATATAGGCGTGTAAATTCGCCTATCATCAGTGCTAAATCCTACTCCCAACTAAAAGACACTTGAGATACTAGACTCTTCTGAGTTAAATAACTGATATTTGACTATTCAGATAATGCTTATAATAAAATTTGAAGACTATTCTGTGATGTACTGAGACTAGACTAAATAAATAGCTATGGTTTTTTAGGCATTCAATACCCCCAGGACTCAAAACAATAATACTGAAAAGACACTAAAGCTTGAAGACCAAAACATGAAGGCTCTTATTAGATAAATCACTCTTGTAGGCATTTTATCAAACACTTGTAGTTCATAGGTTAAAACTATCATAGGAATGTCATGGAATTTGTAGGAATAGTATGAATTCATCATAATAGCATTAAATCATGGTTTAATTCAGTAAATTATAATATTAAAACATGGAAGATTGAATAATAACAATAATTTCATGGTAACATGGTATAAAATCAATAGTTCATGGAAATTCATGAATGAAATCATAATTTAAAACATGATAACTTGAAAAGATCATAATTTTATAATTTAAAAGGGTTTCTTGGACTCCATAGATTAAAGGGATCCATGGATGAACATCTAACATACCTTAATTGATGGATTTCTTGAAGTTCTTGGTGAATTCTTGAGGATTGCCCTTGAATTTGAGAGATAGGGTTCTTGATTGGGAGAGAATGCCTTTTAATTTGGGGGAAATTAATTAGAGAATGATTTTAAAAACTTTTTTAGGGCTTAAGTATCATACCTGGGTGGACTAAAATAAAGGGGGAAAGGATTGTTTTATCCCTGTATGAAATATTAATTTTTTATCAAATTTTCCTGAAATGGGCACCTGGCGCGATGCGGCGCTATTGCATCGTGTCACTGGAAATTGACAACTGGGAACTAGACTAACAGCGCGATGCACCATTATTGCGGTAAGCCTTTGGATGCCATTTTGGCCACCTCCACAACGCGCCATGATCGCGAAGGCCCACTGGAAATTGAAAAATGGGTCTGTGTCGCGCCATGATTATGGAGTCACACTGGAAACCGACAATTGTCATTTGGGCTGCCTACGCGATGCGCTAAGGGTTAAAATAACAATGTTTAACGACTGAAACTTAAAATATCCATAACTTCTTACTCGGTTATCAGATTTAGGCAAATTTTATATCGTTGAAAAGCTAACTAAATTTCCTATGCAATGGCAGGATCAAAATTGAGAAATAATGAGTGCTTCAAAAATTTCATATATGAATGCTCATATATTGGGACTTAGATTATGCTAGGTAAATACGGGGTGTTAAAATTAAAAGAGACCGTTCCAAGAAAATTTTGAGTCTATCTCAATAAACATACATAATGAAAATTTTGGAACATTTTTGAATGAATAGTTGTAAATCCATGGATACTCCTATAGCAAGAGGTGAAACATTAAGCCATGAAATGTGTCCAAAGACTGAAAATAAAAAAGAGGACATGTCTCGAGTACCATATTCTAGTGCAGTTGGGAGTTTGATGTATGCTATGATGTGTACTCATCTAGACATTTGTTATACCGCAGGTCTGGTTAGCAGGTATCAATCCAATCCTGAAAGAGATCATTGGAAAGCAATAATGAGAATTTTATGATATCTGAAGGGAACTGCTGATTATTCACTATGCTATAGTGGATCCAATTTATCCATAAGAGGTTATACAGATGATGATTGGGTTGGTGATTGGTATGATAGAAAATCAACTTCCAATTATGCCTTCTTGTTAAATGGTGGTGCAATTTCATGAAAAAGTAAGAAACAAACTTGCACGGCCCTGTAAACTATGAAATCTAAATTTGTGGCTTATGCATCTGCAGTACAAGAAGTTGTTTGGTTGAAGAGATTCTTTGAGCATTTAAACATTGTAAAGAATTCTAACGGTCCCATGATTTTATATTGTGACAGTCAAGCGGCTATCACATATACGAAGGATCCTAAATATCACAGCAAGACCAAGCATATTGATATAGTATAACTTTATAAGAGACATAGTAGCAAGGGAAGAAATAAATTTACAAAACATTCCTACACGAGAAATGATAGTTGATCCTTTTATTAAGGCAATATCTAGAGACTTATTTGAGAAATATTTTATAGATCTAGGATTACGTAAGATATGATTATGTTTATGTATTGTAGATGACTTGATTGTAATTATTATCTATATAAGAATCTTGAATCTATGTTCAATCTCATATGCATGCAAAAATATATTTTATTAATATAGTGTGTCGAACAAGTCACGAGATTGGCTCTCTCACACGAGAAATCGCCTCTTACGTCGAGGAACATAAAGAGAAAAGTTCCACTATAAGATAATGACTTATTTTTTGTAAAGCCAGATGTGAGTTTCTCTAAGAATATGGATTTAAGGATTATTAAAGAAAGAAACTCAGGTTAGACATTTAGAGATGTCTAGACCTAGATCTGTACGATGTTGAATGGATAAAAGAATGAGACACACGCACCAATATAAGGTGAGAATATCGTAGCACATGTTTCATACCACGTATTCTTAGTGACCAATGGGTTAATAGAAGAATGAATCCCTGCTTCTTCATTATGTGAGACCCTTAAAGTTATTTTAAATTTTCATTGAAATACCCTCAGACCTTTGACTATTTCTTGAAGTTTTGATTGGTGTTAGTACTTTAGCATATTACTAATAGACATGAAAGATTCGGCAATACGGTGTATATCTAGGAAAACATTTGATTTGGAACAGATAGATTCGAATAGAAAGGAAGACAATTAAAATGAATATTTTAAATTGTTTACACAAGTCGACTATTACACTAACCATATAAGAGTCAAGTGTAATTGTGTATATAAAGTTAATCAAGAACTCGAGTTCACCTCTTTAAGAGAATAACTGATCAGATAAGTAACTACTGAAGTAGTGAATGATGTCTGGGGTATTGTGAGTATTAGTATCCTCATATTAGTAGAAAATTCTTTCCACATGTGATTGGATTCATAAATGTTGCTTGTTAAACCTTATAGGTAAAGTTTGTGATGTTCACAGGTCACACGAACTATTTACTGTATGAATTGATAATTTGTTGATGTCGTACTAGTTCGGGTCATGTCTACTATGTGCAAAGTGGAAGATGTTGGATAACGGGTCATGGGTCACCCATGTGACCAACCTGACCCGGACCATTATTTATTTGTTTTTTATTGTCTAGAAAAAAAAAGATAAGAAAGGGAGTAACCTATGGATTTAAAAAGGGGTGGGAATAGTTACTCAATAACTGTTCATCCACCCAATTCCCATATGTATTCTTCTTATTCAGGCAATAAAAACAAAGAAAAAAATTAAAAATAAAATACAGTGCATTTAGCAATAACACCAAGAGAAAAGAGCATTTAGTTTGTGATTTCAAAGCTTTGTTTCCAAGAGATTCAAAGCAGATTTGGAGAAATTCTTTTCGATAGAAAATTCAACACTTTCCGCTGTAAAATATCAAGGTACACACTAATTTTTCTCCATAATTTACTACCAGTGGTTAAATTAAAAAAAACTCTAAACAAAAACAAAGCATACCACACCACCAGCTGGAGAAGACCAACCATCTTCAAACAGTATTGTGCAAACATAAATAGATACATGGTTTAATACATAATATAGGTGTATATTTGTGTATATAATAATTTGATTCCTTGATATCTAGCATATCAATTTTTAATTTTCTAAACTAAAACTTTAAAACCAGCAGCGCGGTACTGGGTGTATAAGTACAACCAAAGCAAAGGAGAGAAGCATTTAATTGTGCTAATGTTTTCATGAACTCATAAATATATGAAAAGGATCTTGATGTGTATCAGATGACAAGAGAATACATCAAATATGAAAGAGTCATGTTACTTAATAACGTTAGATTTCTAGCAGCATATTCTCTCCATGCCTCTTGGTCAATCCTGCCATCACTCTTTGTATCTATTTCTTTAAATGACTGCACAATGAATTATGATTAGTTCTTAAAACAATTGCTTTAACTTTCATAATAAAGACTTAAAGGCATTAAGCTACACAAACAGAAATCCTGACCTTGTCGATAATGGTTTCTACAACATCATCCAAAATATGAAGATTAGATTCATCAAGAAGAGCCATGACTATCTCCTTCAACTGCAGTATTCGCAAAAGCAAAATAAATCAAGCACAAAAGTCTTGAAGTCCATGAAATTAGCAATTATTGTAACTCAAAAACTATTTTTACAAAAGAAAGTGCACTTGAAATTTATGTTAGTCTCTTTTCCACATCAATAAACTGGGGCTATGTCTAATAGGGAATCAATTAGTTACAATTCAAAGGAAAAAGAAGGGGTAGAGGAGCATAGAAGTCCAGTATTAGTTCTTTTATAAGAGAACTTTTCACTAATGCCTACCATAATTTTTGAAATCTCAGATTCCTGAAAGAAAAATGTTAAAGTTATGGGTAATCAAGATCAGTTTTTATTTTTCCAAGTCAGTTACCAAGTCAATAATGTGATTTGTATTGAACTGTTTTCTCTCTTCACAATGATAGTATATTTAATTGCCAACAAGGAGGTATATCTTTAAGAGATACATAAGAGTTCATTTTGGATTAGCTGAAGATAAAGTGACTTTGACGCATAACTACTTAAAAGTACTTGTTAAATGTTGGAGCTAGCTCTATAAATAAGCAATTACATGTTTGGTAGAAGGGTTGAAACTGGAAAAAAACTTATTGATGTATTTGGTTTTTATTTGGGTTAAAATAACTTAAATTTCTTGTTACTGTAAACAACAACAACATACCCTATATATTCGTACAAAGTAGAGTCTGTTGTTTTGGGTACACAATCTGTACTATGTCAAAACAACTTCAACACAAAGTTCAAGATTTAATCAAGAACACTTATGAAGTTTTTTAACACCTTCAACACAAGTTCAATATGAACTATCAAAGAAGCATGTTATTTTATTTTAAAGAAAAAAAGATGATGCGGAATAAGTCAAGTCCTCCGAATTCACAGAGTGTCCTTAAGGAAATAATTCCCTTCAAGTACCCGAGGTTGCAGAATTTTTCTTTCAGGTTAAAATGGCTACATAATCAGAATGTAGCGGTACCTTAAACCTTCTAATTTTCTTCAAACTCACTCAATGGGAGATGATCACAGAGATTTTTTAGAAGTAGAAAAGTGATTTTCAATGCAGAAATTTTTCATACTAAACCTGTGAAAAAATGTAGGTTTATATAGCCATGAAGTGCCCCTTCGGAAAGGAGGCAATGGTTCATTCGTAAAGGTCTATCCTTTGGAACGGTCATGTCTGTCCATTCTAATCATTATGTCTTTTTTTGAACAGTCATACCTTTTCCAAAATAGTTTCTTTTTCTCGAAGGGTTGTGTCCCTCCATTTTTCATTCACACCAATTGAACCCAAGAATCCCCCATATGAATGGGGAATGGCTATTATTTATAAAACTTTATGGACAAGTATATGACCTGCAATCAAAGAGTGATTTCATCTGGATAAGTGGGTTTTCCTTTGAACTTTCCATAGTGAACATGCATCGAATGCACTCGGTCAATTGATAGATTTGATATCTTTGAACCGTCGAGCTTTAATGTACACCTAGACAACACATGTCACACAACCAACCTTTTACCATTTATGGTTCTCACGGTTTTGTTCATTTCATCCATGAACACATCTCGGTGTCATGAGAGCTTAGAGAATAGGCTTTTACTAACAGAACACATCTCGGTGTCATGAGAGCTTAGAGAATAGACTTTTACTAACATTCTACTTTAAACATCTTCCACTTCGCCCTCACATAGGTTATTTCTAAACGTTCAATCCTATAGATTAAAGTATTTGGTCAAATCTGCCAAATTTAGATAATTATTAAAATAATTCACACCATAAGTCTTATCCTTATTTACTAAATATTATCTACATCATGAGAATGGGTTGGGTCTACTAATAATGTTGAACCTGTCAGATACAACTTTGTTTAATCTCCTTGAACCTAGCTCTTGGGATCTCCAGTCTTCTAGGTAGAGTTACCACCATGATGACTTGTCCTAGGTCATAAACCAATTCCCTTAGATGTTCTCTCAACTCCCTCTCTAGATAGGCCTTTTGTAAGTAGATCCGACACATTATCCTTTGACTTCACATAGTTAATAGTGATAATTCCACTAGAGAGAAGTTCTCTAATAGATTTTACTACAATGCAAAGCATAGTCTTGAGTGTATTTAAGATACCTAAAACTCTTTTCATTGCCATCAAATGAGTTTTATTGGGATTACTAGTGTACTGACTCAACTTACTAATAGCACATGCTATGTATGGCTGTATATAATTCATTATATATATTACACATCCTAACACTCTTGCATAGTCCAACTGTGAGTCACTTTCACCTTCATTCTTTTGAAGTGCAAAGCTAACATTCAATGGAGTCTTAGCAATTCCAAATTCCAAATACTTGAATTTATCAAGCACCTTTTCGATGTAATGAGACTGTGACAATGCCAAACCTTGTGGAGTTCTATGGATTCTTATTCCTAAGATCACATCTACAAATCCAAGGTCTTTCATATCAAACTTTCTCTCAAGCATTCGTTTCATAGCATTTATGTCAGAAATGTCTCTACTAATGATCAACATATCATCCACATACAAACAAATAATAACCTTGTGATTTGGAGTATTTTTAATGTAAACACATTTATCATATTCGTTTATCTTAAACTCGTTTGTCAACATAGTTTGGTCAAACTTCGCATGCCACGTTTAGGTGCTTGTTTTAGTCCATAAAGTGACTTAACAAGTTTACACACCTTCTTTTCTTTACCTGGAACTACCAAACCCTCAGGTTATTCCATGTAAATTTCTTCCTCCAATTCTTCATTTAGGAATGTTGTTTTCACATCTATTTGATGGATTTCAAGACCATATACCACCTCCAAGGCAATTAACATCCAAATTGACGTTATCCTCATTACAGGTGAGTATGTATCAAAGTAATCAAGGCCTTTCTTCTATTTAAAGACTTTTACTACAAGTCTTGCCTTGTATTTGTTAATAGTACCATCATTTTTCATTTTTCTTTTGAAGATCCATTTAGAACCTAAAGGTTTATTTCCTGGAGGATGATCAACCAACTCCCACGTATGGTGACTTAAGATTGAATCAATCTCACTATTGACTGCCTCTTTCCAAAAGGATGAGTCTGAAGATATCAGCGCTTTTTTATATGTTTGAGACTTATTTTCTAAGAGAAATGTTATAAAATCTGATCCAAACAAAGTTGACGTTCTTTGACGTGTACTACGTCTTGGATTCTCAACATTATGCACATCCTCACTTAGTTCATCTTGAGGTCGTTTAGACCCTCCACTAGACTGTTCATGTCTAGTTTTGTACGGATAAATGTATTCAAAGAATTCAGCATTATCTGATTTAATTATTGTATTTTCAGTGATATTCGGATGTTCGAATTTATAAACCAAAAATCGACATGCTTTACTACTTTTAGAATATCCTATGAACACGCAGTCCATTGTCTTAGGTCCTATTTTCACTTGTTAGGCATAGGAACTTGGACTTTCACTAGACACCCCTACACTTTGAAATATTTCAAGTTGGGTTTCCTTCCTTTCTATTTTTCATATGAAATTGATAGTGTCTTACTGTGGGGAATTCTATTAAGTATTCGATTAGCTGTAAGGATAGCTTCCCCTCACAAGTTTTGCGGTAAACCTGAACTTATTAGTAAGGCATTCATCAGTTCCTTTAAGATTCAATTTATTCTTTTCGCAATTCCATTAGATTGAGGTGAATATGGGGTCGTAGTTTGATGGACAATTCCATTCTCTACATATATTTCTGCAAAGGGAGATTTATATTCTCCACCCCTATCACTTCTTATAATTTTGAACTTTTTCTCTAACTGATTTTCAACTTCTGTTTTATATTGCCTAAATGCATCTATTGCTTCATCTTTACTGTTTAGAAAATAGACATAACAATATCTAGTGCAATCATCAATAAAAGTTATAAAATACTTTTTTCACTACGAGATAGTGTGGACTTCATATCACAAATATAAGTCTGTACTAAGTCTAAGGGATTGAAATTTCATTCAACGGACTTATACGAATTCTTAGCATACTTTGATTCCACACACGTTTGACATTTTAATTTATTGCACTCAAAGTTTGGCAAAACTTCTAAGTTAATCAGTTTTCGCAAAGTTTTATAATTGACTTGTCCTAATCGTTCATGCCATAAATCATTAGACTCAAGAAAGTAAGAAGAAACAGAACTTTTATTAATTTCAATAGTTATTACATTCATCTTATATAGGCCCTTAGTGAGATTGTCTTTCCCTACGTACACTTCTCCTTTGCTAATTACAACTTTTCCGGATACACATACATAATTGAATCCATTTTTGTCAAGAAGTGATACAGAAATCAAGTTTTTTCTAAACTCTGGTACATACAGGACATTGTTGAGAGTCAAAACTTTGCCTGAAGTCATTTTTAAGCATACTTTTCATGTCCCTTCAACTTTTGCAGATGCAGAGTTTGCCATGTAAATATTCTATTTTCCTTTGAACCGGAGCGAATGCAGCCAACAACTCTTTATTTGCACATACGTGGTGGGTGGAACCAAAAGCCACTCATCATTCTCGAGGATTTCCCACTAAGTTACATTCCAAAAGGAAGGCACATAGATAGTCCATTTCGTTCTTGGATTCAGCCATATTTGCTTGATCATTCTTTTTGCCTTTTTTTGGGGCACGACAATCTGTATACTTGTGGCCAATCTTGCCACAATTAAAGTACTTCTCTTTGAATTTTTTCTTAGATTGATTGCTTTGTTGTCCTGATTTCTTCTGCTTATTTGAGCTGTTGGGATCATCTTCTACAATATTAGCTCCATTTATTGAAGAATTTCTTTTAGACCTTCTCCCTGCGGCTTTGTTGTCTTCTTCAATGCGCAGCATCACAATGGGGTCTTCGACTGTCATCTCTTTTCGTTTGTGTTTCAAGTAATTCTTGAAGTCCTTCTACAAAGGTGACAACTTCTCAATTATCGCAGCTACTTCAAATGCCTCGTTCACAACTAAACCTACAACAAAGTTTATGTAAATAATAAGAACAATTTTAATATGTTCAAATAAGGTGTTCATTAAATTTATACCTTCTGCAAGGAGATCGTGGATGATGACTTGCAACTCCTGTACTTGAGAAACGACAGTCTTACTATCATTTATTTTGTACTCTAGGAATCGCGCAACATAGAACTTCTTGAATCCCGCATCCTCAATCTTGTATTTCTTTTCTAGCGTATTCCACAATTCCTTAGATGTCTTCATTATGTTTTAGACATTGTTCAAGTCATCTTGGAGGCCGCTTAGGATGTAACTCCTACATAGGAAATCAAAATATCTCCACGCCTTTGTTACAATAAATCGCTCCTGGTCTGAAGTTTCTGCGGGCACTTCTAGAGCATCTTCTAAAATAAATCTTTGAAGACATAAGGTTGTTAAATAGAAGAACATATTTTCTTGCCACCTCTTGAAATCAACTCCAAAAAAAAATTCAGGATTTTTTGCTCGTGTCATAGCGGGTGGTGCATTTGTGTGACTGGTTGTGAAAACAATAGTTGCCGCCACACTTGTCACACCATCAACATGACCTTCTGTAGTCATTTTTCCTATCACAAAAAGACAATAAACTTTAGTATAAAATTATACTTATTACAAGTTCGTAGAAACTTATAAATACTACTTGTTTCTAGTTTAACAATAAAGTTTTTATGGCTTTCAATCGTTAACCGAATGACCTTTAACTTGTGATGAAGATTTTATTTCTTCAAATCACTTGTTATGTTCAAACGGAGTAGAAAGATTAAAGCTTTAATCTCCAAAAAACAAACAATACAGATTATGAAAAAAAACTTTAGTGAAAAGAAAATTTCACCAAACAAGCAAAAAAAAATTCTAAATTATTTCCTGAAGATTATTGTTTCGGGTACACAATCTGTATTATGTCAAAACAACTTCAACACAAGTTCAAGATTAAATCAAGAACACTTATGAAATTTTTCAACACCTTCAACACAAGTTTAATATGAACTATCAAAGAAGTGTGTTATTTTATTTTAAATAAAAAAGATGAAGCAGAATAAGTCAAGTCCTCCAAATTCACGGAGTGTCCTTAAGGAAATAATTTCCCTCAAGTACCTGAAGTTGTAGAATTTTTCTCCCATGATAAAATGGCTTCACAATCAGAATGTAGTGGCACCTCAAACCTTCTGATTTTCTTTGAACTCACTCAACGGGAGATGGTCACAAAGAGTTTTTAGAAGTAGAAAGGTGTTTTCAATATAGAAATTTTTCATACTAAACCTGTGGGAAAATGCAGGATTATATAGCCATAAAGTTTCCCTTCGGAAAGGAGGCAATGGTTCATTCGAAAAGGTGTATCCTTTGAAATAGTCATGTCTATCCATTCGAATCATTATGTCTTTTTCTGAACAGTCACAACCATCTGAACAGTCATCCCTTTTTTGAAACAGTGTGTCTTTTCCTCGAAGGGTTGTGTCCCTCCATTTTCCATTCACACCAATTGAACCCAATAGGGTCTAGGGAGGATAAGTGTACGCAGTGCATACCACTACCTCAGAGGTAAGCTATAGAAGTTGTTCCGATAGACCCCCAGCTCAAGACAAAAAATAGTTCATAAAAGACATAGTATAAGAACAATAAATATTAACACGACAAATAATAATAGATTCAAGACTATAACAAAGTAATACACCAATCTATCTATCCAAAATAACAAAAATTACCAAAACTCCACAAACAAGGCACTACAAGCATAGCACTATGACTACTAGCACAAATACCAAAGAAAAGCACTTCTACCTACCAGAACAAGGACGCACCCCTTTTTATTATCTTCTACCCTAATTGGCATTCTCCACACCTTTCAATCTAGGGTCATGTCCTAGGTAAGATATAGTTGGTCCATGTTATTTCTAATCACCTCCCTCCAATATTTATTTGAGTCTACCTCTACCTTGCATGAATCCATCCATAGCCAATCTCTCATACCTCCACACTGGGGCATCCATGCACCGCCGCATCACATGCCTGAACCATCTTAACTTTGCTTCCCACATCTTGACATCCACCAAAATCACTCCCACTTTATCTCGAATAATCTTATTTCTAAATTTATCCTAGTAAATCCACACATCCATCGTAGCATCCTCATCTCCATAAACTTTATTATTTGAATGTGAGAGTTCTTGACTAGTCAACACTCTGTCCATATAACATAGCATGTCTAACTACCACTCGTTAAAACTTGTCTTTAAGTTTAGAAGGCACATTTTTATCACAAAAGACACAAAATACAACCTCTATTTCATCCATGCTACACCATATGGTGAATGACATCCTCATTAATCTCTCGATTTTCCTGAATTATAGATTTAATATACTTGAAACTATCCCTCTTCTGGATCGCCTGAGTATCAAGCTTCACTATCACGTCAAACTATGTATAACTTTACTGAATTTGCACTCTAAATATTCGGTCTTGATCCTGCTGAATCTAAACTCTTTAGACTCCAGGGTTTCTCTCCAAATCTCTAACTTAGAACTAACTCCTCCATGAGTGTCGGCAATTAGAATTACATCATCTGTAAAAAGCATACACCATGGCACCTCACCTTGAATTTTTCACGTCAAAACATTTATCACCAAGGCAAATAAAAACGAACTAAAACTCGATCCCTAGTAAAACCCCATCAAAACAGGAAAGTGCTCCAAATCCCATCCCATAATTCTTACATGAGTTTTGGCATCGTCGTACATGATCTTAATCGACCTAGTGTATGCTACAGGTATAGCTCTAGCCTCTAAGAACCTCCAAAGAACCTCCCTAAGACTTTGTCTATCCCTTTTCTAAGTCGATGAATACCATATGCAAGTCCTTCCTCTCCCTATACTGCTCCACCAATTTTCTCATGAGATGGATGGTTTCTATAGTCGAGCGTCCTGGCATGAATTCGAACTGCTTCTCAGAAATAGTCATGATCCTACTTAAACTCAAATCAGCTACCCTCTCCCAAACCTTTATAGTGTGGCTTAACAACTTGATACCTCTATAGTTGTTGCAATTCTAAATGCCACTTTTATTCTTCTATGATGGAATCATCGTACTCCATTTTCACTTGACCTACTCAACCTTAATGCACCTCCAATAACTATAGTCAGTCTTTCTGAGTGCTTCAATGCCCCAACACAATGTTAAAGTCCCTCTCATCGTTCAAGAATTTATGAAAGTAAGACTATCATCGTTCAAGATTTTTAATTTTGGGCCCGTTTGGTTGTGTGAGATGAAATCATAATATGAAATTATTTGATATTAAGTTGAAGTTTTGTTTGGACATGCAATTTGGACTTTTTAAGTTGTATGTTTTCTCATAAACATAAAAATAACATAAGTAGTGAAAACTGTCAAAATTGTCCCAATTCTTTATACAATCTTATTAAATAAGCAAAAGTTAATAACAAAAGTATAATAAACTATTACAAAGTTATTCTTAAGAAAAATACAACATTTATTGGCCGAACTTTAGTTCAATAAAAAGTAAATTAAATAGGAGTTGTAGTGTACTTCTCTTTTAGTATAATCCTCCCACATAGTACGGACAATCTCCTCACGTTAAAGTAATAATAAATTTAGTTGGTTGAAGGTTTGTGAGAGTGATGGATTCGGTATAAATGATTTAAACATTGGTAAGAGTGATAATATCAACTATAAATTTTGTTCATATAAAATAAATGATTGGTAGATATAAAATGATATGGCATTTTTATAAAATATAAACTTGTGGGTCAGTTTTTGTATTTGAAAATTTTCAAATCATGATATAAAATTTCCAAATCGAGCTTTTTGGAGAATTTGAGATTTCATCTCATAATTTCAAATCATGAGATGAAATTGCATATCCAAATGCCTACTAAATACATTCAAATTTAAAATAATTTATATTTTAATTCCTTTGCAATTTAAATTGATAAAGAAACTACAATTGTGATACCTCATACTCTCCTCCTACAGCTTTTGTGATATCCCAATGGTATGTATATTAGGAAAATGTAATTTCAAGAACCACATTAAAAAGTTCACCTTGAATATAATTTTAAATTGATTCAAAGACTAATAGTGAGAAATATTCATATAAGGGCAAATGTTCAAATATACCTCTGAACTTTACGATTTAGAGAAAATTTGCCCTTTGTTAAAGAAAGGATCTCGTTACCCCGGCGTTATTATAATAGCTCAATTTTGCCTTCCTAGGCTAACAATAGTCGGATACATAGTAGACTTAGACCATTTGTAAGTTCAAGGGCAAATATGAATTATTCGCAAAGTTCAAAGGATCATTTAAATCCTGAATCTCAGACAGATTATTTAAATTCAACAGAAAGCAATTAAGTGTCATCAACTATGATAACATTTAAAACAGGATAAATGTATGTCAAAGTTTTCTCAATTTAATTAATTGAACGTACTGGTGAACTCTTTTTTTCTTTAATCGTAGCTTAATTATGGTTTTATTGTCTTTTAACGTTCGCTGCCTGATTAATCCAAACTAAATTTGGAACGTTGCTATTTCACATTGTAGGAAATCTTTTAGTTAAAAGGGATCCATCTCCTTCCCATTTTTCATTGTCTCAATTTCCCCAAGTTCTTACTTGGATGGAGGACACATGTCCTATTTTAAAATTAATTGCATAGATATAACCAACTAAAACTAGGCCATAGCAATGACTAGATAATAGATATTCAATATATTTGTTCCCAAAAAATTTGGAAATACCATAATTCTAGCTACTATGTTTAATTTTTTTCATTATATTAACACTTTGTTCAAATATTCATAATATGATAGTTACAGAAACTTTGCGAATGATCCATTTTTCCCTTGAACTTAAAAATGGTCTAAATGTATCCTTTATGATGTTGTTGTTAGCCCAAAGGGGAAAATTGATCCATTTTGGTAACGGCAAAGATAAAAACAAGAACTTTTTAAACGGATGGTAAATTTGCTCTATATCATATGGTCCAAAGGAAAATTTGAACCTTTTGCCTTCATAGAATTACAAACATTACAAATTTCATTTGCAATCATATCACGAAGACAATCCAATAGATATTACTTTGTTCTTCCACATTTATATTGTTAGCTTTTGAAAATGAGCCAACATCAAGATAACCTATGGAATATATCTCACATTCTCGGCTCTCAGGAATGAATGCATCATCCACATTGCTTTCTTTCTAATATAATTGTGAGTGGTCATAGTAGCAAGTACGATGTCTCAAGTGACAATGTTATAGTGTCTCAAGTGTCAATGTTATAGTAAGGCATGTCTTGCAAAATAGGCCACTTTATTTTTCAAATCTCAAATCTGCACTCTATAATATTTCAACAAAAGAAAGGAAATAGTTAAATTTTTCAATTCGTCCTCTTGGTTCTCACAATTGTCCTGTTGCAACCCAACGAAATTCTATTAGTGATATTTCACATTATCCCCTTTAATTGGAGCCATATATCCTTCATGTGCGGATATCCTACATCGACTAAATAATATTTGTTTCTCAATTGATGTGGAATGTTGAGCTCTAGCATACAAAGGGTCTCTCCAAATATACGACTATCATGAGTCACTCCTTTCCACACATCACATGCAAATGTAAAACACATAACAAAATTTACAACAACAATATTCTGAATTGGATAACCTTTTCATCCAATATATAATATCTCGACCGTGAGGTAATCTAGTTTTAACATGTGTGCCATCAAGTGCTATAATATAATCTTATATCTATAATTTAACTTCAGTTAGTAATAGTGAAAGAAATTAAGTTATAAGTTTAGTAAAAAAATTGCAATAGTATTATTTACTCTTGTAGTCTCTTGCGTGCTTCTATTTCTGTTACCATTTGTTGTTGTTTTGTACTTTGATTATATTATTATTTGTTGTAGTTATTGTTCATTTTTTTTTAGCATACTTTGTCATGCTATATTTTTGCAAATTACTTTCTCTTGATTCAAGGGTCTATAACAATCTCACTACCTCTCTAGGCAGGGTAAGGTCTACGCACACTCTATCCTTCCCAGACTCCACTTGTGGAATTACACTCCGGATTATGTAAAAATTGTTACTCACTTTAAAGAAAGGGTGATACCTTTTGTTATATGACTTGTGACCTCCTGCACCATCATTATAATTTTGATATGATCTAATGATATCTCTCGCAAGCTCACAAAGAACCTTTAACACTATGAAAGTATGTCTCTTGAATGTTATATCAATCGATTTCCAGCTTCATATGCACAAGTTATCAAGAACATATCTAACATTTTGTGTATAGACAATACATGTGTACATGTGTGTTTAAGTCATATTATTCAATTAAACTACTGGAGTAAAAGAAGTTGACGAAGGAAGGCGGTGTTTGTTGATCCATCCAATGGCTTAATTGAAAATATGGGCTTAAACACACGCATGGAATGTTTATACACGACTGCATCGTTTGGTAAATGGTTATAGTATTAATTATGAGAAATTTTTTGTATATTTTATGTAAGTATTAGTTATGCAGAATTTAGGATTTAGTTATTCATGTATTAGTTATTCTATTTCTATCCTGCATAAATATAATACATAGATTTCGTCATAACTTATACATGTATTAATTATGTGGATTTCTAAATTACAAACCAAACATCATATTAATTTTATACATGATTACCTCCTACACAACTACAAAATGTGGTATTACTCATGCAGGATTAAATGTTGTTAATCTTGACACTCATTTTATCAGTAAGAGAGATAATTTCAAGTATCTGAGGTCGATGATTCAGGAGAATGGATAGATTGACGAGGATGTCACTCATCAGATCAGGTAGGGTGGATGAAATGGAGACTCGTATCTGGTATCTTGTGTGACAAAAAGGTACCTCCCAAACTTAAAGAAAAGTTCTACAGAGTGGTGGTTAGACCGGCTTTGTTGTATGGAGTGGAGTGTTGGCTTGTTAAGAAGACCCACATCCAGAAGATAAAGGTGGCAGAGATGAGAATGCTTTGGTGGACGTGTCGGTGTACTAGGAAAGATAGGATTAGAAATAAGGTTATTCGAGATAGGGTGGGAATGGCTTCAGTGGAAGCCAAGATGAGGGAAGCAAGGTTGAGATGGTTTGGTCATGTGATGAGGAGGAGCACGAATGCCCCAGTGCGGAGGTATGAGAGGCTGGCTAGGATGGTTTCAAATGAGGTAGAGGTAGACCGAAGAAATATTGGAGGGAGGTGATTAGACATAACAAGGAACAGCTTCAGCTTACCGAGGACATGACCCTGGATAGAAAGTTGTGGAGGAGGCAAATTAGGGTAGAAGGTTAGTATAAATTTAGGATGTTGTATGTTTTGGTGTGGTATTTGGAGTATCTTGCTTTTGGTATTATTGAATATGTTAATTTCTATTGCATCTTGTTCTATTAATACTATTCCTTATCTTATCTTAGATTGGTTTATTTTGAGCTGGAGGTCTATCGAAAATGGCCTCTCTATCTCACATTTGAGGTAGTGGTATGGACTGTGTACACTTATCCTCCTCAAAAGCCCACTTAGTGGGAATATACTAGGTATGTTGTTATTGTAAAGGTCACTTCCAAACCAACTAACAAACGATCCCAAATGTTAGGCACATTCTTGATGACACGATTAATACAAGTGATTTTTCAATATTCAAGAGAGACAATTGATACACTTTCATGGTGTTTTAAAAGTCGTTTATGACCTAAAATATATCATTAGACCATATCTAAATATAATGATGATGAAGGAATTCACAAGTCATGTAATGAACAATACATCTCTTTTTATAAAGTAACTGTTTTATGTAATTATACTTTATTAAGCTTATAATTTATTTATTTTTATTATTACTAACTGAAGTTAACTAGGATTATATTGAATCACTTGATGACACACATATTAAAGTTAGATTACAAGGTCAAAAGATATCATATATTAGATGTAAAGGTCATGAAACTCATATTAAAGTTAGATTACAAGGTCAAAAGATATCATATATTAGATGTAAAGGTCATGAAACTCAAAATACTTTTGTTGTGGTAGATTTTAATGTGTTATACATTTGCATGGATTGCATGGAAAAAAGCAGCTCATGATAGTCGTATGTTTCATGAGGCCCTTCGTAGACCAGAACCCAATTTTCCACATTCATTGGAAAAAAATATTATCTAGTTTGTTAGAATATGAGTAGGAATAGGAATAGCATATAGAATCCTACTTGGAAAAGGATGTAACGTAGTATTCTATTAGGAAAAGGATTGCAACGTTGTATCCTATTAGGAAAAGGATTGGAATGTATTGTCTATAAATAGGGCCTCAACGTAATAATGTAGTTACAATAATTTAATAATATTTTTCTCTTATATTTTCTCACATGGTATCAGAGTTTCCACGGTCTTGGTAAAGAATCAAAGAGTTTCCGCTGCCGGCGGGCAGCTATAATCCATATAAGCCGCCCATCTGGCCAATAATTATGTTACCAAAAGTTGGGTCATTGACTCACTGTGTATCTTTCTAGTGACTATTTTCTCATATCTTTGCGCAGCACCATGCATCTGTGCGGTGACTACTTTTTCATATCTATTTTTCTTAGCACCATGCTTCTTTTTGGTGACTATTTTCTCATATCTGATGATTTGTGTAGCACCGTGCATCTTTTCGGACTTTTTTCTAATATCTAAGTTGCATAGCACCGTGCATCTTTCTGGTGACTCTTCAGATCTAATTTATGTAGTTTTGTACGTCTTTTCGGTGACTCCTCAGATCTAATTTATGTGGGATCGTGTCATCATTCTAACCCTACCCATATAATTTTTCTTTTTTAGTAGGTTTGTGCCGTCATTCTGACCCTACCCATATAACTTTTCTTTTTCAGTAGGGTCGTGTCATCATTCCGACCCTGCCCATATAATTTCTCTTTTTCAGTAGGATCGTGCCGTTATTCCGACCCTACCCATATAATTTGTATTTCTCAATAGGGTCGTGCCGTCATTTCGACCCTACCCAGATTTCTCTTTCTTAGTAGGATCGTGTCATCATTCCAACCCTGCCCATATAATTTTTTTTCTGCAGATTGTAGTCACTTTTCAGCCATCAAATCTAATAATCCGGCATGTGAGCATGTTTCGGCTAAATTTTCGGTGACTTTCTTGTTCAAGATCTACTCGTCTCTTGATTTTGAGATGATTCATATATTTTATACCAGTTTCCGATAAATTTCTAGTGACAAATCGACTTTCTAGCGATGTTTACTACTTTTCGGATCACTTTTTTAGTTTGTCCCTTTTCAATTGAGGTTTCCCAAACGTCCAGAGCAGTCCTTATCAATTTTCTTGCAGATATTTTCACCAAGTCCCTCACCCATCCTCGTGTTACTTATATCCATAACAAGTTTGGTACATATGTCTTTTATGCACCAGCTTGAGGGGAAGTGTTAGAATATGAATGGGAATAGGAATAACATATAGAATCCTACTTGGAAAAGGATTGTAACGTAGTATCCTATTAGAAAAAGATTATTGTAACGTAGTATCCTATTAGGAAAAGGATTGTAATGTAGTATCTATAAATAGGGCCTCAAATCTCAATGTAATAATATAGTTACAATAATTAAATAATATTTTTCTCTTATATTTTCTGGCATAGTTGATGCAAGATATTACACATGAAGAAATATATTATTTCATGCAAAGGAGATAATGCGAGATATCACCTAGCACACAGTGCAACACCACAATTGCGAGAACCAAGAGGATGAACTGAAAAATTCAACTATTTGCGTTCTACTTACAGAAATATTATAAAGCGCATTTTTGGGGCAGGGAAATCAAGCTTGGTTTATTTTGAGAGACATGTCTAACTATTACATTGACACTCAAAGAGACATTGTCCTTGCTGCTATGACTATTCACAATTATATTAAAAACAAATGCATTTTGGATGATGCATTCCAAGTAGCTGAGTACGAGAGATATGTTCCACCAGTTGATCCTAATGTTGGCACATATTCTAAAACTAGAATTATAAATATTGAAAATGTGTGTGTGGGGGGGGGGGGGGGGGGAGGGGGGGCAAGTGATATCTATTGCATGGGTCTTCATGATATTATTGCTATGAAATTTATAATACTTGACCCATGTAATTATATAAATATTTTCCCACTCTTTGTGCTAAAATTAATTTTAAAATATAATTAAAGGTATATCTTCTTATGAGGTTCTTGATATTAGATTTCATACATGTACATATCATTGGGATATTAGAAAAGTTGAATGAGAGCATGAGGTATCATAATTGTTTGTTTTGTTTTTTTTTGGTTAAAGAGGTATCATAATTGTTGTTGCTTCGTGAAATTAAATTGGAAAGATATTCCTGTAGGACACATCTTCTCTTTTCCTGTATTTTTATCTAAATTATATATTCTAAAACTAAATAAAATATCCTAAGAATCTTTTTTTTAATATTCAAAAATCAAAAGTAACTTGCATTTATAAAATTGCCTTACATAATCAGTTTAAATTAAAATATAAACTATTTTAAATTTGAATCAATTTTGCATAAAAATCATATAGTAATCGGCTTATTTATATTGTTAATAGCTTTCAGGATATTTCAATCATTTAACAAAAAATTACAAATATTATCAATTTTTTCAGCTTCTGCACTTCTATCCAAAACGTAACTGTTTATTTATAAAATAAGCTCTCGCACTTAAAAAGTGCATGTATGCACTTATACTTAAAACCCACCTTTTCAGCTTATCCAAACGAGCTCTTAACCAATGGTTGCAAAAAGTCTGTAGGCATATACATGTGATATACGTGACAGAAATTTAAATGAAATTATCAACATTGCACATAATTCCCACAAAAACTAGAGAATAACTTTAGCTCCGAACACAGACTTCAGGAAATGCCGATCATGCTTTGAACATATGCTTCTAGAATGACTAACCAAGTTCGTAATCTGATAGGTTGATGGTAAAATGCTTTACTATTATGGATTGCCTAATTATTCTATCGAAAGCATTTCTTTGTAAGAGCTTCAGCAAAAATTTGTCTAGACACCATAGCAGAGATAATCAAGCAAGAAATTACAATAGTATATCAAATTACCTCCACGAGCTCGATGTAGCCGGTGTGCCCAAGATCATACAATTTAAATGTATCTGCAGCACAAGGTTTCAACATTTATAACATTGTACACAGTTATAAGAATTGGAGGCTCTTAACAAGAAGAATTACTGATTATTGGCGGAGAAAACACATTAAGTTGAAGTCTAAGGATGCTAACTTCTGGTTTGTGTTTCTCACTTGCAATTTTCTCAGATTCAGGAGTCCTTGGATGGAAAATACTTAATGCTTGTACAAATTCTTCAAAGTCAATTCGTCCATTCTGCTTAGCATCAAAAAGGGAAAATATCTGCAGAGAAAAGACTGAACCATCGAGAGACACACACCAGAATAAAGAAAGCAGAACTCTAGACATGTGCACACCCTTTCCAATCTACCATGAACCCCAATCTTTCCCATTCTTCCTGAAAATTTCGACAACTGGTGAAAGAACATACCCTGTCTGCGAAAAGGTTTTCCTTCTTATGGTTCTTGAAAAGTGCCAACAAGAGTTCTTCCTGTAATAGAAAGACATAGGAAATCGTCACAGCTGCAATTAAGCAATTAGCTTGAAAGTCTGGGAACAGAAACCAGCTACGACAAATCATGATTAAATAGCTTAGTTTTTCTGATGGTCATTCCACGTTGAGATGAAATAAATACCTTCTGGATCACCCCATCATTGGTGATGGAGCAGCTCAAGTTCTTGTATAGATTCAACAAAGCTTCTACTTCTCTGACAGTGACAACCAAAAAAAAAAATTATACTAGCTTATTCATTGAACTAGGAAAAGAAGAAATGAGCACAGTGCCTATAACTGGGAAGCAAACTCTCAATCCATGAAAAGTTTATTCAAAGAAAATGCCAGAACTTACAAATCGTTTCAGAAGCAAGTGCAACAGGATCTGCCAACAAATATCTTACCTGATGAAACGTGGAGGTGCACTACCGTTCTAGGGACCTGGTCCCTTAGACTACGATAAAGGCAATAAAACAGTAACGAATTAAAACTGGCAAGAATTAAAGGAACACAGTGATTTACGTGGACCTCCTTGCTCAAAGGAGGAAAAACCACGGTTTGCCCTTACAAGCACTCAACCTTCACTATAATCAAAACTCATTGATTACAGACTCCAAGAACTTAACTCTAAGTTCACCGATTGCAATAGCTCTACTACAACCAACTATACTCGCTTCAACAGCCTCACAATGACTAATTCTAATGATTTGACCTTAGGTAACTCTACCAAATCACTCTACTGACAAGAAAAACATTACTCTTATAAAATAAGTAATTCAATTACAACCAAGACTTGACTCAAGAACAATTAAACTTAAAGCACACACAGATTTTGAACTTGAGCAAAAGAGAGTTTTCGTCGTTTTGTTGATTCATCGATTTTGCAAAAACTGCTTGTATGAGAGGTATCCTTTTCTATTTATAGTAGTGTATAAATTAAGGCTGAATTTATGATTGGACCAAGTATCGCAACAGTTAGTTTCACTCCTGCACAGTTAGTTGCACTAGCAGACAAAATTGTGCAGAGATGGGATAGTTGTACCTCTTCATGATGAGTCATTGACCTGGTCCTTCAAAGACAACTGATCATCATCAAAACATGAGACATTAATTTTTTCCCTTTTTGATGATGACAAACCATAAACTCAGAGCATCAAAATTCATTCAATCATCAGAGCACCTACTACTGTCCATATGTGTTCCCCCTTTCACCATGCTTTCTCCTGTTATGTTTCCCCTGTTAATATTCCCCTTTTTTCAGATAGATAGCCACATCAACATCACACAGACTTAGCATAGCACTTGGTCCCTACCATAATGAATTCAGTATTCCCCTTTTGGCATCATTGAAAAGAAAGCACAATAAACCAAGAATAAAATAAGCGCAATCAGTTAAATCATGATCACTGGGGCAACACTAACATGAATGAACACTTCAGTAATAAAGACAGATAATAAACACAAATAAGGACTTCATTCATATGAAATAGGATTAGTACCATTGCAATGCAAGATTAGATTTCATGTTTCACAGAAAAAGCCACAGGAATTAAGAAAAGAGACATTAGTGCAGGAGGGGTATGGCGATAACAAAACTAGGTAGGTGAAGATCTTGGGGAAAGGGTTTTGAGAAGGAATTCCATCTTATTGCTTTCTTCAGCATGACAGTGTAACAATTTCTTGGTCGGTATCTTCATCTCTGCATTCAAGCTAAGAACCTCATTAGTTAGAACTGAAAATTTCTTCTTAAGTTCAGTATTCTCAGTTCTAAGTGCTTCAGAAACACTGGATCCCTCACTGGAAAGTTGTTGAATGATTTGCAATCTGCTAATCTTTGCATCCTTAGCAGCTCTATTGAGCTTTATTTCCTCTATCTTCTTATTTAGCTCTTCTTGAGAGATGGTTCCTGATTTCTCTTTCACACACTTATCTTTAATCGGGGTTTTTAATTTGAACAATTTTTTCACAGTTCCAGGAGTTTCATTTTCATAAACAATTCCAAAATGATCAAATACTCTGTTCAATAAATATCCATAAGGCATGCCATGCTTTCTATTGTTTCCATAAACAATCTTATACATGTGCTCATTCATTAGAGCAGGAGGACTGATTAACTCAAACTGCTAAGACACTCCATCACATACAGATCTGTGGTTGAAGCAATGTCTATTTTTTGTGCTCTGGACAGAATCACTTTGTTGACAAATTCAATGGTTAATTGTACCTCACTCTTGAGTGATGTATTTCTTACTCCAGCTACAGATTTTCCTTTAATCTTTGACGCATTCTCCATATACTCTATTGAGGTTTGTTGTTTTGAAACATTCCTTATACCATTAATGGAAACTTTCAAAATCTTTTGAAGTAATACGTCATCTATATTCAGCTTCTTCCTTAAACTAATGCAGTTATTTTTAGTCCATCATTAAAAAAATTTAATGTGGAGTAGAATTGCCTAACTTCCTCATCAAAAATAGAGGGAATGGGTCCTTTTATAAATGGATCCATTCTTGATGTTTGACAAACTCAACTAATTCCATCAAACTGGGTTTTATTAAAATGCTTGAGTCAAAAACCCTCCTAGTTAGCACCTTTTGATTTTTCAAAAAAAAAAATCGCATATCCTTAGACGTATGTTTTCCTACTTTCTCTAATTTTCTACTTTTAGAAGCACTGTTGGGTTCTCCTGCAGTCATTTTTCTCTTCTAAGGACCAGGTCCCTTAGAAGTTTGTTTCTTCTTAGTAGGACTTCTAAATTTTACCCCAGAAATTCTTATTTTCTTGTTGACATCTTGTTCCTTAGGACCGACCAAACTCTTTCTTGGGTTGTTTGATAGAAAAATAAGATTTTCAGACACCCAATCATCACTGGTCATTATACTACCAGAAGGGTTATGCATTTTCAGGGATGAATCTGCATCGACAAGTTGAGTGAAAAAAGAGTTTAACTCTGAAGGGGTAGGATAACTTGACTTGTTCAGTATATTAGAGAGACGAAGATTATTAAAAGACATGACTTCAAGAAAGATATTAACCTTTTTACTGTGCTCTACTTTAGAAGTAGACTCATAAGAAAGTTCTAATTTCTTAGGGATTTCTTTCATTTGAGGTTCATCCAAGAAGTTACTTTTGAAGAACAGTTCAGTCCAAGGTTATTCTAACAAGGATGTGACGGGTAAGGCAAACTCGGTTCTTTGAAAAAGATTTGAGAGTGGTTTTTTGTCTACAACAAATTCTGAGGACAAAGAGATTTCAAAATAGAATTTTTCTGGAAGGATTGAGAAATTTTGAGATAATTCTGAGTCTTTTGTGGGGTTTGAGGATGAGAAGCTGTCAGCCATTTGGAAATCCCTTTTTGGAAATTTTCAACACAATATGCCTATTTAAGACTAGGTTTTCCTTTGACAAGTGGAGGTTTAAGAAAAAAATTTGGGAGACAAATAAGCATAAGGATGGGGTTTTCTGAAAGATGTGTTTGATTTTAATTTAAGGTGACTCATCTTCTTTTAGGATAAGATAATTTTCTGACACAGAGAGAGAAGACGCGGCTTTTTTTGACAGAATAAAAAAATATGCATATTCATGATACTAACCTGAGAGATGGGACCAGGTCCCTCTCTTTCTTGAGTGAATTCTCAGATTTGTGTTTGTCTCGTCTGTTCTACTTCAAAGTAGTTCACTATGTGTGTATACCTGTAAAGGTATAGTACTGAGCTAGATCAAAAAGTGCATAATTTATCAAGGATACCTATCTCCTGATCATAGCCAATTTGTGGAGGAAAACTAAACCATTAAGTAGGTCAGTTCATTTTAATCAACCCCAGCCTCATCCTGTTCTTCAAAAATTGCTTCTTGTAAAGAGCCTTTTTAAAGATATTTGTTATCTGATCCTCAGTATTGCAAAACTTCATGCATATTGCATAGCTCCTTTTTCAACACTTTCTCTAAGAAAACAATGTCTTACATCAATGTGCTTGGTACTCTTATGATGCAGTAGATTTTTTGCCATGTTAAAAGTACTTGTATTGTCACACATCAAAGGAAGAGTGTCTGAAATAATCCTAAAGTCTTTCAGTTATTGTTTGATCCATAGCAATTAAGTAAAGTATGAGACAACAACCATATATTCAGCTTCAGCAGTAGATAGTGCAACTGAGTTTTGCTTCTTAGAGCCCCAAGAAATTAAGGAAGAACCAAGAAAATAAGCCATTCCTTATGTGCTTTTTCTATCCACCAAATATCCAGCATCAGTATAGCCTATTAGATCAAAATTGTCTCCAGATGTATAGTACAGGACCAGTTCCCGTATACCTTTTAGATACCTGAGAATTTATTTTGCAACTTTCAAATGAGACTTCTTTGGACAATCCTGAAATCTAGCATACATTCCCACATTGAATATAATATTTGTCCTGCTTACAGTGAGATATAGTAAGGATCCAATAATCCCTCTATACATGGTCTTATTTACTGAGGGACCAAGTTCATCATTATCCATCTTTGAACTGGTTCCAATTGGAGTATCAATTGGCTTGGTTTCTCCCATCTTATACTTCTTCAGCAACTCTTTGATGTATTTTTCTTGATAAATCATTGCCCCTTGAGCGGTTTTCTTGATCTATAGGCCTAGGAAGAAACTCAGTTCACCCATCATGCTTATTTCAAATTCACTCCCCATTAGTTTTACAAACTCTTCACGTAAGGATTCAGAGGTGGATCCAAAAATTATATAAAAAAAGGGCAGCCCAGTGCACTAAAGCTACCGCTATGCGCGATGTCCGGGTAAGAGTCCACCACAAGGGTGTATTGTACATAGCCTTACCTTGCATTTCTGCCAGAGGTTGTTTCCAAGGCTTGAACCTGTGACATCTTGGTCATATGGAAGCAACTTTACCAGTTACTCCAAGGCTCCCCTTTTCTCCAAAAAAATTATATCATTAACATATATCTAGATAATTAGCAAGTTGCTACCTTTTGACTTCAAAAAGAGAGTATTGTCAATTTTCCCTCTTTTAAAGTAATTTTCCAGAAGAAACTTTGAGAGTCTCTCATACCAAGCTCTAGGTGTTTTTTCAACCCATTAAGAGTTTTATCTAGTTTGAGCACATGATGTGGACAGTCTGCAGCTTCAATACCTGGAGGTTATTTGACAAACACTTCTTCCTTCAGATTCCCATTCATAAAGGAATTTTTTACATCTATTTTAAAGAGTTTGAACCTCATATAGGCAGCAAATTCAATAAAAATCCTGATAGCTTCTATCCTTGTAACTAGAGCAACTGTCTCATCATAATCAATTCTTTCCTCCTGGTTATAACAATGAACAACTAGCCTAGCTTTATTTCTATTGATAGTTCCATGTTCATCTTGATCATTTCTATACACCCATAGTTCTAATAATTGTTCTATCAACAGGCCTGGGAACCAGGTGCAAGACTTTGCTTCTTTCAAATTGCTAAAGCTCCTCCTGTTATGCATTAATCCAATCGGCACCTTTAAGAGCTTCTTTCATATTTTTGGGTTCAATTTATGACAATAAGGCTAAGAAGGCCATGAAATTTTTGGCTTGAGCTTTTGTTTGGACTCCGAATTCCAAAAGAGATGTCAAATTTTCAAGAGAGTAAGAGGCTTTGTTCTTCCAATTTGTCATTCTGAGTTGAGTTTTGCTGGGACCAGGTCATTGGAAATTCTGACTAGAGCCTTCTTGATATTCTTTAACTGTGGTTGGAGTTTGCAACTGAGATCCTGACTCACCATCACCTTCATCATTCTCAATTATATCAGCTTGTCCTTGGCCAACATCTTTAGTTATATCATCCCTTAGAATAGGAATGAGTTCTTCTTTATCAGAATTTGCATTTCCACTAAAATTTCTCATCTTTTTTAACTCATCAAAGAATACATGTATACTTTCATCCACACACATAGTTATTTTGTTGAAGACTCTGTATGCTTTGCTTGTTAAGGAGTAGCCTACAAATATTGCTTCATCACTTTTAGAGTCAAACTTTCTAGCTCATTCTTTCTATTGTTCAGAACAAAGCATTTGCACCCAAATGGTCTGAAATAGTCAAGCTTAGGATTTTTGTTGAACACAAGCTAATAAGGATCTTGTTTAAGAAAGATCTAATCAAACACCTATTTGTCACATAACAGGCAGTATTAACAGCTTCTACCCAAAATCTTTTTGAAAGTCCACTGTCAATCAACATAGTCATGGCAATTTCTATGAGAGTCCTATTCTTTCCTTCAACAACCCATTTTGTTGAGGAGTCCTAGGAGCAAAGAAATTATGACTAATTCCATTTTAGTACAAAATTCTGCAACTAGGGAGTTTTCAAACTCAGTTCCATGATCATATCTGAGTTCAACAATTTTGCAGTTTAGCTTCATCTGAATATGCTTGGCAAATGTCACCAAAACCTCATAGGTTTCATACATGGTTCTCAAGAACATTGTCCAGGTAAACCTGGAGTAGTCATCTACTATAACAAACACATACATCTTTCCACCTCTACTTTGGACTCTAACATGTCCACACAGGTCCATATGCAGCAATTCAAGTGGCCTAGAGGTACTAACTAGCTTTTTCTGTTTAAAGGAGGATCAGGTTTGTTTTCCCTTAACACAAGCATCACAAACCTTGTTGTCAGAAAACTGCAACTTTGGAATTACCCCAGACCAGGTCCTTTGAAACCAATTTATTCAGTAAAGAGGAACGTACATGTCCTAGCCTTCTGTGCCAAAGACCAGCATTTTCACCTTGTGCACTCAAGTAGGTTAACTTATAGTTAGCTACAAATCTAGATCAACCACATACATTTTTTTCACCTTTTAACTCTGAGAATGAGTTTTTCAGACTTCAAACTTGACATGGTACATCCATCAGACAGGAACTTCACCTCGTTACGTTTGTCACAGATTTGAGATACACTTAGAAGATTGTATTAAGACCATCTACAAGGTACACATATTCTATTGCATAATCAAGAGACTTTCCAATCTTTCCAACACTATGAATATACCCCTATTTACCATTCTCAAATGATACACATCTACCATAAAGTGTCTTGAGAGAGATAAAACAGTCATTCCTTCCAGTCATATGCTTTGAACATCTACTATCCATAAACCAGTTCTGATTTCATTCCCTTTCTCTTACTTGCAAACAGAGTCACTTATTAGATTTGGGAACCCATTTGACTTTGAGTTCCCCAAGGAGAGATAAAAGTGTGATTAAATCTTTCTTGGACCATCTAGGCAGTGGGTTCTTCTTTAAATTTCTCAAGGGTTTGAAACCCTTAGGATAATATTTCTCTTACTGGATATACCTAGCACTGTTCATTTTAGCTCTAAGACAACTTTGATAGTTCTCCTTCAAGTGTCCATCATTTCCATAATGAGTACATAGAGGTTTGTGGACCTTGCTTTTAACACCATGAACAGCCTTCCCTGGAGACCCAAGTGAGTGGATTCTATATTGATATCCAAGGTCTTTACCATTATTGACTCCCTGACTAGTTAAATTAGAAAATATTTATGAGGATATGGTCTATTTTAGGTATTTGTTAAGATGTTCTCTTATACGGACCAGGTCCCTTTCTAATTCATCATTCTTATGGAGTGCAATCATGAGGTACTTTTGAGAATCCCTAAAACTTTATTCAAGCTCAATTTGAACCCTTGAGGCTTTTTTCTTTGTGTTACCATCAAAATCATTTACTTTCTCCATTCGACTCATAAACTCAGATTTTCAGATTTCAATTTTGAGAACATTTCTTCTGTTTCAGATATCTAGAGATTTAAGGCAATCAATTCAAGATCTTGATTTTCTACATTCTCTTCTAGAGTATTTTTCTCAGCAGTCAGTTCTCACACAGAATCAATCAACACATTTGCAAGCTTATTTATCTTTCTAGCAGAGTAGTTATCTAGATTTTCCTTAATGTCAGAGAGAGTTACCTCATTTTTTTCTTCTTCATATGTGTTTGCCATCAGAGCAAATAAGGAATCATAGGTTATTTATCTATCCTCCACAGCCAGCATAGACACATCTTCAGGCTTTTCAGCTTCATCAGATTCACTGGAGGAATCTCCCCAGACTGCCAAGCTTATTTCACTGCATAATCAGCTGCAGCTTTTCTTCTTGACTTCTCAGGGACCCAGTCCTTCTTTTTTCCTTTATTAGCTCCAGACTTTAGATATTCTTGATAGTCTATTTTTTGCAGTGGACAATCTTTGATGAAATATACGGGACTTCCACATTCGTGACAAACTTCAACAGTACCTCCATTTTTGTTGTTGCTTACTTTCCTTTGAAACTGGATACTTTTCTTCATTCTCTCATCAATTCTTTTGGCCAGGTATGCAACATCAGTTTCTTTCTCACTTGATTCAGACTTTGATGCCTTCAATTTTAGAGACTTTTCCCTTTTTACTTCTTTCTACTCTTGCCCTTACTACTTCTTGAGTTCATGAGTCTTTAGATTATAAATAAGTTCATCCATAGTGATAGTCTTCAGGTTTCTTACCTCTGTAATAGCATCTACTTTGCTTTCCCAGGACTTAGGAAGAACTCCTAGAATTTTTCTCACTTTCTTATACAAAGGAATCATTTCTCCTAGGTAGTGCAACTCATTTATGATTGACGTGAATCTAGTATACATTTCTTGAATTATTTCTCCTTCCTTCATAGAAAAAGTTTCATACTGAGTAGTCAGCATGTCAACTTTTGTATCCTTCACATCAGTAGTTCCTTCATGAGCAGTCTTCAGGCAGTCCCAAATTTTCTTAGCATTTTTACAAGTGAAAATCATGTTATATTCATTTGTTCCTATACCACATACCAGCAATTTCTTAGCCTTGTAATTATTTTCAACTTTCTTGCGATCTTTACCATTAAATTCCCTCTTGGTTTTCACAACCATTCTTGTTATGTTTCCTCCATTGACCTCTCTAACTAGCGCATGAGGATCATCAAGTATTACATTCATCATCTTACTGTCCTTAGTCATAATGAAGTCATGCATCCTGATTTTCCACCATCCATAGTACTGCCCATTAAAGCAGGGTGGTCTAGTGGTAGATTCCCCTTCTTCTAGATTAGGTGGAGAAACCATGATCAAGAAATCACTCTAGCTATGAACCTTTTAGAGTGTCCTCACTCGGATACCAATTGATGAAACATGGGGGTGCACAACTATTCTAGGGACCTAGTCCCTGAGACTACGATAAAGGCAATAAAACAGTAACAAATTAAAACTGGCAGAAATTAAAGAAACACAGTGATTTACGTGGAAACCTCCTAGATCATAGGAGGAAAAAATACGGCTTGCCCTCACAAGCACTCAACCTTCAGTATAATCAAAACTCATTAATTACATAATCCAAAAACTTAACTCTAAGTTCCACCAGTTAAAGTAGCTCTACTACAACTAACTCCACTCACTTCAACAGCCTCACAATCGACTAACTCTAATCGATTTGACCTTAGGTAACTCTACCTAACCACTCTACTGCCAAGATAAAAATATTATTCTTATAAGATGAGTAATTCAATTACAAACCAAGACTTGACAAGAACAATTAAACTTGAAGCACACACAGATTTTGAACTTGAGTAAAAGAGAGTTTTCGTCATTTTGTTGATTCACCAATTTTGTGAAAACTGCTTGTCTGAGAGGCATCCTTTTCTATTTATAGTAGTGTATAAATAAGGGTTTAATTTTAATTGGACCAAGTTTCATAATGGGTACACTGCACTCCTACGCAGTTAGTTGCACTAGCGGACAAAACTGTGCAGAGACGTGACAGTTGTACCTCTTCATGATGAGCCAGGGACCTGGTCCTTCAAAGAAAAATGATCATTATCAAAACATGAGACATCATTACCCTTTCTTTTTTAGAAACTTTGAAATCCATACCAGTGATGGTAGCACGATCCTAATAGGTGTATATTGTTGAGAAAATGCAGAACATTATTCATACAAGTAAATAAATGTAACTCTATAATCAAGAAGAATAAACCAAAGACTTAATTAATAATTTATGCTTCAAATATATTAATTGTCCAAGCAATCAGTCAATATTGTATCCCTACTTCTGTTCATGCTGAAAACTCATCATATCAAGATCTTATTTTTTAAAATGAAATATATCCATTTTGTATCATAAATAGGGCCATTAATAGACTGTATACAAGTGGCATAACAAAACATAAATAATCTACACAATCAATTAATTCTCTACAAACGCCACCCAATTATCTATATAATAGGGGACTTTCTGAGTGCACCAAAAGAAAATAAGGATGAAGGTTCATCCTTAACTGGGGTAAACTTGACTCTACACCTTCAAAAGATCTTTTATTTCTCTCACTCCAAACAAACTACATTAATGCAAGTGGTACTATATTCTATGTTCTTCATCTTCTCTTTTTTCTCCCTCTCTTCCACCTGGACATCAACTCTTTTACTATTTTTGGCATCACTCATCAAGTGCCAAACTATTAGGATCCTTAGAGAAGGATCTATTCATAGAGCGAGATATAAGTTCAGCTTATTAATGGGGGTTTAAAACCTTAGAGTTGAATAGAAGAGAGAACTCTGATATCTTCAGCTCATTAAAAGGAGGTTGAAATCTTAGAGTTCAATGGAATAGAGAACTCCAATCTCTTGCTTTTTTCTAAAATAGGACATTGATTTACTCTCCAACCCCTATGCCCCCGCCCCTCCTCCCCCTTTTAATAGGAGTCATGTTACAGCTATAATTTAATCTTTATGAAAGTATGAAACATAAAACCCTATTCCAAACTAATGACTATAGCTAACTCTAATCTTTGAGAAACTATAAAACATAAATTTTATTTCAGAATAATAAACAAAGCTACGTAAACTTTAGTTCCACGCATCCACAACCATATGAACATAACCCACCATAATCTTATGATTAAACTGCAATGTATAATAAGGTGATATACATCATCGTCTGCCTCCTTGTATATGTAACATAATCTAATACATACAACATTCTGCTTCCTAGAGTTCTTTGCTATCAAAATCGGCCCTTTTATAGTTAATCAAGTGAAAAAGAATAACTTCCTTGGGACCTTTGGGATCCATGTTGCATCACATAGAAAAACATCCTTCTCATAGAAAATCTTCACAGAAAACACACCATTATTCCCTAGTATCCACCACCATGCATAGGCTTCATCAACCAAGTTGCCTTCCCTGTGTAATTAGGCTAACAACTTTGGAGTGAACCTACTTCTCAATTGTTAAAACCCTTCTTAAACTCAATTTCCCACAAATTCTATTCACCTTGCTCCCCTAATTTGTTGAACTATCATTTCTCTCTGCTAAGAAATTCTTTACAAACTCCTGAAGTCACCTTTTAAAATGTTGTCTCCGCATCATCTTATTTTCTAAAAAAATAGACCTACCCTCATCTGCGGCCTTGAATGAGATGTTTCCCAAGAACACATCCATTACTTCAAAACTTCCTCCACAAACCACGCCTGAAAGACAAATTGATGTATCTAGTTCTCCACTTTTCTTCCTAAATTCCATGTTTATCCTTTATTACCTCCCTCCATAAAGTTTGTGTTTACAACCCGAACCTCCATAACCTCTATAACCATTTTCCAAATAATGCTTTGTTGAAAATCATTAACTCTTTAATTTCAAGGCCTCCCCATTTTTTTAGAGACGCAACAATCCTCCACCCTCTATTAAGATCTTAAAAATAGTCTTATTCATATCAATTAGAAATGAACTAAATATGGAGATAAATTTGACCTCAAAGTGGACATTGTTCCCCCAAAAAAGGATTATACCATTTAAGTATCCAATTCGAGATAGAAAGCATGGAGTCGCGTTGCTGAGAAAAAAAATGGAATGGCCAATCGTAAACTCTATGACTCTTATATTTTTTATTTCATCCTAAATAAATTCTCATGCAGTTCCTGTTGGGTTCAATTGGTGTGAATGGAATATGGAGAGACACACTCCTTTGAGGAAAAAACACATTGTTTTGCAAAAGGAGTGGCTGTTCGGATAGTTGTGTCTGTTCAGAAAAGACACAATGTTTCGAATGAACAAACATGACTCTTCCAAAGGATACACCTTTTCGAATTAACTATTGCCACCTTTTGGAAGGGGCATTTTATGTCTATATAAACCTGCATTTTTTCACAGGTTTAGTATGAAAAAATTCTGCATAAGAAAAATATTCTCTTGCTTCTAAAAACTTTGTGTGATCATCTCCCGTTGAGTGAATTCAAAGAAAACTAGAAAGTTTGAGGTGCCGCTACATTCTAGTTGTAAAGCCATTTTATCTTGGGAAGAAAATTCCGCAACCTTGGGTACTTGAGGGGAATTATTTCCTTAAGGACACTCTATGAATTCATAGGACTTGGCTATTTTCTTCTTCATCTATTTTCTTTAAGAAACTGAAAACATACTTCTTTGAAAGATCATTTTGATCTTGTGTTGAAGGTGTTGACAACTTCATAAGTGTTCTTGATTTATTCTTGAACTTGTGTTGAAATAGTGTTGCGAAAATACAGATTTTAAGTACCAGAAGAAAGAACAACAATCTTAAGAAAATAATTTTACTAATATACATTGTTTTGTTTACTATTTTTTCAGTAAATAGTTGAACTTCATATTGATAGTTCTTCAACTTTTTGAACTTGTGTTTGAAGTTCTTGAAACTTCATTTTGATAGTTCATAAGTTGGTTGAACTTGTGCTGAAGTTCTTAACATTTGGTTTTTCTATTTTTCAGAAAATAGTTTGAACTTTATTTTGTTGATGTTCATAAGTTAGGTTGAATTTATTGTTAAAAATTTAAAGTTGTAAATACAGAGTTAAAACTTCATTTGATTGTTCATATGTTAATTTGAACATATGTTTGAAGTTATTATTGAAAATACAGATTTTATCAAAATTGAAAAAAAAAAACATTAAGAAAAGTATAAAAATATTTATTTTTGTGCTTGATTGGTGAAAGAAAAATAAAAAATTATCGCCATTTATAAATCAAGTATTTGGTTAATCTGTATTGGGTTTGATTTTGTGGAGACTAAATCTTTTGATTTGTACTTCCTCGATTAGAAGAATATAAAAACTTCATCGAGAAATCAATATGAGAATTTGGTTCGAAGAATATAAAAACTTTACCGATTCGTTAAGATCTCTCTATTGATTTCTGGAGTTTAAAATCTATGTGATTTCACTCTGTTTGAATTTGATTATGATTTGAAGTCATAAAAACTTCATCATGTTTCATAGTTCATTTAGTTGATGATTTAAAGATATAAAAACTTCATCATTGACTAGAAACAAGTTGGCTAAAGATTAAATTCTTTATTGTTAGTATTCTGAAATACTAAAGATTATGTCAAAGATTGACAAGAAAATGACGAATGAAGCTGAACAATAAATTGATTTGGTTGTGAATGGCATTGTCCTAATGATTACCAATGTTTCTTCATTAAGTCATTCAGATATTGCTTTAGCAATGAAAATGACAGAGAAACAAAAAAATATTTTGGTGTGAACTTCAAAGAATGACAGCAAATGATATCATTTTGACTGGTCAAATTTGTAATGCAAATTTTCACAAGTATAGATCCTCATATTCTTAAAATATTATTAATAATAATAATAATAATAATTGAAAATCAATTGTCTGATTTGAAAGATCTTATGAGTTATTTCAAGATAGATGAGGATAATGAGTTGAATGAAAAAAAATCATCAATGATGGTTGCAAATCCTATTAAGGATGATGCTCCAAATAATAAGAAGATGAAGAAGTCTTCTGGACAAGAAAAAAGATTAGATAAACATGTTGGAAATAACTAGAAAGATTGAAAATCTATGTGATATTATCACTGAAAGCAATATAGTTGGATATCTAAATGAATGGTGGTTTAATTTAGAAGCCACTAGACATGTTTGAGCAGATAAAAAAGCTTTTGCTACTTATGATTCCGTTGGTCCCAAAGAAGTGATCTTCATGGGAAATAATACAACAATCAAGGTTGAAGGAAGTGGGAAGATGTTCCTAAAAGTGACTTCCGGCAAGGTGTTGACTCTCAACAATGTTCTCCATATTCCTAGTAGTAGGAAAAATATAGTGTCAACAACACTTCGCATTAAAAATGGGTTTAAGTGTGTGTTTGTTTTGGAGAAAGTTGTAATAAGCAAGAAGGAAACATATGTAGGAAAGAAATACCTCAATGAGGGTCTTTTCAAGCTTTATGTAATGAATGTTGAAATCAATAAAAGTTTAGTTTCTTCTTACTTGCTTGAGTCTTATGATTTGTGGCATGAACGATTAGGCCATGTTAATTACAAAACATTGCGAAAACTGATTAACTTAGAAGTTTTGCCAAACTTTGAGTGCAATAAATCAAAATGTCAAATGTTTGTGGAATCAAAGTATGCTAAGCATCTTTATAAGTCCATTGAAAGAAATTCCAATCCCTTAGACTTAATCTACACTGACATTTGTGATATAAAGTCAACACCATCTCGTGGTGGAAAAAAGTATTTTATAACTTTATTGACAATTGCACTAGATACTATTATGTCTATTTTCTAAATAGTAATGATGAAGCAATATATGCATTTAGGCAATATAAAACAGAAGTTGAAAATCAGTTAGAGAAAAAAATCAAAACGATAAGAAGTGATAGGGGTGGAGAATATGAATCTCCCTTTGTGCAAATGTATGTAGAGAATGGAATTGTCCATTAAACTACGGCCCCGTATTCACCTCAGTCTAATGATATTGTGGAAAGAAAAAACCTAACCTTGAAGGAAATAATTAATGCATTGCTAATAAGTTCAGGTTTACCGCAAAACTTATGGGGGGAAGCTATCCTTACTGCTAACCGAATACTCAATAGAGTGCCCCATAGTAAGACACAATCAATTCCATATGAAAAATGGAAAGAAAGAAAACCCAACTTGAAATATTTCAAAATGTGGGGGTGTCTACCGAAGGTCCAAGTTCCTATGCCTAAAAGAGTAAGGATAGGACCTAAGACGGTGGACTGCGTGTTCATAAAATATGCTTAAAGTAGTAAAGCATATCATTTTTTGATTCATAAATCCAAACATCCAAATATCAATGAAAATACAGTAATTAAATGAGATAATGCTTAATTCTTTAAAAATATTTATCCAAATAAAATTAGACATGAACAGTCTAGTGGGGGTCTAAACGACCTCGAGATGAACCAAGTGAGAATGTACATAATGATGAAAATCCAAGACGTAGTACACATCAAAGAACGTCAACTTCATTTGGATCAGATTTTGTAACATTTCTCTTAAAAAATGAGCCTCAAACTTTTTAAGAAGCGATGTCGTCATCAGACTTATCTTTTGGAAAGAGGCAGTCAATAGTGAGATTAATTCAATCTTAAATAACCATACATGGGAGTTGGTTTATATTCGTCTGGAAAATAAACCTTTAGGTTCTAAATGGATCTTCAAAAGGAAAATAAAAGTAGATGGTACTATTGACAAATACAAGGCAAAACTTGTAGTAAAAGGCTTCAAATAGAAAGAAGGCCTTGATTACTTTGATACATACTCGCCAATAATAAGGATAACATCAATTTAAATGTTAATTGCCTTGGCAGCGGTATATGGTCTTGAAATCCATCAAATGGATATAAAACAGTATTCCTAAATGGAGAATTGGAGAAAGAAATCTATATGGAACAACCCGAAGGTTTTGTGGTTCTAGGAAAAGAAAATAAGGTGTATAAACTTGTTAAGTCATTTTATGGACTAAAACAAGCACCTAAAAAATGACATACAAAGTTTGACCAAACCATATTGGCAAACGGGTTTTAGATAAATGAATGTGATAAGTGCGTCTATATTAAAGACACTCCAAATCACCAAGTAATTGTTTGTTTATATATGGATGATATGTTGATCATTAGTAGAGACATTTCTGACATAAAGGCCACAAAGAGAATTCTCGAAAGCAAGTTCGATATGAAATATCTTGGAGTTACGGATGTGATCTTAGGAATAAGAATCCATAGAACTCCACAAGGGTTGGCATTGTCGCAATTTCATTATATTGAAAAAGTACTTGACAAATTCAAGTATTTGGAATTTGGTATTGCCAAGAATCCATTGGATGTAAGCTTCGCACTTCAAAAGAATGAAGGCGAAAATGACTCACAACTGGAGTACGTAAGAGTATTGGGATTTTTAAAATATATAATGAGTTGTACACAACCAGATATAGCATGCGCTATTAGTAAATTGAGTCGGTACACAAGTAATCCCAACAAAACTCATTGGATGGCAATGAAAAGAGTTTTGGGGTATCTTAAATACACTCAAGACTATGCTTTGCATTATAATAAATATCTCACGGTACTTGAAGGATATAGTGATGCAAATTGGATCACCGAACCAAATGAAGTAAAATCCACGAGTGGATATGTATTTACTATCGGTGGAGGAGCGGTCTCTTGGAAATCATCTAACAAGACATGTATTGCTCGCTCCATAATGGAATCTAAATTTATCCCATTGGATAAAGCCGGTGAAAAAGAAGAATGGCTCCGAAATTTCTTGGAAGATATTCCTTATTGTCCCAAACCAGTGGCACAAGTATGTATACACTATGATAGACAAAAGGCAATAGGTAGGGCAGGGAGCATGATATACAACGGTAAATCTCGTCACATAAGACGGAGACATAATACCGTTAGAAAACTTCTCTCAAGTGGAATTATCATTGTTGACTATGTGAAATCAAAGGATATTATGTCGGATCCACTTACAAAAGGCCTATATAGAGAATGAGTTGAGAGGATATCCAAGAAAATGGGTTTAAGGCCTAGGACAAGTTAGAATAGCGGTAACTCTACCTAGCATACTGGAGATCCCAAGAGCTAGGTTCAAGGATATCAAACAAATTTGTGTCTGATAGGTTCAACATTGACAAATACCCCACCCATTCTCATGATGTAACAATGTTTATTAAACGAAGATAAAACTTATGGTGTGAAGTCTTTTAATGACTATCTAAATTTGGCAGATTTGACCAAATAGTTTAATCTATGGTATTGAACGTTTAGAAATCACCTATGTTAGGGCGAAGTTGAAGCCACTTCAAGGAGAATGTTAGTAAAGGCCTATTTTCTAAGCTCAGATAAGACCGGGACGTGTTCAAGGCTGAAACAAATAAAATCGTGAGAACCATAGATGGTAAAAGACTTTTTGTTTGACATGTGTTATCTAGGTGTACATTAAATCTTGACGGTTCAAAGATATCAAATCTATCGATTGATCGAGTACATCCAATGCATGTTCACTATGGAAAGTTCAAAAGAAACTCACTTATCCAGATGCAATCAGTCTTTAATTGATGATCACATACTTATCCGTAAAGTTTTACAAAGAATAGTCATTCCCCATTCATGTGGGGGATTGTTGGGATCAATTGGTGTGAATGGAAAATGGAGGGACACAACCCGTTGAGGAAAAGACACATTGTTTTGGAAAAGGAGTGACTTTTCGTAAAGTTGTGTCTGTTCAGAAAAAGACACAATATTTCAAATGAACAAACATAACTCTTCAGAAGGATACACCTTTTCGGATGAACCATTGCCAACTTTCGAAAGGGGCACTTTATGGCTATATAAACCTGCATTTTTTTCATAGGTTTAGTATGAAAAATTTCTACATAAGAAAAATATTCTCTTGCTTCTAAAAACTCTGTGTGATCATCTCTCATTGAGTGAGTTCGATTAAAACCAGAAAGTTTGAGGTACCACTATATTCTGATTGTGAAGCCATTTTATCCTGGGAGAAAAATTCTGCAACCTCGGGTACCTGAAGGAAATTATTCTTTTAAGGACACTCCATGAATTCGGAGGACTTGGCTATTTTCTGATTTATCTATTTTCTTTAAGAAACTGAAAACATACTTCTTTAAAAGATCATTTTGATCTTGTGTTAAAGGTGTTGACAACTTCATAAGTGTTCTTGATTTATTCTTGAACTTGTGTTGAAGTAGTATTGCGAAAATACAGATTTTGTGTACCCGAAAAACAATAGTTCCTACTCCTTTCAACAAGAGACCAAGGCTAAAAAGAAAACTTTAAATCATAAATCATAATTAATGTTTGATTACTACATTATAATTAGGCAACTAATCAATATTTCTAAACTTCATATATTCAAGAATGAACTTGGAATTCCAATACTCTTCCCCAAGCTCAGCACTTCTTTAGCAATCTCCATCTCTCCTACCAAATTCTTCCACCAATTTATTCTCTCCTCCCACACACCCACCATCTCACCCAAAAAAATGCCCCTTTACTCCAATATTTACCATAGACCAAACTTGTAGCTTGCATAACTGCAAATCAAGAATTTTCTGTTCTCTAATTCCTGACAGTGACACAAACAGTTACTCCCTTAGTTCCCATTTTTTACTTAGTCACATTTGGTTTCTTGAGAGTCGATTGCATGAACTTTATATTTTGTCATCATATTAATATGAAAAGCATTATAACTTATACTATTTTGTGAATAGTTTTTGAACACCACAATATAATTTTTAAAATTTAAATTATTAAATTAATCTAATTCAATTTAGCTTCAAAGATTAGTCAAACTTGACTCTCGAAAAGCGAAATATAACAAGCAAAACAAATCGAATTGAGTACCCTCTAATACAAGTTTAATTATACATAAGGAAATTTTCTTCACCTTCATATAAACAAGCGCTCTTAGTTCAATATATTGCAAGGGATCACTAAATTTTAAAGAAAATGGAACCAATAAAAGAAAAAAAGATATGATACTACCTGTTAAAAAGGAGCAATTTTTAATTCTATATATAAAAGAATTTGAATGAAAGACAAAAAAGGAATGAATATACAGACCTAAATGAATAAGGCAGTACTGTATATGTATGTCGATTGGTACGTGCTACAAGTATACAATAGAGAGTATAAAGAAGAGAAGAAAGCAAGAATTAAGCTGAGATGGAATTTGATTAGTTGAAACTGTTAAAATGATAGTTGTAGTTTAAAATTCTATTTTAACTATAGTTGTTACTGTAGTTGCATCCCAATGTTAGTTAAGGCGGTTACAACTATCCAATTAAAAGTTTTAGCTATATAAACCATTGTACTGATTATTATATGGATTGAATAATAACATTTCTCTATTTTCTCTCTCAAATTCTCTTCTCATCTTAGCTAAGCTCTCAAATTTTTCCTGATTAGCATATCAGTTTTTCAAAGATAATTCCTAAAACTGACTCACAATTGCCATTCGATTAGCAATTGTGCATCAATTGGTATCAAAGTTGTCCTGATCCTTCGCCATAGATAGTTAATCGTAGTAAATTGAGTGAAGGTATGGAGGATAAGATCTCACAGATGCAAGAATAGCTTTAGAAACTAATGGAGAGAATGACTAGCATCATGGATAGGAATTCACTAGTTGACAAGGAGATGGGGGAATTGAAGGAAAACTTGGCGAGACTAGCAGTTAATAACCAAGAAAAAGAAGGGGGAAGAGAAGAATCTTCTATTGGAAGAGCTTGCTCAATGGTTTTGCATAATGATTATAGGTCAAGATACAATCATAATCATGGTAACTTCTTCACTCGATTTTCTAGGTTGGATTTTCCTAAATTCTCTGGCTTAGAATTAAGAAATTGGCTATATAACATTGACCAGTTCTTCTATGTGGATGAAATTCCATTTGAGAAAAGGGTTAAGATAGCTTCTATCCATATGAAAGGAGAAGCTATAGCTTGGCACAAATCATATGTGAGATCAAGGAACTCAACTGCAGAGTTGAGTTGGACTGAGTATGTGTTGGCGTTGAATGAATGATTTGGGGAAGGGTTTGAGGATGCTATGAAAGCGCTCAAAAAAGTAACTCAAATAGGTAGTGTGCAGGAATATCAGGCTGAATTTGATAGGTTATTGACATCTGCGAACCTATCAATGGAAAACCAAATTATTTGTTACTTGGGAGGGTTGACTCCAGAGTTGAATAAGGTTGTAAGGCTGCAATCACCTAAGACATTGATGCATGCCTATAAATTGACAAGATTGCAGGATGATATTTTTAAAGCTCAAGCAAAGTCTTAGGGTTTGGGGAGTGGAGAAAGAGTGCAAGGACCCCTATTAACTACTTCCCCATTTGCTAAACCACCTGTGCCAAATTCTGCAGTTAAAAAGAGTAGTGATGTTCAACCAATTAGATATCCAAGGTTTAATAGAAATAATACTAAAAAGAGACTAACTTCTACAGAAATGGATGAGAAGAGGGCAAAAGGGTTGTGCTTCTTTTGTGATGGGACATAAGTGTGCAACCAAGAAATAGATTTATTTGATTGATGCAGTAGAAGATGATCATCTACAAGAAGTTGAATGTGATAAAATAGGAAAATAAGTTGTACTAGAACCTGAAGAGTTGATGACTATTTCCTAACAAGCCTATACTAGTATCTCTGGATATCAAATAATTAGGGTGACAGGTTATCATGAGAAGATACCCTTGCAGGTTCTTATAGACACTGGGAGTACACATAATTTTACAGATTAGGAGGTTTCAAAAAAGCTGGGATGTCAAGATAATAACATAGAGAAACAATCTATAAGTGTAGCTGATGGGAGAAAAGTGACCACAACATCAATTTGCAAAAATCTGCAGTGGTTGTTACAAGGCACTACTTTTGCTTTAGATTTCTTGCTACTTCCTTTAGGTAATGTGGATATTGTTTTGGATGTCCAGTGGTTAAGAACATTGGGAAGAATACTCTTTTATTTTAGCAGCAGAACTATTGAGTTCAGGTACCAAGACAAGAAATATATCCTGAGAGGAGCAACCAATAAGTTGAAGACTACTAAGAGTAAGACTTTAATCAATTAGTGTGAAGTTGAAAATCAGTTTTACATGTTATCCTTAATGCCTACAGATTATGCAAAAGACCTTTGATACAATATTCAAACTAATCAAGGTAATGAAACTCCCTTGATTTTAACTGGTTTACTTGATGAGTTTGCTAGCATCTTTGAAGTGCCAACAACCTTACCACCTTATAGAGGACCTTGTAATCATAAAATTTCACTGTTAGATTCAGCAAATCCAGTCAGTAAAAGACTTTACAGGTACCCTGGGATTAAGAAGGATATTATTGAGAAATTAATTCAAGAAATATTGGATCAGGGTGTGATATAACATAGTACTAGTCCATATGATTCACCAGTGGTCTTGGTGGGGGAAAAAAGGTAGCTGGAGGTTATGTGTAGATTATAGAGAATTAAACCAAATCACTATCAAGGACAAGTTTCCTATTCCAATTATAAAGAACCTCTTGAATGAATTGGGAGGTGCAAAGGTATTTTCAAAAATAGACCTCGGAGATGGATACCACCAGTTGGAGATGTTTGAAGGAGACACACATAAAACAGCATTTAAAACTCATGAAGGCCATTACGAGTTTTTAGTTATGCCTTTTGGATTAACTAATGCCCCATCATCATTCCAAAGCCTTATGAATTCAGTGTTTAAACCACTCTTGAGGAAGTCAATCCTGGTATTTTTTTATGATATACTAATTTATAGTAGAAGTTGGAATGAGCATGTTGATCATGTGAGGGCAGTGTTTGAGTTAATGCACCAGTTCCAACTATTTGCTAAGATGTCCAAGTTTGATTTTGGAGTCAAG
Source organism: Capsicum pubescens (assembly GCA_030864215.1). Classification (NCBI taxonomy): domain Eukaryota; kingdom Viridiplantae; phylum Streptophyta; class Magnoliopsida; order Solanales; family Solanaceae; genus Capsicum; species Capsicum pubescens. The sequence goes on from CM061542.1 coordinate 213,574,768, forward strand.
CAGGTGAAATATCTTGGTCATTTTATAAGTGGAGAAGGTGTTTCTACTGATCCTAAAAAGATCACTACAATTTAACATTGGCCTACTCCTACTAACCTCAAACAGTTGAGAGGGTTCTTGGGATTAACTGGCTATTACAAAAGATTTATTAAGGGATTTGGTGTCATTTGTAGACCCTTAGATGATCTCTTAAAGAAGGATGGGTTCACCTGGTCAGTTCAAGCTACTGAAGCATTTGATCAACTAAAGAAGGCCTTCATAATAGCTCCAGTCTTAGCCATACCTGATTATACTAAGACATTTTTAGTAGAAACTGATGCCAGTTGGAAAGGTATTGGGGTTGTACTCATGCATAAAGGACATCCTATTACTTTTATCAGTAGGTCCTTAGACCCTAAACACCAGGCCATGTGTGTTTACGATAGGGAATTACTTGCACTTATTTTTGCTATTACAAAGTGGTCACATTATTTACTCGGAAGGACCTTTTTTGTCAAAACTAATCAAAAGTCCTTGAAACATCTTTTGGAACAAAATATTCATACTGATTTTCAGGTGGCCGGCATCACTAAATTGATGGCTTTTGATTTCACTATTGAGTATAAAAAAAAGGGCTGAGAACAAGGTTGTTGATGCATTATCAAGAAAACCTGAGGCTGAGCTCTTAGCTATTTCATTATTGACACATGATGAATCCTTGTATGTAAGAATTCAAGCTTCTTGGCAAGCTGATACCATATTACAAGAAGTGATCCACAGGTTGCAGGTTTATCCCTTAAATTTGTTACATGGCTTAATGATCAGTTAAGGTGGAAAAGAAGATTAGTTGTAGGAAAGGATTTAAAATTAAGGAAGAATATCATTACATTGTGTCATGCTGCACCTCAAGGTGGGTATTCAGGGATGGATGCAACAATCAAGAGGTTGCAGACATTGTTCTATTGGAAATCTCTAAATTCTGATGTTAGAGATTTCATCAACAAGTATGACTCTTGCCAGAGGAATAAGTATGATGCTTCTGCTTATCCAGGGTTGTTACAGGCTTTACCTATACCTGATGGAGTCTGTACTGATGTATGCATGGATTTTATTGAAGGCTTACCTAAGGTACAAGGTAAAGAGGTGATCTTAGTGGTGGTTGATATACTAAGCAAGTATGCTCATTTCATCAGTCTTCAACATCCATATACTACTCAAACTGTTGCTCAATGTTTCATGGATCATATTTTCAAGTTACACGGACTACCTTCTACTCTGACAAGTGACAGAGACCCCATTTTTGTCAGCTCATTCTGGCAGGAGTTGTTTGAATTATTGGGAGTCAAAGTGCAATATTCTACTGCATACCATCCGCAGACTGATGGACAAACTAAGGTTTTGAACAGGACATTAGAGACATATTTGAGGTGTTTCTGCTCAGATAAGTCTAAAGAGTGGGTGTCTTATTTGTCTCTTGCTGAATGGTGGTACAATACTGCCTATCATACCACTCTTAAATGCACTCCATATAAAGTTCTCTATGGCTAAAAACCTCTCATTCACCTCTCTTACTTAGCTGGAGAATCCAGTTTTGATATGGTTGATAGGTCACTGATTGCAAGGAAAGCAATTATTCAACTCTTAAAGCTTCATATCCTTAGAGCTCAACAGAAGATGAAGGATCTGGCAGACAAACATCGGTCTGGTAGGAGTTTTAAGGTGGGAGATTGGGTGTACCTAAAAATTCAGCCTTATAGACAGATTTTAGTAGCTACCAGGCCCTTTAACAAACTGGTTGCTAAGTTTTATGGCCCTTATTAGATTGAAGCTAGAATAGGTGATGTGGCCTACAAGATATAGCTGCCTAGTGATGTACTCATTCATCCTACATTCCATTTTTCTCATCTAAAAAAATGTCATGAAGTCCCTTGCAACATTGCACACACCCCAGCTATTCAATTGTCAAGTCCTTACTGTCCTACCCCTGAGAGAGTTCTAGACAAAAGATTGGTTAAAAAGGGTAACAAAATGGTGGAACAATTGCTTATTAAGTGGAGTAACTTGGATGAAGATCAGGCAACTTGGGAATTCTCTTTTGAGTTTCAATTCAGATTTCCCTTTTTTAATCCTTGAGGTCAAGGATCTGCTGAAGGAAGGGGTATTGCTACAAGTGTGCAATAGAGAATATAAAGAAGAGAAGAAAGCAAGAATTAAACTGAGCTGGCATTTGATTAGTTGAAACTGTTAAAATGATAGTTGTAGTTTAAAATTCTGTTTTTACTGTAGCCGTTACTGTAGCTGCATCCCACAGTTAGTTAAGGCGGTTACAACTATCCAATTAAGAGTTTTAGCTATATAAATCATTTTACTAATTGTTATATGGATTGAATAATAACATTTCTCTGTTCTCTCTCTCAAATTCTCGTCTCATCTTAGCGATGTTCTCGAATTTTCCCTGATTAGCATATCAGTTTTTCAAAGATAATTCCTAAAACTGACCCACAATTGCTATTCAATTAGCAATTGTGCATCAGTACGGGAAGAAAATAAGACGGGGAGAAATTAATAGGGTGTTTTTGTAAAAATAAAAAAAATAGGGTCATTTGTAACAATAAATATAGTTGAAATTGAAGTTGGAAAAAAATGAGTTTCAAAAATAGTTTGGATTTGAATTTGAAATTCTCATGGCCAAACACCTTAATTTTCACTAAAGTGAAAGAATTTTTTTAAAAAAACAAAAAATTCTTATGGTCAAACAGGTCCTCATGTAGTCTGTTGGGTCCAAGTTAATGTTTAGCTTTCTTTGAACAGGACAACTATCTTAGGTTTTTCAAGTGCTCAAGAAAAATATAGTACTGGTGTGACATCCAAGTCAATTATGTTGTGTTTTTAATTTAATTTAAAATGGTTTGTACTAGTGTGACGTCCAAGTCAATTATGTTGTGTTTTTAATTTAAAATGGTTCTTATTCATCCTAGACCCCATTGTAAATTAGGGTTGTTTGGTCCGATTAGTTCACAAGATTGAATGACCAATTTTTCTTCGAACCCTCAATTTCATTGTTTTCCAAGAAAATTAGGTTGAATATGTAAGCCATGGATTTAGGATGAACAATAATAAAAGGAATTTTGATTTTGGTCTTGTAGTTATTTTCAGGTCAATTAAACAACTCAACGCATGATTTTAGGTTCTATTAGAGATTTTTTTTTTTGAGTATTTGTAATCGTTCATTATGTAAATAAATTAATCTATATCTATAATCTATAATCTATAATCTATAATCTATAATATATTAAAAGTATGAGGGCCTTAGAAAAGTGATTTGAACTTTTTCCCCTTCATTAAAAGACTTTTCTTTAGATAAAACTGTCTTTTCATTATTTTCTTTAATTTATTATTTAATTATTTATAATATATTAGCTAGACTCCTAAAATACATGGGACTCCTAAAATATATGGAAAGAGAATCAATTAATATTTTTCTTTGATCAATTAGAAAAGTACTCCTAAAATAGGATAGAAAAATACTCTTAAAATAGAACTCTATTAAGAAAATACTTCTATAAATATTGAGATGCACGTTAAACTAGAGAAGAAATCGATTTACTTATTGAGAAAATATGATGCACGTTAAACTAGAGAAGAAATTAATTTACTTATTGGGAAAATATAATTGATACTAATCTAACATGATTCGGTTGCATGTCTGATTGGTGGATGCCTAATTTTCTAACCCTCAACTTCACTGTTTTTGTCAATATAATAGAATTCAACGTGTGTATATATATCTTCTTTGTTTTCATTCAAGTCATTCTTTAGGGTCAAAATTTTTGCTCAGACAAGAATTATTTTCATCAAAACTGAAGTTTTGTGATCACTATTGTATTATCTTGTTGTAGTTTACAGGTCGTAGATGAATTTCGGTCGTTTTTGAGGAATTTTTTTAGGTAAAGATTAGGTTTAATTGTATTATTTTTATATCTCTATTTTGAGAATTTTTTTGCGTTAATGTTAAGTTTAGTTGTATTATTTTGATATCTCTATTATGGTATAATTTTGTTATAGTTTACAGGTGGTAGATGAGTGTCAGATGGCTTTGGAAAATTTTGTGTAAATGTTAGATTTAATTATGTTGTTTTGATGTCTCTGTCATCGTATTTTTTGGTAAAAGTTAGGTTTAATTAATTAAATTCTCCAAAAGATGTTGAAGTTAATTATTGTATTCATCTTTATTATTTAAACAAATATCCTATTTAGTGTAACGTTTGAATTCAATAAAGTGAGGTACACGCGCGAGACGCGTACACCTAAACTAGTTATTTAAATTATGTCAACAACAATATACCTAGTGAAATCCCACAAGTGGGGTATTGTAATGCCACGAGTATTTAGACCCTTAAATAGAGCTAAGAACGAGCCCACGTAATACCTAAATCGAGTATAAATTACCTTGGTATGTGTTTGGAGGTGTTGGGGACTATTTTAGACATGAGAAAGGGTCATGTGTCCCAAGGGGGATCCCGTTCCACGTGGACCACCATAGGGGGCTACTGCCTCACCCATGCGGTGGCCTCGTGCTGCGAGAGGTAGCTCACATTGGGCCCTGCTTTGCGAGGGGGAGGGCATGCTTCCAAGCATGCACTGCGCCCTCCCTTTTCATTGATGGGACATCATTTTAATGTTATTCATGGGGTATTTAAGTCTTTTTACACACCTAAAATGTTCCCCATCCACCCAATGCGTCATTAAGCGCCTAAACACGACTCTCTTAACTTCTAATCACTTTGAGAACATCCCTAAATCAACAGAGAAGAGAGTTACCTAGGGTTCAAAGTTCTTTAGATCCAAGGGTCAAATTGCATCAATTTCCTACTGCTAAGAGGTATATTGAACGACCTTACTACTCATGGGCTTGAAACTCATGTTTTCCTATATATATATATATATATATATATATATATATATATATATATATTGAAAGTGTGAAGGATATTAGAAATGTTGTTTGAACTTTTTGCACTTTGTTAAAACACTCCGTAATAGACAAAATTGTCTTTCTACATTTTTTATGATTTTTTTTTTGAAAATATTTACTAATCGCATTGATCAGACATGAAGATGTTGTCAGTTGATCAATTGAGAAGAAAAAACGTTCTTCACATATAATTGCCAAATTTATACATGTTAAAGCTGTAGTAATTCTTGTGAATGAGGCACGGGTAACGGTTTCTTATTGAATTTACTTATGAGGCACATGTTTAATTTAATTAACACAATGATTATATGGGTTCTTATTAAAAAAAAATCTAAAAATTACACAAATACACAACTTATGTTTTCAATATTACAAAAAATTGCGACTCCCTAAACATATTACAAAAATCCCACATATACACAGAATGTTATGTATATATCGGCTATGTTATGTATATTAATAGGGAGAGAGAGTAAATTAATTAAAAAAGTGGAAGACAGTGTAATTACTTTTAAAAGGTTGTTATTTATGTTATTTATAAAAAAAATTGTGTTCTTTGTATAGCGCTTGATATAGTTTTTTGTACTAATAGATAAGAGAAAAAGAAAAATTATTGCAACCCTCATCATCAAAAATAAATACAATGATGACGATATGGATTCCATATCAAATTGTATGGGATAAGAAATTACATGTAATGCAGGTTAGAATTGGTAGCCTCCTATCAAAATTATGAATAGTTATGTGTTTGTGATTATGAGTTTGTAAATTTTAAATCTTTATTTTGTTTGATCTTCTTCTTTTTAAAAAAAAATTAGGTGTAACAAGTCATGTAGGAGTCTAAAATTAAATTATTTTTAGTTTCTTCAAATATATGAGAAGAAGTTAAGACTCCTAAAATATATGTAAAGAACCACATTATTTATTTAATTGGCATTGAGAAATTGGAGAAGGATTACGAGTTAGGCATGGACAATGTGGTTGATTACAAGGTTTGGCGATCGATGTGTATGGAATAAAGGACCTGATGAATGTTGGTTTGAAGAAGTTGTGCGAAGTTGTTCTTGAAAAAGATATTGAGAAGTCCAAGAGTGTTACTTTAGGCTAGTGGAATAATAGGAAACTTGGGGAGGGTCAAGTTCAGTATGTCTGTGTTGATGCAATATGTTGTATTCAAGATTGGAAAGCTCTTGAAGGCAACTTCATTCATTATCTTTTAAATGTTTGGATCAAACAATATGTAGGAACAACTTACTAATAGTTAGTATCGAAAATAGGGTCTTCTTCTCTTTCTACGTTTTCTTTTTTATCATTATCATCATCTTATATATTTCCTTTTTGCTATATCTTTTAGTTAATAACTTTAAGAATTATATATGAATTACACATATAATAATTAATTGACAATGAATCTCTACTTTTTATAATTTCTCATGTTCTCTTTCAGTCGGAAATTTTTCATCGAAATAAGCATGTTACCGTTGAATGCAGTAGCCAAAAAATCAAAACTTTATCTCTTTTTATTTTTTATTTTTTGATGTATTTAATTTTGACTTAGTTTTGATTATTTTATTAAACTATATTTTGATATATTATTCGTTCAACTTGAAGCTTTCTAATTAAATTTGAAGATTGATCAAGTATATTATCCATTATAAATAGAGTTTAATCTATCAGGTTGATGATTTGGAAGATGAACCGCGTGAAAAGCAACAACCTCATGTTATTGATTCTCCAATCTTTGATACAATGGTAAATACATTATGGATTGTTAACTATTAGTACCTGTTGTTTTATGTTGTGTATAGTAGTCTTAATTTATGTAGTCATTTCTTTCAACTATTTGATGTGTAATGGGAAAGAATTATTTCAAATATACATATATTATTGTAACGGGTAAGGATTATTTATCTTGCTATATAATAAATTTATACTGTTTCAATTTTTTGGGGTGAATAAGGAATTCTTAGGAGATAGGAGTAAATAAGGAACCAAATAAGAGTCTGCATTTTAATGACTTGCTTTATTTTATGAGGGCCAGTTAGAAAGATATAGATACTTCACATAGTATAGCTAGCACATTATTACTTTATTAATTCACATAATATAGGCCTGGCAGACACTAGGATATGTGCTCCCATCTCCTAACAATTTTACATTTAAGTTTTATATATATGTTATATTTGTGCCTGCATGCCAAAATTAAATAATTTGATTGTTGATGTTTGTACTGCCTTATCATGTTTTGGAATCAATGCAGGAGTTACAGTAGTAACCTGCTGTTACGACCCAGACTAACGGACCGTGCGAGTATCTATGCTATTCTAAGTAGCTAGGAGAATCCTTCTTACCCAACTAAAAATATGTGGAAGACTTCTGTTTTTAAGAAAATATTGGATTAAATATAATAAAGTAAATTAAATACTACTAAATAAACTTTTTCAAAAACTTCTTACAAATGTCATTCACTATCTCAAGACTTGGCCAGACATGTACAAGAGCTATCTACTACAACATAGACTAATAATAAATAAATAATACAAAGACTCCAACATCTGTCAGGAAGAGAGTGCAGAAGTTAGTGCTGAAAATCTTCATCCATCTAGTAACTACAAACTAACCTGATCTAGTCTACACTCCTAGAAGGAATGTAGAAGCGTAGGGTCAGTACACCCACACGTACTGGTAGGCATCATCGGCCGACCATGTTAGTTCATATAATCATAAAATAGAATTAAGGAAAATAAATTATGACATCTTGAATAGAATATAATTCAACTAAGGTTGTAATAAAACTATTACTTTACCTATATAAGTTACATCATCCAACTGCTCTTCCAGCTCCATCAATATTATATTTGCTACTAACATACTCTAGCCTCATTAATTCACACCATCAACCACAATCCAACCCAATACATCACTATTCCTCTTTATTCACCTTATCTTTTACATCACTCATATTCACAGGAACAAACTCGTAATCATAGACAACCCACACTAAACTCTCGGGCTAACAAACAAATGTTATCTTATAATATTAAAGAATGATAACTAGCAATTCTGGTAAGCTACAATTAAAACACGTATAAATGAAGCAAGTCAACCAACATATAAGTACAAAATTTTACTTTTTCCAAATACATATCACACAATCAAATGCCCAATGAATCAACAATACAACAATAACTTATCAAACAGTGCTCACAAGCAAGCAACATAACCATCAAGAGTATCAACAATACCGTAAACATCCACAGACTTAACACAAATATGTACACACATGCTATGGGACTTATTTTTGTCCAAATAGTCATGACCTGCAGGGAACAATCTATGTTCATGTACCGTACCGATGTGGTACCCGATCCAACATATACATATCTGTACCGACGTGGTGCCCGATCCAACATATACATATTCGTACCGGCGTGGTACCCGATCCAACATATACATATTTGTACCGGCGTGGTACCCGATCCAACATATACATATTTGTACTGGTATGGTACCCGATCCAACATATACATATCTGTACCGTCATGGTACCTGATCTAACATATGTATATCCGTACCGGTGAGGTACCCGATCTAACATATACATATTTGTACCGGTGTGGTACCCAATCGAACTTATACATATCCATACCGGCGTTTACCCGATCCAACAGATACAAGTAATATCAATATCAAATTTATACAACCTCACAGCATACAATACGATGTACCAAGTTTACAACTACACTTAAAGTCATAAGACAATTCCATCAAGTAAATTTTAATAATCATTTATACACGCATCAACAATCCAAACATCAATAATTTCAAGCATGTCTGAATACCAATCAACAAGTTTTTAATTTAGGAGCATACACATAATTAAGTCGAGTCTAAACTCCAATTAAACCGTAACCTACTATATACATTTTATTAAATTCACACTATCTTTCGGGATGTAATACGATGTACTAAATCTATAAGTGTACTTAAAATCATAAAAAAATTCGATCAAGTACTTTCATTTATCAATATTTTATCCCTCTCAGGAGCATTATTTTAATAATTCATCATGATTATCCATACGCCATTCATAGGCACAATTCAATAAACCATCATTATCACCAATTTAGCCTCTCATGGACATCCAATAGATAAAGTGCTTTATCAATATCAAAACAAGAATATCATAAAATAAATCACAATTTAACACTTAAGCATGCAAGTCACTATTGGAGTATTACTTACTCATTAATTATTAAAATGTCACTACCTCTTTTCATATAATACAATCATCACACTAATTCAAGTCATCTATCCTTTAGATATTATTGTGCTCATCAATACTTAATCCTAGCATGGTTCTCCTCACCATATTATTGTCCAACACGTACAACTTAATATCATTATAACTCAACTAGGTTCATCACCAGAACAACTAAGAACTATAATGTCCACATCCTTTATTTACAACAATCTCATTGCAACACATAGCACATAATATTACAAGTATCACATAATTACTCGATAATATAATTTTCGAAATTAAAGTTAAGTTCTTGTGTCTTTATCCACCTCAACTTCATGCCCGCGGGCCTAGACATGCTTTCTCCCATCAATTCTAAATTATGAAAATATAAATTAACACAATCTTCTACTCATTAAGCCTAGCCTACCTGGACGCTAAGCTTTTGGAAGAAACAAGTTGCAACAAAGATGCTCTTTTTCCTTCATGTCTTGGAATAATCAATCATCTAAAAATTAAGCAATTATAAGAGTAATAAGTAATTACTCTTCAATAAAATATCTTGGGGATTCAAACCCACTAATTCTACCCTTCATTCAAGGTTTGTATCATCATTCAAATTCAATTAATCATTAATTAGCTCTTTCAAGCTTAACTTATCTCCATTAATGGAGTTTTTATACTAAAGGTCTCATTTTTAAGGAATTCAAGGTTTCTAACCATCAAAATTAATAATCTAGTTTATAAAATTAATGTTAGGAATCTTTAATTTATAGTTTAGAATCAGCTCTAGGTCATATTAAAAACACCCATGAGTATTTCCCAAAAGAATTCCACCATTAAAAGTCTTTCTAAGGATTCTAAGATATTAAAGGATTAAAAGACAAAGAAAATAATGAAAAAACTTACGTCCATGAAGCTTTGGGAAATCACCTCTCTAGGGTTGGGGGATGAAATTTGAGATTTTTAAACCTAAAATACGGATGAAGCTGATTTAAATACAATCAGAAATTTTGCTACAGAGAAATCCCGTTTCAGCCCGGGCAGTTCTCAGTAAAATAGTCATAACCTTTTACTCCAAATTCGGATTGAGGAACGGTTTGTTGAGTTGGAAAGAGAACTCGGAGATCTTTAATTTGGTAGGTGTTCTGTTTCCTAACTCCTTATATTCTAAGAGATATGATTGTTTGAAGTTGACCCTAATAAAAACCCATATCGAAACTCTATCGAAAATAAAGTTTTAAACTTAACTTTGTGTTAGGGATATTGTATGACCTTAATTAATAGATAAAGAAATTTCAAACGAAGTTATTGATATTAGAACTCATGAATAATTAAATTCATCGGGCTTTAGTCTATCTAGACACATCCGAAGGCTAAAATCTTCGCCGAAAAGTTTAAGGTGATATAATAAATAAAATATTAGATAATTTGGACCCAAATTAATATTGAGGAATGAAAATTAAGAATTTTCATGAATTTATTATGAATAATTTAGTAACGACGAAATGGTTCATTACAATCAGATACCAATTTACCATCTGTTCGTCCCCGAACGGACATACAGTGGAGAAAAGCACGAGGTTGGAATTAGAGAGACATTACTAATAGAGTTGTTTATATTGCACCCTATTTACTCACTCGATATCCTTATCGACCGACCCACATTCTATACTCAATCATTCTATCAAAGTTTTTTAAAATGCGAAGATACGGAGTCAACTATTTACATATGAATCACTTATTCTCCTTTCAATGGCCTAAGTCTAAAACTTGAGTTTTACGAAAGAAAGATAAAGATGGTTAAAAGATTCACCTTGATGAAGACAAACATCCAAAAGCACCTCTTTTTCACTTCCAAAGCTCCAAAGTCCCGAATTCAATTCTGAAAAGTGCTACGAGGTACTACATAAATCTACTATTCGAACTTCAACACTAAACAAGTCACATCTAATCCATCCAACACACAATCTCTCCCTGAGACACCTGAATCTGTTTCTATCCAAGACTACCCCATGGAGAATCTACATCTTGATCATATGCATGTCACCACACCATTTACAAGTCACATAACGTAGATACTCGTACACACTCAATCAAGACTACTAAATTTATTTTATAAAGCTAGCTTCAACATTTCACAAACACTTTTTTGTCACCTCAAGATCACCCACGGTTCAAGCTTAGTATTTACTACTATATATAGGTGACAACACAACCTCTCACTCATTATAGAAAACACATATCACCTCAGTCTTTTATTCATGTAACTTTTTCACCATCTTTTCTTGACATCATGTTCTCATATCATCCTCTCAATTCTCATACCATCAATTTCATCAATATAATGGTACAAAAAAATAAGTAAGCACCATAGAAATGCTAGTTTCACAATAACAAGAAATCAAATAATCTCATCACAATTATCAACAAAAATAACTTCATCAATTTTCATCACTTAAATTCAAACAAAAATAATTCACAACAATGGCAAAAATCTAGCAACACAAGTTTAACCAAATATCAAACACAAGCAATCAATAAGTTCACAAACTTTCATAAGTCTTTACCTACTAACAATAACTTTTAGACCTTATTAACAGATACCAATTGAAATCTCCTAGATTTTTATTCAAAATTACTAAGATACCAATTGGAATTAACTACATTCAAATTAAGCTCTGTTAAGATATCAATTAGAATTATCTAGATACCAATTGGATTCAATCTAATAGTCTAAGATTAGGATGGCACGATGGAGAGAAAGAAAGGAAAATAATTTATACATACCTTATAGCCTTCCGAAGATTGGGTGTGGGGCCCTACACACCAATCTACGAAACTCTACTTGACATTGTTCTTGTACTTGTGGGACGGGTGAACCTAACTCTCTGATACCAACTATCAGGACCTAGACTAACGGACCGTGCGGGCACCTACACTATTCTGAGTAGATAGGAGAACCCATATTGCCCAACTAAAAATATGTGAAAGACTTCTATTTTTAAGAAAATATTGGATTAAATATAATAAAGTAAATAAAATAGTAATAAATAATTTTTTTCAAAAACTTCTTAAAAATATCCTTCACTATCCCAAGAATTGGCCAGACATGTACAAGAGCTATCTACTAAAGCATAGACTAACAATAAAATAAATAATACAAAGACTCTAACATCTGCCAGGAAGAAAGTGCAGAAGTTAGTGATGAATATCTTCATCCATCTAGTAACTGCAAACTAACCTGTATCCAGTCTACACTCCAAGAAGGAATGTAGAAGAGTAGGGTCAGTACAACCACACGTACTGGTAGGCATCATTAGCCGACCGTGTTAGTTCATATAATCATAAAATAGAATTAATGGAAATAAATCATGACATCTTGAATGAAATATAATTCAACTAAGGTTGTAATAATATCATTACTTTACCTAAATAAGTTACATCATCCAACTACTCTTACAACTCCATCAACATTATATTCGCTACTAACATACTCTAGCCTCATTAATTCACACCATCAACCACAAACAAACCTAATACATCACTGTTCCTCTTTATTCACCTTATCTTTTACATTACTCATATTCACAGGAATAAACCCATAATCATAGACAACCCACAATAAACTCTCGGGCTAACAACCAAATGTTCTCTTATAATATTAAAGAATGATAACTATCCATTCTGGTAAACTACAATTAAAACACGTATAAATGAAGCAAGTAAACCAATATATAAGTAAGTACAAAATTTTACTTTTTCAAATACATATCACATAATCAAATACCCAATGAATAAACAATACAAAAATAACAGATCAAACAGTGCTCACAAATAATTCACATAACCATCAAGAGTATCAACCATACTGTAAACATCCACAAACTCAACACAAATATGTACACACATGCTATGGGACTTTTTTTTTCCCAAATAGTCATGACCTGCAGGGAATAATCTATGTTCAAGTACCATACCGGCATGGTACCCGATCCAACATATACATATCCGTATCGACGTGGTATCCGATCTAATATATACATATCCGTACCTGCGTGGTACCCGATCCAACATATACATATCCATACTGGCGTGGTACCCGATCCAACATATACATATCCATACCGACGTGGTACCCGATCCAACATATATATATCTGTATCGACATGGTACCCAATCCAACATATACATATTCGTACCGGTGTGGTACCTGATCCAACATATACATATCCGTACCAGAGTGGCACCCGATCCAACATATACATATTCGTACCGGCGGAGTACCCAATCCAACATATACATATTCGTACCGGCGTGGTACCCGATCCAACATATATATATCTGTACCAGCGTGGTACTCAATCCAACATATGCATATCCATACCAGCGTGGTACCTGATTCAACATATACAAGTAATAGCAATATCAAATTTACACAACCTCACAGCATACAATACGATGTACCAAGCTAACAAGTACACATAAAGTTATAAGACAATTCCATCAAGAAAATTTTAATAATCATTTATACATTCATCAATAATCCAAACATAAATAATTTCAAGCATGTCCAAATACCAATCAAAAAGTATTCAATTTAGGAGAATACACACAATTAAGTTGAGTCTAAACTCCAATAAAATCATAACCTACTATATACATTTTATTAAACTCACACTATCTTTCGGGATGCAATACGGTGTACTAAATCTATAAGTGTACTTAAAATATAAAGAAATTCGATCAAATATTTTCATTTATCAATAGTTTTTCCCTCTCACGGGCATTATTCAATAATTGATCATTATTATCTGTACGCCATTCATAGGCACAATTCAATAAACCATCATTATCACCAATTTAGCCTCTCATGGGCATTCAATAAATAAAGTCCTTTTATCAATACCAAAATAAGAATATCATAAAATAAATCCCAATTTAACACTGAAGCATGCAAATCACTATTAGAGTATTACTTACTCATTAATTATTAAAATGTCACTGCCTCTTTTCATATAATACAATTATCACACTAATTCAAGTCATCTATCCTTTAGATATTACTGTGTTCATCAATACTTAATCCTAGCATGGTTCTCCTCACCATATTATTGTCCAACGCATACAACTTAATATCATTATAACTCAACTAGGTTCATCATCAGAACAACTAAGAACTATAATGTCCACATCCTTTATTTACAACAATCTCATTGCAACACATAGCACATAATATCACAAGTATCACATAATTACTCAATAATATAGTTTTCGGGATTAAAGTTAAGTTCTTGTGTCTTTATCCACCTCAACTCTATGCCCGCATGCCTAGACATGCTTTCTCCTATCAATTCTAAATTATGAAAATATAAATTAACACAATCTTCTACTCATTAAACCTAGCCTACCTGGATGCTAAATTTTTGGAAGAAACAAGCTACAACAAAGATGCTCTTTCCTTTTCTTCATGCCTTGGAATAATCAATCATCTAAAAATTAAGCAATTATAAGAGTAATAAGTAATTACTCTTCAATCAAATATCTTAGAGATTCAAATCCCCTAATTCTACCCTTCATTTAAGGTCTATAACATCCCTCAAATTCAATTAATCATTAATTAGCTCTTTCAAGCTTAACTCATCTCCATTAATGGAGTTTTTATACTAATGGTGTCATTTATACGGAATTCAAGGTTCCTAACCATCAAAATAAATAATCTAGTTTATTAAATTAATATTAGAAATGTTTAATTTATAGTTTAGAATCAGATCTAGGTCATATTAAAAACACCCATGAGTATTCCCCAAAAGAATTCCACCATTAAAGGTCTTTCTAGGGATTTTAAGATATTAAAGGAATAAAAATAAAGAAAATAATGGAAAAACTTACCTCCATGAAGAAATTTTTCCTTAAGCCTTGTTAAATCACCTCTCTAGGATTGGAAAATGAAATTTGAGATTTTTTAACCTAAAATAAGGCTGAAGCTGATTTAACTACAACCAGAAATTTCGCTACAGCAAAATCCCATTTCAGCTCAGACAGTTCTCAGTAAAATAGTCATAACTCTTTACTCTGAATTCAGATTGAGGAACGGTTTATTGCGTTGGAAAGAGGACTCATAGATTTTTAATTTGGTGGGTGTTGGGTTTCGTAACTCTTTATATTCTAAGAGATATGATCAGTTAAAGTTGACCCTAATAAAAAACCATATCGAAACTCTATCGAAAATAAAGTTTTAAACTTAACTTTGTGTTAGGGATATTGTATGACCTTAATTAATAGATAAAGAAATTTCCAACCATATTATTGATATTAGAATTCATGAATAATTAAATTCATCGGGCTTTAGACTATCTAGACACATCTGAAGGCTAAAATCTTTGCTGAAAAATTTAAAGTGACATAATAAATAAAATATTGGCTAATTTGGACCCAAATAAATATTGAGGAATAAAAATTAAGAATTTTCATGAATTTATTATGAATAATTTAATAATGACGAAATGGGTCGTTACACCTACAAATCAAGTTCAAGACTTTTTTATCTTAACACAATCAATCTAGTTTATATAGAATAAGAAGACGCGCTTGAGCCTTGACAAACATGTAATATACATGTGATTGTGCTTCAATTATATTAAATGTCCTAAATTTGTGACTTTAAATCAAAACAACCAAGGTTCAAATAAGGAAAACGTCTAACATTTATAACATTCAAATTAATATTTTTAATGCAACGACACGTACAACACACGTATACTAAACTAGCATATATATGTGTAAGTGTGTATGTATATAGGATTTGAAATTTTTTGCAGAACATGAATTATGAACCCCTTTTATGATGAGAATTACGCATTTCACTAGTATTGTGGATTATTTGATGAAAGGTGAAAAGGAGTGAGTTTCAAATGTTTCTTTTATCAGATTATACATAGTTTATTTATACGGATTCGAAGGGTTCCCTTGTATTTTAAATGCTCTTGTTTTCCCATGAAAATTATGTGAATTTATGAAAGAGATGACCACCTTTCGAGAGTTTTTAGAGAAGTATCGAAAGAAAGATATTTTTGTTAAACTTGCATATCAAATTTGAAAGACCGTCATTGTTTGATCGTTGAATTACTTTATAGTGGTCAATGATTTATTGCATGAAAAATATGAAACAAAATATATGAGATGACTTATGTGACTTGCAAATCTTGATATGACGATACCAATATAAAAATTTCTATTTAAAATCAAAATAGATTTTTATAAAGATACATATTTTAATGAGGCTAAAATATGGGCTTTAAAAGAGTTAGATGGTTATCCGAGAATGCGTGAGCTAAAAATCTTATAGACCAAAACCGTATTTTATCGATCCTATCCTGAAATATGAATAATCATTATATACTGCTTCCTGTTTTGGTATGCTAGACTATAATAAAGAGACTAATCCTTGCGGCAAACTTGGATTGGGGGCTTGACCGATGATTTAATGTCAGACCTACATAGTCAGTGGTGTACTAAACATGTCGAGATTTCCATCTAGCTCAGAATTAAAGAGAAAAGTGGAGTCTATATATTAAGTGATTTACTTGAAGTCCTTATTTATGACAATGTGTTTTGACTCCTACATTGTGATTTGATTTTTATACTCATGACTATTTTGTATAAAGTATATTTTATTTTAGGTTGTTCTACATGCCAATACATTTCAAGTATTGATCATCCTCAGATGGCTACATCATGTCATTATGTAGGTTAAGAGACACATTCTCACGATCTGGAGCAGCATTAGGATTTGGTCTGACATTACCCGAGTTGGTGAGCCCTCCATCTTCTAAAAGGTGATTCATTTAGACATTAAGTACTTTCTATTTTTATGGTATTGTCGGGGCCTTGTCCTATCCTAGATAGTTAGTCATGGCTAAAGGCTTCATAGGCTGGGTTTGACAGATGTTTTGTTATAATGTTATCTTCAAAGTTTGGGATTTCTATTTTTATTCAGTTTATGGACTTTCTTGAATTTCATTACTTTTTTGCACTTCAATATAGGTTATGCTTATGATAGAATGTTAAGGGGTCTTGTTATGCCTATGTGGTCCGAAATGCCCATCGTCGTTCAAGCCTCAGATTGGATCATGAAAGGCTTGGTATCAGAGCACGTTTTAGGGTCCCAGGGTGTCTACAAAGTCGTATCGAGCAGAGTCTCTTTTATCAGTGTGTAGCGCACCACACTTATAAGGTAAGACTGTGAGACATTTAGGAATATTTCTCGAATGTTTCCCTTTCCTTCATGTTCTAGTTCATGCTTGAGAGTCTAGTCTCACTTGAATACGTAACTCTTAAATTTTTCTGTGTTTCAGATCATGCTCCAAGAAGGTCAGATAGTCAGAGGGATTTATCTGGAACCTCCTTCCTTGATGGGATTAGTGCTAATGAGGTTTGCCTTACTCATGCAATAAGGACCCATAATAAGGCCTGTACTATTGATACTCTTGCTCCTAATAGGATTCTATCAGTCCTGAATAGTCCCTTCTGAGCTCTTAGGATCGGTTCCACTCATACTCAGATCTCTTAGAATGAGATTTCTTCCAACAGTTCATTCACATATTTGCCTAGACTATGTCATGACAATCCTATCAATATGGAAATATTGGTTTTGTTGTTGGTTCATTTGAAGTCACTCGAGTTGTTCAATTCATGAGGTTAAACCCACTGACTTTTACAGGTTCCAAGGTTAAATAAGATTCTCAAGAGTTTATGTATGAGATGGAATAGATATTCAGAATTATGCGTACTAGTGATAGAGAGAGTTGAATTTGTAGCTTATCAGTTAAAAGCGGTGGCTTACCAATGTTATGATGAGTTATGATGAGTGGGAGGAGTTGAGAGGTGAGAATGTTGAACATGCCGTATGGGAGAAGTTCTCCAGTAGTTTTCTTAACTATTTCTTTTCTCGAGAGTTAAGGGAAGCTAAGTCGAGAAAATTGTGAACTTGAAATAAGGTAAATGAGTTTCAAGGAATATGCTCTGAAGTTTACTCAGTTGTCTCGTTATGCTCCATAGTTGGTGTCCAATATGAGGTCTCATATGACAAAGTTTCCATCCAGTCTTTCAAATGATTTGGTGATGGAATATATGGGGACGATGTTGAGCAACAACATAGATATATCCAGGTTGGTAGTGTATATAAAACAAGTAGAGAAGGAAAAGAAGAAACAAGCGAAGCAGAGGCAGACTAAGAGGATTAGGCCAGTGGATCAGGATTCCAGTCAGTAACATGGTGGAAAATGGGGAAATAAATGGTCCAAGAAAAACTCTTAGGGTAATGTTCAGTCATCGACTAGTGCACCTGTCCCTAAAACTATCAGGCAATTATTAATTTCAGCTCAACAATGGTCCAAGGATTTAGGGAACTCAATCTCAGGGTACTGTGCCTCATCCCTTTAATCCATACCCCCATTGCATCACTTGTGAAAAGTATCACCCAGGGAAATGTTAGTATGGAACTCTTGTGTTCTATGGTTGTTGTCAGCCCGAACATTTTCAGAGAAATTGTCCCTCAGCAAAGGTAATCTTTAGGGGCATTAAGTCCCAAGTTACTTCTTCATCCTCTCCAGTTAAGGGTGCTACTTCTGGTACAGGCGGGATCCATTATAGTCTGTATGCCTTATCTACTCACCAGGACTCAAACGTCTTACCAGATGTTGTTATGGGCATATTACACATTTTTTCCCATATTATTCATATTCTACTTAATCTTGAATCTACTCTATATTATGTAACCTCTTATGTGGCTGTGAGTTTTAGTTTCGATCCTGAACATATCTCTAAACCTTTCTCAGTTTCTACCCCGTTGATAAGTTTATTGTTACTAGAAAGGTTTATAGAAATTGTGTAGTATCTATTTTCCATTGGGATACTGTAGCAGATCTAGTAAAGCTTGACATTGTAGACTTTGATGCAATTATAGGGATAGATTGGCTCCACTTTTTTTGTGCTACCCTAGATTGTAGAACTAGAAAATTGACTTTTCATTTCCTTAACGAACTAGTCATAGAATGGGAAGGAGATTACTTGTCACCAAGAAGAGGTTCATATCTTACCTTAGAAACCGTAAGTTGATATCCAAGGGTTGATTGCACCATCTAGTCCAGGTCAAAGATTTTAGTATCGAGAGTTACTTATTTTAGTTGGTACCTGTAGTAAATGAGTTTCCTAAAGTCTTTCCAGATGGTCTCCTAGGGATTCCCCGGGATAGGGAGATAGAATTTTAAATTAATCTGTTACCCGACCACTCAACCCATATCATACCATCTTATAGAATGGCTTCTACAGGGCTAAAATATTGGTTGAAAGTCTCCTTTAAAAGGGCTTCATCCATCCTAGTGTCTCTCCCTAGGGTGCTTTTATACTCTTCGTGCAAAAGAGAAATGGTTCTCTTCGTATATGTATAAATTATTGTTAGTTGAATAAGGTCATAGTGACAAATAAGTACCCTCTTCCCAGAATTGATGATCTATTCAACCAGTTTTAGGGTGCTAGATGTTTCTCTAAAATAGACCTTCGTTTGGGTTACCATCAGGTAAAGGTTAAGGAAACTCACTTTCTCACAACCGCATTCTGTACCCGATATGGTCATTATGAATTTTTAGTTATGTCCTTTGTATTGACTAATGCACCAAAAACTTTTATAGATATTGTGAATAGGTTGTTCAAACAATTTTTGCATTTGTTTTTCATACTCTTCATTAATGATATTTGGGTACACTCCAAAAGTGGGGAGGATCATGCCAATCACCTTCAGATTATACTTTAGACCCTTACAGATCAAGATCTATATGCCAAATTCTCTAAATATAAATTTGGCTTAGTGTTGTAACATATCTAGGGGAATATTATTTCTAGCGAAGGAATTAAGGTTGATCCATAAGAGATTGAGGCAATGAAAAAATGGTCCTAGACCCGCGACTCCAATCGATATCAGGAGCTTCTTAGGTCCGGCGGGTTACTATAGAAGATTTGTGGAAAGTTTTCCTCTATAGCTGCTCCACTTACTGGGTTGACTCAGAAAAAGATAAATTTTTTATGGTCCAAGGCTTGTGAGAGAAGTTTTGAAAGGTTAAAAGACAGGTTGACTACAACCCATGTTTTGACACTTCCCAAAAGTACTAAAGGGTTTATAGTATATTGTGATGCATCCCTGTTGGGACGTGGTTGTGTGCTTAAAAAGCATGGTAAAATGGTAGATTATGCATCCAGGAAACTTAAGGTTCATGAGAAGAACTACCCCACCCATGATCTGAAATTGGTGGATGCGGTATTTGCACTTAAGATTTAGCGTCGCTACATATATGGAGTACACGTTGACAATTTTACTGATCACAAGAGCCTTCAGTATGTGTTCATGCAGAAAGAGTTAATTCTCAGGAAAAGGTGGTGGCTTGAGATATTAAAATATTATGATATGAGCTTGCACTATCATCCAGGTAAGGCTAATATAACGACCTAATTTTCTGAAACCGGAACGTCACATGGTGCTCAGGATCCCGAAGGACCACAAGCTAACCCTCTACTGATATATGTACCTGAGCACTGCATAATATAGATAATAAATACAGAAACTGGCCATAAGGTTCAAAACATCTAAAAATACTCAAAACTGAAAAAAACTAATACTGATACATCTGTCCGAAAAGCCTTTAAAACTGTCTGAACTGTGGAGTTGATGGGACATGCCCCCAACTAACTCCGTCTACTGAAAATAAACTAAATCTGATGCGATAATAAAATAAGGATCATCCTTGAATGAAGAGGACTCACTACTACGTCTACTGCTGCTAACTGGGACTGAGCTGCTAAGGGTACTCTGGATCTCGTACCTCTGAACCTATGATGTCAAATAAAACACCATAGTGCAAATGCATCAATACGAGAATATACAAAGTATGAAGATGAGGTAAGGCTAAATGCAAGGGCTTATGCATGAACAATTACTTAATTGAATAATCATGAGAATACTAAATGAGGACATATGCATGAATGCACAAACTATAACAGAAAACATCGCAACTCAAAATACTGAAACTCGGATACTGCTTTACTAACATCTGAATACACAACTAATACTGAGATACTGAACAACTGAATCTCCTGATATTAAAAACTAAGTACTGGAGTTGAGATCAGTCCTCTCTAACGAGTGATCTTGGAAACTGATGTTACTGGAGATGATTAACTGAATCTACTCACATCAATGACTGCACTCTGAACTTCCCACTCTCAGCTGACTGAATTGGAGATCAAACCTCTCTAACGGATGATCCCTGGATCTACTATCAATGACAAGAAGAGATTTTATTTGAGATTGAACCTATCTAGCGTAGGATCTCTGAATCTGATAATGAGAATACTCAACTGAATCTGAGACTGAGATCAAGCCTATTTAATGGGTGATCTCTAGATCTTATAATGAGATTACTTAATTGAATCTAAGACTGAGATCAAGCATATTTAACATGTGATCTCTGGATATGATAATGAGATTACTCAACTGAATCTGAGACTGAGATCAAGCCTATCTAACGGGTGATCTCTGGATCTGATAATGAGATTACTCAAATGAATCTGAGACTGAGATCAAGCCTATCTAATGGGTGATATTTGGATCTAATAATACTGATACTGAATATCTTTATATGAGACCATACCTATCTAGTGGGTGGTCCATGAATCAATGGAACTATCTGAACTCCTTACTGAGACAGGTGAATGTATCTGACAGTCTTGATTTTGGAGTTCTACTCTGAAGACTGATACTGAAACTATAACTGTAGGAGTTCTCGCTTAACCGACATGCCCCGAATCTAAATTGGTGGGGTCCAACCTGTGAACCCAGCTGTAAGGGTGTCAATACCATGCCACGGATAAATACCTCTACTTTGGTCAAGCCTTTCTAACGGGTGAACCTCACAGGATGTCAAGCCTAAGGCAGTATAATTGTCAAGCCTTATTCTAACGGGTGACTCCTGCTCTTGCGCTGGCTACGTAGTACTGGAGTTCAGGGATTACTCCTAACAACTCTGCCTCTCTAATGGGGAGCTTCCATCCCTGCACTCACTCGATGCTATCTCCTACTCCCAACTGAAAAACTCTAAACTAATTCTTAACCGAACTTAAACTGAGCTAAATTTTTCACTGATCATGTTTCTCGAATGATCTGACTGGGTTAAGCTGAATTCACTTGGTTATGTATCTGATGGAATAGTACTGAATCTTGTTATCTGACTGTATGATACTGAGTTCCGACTGAATACTTGAATACTACTAGATCTGATCTGAGTACTGAAC
This sequence comes from Capsicum pubescens, assembly GCA_030864215.1. NCBI lineage: Eukaryota > Viridiplantae > Streptophyta > Magnoliopsida > Solanales > Solanaceae > Capsicum > Capsicum pubescens. The sequence goes on from CM061542.1 coordinate 213,597,309, forward strand.
TGAGGCTAGAATACTAGCGATACTGAGATTACTGAGATTTCTAAAGTTCTGTATCTGTCTGAGAGTATAGAGTTCTATAACTCCTTGAGTTCTGAGAATCATGGCTTGACTGAGATTATCGTGAAAACTGACACTGGCTCTAGAGTGCAACTAAATTGTCGAGTATAAGTACCCTCAGGACTCGATAACATAAAAGTAAAACATAACCATTCACCATCACAATCACTAAAGCATCTCCTCAAGTATTTAGGAATCTTAAACATGTAATAACATAGGGACACATGCTATTGGCTTATACTTCATTCAACAAGGTCTTACATCAAACACTCAGCATGTATTAAAGTCTTAGCATGTATCGAAGAGCATATAATTGGGGAATTTTATGCTATCATATCACAATTCATTCACTAAGGCTTTTCAACAAACACTTGGCATGCATGGGCTTGCACACAATTGGGGATTTCTAGTCATCATGCTATAATGGCTCTAATTTCTTCACATAAGCATTTCATCGAACATATGGGGAGCATGCTTTGCTTATTCAACAATTTCTACACTTAATTGACATGAACACATCACTTAACAAGAAACTTGAAAAGGGTTTATCATGAACATCACATGAATATAACATAGTAGGGTCAAAGCTTGAAAACCTTGTAAACAAACATGAATTAAAACTCAATAATAGCATGAACTTCAATTTCAATCCACATAAATCATGAAAACTCATAAACATAAGATCTTTGAAATTTAAAAAAGGGTTCTTGATTTTCTTGGATGAAAGGGACCCAATAATCAACATCTGCATACCTTAGGAAACTCTTTCTTAAAGGCTCTTGGAGAGATTCTTGATTTCTTGATTTCTCTTGATTTTTCTTGAAGAAGAAAGAAAGGTTTTGATTTTGTAGAAAACCTAGATTTTGATGTTGAAGAGGAGAAATGAAGTTGTGAGCCTTGATCAGATATAAATAGGGGCTGAAAAGAGTGGAAAAGAACCAAAAAGTCCTTTTAAAAATCGACTTAAAATTACCGATCGGATGACGGTTCGTCGCTTCGTCTGACGGTCCATCGGATCGTCCGTTGCACATCGATTAGAAAAAGAACACACTGCCTGGATGCGATGGTCTCAGCAATGGTCCGTCGCACACTCGACGGTCCGTCGATCATCTGTCGCACGTTGGCCAGGACGAGGCCACACTGCCTCAGTGGCGACGGTCCTAGCGATGATCCGTCGCAGCCTTGACGGTTCGTTGTCTTGTCCGTCACACTTAGGCCCAAAAATGGAGTTACTTCCTTTCTTGCGATGGTCCGTCGCAAGCTCAACGGTCCGTCAACCCGTCCGTCGTACCTGGGCAGTTCCAATAGCTCTTAGTAAAATAGTCATAACTTTCTTGTCCGATGTCAAATTTCAATGAAATTAGTATCGAAGGAAATCTTATTCAATTCTATACTTGAAAAAAAATTGATATTAGGGAAATTCTACACGGTTCAAAATATTTCTCACTTGGGAAGACACTTCTCAATCTTTTAGGGTCAGATTTACACTTCACTTAACATGCTCTAAGGCTCAGACTACGAGAGAATTTTGCGGGGTCTTACAGCTAATATTGTGGCTGATGTTCTTAGCAGGTTATCAATAGGCAGCTTTTCTCACCTTGAGAAGAAAAAGAAGGATCTGGTAAAGGATATTCATCAACTTACTAATTAGGAAGTCTGACTCTTAAACTTTAAGGATGGAAGAGTTACCGTTCATGAAGTGGTAAGTCCTCCTTGTGTGCGGATGTTAGGAGAGGTAGACTAATAACCCTATATTACTGTAGATCAAGAAGGATATTGTCCAGCATAAGCTTTTGGCCTTTGAAATTAGAGGAGATGGTATATTGAAGTATCAAGGGAGACTTTGTGATCCAGATGTTGACTATGAGAGAGAATCATAGCATAGGCCCATGTTTCCAGGTAAGTTGTTCATCTCAGTGCTACTAAAATGAATCATGACATAAAAGAGGTGTATTAGTGGAATAACATATAGAGAGATATTGGCAAATTTTATTACTAAGTATTTAATTGCCAATAAGTTAAAGTTGAGCACTTGAGACCGGGTGGTACCTCCAAAGAGATACCTATTCCCATATGGAACTGGGAGATAATTAACATGGATTTCATTATTGACTTTTGACGTTCCCAAAATTAGTATGAATATATTTGGGTTATTTTGGAGATGATGACCAAGTCTGCTCATTTTTTGCCGGTAAGAAAAAACAATTTGTGAGAGGATTATGCAAAGCTATTTATTCATGAGATTATTCGGCTGCATAGGGCTCTCGTTTCCACAATATCCAACAGAGGTACATAATTTTCTTCTTAATTTTGGTGATCTTTTCAGCAACGTTTAAGTACGAAGGTGAATCTTAGAATTTCTTTCCATCCTCAAATGGATGGGAAAGCAGAGCGCACTATTCAAACCTTAGAAGATATGCTAAGATCTTGCATAATTGACTTCAAGGGTAGTTGTGTAGAGCACTTGAGTAATACCCTAAGTTTTTAAGTTTTAAACCTCCCAAAATATAGGCCACCAATTTAGCTTTACAACGCATCAAGCCTCTTCTTAATCTGATGTTGTGGAAAAAATTTGTGAAAAGTTTCCCTTAAGGATCTGATGCACTACCATGACTACGACTTAGGAAACAAGTTGTAACCAATCGTGACAAGACGTTATGAGTGAGTCGTAATCATTCTAGTGAAGACCCCACGTTTGTACCCAGTGCCTATGACTCCTCCCTAAGACCCATAATCATTGGCTATGATACATATAGCATGACTCGTAGTCACGGTAATATGATACCCAAGATCCCCTTCAGTGATTACGAGTCCAGCATGCAACTTGTAATGAGAACTTATGAGTCGTATGGGGGAAGTCGTTGTCAAACAAGAAAGGGACCTCAAACCCCAGGTTCCAGCTTACGACTCAGACTATGACTCTTAGTCAGTCTCAACAAGTCGTAGGGTGAGTCATAATGACTGGGAACATATTTTTCTTGCATGTTTTTCCAGGGATTTTTATTTCTTTTCCCCCTCCCTTAAAAGAAAAACCCATGTTGTTTTTGCTTCCCAAGGGGTGATATAAAAGGGCCCAAGATCCCCAAATTCATCAATTAACCGTATTCCACCCAAGTGATATCAAAGAGGTGATTTTCCCATCTTTCTAAAGCAGGCTAGGGTTTCTCAAGAGCAAGATCGGTTCTAAGGAACTTCCCAAGGCTCTCACTACCAGGTATGTGGGATATCCATCGATAGGTCCCTTTTGCCAACTGAGTACCAAGAACTTCCTATTTACACAAGTATAAAAAAATTTTCCAATTGGTGAAATCTCATGAAGACTATGATTTTATAAATCTTTCCCTTAATTTACTTTGATTCTAAACCATGTAAATACATTCCCACATAAGAATGGTGTTTCCATATATTTGATAATGCAAATGTCTACTCCATGCTTTATTGTTGAATTAATGATTGTTAAATATGATTTTTCCTCTACTATGGATTGTTAAATTCTGCATTTGATAGTGCTAGTGGGTTATACACACACGATACCTAGGAAAATCATACTTGATACGGTTTTCATGTTACAAGTCATTAAGATTTATGCTTGTGTCATTACTTTCTGAGTATTTTTCATAATGACTACTATCAATACTAAATCATGTCAAACTTATAATGATACCACTGTCATTCAGTTGGGTGTAACACTTAGCACCAAGCAAATATAGGGATGGCAACTCCCCTTTCATTTAGGCATAAGTCATTAGCAGCAGTCCCTAAGTTCCAGACTTATGCCGCCATCATAGATTATGAGAGTTCCCCCATCAGTAGAGGTATTACACCCTCGTATTTTAGAATATCAGATTAGTGGATCCACGCTAGCCAGTGTTGGTAACCCTAGCAAGATACCATCACCCTTCCAACTAGGGTTACAGGTTGGACCCTAATTTACTCAGATTGGGGCATGTCGGTGGTATTTATCTCCCACAGTCTCAATTCAATATTTAGGCTATACTAGTTTAGTTTTGCATGACCAAGTGTTTAGCTTATCAGTTACTCAGTTACCCAGCTTATATAGATTATTTCAGTATATGTTTATGCTTGGCCTTTCATTTACTTTATATGAACATATGTTCATGCTCAGTACTTATATGCATTTCAGTTGTCCCTAGCTCACGAACCAGTACATTCAAAGTACTGACCGCATACTCTATTTTATGCTATATTGTCTTATAACATAAGTTCAGAGGCCTCGTTTCTCGATCGTACTTAGACAGGCCAAGTGCCAACCCACTGTAACTTTTGGTGAGTCCTCATTAGTTGAGGACTAGTTATTCTATTTATCTTGATTTCCAATATTTCAGTTCATGTTCATTTCAGTACTCAGAGTTAGTTGGGGACCTGTCCTAGTAACTCATCACGTTTAGACGCTTTCAGACAGTTTGACAATTGGCTTTGTTTTCAGAATAAAGTTTTAGACTCCTTTGTTATTGATGTGGTACTCAGTTGTTTATTAAATGTTTTTGTACAGAATTTTGTTATTTACTTTCATTACCTTACAGCTTATGCCAGTTCATGGGTTAGTTTGGGGTAAATTGTGGCTTTAAGCACCGTGTTACGACTAGGGGTAGTTTCAGGTCATGACAAACTTTGTATCAGAGCCTAAGGTTTTAAAGTGTCCTAGGGTATCTGAAAGCTGTGTTGAGTAGAGTCTTGTGCATGGGTATAAAGCATGCTATACTTATGGGTGAAAGGCTACGAGACATTTTAGGAAGGTTTTCTTTCTTTCTATATTCATATATTATGATGAAGTGTGTACTCCGTTAAACTTCTCCTTCTAATTCATCCTCTACCATTCATAGAAAATGCCTCCCAAAAGGAATAATGGAAAGAGAAATAGGAATTATCCCGCACTACTACCTGTCCCTGAAAACCCTTTGAACGACCATGTCACCCATGCCAAATTCAAGACCATTTTCATAGTTTTTTCCCAGAATATGGCCGCTTAGAACAATTAGTAGAATGTTTCCCCAGTCAATCCCATAGTGAATACGGCAGCTGCTAGGGTCCGAGACTTTACTCAAATAAATCCTTTAGTGTTCTCTGGATCCAATTTTGAAGAGGATCCACAAAAGCTTTTAGATTATGTGCAGAAGGTAAATGACATCATGGGTGTTACTTTGAGTGAGAGTGCTAACTTAGTTGCTTACTAGTTGCAAAGAGTAGCTCATACTTGGGTCAAGCAGTGGAAGAAGGATAGGGGAACCGATACAGGTCCTGTAGAATGGGATGAATTTGCTACTGCTTTCTTGGACAGGTTCTTCCTATTTGAGTTAATAGAGGTTAAGGTTTAGGAATTCATCAATTTGAAGTAGGGTAACATGAGTATGAAGGAGTATTAACTCAATTTTTCCTAACTAGCTAGGTATGCTTCGACTACAGTAGTTGATTCTTGGGCCAAAATAAGTATGTTTGTGTCAGGTGTGTCATATGATGTAGTTAAGGAGTGTAGAACAATGATGTTTATTAAGGATATCGACCTTTCTAGGTTGATGGTCCATGCTCAGCAGATTGAGGAGGAGAAGCTCAAGGAAAAAGAAAGGGAGAATAAGAGGACCAGAAAGGTCAGATAGCGGGAATCACTCTCAATTTTGCCAGAAATCTTCAGCCCCATCTTCGGCAATTGCTCTAGTGCCTAATTTTAAGATAGATAATCGAGATAGAACACCAGTCTTTAAGTCCCACGATAGTACAAATAGTGGTCGCACAAATCTAGTTTGCAAGAGGTGTGGTAAGAATCATAAGGGTGAGTACATGGTGGGCAGTGATGCATGCTTTGGTTAAGGTAAGTTAGGCCACAGGATAAGGGATTGCCCATTGGGTATGTGGAAGGGACGAAATTATCGTCAGCAGGTTTAGGCTAATTCTTCAACAGCACCAGCCGATTGTCCTACTCAGTAGGGAGCCACTTCCAGTGCCACCAGTGGACTGATGTGCTAGCCTTCTGTTAGCATATTTAAGACTTTTAACTTGCAATAATTGTAAGTTCTTAAGTAACTATCATTGTTTTTTATGATATTTCATGTGATTTTATAGGAAAGTCAAGATGCATGAACATATAGGAAAGCTATGTTGAGAAGGATGATTTTTGGTGAAAGATGCAAAAAATTAAGTTCTGAATATTTCTTTTGACGACTTGTTCTGATAAGCTATTAGATTTGTGATAAGCTATCAGAAGATGTCTTCATACATAGGCTGAGAACAAGAAAGGTGAAGCATTTCTGACGATATTTTCTGATAAGTCGCCAACTTTCTGATAAGCCGTTAGGACTTGTCGCCAGCCAAAGGCAGCAAACATGGAATTTAAAGAGGAGTTGACGACATTTTCTGATAAGTTAAAAACTTCCTGATAAGCCGTCAGGACTTATCATTAGCTGAAGGCAGCAAACATAGAACTTGAAGAGGAGTTGACGACATTTTTTGATAAGTCATCACGCATGTCGTCATATTTGTGATAAGTCATCAAAAATGTCATCATCTAAAGGAGAGAAAATCTAAATTTTTAGTTTCGAATTTCCTTTTAAGTTACAGATATAAAAGCATCTTTTAGGGTTTCATTCAGGAGATGGAACTGATTCCAAAGGCAAAGTCACCTCTTTTTGGGCTTCTTAACTTAGAATTCAATTTTCAACTCTGTGATTGGGTTTTGGGAACTTTTTCTTGAACTTGGAAGAGAATCAACTTCAGACTTCATCTTTTGTAAGTTTAATTTCCCTAAATGAGGAATACAATTATTTCTATCTCTCTCTATATCATGTGGAACTAAAACCCACAACTGGGGTTATGAGATCTATGATTATTCCTCTATGGATTTAAGAGTTGGTTAGGGTTTGAGTGATTGTGGGAACATCTTGATAATTCCTTTGTAATGATTGTTTTCTATTGGTTGCAAACAATAGATCTAGCCTTATGTTTTCTTTCTCGAACTGAGAAATAAACTAAAGGTAGTGAATTATCAATGAGGATTTGGGAAGGTTAATTTTTCATCTAGTGATTAATATTGTAACAAGATTAATCAACTCGAGATAAAATTAGTGTGAATAGAAGGTTTTCCTAAGTTCGAGAAAATTAGGGAGCACAACATCTAGGTAGGTTGAGAAACACTTAGATGGACTGTCGATACTGATAATTTGGTGTTTCCCACAAGTCATGAGAACCCAATACTATGGTTATTATTCAATGGGGATTAATAATCATAGTGATCACAACCCTAGTTTCTCTCTATCATTGATTCAAACCATTGAAATTTTATCTTTGAGTTCTGAAGCAAGTAGAAACTTTAATCATCGTTTGATTGATAAAACCCCCAATTAAAGGAAACCATTATCTATCAGTCATTTTAATCACAAATAGACTTGATTGACACCTTATTCCCTGTGGGATTCAACCCCAACCTAGTTGGGTTATATATTTGACAAGGACCGCTTACTCTCTCGTTAGAGAGGTGTAATTTAGGCATATCAAATTTTGGTGCCGTTGCCGGGGAATACAGTTTCAAATTGAGTATATCTGTGATAATTGACTCGTAGTAAGTTTCCTAGTTTTACTTTTATTTGTTGTTTTTGTTCTCTGCAGGGTAGTTAGTGTGTATGCCAAGTACATGGAGTTCAGGTGAACCATTATTACCAGTATATTCGAAACCTCAGTTGATCGGTAGAATGGCAGACCCACAAGAAGTAGGAAGACTAGCCACCTTGGCTAGGGCTCAGTTAAATCAACAGAATGTAGATAACCCAGGTCGGGTACCAAATTCAGATGAAGAGGACCTAGGAGATGATGATATAATTGACCCAGCTAATAGAAGGCGTGCAGTGGGAGTAGTTGCACCTGTAAATCAAAATTGTCCATTCAAAGGAAGACTAGACCATCAAGCTGTGCAGTTTGTTATTAACAATGATGAGGACAATTTAGATTGAGTTGGAGCTACAGGGGCAATCATTCTACCAACACTATCTCCTGGGGTTAAATTCAACATCACCTGTACTATGATCCAGCTACTAAATTTGAAAGGACTCTTTGGTGGATTACCCGGTGATGATCCAAATCTATATTTGGTGAATTTTATCAATATTTGTAAGTCGTTTGATAATCCTGGAGTGGGTCAAAATGATATTCATTTGATATTGTTCCCACTGTCTCTGTCTGTAGAGGTAACTATGTAGTTGAATGAGCTGACTCCTGATTCTATAACAAACTGGAGGCAATTGAAAGGTGCTTTCCTAGAAAGGTTCTTTCCGCCCTCCAAAATGTTACAGTTGAGAGATAAGATCAGCAACTTTAGGCAATTGGATAATGAAGCTTTGCATGAGACTTGGCTGAGGTTTAAAAAGAAGTTGACTCAATTCCCAAACCATAAAATGACTGATGAACACTTGATGGAAACATTCTACAGAGCTTTGAACTTACTTACAAAGCCAATAGTGGATAATGTTGTAGGAGGAGCTTTTATGGAGCTCACCTTTACTGAGGCTATGGACATTTTAGAAAGAATGACTAAGACAAGTAGAGCTTGGCATACCAGAGATTCTATGGTAGCAAGAAGTACTGGGCCTAGTATAATATCAGTAAAGCAGCGTAGGAGAGAAGAGGAGCGTGATTAGGATATGGCTCACATTAAAACCCAGATAGATCTTCTCACAAAATATTTGCTATCAAGAAATATAGAAAAAGGTAAAAGTTGTGGGGTCCCACGGTAAGGGAGCTGAATCAAACACTGAGGAAGAGGCTAACTACTTGTATAACCAGAGGGGTTTCTGGACTGGTGGTCAATGAAACCAAGGTTGGAACCATCAAGGAGATTGGAAGAATAAAAGTGATAGGAGTGGACTGTATGTACCTCCTAGAAGCCGTGATAATGTTATCACCGGTTCAAGCAAAATGTCCATAGAGGACAAGATGGAGAAACTATTCAAGGGAGTTGAGGCGACCAATTCGGGGGTGACTACGATGAAGAGTGACATATCTTCCATAAGTCAACTAGTAAATTTTCACTCAACTACTATTAAAAAATTAGAGCAGCAGATGAGCCAATTATCTATAGAATTCAACCAAAGATAAAATGGGACTCTACCAAGTAATACAGTTCATAATCCGAGGACTGATGGATCATATATGGCTATTACCACTTGGAGCGGTAAGATGTTATCTAGACCAGGATTGAGGACATCCTCCCATACTGATGCGGTCTAAATAGATTAAGAGATTGTTGATAAATCTCTAGTGGTGCTTGTGGAGTTGGGAAGTTCAGAAAAGAAGAGTGCAGAAGTGGAACAACCACCTAAGCCAAAGCATGTTAGTGATATGGAGCAAGGCATAAGAAAGGAGGTAAAAGTTGCCCCAGTTGAAATCCCAAGGCCACCACCTCTATTTCCACAATGATTAAAGAAGAAAGAAGATGAAGGCAAGTTTAACAAATTGATGGCTATGTTGAAGCAATTGACAGTGAACGTGCCTTTAGTTGAAGCACTTAAGCAAATGCTAGGATATGCTAAATTTATGAAGGATCTTGTGATGAAGAAAGGAGCAGTGAGCTATGAACCGATGGATAATCTCCATCATTGTAGTGTTATTTCTACAAGGTCCTTGGTGCAGAAGAAGGAAGACCCAGGAGCATTCACTATTCCTTATACGATTGGATCTCTGGAATTCTCAAAGGCCTTATGTGATCTGGAAGCGAGCATTAATCTGATGCTGCTAGCTGTTTATAAAAAATTGGGTTTGGGATACCCCACACCCACCAACATGAGACTAGTTATGGCGGACAGGTCTGTGAAAAGGTCGATCGGTATGCTACATGATGTACTTGTAAAGGTGGCTGATGTTATATTCCCTGCTTACTTTGTGGTCCTTGATTGTTAAGTAGAGTTTAATGTGTTCATAATTTTAGGCTGACCGTTCTTAGCAACTGGGAGAGTGTTAGTTGACATGGAGCTGAATAAGTTAAAGTTTAGGCTCAACGGGAAAGAAGTTAGTTTTGAAATGCATCAATCCATGAAACAGCAAAAAAAAATGAGTGTCTTCTCAATCATTTATGTATTCTATGAAGATGGGAAAGATATACCAGCAGGACTAGGGATGAAGCACTTTCAAGGTATCTTGATAAATTCTGAGTAGTCAAGATAGCCTAGTCGTTCTGCGACATTAAATCAGGCGTTGCTTGGGAGGCAACCCAAGGCATTTTGTTTTTTGTATTTTTATTTTGTGATTGACATCAAATCTCTGCACCTATGGTTCCACAGGTATGTTTCTAACTCTCTTGTTTTAGTTTGATGTGTTGGGGTCAATGCATGATTTTAAGTTGAGGGTGAGACTGCTTGTGGGTGTTGATGTCCTCTTGGGGTTCTTGTTGTCGTGCCTCTTTTCCTTGAAGTCTTGTTCCTAGTAGAGCCGGTATGTTTAGGCGTACTGTGTTTGGTTTTGTGATGTATTGTGGTTAATTGGGAGAGAATTAAGTATCTGGGGTAGTTGACATATTTTTTTATTTTTTTTGTTTATTTTAGGGAATGATAAATACCTCTCCAATTGTCTATTTTGTAACTATGTGATCTGCATCTATATGTGACTACTGTGAATCTTTTTATGGCATTGGTATTAGGGACATGATAATCATTGCTAATAATTGCATAAACCGGATAGGTAGTAACCTGTGATGTACATTTGTGCCATGAGTTTGTGAGATTCTACCTAGTTTTCGTTGTGTGTTAAATCTAGAACTTTCTCGATTGGTTTTGCCTTGGTTGTAGGAGAGTGGTTAGGAAAGGATCATAGGCCATAATTGATATTAGTCTACTTTTAGCCTAAATAACCTTCCATGTTTGAATAATATCCCTTGATCCTGATTTTGAGCCTGAATGCCTATATTTTTTTATTATTATACCTATCACCTTCCCTCTTGGATCACAATGAACCTGTTTTGGCCCTAGTCCTCCTTGTGCATTATGCACTTTGACTTAGGCAAATCGCCTAAGTTGAGGGTGGCTATCATAGGGGTGTGTGATGTAAAGTGAGTATGAATAAGAAAAAAATTGCAAGGCTGGGTGTGGTAGAAAAAGAATAAGAAAAGAAAAATTATGAAAATGAGAAAATTAAAGACTAAAGGACCGCATCCAGCCTGAATTTGCTTCAATAAAGAAAGGGAGAAATAAGTTAAAGGTTGATAAGTGAGACCCCAAAAATAGTGTAGTGCCAAGGAGGCTTAGTCACTTTAAATATCCTTGTGTATCATACCAACCCCAAGCCTACATTACAAGCTGAAGAAAAGTCCTATAGTGATCCTAGCTTAACTGTCTGAAAGTCTTGGTGATGAAAATAAGGGCAAGCTTATGGTATTTTGCATACATTGACTGGAACTTCTTTCTGAGAGTTAGTATCTCTTGACCGTCCTATATTTACGTGCTTGATTTCATATATGAGTGAAGAGGGATTTCTTTATTGTAAGGGCGCATCGGTTGCATTGCTAGATGCTTACATATTTGGGTAGTATAACTTGTATATATGCATGGTTATTCTTGCTAATTTGATTCCATATCTTGATTTCTTTCTATCATATTGATGATTTTCATTGATATACACAGCTGGGTTTAGAGTGATTGAACATGGAGAGGGTAATGTGTGTTGAGCTAAAATTGATAATCAACTGTCATAGGTATCTTCTGTTTCTCTTTGTTAAGCATCATAGTTTGGTTTTATGTAGTTTCTTGAGGACAAGCAATTGTTTTAAGTTGAGGGTGTTGATGTGCTGACCTTTTGTTAGCACATTTAAGACTTTTAACTTGGAATAATTGTAAGTTCTTAAGTAACTATCGTTGTTTTTTATGGTATTTCATGTGATTTTGTAGGAAAGTCAAGATGCAAGAACATATAGGAAAGCTATATTGAGAAGAATGATTTTTGGTGAAAGATGCAAGAAATTAAGTTCTGAATATTTCATCCGACGACTTGGTCTGATAAGCTATCATATCTGTGATAAGCTATCAGAACATGTCGTCATACATAGGTAGAGAACAAGAAAGGTGAAGTATTTCTGACGATATTTTCTGATAAGTCATCAACTTCCTGATAATTCGTCAGGACTTGTCGTCAGTCGAAAGTAGCAAACATGGAATTTGAAGAGGAGTTACGACATTTTCTGATAAGTCGTCAACTTCCTGATAAGCCGTCAAGACTTGTCATTAGCTGAAGGCAGCAAACATAGAATTTAAAGAGGAGTTGACGACATTTTCTGATAAGTCGTCAGACTCCTGATAAGTTATCACATATGTCGTCAGATTTGTGATAAGTCGTTACAAATGTCGTCATCTAAAAGAGCGAAAATCTGAATTTTTAGTTTTGAATTTCCTTTAAGTTACAGATATAAATAGCAGCTTTTAGGGTTTCATTCAGCAGATGGAGCTGATTCCAAAGTCAAAGTCACCTCTTTTTAGACCTCTTAACTTAGAATTCAATTTTTAACTCTGTGATTGGGTTTTGGGAACTTTTTCTTGAACTTGGAAGAGAATCAACTTCAGACCTCATCTTTTGTAAGTTTAATTTCTCTAAATGAGGAATACAATTGTTGCTATCTCTTTCTATATCATTTGGAACTAAAACCCACAACTAGGGTTGTGGGATCTATGATTATTCCTCTATGGATTTAATAGTTGGTTAGGGTTTGAGTGATTGTGGTAATATCTTGATAATTCCTTTGTAATGATTGTTTTCTATTGGTTTCAACTAATAGATCTAGCCTTATGTTTGCTTGCTCAAACTGATAAATAAACTAAAGGTAGTGAATTATCAACGAGGATTTGGTAAGGTTAATTTTTCATCTAATGATTAATATTGTAACAAGATTAATCAACTCAAAATAAAATCAGTGTGAATAGAAGGTTTTCCTAACTTCGAGAGAATTAGGGAGAACAACATCTAGGTAGGTTGAGAAACACTTATAGAGACTATCGGTACTGATAATTTGGTGTTTCCCACAATTCATGAGAACCCAATACTACGGTTATTATTCAATGGGGATTAATAATCATAGTGATCACAACCCTAGTTTCTCTCTATCATTGATTTAAACCATTTAAATTTTAGCTTTGAGTTCTGAAGCAAGTAGAAACTTTAATCATCGTTTGATTGATAAAACCCCCAATTAAAGGACACCATTATCTGTCAGTCATTTTAATCATAAATAGACTTGATTGACACCTTATTCCCTGTTGGATTCGACCCCAACCTAGTTGGATTATATATTTGACAACAACCCTTACTCTCTCATAAGAGAGGTGTAATTTGGGCATATCATGGGTATCATTAAAATCGAATCTATGCCCTCCAGACCCAGCAGGATCAATAAAGTTCTCCTGATATGATTAACGGTACGTTATGAGTCTTCTATCTTCATGTTATGCATTGTTAGACCACGGAGCTTCACTTTCTTTTGTAACTCGCTACATAGCCGTAGACTTCTATGTCAGTCCTGACATATTAGCAGAAGTCTTCTCAATGTCTACTGTAGTAGGTAGTTCCATCATAGCCAGACGGGTATACAAAAATTGCCCCATCACAGTGTCCCAGAAAACTTTCTTTATGGACCTTATAGAATTAGAGTTGACTGATTTTAATATTATTCTCAGCATAGATTGGCTCCAATCTTTCTATGCTTATGTTGAAGTTAGAAATAGAACCATCTAATTCTGATTTCCTAATAAGCCAGTCATAGAATGGAGGGGTAGTACCTAAATGCCTAAAGGACAATTCATTTCTTACCTTAAGGCAAGAAAGATAATTTCTGAGGATTGCATCTATCATCTTGTCTAAGTTAAGGATTCAAGTTCCAAAATTCCCAGTATTGTGTCAGTTCCAGTATTAAATGAGTTTCCAAAAGTATTTCTTGAAGATCTGTCTCGAGTTTCTCCCGAGAGAAAAATCGGCTTCAAAATCGATCTTCTTCCAGATACCCAACCAATTTCAATTCCACCTTATAGAATGGATCATATTGAACTTAAGTAATTGAAAGAATATTTGAAGGACCTCCTAGATAAGGGTCTTATCAATCCTAGTGTTTCCCCGTGGGATGCTCCAGTCCTTTTCGAGTGCAAGAAAGATGGCTCTCTCAGAACTTGTATCGACTATCGTCAGTTGAACAAAGTCATAATCAAGAATAAGTATCCTCTACCCGAGATTGATGACTTGTTTGATCAACTTCAGGGTACAAATTATTTCTCTAAGATAAACCTCTTATCCGGCTACCATCAGCTCAAAGTCAGAGAATGTGACATTCTGAAGACCGCCTTCAGAACTCGATATGGTCACTTCAAATTTATAGTTATGTCTTTTGGACTAATGAATACTCCTGTAGCTTTTATAGATTTGATAAATAGGATTTTTAAGCCTTACTTGGACATGTTCATCATTGTCTTCATAGATGACATCATTGTCTTCATAGATGACATCATTGTCTATTCCTATAGTGAAAATGACCATGCAGACCATCTGAGAATTATTTTCCGAACCCTTAAGGATCACCAGTTATTCGCTAAGTTTAGCAAGTGCGAAAATCAGTTGAGATCATTAGCTTTCCTTGATCACGTTATTTCTAGTGACGGCATTAGGTTTGATCCTCAAAAGACTGAAATAGTGAGAAACTAGCCAAGGCCCATCTCTACATCAGACATCAGGAGGTTCTTGGGTTTAACCGGTTACTACAGACGGTTTGTTAAGGGATTTTCTTTGATTTCTTCTCCCATGTCCAAGATGACTCAAATAAAAGTCAAGTTTCAGAGGTCAGATTCCTGTGAGAAGAGTTTTTAGAAGTTAAAGACTTGACTCACTTCTCCTCCAATATTGACTCTACTAGAGGGTTCAGATGGGTTCGTAGTTTATTTTGATATTTTTAGAGTTGGTCTTGGTTGTGTGTCGATGCAACAAGGTAAATTCATAGCCTATGCCTTGAGATAACTTAAACGCTATGAAAAAAACTATCTAACTCATGATTTTAAGTGGCTACAGTTGTGTTTGCCTTAAAGATTTGGAGACATTATCTTTATGGGGTTCATGTTGATGTATTTATGGACAATAAGAGTTTACAATATGTGTTCATGCATAAAGACCTGAATCTTCATCAGAGAAGGTGACTTGAATTATTGAAAGACTATGATATGAGTGTGTTGTATTACCCGAGTAATGACAATATAGTGGCTGATGCGCTCTGTCTATGGGAAGTGTTACTCATGTTGAGGAGGATAAGAAGGAGTAAGATCGTGATATTCATCAGCTTGCTAGATTAAGTGTTCGGTTGGTTTATTCGGCTGAAGGTAGTATATGGGTTTAGAATAGTTCGCAGTCTTCTTTGGTCTCTGAGGTAAAGGAAAAGCAAGACAGGGATCCTGTTTTGGCTAAACTGAAGAAGGCAGTTCAGGATTAAAAGGTGAAGGTTTTCTCCTAAGGGGGAGATGGTGTGCTTCGCTGTGAAGGTATATTATGCGTACCGACTGTGGATGGATTGAGGTAGTGAATATTAGAAAAATCACATGGTTCATGATACTCTATTTACCCAGGAGCCATTAAGATGTACCGTGATTTATGGAAAGTCTATTGGTGGAATGGTATGAAGAAGGATATTATGGAATTCGTGGCTAAGTTCTCCAATTTTCATTTGTTTAAGGTTAAGCACCAGAGACCTAGAAGTACGCTTCAGGAGTTCGGCATCCCTACATAGAAGTGGAAGGTAGTCAATATAGACTTTGTCACAAGATTTCTCCATGCGTGGCATCGGTATGATTTTATTTGGGTTATTGTGGATAGAATGACCAAGTTAGCTCATTTCTTGCTAGTCCATACTTCTTATTCAGCTGAAGACTATGCTAGACTCTATCTCAAGGAGTTAGTGTAGTTGCATGGAGTTCTGTTGACCATCATTTCAGTTAGTGGTACTTATTTTGCCTCTCATTTTTGGAAGGCTTCCAAAAAGGTCTTGGTTCCCAAGTTTATCTCAGTATGACTTTTCATCCCCAGACAGATGGTCAGGCAAAAAGGACCATTTAGACATTTGAGGATATGTTGAGAGCTTGTGTTATTGATTTCAAGGGTAGTTGGGATTATCACTTACCTTTGATCGAATTTGCCTACAATAATAATAATCACTCTGGAATTCGGATGGCTTCATTTGAGGCTCTTTATGGTAGGAGATATAGATCTCCTATTTATTGGTTTAAAGTAGGTGAGGTTGCTTTGATAGGGCTAGATTCAGTGTATGAGGCGATGGAAAGGGTTCAATTAATTTGAGAAAGGATGAAGACAGCCCAAAGTCATCAAAAATCCTATGCAGATATGAGGAGAAGGGAACTTAAATTTGATGTTGGTGATTTTGTGTATCTAAAAATTTCATCCATGAAAGGGTTGAAGAGTTTTGGTAAAGAAAGAGAAGCTCAAACCTCGCTATGTTGGCTCGTATAAGATTTTGAGCCATTTTGGGAAGGTAGTTTATGAACTAGAGTTGCCTGCAGATTTAACATCAGTGCATCCCATGTTTCATGTCTTCTTGCTTAAGAAATGCATTGGTGACACAGCCTCAGTCATGCCCTTATATAATATGGGTGCAAAAGATAACCTCTCCTATAAGGAAGTCCCAATTCAAATCCTTGACTATCAGATTCGTAGGCTGAGGAATAAGGAGGTTGCATTGGTTAAGGTTCTATGGAGAAATTGGTATATTGAGGGAGAGACGTGGGAGTCGGAAGACGATATGCAAACCAAGTATCCCTATCTCTTCTCTATGAATTCAGATTCAGCTTGAGGTAATAATTTTCCAAACGTAATTCTCTCGTTCTCTATCTCAGCTATTTAACCATCTTCATGTCATAGCATGTATTCATGATTTCAGTTGAGTTTATGCATCACATTTCAGATTTCAGATATTTAATCATGTTTCAAATCATAATATTCAGTTCATGATCTCGGTCTTCCTAGTACTCCAACTCAGCTAGTTTCATTCGAGGATGAATTATCCCAAGGGAATATATTGTAATACCCTGAGTTTTCATGACTTAAACCTCCTAAAAGATAGGCCGCCAAGTTAGCATTCTAATGAATCAAGCCTCTTCTTAATCCAATGTCATGGCAAAAAATTGTGAAAAGTTTCCCTTAAGGATCTAATACACTACCATGACTACGACTCAGGAAACAAGTCGTAACCACTAGTGATGAGCCATTATGAGTGAGTCATAGTCATTCTAGTAAAGACCCCACATTTAGACCCAGTGCTTACCAATCCTCCCTAAGACTCATAATCAGTGGCTACGAGCTACATGAAATAATTTGTAGTCACTGCAGTATAATACCCAAGATCCCCTTTAGTGAATACGAGTCCAGCATGAGACTCATAATGAGACATTATGAGTCATATGGGGGAAGTCTTAGTCAGACCAAAAAGGGAACTCAGACCCTAGGTTCCAACTTACGACTCATACTGTGACTCATAGTCAGTTGCAACGAGTCATAGGATGAGTCGTAACGACTGGAATGTGTTTTTCCTACACATTTTTCTAGGGACTTTTATGTCTCTTCCCACTCCCTTAAAAGCAAAACCCATGTTGTTCTGTTTTCCCTAGGGGTGGTGTAAAATGGCCCAAGATCCCCAAATTCATCAATTAACTGTATTCCACCTAAGAGAGATCAAAGAGGCAATTTTCCCATCTTTCACAAGCAGACTAGGGTTTCTCAAAAGCTAAATTAGTTCTAAGGAATTTCCCGAGGCTCTCATTACCAGGTATGTGGGATATTCATCGATGGGTCCCTTTTGCCTACTGAGCTCCAATAACTTCCTACTTCCACAAGTATAAACCCTTTTTTCCAAATTGGTGAAACCTCATGGAGACTATGATTTCATAAATTTTCCCTCAATTTACTTTGATTCTAAACCATGTAAATACATTTCTACATAATAATGGTGTTTCCATATGTTTGATAATGTAAATGTCTACTCTATGCTTTATTGTTAAATTAATGAGTGTTAAATCTGATTTTTCCTCTACCATGGATTGTTAAATTCTGCATTTGATAGTGCTGGTGGGTTATGAACACCCTATAACTAGGAAAATCATGATTGATACAGTTTTCATATTACAAGCCATTAAGATTTATGCCTGCATCATTTCTATTAGAGTATTTTTTATAATGAGTACTATTAGTACAAAATCATGTCAAACAAATAATAATACCAGTGTTATTCAGTTGGGAGTAATACTTAGCACCGAGCGAACACAGGGATGGTGGCTCCCCCATTAGTTAGGTATGAGTCGTTAGTACCAGTCCCTAAGTTCCATACCTACGGCGCCACCGTAGATTATGAGAGGTCTCTCATCAGTAGAGGCATGACACCCTTGTTTTTTGGGACATCAGATTAGTGAAGCCACGCCATCCAGTGTTGGTACCCCTATCAAGGTACCAGCACCCTTCCAACTACCGTTACAACTTGAACCCCTATTTAGTTATATTAGGGAATGTCAGTTGTAGTTAGCTTCTACAGTCTCAGTTCAGTATTCAGGCTATACCAGTTCAGGTTTGCATGACCAAGTGTTCAGTTTATTAGTTACTTAATTACCCAGCTCTTACAAATTATTTCAGTACACGTTTATGCTTGGTCTTGCATTTGTTTTACATATACATGTATTCAGGCTCAGTACTTATATACATTTCATTTGTCCCTATCTCACACACTAGTACATTCAAAGTACTGACCGCTTACTCTCTTTTGCACTATGTTGTCTTATAACATAGGTTTGGAGGCCCCATTTCCCAATCGTACTTAGACAAGTTATGTACCAACCCACTATAGCTTTTGGTGAGTCCTCATTAGTTGATGACTAGTTATAAAATTTATCCTATCCATTATTTAAGTTCATGTTCATTAGAGTAGTCTAGGTTAGTTGGGGACCTTTCCCAATAACTCGTCATATATAGAGGCTTTTAGACAGTTTGATAGTTAGTTATGTTTTCAGTATAATATTTCAGACTCCTTTGTTATTGATGTGGTACATAGTTGTTTATTAAAATATTTCCGCACAATATTTTGTTATTTACATTCAGTACCTTATAGCTTATGCCAGTTTATGGGTTAGCTTAAGGTTACTTATGGCCTTAATCACCGTGTTACGACTAGGGGTAGTCTCGGTTCGTGACAACTTTCCTCTTATAGAGTGTACATACAACAACAACTATCATTCTAGCATCCATATTGCTTTTTTGAGGCTTTTTATGGTAGGATGTGTAGGTCACAATTGGTTGATATGAGGAAGGTAAGACTAGATTTTTCAAACCTAATTTGTTGCATCAAGTGATGGAGAAAGTGAAGGTTACTAGAGAGACTTAAAACCACTCAAAGTCACCAAAAGTCTTATGCTGATGTGAGATGGAGTTAGAGTTTGAGGTTGCCACTTGGCTATTTCCAGAAGTCTCCCCTATGAAAAGAGTTAAGAGGTTTGGAAAAAGGGAAAGCTTAGTCTTTGCTACATAGGTCCTCATCAAATTGTGAGGAGGATTGGTAATATGGCAATTGGGTTAGCTTTACCAACGAGCTTTGATTCAGTCCATCCCTTCTTCCCTGTGTCTATGTTTAAGAAGTGTGTTGGGGATCATTCTCTTATTATTCCGATAGGGGATATATTAGAGTTAAGTACTTTTTGTCGTATAAAGAGGTTCCCATAGAGATTTTAGATAGACAAGTTTGAATGTTGAGAAACAAGCAGATAGATTTGGTCAAAGTCTTATGGAGAAATCAGAAGGTAGAAGAAGCCACTTGTAAATTGGAAGATAATATATGCTCTGTGGTGGATGTATGCACCTAAGTGTTGTTATCTTCGCTTAATTAGCTTATTTTTTAGGACTTTTCTTGGGTGTAAAGATATAATCTTTGTATAAATGAGCATATAAGTTTGTAGTTATGTACTTTTAGTGTTTAAGGTGTGTTCATAATGATTTTAGAGTCAAAACAAGAAGTTAAAGATCAAATGCGAAAACTAGTGCTCTTAGCTTGAGTTATGTTCAATTCTCTTTCATTGTGTTGGATTCTATGTTGTTTCGATCTCTAATTTGTAGTATTTGATGTTATAGGATGCTTTTTTAGTTGATAAATATGATATAAGTTGATAAACAAGCTATAAACCAAGAGTAAAAGTCACCACAAAACTTGGACTTAAAGGATAAACGCATGGGACAAGGCTAGACGAAATCTGGAAAATTTGGACACACTAGTGTGCCACGCTGCCTAGATGGCGCGATAAGGGAGTGGCACACACTTGGTTGCATTTTCAAATAGAACAAAATAGTGTGCCTGTATGATATTGGCATGCCACAGCCCCTAAGCCACGCGATAAGGCTGTGGCACAGAGGCTAATCAAAATCGGGCATCCTTTTTCCTAGTATAAATAGTACACTTAAACATTATTGTACACACCTTGGACGACCTTAGAGATTCAATACACACTGTAAAAGGGTTAAATTGGGATTTTTATCCATTCACTTTAGTTTATTCTTGTATTTGTATATGGATTATACTAGTATGATTCTTGTTACGTCCATGAGCGGCTAAACACCCTTTTTCCGGGGTAAAGGCCAAGAACATGATTACTCTTGTTATGAATTGAATTGGTTTTGGTTATTCATCATTGTTGGTTGTTTATTTATCCTTGTTTTAACTATTTTAAGGATTCACAATCCTTAGGATACATGTTTAATTCTATCATGATCCCAAAAAGGAAGAATGATAGGTTAGAACGTGGGATAGATGGAATACGATCGTAATCTCTCAATTGAATTATGTTATGATTTTAATTTAGATAGGACTATAATAAGTTCCCTATTTGGTTCAATTATGGGATGAAATATGAAATTATTTATCTTAGTTCTCGCATCCCCGCTCAACGATGTAGTTGTGGGGCTCAGCTAGATAATTGATTACAGGTCCGTAAGGTGATAGTCATAGTATCAACCCCGTGAACCAATAACCAAGATAATTAACCTAACCAATGATGTTTTTTAGCTTAGTACGATTATGTGTAGTACCTTAACCCTGGTTTTCTCCTCATTAATTGCTCAAGAGCCTTGAATTTACCGACTTTCTTAATTTACTTTCAGTATAACTCTCAAACTCTTTTGGGTTACTTTAGCACTTGCTTAATCTTAATGGTTGAACTAGATTTTGATAGTTGATTAACATTAGTCCATGTGGTATCAATACATGACTTTCTTTAAGGCCACTATATTACTTGGGTGAACCACGTACACTTGCATGTGCGCTTAGGTGTAATAAGTTTTTGGCGACATTGCTTGGGACTTGTAATTTGGAAACTATTTTAGTTTTAGTTTTGCTTTTATATTTCATGAGTGCTAATCACTTGATCTTATCTTCTTGATTTGTTGGCATAGGTTTGAAAAGTTAGTAAGCTGGCAAGGGATGGGGAAGTTATTGATCCAAATCCCAAACCTGAGCAATGCTTACACCAATTGAGAAGAGAAGCAATACTTTTCTATAGAATCCCATAAATTCACAAAGAAAAAGATCATCATCCACCTATGGATGAAGATCCACCAGCCCACAGGATGGTAGGCAAAGTGGCAATCTTACTCGCAACTAGTGTGACCTCCATTATTTGAAGACCAACTCCTGGGGGTAGATTTGAGTTGAAGAAGAACATGGTGTGGCTTCTGAACATTTGTGGATAGTTTACTGGCTTGTCACATAAAGATTCACAGGTCCACTTGCAAAATTTTCTTGAGATCAATGACATATTCATCCCTATGGGTATGTCAACTGATTATGTGAGGCTGACACTCTTTTTTTTTACATTTGGAGGAAGCAAAGAAGTGGTTCAATTCTGAGCCGACGGGTTAAATCACTACATGGGATGACTTGGCCTGGAAATTCCTTATCTATTTCTTTCCATCCGACAAGACTGCGAGACTATGCAGTGAGATTTTGAGCTTCAAGCAGAAGCCGGGTGAGAACCTATATCATGCTTAGGAGAGGTTGAAATCTCTTCTTTGAGATTGTCCATATCACCAATAGTCTAATGAGGTATTAGGTCACACCTTTGTTGAGACTCTTGACCATAATGTAAAAATTTTGCAAAATTCTACTGCAGGTGGTCAAGAATTATAAAAGACCTATGATGAGCTCTATACCTTATTGAACTGTATTACACAAGCTTCTTGAGATGTCACCATGCCAGTCAGGATTACCTTGATTATTTTATTATTTTATTAACATATCATAACCAGCAAAAATTCATGGTTTTCAACTCACATGCTAGCATATTTTCATAAAAACACATAAAGATTCTAACTTGAGAATCTTACAAAAACAACAACCACATGAACATAATCAACACATAGCATGAATATCATAATTCATAGTTTAAAACTTGATTCTTGGGCTTCATGGACGAAAGAAATCCATGAATGAACATTATGCAAACCTGAGAAAGGAAACCTTGAAGGTTCTTGGAGTTCTTGGATGGATTTCTTGAAATTGACTTTGACTTCTTGAAAACTAGGGTTTTGTTTCTTGGGAGAGAATGCTCTTGTTTTTGGAGAAAAGAGGGTAAAATATAGTTTAAAATATTTTTAGGGGTTAAATCCCACACCTGGACGTATTAAAACCTTGGGAAAAGACCCATTTATCCCTGGACAAAATATTTAATTTTTGTCAAAATATCCCGATTTGGTAGGCTGGCGCGACGCGGCGCTATCGCGTCGTGTCACTGGAAATTGCCAACTGGGAACTGGGTTGACGGCGCAACGTGGTGGAATCGCATTGGTACACTAGAATTTGACAATTGTAAACTCGTACTTTGGTGCGATGCACCACTATTGCGGAGCAATGCTGGAAATTGAAAATTGTTATTTAAGATGGCTCCGCGACGCGCTGATGGCTCTGGTGATACACTGTCTCACTAAAAAGGCTCTTACTCTTCACTCGGGTGTCGGATTTGGGCGAATTTGGTATCGATGGAAAGCTTATTGAATTTCCCACACAACAAAAAGTGAAAATATTGAAAATTCCACATATATAAATATTTATTGATCTTTAAAGGATATCTTTGACATCTTCAAGATGAATTTAAGCTAGGTAGAAGTACGTTGTATTACAATATCTCCCCCTTGGGAACATTCGTCCTCGAATAAGACTAATTTAGATGGGAGAACTAAAACATGAGTACACGACCAACATTACTAAGATTCATATTGATCATGCATATCTGATGCATGGTTTTATGACTGAGCTGACACATTAATGCATGACTAAGAGTACTGATAATCTGATCACGCATATCTGATGTGTGAATACATGACTGAACTGATGCATGAACATATTATTGAATATGCAATGGTAAATGGATACCAAGTTTAAAATGGAAATCTGAGCATGAAACTGGTTTGTAATCGGAACTTAAACATGAAACTGAATAAGCTTAAGGAGAACTGTTACCTTGAGATAAATCTAAGTTTACGGAGAAGAGGTGAGGATACTTGGTTCTTATATTTGCTTCTGCTTCCCAAATAGCTCCCTCAACGGATTGATTTCAACCCTGGAAGGAAATGAGCTGATTTGGTCATCTTGTCTACAATGACCCAAACTGAACCATGTTGATGATGAGTATGAGGAAAACCCGTCACGAAGTCCATGTTCACTTCTTACCACATCAAAGTAGGAATATTGAAATCTGGCATGGACCCACTAGTCTTCTGATGCTCTATCTTAAGATGCTAACATGTAGAGTACTTAGCCACAAACTCTGTCATATCTCTCTTCATCCCACTCCACTAATAGATCTCCCGTAAGTTGTGTTACATATTTGTGTCCCCTAGATGAATATAGTAGCGCGCACTTTGCGCTTCTGCAAGAATTTCCTGCCTGAAGTCATCTACACCTGGAACACACAGACAACCCAGATAATGTAATACACCATCCCCCCCTTTGGAGAAAACCTCAACCTACTGATCTTTGACTGACTCTTTACACTTGACTAGACTGGGATCTCTATCTTGCTTTTCTTTTACCTCGAAAACTAGAGATGATTCTGAACTACTCTGAACCGATATATCACCCTTCTTTGTATCGACTAAGAGAACACCTAGTCTGGCAAGATGATGGACTTCCTGATCTAATTTCTTCTTACTGTCCTCAACATAAACAACACTACCCATAGACTGTCTACTGAGAGGGTCGGCCACTATGTTGGCCTTGCCCGGATTATAAAGGACACTCATATTATAATCTTTCAAGAGCTCTAACCACCTTCTCTGATGAAGATTGAGATCTTTCTGAGAAAAGACATACTGAAGGCTCTTATGAACTGTGAAAATATCTACATGAACTTCGTATAGATAATGCCTCCAAATCTTTAAGGCATATACTACAGCTACTAACTCAAGATCATGAGTAGGATAATTCTTCTCATGGGGTTTAAGTTGTATGGAGGCGTAGGCTATGACCTTACCATGCTGCATGAGGACACAACCCAAACCTACTCTAGATGCATCACAGTATACTACGAACCCATCTGAACCATTTGGAAGAGCTAAAATTGGGGTTGAGGTAAGTCGAGTCTTCAACTCCTGAAAACTCTTCTCACAAGGATCTGACCACTAAAACTTGATTTTCTTATGACTCAATATGGACATAGGGGATGCAGTAGAAGAAAATCCCTCAACAAACCATCTATAATAGACATCAAATCCCAAGAAACTCCTAATATCTGATGGAGAGACAGGTCTGGGCCAGTTTCTTATTGCTTCGGTCTTTTGAGAATCTGCTCTAATGTCATAACTGAAACAATATGACCAAGGAATGCTACTGACCTTAGACAAAATTCGCACTTACTAAATTTGGAGAATAGCTGATTATCTCTGAGAGTCGAAAGTACGATTCTAAGATGGTCTGTGTTATCACATTCACAGCGGGAATAGACAAGAGTATTATCTATGAAGACTATGATAAACATATCCAAGTACTGCTTGAACACATGGCTCATCTAGTCCATGAAAGCTACAGGGGCATTGGTAAGACCAAAGGACATAACTAGGAATTTGAAGTAACCATACTGAGTTTGGAAAGCTATTTTTAGAATGTCACATTCCCTGACTCAGAGCTGATGATAGCTTGATCTAAGGTATATCTTAGAGAAATAACTGGCACCCTGAAGTTAGTCAAACAAGTCGTCAATTTGGGGAAGTGGATACTTGTTCTTGACCATGACTTTATTGAGCGAACGGTAATCAATGTACATTCTGAGAGAACTATCTTTCTTGTGGATGAACAAGACTGGTGCGCCCCACGAGGACACACTGGGTCTGATGAATCCCTTATCTAAGAGATCCTTCAACTACTTTTTCAATTCTTTAAGTTCTGCTAGTGCCATTCTGTATGGCAGAATAGATATAGGCTGAGTATCTGGAAGAAGATTAATGCCGAAGTCTTTTTCCTTTTCAAGAGAAATTCTTGGAAGATCTTCGGTAAAGACATCTGAATATTCACTCACGACTAGGACTGATTCAAGATTGGAGTCTAGGAACTAGAATCCTTAACATGAAAAAGATGATAGACACATCCCTTAGATATCATTTTACATGTCTGAAGGTAGGAAACAAGCTCACCTCTAAAAGCAGAAGTACTACCCCTCCACTCTAGGACAGGTTTATTCCAAAACTAGAACTTTATTCCAAAACTAGAACTGGACTATTCTGTTTCTGCAGTCGACTGTGGCATAGCAGGAATGAAGCCAATCTATGATGAGAATGATATCAAAATCAATCATCTCTAATTCAACTAAGTCTGCTGAGGTGACTTTCTGAAATATCATAACCGGGCAGTTCCTGTATACCCGTCGAGATATGATGGTTTTACCCACTAAGGTAGATACTGAGAATGGCTCTGCAAGAATTTGAGGATTGACTCTAAAATAAATTACTATATAGGGAATAACAAAAGACAAGAAAACTCCTAGATCTAGCAAGCATAAACATGAAAGTGAAAGATCTGTAACGTACCAGTAACTACATCAGAAGAATTTTCCTGATCTTGCCGGGACTGGAGAGCATAAAGTCTATTTGGGCGTTGCCCACTAGTAGCACTGGAAGTGACACCCTACTAATTTGGGCGATCAAACTGGGCTGAGGAACGATTCTGCTGACCTTGATAACGTGACTGGGGATAATCTCTGACTCTATGGCCTGGCTTTCCATATCCAAAACAGACATCACTGTCAGCTCTGCAAGTACCCTTATGGTTCTTACCACAAATCTGACAAAGAGGATTTGTTTGGGCATTGCTAACACTGCCCTGAGACTTAGAGTCTGGCGCCCTATCTCTATTACCATCCCTAAACTTAGGAGATGGAGCACTAGCTGAAGAAGAAGCTGGAACGGATGACTTAGGATGGAATTGAGAACGGTTTCCTCCCTTTGACTTAGGTTGAATAAAGCTGAAACTACCTGTCCTTGCTCTCTTATTCTGCCTCTCTCTCATCTTAATCTTTTTCTCTTCTATCTGTTGAGCATGGTTCATAAGCCTGGCTATGTTCATATCACTATTTAGCATCGCAGACCTACATTCATTGACCACACTATCATTCACCCCAAAAACAAACTTACTCATCTTGGCCCTGCTATCTGCAACCACATGAGGAGCATATCTAGCTAATTGAGTAAACTTAAGAGAATACTCTTTCACCATCATGTTTCTCTTCCTGAGGTTGATAAATTCTAACACCTTAGATTCCTTTAGCTATTGGGGAAAGAATCTATCTAAGAATGCAGTGACAAACTCCTCCCACTCAATAGGCCCTGCATCAACTGACCTCTCTGACTTTCACTATTTGAACCAAGTGTAAGAAACATCCTATAACTGATATGCAGCTAGCTCATCACTCTCATGAGAAGTAACCCCTATGATGTCCGTAACCTTTTGAACCTGGTCTAGGAACTCCTGAGGATCCTCTTATGACTTAGACTCAAAAAAAGATGGAGAATTCATTAAGGTGAAGTCCTGAATCCTGGCTACAGCTGAATTGGCAACTAGGTTGGCCAAAATAATAGTTGGTCATTCATTCTGAGCAGCAACTAAATTAGCAAGAGTGGTGAATGCAGCTCTAAACTCTGCATGAGAAATGTGTTAGACTAAGGGATCTTCTTGGACGTGCTGAGGGGTTGACAGATTTCTGTTTCTTCTTTTGGGAGGCATATTCTACAGAAGAAAGGGAGAAATGGATTAGACTGAGATTTAAATTTGAGCTCACACTCATTGGCACGACATGAATACTAAAAGAAGGGAAACTTTTCCAAAAACATCTCATAGCCTCTTGCACATAAATGTGGCGTGCAACACATCTATGTACAAGTCTCTACTAGATGTAGCTTTTAGACTTCCTAGGACTCTATTAAACCTTAGGCTCTGCTACCAAGCTTGTAACGCCTCAAATCTTGTACCTAAAATGCTACACAGTACACATGACCCTGAAGGACCACAAGCTAACACATGACTGATATCTATACCTAAACACTGTATAATAGACCGTATAAATGTGAAAATAGTAGGCTGAAACATGTCATAAGGTTCAAAACTGATAAACATATGATAAAACCATATCTGAATAATGTGGTACGACAATACCAAAACTGAAACAATGTCTGAAAACATCTAGTCAAAAAGCACTATAGTCTGAAAGCCTCTAAACTGTCTGAATGGGGAGCTGATGGGACATGTCCCCAAATAAATCCGGACTACTTAAATAATAAATTAATAAAATAATTATGCTATCCTCAAATAATGAGGACTCACTGCTAGTCTGGCTACTGAACGTCTGATCTGCTAAGGATGCTCTGGAGCTCGTGCTTCTAAACCTATGGTATAAAACACCATAGGGAAAATGTGTCAGTACGATTGAATGTACTGGTATGCAAGTTAGGTAGGCTGAATGCAAAGGATTCAAATGCATGAACAATGCTAACTGACTGTCCAATATGAATGTGAGAATACGTGAATTAATAAGTGACTGTGACTAAATTTGTGATGGTACTGAATACTGAGTCTGATTACTGATAACATGAGTTACTGATAACTGATATAACCGATATTGAGTGACTGTATCTGATAGTCTAGATTCTGATGGAACTAACTGAGTTTTGTACTATTTTAAGTTGACTGTATCTGACAATCCTAACATTCTAAAGAACTATCTGAGTTTTATTACTGAGACTGATTCTGAATCTGTAACTGTGGAAAGTAGTCATATAACCGACATGCCCCAAATAAAGCAATATAGCAAGGTTGGGGTCCAATCTATAACCCCAATTAAAAGGGTGGCAATACTGTGCCACTGGTAAAGACAAGTTGTGGGTGACCCTCATCTGACAGTGTCCCTAAAAGTGAATAGTGGGACCCTCATCTGATAGTGTTTATCCACTTTATCAACCCTCATTTGTCAGTGTTGATATCTTAACCTATGCTGGCTACATAGTTCTGGAATGCAAGGATTACTTCTAAGGATCACACCCTCAACTGTCAATGTGTGTCCTCATTCTTGGGTTCCTTTGGTGCTAAATCCCACTCTGATCTGAATAGACACTAAACATGAATAACTGAACTGAACTAGACTGAGTTTATTAAGTTCCATTGACTGATGGAATAATACTGAGATTACTGAAGTACTGAGCTTTCTAAGATTACTGGGATTACTGAGTTTATCCTTAGTCACATGACTGACTGAATTCTACTGAACATGACTTGACTGAGGATATCATGAAAACATGACACTAGATCTAGGCACACAGCTAAATTGTTGGGTACAAGTACCCCCAGGACTCGATAGAAATAAATTGACAAGGCATGGCATTCTTGAATAAACGACCAACATCAACAATCCATAATACAATAAGTTGGAGATTTCATGAAGTATATGGTTATCATAATCTTGTACATGGTAGGAATGCATATACTCAATGTCATAATTTCATACTCAAACATCATGAGCATTCCAACAAACATCTACATTTCACATCAATAGCATGGGAGTTATTTGAACATAATGGTAAAACATGAATCCTTCACTTAAGTCACAATTGAGTCATATTACATAATTTTTAGTCTCTTAGACATTTTTTCGAACACTTAGGGTGCATGACTTAGGGCATGGCATAATCATCAAATTAACATATCATAACCAACTAAAATTCATGGTTTTCAACTCACATGCTAACATATTTTCATAAAAACACATAAAGATTCCAACTTGAGAATAATACAACAACAACAACCACATGAACATAATCAAAACATAGCATGAATATCATAATTCATAGTTTAAAACTTGATTCTTGGGCTTCATGGATGAATGGAATCCATGAATGAACACTATGCATACCTGAGAAAGAAAACCTTGAAGGTTCTTGAAGTTCTTGGATGGATTTCTTGGAATTAACTTTTACTTATTGAAAACTAGGTTTTGTTTCATGGGAGAGAATACACTTATTTTAGGAGGAAAGTGAGTAAAATAATAGTTTAAAATATTTTTAGGGGTTAAATCACGCACCTGGACGTGTTAAAACCGTGAGAAAAGACCCATTTATCCCCGGACAAAATATTTGATTTTCATCAAAATATCCCAATTTGGAAGGCTAGCGCGATGTGGCACTATCGCATCGTGTCACTGGAAATTGCCAACTGGGAACTGGGCTGACGGCGCGACGCGGTGGAATCGCATTGGTACACTGGAATTTGATAATTGTGAACTGGATATTTGGCGTGGTGCGCCACTATCACGGAGAAATGCTGAAAATTAACAATTGTTATTTAAGCTGGCTCCGCGACGCGCTTATGGTTCAGGTGATACACTGTCTCACTAAAAAGGCTCTAACTCTTCACCCGGGTATTGGATTTGGGCGAATTTGGTATTGATGGAAACCTTATTGAATTTCTCACACAACAAAAAGTGAAAATCTTAAAAAATCCACATATATAATAGTGTATTCATACTTAAATCATGTCTTTGACATCTTCGAGATGAATTTAAGCTAGGTAGAAGTACGAGGTGCTACAGCAGTAGACCCCATCATAGGGTGAGATATATGGTAGTAGTGGCCACTATGTAGACTTGTGTGGTCCAAATTTGGAATTTGTTAACTTTGTAGGCAATGCTCGAAAGCCAAATTATGGTAATGCCTACAATGACAGGTGGCAGCTTAACCAAATTATGTGTGGAGTGCCAATCAGCCTCAGTAATTTTAGTAGAAACAAACACATAGGCTAGCAAAATTGAGTAAATGTTAAAAGGGGTCTTGGAAAAGCAAGAAGAAATGGATGCTGAAATAAAAAATCAACAAGTGTCTCAGAAGCAGTTAGAGACACAGTTGGGGTAGCTAGTTCAAGCACAAAGCACCAGGCCTCAAGGTGCATTACCTAGTGATTAAGAGAATCCAAAAAGATTTATGGCAATTACCTTAAGGAATGGTAAAAAGCTTAGTAACATACCTCTAATAAAAATTTAGAGGTACAGGCAGAGTTGGTTTCACAATTGGCTAGAAGCAAGGATGCTAAAAATTTGGGAAAGTTTGAGTACCTGAAAGTAAAGGAGGATGAGCAAGTGAATGAAAGACCACCACCACCATTCCCTCAAAGGATCAAGATGTCAAAGGGGGATGTGTGCTTTAAAAAGTTCTTTGATACATTCAGAGAGCTTCACATTAACCTTCCTCTTTTATATGTTTTGCAGGGTTTGCCTAAGTATGCTAAGTACTTGAAGGACGTGGTGACTAATAAGATTAAGCTATAGGACATTGATACGATGGCACTTACTAAAGAGTACAGTTCTGTGGTGATGTAAAAAATGCCTAAGAAGCTTAAGGACCTAGGGAGTTTCACCCTCCCTATAAAAATTGGTGACACCAATGTGGTCCATGCTCTTAGTGACTTAGGTACAAGTATAAATTTGATTCCCCCATCAGGGTTCAATACTCTAGGATTGGGAAAGTCAAGCCCGTGCTCTGTGGTGCTACAGATGGCAGACCAAACTAGAGTCCAACCTAAAGAAATCATCGAGGATGTGCTCATCAAGGTTGTTAAGTTTATTATCCCCGCTGACTTTATTGTTTTGGATTATGATGCAGATGACAGGGTGCCAATTATCTTAGGACGTCCATTTTTAGCAACGGGAGGAGCATTGATAGATGTGAGAGACGACACTCTCAAAATGAGGTAGGATGATGAAGAGCATTGATAGTGTTTAATGTGTTTTCATAATGACTTTGGAGTGAAAACATGAAGTTAAAGATCAAATGTGAGAACTAGTACTCTTAGCTTAAGCTATGTTTAATTCTTGTTCATTCTGTTGGATTCTATGTTGTTTTGAGCTTTAATTTATGGTGTTTGATGTAATAGGATAATTTGTGAGTTGATCAAGATGATATATGGTTGATAAACAAGCTGAAACCCAAGAGGAAAAGTCACCAAAAAGTTTGTACTTGAAGGACAAACGCATGGGACAAGGCTAGACAAAATCTAGAAAATTTGGACACATTGGTGTGCCACACTACCTAAATGGCGCGATAAGGGTGTGGAATGCCCTTGGTTGAAATTTAAAATGGTACAAAATAGTGTTCCCCTAATCAACGCGATAAGGCCGTAGCATGGAGGCTAATCAAAATCGGGCATCCTTGTTCCTAGTATAAATAGGACACTTAAACATTATTGTATACACCTTGGATGACCTTGGGGCTTCAATACACACTGGAGAAGAATTTAATTAGGGTTTTTATCTGTTCACTTTAGTTTATTATTAGATTTGTATATGGATCATACTAGTATGATTCTTGTTACGTCCATAAGCGACTAAACATCGTTTTCTGATGTTAAGGCCAAGAACATAATTACTCTTGTTATGAATTGAATTATTTTTGGTTATTTATAATTTTTTTGTTGTTTATTTATCCTTGTGTTAACTATTTTAAGGATCCACAACCCTTAGAATACATGTTTAATCTATCATGATCCCAAAAGGAGGAATGATAGGTTAGAATGGGATAGATAGAATAGGGTCGTAATATCTCAATTGAATAATGTTATGATTTGCATTTAGGATAGTAATATACCTAAGTGACCTATTTATTTCAACTATGGGATGAAATATGAAAGTATTTAACTTAGTTCTCGCATCCCCGCTCAATGATGTAGTTGTGGGGCTAAGTTAGAAAATTGATTAGAAGTTTGGAAGGCCATAGTCATAGTATCCACCCCATGAACTAACAACTAAAATAATTAACCTAACCAAACAATTTTTATAGATTAGTATGATTGTCCGTAGTGCCTTAACCCTGGGTTTCTCCCCATTGATTGTTCAAGAGCCTTTAATTTATCGAATTGCTTAAGTTACTTTTAGTATAACTCTCAAACTCTTTTGGATTACTTTAAAAAAAATTGAACTATAGATGGATAATTGATTAACACTAGTCCTTATGGGATCGATACTAGGCTTTGTTTAAGGCCACTAAATTACTTGGGTGGGCCATGTGTACTTGCGTATGCGCTTGGGTGAAATAATATATGTGCTAGATATCCCTCATTATTCAAATCTCTAGACGAAATCATGGAAGGTATTAATCTTAATCTTACCTTACTCTTATTGCATAATGTGTTTTCTTAAATCATGTTAAATGCATCCCAATCCATCATTATGGGTCAAATGATCCCAAGGGGGATAATGTAATGCATGGAGTGCTCAGACACTTAAATAGAGCTAAAAATGAGCCCAACCCTTAGATCGAGTATAAATCACTTTGGATGAGTTCGGAGGTGTTAGGGATGATTTTAGACATGAAAAAGGGGCAGGCTTCGCAAGGGGGACCCCGTGAGCTAGCCCCGCACCATGTGGACCACCATAGGGGGATACTACCTCAACCATGATGTAGAATTGTTTCATGAGAAGAAGGCCACGCTTACAAGCGTGCGCCATACCCTCTCCATTTTTCCTCAATGGGACGTCATTTTAATGTTATTTCGGGGTGTTTGGGTCTTTTTACACTCCTAAAACATTCTCCATTCACCCAATGCATCGTTAAGCCTCTAAAAATGACTCTTAAATTCTTAAGAATGTCCCTAAATCAAAAGAGAAGAGAGTTACCTAGGGTTCAAAGTTCTTTAGCTCTAAGAGTCAAATTGCACCAACTTTCTTCAGCTAAGAGGTATGTAGAATGACCTTACTACTCATAGGCTTGAAAATCATGTTTTTATATACTCTAAGCTTGTGTGTGTATGGAATTTGGAATTATTGGAAGAACATAAATTATAAACCTTTTTTTTATGATAAGAATTATGAATTTAACTAGTTTTGTTGATTATTTGATGAATGGTGAAAAGGGGTGAGTTTAAAATATTTTTTATCAAATTATACATTGTTTATTTATACGAATTCGAAGGGTGTCTTTTATATTTTACATGCTTTTGTTTTTCCAGGAAATTGTGTGAATTTATGAAAGAGATGACCATCTTTAAGAATTTTTAAAGAAGTAGTGAAAGAAAAATGTTATGATTAAACTTACATATCAATTTCAAAAGAGCATCATTATTTGATCTTTGAATTAATTTGTAGTGGTCAATGATCTATTGCATGAAAAAAGATGAAACAGAATAAATGAGATAGCTTCTATGACTTGCAAAATTTAATATAATGATACCAATATAAAAATTGCCATTTATAATCAAAATGGGTCTTTAGAAAGATGCATGTTTAAAGAGGATAAAATGAGGGATTAAAGAGAGTTAGATGGTTACCCGAGAAGGCATGAGTTGAAAAACTTATATTCCCAAATTGTGTTTTGCCAACGTGGGATTGATTTTGTCTTAAAATATGGATAATCATTGTATATTTCTTCATGCTCTGGTATACTAAACTAGAATATAAAGACTCCAATCATTGGGACAAACTTGAATTGAGGACTTGGCCAACGAGTTAAAGTCGAACCCGTATAGTTTGTGATGTAGTAGACAAGTTGGGAATACCATCTAGATCATAATTAAAGATAGTAGTAGAGCCTATGTATTACTAGGGGGTAGGGTCCTGTGTTAGCATGGTCCCAACATGATGCGTGTAAAGAAAAATTACATGTAATGCATCAATACGCAAAACAAACTACTTACTTTATAGTATTCGTCAAGGAGCCAAGTTTTACAATGGGTTATGTACATTTTTTATTTACATAGATAACAAAATACGATGCATCCTTAGATTGGGAGTCGAGATGCATAATTATATAGTTGAAACCTGCTGTATAAAATTAAGAAGGGTTCGTATTTTGATGAGCTCGCAGAAACAAGAAAGCACCAAAAATATTCAATATTTTAACTACATGTCTAACTATTCTACTATGCAAACTGAAAAATATATTTGGATGAACAACTAAAGTAAGAAAGTTTGTGTATGTATTTCATAACCTTTCAACTCTGGCTGTTAGATATGGGCTACCACATAAGGACCAAATTAGATGTGGGACTGAATAGAAATAGTCATAGCTTTCTACATTGCTTTCTTCAACAAACAGATAAAAACATCTAACATAATCTAATCTTTAATTACATCCACAAAAACACTAATGCTAACACAGCAACACACAAAACATAAATTTTTAAAAACACAAGAAATTGAAAACACCAACATAGTCCAATTTGTAAGTACATCGAAATGAATACACACAAAATAACAGAGCAACACATAAAAATCAATTTTTAACAACACAAGCAACCAAAAGCATGAAGACAACCCAATGTTTAACTATATCCAGATACGAAAACACACACTAACACAATAAAACATACCAAAAAAATCAATTTTTACCTATCTCCATAAACAAATAATGAAGAGTACAACCAACAGCATACATATTAAACTATCTTGTACTAACATCCTATTAACTTCATCATTATTAGGACATTTGATATCCTCAGTATAGTCCTACAAGTATGGTCTGAGGAGGATAACAATGTACCTAATTGGCTAAAGTGGTTTTTTTTAAAGATCATCGGTTCAAAGAAAATAAAAACACTTTATGATGGGGCAAAGCAACAGCAGGGTAGTAAGAAAGTAGGCATACAAAATAAGCAATAGGAGCAAAAAAAATAAAAAACTATATCTTCCAGAGGGCAGCATGACATGACATACCAAAAAATTATGATTTGGAAGACACTCGTTGTTAGCATAAGAGTAGCACGCATTCTACTAAGAAATAAGAAAGCAGTAACTTAATTATCTTATCTTAAAATAAAAAATAAAGTAGTGTGCGTAACTTAATATGGTGAAATTACAAAAGTATAAGTTAAAATGTAGGTGTTATTAATACTTTAGCTATTTTTATTATCTTGGAACTATCTGGTTTCAATGAGAAGGTAGTAATTACAAGGAACATGTTTAAACTGTGGATTTAACAGCTAGTATGTTTGGGATTTTTCAGTTATTAAAGTATTTGTTCTTCTTCCTGGTGGGTCTGCTCCATCTTTCTCTTTATTTTTATGGATTACTTTTTGGATCTATGAAGATGGACAGTGATGTTATTATTATTTAGTTTGCTTACAATTCTTTGTTATATTGGTTCAAGTCTATTGTTCATCCACGAATGTCTCTGTTGTGCTTTTTTTGATGATGTGCAGCACTATTAGTAAGACCAGATTGCAAAGCGGTTCGAAAAAGAAAAAAAACAAAAGGTAAGACAAAATTGGTAAAGCAAGCATGGTAAAGCATACAAAAACAAAACTATCACTACTACTAAGTAATATGATAAAACACTGCCAACAAATTTGATTACTCGCGTAATCACCATTATGCATCCACTAAGAATTATATATATACTACATTTTTTATAATTTCCACATTTTTATATTATTCCATTAAATCGTACACTACTACCTAAAAGATCACTAAAACTTTGTCCTGACACTCTATCAATACCTTGAAACTTACCATATATGACGCAACTCTCCAAAACAACACCGGACAGACAGCAGTGTCCGTGGAAAACACTTCTCTCCATACCAAATACACCTGTTCCTACTTTTACTTTTAACAATTCTCTAACCATACACTTACCATTGTTGTCCAATCTAACATTCAGTTTTGCCTTCGATAACACAAGTAACATTTGTATAACTCGAAAACAATCAACAATAGCCAAAAATGCTGCCAACAAAGCGGTTCAAAAGTTGAATAAAAGCATTTGATTGAGCTTCAAACTGGTTACCTGGTAATAACTATTACTCATCCACTCATAATTGCATATATACTACATGTTTATAATTAAGACACTTGTCGTTTCTTTTATTAAATTCTCATTTTTTCATAATATTTTGATAAAACTCAGAAGACAATTATTAGTACCCAAAAACACTACCAATATACTCAGAATTACATATATACTTGTTATGACCTGAGGATTCCCCCTAGTCGCGACAACGGTGCTTACAGTCACAAGTGACCAAAAGTTAACCCATGAACTGATACCTACTGCGAGCACTAAGTAAAATAGTAATATAACAAATGAGTGAAAGATAAACAGATAAGGTACTATAAATTTAAATATTGAAATACATGTCAACAACATATCTGATATATCTGATAAATACTAAAATCGAATTATATATCTGAAGCAACTGATAACACAGAAAGAAATGACTAATTGTCTAACTGATTGTCTGAAAGCCTCAAAATGTCATGAGAAGTTGATGGGACAAACCCCCAACTAACTCCGACTGACTGAATATAAGAAAATACTAAAATAACTGAGATAAATGTATCATGTCCCCGATGGATGAGGACTCACCACTACTGCTTCTAAGTAATGCTGAGCTGTTTATGAACGGTCGAGAAACTGAGTGTCCGAACATAGGTTATAAGACAATATAGCCCAAAAAAAAGTATGTGGTCAGTATATTGAATGTACTGGTATATGAAATGAGAACTGGATGAAATGCATAAGATAACTGAGCATGAATACATGAACATGTAATATCTGAAAATGCAAGACCAAGCATAAACATATTTCTGAGATAAATCTATAATCTAAAAGAAGGGCAGCCCGGTGCACTAAAGCCTTTGGTTAAACAAACCTGAGCTAAGGCATACTAATTACTGACTGAAACTGTGGGAGGTATCATGTAACCGACATGCCCCAATCTAAGCTAATCAGAGTCCAACCTGTAACCCCAGTTGGAAGGGTGTCAGTACCTTTCCATGGGTACTAATACTGGCCATGTGTATCCACTAATCTGATGACCCGAAGGACTAAGAAATCAACCCTAAATTGGCGTGTAACCCCTAAGAGAGTGTCAGTCCTAAACTGGTGGGTGATATCTCATAATCCTATGTTGGCTACGTAGTTCTAGAACTTAGGGACTTCTACTAAGGACCTAGTTCTAACTGGCGGGTGAGCCCCCCGTTCCTAGATTTGCTCAGTGATAAAATCCTACTCCCAACTAAACTGACACTGGTACTGAACCGAACTAAACTCAACTGAACATTATTTCTGATAGTGCTCATCATGGTTATAAACATCTAAGTATAATGATAAGTTTCACGGCTTATCCGACTGACTACTTGAAAACCTAAAATCATATAAAACATATAGGTATCGGGTGTTCATAATCCACCAGCACTGAATGATCCTAAAATATGATATCAAAACTTTAAACTATGATATGGAATTATGGTTCAAAGACCCGCAACATAATCATTTCACCAAATAATTACAAAGTATGAACTTGAACATGGGAACGTGTTAAAGCATGGGAAAACAACATGATTACATAGCAAAATTCACCATTCTATATTATAACCTGAAATTCACTTGGATATGACATGAAAAATTGGAACTTGAAGCATGAGATAACCTCACTTTTCATGGAATCATACTAAGACATGAATTGAGTCCAACTATGTAATACCCTATATCTTTTTCAGTCTTCGTGTAGCATACGACTCATGATCCTCAGTCATACCCTAGTGTATGAGTCATATGTTGGACTCGTACCTAAAACTGTATAGCATGTTGAACATTCTATTATAGGTATAACTTTACCCTATGGGTCAAGAGGGGTACGAATCATGTGAACCCAGATGTATGGACATCAATGTTGACCCCTTGAGGTTCTATCCAGAATAAAAGAATGGGATATCCACTCGTATACAAAGGTACGGCTCGTATAGAGAGAAGTCATATCAATAACATGTTGGTTCCCCAAGTTGTTTGTTCATCTTATGAGTGACTTTACCAAATAGTACAAGCATCTTACGAGTTGGAAGTACGACTCGTATCCAGACCAGTACATGTTCTTTAAAATTTGCTAAGCTTACAAGTTAGAACCCTAGTTGTACCCTAACATACGAGTCGTAAGGTCGATCATACCAACTGGAAACATCATTTTTTACACGTTTTTCAGGTCTTTTATGTCTTTACCCACTCCCTTAAAATCTAAATCCATGTCATTTTGGCTTCACAAGGGGCGGTATAAAAGGCCCCAAATCCTCAATTTACATTATTAAACATCAATTTACTAAATAGAATCAAGATAAAATGGTTTCTTCATCTTCCCCAAGAAGCTAGGGTTTCTCAAGGTCAAGAACAACTTAAAAGAAATTTCCCCAAAGCTACTACTTGAGGTATGTGGGATGTTTATCCATGGGTCCCTTTCACCCATGGAGCCCAAAAACCCTCTTTTGGTTTACTTTATGAGTTTACATATGTTCAAGATGAAATAAGTCCATGAATCTCTTGTTAATTCAATGTCAAGTTATGGTTACAAGTGTTTTCAAGTGGAATGAGTCATATCATGTTTTAAGTGTTGCAAATCCCATGTCATGTTCTATTGATTTCAGAATAAATCCTCAGATTTATAAATTTAGCCATGTAATCATGTTGTTTTCCTCATATTTAAAACATTCCTATGTTCAACTTTATGATTTTCACATGTTTGGTGAAATGTTCATGCTTTGGGTCTTTGAACCATGATTCCCATCCTACAATTTTAAGTGTTGATATCATGCTTTAAAATCATTTAGTGTTGGCGGGTTATGAACATCCGATACCTACATGTTTTACATGATTTTGGATTTTTAAGTAATAATTTAGTGAAACCATAAGTCTTATTATTTATTCAGATAGTTCAGTTGGGAGTAGGATTTAGCATCGAGCAAACCCAGGGATGGGGTCTCACCTGCCAGTAGAGGGTGTGACCTCTAGTAACAGTCCCTGAGTTTTAGAACAACGTAGCCAGTATAGGTTTGAGATGTTCACCTACCAGTCGAGAGTTGACACATACTCGTGAGAGCACCTGCCAGTAGACGGTGGCTCCTTAGTCCTTTGAGACATCAGTTTAGTGGATCCACACAGCCAATGTTAGTACCCGTGGCACGGTACTGACTCCCTTCCAACTGGGATTACAGGTTGAACCCTAATTAGCTCAGATTAGGGTATGTCAGTTATATGATCCCTTCCATAGTCTCAGTACAGTAATCAATGTATTTCAGTTTAGGTTTTCTTGACCAAGCATACAGATTCTCAGTTATTTAATTATACAGCTTTCAGTCTTTCAGATTATAGATTATCTCAGAACCATGTTTATGCTTGGTCTTGTATTATTCGATATTACATGTTCATGCATTTATGCTCAGTTACCTCATGCATTTCATCCAGTCCTCATCTCATATACCAGTATATTCAAAGTACTGACCGCATACTTTTCTTTGCACTATGTTGTCTTATAACATAGGTTCGGATGCATAGTTTCCCAATCGCTCTTAGACAGCTCACAGTTACTCAGCAGCAGTAGTGGGGAGTCTTCATCCATTGAGCACGTGATTTTTTTATTTCAGTTACTTTAGTGCTTTCTTATGTTCAGTTAGTTAGAGTTAGTTGGGGGTCTGTCCCATCAACTCCTCATGATGTTTAGAAGCTTTCAGACAATCAGTTAGACAGTCAGTTAGCTATTTCAGTGTTATCAGTTATTTTCAAATAGACAGTTGGTTTCTAGTATTCCATAAGATATTTTAGACATGTTTTGATACATATTTTAGTATCCAATTTTACAGTATCTTATCGCTTACCTTTTTCACCTGTATTGTATTACTATTCATTTCAGTGCTCACAGCAGGTACTAGCTCATGAGTTAGCTTATGGTCACTTGTGGCCATAAGAACCGTTGTCATGACTAGGGGTAGCCTTGGATCGTGAGAAACTACTAGGGAAAAACATGAATTAAACTCATCTTGAACATATGAAACTTTATAAGGAAGGAAAACTCATATTCTAATCAAATAAAAGGTTTTTGGGCTCCATGGGTGAAAGAGACCCATGGATGAACACCCCACATACCTTAATAGCTAGTTTCTTGAGTATTTCTTGAGGGTTTCTTGAACTTAGAAGCTTGAACTATTGATTTCTTGAGAAAGAATTTGGATTTTGTTCTTGGGAAAAGAGGAGAATTTCTTGAGAGTAATTTGGAGTGAAAGGGGTAAAAAATGTTGTTTTTGAAGTCCCAAATCATGTTAAGGACGAATTGGGTGGAGGGAAAATGACTTAAATGCCTCTTGGGCACTTAAATCAAGAATATGAGTGGGATACCCTTGGTACACCTCGACCCTTTCTTGGGTCAAGCCACCATCACGCCGCGAACACCCTCACATATGGAAACACCCTTGCGCTGCGAGGCTTCATTGTTTCAGCTTTCCAAACACGTCCCAAACCTTATCCAAAAGTCTTAAAACTCTCCTGAGATATAACTTTAACCTCCCTAAACATGAACCAACTCGAAACCAATATTTTGAGGATGGAAAGATAAAAATAAAAATCTGTAAAGTTTAGGGGTCTTGAAAATGACTAAGTCCTCAACACTTGTGAAATTTTCAAGCCTTGGACCCTTTATGCATGCAACTAAAAGCTGAATCGAGCTTAGAATATTACAGGGTATTACAATATATCCCCCTTGGGAACATTCGTTCTCGAATGAAACCAGTTAGACTGAGAATACTAAGGATCCTCGAATGAGACTAGTTTAGACTAAGAATACTAAGGCAACTAAGGTAATATACTGAACATGCATGACTTGAAACATGATTACATACTGAGTCTGAAGCATGATACATGAACGGAACTGATTTCATGAATGTATGCAATGACATGAGAATGGTTACATAGATGAAACTGAGAACAAAAAATAGTCAATCTAAGGAAAATCGTTACCTCAAGCTGAATTTGAGCTTGCGAAGAAAAGATGAGGGTACTTAGCTCGCATATCTGCTTCTGTTTCCTAAGTAGCTCCCTCAACAGACTGATTCCTCTATAGAACTTAAACCAAGGGAACTTTATTCCTTAGCCTCCAAATATGACTATCAAGGATCTCAACTGGAACTTCTTCATAGGAAAGTCTATCCTGAACATCCATGCTTTCGAAAGAAAGAACAATAGCTGAATCACCGATGCATTTCTTTAACAAGGAAACATGGAACACCGGATGTACTAATGCTAAGTCTGCAGGCAACTCAAGCTCATAAGCTACCTTCCCAAAATGG
Organism: Capsicum pubescens; assembly: GCA_030864215.1. Lineage (NCBI taxonomy): Eukaryota > Viridiplantae > Streptophyta > Magnoliopsida > Solanales > Solanaceae > Capsicum > Capsicum pubescens. The sequence goes on from CM061542.1 coordinate 213,638,981, forward strand.
TTTAAGATTCTATAAGGTCTAACATAGTAGGGACTGAGTTTCCCCTTTATGCAAAACCTCTTCACTCTTTTCATAGGTGAAATCTTCAAATAGACCATATAACCAACCTAAAACTCAAGATCCCTTCTTCTCACATCTGCATAAGATTCTGACGGCTTTGGGATAGCTTCAGCCTTTTACGAATCAACTGGACCTTCTCCATTGCCTAAAACACTGACTCTGGCCCTAACAAAGTAGTCTCACCTACTTCAAACCAACCAATGGGAGATCTACATATCCTTTCATAGAGAGTCTCAAATGAAGCTATCTGAATACTGAAGTGATACCTCTTGTTATAGGCAAACTCAATCAAAGGTAAGTGGTCATCCCAACTATCTTTAAAGTCAATAACATAGGTTCTCAACATGTCCTCTAAAGTTTGAATGGTCTGTTCTGCCTGAACATATATCTGAGGATGAAAAATTGTACTAAGATAAACTTGGGTACCAAGACCCTTCTAAAAAGCCTTCCAAAAGTTAGAGGTAAACTGAGTACCTCTATCTGAAATGATGGACAACGGAATCCTATGCAACTTTACTAACTCTTAAGATAAAGCCTGGCATAATCCTCAGTTGAGAACAAAGTATGAACTGGTAAGAAATGAGCTAATTTGGTCATCCTATCCATATAACCCATATTGAATCATGTTGAAGTCGCATACGAGGCAACCCTATTATAAAATCCATGTTCACCACTTCCCACTTCCAAGTAGAGATGCTGAACTCCTACAATGTACCACTAGGTCTTTGGTGCTCAACTTTAACATACTGAAAATTTGAACACTTTGCCACAAACTCTGTAATATCCTTCTTCATACTATTCCACCAATAGATTTCTCGCAAATCATCATACATATTAGTGGATCCTGGGTGGATAGAGTATCATGCACCATGCACTTCCAAGTATTCGCTGTATTAAACCATCAACACATGTAACACATAACCTGCCGTGAAATTAAAGTACACCATCTCCCCCTTGGGAGAAAACCTCCACTTTTTTATCTCGAACCGCCTCATTCAACTTAACCAAACTAGGATCCCTATCTTGTTTTTATTTTAATTCGGCAACCAACGAAGATTCCAAACCATTCTAAACCCATATACTACCTTCAATTGAATCAACCAACCAAACACCTAATCTAGCAAGCTAATGAACCTCACTGACTAACTTCTTCTTGTCTCCCTCAACATGAGAAACACTACCCATAGGCATCCTACTAAGGGAATCTGCCACTATATTATCCTTTCTCGGATGATACAACACACTCATATCACAATCTTTCAATAACTCAAGCCACTTTCTCTGATGAAGATTTAGATCTTTTTGCGTGAACATGTACTGAAAACTCTTGTGATTAGAGAACACATCAACATGAACCCCATAAAGATAATGCCTCCAAATTTTCAAGGCAAAAACAACATCTTCCAACTCAAGATCATGGGTAGGATAGTTCTTTTCATTGGATTTAAGTTGTCTAGAGGTGTAGGCTATGACCTTACCTCTATGCATTAGTACATAACCAAGACCAACTCTAGAACATCACAGTAAACTATAAATCAATTTGAACCATCTGGCAAAGTCAAGACTGGGGCAGAAGTGAGTTGTGTCTTCAACTCCGAAAAACTCTTCTCACAGGAATCTGACCACTGAAATTTGACCTTCTTCTGAGTCAATCGAGACATGGGGGATACAATAGAATAAAACCCTTTAACAAACTGTCTGTAATAGCAGCCAAACCCAAGAAACTATTGATATCTGATGGAAAGATGGGTCTAGGCCAGTTTTTTATTGCTTTTTCTTGTGAGGATCAATTCAGATGCCATCACCGAAACAATATGGCCAAGGAAAGCTACTGATCTTATCCAAAATTTGCACTTGCTAAATTTGGTGAACAACTGATGACCTCTAAGAGTCTACTATATAATTTTCAGATGGTTTGCATGATCATTCTCACTACAAAAATAGACAAGGATGTCATCAATGAAGACTATGACGAACATGTCCAAGTAATGCTTGAACACCCTATTCATCAAGTGCATGAAATAGGTCGGGGCATTCGTTAGTCCAAAAAAATAACTAGGAATTCGAAATGACCATACCGAGTTTTAAAAGCTGTCTTCGGGATTTCACGTTCTCTAACTCTGAAGTGGTGATAGCAGGATCTGATGTTTATCTTAGAGAAATAAATGGCACCCTAAAGTTGGTCGAACAAGTCATTAGTTCTGGGGAGTGGATACTTATTCTTAATAGTGACTTTATTTAACTGATGGTAATCGATACACATTCTGATAGAACCATCTCTCTTATGCACAAAAAAAACCGAAGCGCCCCATGGAGAAATACTAGGCCTGATAAAACCCTTATCTAAAAGGTCTTTTAACTGTTCTACAAGTTTTTTAAGCTCATCTGGAGCCATTTTATAAGGTGGAATAGAGATAGGTTGAGTGTTTGGAAGAAGAACTATTCTAAAGTCGATTTCCCTCTCGAGAAGGATTCTGAGAAGATCTTCAGGGAATATATTTGATAATTCATTTACTACTGGAACTGACTCAAGACTTGGAGCCTCAAAATTCGAGTCTTTACTCGAACAAAATGGTAAATACACCTCTTGGATATCATCTTTCTTATGCTAACATAGGAAACAAACTGACATTTAGGCACTGAGGTACTACCCCTTCATTCAATGACTGGTTCATTGGGAAACTGAAACTGAACGACTCTATTTCTACAATCAATTGAGGAATAGTATGAGTGGAGCCAATCCTTGCTGAGAATGATATCGAAATCAGTCATCTCTAACTCCACCAGTTCAACTGAGGTAATTTTTTAAGATACAATGATCGGGCAATTTCTGAGATACTGTGACCACACTATAAGCTACACTAGATACAAAGTTACTTATTCTAGCCTTATTATCTGCCACCATAGTAGGAGCATAAATCGCCAACTGAGTGAACTTAAGTGAGTACTCCTCACACTCATACTTCTCTGCTTTAAGTTAATGAACTCCTTAACCTTATCTTTCCTCAACTCTAGGGGGAAAAACCTGTCTAAGAAAGTTGTGGCAAACTTCTCCCACTCTACAAGCCTTGTATCAACACCTCGGTCCTCCTTTCACTTTTTAAACCAGGTGTGAGCTACATCCAACAACTGATATGTAGCCAACTCTGTAACTCTCATTCAAAGTAATGCCCATGATATCTATCACTTTCTGCATCATGTCCAAAAATTCATGTGCATCCTCCTCAGACTTAGATCCCAAAAACAGAGGGGGATTCATCTGAGTGAAATCTTGAATCCTAACTACAGATGTATTTTCCACTGGATTGGATGGAGTAATAGTTTGCTGGTTGTTCTGAGCAGCTACAGAATGGGCTAGGGTAGTGGAAGCAGCCCTGAATTCAGCGTGAGAGACATGCTCATTCAGGGGATCTTCCTGAACATGAGGTGCGGGTTGATCCACGTTGCTTTTTTTGTTGTTTCATCTGGGAGGCATTGTCTGTAAACTGAACGAAGGATGAGTTAGAAAGAGAAATTTCATTAAGCTCATTCTCTTTCGTATGACATAAACACTGAAAGAAGGAAAACTTTCCTAAAATATCTCATAGCCTCTTATATATAAGTGTGGTGCACTTCACACCCATGCATAAGACTCTACTCAACGCGGCTTTCAGACTTCTTAGGACACTCTAAAACCTCAGGGTCTGATACTAAGTTTTATCACGACCCGAGGCTACCCCTTACTTGTGATAATGGTGCTTAGCGCCATAAGTGACCATAAGCTAACTCATGAGTTGGTACCTGCTGCGAGCACCGAGCAAAATAGTAATATAACATATCAGCGGAAATAAACTAATAAGGTACTATAAATTTGAATACTAAAATATATTTCAACAACATGTCTGAAATATCTGATAAAATACTAAAAACCAAATTGTTTGTCTGAAGCAACTGATAAAACTAAAAAAAAATAGTCCTATCTAACTGATTTTCTAAAAGCCTATAAAAATCATGAGGATTTGATGGGACAAACTCCCAACTAAATCCGACTGACTAAACATAAGGAAATACCAAAATAACTGACATAAACTTATCATGTCCTGGATGGATGAGGACTCACCACTACTGCTGCTAAGTAACATTGAGTTGTCTAAGAACGATGAAACTGAGCATCTGAACCTATGTTATAAGACAACATAGCGCAAAGAAAAATATGCGGTCAGTACTTTGAATATATTGGTCTATGAGATAAGGACTGGCTGAAATGCATGAGATAACTTAGTATGAATATATGAACATGTAATGTCTGAGAATTCAAAACCAAGCATAAACATACTTCTGAGATAATCTGTAATTTAAAAGACTGAATTTTATGTAACTAAATAACTAAAAATCTGTATAATTTGGTCAAACAAACCTGAGCTAATGTATACAGTATAACTGTAAGAGGTATCATGTAACCGACATGCCCCAATCAGTGTTAATCGGTGTCCAACTTGTAACCCTAGTTGAAAGGGTGTCAGTACTGTGCCATGGGTACTAACACTGGCTGTGTGGATCCACTAATCTGATGTCCCGAAGGACTAAGGAGTCAGCCTTAAACTGGCGGGTGACCCCTAAGACAGTTTTAGTCTTAAACTGGCGGGTGACATATCATAATCCTACGCTGGCTACATAGTTCTGGAACTTAGGGACTTTTACTAAGGACCCAGTCCTAACTGGCGGGTAAGCCCTCATCCCTAGGTTCCCTCGGTGCTAAATCCTACTCCTAACTGAATTGACACTGTTACTGAACTAAACTAAACTCAACTGAACATTATTTCTGATAGTTCTCATCGTGGTTATAAACATCTGAGTATAATGATAAGTTTCATGGCTTATCTGACAGACTACTTAAAAACTTGAAATCATGTAAAGCACGTAAGTATCGAATGTTCATAACCCACTAGCACTAAATGATCATAAAATACGATATCAAAACTTTATTTTTGATGCCCGTCTCTCGGGCCTTCATGGTTCGGGATGCCCATCTCGGCCAGGGCCCCGGCTCGGGTCGTGACAGCATTACACATCCACTCAGAATTACCTATATACTACTTTATTTTTTAATATATTTTCCATATTTTTCCTTTGTTCAATTAAACTTTACACTATACTTGGTCATTTTCAATTTATTATGGTCAAAAACACTGCCAACAAAATTGCAATTAAACCAACTTAAGCAAAATGGGCGTCTTACGTGTCTATTCAGTTGCAGCAGGAAGATATGTAGCTTATCCCTTGTAAAACAACACTTATCAACCTAGTAAGAGAATGAATCTATTCTACCAAAAAAATCTCCGATGGTATCATTAGAAATAAAAAGCCTACCGAAATTAATGAAAATTGGAACTGAACAATCAGAATAATTTTGGTAGAATTTTTACCAGTGAAGAGAAATTGAATAACTTTTCTTTTTCCAGTGAAATTAGATAACTTCAAAAGTAAAAGATTAACCTAAATTGTGGAGATAACATGAAGGTCTGATGTAGTGTTTTGTGTGATGTGAAGACATGTGTTTATTGATGAAAGAAATAGAAGACACCAATGAACAAATAGCCAAAATTCCATTATGCCACAAAAAGTGAAAGTTTATTGTTAACTTTAATAGTTACACTAAAAAAACAAACTCCTTGACTATTTCATATGGTTGGTGGCTTGTGCCTTACACAAAACAATCTACAAAAACAGCAAGTCTTATACAATAAGTGTTGGAAAATCGAAAGTAACTTTATCCCATATTTGGTTTGAGATATTAGATAATCCCAACATAATTCTATACCACCATTCATACCAAAAAGGTGTGATAATATCGTGAGATATCCTTCCTTATCACATCCGACATACTAAAGTAAGCCTGGCATATATTCACGGAAAGCAAAAGTTCATTGTTAACTTTAACAACTGCACTTAAAAGGAAACTCTTTGACTATTTCACATGATTAGCAGCCTATGCCTAACACAAAATAATGTATAGAAACAGCAAGTGTTATACAATAGGTGTTAAATACCTATTCTCTCTAACAACCAACATAATTATTATTATTTGTTTATAGTAATCTCAACAATTGACATAGCTTTACATTCTTTGTTTGTTATGTCTGGTATCAATTTGACTTGAACACTTTTTGTTTACCAAACAAAAATACACCAGTCTAGGTTGCACAATACATACAGCAGTACACTTCAAATAAGTAAAATGGGAAAATTAAAAGTAACATTATCCCATATTTGGTTTGAGATATTAGCTAATCTCGGGATAATTTTATGCCACCATTCGTACAAGAAAGGTATGATGATATCGTTCCTTATCATACCTCGAGTACCAAAATAAGTCCTATAATGAGATTCAAGCAGTGAAACTACAAAGACCACAGTCACAAATGAAATCCAGTAATAAAAGTTGTTTAAACTTAGAAGAACAAAACTCACCAGCAAAATTCGACAAGGAAAACAAATCAATCGTATTCAAGTGTTGCAATTTGTATCAACCACCAAGACTCTCAAAGAGAAACTCACAAACAAAATTAAGGAATGGGAAAAAAGCAAGTTTGTTCAACTACAACAATTTCTAGCAACCGCGAAGACTTCCAAAGCAAAAGCATGAGCAAAATTCAAGAATAAAAGTTAATCAACTCTTTGAAAACAAAATCCACCATTAAAAATCAGAAGTAAAAGTTATTCAACTGTCAGGAAAAAAAAAGGCCGACAATAAAATTCAACTAAAAAGATGCCCTTAACACTCAAAAAATAGAAGCAACCCTACCTAAAGCAGAAATCTCCCAAAATTAAAAGAAAAGGACCTAGCACTAACCCTAATTGAGCCGCCAATCTCTTAAAACTATAAGAAAAGGGATTTAAAAAAGTGTGTCAAACAAAACACACCAGTACCTCAATTGTGAAGAACTAGTCAAAATTCCCAAAGAAATTGAATTTTTCACAAAATAAACGGTAATTTTAGTAACCCATACAAACCCCAATTCCTTAAAATAAACAAACTTCATCACAATGAATGAAATTTGTATAATCCAAAATTCAAAAAGGAAGATACCCGGCAGAGAGAAGGAACACCAACAGTAAATTTATTTTTATTTTGTTAATTGGTATTTTTACATGCTTATAAATGAAGACAGTGAAGAAGACAACACAGAACTGAGAAAGAGAATAAAATGGCATGTATTTGATACCATACATGTAACAAAGCAGTACAAACTTATCAGCATTTTTCATGAAATAAGAAAATTACCCTAAAACAAATTCCTTTAGGCACCAAGCACATAAGTCAAAACCCTCCCTTATATAATCTTCTAAAGTGATTACTTGAAGTCCTTATTTATGTCCATGTGTTTTGACTCCTACATTGTGATTTAATTTCTATACTCACAACTATTTTGTATAAAGTATAATTTATTTTGGGTTGTTCTACATACCAATATATTTTATGTATTGACCATCCTCGGGTGGCTACATCATCTCATGATGTAGGTTCGGAGGCATATTCTCACAATTTAGAGCAGCATCTTGGTCTAACATTACTCGAGTTGGTGCACCCTTCATCTTTTAGGAGGTGATTTATTTAGACATTCAGTACTTTATGTTTTTATAGTATTGTCAAGGCCTTGTTCCGTCCTAGACAATTAGTCATGGTTAGAGGCTTTGTAGACTGGGTTTGACAGATATTTTATTCTAATGTTATATTAAAAGTCTGGGATTTCCATATTTATTCAGTTTACAGACTTCTTGAATTTTATTATATTTCTGCACTTCAGTATAGAATATGTCTATGATAGAATATTAAAGGGTCTTCTTGGACCTATGTGGTTCGAAATGCCCGTCGCGGTTGGAGCCTCAGCTCAGGTCGTGATAGGTATGGGGGTAGAGTATATATAGACCTTAATATTACCTTATATAGGTAGAGAAGCTATTTTAAAAAAATCACCAGCTCAAGTTTAGCAAACCCAATTACAAAGAAGAAAGAAAAGTGAAGAAAACATAGCAACTAATAAAGAAAGTAGTGCAAAGCCTTAAAAAGGACAAGAATAATAATAAAATAGTGTGATAATCAAATATAATAGACAACATATGATGATAAATACCAAAATCACGAACTACGATAATACGATTAGTACAACAACAAACACCAATAAGCCTAAATCCTCAAAAAGCAAGACAACATTCTACTACCTCATAATTTTATTTTAATAAATAACCTATTGGGTCTTTGATATTTTTTACAAAAATAATACTCTATTACCCTACTATCCTTCTACCATAATATGTGAGTGGGTCGTCATGTTTGTGATAGGACTGATTCAGGTCGATAACGATCGCAACCACACCCTTGCGTGTATGAAGAAGAATATAGACCTGGACAGTATTTACTTCTTGTTTCGATCCAGAACACCATAATTTTATTTTTGAAGCTTTAAAATATGATTTTGAGAAATTTGAAAGGGAATTCTCAAGTTTTGAAAATTGAGTAAGCTTCTAAACTAATATTTTATCAATTGTAAATAATTATGTCACGATTTTATCTTCAAATCTTGATTTTCAACTTAAAACTTAAATTTTTTTGGTTAAGTTAAAAAGATGGATAAATTAATTATTTCAAGGTCGTTTTCAACTCCATTTTTGATGAAATTTTATATTTGAACTTCTTAAGTTATGGATAAATTAATTTTTCACTAAGATTGTTTCCCTTATATGCTTGGGGCTGACTTTGAGATGACTTTTTGAACTCATACGTATAGCAATATGGGTGTCCTTATTTTCGTATTTTTATGTAGTATCCATATTTGAATAGATTTATCTTGTTTGGAGGTTCCTCAAAAAGAAAACACTTTAATTTGACTCTGCGGGTCTTTTTTAACTCAAGTTGAGACTTTTTTCTACTATTTTTCAAAGTGCTTATTTGTTAGTTGCTTGTATTGGGACTAATGCAAATAGAGTACCGTAGATGAGGTAACAAACATATATGTAGGGACCGTTATTTTGTAAAGGGCTAAAATTAAATTTAATGACTTGATTTAGATAATTTCCTATTCTTGATTGTTGGATTGTGTTGTGAAAAGTAGATAGTGGTTATATTGAACTTGATAGGTGTTGGCAATGATGGTATATCTCTTTATGAGCAATATTTGAACTCTTTGAGCTACATTGATTAATTTGGGCTTGAAGTCAATATTGTTGAGTTGGCTATAGCCTTGTGAGCCCAGCTTTGAGATATTATATCATTTCTTATTATCATATTACATCCATGCTAACTCATATTTATATCATAGCACTATGAAATTGATACTTTAAGAATGGTTGATTTAAAACGCATAGCATGCCCTATGGAAAAGTGTTTTGGGTGAATTTTATTGATTTATAACTTGCATGTCTGATGAAAAAGTATTTTATTTGATTTTACTGATTTTTATTTGTATGTCCAATGGAAAAGTATTTCGATGGATTTTATTGATTTTTGCTTGCATACCCAATAGAACATTGTTAAGGGTGGCCCAATCAAAAATAATTCTAGATAAATTCATTAATTTGCATGCCCAATGAAAAATTATTTTGAATAAGTATATGAACCACGTGAGTCCCCCATGAATTGCAGCTAGCCAATAGAATATTGGGTGTACACTATCATATATTGCATCATATTGCATTCATCATTCCACAGATTGATTTTGTTATGATTAAATATTCTAATTTTTGGTTGTAGGTATCGTATTGGATTGGGGAATTATGGACTTGGAACTGTGTTGTTTCTCTATTATTATTGTTATTTATTAAAATATGTGTGGCTTTCCTAATTGCAGATTGATGATTGTATTGAATGGTTAGTTTGGATGGCTCCCATTGTCACTTTGAATTAGGATCGATCGAGATGCTGCTGAGACAAGTGGTTATGTACGCACCCTTATTTATTTTCTGCACCTTACATACAGGTACTGAGTCGGTGGTCTCTAACATTGATTCGATGTTATGTTGGTAATTTTTTTGAGATTTTGAGGTAGCAATTGTTGATTTCAGTTATTCCAAGATTCTCTCGTATCTTAGTCTTTTGTTGTTATTCACATTATAAACACTTTTGGACTATTTCATTATAATTCTACTCTTAAAAACTTGTACTAGTGACTACCAGGTCTGAGATGTTGATATAAACCTTATTACCTCTCTTTTTTACATGTTTATAATTTATCTTGGGTTTAACTTTATCTTTATTCTTTCAGCTTCTTGATTATTTTAGTTTCGTGTGTTGGATTGGGGTTAGACCTTGTAACATGGTAGGTGTTATCATGATCGAGTTTTAGATCAAGACACTAATATATAATAACACTATATAAATGACGCTTACATGAATAGGAGATTAAATATTTGGGAGACCATGATTTTCAACTCGATGAATGAATAACTCGATAGTAATTTACAAGGAAACAAAGGTGTAGACATCACGTGAATACTATAAGTTCCAAAACCTAGGAATTTGTCTTTTATTATGTTAACCAATGTTCATTAGTTATTTTATATATATATATATATTTTTATCACTCGCATAGAAACCTTGAGAATTAATAGGTTGAACAAATAACTAGAACTAGTTTATTTCAGCAAACAGTTAATCATAAGTACCTATGGATTCAACATCCGATTGTTTGCAATCATTATATAACCACATATATTTTCATGTATATTTGGGAGAAACAACCACCTATTTCATCATAATTATCACCACTATTTTCAACCATTCTTTCCGTCCTCAACCACCAACTGCCATCACCAACCATCTCTGTCATCACAATCATCATTGACATCTACCATCATTGTGAACCACTAATGTCAGTCGCTAACACACCTATCACCTCCATCATTATAATTTATATTCATTGTCACCATTCTTTTATCACAATCGCCGCCACCTCTACCACCACTGTGATCAATCCTCACTGTCAACCACCTCTATTTTTGCAACTAGCACTGTCGTCAACTACTACTAACACATCGCCAACCACCACACATTCTTCAGTCACCTCCATCAACACCACCGATTATTAACATTGTTATTTTCAATGTTTTCGGGTACAAGAATTTGTATTTAGGTACACAACAACTTCAACACAAGTTCAAGTCTAAAAACAAGAACACCTATGAAGTTACACAACACCTTCAACACAAGATTATAAATAATTTATCCAAGAAATGTGTTATAGTTTCAGAAATAAGATGAAATAGAAATTTAAAGCCAAGTCCCACGACTTCACAGAGTGTCCTTAAGGAATGATTCCCCTCACTGTACCTGAGGTTATGGAATTTTTCTCCCAGGATAAAAATGGCTTTCAATCCAACAATAGTGGTACCTCAAATTATTGGATTCGTCGAACTCGCTCAATGGTTAATGATCACAATGAATTTTTGTAGAGAAGAAAAGTGTTTTTACTATCAAAAATCACGTTTATACCTGAGGAATATGTCAGGTATTTATAGACTTAGTGTGCACCTTCGAAAAGGAAGCATTGGTTCAGCAAAAATACACATATTCAGTACAGTCATGTCACCTGCACCCAGTATGTGCTGAAACTACACCTGATCTGCAGCCGCAGGTGAAACTGTCCAAATTCTAGTGACTACCTGCACCCACAGGTTACCGAGGTGCGCGTGCAGATCTCCCTATTACGCGAAACAGTGTGCATTTTACCTCGAAGGCTCGCATCCCTTCGAGGTGCATTGTGCATGTGTTTTCATGGCATTCAAAATGCACCCACACATGGAGAAAAATATTTCTATCAGATTCTTTGGATTAAAATTCACTTTTTCATCAAGTTTCAAATAAATTTTGTCTAAAAAATAGATCTCATCGATCATTTGACAAATCCAAATCCAAATCCAAATCTGAAGCCGAAGCTGAAGCCAAGCAAGCGACGACGACGACGGCACGAGGCACCACCTTGTTCTTGCCTCACTATCCATGTGGAGATGTATTTCTCAATATAAACAAATGAAAGCTTCTTTCTCCCACCAATATGGGAAAATTTAGTAAGCTTTCCATAAAAGAGTACACTTTCCATTTGTGTCTCTCTTTCCCTCCATTATTTTTCCCTCCATTTTCCATTCATACATACACCTTGAACCCAATAATCCTCTACATGAATAGGGAATGGATATATTTTAAAGAATATACAAACAAGCATATGATCATTTAGCAAAGACTGATTACATCTGGATAAGTGGGTTTCCCTTTGAACTTTCCATAGTGAACATGCATCGGATGTACTCGGTCAATTAGTAGATTTGATATCTTTAAACCGTCGAGCTTTAATGTACACCTAGACAATACATGTCACACAACCAGCCTTTTGCCATTTATTGTTCCCACGGTTTTGTTCTTTTCAGCCATGAACACGTCCCGATTTCATGAGAGCTTAGTGAATAGGCTTTTACTAATATTCTCCTTGAAGTGGCTTCCATTTCTCCCTCACATAGGTGATTTCTAAACGTTCAATCCTATAGATTAAACTATTTGGTCAAATGTACCAAATTTAGATAATCATTAAAAGACTTTTCACCTTAAGTCTTATCCTTGTTTACTAAACATTGTCTACATCATGAGAATAGGTTGGTATATTGACAATGTTGAACCTGTCAGACACAACTTTGTTTTATCTCCTCGAACCAAGCTCTTGGGATCTCCAATCTTCTAGGTAGAGTTACCGCCATGCTGACTTATCCTAGGCCTTAAACCCATTCCCTTAGATGTCCTCTCAACTCCTTCTCTAGATAGGCCTTTTGTAAGTAGATCCGATATATTATCCTTTGACTTTACATAGTCAACAGTGATAATTCCACTAGAGAGAAGTTCTCTAACGGTATTATGTCTCCGTCTTATGTGATAAAATTTACCATTCTATATCATACTCCCTGCCCTACCTATTGCCACTTAGCTATCACAGTGTATACATACTGGTGCCACTAGTTTGGGCCAATAAGGAATATCTTCCAAGAAATTCTGGAGCCATTTTGCTTCTTCACCGACTTTATCTAATGTGATAAATTCATATTCCATTGTAGAGATAGGAATACATGTCTGTTTGGATGATTTCCAAGAGACCGCTCCTCCACCGATAGTAAATATATATCCACTTGTGGATTTTACTTCGTTCGATCCGGTGATCCAATTTCCATCACTATATCATTCAAGTACCGCGGGAAATTTATTATAATGCAAAGCATAGTCTTGAGTAGGGGTGTTCTAGGTTTGGTTTTTAACCAAACCGAACCGCGATCCAAACCAAACCGATTAAAAAACCGATATTTGGTTAGGTTTGGTTTGGTTTTGAATTTTAAAAAAATGATACTAATTCGGTTTGCTTTGGTTTTACTCTAAAATAACCGACAAAATAACCAAACCGAACCGATATATATATATATATATTATAATTATTTATATATTATTCATAAATTCAATATAAACGTTTATTAAATTTTATATTTTAATCATGATTTAACTTTAGTCGTAACACGTTCAGTCATATGTCTTCATCTAGTTGACAGTACCTTATTAGATTCTAAATGAATTTGGCACTTTGAATGACAAAAGATACTAATTGCCAAAATAATATGTTGTTGTATACTGAAATTTAAAGCTAAGATTCATTAGACTATAGATAATCACTAATTTTAACTTTTTTTTAACCTTGTTGAGCAAGAAGTTTATGTGTTCACCTTTTCAGGGTTTATCATATCATTATGTTAAATATAGTTTTTAAATATTTTTTTAAAAGCGTTCATATGGTGTTGTTCATGATTTTGCCAAAGTACAACACTTAGATGACATCGTAGTTTCAGGTTCAGATACAACACTCGGTTGATATCTCATATGTTAGATTGGATTTGTTTTTAAAATTTTCAACTTTTATCATTAGCTAAAGTTATCAACCAAAAAAATTAAACCGAACCGAACTAAACCAACAAGAACTAAACCGACGGTTATTTTTTTATTTGGATTGATTTGGTTTTAGAAATTTAAAAATCGACTAAGTTGGTTTGGTTATGGTTTTGACCAATAACTGACCCATGAACACCCCTAGTCTTGAGTGTATTTAAGATACCCCAAAACTCTTTTCATTGCTATCCAATGAGTTTTGTTGGGATTACTTATATACCGACTCAACTTACTAATAGTGCATACTATATCTGGTCGTGTACAATTCATTATATACATTAAACATCCCAATACTCTTGCGTACTCCAATTGTGAGTCACTTTCACTTTCATTCTTTCGAAGTGCGAAGCTCACATCCAATGGAGTCTTGGAAATACCAAATTCCATAAACTTGAATTTGTCAAGTACTTTTTCAATGTAGTGAGACTGTGACAATGACAATCCTTGGGTAGTTCTATGGATTCTTATTTCTAAGATCACATCCACAACTCCAAGGTCTTTCATATAAAACTTGCTCTCAAGCATTCATTTTGTAGCATTTATGTCTTAAATATCTCTACTGATGATCAATATATCATCCACATATAAACAAACAATGACTTGGTGATTTGGAGTATCTTTAATATAAACACATTTATCACATTCATTAATCTTGAATTCGGTTTCCAACATGGTTTGGTCAAACTTTGCATGCCATTGTTTAGGTGCTTGTTTTAGTCCATAAAGTGACTTAACAAGTTTACACACCTTATTTTATTTTCCTGGAAGCACAAAACCCTCAGGTTGTTCTATTTAAATCTCTTCCTCCAATTCTCCATTTAGGAATGTTGTTTTCACATCCATTTGATGGATTTCAAGACCATATACTGCCTCCAAGGTAATTAATATCTGAATTGACGTTATCCTCATTACTAGCGAGTATGTATCAAAGTAATCAAGGTCTTCCTTTTATTTAAAGCCTTTTACAACAAATCTTGCCTTGTATTTGTCAATAGTACCATCAGATTTTGTTTTTCTTTTGAAAATCCATTTAGAACCTAAAGGTTTATTTCCTGGAGGAAGATCAACCAACTCCCACGTATGGTTGCTTAAGATTGAATCAATCTCACTATTGACTGCCTCTTTTTAAAAGGATGAGTCCGAAGATTCCATCGCTTCTTTAAATATTTTAGGCTCATTTTCTAAGAAAAATATTACAAAATCCTATCCAAACAAAGTTGACGTCTTTGACGTGTACTACGTCTTGGATTTTCATCATTATGTACATCCTCACTTGGTTCATTTTGAGGTCGTTTAGACCCCCACTATACTGTTCATGTCTAGTTTTATATGGATAAATGTGTTCAAAGAATTCAACATTATTTAATTCAATTACCGTATTTTCATTGATATTCGGATGTTCAGATTTATGAACCAAAAATTGACATGCTTTGCTACTTTTAGCATATCTTATGAACACGCAGTCCACCATCTTAGGTTCTATCCTTACTCTTTTAGGCATAGGAACTTAGACCTTCGCTAGACACCCCCACACTTTAAAATATTTTAAGTTGGGTTTCCTTCCTTTCCATTTTTCATATGAAATTGATTGTGTCTTACTATGGGGTACTCTATTGAGTATTCGGTTAGCCGTAAGAATAGTTTCCCCCACAAGTTTTGCGGTAAACCTGAACTTATTAGTAAGGCATTCATCATTTCCTTTAAAGTTCGGTTTTTTCTTTTCGCAATTCCATTAGATTGAGGTGAATATGGGGCCGTAGTTTGATAGACAATTCTATTCTATACACATATTTGCGCAAGGAGAGATTCATATTCTCCGCCCCTATCACTTCTTATCGTTTTGATCTTTTTCTCAATTTTCAACTTCAGTTTTATATTGCCTAAATGCATTTATTGTTTCATCCTTACTATTTAGCAAATAGATATAACAGTATCTAGTGTAATCGTTAATAAAAGTTATAAAATACTTTTTTCCACCACGAAATGGTGTTGACTTCATATCACAAATGTCAGTGTGGATTAACTCTAAGGGATTGGAATTCCTTTCAATGGACTTATACGGATGTTTAGCATTCTTTGATTCCACACACGCTTGATATTTTGATTTATTGCACTCAAAGTTTGGCAAAACTTCTAAGTTAATCAGTTTTTGCAATGTTTTATAATTAACATGGCCTAATCGTTCATGCCACAAATCATAAGACTCAAGCAAGTAAGAAGAAATTGAACTTTTATTGATTTCAACATTCATTACATTCATTTTGAATAGGCCCTCATTGAGGTAGCCTTTTCCTACATACATTTCTCCTTTACTAAGTATAATTTTTTCGACAATAAATACACAGTTGAATCCGCTCTTGTCAAGAAGTGGTACAGAAATCAAGTTCTTTCGTAACTCCGATACATACAGGACATTGTTCAAGGTCACCACTTTGCCTGATGTCATTTTCAGACAGACCTTTCCTGTTCCTTCAACTTGAGCAGTTGCAGAGTTGGCCATATATATCTTCTCCTCTCTTTGAACCAGATTAAAAGCAGAAAATAACTCCTTATTAGCACAAACGTGGTGGGTGGCACCAAAATCTATTCATCATTCTCGAGGATTTCCCACCAAGTTGCATTCGGACAGCATGGCACACAGATCATCCGTTTCTTTCTTGGACTCAGCCACATTTGCCTGGTCCTTTTTCTTCCCTTTCTTTGGGGCACGACAATTCGTAGACTTATGGCCAATCTTGCCACAGTTAAAGCATTTTCTCTTGAATTTCTTCTTGGGTTGATTGCTTTCATGTTCAGCTTTCTTCCATTTTTTGGAGTTGTTTTGGTCATCTTCTACAATATTTGCTCCATTTATTATAGAATTTCCCTTTGATCATCTTTTTGTGGCTTTATTATCTTCTTCAATGCACAATCTTATTATAAGATCTTCGAATGACATCTCCTTTCGCTTGTGTTTCAAGTAGTTCTTAGAGTCCTTCCACATAGGTGGTAACTTCTCAATAATTGTCGCCACTTGAAATGCATCATTCACGATCAAACTTACAATTAAGTTCATGTGAACACTAAGAATGTTTTTAATATATTCAACTAAGGTATTCCTCAAAATCATACCTTCCACGAGGAGATCATGGATGATTGTTTGCAGTTCCTGGACTTACGATACAATAGACTTGTTGTCAGTCATTTTAAACGCTAGGAATATTGCAATGAAGAACTTTTTAGTTCCCGCATCCTCGATCTTATACTCTCTTTCCAGCGCTCCCCACAACTCCTTTGTCGTTTTCATCCTACTAAACACATTGTATAGTTCATCTTGGAAGCCATTCAGAATGTAATTCCTGCATAGAAAATTAGAGTATTTCCAAGCCTCCACAATGACAAATCGCTCTTGGTTAGAGGTTCCCTCGGGCACCTCTGGAGCTTCTTCAAATGTGAACCTTTTGAAGACAAAGAGTTGTGAGGTAGAAGAACATTTTCTGCTACTACCTTTTGAAGTCAATACTCGCAAACTTTCTGAGTTTCTCTGCTGGTGCCATTGCCGGCGGAGCATTCGTACGACTCGTTGTGGCAACACTAGTTCCTGCTACAGTCGTTGCAGTATCATGCACTTGACTATCAGTAGTCATTTTCCTGTCACAACAAGACAGTAACTTTAGTATATCAAAATACTATTAATAAAGTTGCAGCAACTTTAAACACCTCTTGTTTCTAGTTTAACGATGAAGTTTTTATGACTTCCAATCGTCAATCGAGTGATATTTAACTTGTGATGAATATTTTATGTCTTCAAATCACTGGTTAAGTTCAAACGGAGTAAAAAGCTTAAAACTTTAATCTCCAAAAACCAAGCAATACAGATTCCGAAATTATTCCTTAAGATTGTTATATTCAATGTTTTCGGGTACAAGAATCTGTATTTAGGCACACAACAACTTCAACACAAGTTCAAGTCTAAAAACAAGAACACCTATGAAGTTATACAACACCTTCAACACAAGATTATAAATAATCTATCCAAGAAGTGTGTTATAGTTTCAGAAATAAGATGAAACAGAAATTTAAAGCCAAGTCCCCCGACTTCATGGAGTTTCCTTAAGGAATAATTCCCCTCACTATACCCAAGGTTATGGAATTTTTCTCCCAGGATAAAATGGCTTTCAATCCAACAATAGCAATACCTCAAATTATTGGAATCGTCGAACTCACTCAACGGCTAATGATCACAATGAATTTTTGTAGAGAAGAAGAGTGTTTTTGTTGTCAAAAATCATGTCTATATGTCAGGTATTTATAGCCTTAATGTGCCCCTTCGAAAATGAAGCATTGATTCAGCAAAAAGGCACTTATTCAGTACAGTCACGTCACCTACACCCAGTCTATGCTGGAACTGCGCCCGATCTGCAGCCGCAGGTGACACTGTCCAAATTGCAGTGACTACCTGCGCTGCACCTGCGCCCGCAGGTTACCGAGGTACACGCGCAGATCGCCCTATTGCGCAAAATAGTGTGCCTTTTACCCCGAAGGGTCGCATCCCTTCTAAGTGCGTTGTGCATGCATTTGCATGGCGTCCAAAATGCGCCCGCACATGGAGAAAAATATTTCTATCGGATTCTTTGGATTAAAATTTCACTTGACAAGTTTCAGATCAATTTTCAAAAAAAAAATATCTAAAAAATAAATCTCATCAAGACGAATCCGAAGTCGAAGCCGAGCGAGCGAGCGAGCGACGGCGCGAGGCACCACCTTGTTCTTGCCTCACTATCCATATGGAGATGTGTTTCTCAATATAAACACATGAAAGCTTCTTTCTTCCATCAATGTGAGAAAATTTAGTAAGCTTCCCATAAAAGAGTACACTCTCCATTGTAGTGTCTCTCTTTCCCTCCACTATTTTTTCCTCCATTTTTCATTCATACATACACCTTGAACCCAACAAACATCAACCAACTTTACCATCACAATCATCACGGACAACCTTCATCATCGTGCAAGTCACAACATCAACCGCTTTCACCATCACGACTATCACCACCACATTTCTAGCTGCTAACACCAACTATTACCCACCACAAAAACCATCTCTATTATCAATGGTGAAATAAATATTTTTTTTTTAATCAAACAATAATTTTATTTTATTAAATTTATCTTTTTCCCAATATTTAATTTCTTTTTATTTAAATAATTATATATTTATTATGTTCACAAATAAATAAATTCTGAACATTCAAATGTTGAAAAGCAAATAATTTAATCATTCAATGTTCAAACCACAAAATAATATCTTAATCATTCATATGTATATTCAAATTATAAGTCTTGATCTTAATGAAAACAAACGAGGCCTTATGGCTCTTGTTTTCCTACTCTAATTAGAGAAATAACTATTCTGATCTTTAAGAAATTTATATCAATCAAACATAAAAAAATTAAAAAATATTTTTGACATACCAAGGACTTCCTTTGTTTATCATACTTTCCTAAAGTTTCGAGCATTTTTTTCCTCCTAAGGGTCATTTGGTAGGATGCATTAGGAAAAATAATGTATGTATTAGTTTTATGTATTACTAATATCTTATTTGGTACATTTTTCAACCTTAGTTATACTCTAATGTGTATTATGCCATACATTATTAATATATGAGAAACCTTGGTATTAGCAATGCAAAGGACTTTAATGCATGCATTAACATGTATAAAGACATAATAATCCCTCAAAACTTTCTTCACATAACTTTCATTATATTTGTGGAGGTTATTTTTTAAAATATTTTTTTATAGAAAGAATGGAATGCAAGTTATTTTCAATACATAAAATCAAACACTGCATAAGAAATAATCTCAGTATAATTAATATTAACATTACTAATGCAAGATTACTAATATGTCATGTTTTGTATTATTCTTATACAACCAATCAAACAATCCCTTGTTGTTTTAAATTCATTAGGGTCAGTTAGTAGAGTCTATTAGAAAAATAATTTATGCATTAACTTTTTATATTATTAGTTTCTTGTTTGATACATTTTTTCAATTAATGTATAACTAATACAGTATTAATTATATACTCTATTTGATATTAAGGTGTGTATTATAACTAAAGTGTAATTCAATATACCAAGCAACAATGTATACAATTTTCACGGCTTGATACAAGTGATTACTTAATAGATAATCCTAGTGAGAACCGTACTTTTCTCATTTACTTTGTGCACCAACTTGCGCGTGCCCTCGTGACCCAACACCTAACATTTCCCTCGTGTGTCTACGGGGTTCTCCATTCAAATACTAAATTAAGTAACGAACTTTCTAATTGAGTTAATAATTATTTACAATTTGTCAATGTAGTACTTAAATTATAAGGTATTAGTGCTGTACTTAAAACAATAACATTTCCTATTTAAAACGTCTACAATACCAAAGGACAACTATAACATTTCCTATTTAAAACGTCTACAATACCAAATTACATGAAAAATAATTTCACTCTTCTTATATTGTGTGAAAGCTAGAAAATAGATTAATAAAAAGATTTATTTTGTGGTATTTTTAATTTTTTACTTTTTACCTTTTTCGTCTAAATTTGTGTGATATCTTTTATTTAATTAAGTCTTAAAACAGCCTCTTGCAGAATTGTGGCAATAAGAATACATATTGCATACAATAAATCCTTGTCGTTTAGTCCTTCTTTGAACTCTTCGCATAGCGAATTTTTTAGTGAACCAAGCTATCCTTGCCCCCAATTTAACTAATCTAATTAAATTTACTATATCAAAATTAAAATTTAGAAATTTTAAAAATATATAAAAAATATTAGTAGCTTATAATATATATATATATGAGTTATAGATATGCATATGTGACACCTCTTTATGACCTTCATTCCCACTTTTGTTTTTTTCCCTTTTTCTTTGACCTTTCTTTTCATTTCTTTCAATTAATTTATTTTACAAAATCATGTCCTTAATTCATTTGACCTTTTTTTTCATTTCTTTCAATTAATTTATTTTACAAAATCATGTCCTTAATTCATTCATTCAATTACATAAATTCTACTCTTAAATATTAGTAATGTCCGTAACTCTCAAGCCTTTCATATTCATAACCCTTAATTAGTGCACCAAGCTATCCTTGCCCCCAATTTAACTAATCTAATTAAATTTACTATATCAAAATTAAAATTTAGAAATTTTAAAAATATATAAAAAATATTAGTAGCTTAATATATATATATATATATATATATATATATATATATATATATATATATATATGAGTTATAGATATGCATATGTGACACCTCTTTATGACCTTCATACCCATTTTTGTTTTTTTCCCCTTTTCTTTGACCTTTCTTTTCATTTCTTTCAATTAATTTATTTTACAAAATCATGTCCTTAATTCATTCATTTAATTACATAAATTCTACTCTTAAATATTAGTAATGTTCATAACTCTCAAGCCTTTCATATTTATAACCCTCAATTAGTTAAGAACAAAATGACCATTTATATTTTTCTCTTCTAAAAAAAAAAAAAAAAACTCTAAATATTTTATTAATTATTTTTATCTTTCTCTATAATTAATGTGATTGATTTATATTAAATAAAAGTGATAAATAAAAAACTACTGAAATTTCCTCTCTCACATCTAAGCTAATCAAATTGTAGGAGTAGTAAAGTAAATAACGTTCTTCAACCAAAAAAAAAAAAAGTAAATAACGTTCCATCTCCCACACGTCTAACATCATTAATTGCTATAATTTTCTTTTTTGTTACTTAAATAGCTTTGGTGTATGTTACTCCCCTCAAAAGTACTCTACTCATAAGTTTACATGCAATCATCTTCACTAAGTTTAGGAGAGAGTTCTCATTTACATGTTTCTCCTAATTATTTTCGTCAGTTTTGTTCCTTTTAAATGCTGTTAATTTCTTATCAATTTAATTATGATTATAATTTTTAGAAACTCCGGTCTATTTAGATAAATATTTCTTCAAATTTTTGCCTCCTTTTACTGTATTAGTTTGTTAATTATCTTATGTTGTCTAATAGGTATATATAGGGTTGATTTCTCATATGTCACTCAACTAATAGTTTTTATCTCAAAAGTCACATTTTTTCTTGATTCAATTTCCTTCAACAAAGAAAAATAACTTTCTAAGATAATAATTATGAGTTGAATGATCATATGAGAAATCAACTCGTAATAGATATTGATTTTTCCATTTAGTTTGATGGTTATTTTTGTCTCTTTTCGTTTTTTCCCCCTCAAGAAAAGATGATGGTTGATGATTTCGCTTAATATACTCTTTTACCTTTTGATAACATTGCTAATTAGTAGATCTGTTAATATGGGCCGGTCAGTCCACACGGGTTTTGGAATTTGACGGGTCAGGGCGGGCTGGTCCATCAGCATGACAGGTTAGAAAATAGCAAGTCCGACCCATCACATTGTGGGCTACGGGCCTTCACGGTTCAGTTAAAATATATTATTTTTATAATCTTAATTTAAATTTTAAATTGTTAATTACATAAATATTTACAATATAGCATTACATAAAGTTATTACTAATTAATCAAGTCTCAAATTTACAAAAAAAATCCTAATAATCTGTGAAATTAAATAACTTTTGACACCAAATTCAAACCAAGTAGAGATGTTGAAAAATAAACGAAACTGTTAATGAGTAATAATATAACTAGCTAAATAGCAATATTAACCTAATTTTATTTTAATTAATCACAATAAAACAGAAAGAAATATCAATATTTAGTCCATAATGAACTCTTAAAAAAAAAACTCACATTACACTTATGGTATGTTCAATATCCCCGCATCATCTTCATCAAACATATTTAATTCCTTAAAAATTAGTATTTTATATTTTAATTATTTATACATTTTATAAACATATTTAATATTTAAATATCTATGATGGTCCAAATAGACTTTGAGTTTGGACTTTTTTTTTATTCTTTGTACTCTATTTTATTTTTTAATTATTTTTTATTTGGCCCACGGGCTAGCCCATCCCATCCCATAGTGCTCAAGCCCCACGAGCCAACGGGCTTATAAAGATCAGGCTAAAAAACTTTGTTCTTAAACGGACTACAAAAATCATATCCCAACCCTATCAATTTACGGGTTGGATCAGGCCGACGCAACGGGCCTGACCCATATTAGCGGCTCTAATAATTAGAAAATAAATTTGTATTGTTCTTGACATAAATATAGGAGAATAAAGCCAAAGAGAAGTATTTTTTTTATTGAAGTCTATGTTACTTCTCGATCATCTGATTATTTTTATCTGACCATTGCCATGAAGAGCAAGGCTAAGGGTTAATCTGAACTTTTTTAACAGAAAATTAAGTTATTATGTATGATTAAATTTTTTTATTTATGTATATATTGTAGATGTTCAACTTCTTTGCTTTCTTTGTGTGTTTATTTCTTCATATCTTGAACACCTTAGTAAAATTACCACTATTGCCTGACTATATTTAAATATAATACAAAGTTGGTCAATAAGGATCGAAACTAATGTAATATTTCTCTGTAATTTAGACAACCAATCATTATTTTTCCCTTTTAGGCCTTTTATTTGCATTTTTCCTATTAGATATTTTGTCTTTTAAAAAAAAGATGTAACTCTCTTAACTTTTCAAATAATGTGAATCAATGTAACTCATTTTTTTTATATATGTTTTAATATTGTTAGGGTTTTTGCCTGATTTTCTTACTATATTTAAGTTTTATTTTTCTTAGAAGGAAACTAAAAGTTACCATAATTACTTTTATTTTTTCTAAAAGGAAAATATAAAACTTTTTAATATTTGGCAAACCTCTTCTTGGAGGAAAGGTTTTGGGCATCTATAAATAGAAGACCATCTTCTCATACCATAACATAATAACATCCACAATGTAGTCTTTAAAGAGTCTTTGTTTAGGGGGAGATTTCTCCCAATAAGTTTTAGGATTTTCAATTTTATTTTTAATATGTAGGCCGTTTGGCCAAACCATATCCAATAATATATTTTTAGGTTTAATTTTTCATGTGTCGTCTGATTTATTGTCTCAAGATTTGCAAATGTTAAGCTTCCGCATGACGCCCTCTTGATTTCGAACCCAACAAGTGGTATTAGAGCTTATGGTTCAATGGTCCAATGGTGTGGTGAGACGAGATTAAACAGGTTCAAAGCGGTTTCAAAATCAAGCTGCAACAATTTGGATGATAATGAAGATTTTTGTCGAACTACATGTGGAGAACAAGTTTCAACTATATCTTCAACACTCCTGCTGCCGCATCTTTAAAAATGAAAATAAAATATTACTTTTAAAGCAATTTTTAACCATGATATTTTAAACCTTATTTTTAACCATGACAAATAGCAGTTATGAAGATTATATCAAGAACGAAGTTCATGCACGTGATATGAAGAGAAGACGGATCAAGTGAAGAAAATCAAGTCAAAAAGGGGAGATTTGTTAGGGTTTTAGCCCTGATTTTCTTACTATATTTAAGTTTTATTTTTTCTTAGAAGGAAAATAAAAGTTACCATAATTACTTTTATTTTTTCTAAAACGAAAATATAAAAAAATTTCATATTTGGCTAACCTTTTTCTTAGAGGAAAGGTTTTGGACATCTATAAATAGAAGACCCCCTTCTCATACCATAATATAATAGCATCCACAATGTAGTCTTTAAAGAGTCTTTGTTTAGGGGGAGATTTCTCCCAATAAGTTTTAGGATTTTCAATTTTATTTTTAATATGTAGGCCGTTTGGTCAAAGCATATCCAATAATATATTTTTAGTTTAATTTTTCATGTGTCGTTTAAGCTTCCGCATGACGTCCTCTCGATTTTGAACACAACAAATATATCGTTATTAAATATATGTTTTCCTTCTTCCAAAAGGAAATGTAATTATTTGTAACTCTCAAATTTATGTGTGTGGATATAACTCTTAACATTTTTTTTGCGTGAGTTCATGTAAACCTTCTCATTTTTTAACTTCATTATACTAAAAGGTAAGTCTAAAAAATAATTATTATTAGTACCACATGCGATAAATATAATATGTTTTTTTTTTTTGGTGAAATAATGTGTTTTACTATATTATGATTAAAAATAATTAGTCACCATATATCTTGCAATTTTAATTTCCAGTATAATTTCTTTCGTATGTTTCTTCAATTATATAAACAGTAAGAAAAAGTTAATGACCGCCATGAAAGTCAATTATTGATGACAACTTCAAAGGTTTTGATATGAACATGTCATATATTAACGTTTGGGGTTGATTTCTTAGATACATTTTTAAAATCTATTGTTTATAACTTGATTCACTAGAAAACAAATCAATGCCTTGAATCGTTTTTTCTTATTTATCTTTACAAAATCTTTGAATATTTTTAGTTATCTATTTTTTAAATTACTTGAAAGTTAGAGAGCAAGTAACAAAAGGGAGATTTGACAGTAAGAAAAAAAATGAAAAAATCGGCAACTAAGAAAGAAAATTAATATATATATATATATATATATGAGTTATAGATATGCCTATGTGACACCTCTTTATGAACTTCATTCCCACTTTTGTTTTTTTCCCCTTTTCTTTGACCTTTTTTTTCATTTCTTTCAATTAATTTATTTTACAAAATCATGTCCTTAATTCATTCATTCAATTACATAAATTCTACTCTTAAATATTAGTAATGTCCATAACTCTCAAGCCTTTCATATTCATAACCCTCAATTAGTTAAGTACAAGAAGACCATTTATATTTTTCTCTTTAAAAAAAAAGAAGAGAAACTCTAAATATTTTATTAATTGTTTTTATCTTTCTCTATAATTAATGTGATTTATTTATATTAAATAAAAGTGATAAATAAAAAACTAATGAACTTTCCTCTCTCACGTCTAAGCTAATCAAATTGTAGGAGTAGTAAATTAAATAACGTTCTTCAACCAAAAAAAAAAAGTAAATAACGTTCCATCTCCCACACGTCTAACATCATTAATTGCTATAGTTTTCTTTTTTGTTACTTAAATAGCTTAGGTGTATGTTACTCCCCTCAAAAGTACTCTATTCATGAGTTTACACGCAATCATCTTCACTAAATTAAGGTGAGAGTTCTCTTTTATATGTTTCTCCTAATTATTTTCGTCAGATTTGCTCCTTTAAAATGCTGTTAATTTCTTATCAACTTAATTATGATTATAATTTTTAGAAACTCCGGTCTATTTAGATAAATATTTCTTCAAAATTTTGCCTCCTTTTACTGTATTAGTTTGTTTATTATCTTATGTTGTCTAATAGGTAATATATAGGGTTGATTTCTCATATGCCACTCATGACTCAACTAATAGTTATTATCTCAAAAGTCACATTTTTTCTTGATTCAATTTCCTTCAACAACGAAAAATAACTTTTTAAGATAATAATTATGAGTTGAATGATTATATGAGAAATCAACTCGTAATATATATTAATTTTTCCATTTAGTTGGATGGTTAGTTTTGTCTCTTTTCGTTTTTCCCCCTCAAGAAAAGATGATAGGTTGATGATTTTGCTTAATATACTCTTTTACCTTTTGATAGCAATTAGAATAGCTGTCAATATGGGCCGATCCAACTCACACGGGCTTTGAAATTTGACGAGTTGGGGCGGGATGGCCCATCAATATGACAGATCAGAAAATAGCAAGTCCAACCCATTACATTGTCGCCTACGGGCCTTCACGGGCCGGCCCACTATTTAAAATATATTATTATTATAATCTTAATTTAAATTTTAAATTGTTAATTACATAAATATTTACAATATAACATTACATAAAGTTACTAGGGCTTTGGGCTCTAGGTGACAAAAGAGTTTTAAAATGAGATGTGGGTGACACAAGTCTTAATAATTGAGTGGAGGTAACAATTACTTTATTAAGCATTAAGAAAGTAAAAGTTTTAAAATAACCCACAAGTTTTTTAATTTACACTTTGATCCAATGTAAAACCTAATATAACTAGAAATGGAGGGAAAAAAGACACGTTTCTCTCTCTTCTCATTTATTGGAGTTTTCTCTTTCTTCGTGATTTTTGTTGTTCATTGTTGTTGCTTTATTCATCATCTTCTTCTTCATTATCATCATCTTGTTCTTCATTATCATTTCTTCTTGTTCATCATCATCATCTTCTTATTGTTAAACATTGTTGTTACCGCTACTATTGCTACTTGATCAAATTTTTAGGTCAAATTTTATTCGTATATCACTTGGAAATTACTTATAGGTGATTTTAGTAAGTAAAATTATAATTTTTAGTTGAATTTCTTATCTGGGTGTATCTGCTACTGCTGTTTTTTCAATAATAGATAAAACATGTAACGTGAATCCAACAAATGAGTAATTAATTGCACAAATGAGTAATATGTTTCAACATATATGACTAATCTATTGCACAAATGAGTAATCTGTTGCAACATATTGACTAATCTGTTGCACAGATGAGTAATCTGTTGCAATATATTGACTAATCTGTTGCAACAAATTGACTAATCTGTTGCAACATATTGACTAATCTGTTGCAATAGATTACTCATCTGTTGGATTCATATTATAGTGTAGTAACATGAATCCAACATATGGGTCTTCTGTTGTAACAGATTAGTCATATGTTGCAACAAATTACTCACTTGTTGCAACAAATGACTCATATGTTGGATTCATATTGCAGGCTCTATCCATTGTAGCAGTAGCAAATATACCAAATAAAAAATTCAACAAAAATCATAATTATACTTACAAAATCACATATGAAGTAATGTCCAAGTGATATACGAACTAAATTTGACCTAAAAAAATTTCAAAAATTTCAACAAGGGCACAACGAATAAGTGAAACATATGAAAAATTTCATGAAACAGGTAAAGAAGACAAAAATAGTGTTGTTTGCAACAAATTTCCGTAGATGCAGAAAATTAACTGTAAGCAAAAATAAAATAAACAAAAAAAATAATTTTATATAAATGAATTTTGCGGGTACAATTTCGTTATTCTCTCGATTCTTCTCTCCTAAGTTTTTTCGTGATTCGAGGGCCTTCGCAGCGTGATTCTCGAATGTGGGATGATTTGAGCCTCCTAGAAATGCGTTTGGATCTCCAAGAATTGTCTGACAGGACTTCGTCTTGTCGAGTGGACCTTCGGGCAGAACTCCGTTAGTCGATTCGTTGAAGAGTTGTGTAGTCAATGCAGAAGCTTCCTCCAATACTTGCCGAATCCCCTTTTAGCATATCATGTTACCCCCTATTTATAGTTGTAGGTGGTAGGCCTAGTTACTTGTGATTGGCCAAAACATGTCACTTTGACACTTGGCGACTTTTGACTGGTTCTTGAATTTGAATGAGATTTTCACATCATTTGTACATGTGGCGGCGTCTCATTGGTTTTGGATTTGACTGGTATGTCACGTCACTTGATGAGTTTGGGCTTCCAAGTGTAATGGACCTTGAAGTCCTTGATGAGGAATAAAATGGGCTTATTATTCTTATAGCCCAAAATGATTTTAGACCCAATAAAATATGGATCAAATCCAAATTTTATATGAATTTGACCCAATAAATTTTACGTGTCTACAGATGCCCCCTACTTCAAGGCTTGTGAAGGTGTTTGATTTTTCGAACCTGTTAGAGACGAGATTTGAAGTATTTTTGAAGCCCCCTTTTTGTTTGCATCTTGAGCATTTTGTCAAAATCCGACTCCTCAAAGTCATGATTATTCGGGTAGAATAACGTGAATCCAGTGTAAATTCTGTTTAAGACTAAATATATCCAAATCATGTAGGATTCGGCTATTAGTCCTATAGCGAATCTTAATAGGATTAATTAATGATGTTATCCCACTTCAAAAAGGATTAGGAATTTGACTTATTATGGACACTTAAACGTCCTAATCCTTGTAGAAGACAACTTTGTTCGGCAGATTCCTTTTTGAAATCAAATTGGGGCCTTTCAGAGTCTATAAAAGGACATCAACACCCCCTTTAATTATTGTAATTCAGCCTGAGCAGAAATTACTCACGTTTTTTTCCTCTTTTTGAGCTTTCAACACTTTGGCGCGTCTGTGGAAGAAGCTTCATAACTCATCGTGGAGGTGTATGAATCACAAACGGCTTGTAGTGTTGGAAAGTAGACTCTCAAGGATACGTTCTACGTGAAAACCACGCTCGTCTTATCACCAGATCTGTCCAAGTATCGTTTCAAAGTCAGACCTTCAGTTCTGTTTCGTCACTGTTTACTTGTTTTGTGCAGTCTCACGAAAACTCTTATATCTTGACTTAAGAACATCAAAATCAGGAGCCGTTTTTTGCGTTGAAAACTAGACTCGTAGATATACGTCTCACGCTGAAACCACACTCATATTTCATCCGAATCGTCCCATATATTGCTCCAAATACGGCCTTCCAATCCTGATTCGCTTGCTATTTCAGCTTTGCGCAGCCTCACGATAAAGTCCATATCTCGATGTGGAAGTATCGGAATTAGGTGCCGTTTTTTGCATTAGAAATTAGACTCACAGATATATGTTACTCGTGAAATCCAGTAGCATAAAACATCTATATTTTCTCAGGTAAATTTTTGAAGTTTCAGCTTAAATCTTGTGATACTCCTTTTCCTTTTAGCAGACTTACCATTTAATTTAATATCTTTGGCAGGCCTTCAAACACAGAAAGGCTATCTTCAGTGTTTTGAAATTATGGTGAACTTCTGGGACCAAATGACACCGTATCCTCTACTTGAAATAGCAAATGATGAACGGTATTCTCTGGCTAGCTTCCTTACCCTAAAAGTTCATCCTCCGGTAATAGGTGTCTTCCCGCTTGACAGAGGATCACCTGACATGTCTCTTCATCTAGACAAATGGTCGACAAAATAATAAATTGACGTTCTTGACTCCAAAAAGGTCATCAATACTACTGCTTTTGTGCTGCATTCATCTACACATGACAAGGAATCTACTGCTAGATATCCCAAAGGCTCGAATAAGGGCCTTGCTACATGGAATTATCCCCGATCAGGCTTTGGCGAGTTTCATTATGTTACTTGCTATTGGGAGTGGGTAGAAGATGTCCTTAGCTGTAGCAAGGAGGCACTGGAGCGAACTAAGATTTATGATGCTATTTTTGCTTCTTTATTCACTTACGACGTCAACGAGAATGTTTTGCAGGCCTTTTGTGAACTTTGGCATTCCTCGACGAATATAATTTGTGTCGGCATTGGTGAACTTTCTATTTCATTGTGGGACATGCGTATGATTGGAGGCCTTCCAATACACGAAACTTTCTTTGATGAAGTCGTCCCTTCGGTCAAAGAATTGTCACAAGCAGATCAGCAAGGGAAGCCCTTTTTGCCTAAAACTTGTGCTTACTTATTTTCAGCATTCTATCGGCTTTCGAATGATGCGTCGTCTAAGGAGGTTTCTGTTCATGATTGGGTGAATTTTTGGTTCAAAGAATCGGAGCGGTACAGGGAGCCTTCACCACGAGGCCCTAAACAGCCAGCTAAACCAAAGTCAAATCACAGTCCGAACGGCTACATTGATATGTCATTTTTACCGCGAACGGAAGAAGAGAACGTTCCTTTCGTCGAGTTAGGTGTGGAAGAGTCTCTTAGAGAAGAGACGAACTTGGTTGCTTTTCTTGCTTGCTGGATTTGCAAGTTCATTCTTCCATTTAAGAAACTTGACCACATCCGTCCTAGCATCTTTAAGATTGCAAGTCTAATGGCTCATGGGGAGAGGTTTGCACTAGCGATTCCTGTTTTGGCTAGTATCTACAGAGGCTTGACAGAGATCACAACTTCAACAAACTTAGGTGCAGGCGATATAATTTTTCATATACAATATGTATATGGATGGATTGGTGCGTATTTTAACTCCTACTATCAAGCACGTCATTACAATGGTGCTCGCATGTGTAGGATTGTGAGGATAGGATGGCTAGAAGCTTTGATCTTTCTAGTGCAAGACGGTTATTTCAAAATGTCGATATCTGCAGTCTCCCCACCTTGGCTATGCTACAACCCAAGGAGTTGTTTATAGCAGACAATGGAGAATTATCTAGTTCTTGGAACGATTATTTCATTAGTCTTCGTTCGAGCTATGTTACTCTACGGTGTGATGATCACTTTGTCATGGAGCCTTACAGTCCCCATAGATTCAGCCGACAGTTTGGATTTGTTCAAGACCTGCCTGAAAACTTTATCAAACGACCGTATGACGACACACTTAAAGAATTAGTATGACTTTGGGACTCTTCCACCCGTCTTAGTAGTTCTTCAACCATTAGTATACCACCACGTCCCGAAAGGCCTCTAACAACCAATAGGTACGCAAATTGGTGGTATATTGGTCGACCAAACCTTGTTAAAAAAAATAAAATTATCTTGAAAGTTCCCCGTCGTCCATTGGAACAAGGTAAGTCTTTCACTTCCTCTCTTGTTAAGTCAAAGAAGAGCCCGTTGTTTTCTAAGTCTTCCCCTTCCAGGGGTAAGTTGGTGAAAACTGGAAAAGGATCAAGCCGTCCTTCATTGAAATTGAATGACACTTCTTCTGTGGCTTCGAATAAGACTCGCAAGCGAAACAACGATTCTTCTTTACTTGAGACTAATAGTGAAAAGATGCCAACCAAAACTCCACTCGACGATAAGATTCCGCCTATCCGCATAGTTAATGAAATTGTAGATGCTAATGATGACACTAGCTCAACGGAAGGAGACCAAGACCAATATTGGAAGCGCAAAAGAAAGAAGGCAAAAGACCAATCTAATGAGTTAGTTGATTTGGACAAGCTACCATAGATAGGGAGACATTTTCTGTTAATGACCCTAGCTCCACTATGCCATTGACTGAACTCGCAGAACAAGTAAGATTACTTTCTTTCTCTCTCTTTTTTATTTAAGAAAAATAATAATACCCTGCTAAATTTATTTATCTTTTTGAAACTGAATCTCCAAGGCATTTCTACCGATACGCTTAATGGCATTTTTGATGGCGTTCCTAGTCCAAGTTACCTTGATACATCTTCTTTTCCTGTCACAGAAACTTTGACAAGCAACATGGAGGTTGTGGTTGTCCAATCTAAGTCGCCTAAAGTTCATGTGCCTTCATTGTGTTTATCGTCATTTGTGGCCCCAAATTTTGAACCACAAGAGACGATCTCTACTTTTAAGAAGTCCTAAATTCTTCAGATGTGTGGTGCATTGCATAAATTGCTAACCATGTTCTCCGTTGAATCTTCGGACGACTTTTCAAAGTTGAAAAATGGTGTGAACATGCTTATGGAGGAACTCAAAGGAATTAACGCCATCAATACATCTATTTTAGAGGGCTCTGTTAATACTTTTATAAAAACATATGAGGAGTACGACGCTATGAAATCATCTTCATCGCTGAAAATAACTAAAGAGCACCATCAAAAATTGCTCTCCGACGTGCAACAAAACCTTGTTAATGCAAAAGAGGAAAACACCAAGGAGAGAAGGCGCATGGAGGATCTCCAATCACATCTTGCTAAGTTTGATGAAGAACTGAAGCTCTTATCTGCTAAGAGGGAGCAGACAATTTCATGCATAAAAGAGCATAAAGAACGGTTTTCTAAAAGCCAAGAGAAGATCATCACTTTTGAGGGCGAGCTTCATGCGATTAGGGAGAAACATCCATTATCCGAAGACGAAGTGGAGACACTATCCAAACTGAAAGAGGCAGCTGAGGCGAGTCGTTAGCAAATTCTGGAATTTCAACCTTTTCCATAATTTAGATACTTGCTTAGGATTTTTTTTTATTGCTTATTATGATGTAGTGACATTTTTGCCTTCGGTGCAATAAAAGTGACCTTTAGCTTTCATTCAAATATTGTTTTGTCTGTTTCCTTTTTTTTTATGATCAAGCTAGATGAATTTTCCCCCAATTACGAATAAACTGTGAGCTCTGTTGACAACATGTATCAAAATCAAACATCTTTCCAATTAACCGGAATTAATTTTTTTTTTAAGTTAGCCATGAATCAGTCCAATTTCATAATTCTGCGCGGCTTTGGTAGAAAATTCATAATTTGACGTACAAATCTTTGAATTATAAACCGTCTTTTTTGTTGCAAAGATAACACTAAGATCTACCACATATGTAAAAATAATAACCATATCCTTTACGTATTTGTACATATTTGTCATTGAAGTCATCTCAGTTTGAAACGTGAGGGTCTCTTTCGCAGCTTTGAGTGGCTATGGTAGAAAATTCATAACTCGACGCAGAAGTCCTTGAATTACGAGTTGTCTTTTCTGTTGCAAAGATAACACCAAGAGGTGCCACATATTTAAAAATCATGACCATATCCTTTATGGATTCGTACAGATTCGTCATTGAAGTCAGCTCAGTTCGAAACGTGAGGATCTCTTTCACAGCTTTGAGTGGCTATGGTAGAAAATTCATAACTCGACGCAGAAGTTCTTGAACTACGAGCCATCTTTTTTGTTGTGAATATAACACCAAGAGCTTCCACATAGTTAAAAATCGTGACCATATCCTTTACGAATTTGTACAGATTCATCATTGAAGTCAGCTCAGTTCGAAACGTGAGGGTCTCTTTCGCAGCTTTGAGTGACTATGGTAGAAAATTCATAACTCAATGCAGAAGTTCTTGAATTATGAGCCGTCTTTTTTGTTGCGAAGATAATACCAATAGCTATCATATATGTAAAAATCATGAGCATATCCTTCACGTATTTATCCAGATATATCATCGAAGTCTGCTTTACTTTACTTGTTCCTTCACTTTTGTGCCTCTGTGGTAAACTAAGCGAATAAACGTTCAATTCATGCGACATCAATGTCACTCCAAAGTATTATTGTCATGCTCAAGTAATGACGAATCCTTTTCTTTTACTCATTTTTTTTAACTCATATGACTGAACTTAGAGTAAAAGCATACTCTAAGCTGCCTACGTACCTCGGGAGGATCAAGTCATAACGTAGTTCAGGACAATGAGTTAATTTTTTTATTTTTTTTTAGAGCCGTTCACAGTTTATAATCATGCGGGCCAAGAGTGGAGACGACCTTCATGGAAAGTACTGCTTCAGGAACTTGCCGTTGATGGGATCAACTCTTACACCATCTTGATCGATGATCTTATAAGCGCCACTTGATATGCTTCTTTCACAATATATGGACCATCCCACTTAGATGTAAACTTGTCACCTATGCGTTTGTTGAGGATTATAGGTCTTCGAACCGCTAAGACCAAGTCACATACCTAAAATGATCGTGGTCGTACTCTCTTGTTGAAAGATCTAGCAAGTCGAGCTTGATAACACTCCAACTTCTGTTGCACTTCTAATCTCTTTTCATCCAATGCCTCTAACTCTGCCAGACGAAGTTGAGCGTTATTTTCAGTTGTAAGACCTTTTTAGATCGCTATTTGTAGTGATGGAATTTGTTGTTCTAGTGGAAGAACTGTTTCTACGCCATACACCAACGAATACGGAGTCGCTTGGGTAGCAGTTCTGCAGGTCGTACGATATGCCCACAAAGCTTCACCGATCTTCTCATGCCAGTCTTTTTTATTTTTCACAACCACCTTCTTCAACAGGTTACCAAGTGTTTTATTAAAAGCTTCAGCAAGACCATTGGCAGGTGCATTTTACATTGAAGACCTATGTTGCTTAAAATTAAACTTCTCGCATAAAGTCCTCATGAGCTTATTGTTGAAGGGTGTTCCATTATCAGTAACAATGTATCTTGGTATGCCATACCTAAAGATGATGTTTGATTTGATAAAATCAACAACATTTTCCTTTTTTACCTCTTTTACCGGTACAGCTTCGGCCCATCTCGAGAAATAATCGGTAGCCGCTAAGATATACATTTGCCCTTTTGACGACTTCGAAAGAGGTCCAACAACATCAAGTCCCCACGCATCGAAAAGCCATGATGCTATAGTTGTATGAAGATGCTCTGGAGCCTGATGTATATAATTAGCATGAAATTGACATGCTTGAAACCTTTTGGCATGCTCTAGACAGTCCATCACCATTGTTGGCCAGTAGTAGCCCATCCTTTTGATGTAAAAATGAAGTTTAGGCCCTGATTGGTGTGCCCCACATGTACCGGAATGTGCTTCCTCCATTGTTTGTTGAGCTTCTTCTTTGTTAAGACACCACAAGAGTAACCCCTCTTAAGAACGACGAAATAAAATCCCCCCATGAAAGATGAATCGTGGTGCCCTTCTCTTAATATCTGCTTTTTTCCGCGACTCTTCGGGCATCCTTCCACGCTCAAGATACTCAATTAGTGGTTTTCTCCAATCTTCTTCTTCAACAACTCGAACAGATGTATGGAGGCTTTCGTCTAATTGAAGATCCAGGCAACTGGGAATAACCCATCGATGACTTACTTGGACCTTTGTTGACTTATTTTCTCCGAGTTCCATCATCGTAGCTAAGTTTGCTAGAGCATCCGCCATGCGATTTTTTTCTCTTGGGACGTGGTTTAAGAACACTTGATCAAACCTTTCAAGAAAACGAGTAGCGTATCGATGATATGGTATAAGGTCTTCCTACTTCACCTCGTAACTGCCTAAGAGTTGATTTATGATCAACTTAGAGTCACCATAGATATCCAATCGCGGAATCTTCATATCTGATGCCATTTCAAGTCCAATAGTTAAAGTTTGGTACTCTGCAGCGTTATTGGAACATGTTTCACCCAGAACAAATGAAAATGGTAAGATTAGTCTTTCTGGTGATATCAACACGACACCTGCCCTTGCACCATCTTGACGTGCTGATCCATGGAAGAACATTGTCCATGTCGGTATTTCTTCAATAAATAATACATCTTCATCAGGAAACTCATCCGAAATATCCCACTCAGCAGGCAGGGGTGGATCAGCGAGGAAATTAGCAAGTGCTTGCCCTTTTACAGCCTTTTGAGACATGTATATGATCTCATATTGGTTAAACAATATAGACCATCTGGCTAGACGTCCTGAGAGAACTGGCCGAGTCATTACAAACTTCACGGGATCAGCTCGAGAAATTAGCTTGATGGTGTATGCTTCAAAATAATGCCTTAATTTCTTTATCCCATAAAGCAAATCCAAACACATCTTTTCAATGGGCGTATAATTTAACTCAGCTCCTATCATAGTTCGACTTAGATAGTACAGTGATTATTCTCTCTTAGCTTCATTATCTTGAGCCAGAAGTTCTCCAAGTGATCGCTCTTGTGATGCAATGTAGAGTATCAATGGCCTACCAGGAGTTGGTGCCTCAAATACAGGTGGATTCAACAAGTATCTTTTGATGCTTTCAAAAGCATTTTGACATGATTGATCCCAGTGGAGAGGGGCATCTTTCTTCATTAGATGGATGAAATGTTGACATCGTCCAGCCAAGTTAGAGATGAACCTCTAAATGAATGTCAAATTTTCTTGCAGACTGCGGAGGTCTCTTAAGTTCGTTGGTTGTGGCATTTTCTGAATGGCATCAATCTTTGTGGGATCACCTTCAATTCCATGGTGACGCACAATAAAGCCAAGAAACTTTCTCGAAGTAACTCCAAATGCGCATTTGAGTGGATTCATTTTCAAGTCATATTTTCTTAACCTCTCAAAAATAATACGAAGATCATCAAGATGGTCGTCCCTGCACTTTGTCTTCACCATCAAGTCGTCAACGTAGCATTCTACCTTCTTATGCAACTTGTCATAATAAATGTTTTGCATTGCACGTTGGTATGAGGCACCCGCATTCTTTAGACCAAATGGCATCACCTTGTAGCAGTATATCCCTTTTGGAGTTTGGAAAGCAGTACATTCTTCGTCTCTTGGGGATATTCTGATTTGGTTATATCCAGAAGACCCATCCATAAATGACATATATTCATGTCCAGTAGTCGCATCAACCATGAGCTCTATGATTGGTATCAAAAAATCATCCTTCGGATATGCTTTGTTCAAGTCTCAAAAATCAACGCACACACGTATTTGGACATTTTTCTTTTTGACAGGTACAATATTTGAGATCCATGATGGGTATTTCACCTCTCGAATAAATCTGGCTTCGATGAGATTATTGACCTCTACTTCAATTTGTGTTACTAGCTCAGGGCGAAACACTCGTTGTGACTGCTTTACAGGACGTGCTCCCTTTTTTATCCCCAAATGATGAATAGCTACCTTAGGACTAAGGCCAGACATTTCTTTGTATGACCAGACAAAGACATCTTTGTACTCAACTAATAACTTTAAGTAGTCCCTCTCTTCTTTCGGTGAAAGAAGTGTACTAACAAAGGCTGGGCGCGGATTCTCCAATGTACCAAGGTTTATCTCCTTGAGTTCATCTATAGTCGATTGTACTCCATCCTCTAGTTGAGGAGGTGCTTCTTGAACATCATCATCCATTTCATCATGGCACAAATTGTCCTCTACCGTTATATGATATGATGCACTGGCTTCCTCTGGATCCTCTTTTGTTTCTCCAAGCTGTTGGTTGGTAAAAACAATAGTTCTTTTTCTTACCTTCAACGGGCCATCTGTGCTAATTGACAAAATAGACTTTCTTTTCATGCGCGATGGGAAAGCACTATGAATTTCCTTGTCATCAATGTCCTCAGAGAAATATTGTTGTTCGTGCCCCAACAATATCTTTCTAGATGATGGCTTTTCTGTGGTTCCCAAGCAAAGAAAAATAGAGGCATTCGCAGTGGTGATACGTCCTTCTACACCGTTAGAAACTCCACTTCCATATTTGCCTCTTGATCTATCAAATACAGAGACACGAGGTGCTGATTTTTCTATGCGATTAAACACTGAGGTCCGTTGTGGTATTTTCTCGTCCTCACCCTTTTTTTTCCCTTCTACTAAGATGTAGTGAGATGAAGTTGTTTCCTTCACCTTCTTAGTTGAAATTTGAAGAGGCTCTAGCAATTTGAATCCTAGCCCAAACTTAGGAGTGACGACGTAATGTCCTTGCTTCCTCAACTTCATTTGGGATGTTGTAAGCCTTGTATTTTTTCGCCAGTAACTTCATCCTTGAGCTCTCCTAGTCTTGTCAGATTGGAGAAGTCATAACCTGATTTTTAAAGTAATGTGAAAGTCTTTTGATCAAAGTGACCTTTTATCTTTTCAACTAAGGTGTCATTTCTTGAGGACTCAGGAGTAATAGGTTAGATTTGTACAATTGGTACAGTCATACTCTTTTTCAAATCTTGCAACATTTCATGGCTTATTTCTTTTCTTGGATGGAGAACCTGTTGAGTACATGCTTCTAGCAAGGGTTGTCCTTCTCCTCGACGCTCACGTGGAATATAACGAAAGACTAAATGCTCATTATCGGTCTTTGCTTTTATGTCTCCTTCAGATGATGAGAACTTAATGGTGATTCCTTCAGTTCTTTCCTTAGACATTTTAGCAAAACCCGCTTGTACTCTTATTTCTTCTTTTGAATTGACCCCGGTTGGGTTAGAGGGTGTTGGTTTCTTCACATCTAACTCACAAGGTTCCAAGTAGAATTTCGCATCTGCAAAGTACGACTTTATTTCTGTGAAAGGATGAATATCCGCATCAACTTTGACTACCTCACCATCCTTCATATACTTTTTGCACTGATGCAAAGTAGATGTCACCACTCCATTCTCATGCAACCAGGGGCGTCCAAGTAACAAGTTGTACGATGTCTTGGCGTCTATGACGTGAATCAAAATGTTTGATTTCATATTACCAATGGATAATTCTACGTAGATTTTTCCCATGGCTCGCTGCCCCCCTTGATTGAAGCCTTGGATTGTTATATTGCTTTTGGACAGTTCATCAATAGAGATTCCAAACCTTTTGAGCACTGTCTTTGGCATGATATTAACCACTGAACCATCATCGATCAGTATGCGATTGAGATGTTGTTCTCGAATAGCTCCTACGACAAACAAAGGCCTGTTATGCAGTTTGGATCCTAACAACAAGTCATCATCGGTAAAGGAAATTACAGCAAAACACTGTGCAACTGTTGGCTTAACATGACATTATTGTGCTATTGTCAGATGCTGCTCTTGTTTGGTTCCCTTGGGTTCTTCTATGCTGGAAATTACATGCGTCGCCTTGACTTGTCTATCTTGAAGGAATTTTTTTGAAAAAAATTCATGCAACGTGATAGGCCTTCGGGCCTTCTGTGACAAGAAACCACTAATCCTCTTGCTAGCATTAAACTTGACACTTTTTTATGGTTGTAGTTGATCCACATTATGCCCCATCACTTTCAGCTCAGGAAGTCAAATTCTTGGAACCACTCGATGTCTTCTTTTCTTATGAGAAATGAGAGTCCAACCGTCATCCTCCCCATTCTCAGAATTATTGTCTACCTCTATTACAACTTCAGAAGTTCTTCTTGGGGCATCAACTTCAACCGGCGTAAAGCTCCCAAATTGTAATAAGATGGTGCTTCGCATAGTCTGCGGCATGGAGCATTTTTGTCGATCGACAACACTAGCATGATTTGCATCTATGGTTTCATCTATGTCGATGATGATTTTCCCTTCACTTACTAGTGTCATGATTTTCTCCTTTAAAATGAAGCATTTTCCCGTCGGGTGGCCAATGACGCGATGAAACTTGCAGTATTTAGGATCATTAACCCTATTAATTTCCTCAGGCCTCTTTGATTCGGGAAGATCAATGGATTTTTTTGTCCAATAATTCATCAAGGATCGTAGGTACGTCTGAATCTGGAAATGGGTAAACTTTTACTTCCAACTCTTTCAAAGTTGGGCGACGTTTTTCCTCCCTTGGTTGTTGCTTCAATGTTTCATCTTCCTTTACTTTTTACTTAGTCGTGACCTTTACGGAAGTTGCTTTCACCACCATGGATTCTTTAGTATGGATCTTTGGGGTCGTAGCCTTCTTGAACTCCTTCTTTTCTTTAGTAAGATCAACAAAAGAAGACGCATTCCCATGACTTGCGATGCTTAACTCTATGTCATGTGCTCGTGTAGCAAGTTCTTCAAATGTTCGCGGTTTGATTTTTTCCAGTATGTAAAGAAGGCCTCAATGCATTCCTTGAGTGCACATTTATACAACGGATATTTCAGAAAGGC
Source organism: Capsicum pubescens (assembly GCA_030864215.1). Classification (NCBI taxonomy): domain Eukaryota; kingdom Viridiplantae; phylum Streptophyta; class Magnoliopsida; order Solanales; family Solanaceae; genus Capsicum; species Capsicum pubescens. Next base: position 213,679,123 of record CM061542.1, read on the forward strand.
GATCTTTGCAGTCTAAACTCAATGACCTCCAACGATTGATGTAATTCACCACAGGCTCATCTTTTCTTTGCTTAGTGCCAGTCAACTCTATCATACTCACAGTTTGTCGAGTGTTGTAAAATAGATTGAGAAATTCCTTTTCGAGCTGCTCCCAACTATCAATTGACTCATGTTCCAAGTCGATAAACCAGTCAAATGCATTCCCTTTAAACGAATGAACAAACAATTTCACTAGGAGATCGTCGTTTGTTCCAGCATTGCTGCAAGTTTCGACAAAGTGAGCGATGTGTTGCCTCGGGTTTCCCTTGCCATCAAATTGCTGCAACTTTGGTGGTTGATAGTTCGTTGGCATGGATAGACAGTCAATTCACCTTGTGTAAGGCTTGGATTAATACAACGAACTTTATGGTGCTCCGCCATATTGAGCCCTGATAGAATTAGTTATCATGTCTTGCAATTGCTGAACAGACAGGGCCCCAACCAAAGTAGACTGATTCTTTTTTTGAGATTGAGTCTTGCTAGGCGACTCGTCGACACTCTTATTTTGCTGAGTAAAGCCGGGTGGATAAGCAGGGTCGTGGCTCGATTCTCCAGGGGCGAAGGACTCCAACTTGTTCATCAGTTGAGTGATTTGAAGATCTTTATCCTCAACAGATTTCTTTAAAACTTCAATGGTTTGTTCCATTATTGCGAACTTCTCATCCATATCAGTTATGTCGGCCATCAAGGCATTGACCTTTGTTGAAACTGGAGCATCAGTCGAATCTTCAGATCCACTCAAATTGACGCCAGTCTGAGAGAGTTCATTACATAGCAAGGATGTCAAGTTGCCCCCAGGAGTTGCGATTCCAGCCGCCGTATGAGATTTGCTCTTTTTTGCCTTCTTCAAAGAAGTGAAGTATTCAGATTCGTCCCAACCACTAGTCTTCAACTTGCGTCGAGTGAGTGGACCAACATGGCTGAGCTCATCAGATGTGGCAGTAGAAGAGTTCTTGCATGAGACAACTTTAGTATTTTCGAAGTCCATAGCAATGTTTGATTTCGCAGGAGGAAGAGATGAAGAGCAGAACTGGTCCCACTGGGTGTGCCAAAATTTGTTTGCAACAAATTTTTGTAGACGCGGAAAATTAACTGTAAGCAAAAATAAAATAAACAAAAAGAATAATTTTATATAAATGAATTTTGCGGGTACAATTTTGTTATTCTCTCGATTCTTCTCTCCTAAGTTTTTTCGTGATTCGAGGGCCTTCGCAACGTGATTCTCGAATGTGGGATGATTTGAGCCTCCTAGAAATGCGTTTGGATCTCCAGGAATTGTCTGACAGGGCTTCATCTTGTCGAGTGGACCTTCGGGCAGAACTTCATTAGTCGATTCGTTGAAGAGCTGCGTAGTCAATGCAGAAGCTTCCTCCAATACTTACCAAATCCCCTTTTAGCATGTCATGTTACCCCCTATTTATAGTTGTAGGTGGTAGGCCTAGTTGTTTGTAATTGGCCGAAACATGTCACTTTGACACTTGGGGACTTTTGACTGGTTCTTGAATTTGAATGCGATTTCCACATCATTTGTACATGTGGCGGCGTCTCATTGGTCTTGGATTTGACTGGGATGCCACGTTACTTGATGAGTTTGGGCTTCCAAGTGTAATGGACCTTGAAGTCCTTGATGAGGAATAAAATGGGCTTATTATTCTTATAGCCCAAAATGATTTTAGACCCAATAAAATATGGATCAAATCCAAATTTTGTATGAATTTGACCCAATAAATTTTACGTGTCTACAAGTGTATCATACATCAAATGCAAAAGGATCAAGGGGACAAACGTTTGAGTTCTCCTAAAAATATTTAAGTTCCCTAGTATTTTAATTGTTTTATAATGGATGACTCATCTATTATAACAGATTTTCTATCTGTTTGATAATTTTCAACAGATGAATCATCTGTTGCAACATGTTAGTCATTTGTTGATTCAAATTAAGCAATTATTAGTAATAATTAAATTGATTTAGCTCCAATTAAAGACAAGTCTTTAAGACAATGGGACGAACATTTGAATTCTCCTAAAAATGTTTGAGTTCCTTAGTATTTTAATTATTTTCCAACAGATCACCTATTTGTTACAATATGTTAGTCATCTGTTGCAATAAATGTTTATAACAGATTAGTCATTTGTTGATTCAAATTAAGTAATTATTAATAATAATTAAATTAATTTAACTAAAATTGAAGACAAAACCTTAGACAAAGGGAAAAACGTTTGGGTTCTCCTAAAAAATATTTGAACTTTAGTATTTTAAATTATTTTTCAACACATATTTTGTCTATTTAGTAATTTTCAATAGATGAGTCATATGTTGCAACAACTTAGTCATCTGTTGCAACAGATGTCTATATATGTTTGATAATTTTCAATAGATGAATTAGTTTTTGCAATAAGTGAGTCATTTATTGCAACAGATGTTTATACCTGTTTGGTTATTTTTCAACAGATGTTTTTATTTGCTTGGTTATTTCCAACAGATTACTCATCTGTTGTAACATGTTAGTCATCTATTGATTCACATTAATTCATTATTAGTAATAACTAAATTGATTACTAAAATAAAATATGAATTAATAAGTTCAATTACAGTTTCAATTAATCTCATGGTAATTACACGATCAACTAAGTATGTTTGTCCTGAGTAGAGTGATCAATTGACCAATTTTATTTGAAATGATTCAAATTAAGTCATCATTAGAAATAACTATATTGATTTAACTAAAATTAAAGATGAATTAGTAAGTTCAATTATGATTTCAATTAACCTCATAGTAATTATATAATCAATTAAGTGTTTCATACTGAGTAGAATGATTAATTGACCAATTTTATGTGAAATAATTCAAATTAAACCATTAATAGAAATAACTATATTGATTTAACTAAAATTAAAGATAAATTAGTATGTTCAATTACGATTTCAATTAATCTCAGTAATTACATGATCAATTAAGTGTTTCATCCTTAGTAGAGTAATTAATTAACCAATTTTATTTTAAATGGTTCAAATTAAGTCATTATTAGTAATAACTATGTTAATTTAACTAAAATTAAACATGAATTAATGAGTTCACTTACAATTTCAATTAATCTCATCGTAATTACATGATTAACTAAGTGTATTCGTCCCGAGTAGAATGATCAATCGACCAATTTTATTTGAAATAATTCAAATTAAGTCATTATTAGTAATAACTAAATTGATTTAACTAAAATTAAAGATAAACTTACAATTTCAATTAATGTAATAGTAATTAAATGATCAACTAAGTGTATTCGTCATGAGTAGAGTGATCAATTGACCAATTTTATTTGAAATGAATCAAATTAAGCCATTATTCGTAATAACTAAATTGATATAACTAAAATTAAAGATGAATTGATAAGTTCACTTATAATTTCAATTAATCTCATAGTAATTACATGATCAACTATGTGTATTCGTCTCGGGGAGAGTGTTCAATCGACCAAGTTTATTTGAAATGATTCAAATTAAGTCATTATTAGTAATAACTAAATTGATTTTGACTAAATTAAAGATGAATTGATAAGTCCACTTACAATTTTAATTAATGTATTCGTCCTTAATAGAATGATCAATTGATAAATTTTATTTAAAATGATTCAAATTAAGCAATTATTGGTAATAACTAAATTGATTTAACTAAAATTAAAGACAAGACCTTAGACAAGGGGACAAACATTTGAGTTCTCTTAAAAATATCTGAGCTTTAGTATTTTAAATTATTTTCCAACATATATCCTATATGTTTGATAATTTTCAACAGATGAGTCATCTGTTGCAACAACTTAGTCATCTGTTGCAATAGATGTCTATATTTGTTTGATAATTTTTAATAGATGAGTCATTTATTGCAACAGGTTAGTCATCTGTTGCAACATATGTCTATATTTGTTTGGTCATTTCCAACAGATGTCTTTATCTGTTTGGTCATTTCCAACAGATGTTTTTATCTGTTTAGTCATTTTCAACAGATTACTCATCTTTTGCAATATGTTAGTCATCTATTGATTCATATTAAGCTATTATATCAGTAATAACTAAATTTATTTAACTAGAATTAAACATGAATTAATAAATTCAATTACAGTTTCAATTAATCTCATGGTAATTACACTATCAACTAAGTGTGTTCGTCCTGAGTAGAGTGATCAATTGACCAATTTTATTTGAAATGATTAAAACCAGACCATAATTAGAAATAACTATATTGATTTAACTAAAATTAAAGATGAAGTAGTAAGTTGACTTACAATTTTAATTAATTTTATAGTAATTACATGATCAACTAAGTGTTTGTCTTAAGTAGAATGATCAATTGACCAATTTTATTTGAAATAATTAAAATCAAGCAATTATTAGTAATAATTAAATTAATTTAACTAAAATTAAAGATGAATTGATAATTTTAATTATGACTTTAATTAATCTTATAGTAATTACATGATCATCTAAGTGTATTCGTCTTGAGTAAAGTGTTAATTGACCAATTTTATTTGAAATGATTCAAATTAATATATTATTAGTAATAACTACATTGATTTAACTAAAATTAAAGATGAATTGATAAGTTCAATTACGATTTCAATTATTCTCATATTAATTACACGATCATCTTAGTGTGTTCGTTCTGAATAGAGTGATCAATTGACTAATTTTATTTGAAATGATTCAAATTAAGTCATTATTAGTAATAGCTAAATTGATTTAATAATTACAATTTTAATTAATCTCATAGTAATTACATGATCATTTAAGTGTATAACCTATTGCAACAGATTTAATCTGTTGCAACAGATGAGTCATCTGTTGAAAATTATCAAACAGATATATACATATGTTGCAATAGATTAGTCATCTGTTGTAACAAATGTCTTTATCTATTGGTTATTTCCAACAGATGACTTATCTGTTGCAACATATGACTTTATCTGTTTGTTATTTCCAAAAGATTACTAATCTGTTGCAATAGATGACTAATTTGTTGCAACAGATGTCTTTATCTGTTTGGTCATTTTCAACAGATTACTCATCTTTTGCAATATCTTAGTCATCTATTGATTCATATTAAACCATTGTATTAGTAATAACTAAACTAATTTAACTAGTATTAATAAGTTCAATTACTGTTTCAATTAATCTCGTGGTAATTATATGATCAACTAAGTGTGTTCGTCCTGAGTAGAGTGATCAACTGATCAATTTTATTTGAAATGATTCAAACTAAACCATAATTAGAAATAACCATATTGATTTAACTAAAATTAAAGATGAATTAGTTTCAATTAATTTTTTAGTAATTACATGATCAACTAAGTGTTTCGTCTTAAGTAGAATGATCAACTGACCAATTTGATTTGAAATAATTAAAATTAAGCAATTATTAGTAATAACTAAATTGATTTAACTAAAATTAAAGATGAATTGATAATTTTAATTATGACTTTAATTAATCTCATAGTAATTACATGATTATCTAAGTGTATTTGTCTTGAGTAAAGTGATAATTGACCAATTTTATTTTAAATGATTCAAATTAAGACATTATTAGTAATAACAACATTGATTTAACTAAAATTAAAGATGAATTGATAAGTTCAATTACGATTTCAATTATTCTCATATTAATTACAAGATCATCTTAGTGTATTCGTTTTGAGTAGAGTGATCAATTGACTAATTTTATTTGAAATGGTTCAAATTATGTCATTATTAGTGTTGACACCCAATTTTGACCTCCCGATACTACATTTAAGTTGTTATTTTAACAAAATTATTAATTTTTAAATATTAGTATTTTTTGCAGATTTTTCTTGCATCAAGCAGACTTCTGTCATATCGCATTCATAATTTAGAAAATGCATAAATTATTATCATTTTTTTTGTAATTTATACGACATTTTATATAATTTAATTAATATTTATCAAATTATTTTTTTCACGTGATCGTGTACACTCACATTTTTTGCAAACGCATTGTCTAGCTTTCCATTATTTAATATATTAGTATTTTTTATTATTTACTAACATTAGTATTATATATATTATTATTCATTATTTACTATTTAATTATTATTATTATTTATTATTCAATTATTATTTATCGTTTAATTATTATTATTATTTATTATTTTTATTTATTATTTTATTATTATTAATATTATTATTTACTACTACTACTATTTAAATAACAGGCCTAATTACAATCGTTTTGCCTAATTTATTCACCTTTTAACTCATTATATCCAATTTCTTGCAATTTTAGCCTATCTTATTTAGTCTATTACAGTCTCAGCCCAATTTCTTATAATTCTAGCCAATTATTACAATTATAGCCAATATGAAACTCAATTCTAAATTTTCCATCTTTAGATCTTAACTGTTGATCTTAAACGAATCCAACGGCTGAGATCGAAAATGTCTTCTTTCCTTTCAAAAACCAAATAAATCAAAACCCTAACCCTAAAATTCTTTTCATCCGTCTCCCTCCCTTTCTCTCTCTAACGTTCTCCGTCTCCACCTCTTTCAAAACCACTATACCGCTGTCTCCCCTCCAACAACTGTGCCAACCAACCACCAGTCCCCTCTCATCCTCCTCCTTTCCCGTTCCTTCGCGACCTCGCCGCCCACCAACCGCCTCCGAGCCTCTCCTCTTCTCCGCTTCGCGCCGCCGCTGCTCCACCGGCTACCACATTAATTAATCAAGAGGCTAACTTGGGATTATTATGTGGTACTTGTTGTCCAACATATTACGCGCTTCGATCCTAGGCAACATAGCTTTACTTTTGTCTAGAACGCAAATCTAAAATAGTAAAGTTCAATGCCTCTTGGACTTATAGGTGGGACAATAAGTATTACTAGTCTGTGTTAGTTTTATCCTTGTCATAGAACGCCCTTAGTCTTACCTCCAGCCTAGGTGGTTTGGGATGGATAGTCATTCGGAAATGATGATCCCAACAAATATTAACGATGAGGGTAATGCCATTATTACTTGTCTAAGAGTTCGGTCCCTTGGGTCGGATGATGATTAACAAGTTGGGTTTCTGATTCGAATAAAATCAAAACATTTCTTTGTTTGACTTGGACGATTTCTTTTTTAGTCTTTTTATTTACTTTACATGTTTATTTGGGGTAGTTAGTTTATTACATAAGCAGTTTCCTTTATTATGATCATTTCTTTCTCCTCGCTTATCTTATTTACATATTTTTATTGATTTTATCACTTAGATAATTAATAGCTAAAATGATTAAATTAAATGTTTGTTATTTACTTTATCATGTAGCCAAACCTAAAATTAAAAATAAAATAATGGACCTTTATTTGATCATGTAGAATCCCCATGTAAAGTATGAATTTGGTCGGGAACCACCTTCGTGGACCTCGAAAGGTGCCTAACACCTTTTTTTTAGGTAATTTGAACCCTTACCCGAACTCTGGTGAACTAAGACTAAACAACAAAATAGATTCGTAGTAGCCTAGATCGATGCCCTAAAGTACCTTAATACGTTAGGTGGCGACTCTTCCTTAACGCATCTCAAAAAGAGTTTGTCACGTCGAATCCTGCCTTCCGCGAGGAAAACGGGGCGCGACAGAATGACGACTCTGTTTTGACACCTTGATTTATTTTTCCACTTGTTAACCCTTCTTATTCCCCTTTTATGTGTTTTCATATTTGTTCATGCCTATCTTTTCCCCTCTTCTCCCTTTTATTAGCTATATGTTTTGATATTTATTTGTTTTTATGTTGCTAAGCATGTTATTATTGCTATGTGTTACGTGTTACTGTCTTTTATAACTGACATTCCGCTCATACCTTTCTCCACTTAAAACTTCTTTTGTTTTCTTTTACGAACGGTTGCATGAATACACGGACGTTCTTTCCTAAAATACCCTTCGGGAAATGCCTTGTGGATCGGTCGATCAGCGGTGCGTTGACAGCTACAAGTTTTCCCACTCTCGAGTTGTCCACTCGGGGGAACTATGTCATAAACCTACTCTTGTCCTTTAAGCCATGTCTACATATTTCTTTCGCTGAGGAATATGCGTCTCATTCAACGTATGATGCCTTGGCATTCTTGGCGCGTTGAATGTTAGTCTCATTCAAAGTCCAAAAAGGCCCACAACCTCAAAAGCACTCACAATTATTTGCTATGTGTTGCATTTCTATGTATATATTAACATCTCGTCTATCTTGTTGTTTTCGTTCTTGCCTTAGTCACTCCTTACATTTAGTGTTCTTCACTTTAGAGCTCGTTACTTTTAAAACTCTTGTCATGTTAGGACCCTACAATACAATCTTAGGGTCTATGCAAACTTCCCTTCAATTACCCCCTGACTCATCCATTAGTACGTTAATTCCCCCTAGGTCCAACTCTCGCTTTGATAAAGAGCTTCAGTCTCATTCACAATCTCTTAGTGCAACTTATCATTTTAGGATATCCTCTCCCTAATGCTTCTAACTTTACATACTATTGTCTTACCACGATTCTCGTACATTAATATCATTATATTCGTGTCGTACTTTAGCTCTCACAACCTCTATGTTACATAGAGCTCCGAATGAGCATAACTCATTATTTTCAAATAAGTAGAATATTCATTCTAGACTCCCGTGCGTACTCTTTGTTTCTAATTATAAGTCCTTTCTTCTAAGGTTGACTAAAGTTGAACATCAGAAATGGCCAGTCAAGCAATGTTTATCGACCTTGTCAATAGCGACGATGAGCATGAGAATTTGGGATTGCGTCAAAACAAAGTTATTTCGAACATCAGAAGGATAGAAGGAAAAATAGAGAGAATTAGGTGGATAATGACTAATCTCCGAAGTTCAGTTGAAATGCCACCAGATTTTCCAAAGCCACTATCCAAAGATGACTTCATTGCTCCCACCTACACTATGTCATCCATCTCCTATATCAAAGACCTCACCCACGCCTGATTGTGGGGCACAAGTGTCTTCAAGTCGGTATTCAGTTACACTTCTGAAAGCACTACCCTATTTTGAGAAACCGACTGAGGCTAAACATTGTCCTTGAAAGTTAGTTGGGTTAAGCACTACCCGCTCTCGATAAATCATCTGAACTAAGCACAAATTAGTTATATATGTTGCAACAGATTACTCATCTGTTGGATTCATGTTACAAATAGTTTCCCGATAGTTGTCGCCGGAGAATGTTGTTACGTCGACTGACGGTTGAAAGTAAAAAAGGAACGGGCAAGAACTCAAAACTATTTGTTGCCAAAGATTGAAGTTGCACAAGATTGAAGGGAGAAATTTGAAAAGTTTTTGGTTAGGAGAAGTTAGAAAGAGAAACTATCGAGAGAAAGAGAGAAGAAAGATTGATTTGCAGAAAGAGGAAAGTTTTGTGGGTGTGGGTTAATTTGTATTTTTGAAAAGATTAAAAAGTTGAGAAAATATTAATCAAGTCCACAATTAGCCTAATCAAGTTTTTTAATTATGTTTAATCTTTTAAGTTGGTCAATGTCATCAATCCTTCATTCAAGACTTAAAAGATACCTTTCCTTCAATTTTCTCAAGTTACTACTTGATAATCAAGACTCAAATTTACAAAAAAATCCTAATAATCTGTGAAATTAAATAACTTTTGACACAAAATTCAAACCAAGTAGAGATGTTGAAAAATAAATGAAATTGTTAATGAACTAGCTAAATAGCAATATTAACCTAATTTTATTTTAATTAATCACAATAAAACAGAAAAAATATTAATATTTAGTCCATAATGAACTCCTCAGAAAAAACTCACATGACACTTATGGTATGTTCAATATCGCCACATCATCTTCATCAAACATATTTAATTCCTTAAAAAATTAGTATTTTATATTTTAATTATTTATATATTTTATAAACATATTTAATATTTAAATATCTATGATGGTCCAATAGACTTTGAGTTCAGACTTTTTTTTTATTCTTAGTACTCTATTTTATTTTTTAATTATTTTTTATTTAGCCCACGGGCCAGGCCAGCCCAACCCATATTACTCAAGCCCCACGAGCCAACGAGCTTATATAGGCCGGGCTAAAAAGCTCTTTTCTTAAATGGGCTACAAAAATCATAGCCCAACTCTATTAATTTATGGGCTGGATTGGGCCGACCCAACGAGCCTGGCCCATATTAGCGGCTCTACTAATTAGAAAATAATTTTGTATTGTTCTTGACATAAATATAGGAGAATAAAGCCAAAGAGAAGTGTTCTTTTTATTGAAATCTATGTTACTTCTCGATCATCTGGTTATTTTTGTCTGACCATTGCCACGAAGGGGCAGGGCTAGGGGTTAATCTGAACTTTTTCAACAGAAAATTAAGTTGTTATGTATGATTATTTGTTTTTATGTATGTATATATTGTAGATGTTCAACTTCTTTGCTTTCTTTATGTGTTTATTTCTTCATATCTTGAACACCTTAGTAAAATTACCACTATTGCCCGACTATATTTAAATATAATACAAAGTTGGTCAATAAGGATCGAAAGTAATGTAATATCCCTCTGTAATTTAGACAACCAATCATTATTTTTTCTTTTTGGGCCTTTTATTTACATTTTTCCTATTAGATATTTGTCTTTTTAAAAAAAAATGTAACTGTCTTAACTTTTCAAATAATGTGAATCAATATAACTCATTTTTTTTAATATTCTAATATATCGTTATTAAATATATGTTTTCCTTCTTCAAAAAGGAAATGTAATTATTTGTAACTCTCAAATTTATGTTTGTGGATATAACTCTTAACATTCATTTTGCCTGAGTTCATGTAAATCTTTTCATTTTTTAACTTCGTTATATTAAAAGGTTAATTATTAGTACCACATGCAATAAATATAATATGTTCTTTTTTTGATGAAATAATGTGTTTTACTATATTATGATTAAAAATAATTAGTCACCATATATCTTGCAATTTTAATTTTCAGTATTATTTCTTTCTTATGTTTCTTCAATTATATAGACAGTAAAAAAAAAGTTAATGACCGCCATGAAAGTATATTATTGATGACAACTTCAAAGGTTTTGATATGAGCATGTCATCTATTAACGTTTGGGGTTGATTTTTCAGATACATTTTTAAAATCTATTGTTTATAACTTGATTTGCTAGAAAACAAATCAATGCCTTGAATCTTTTTTTCTTATTTATCTTTATCGTATCTTTGAATGTCTTTGGTTGTCTATTTTTTAAATTACTTGAAAGATAGAGAGCAAGTAACAAAAGGGAGATTTGACTGTAAGAAAAAAATGAAAAAATAGGCAACTAAGAAAGAAAAATAATAGGAAGAACAAGAGGAAAAAGGTAAGTTAAAAGATAGAAATTAAAAAGCAAAATGTCTTCAAAAGATTAAAAAAAAAAAGAGAAATATAAATAATATGTTAATAATAAAATGAATTAGAATTTAAGACAATATATATCTGAATTTACAGATTAATTATGTTTAATATTTGAATATTAATAGGAATTATTTAAATTTCTTGTTACCGCGTGAAACGCGGTCAAATTCACTAGTTTTTGCATGAATTCTAGGAGTGATATGTCCCGTGTTAGCACGGGGCAATGTGAAGAATATTTTTAAGTTAACTACTGTGTTTTATAATAATTTTTACATAATTTTTAAATAATATATGTTACATCCTTGTCTTAATTTATGTGGTATTGATATAATTTTGAAGGTTAACTTATTTTTTTTTACATATTATAAGAATATTTTAAATTATTAATTATTATAATTTATAATACTTTTTCTTCTGTCGGGAGGATCAACACTGAAGTTGATACCCTCCAATAGTCTCCCATTTCTACTAGCAGAAGAGGACCCCACCTCTCCACCTTTTCTTTGCTGATGACCTTACACTGTTTGCTAGAGTTGATGTGAAGAATTGCCACACCATCAATAGAACTCTTCAAAGCTTTAGCAATCATTCTGGTCAAAGAGTTAACCTCACTAAGTCCAAAGTCTTATTCTAAAAAAATTACAGTAGCAACACAGAACAACAACTCTCCACCATCTTGGGCATCCAGGCTTCCAACTCCTTTGGAAAGTACCTGAGTTTCACTATTTTCCACAATGAACATGTGATAGAGGACTTTCAGTTCATATTGGACAATATGAACAACAAACTTGTTGGTTGAAAAACCAGGTTTCTTAACATGGCTGGAAGGACCACCCTGTCCAAAGCTTTTCTAGGCAGCATTCCTAACTATGTCATGCAGTATATCCACCTGTCTAGCAAAATTCACTACCACATTGACAGGGACTAGAGAAATTTCATCTGGGGCACCACAAATATCAAAAGAAAGATGGACATAGTTATGTGGAAGACCGTTACCAAAACTAAAAGAGAGGGGGTCTGGGCATGCAACAGACATCCATAAAAAATGACTCCCTCCTTTACAGCTTTGCTTGGATAATGCACTCCAATCCTTCCTCCCTATGGGCAAAAGTCCTTACCTTCTAGTACAACCCTTGTTGGTGTAGGTCTACTGGCCCTTACTCTAGAACTTGGCGAAGCCTTCATAAGATATGAAACATCTGTAAGATGCCATCCACTAGTCCATTTAGGATGTGGCCAAGGTGGATGCTTAGAAGGACAGGTGGTCCCAGGAATGCCACCACTATCTAGCTTCTTTCAAGGACCTCAACCTACCCCTAACCTTTTTCATAAGGTGAAAGATATATGGATGAAAAGAGCTTGGGATTTCAGCCCTATTTCTTTTGTTATCCATCTTGGGGTAGCTTGTAACATCAAAAACTCCTTTCTCTCTAGCAAGACTAACAACTTTGATAATCATCTATGAAGATTGCATGGTAATGACTCATTCACTTGTAAAAGTACCTACCATCACATAAGGACCATGGACAATACCAGTGCCACTAGTAACCCCTCTTCAGCTGGATCTAGCACATTAAGATCCCCAATAAGGTAAAATTCTTCCTTTGGCTAATCCAGCATAATAGCCTTTCAACCAAGACCACTCTCTTCCAAAGGGGAATCAATATCTTTCCGAATTGTCAAACTTATGGCCAGGCCCTTGAAAATCAATAACATATCTTCTTTGAGTGTACCCATATCAAATCCTTCTGGCTAGAAATAATTCACCAGGCTAGGGATGACAAACTCCGAGACATAACATGTTCTCCACTGATAATTGCGGTAATACTAGGAGGTCCTTAAGACATGATCAGTATAATAGTTACATCTCCTGGAACACTCTTTTTCCCTTTTGTCTGTGGCATATTTGAAAAACTAGAAATACAAATTCTTTCAACATTGCAACCTCCCACACTAACTTCAAGAATGCATACTCTGAGGCCGTGGAGTTTTACCATTTATGCGTCACTTCTCCTCAAAACATAAGGAACACTGCCTTTGTTAAATGGTCACTCCCCCATAATAACCATTACAAGCTCAACACTGATGGCCCTTGCATTAAAAATTCGGAAAAGAAGGTATTGAAAGAGTAATAAAAAATAATAGAGGAGACTGGATTATTGACTTCAGCAAAAGCTTTACACATGTTATCAATAACCTCATAGAGATGCTTACTCTCAGAAAAAGGCCTGAAACTTGCTATTAAGCTCAATCTTAGGCCTCTAGAAATTAACATTATCTCTAAAGAAGTTATAAACATGTTACAAAAAGGTAACCTACTATATGATTCATTTATTATTGATGGCAGATCAATGCTAAGAAACTTAGGAGGACCGACTGTCCAACATAGCTTCAAGGAACAGAACAGGGTTGCTGGCATGATGACCAAGAAGGGAGCAACTTTGGATTTTTTTAACAGGCCCCATATTTCTGTAACACCAACATCGTTTATACGCTCAGTTTCTTGGGAAGATATAACTGGAATCTCTTTCAGTAGAACTGTTTGTAGTAGTAGGATCTCTAATGATCAATATCGTGCTGTTTATGTGGTGGAGCCGAACTAACGCAACCTTGTACTTAACTTAACTTTATTTACTTATTGCATATCTGGTTTACCAAAAAAATCTTTTACATCTTTTTAGTTATTTTAAATTGTTAATTATTATAATTTCTAATATTTTTATGTAATTTTCAAATATATAACAAATTAAAAAGAAAAGTAAAATAAACAAATATAAAAAGAAATATGTAAGCAGACAACACAAGTAAACATGTTACCTGCTTATCATCTTTTATAAGCGAAGTAATAAATCACAAATGTCAATTTAAGTGACACAATGCTTAGATAACCATAATAATTAATTAGGGGCGATATAGTAAAATCACAATTGAAGTAACGAAGCAAACATGTCTTAAATGACTCATAACTAATTAGAAGTGATATAGTGAAGCTACTACAAAAAATATTTGTAAAAAAAATTTAAGCGACCCTCATATATGACGTCAAGTTAATTTAAAATATCAAGATTTAATTTATCATTTTATGTCTATCTTACATTTTTTATTAAATATTATTAATTTTTTAATACTCAAATAACTTATAATAATTAATTAACAGTGATATTTAGTAAACAGTGATATAACAAAGTTACTGTAAAAAATATTTGTGAATTTTTTTTTAAGTGAGCCTCATATAAGACGTCAAGTTAATTTAAAACATCAAGATTTAATTTATCATTTTATATCTATTTTATCTTTTTATTAAATATATTATTTTTTTTAATACTTAAATGACTTATAATAATTAATTAAGAATGATATTTAATAAAATTACGGTTGAAACATCTGAAATAGATATGTCATAAATGTCTATTTTTTTTAAGTAGATATTATTAACTTTTTAATATATAAAATAATTTATAATAATTAATTAGGAGTGATATAATTTAATCACGATTGAAGCAGTTGAAGCATGCGCATCGAAACAACTGCTTTTATAAAATAAAAAAGAAAAGAAATTAAAAAATATTATCAAATTTATATAGAATTTGAATTTCAAAAATCACAAAAATAAATTAAAAGTGAAGTAGTGGTATTTTCTTTTTCTCATACATAAGCCTACCTAAAGCATTCTCCGTTCAAATACCAAATTGAAGAAGCTTTGTAATTTCAAAATCTTTCCCAACTGCACCGAACCATTCCGAAAAAGCCTCTCTCCGCATCTCTTTTTATCTTCTTCAACTCTTTGATCTAGCTAGTCATAGTAGTTTCTATTACACTTAGTTGACTGAGAGTCAGTCATCAAGTCGGCGAATCTTTGACTGGGAGATAGAAATGGAGAATCTGATATCATTAGTTAACAGATTACAAAGAGCTTGTACTGCACTTGGAGATCATGGCGAGGAGAGTTCCTTGCCTACTCTTTGGGATGCTTTACCTACTATCGCCGTCGTCGGTGGACAGGTTTTCCACATCTAGATCTCTCTATTTTCGTAACAATTTTTGTGACATAGTTCGGATTTCGAGAGTCAAACACATTAAGCCAGATTCATATTTGGCTCTCGAAATCCAAACTATGTCGGTAGCATAAATTGGAACAGATGGAGTATTTTGTTTCACACATCTGGATTCTCTATTTTCATACTCCATTCGTCACAATTTATACGACATTTAGTTCGGATTTCGAGACTATAATATGTATCTGACTCTCTAAATCCGGAGTATGTCCTATGGAACAAATGGAGTACTTTGTTTTGATTTCTCTTTTGGATTGTGAAGCAAACTGCGATTCTGTTTTATTGCATCGCTTATGTATGAATCTGAAAATGTTAGCTGGCGATGGGCCTTTTTACTTCGTTTGAATCTTTTTTCGAATTTAATGAGCTTGATGCTGTTAATTTGCGTGTTCATTGAAGTCAGATCTGCGCTTTATATTGTACTCCCTCCATTTCAATTTGTTTGTTTAAGAAAGTAGAGATTCTCTCTTTTGTACTCCCTCCTTCCCATTTTATGGGTAGCCTTTTGATCGGGCATGCGGTTTAAGAAATAAGTAAAGACTTTGTGAAGTTTACCAAATTGTTCTTTTTAGAAAAGTAAAAAAAGAAACAAGGAGTACTATCTTTAAAATTAGATTTAGATGGGACCAATAAGGATAAAAGAGAATTGTTCCCTTTTTATATAGTTATCAAATAAAAAAAAGTGACATTCTTTTAAGGACAGACTACAAAGAAAAGTGTGCCACATAAAATGGGGCATAGGGAGATAAACTATAGATATGTAGACTCAAGAGTGTACCAAAATGCCTTAATTAAAGAGTTGTCAAAAAAAGAAATGAGACATTCTTCTCCAAAAAAAGGGAAATGAGGTGTTTTTGAAATGAGTTAAAAAGGAAAAGCAGGACAAACAAGTTGAAACGGAGGGAGTACTCTTCAATTTGTTTGTGTGGTTTTGGTTTGGCACGGAGGTTTAAGTAGAGAAGGCTTGTGCATTTTGTGGTCTTAAACTAAAGATACGTAGAATGTACCAAAATGTCCTTTGTGGTATTAATTAAAGAGTTGTCAAAAAAGAAAAAAGACATTCTTCTTAAAAGGAAAGTAGGACAAACAAATTGAAACGGAGGAATTACTCTCTTTAATTTTTATTGTGTTTTTATATTTTTATGCTCATAGTTTCTATAAGTAATTGTCTGTTTGTTGCATTATCTCTGTTGAAGCACTTTTCGTCATTTCGCCACTATATTTTACCTGAAAGTTTTGTCGTGAAATGAGATCTCCAGCACTTGTTACTTGCCTCAGCTTGATCCGATGGCATTAGTCCTGAAATGCTCGTATAAGTTGGTTTCACATTTATTTATTACTGTAATATGTTCTTCCAAATGTTGTTGTTGCATTCTAGTTGTAATTTATGAGATGATATTTGACTTATATAATATATCAGTGATTGTGAAAAGTTATTTCAGAATTTAGTTTGATAGAAAAAGCATCATATTAGAAGCTTTTAAATTGAATAGTTTAAACTTTAATGAAATGAATTCTTTAGAGTTGAAAAGTTATATGTAAACAAACATTTCTGGAATGTCTCAAAAGGGATTAGAGGGAGCTGGACTGAGTTTATATGTTATTTGCTAAGTTTCTCGGACTCTTCACTTTTGATGTCCCACCCATGTCGACACGACATGGGTGTGGGATTCGTACCGGATTTGGTCAACAATTTTGGGTATTTTGACCAAAATCGACATAGAAATTCAAGACAAATACAATGATTCTGTAATAAAAATAAAAGTAAGGATGAAATTGAAGAAAATAAAATAACTTGAATATAGAAATTTCTCTGTCAGTCCATTTCCTTTTATCTCCTTCTGGAATTCTCCACTTGATCAATATTTTCTCCTGGAAATACCTTGTATAGTGTCTCATAATTTAAACATATAACTCTATTTTTAGCCGAATCCTCACATTCGTATCTGTACCTAAATCCGTATCCCAAATCTTAAAATTTAGATCATGAAGGATCTGGGCTCTAGATCCGAACCCTTATTGAACAGCCATATCCGAGTCCGAGCAACTTAGGCTATTTGAATTATTTAGGACCAACTTTTTTCTAACTTTATTTGGGTTGAAACTTTGAGAATTTTGGTCCATGTTAGGCACATGTGAAGGGGCATTCGAGTACCATAGTTTGTTTATCAAAAGTAGAATCTGAATGTAATATGCGGTATATCGCTTGTCTTATGGTCTGCTTGACATTGATGCTAGAACGTGCTGTTCCATAGCTCGATGCATTTCTGTGTGTGCATTCTATGCAAATATACAATGTTGTGGAGAGTGGATGTTTGGGTCCGGAAGTGAGTGATCCAATGCCATTTCTGCTCAACTAAAACTTGGGGGCATGCTGATAGTTTTCTAGTGGTGGTGTGCATGACTGGTATCATGTGTTTGTTCTGTGATAATCTATCTTATATTGTGTACTTAATGTCTTCCAAAAACTGTTGATTCCATAGATTTGTAGGTTTATTATGCATTTATGTGGCTTAACTCCCATCTTTTGAATGGCTTGTAGAGTTCTGGGAAATCTTCAGTGCTTGAGAGCGTTGTTGGAAAAGATTTTTTGCCTCGTGGATCGGGTAATAATTCCATCAATTGAATCATAGATGCAAAACTTTAAGAGTACCAGAATTCTCACATATCACGTACAGGAATTGTCACCCGTCGCCCCCTTGTCCTACAGCTTCATCGGATAGATGAAGGTAGAGAATATGCAGAATTTGGACACCTACCAAGGAAGAGGTTTACTGATTTTGGTAAGTTTTTGACAAGCAACATTACTGTATTATTTGCTCAATTCTAGTTGTGATCTTCTGCATGAAGCACCTGTCAGTGTGTGTTCTTGTTGTCATTATCTTCTGGGACTTCATTAGCAAACTGGGGCTTAAGTAGTAAACTTTTTCCTCGACATTCGTTCACTTTAGTCTGTTGTTCTTTTTGATTCTAAGTCTTATACGTGTCTTACAGCTGCTGTGAGGAAGGAGATTTCTGATGAGACTGATCGAGAAACAGGCCGCAGCAAACAGATTTCTGGTGTGCCAATTTACCTCAGTATATATTCTCCAAATGGTATGAAGAGCTTTTCGTTCTCTGTTTGTTCAATTCAACTGTCTGCATTGGTGTATTTCTAACTCCATTTGAGGTTTTTGGTGATTTTTATTTTTTGTATAAAGGTTGTTGATGATGTATTTGTTTTGAGTAAGCAGGATATTGAAATTTGTAGGATGCGGTTGAATTTGATTACAACAAAAATGTTATCTATTTAAGTGAAGTTTAGTGATAAATGTTTCTCCCACAATTAATGCATTCAGGTACTAGCAGCTAAAAAATTGTTGCATCTAATAGCCCTAGACAATTGCTTTAAAATCACTAAGTGGGTAATTTTCTGCTGAATTCCTTTGTTGTGTATACTTTGCAATTGCTAATATTGCCTTTCAGTTATACATTCACTTGTCAAAGTTCATTTGATGTTGAAATGGATGTTTTTGACAATTTGTTCCAGTTTGGCCTAGACTTCTAATTTTGCTTGCCTGAGTTGCAGCTTTTTTTCCTCACAAACACATTGTATAGTTATCCAAAAAGTCAGAGAAGATTTTCTACTCATTGCGCTCTAATTTTACTTGCCTCGTCATTTACTACATCATCTACTTATTTTGGATTTTTGTCATGGCAGTTGTTAACCTGACTCTGATTGATCTTCCGGGACTTACAAAAGTAGCAGTTGGTGAGTATATGGTTTCTGTTCGTTTGTGTCTCTAATTCTAAAAGAAACTGTTGAATCTAATGGGTTCAAATGGAGCAAAATGTATATTGAGGATTCATGTTACGGACCCGAACATGTTTGCATTAATACATAGCTTTTTTTTTTTCAAAACAATAACTGTTGTGGAATTGAAATTCTGTCCATTGAATTTTTGTAGAGGGACAGCCTGACAGCATTGTGCAAGACATTGAAAACATGGTTCGGTCTTATATTGAGAAGGTCTGTTATACTTGTCTCTTATCCAGGAGAAAACATTCCAGTGTGTAGTGTTAAATTTCGGAAAACAATAGTACTGCAGTTCTTTAGTATTTCTGTAGTTTGCTATACTTTGCTCTGATATGTCAGGAAACATCTAATTGTTTTTAAAGATCTCAATTTGTTCTTCACACTTGTGAAAATCACTGCCTTCTGTTTTCTTGACATTGCAGCCCAATTGTATTATTCTTGCAATTTCCCCTGCAAATCAAGATCTTGCAACATCGGATGCAATCAAGATTTCTCGTGAAGTAGACCCTAAAGGTCAGTGTCCGGGAATTTTTTCGTATAATTTTCCTTCCGGCTAGCTCTAGATACATTTTTTTTGTTAGTGGGAGGTAGTTGTATCTGGTTATGATAGTTGGTTAAGTTAGTTACTGTTAGGCTACTTATATAACAGAAGCTGCCACGTGCATTATGGACCTGTAATAAGCCGGAATGCTTAGTGTACTCTTGATCAAAATTTCACCCCTTCCATAGAATGATACCCTTGCTGCAAACCCCACTAATCTCTTGTCCACTCTTTCAGTTAGTAGGTTCCCACTGTTAGATCCCTACTTGATGCACCAAGCACTAGCCCCAAGTAGTAGTCAGGAGTGTTCATTTTTTGCAATTAAGCACCTGTACTAGTTGTTCAATGTTTGCCTCACATCCTCCACGGGGATGATTTTCAGCCCTGAACTACTTGAGACCATATCAAGACCTGCCCCAGGTAAGCTAACTGTTGTCTGCAAAAAGGTGGGAGATCCTGATGTCATCACTCCCTCCTACCCCTGCCTTGAAGACCTTCAAGGAATCCACTATGTTCTCTCTGTCCATCATCTTACTCAGTGCCTCCATTACCAATATAGATAGTGTGGGAATTAAAAGATCCCTCGTCTCGAGGCCCTATAGCTCTGATAAAACCACATTGGTTTTAATTGATAAGAACTCCTGTTTGAGGGGGTTGAAAATGATTATGTACATTTGAGGAATAGCTTGTGTTTGATTGCATGTTGGTGCACCCTTGAGATTCCAATTTGTATGGATGATTGGGTCTCTTTCATAGAGAATCATGTTGTGTGTAGGTCCTCTGCCTTTTGGTATATCACTTGTTTACGGGAACTTTATGCCATTGATTAATAATTGTTTACTTTATAAAAAACTGACAACTTTAGTGTAGACATTAAAAACTTTAGCCTCCTTCTCTACCTTTCTCTGCAACCTATCTTTAGCATGACAAAGTTCAAGAAGTTCCAATCACGTGGTTGTATGCATTCTCTACATCCAACTAGCTTTCAAGAGGCCACCGTTTCATTTTTCATCAATCCTGCATGTAGAATTTATATGCTCTCCACAAACGCAAACACATTCTAAGAGTGAGACATTGTATCATTGAGACCTTATTTAGTGTACTTGAGACCATCTTAAAATTGATCTTGTTGATGTTTCCTGCTAGACTAATAGGTCCACATTCCCCATTATATGTGGCTCCCTCCTCCTTCTGGGTTATGCAATGATAGATGCATTGGGGCTCTTCTCAGACTTTCTTGATTTCTGGAATGATGTAGCAGTCTTCATGTTGTCTTCCTTGAGGACAGTCCAGCATTGCTGAAAAAAGGTTTGAGTGAAGTCCTCCAGTACGATGGTTTATCTCCCACACAATTCTCCAGTCTCCCTCAACTCCTCTCCTCTCCTCTCTACCCTCCAACCACTTTTTCATTTTCTCTCCTATTTGGTTAAACTCTATCCTCCCAAATTCAGTTTCTATTCTTCCTTTTCCATGTACACTAGGGAATTAAAACTGGAACCACCTACTTGACCCTCTTCCTCAAATTCATAAATCATTCCCCCCACTTTTGTTGACTCCACTAAGTTCTTTCTCCTATTTGCTGTTTCCACCCCATGAAAGAACTTTTTATTGGATCTTCTTCTTTCAAACAGTGTGTTCTACTTCTAGTTATTTTGTTTTCAGCTAGTCTCCCAAACTATTGATGACATTGCTAACTCCCCTTTTCACATTTTCCCTAGTTTAGTCCCCCTATCCCTCCATTTTTTCTGGATTTCCCAATTCATTCATGAACTCCCTCATCTTAACCTCCACCCTTCCAAAGACATCCCTATTCCACTCGTTCATGTCCTGTTTTAATGGTATCTTCTTAGCCAAGCCAAATGTACTTTCACTTCATCTAAAACATGATTCTGAGGGTATTCCACTTTATCTAAATTACGTATGCATTTTTAATCCTAGTTTTATTGACTATGAATCAAAGATCAAGTCATACGACTTTTCTTTTTTCTCAAAAAGAAGAAGTCATACAACTTCTATTTCTTCTTTAAGCAAATTGAAGTCTCTTATCCTATATTAACTTCCCACTGTTTACATTCTTCAAGGACAACAAGATTTAAGCTTATTACAACCTAAACCTTCAAAACAACATGTGTTCCATATTTTTACTTATCTAGTTTGGCGAAGCTACAATATTTGAAACCCTAAAAGTTTTTCAAGTTTGTCCAGTGCGTAATTTCTTTTCTTTTGATGGAAAGAAAGACCATCATTGTTTTCTTACTTATCCAAAAAGAAGAGAAAAAAATTAAAGCAAGAAAGACCATTCCTGTTTCTGAATTACTTGCCAACACACAGCACTACTAGTGAAGTCTAATGAGACGTGTTTTTCTATTTTTAGCTCATCTTTATTCAAGTATTGATTACCTTTTACTTGGCATTTTGCTAATCTGTTCTTGTTGTGGATCTGTCAATTCAATTATCTTGTACAACTCAGAACTATTTGTTCTCCTATGCATTTGTGATCATTTTATATTGAGCAAATAATGTAGTTTAAGTTTTATCTAGGCTCATAATCTCAGGCCATTTTCTATCTTCTGACTCTTTTCGTCTTCTCCTTGTGTGGTAATGTGCTAGCTCGATGCAAGTTTTGTAATATGGTTCATTCTCGGTCAAGATTATGTATACTCATATCAAGAACTATTTCATTAGTTCATTCTCGGTCAAGATTACATATACTCATATCAAGAATTTTCATCTTTAACACTCTTTCGACTCAGTATCTGGCCACTTGATTCAGGAGAAAGGACATTTGGAGTTCTGACCAAGATTGATCTCATGGATAAGGGTACCGATGCTGTTGATGTAAGCTTTTATTTGATTAATAATAATCACTACTATACTTGTTGGAACATGCATTTTTACGTAAATGTAGCTTTAGTTGGCATATATGAGTATGGACCTCCTTATATATTTTGGTATCCTTTAGGTAAAGCTAGGGACGAGTTGCTTTTAGTCTTTGCATTCCCCCTTTGGGTGTCAAATTTATGTCATAAGTTGATCTTTTAAGTTTGATAGTTAACGGGTCTATTAGAAACAACCTCTCTACCCTGCAAAGGTAGGGTAAGGTTTGCTAACATCACACCCTTCTCAGACCCCACTTGTGGAAATATACTTGGTATGTTGTTGTAGTTAACTGTACATGGGTCTATCGGAAACAACCTCTGTACCCTGCAAGGTAAGGTTTGTGTACATCCCACCCTCCCCTCCCCACAGGGCGTTTGTAGGAATATACTTGGTGTGGTGATGTTGTTGTAGTTAACCGTACATACATGTAGCTTTTTGTTAAGACATGCCATTAATTGTGCTCCATCTGTTCAAGTTTTGTGGCGATGTTTGACTTGACACGAAGTTTACGGAAAAAAAGAAAAGAAAGACCAGGACTCTTGAACTTGTTATGACATTTCTGTGACTACAAAAACTTGTCAATAAAGGTAAATGAGAAATTTTAAGTTAGAATTTTTTCTCGTATAGAAAGGTGCCATTCTTTTTGAAACAAATTAATAAGGAAATAATGCCACATAAAATGGAACAAAGGGATGAGTTACATAGGGAAAAAGGGGGAAGTATCTTTATTTGAAGAGAAATACTGAAGATCCCATGAAGAGATAAGGAACCTATGCACATAAAATGGAACAGAGGGATGAATAGAGTTTCATAATTTTCTAGTTTTTGGAGAACTTATGTAATTTGACTTTAATTGGGTTTAGGTGATCATTATTTCTAATTCTAGTTTGATTAAGTCCAAATATCAATTTTGTTGTTTGTTGTAGTAGTAGATTAGTAGTAGTAGTAGTATCTAAGTGAATAAATTCTCATATTGGGCGAAGAGTTATTTGAACAGATCTTGTGATAATACATTAGGAGATACTATTTGAGTGTGCTTATTGTTTCAACAACAAACCCAGTGTATTCCCACATAGTCTCACATAGTCTGGGGATTGAGTGTGCTTATTGTAAGTAAAGAAATTTAGGCCATGCACATGACATGATTTAGAGGATGAATGTTTTGATTTTGCCAATCAATCAGTGAAAAGGAGTACTCTTTTAAATCTATTATTTGGAAATTGAAAGCCTATCCGTGTGTTATTCTTTGTGTTCTTAGTCTTACGTATTTACAAATATCATCTATTGTTGATTATTCTAAATCACGTTCTTGGATTTCCAGATGTTGGAAGGAAAATCGTATAAGCTACAGTTTCCATGGATTGGTGTTGTCAATCGTTCACAAGCTGATATAAACAAAAATGTGGATATGATTGCTGCTAGGCGTAGGGAGCGAGAGTACTTCTCTAGTACCCCTGAATACCGTCATCTTGCTCACAGGATGGGTTCAGAACATCTTGGGAAAGTTCTGTCGAAAGTATGTCATATTCTTTCTTATCGAATTATTCAGGGCTTAAACCTTTTTTTTAACTTGAACATTTTCCATCTTATTTCGCTTTCTTCATTGTGCTCTAAATGAAGCATTTAAGGTCTGTATGCTTTTCCTATTTGATGTGGACTTGTAGTTGAGGTTTGTGCTGGATAGCTAACCGTTTTTCTTTGATTTTCGGTCTACATTTCTAGCATTTGGAGTCTGTTATCAAGTCTAGGATTCCAGGTCTCCAGTCTCTTATCAATAAAACTATAATTGAGCTAGAAACTGAGTTGAGCCGTCTCGGAAAGCCTATCGCCACGGATGCGGGAGTAAGTATCCTATTTAAATCTCTACCTTTCTGTTGTATTGGTTCTCAAATCCTCTGAGGTGATTTACTATCTGGCTAAAGCTAATTGATTCTCTACATCTCTTCGTACTTTGATTAGTTCGTAGAATACGAGTCTACTTTTGGTGTTCTTGTGAATGAATCATATCTCATGTCCTCGTTTTGCATGTTTTGATCAGGGGAAATTGTATATGATAATGGAAATCTGTCGTAGTTTTGATGGAAATTTCAAAGAACATCTTGATGGAGTGTAAGTGTTTCATGTTCGTTTTTTGTTTTTGTCGTCTTTTTGTATTGTTCTTTGTTCTGAGCAACCTCTCTACTTCTTCTGAGGTAGTGGTATGGACTGCGTACACTCTACCCTCCCGAGACCTCACTTTGTGGGATTACCCTGGGTAGGGGTGTACATAGGTCGGGTTGGTTTGTTTTTTTATTGAATAAAAACCAAATCAATTATGTCGGTTTATTAAAACTATAAACCAAATCAATCCAACATAAAATCGTTTTTTTGGTTTAGGTTTTAGTCGGTTCTTTCGTTTTTTTCAGGTTTTCTCGTTTTTTTTTATAATCTTTATTTTTTACAATTATATTGTGATTGAAGACTAGATCAAGTATGTTATCACTCACGTGCTAATGAAAAAACTCAATTATGAAAAATTGAGGAGCGAAAAACTCTCTTGAAACTAAAAAATAAGATGAAGAGTGAAAAATTTAGGTTTTAAGTTTATATTGAGTTTTGGATCATTTTATTAGCAATTAATGGACAAATATTAAAACTTAATATATATATACACACACACACCTACTTTTTAAATATTGAAAATTAATAAAACTAATTGAAAAAGCATTTAAAAGTAAATTATAATTAATATTTTATGTATAAAATGTTAAATTATATATATGCATATATATATATATATACATATATATATATACACACACACACCCCCCTACTTTCTAAATATTAAAAATTAATAAAACTAATTGAAAAGTATTTAAAAAGTAGATTATAATTAATATTTTATGTACAAAAAGTTACATATATATATATATATATATTATGTCGGTTTGATTTGGGTTCGGTTTGATTTTTTTTCGGTTAACACCAAACCAAACCAAGAATGGTCGTTTTTTTTTTCAAACGCCAAACCAACCAAACCAAACCATAAGTAGGTTTTTTTTCTCGGTTTGGTTTGACTTGACGGTTTGGTCTGTACACCCCTAACCCTGGGTATGTTGCTGTTGTTGTGACATATCCAAATAAATTATATTTTTATGTGGTCTAAGCTTGTTTTTTTGATGTCTGAATTCACAGTCGACCAGGAGGTGATAAAATATATTACGTCTTTGATAATCAGCTCCCAGCTGCATTGAAAAGATTGCAATTTGACAAGCAACTATCAATGGACAATGTAAGGAAACTTATAACTGAAGCGGATGGATATCAACCACATTTGATAGCTCCGGAACAAGGATATCGTCGTCTCATTGAATCTTCCATAGTTTCTATGAAGGGTCCTGCTGAAGCAACTGTTGATGCGGTATGAATTTTTGCCCATGTACCCATAATATGCTATTATAAGTTGCACAGGATATCGTCGTCTCATTGAATCTTCCATAGTTTCTATGAAGGGTCCTGCTGAAGCAACTGTTGATGCGGTATGAATTTTTGTCCCCTGTAGTATGTACCCATAATATGCTATTATAAGTTGCACTGTGTATAATGGTGTCAGCCAGCTTTATTATTTTCCTGAGTGGGTTAGATGTGCCTTTTTCAGCCACTTTTGATGAAGCCTTTTCATCAGCCATTGTTTCTTCTTTGTCCTCTTTTGGGCTTTCCTCTCTAGTATTAGAGACTCAAATTATTGAAAATTGGAATGAAATTTGTCCGTAGATGAGGATTCTTATAGCGGGCCCAACTAAATTGAGGTTGAGGCTTAATTGTTGCTGCTGCTTCTTTTCCTTAATTACATTCCAGGCTTCTATATGGTGTAGTGAGGTGTGTAGTAGCAGGGAAGGAATTTCACCTAGGAAATTTTTTGTAAAAAAAGAAGGCCAAAATGCATAATTGGGAGTTGAATCTGCCACCATAGCGTTTTTCAAACCTCCCTTGCTACTATCCTGAAAGCTCTCTTTGTGTCGGGGGGATTCAACACTTTCCATATATATATATATATATATATATATGATGTATATATTTAGTTTATTGGCAAATCCAACTACATGACTGTAGTAGGTTTGTTGGTGGCTATTTTTTAACATTTGTAAAATGTCGCTAACAACAACACATTAAACATGAATAATTAGAGAAGGGGCTATTTTGTCTTTCACAAATTATCCTCTTCTCAATCCTCAGAGCCCCCCGTCCCCCGTCCCCCGTCTCTGTGATTCTAAATCTTCATCATCAGTATCAAGAAAAGTATTAGTAAATGTAAGTCAATAGCAATAACTTATGTCTTAGAGCCTTTCTTGTTCGTGTGAACTATTTCAATCATAAAAAAACTACAGATTAATTGGATGTAAGCTGCTCATTTCAAAGATCACAGGGCCAAAACCGCAGATTGAATCTTACGTAAGAAATAAAAGCAGAAGAGTGGCAGACTGAAGAAGGGGGAGGGGGATAAAAATCGCTTACCACAAATTGAATCTTGTTAGAATATGAATAGGAATAGGAATAACATATAGAATACTACTTGGAAAAGGATTGTAATGTAGTGACCTATTTGGAAAAGGATTGGAATGTAGGGTCTATAAATAGAGTCTCAATGTAATAATGTAGACACAACAATTCAATAATATTCTTCTCTTATATTTCTTCACATGGTATCGGAGCCTCTACGATCTTGGTAGAGAATCAAAAAATTTCCGCTGCCGGCGGGCGGCTATAACCCATATATGCCGCCCGTCTGGCCTATGATTATGTTAGCAAAAGTTGGTCACTACGCTTCTTTCAGTGACTACTTTCTCATATATAATCTGCGTAGCACCATGCATTTTTCTGATGACTACTTTTTCATATCTATTTTCGTAGCATCATGCATCTTTTCGGTGACTACTTTCTCACATTTGATTTGTGTAGCACCGTGCATTTCTCTGGACTATTCATATTTAATTTGTGTAGTACCGTGCATCTTTTCAAACTACTTTCTCATATTTGAGTTGCATAGCACCTTCTTTCTTTTCGGCGATTCATCAGATCTGATTTGCGTAGTTCTTTGCGTCTTTCTGGTGTCTCCTTAAATCTGATTTGCGTAGGGTCGTGCGATTATTCGACCCTACCCATATCATTTCTATTTTAAAGTAAGGTCGTGCCATCATTCCGACCCTACCCATATAATTTCTCTTTTTCGGTAGTGTCGTGCCATCATTCTAATCCTACTTATATAATTTCTCTTTTTCGATCAGGTCGTGCCATCATTCCGACCCTACTCATGTAATTCTCTTTCTCAGGAGGGTCGTGTCATCATTTCAACCCTACCCATATAATTTTTTCTCAGATGGTGACCACTTTTCGGCCATCAAATCTAATAAACCGCGCGTGAGCATGTTCCGACCAGTTCTTCGGTGAGTATCTTGTTCAAAATCTACTCCTCTCTTGATTTCGAGATAACCCATATATTTTGTACCAGTTTCCGACAATTTTCCAGCGACAAATCGACTTTTCGGCGATGTTTACTACTTTTCGAATCACTTTTTCAGTTTGTTCCTTTTCAACTGAGGTTTATCAGATGTCCAAAACAGTCCTTATCAGTTTTCTTGCAGATATCTTCTCCAAGTCCCTCATCGATCCTCGTATTAATTACATTTATTTCAAACTTGGTACATATGCCTTGTTTGCACCAGCTTGAGGGAGAGTTTTAGAATATGAGTAGGAATAAGAATAGCATATAGAATCCTACTTGGAAAAAGATTTTCAATGTAGTGACCTATAAGATTTTCAATGTAGTGACCTATTTGGAAAAGGATTGGAATGTGTGTCTATAAATAGTCTCAATGTTATAATGTAGACACAACAATTCAATAATATTCTTCTCTTATATTGCTTCACAAATCTTATTTCTTCACAAATCTTACACAGAAAAATAAAGGCAGAAGAGAAAGAAGAGGCCACATTGAGAAATAAAAGAAAAGGGCCAAATTGCGCGAGAAAGGGAGGGAGTGTGAAGAGGATCAAATTTAATTCAGTGCAGTAGGACAAAAAACCCTTTCTGACCGTTAAAACCAAGAGTGTTTAAGGAAAATAAGAAGGGATAATGCTAATCTACTATGGCCATGTTGTAGGTTAGCCAAGACCCTGTACATTGTATGGTTTTCCAACAAACGGGATTCGGTTGAACCCCCTCCTGCAAATGTAGCTCTGCCATTGGGTTCGCTAAGTACACAGACTTCTGATTCAATCTCCTCTGGCGATTGACTACCACTTGAGTGGATGTTTTTCACTTTCAGGACATCAAACCTCACTTGGCCTAATGTCTGTCGAATGTCGTTTTCGGGCTTATCAAGTTTAAGTTGACTTGGTTTTTCTTCTATGATCTTCATTGTGTTACGAAGATTTATATGCTAGTTGAAATACAAAGGGTTGCGTACAATAAACCCTTGTGGTCCTGCCCTTCCCCAGACCTCGTGCATAGCAGGAGCTTTAGTGCACCTGCCTGCCTCTTTCTTTGAAATACAAAGAACTTCTAGTACCTTTTAATACTAATTTTATTTTATGTGATATTGGTTTGATGTGAGATTAAAAGGAGAGTCACATTACACATGGTCTATGAGAATTTATATAGCCGACCCAACTTGTTTGAGACAGAGGTGTAGTGATACCAATTGTTTTAGGGCCCGTTTGGCCATGCGAGATGAAATCATGATTTGAAATTATAGATGAGGTTGAAGTTTTGTTTGGACATGCAGGTTGGACTTTTTGTGTTTTATGTTTTCTCATAAACATAAGAACCACATAAGTTGTGAAAACTATCAAAATTATCCCATTCTTTATACAATTTTCCCAAATAAGAAAAAAATTATAACAAAAGTATAATACACTATACTAAAGCTATTCTAAAAGAATACAATATTTATTGATCAAGCTTTAGTTCAATAAAAAAGTGAACATGAGTATACTACTCCTTACTATAATCCTCCCACATAGTATAGACAATTTCCTCACCTTGAGCTTGCATTTCTCAATCAAATGACCGAAAAGACTAATCAACATTGTTACTTTGAGCCGTTTGTTGGTTAAAAATAATGAATTTGGTGAATAATAAATGGTAACGTATGAGTTGGTTTGAAGTAAAAATAAATTTTATATATTGGTGAGAGTAATGATTTATGAGATATAAATAGATTAAAGAGTAATAATATGAACTATAAATTTTATTTATATATGAAATAAATGGTTGGTAGATATAAATGGTAGGGTTTATTTTACAAAACATAAACTTGTGGGTTAATTTTCGTATTTGAAAAATTTCAAATCATGATTTGACATTCCCAAATCATGCTTTTTGGAGAATTTGGGATTTTATATCATGATATGAAATCATGAGATGAAATCGCATGCCCAAACACTGATTTCATCTCATGAATTCATATCACAGACATGAAATCGCATGTCCAAACGCCTACACAGTCTTGTCATGTTACAGAAAATAATAGCAAAGAGACTTGAAGCTGGTAATGTAATGAGTATATGAGGTATTTTGTGACATTGGGATGAGTTCCATGTTTATTCTGAGAATGTCAGTTTTTTCTCGGTGTTGCAGCTTTTGGAGTTTCGATAATATGGGGACTGCTCAAAGTTGGCATTACTGAAAAAAGTATAAACCACTGAACAAAGTGATATTAGGAAATAATTTTTGAATTGGCAAGTGACGATCTTGTGGTTGGGGATCACTTTGCCGATAATGTCAACCAATTAATAATTGAGAAAAGTAGGTATGTGTAATTTCCTACTGCTGTTCAACTATTGTGATTAACGGACATCCTGATTTTGACTTCTTGTGTGTTCTTTCTTGGGATTATCCAACTACCTGATTTGGTTCATTTTAAGGGAAGATCTGACCTGTCCTACTGCTTGGTATCTGTGGGGCTTTGCTTGTGCACTTTCTGTGAAGTGATAAGCTTGATGTCTACCCATGTATCATGCTATAAAACATTTGGAAATTTGTGAGGGCATGACCTTGATGTTTAGCTTCATATCTCGGTTCGGTTTCTGCAAGGTCAAAAGGGTTCTTGCGAGCCTATGCTCCTTATGACCACATATTCAGGGAGTCGAAATGTAGTTCATTTGTTCTGACGATGCTTCATCGTTAGTCTAAACTGAGAGTGCTAGATGGTCGATGGCATGGAGATTTAGAATGCTGATTTCCTGCTTCACTTGAGCAATAGGTCCAGAAATTTGGGTTGTCAATTGAAATTTATGTAGAATGTGTACACTATGGGCCCAATATGCTTAAGATGCTGCACGTGTTTAATCTTTTTAAAGGCTTTGATGGGATAAGAAATACTCAACAACAACAACAACAGACCCAATATAAATATAATATTTATAATATGCCAAAGGCCCAAAACTACCTTTCGTAGAGCATTCCGTGTCAATTCCTGTAAAAAAAGCACATCATTAAGGGTGTGTTTTGTATGAAGAAAATATTTTCTGATCTTCCCATGTTTGGTTGGTCAAAATATTTTGGAAACATTTCTCTAGGAAACAAGTTCTTTGAAAATGAGGAAAATGACGACTCTAATATGGAAGTAGAGGAGTTACTAGAGGAGTCATTTTCCTCATTTTCGAAGGACTTAAAGGTTATTGTCAAGATAGAATTTATTTATCTATATTTGATCTTGTAGATTTCTTTCTTAAAATTTAATCAGCTAATCTGAGACTAATTAGATTCTACGACGATAAGGAAATATTGTCAGAATTATTTTATGCTTAGCATAGGAGGTTTTTCTGTCATACTGGGCAAAAATCTTGTACTGTTGAGCAAACAAATCACGGAATACTAAATTATTTCCTTTGTGATGATTACAGGTTCATGCTATACTGAAGGAACTGATTCACAAGGCAATCAGTGAGACTCCGGTAAGTTCTCTTTCGTTTCTAATTACTGTTCTGAGCCAATTTTACATAAATTGCTATGAGAGTCTCATTGTTATAATTATTCTGTTGTATTAAGGGTTTAAGAACTGGACACATGCTTCTTCTATGTGCAGGAGCTACAGCAGTATCCCTCCCTTAGAGTAGAGGTCAGCAATGCAGCTATTGAATCACTAGAAAGGATGAGGGATGAAAGCAAAAAAGCAACTCTTCAGCTGGTTGAAATGGAGTGTGCTTACCTGACGGTAGATTTCTTCCGAAAGCTTCCTCAAGATGTTGAGAAGGGAGGGAATCCGACACATTCTATTTTTGACCGCTATAACGATTCCTATCTTCGTAGGATTGGTGAGTTCTGAACTAGCAATCTCCCCTTAATTCTTCTATCCTCCGAGTATTTTGATGAATGTATTTAGATTTACTGACAGTTACTCGTAAAATAGTCATGTGAGATCTTTTTCCTTTCAACTTCTTTTGGGGTATCCTCTAACTTCCTTTTATGAACAGGGTCAAATGTCTTGTCTTATGTCAATATGGTTTGTGCAACTTTGAGGAATTCAATTCCGAAGTCCGTGGTTTTTGGTCAAGTACGAGAGGCCAAACGCAGCTTGCTTGACCATTTCTTCGCTGAGTTAGGCAAGAAGGAGGTGAGACTCCGTATTTGTTCATCTACCTCAAATCCTTTCTAGATAGTAGTAGTGTTGCAATGATATGACTTACACGGATAGTAATGTTCATATACCGCGCTCTTTTCTTTTTTGCAGGGGAAACAGCTGGGTACTTTGTTGGATGAGGATCCAGCAATTATGCAGCGCCGCCTCTCTCTGTCCAAGAGGCTTGAGTTGTACAGAGCTGCTCAATCTGAGATTGATTCAGTAGCATGGTCCAAGTAACCACAACTACACAAGCTCCCATTTATCATCTCTTCATTCACCATGATTTGCGTATAGGTATAGGTGGCTGGTGATTCTTTGCCTCGATATGTAATTCTTGTAGTAGTAATAAGTAGTGATTAGGTAAAGGCTGCTACTTCCGTGGCTAGTCTTATCGACAATACTAAAACCCGAGAGTATCGACTTGATATTGCTATACATAGAAAACCTCTTTGCTTGTAGAGTATATATTGAATACGTTGTCTTATCATTTCATTCACATTTTGGCAAGTCACATCTGATTGATTTTGTGTGACCTTTCTGTTTTGTTGGCTCTGTTAACTTGGGGTTTTGTTGCAGCAATGAGCTGTGTGCGAAACCTCCATGTGTACGCCGCGACTGAGCTTGCATGTATGCAAAGTAATGTAAAACTTGTGATAGCAGTAGTTTGATTTCCGTTTCTTACTATTAGAGAATCTTGAGAAATAGTTGCCATTTAAAACTTGTGAAAAAGGAAAGAAAAAAGTGCAAAAAACGAAGTTTTTTAGCGAGAGATGATTAGAAAAAAGAGTTGGCCTTTTGGGAAAAAAACAAGAAAGTTTTTAGATCATGATAAAACATAAACATTAAAGTCTCTCTCGTCTCGATTTGACCTCAGTTGTATTGTTCAAAGCTCAGTGGAATTTGGTTTGACTCGACTCAATGCGATAATAAGTTCGGATAATAAGTGCGATCGAACTCGGCTCGACTCCACTCAACTTAATACTTCCTCCGTTTAAAAAAGAATAACCTAGTTTGACTTGACACGAAGTTTAAGAAAATAAAGAACTTTTGAATCTTATGGTGTTAAATTAAAGATATGTCAAATGTATCAAAATGTCCTTCAATCTTGTGGTCTTAAACATGCCATGTGGAAAGTTGAAATTAAAAAGTTGCTAAAACAGGAAGGAGGTCATTCTTTTTGAAACGGACTAAAAAGGAAAGTAGGTCATTCTTTTTTAAACGGAGGGAGTACTATACTAAGTTTCGTTAGACTCGACTTGGACTGAGCTTATTCAGCTTGACGCCCAGGCCGTGTGTGTGCTCCTTGTTATTAACTCTCTCTCTCTCTCTAAACCGATTGAAGAAAGGAAGATGCTTAAATGGACAGTAAGAACCACACTTCTCCAGTATTCCAGATTATTGAACTAGTGTAGTGAAATGATGACTATTTCTTCGCCTTTTTGACGATAATAAATCAGAAAAGTTTGGCCTTCCAAATGGTTGTGTAACAGGATGGAAAAGTGATGCACAAAATAGTGGCTAAGAGTGCAAATGTGGCTATATTTGTGTCTTGCATTTCGGCGGGGAAGTTTATTAGAGTCAGTTGGCCAGCTTGGCTTCTTTTTTTATTTTTGTGCTTTCTACATTTCCATTACAAATTGCATGATCAGATGTGTTATGTATACACTAGTTTTTGAGCACGTGTACTGTACATGCATCTCACGCTAAATTGCATAAATGCTTTGAAAATATTATTAGAAGTATGCGATGAGTTGCATAAAAATTAAGAGAAAAATAATACAAGATCAAATAGATGAATGGTGACACTATTCATTGATATTATTATCATTATAAGGCATATCATACTGAAATATTGCAATCAAATAAGTTTCATAGGTAATATTTGAATGACTTCAATTATGCCATTCTTATTATATATCACTGCAATGATCCTCGTATTGAAATTTATAAATTTCTATGTTTAGATCATTTTTTTCTTTCTCGTGGTTGCTTCATCTCATTTACGAGTCATGGAGATGGTTGGCATGTTTTTCGATGCGTTCGAAAATGTTTTAAATGAGATTGTGGTTTTGAACAACTTTGAAAGGGACTAGTTTAACTTCGATCAACGCTTTGTGACCTGAGTCTTGGATGATGATTATAACAGTTCCATTAGCTCCCTAATGTCGATCTTGGGTTAGTAGCATGGTTAGTTGGGGTCTCGAGCCTTTATTTTTGCATTTCGATCCTCCATTTGAAAAACTAGTTAAATTTGGCCTTGAAGGGGTCTCGAGGGTTAATTAGTTGAAAATGATATTTTTTCAAAAATCCGACGTCGCCATTGAGTACAGAAACACCGAATTTAAGCTAGTAACATAACTTATTTGCGTTTAAGAAATTTCAAACAAATCTTGAGAGTTCGATTGGAAACTTCACAAAATTTTAAGTTTGTTGGTGTTAGGCATCAGCTGGTGTAACCGCTTAATAGATTATTTGATCGCTAAAGCGGGGGTCACCTATGCGACCAATGAGTCACTTTAGCAGCCAGCTGAGGTGCCCCCTACAAGTCACTTAAGCGGAGGCCTCATCACTTAAGAGGTGGTTGCTGAAGCGACATTCGACCGCTTAAGCGAAGGCCGACAACTTTTGCCTTCGTCACTTAAGCGACAACCTAGCCGCTTAAGCTGTGATCTCTTAAGCAATCATTGATACTGGACTCAGTATATAAATCAATTTCTCGATTCTTCCTCCATTTTTGAACCTTGAAGCTTCGATTTTTGGTGATTTTAAGGGATTTCTTAATCAATCTTGCTTGAGTAAGCTCAAATATTATTTTTTCATTATTTTCTATCAATTATATCTTCGTAAACATCTGTAGACCTTGATTTCAAAATGAAAATTTAGGGGGTTTTGCCAGTAAAGCTTTAAAATAGTATTTCTTAGAGATGAATCTCGTTTTAACTCATTTTCGCATGAGTTTTCAACTCCAGACTCCTGTAACCTTGGGAAATGTATTTCTAAAGATAAATTCTATTTTTACCTCTTTTATTTTGCACTCATTTTTTGAATGCATTTTGGAACCGTATTAAATAGGATCAATACGGGTATCATTAGCTTTCATTTAACTTGTAGATGACATATTTGATTAGGTTGGACACATTTGGTGTTGATTCGAGTGAGTTGAGCTTTCGGTTGGGGATTTAAATGGTGTTTGGGCTTGCAGATCTTCACTTAAGACAAGTTGAAATGTACCTTGACTTTATGCTTGTTTATATGTATTTCGTGTTTCGGTTTAGGATTGGGGTTCCCCTTTAGGTGATATGGCGAGCATCTCCGAAGGTACTAGAGTCTTTTGATGGATTGTATTTAGATAAATGCCTATTCTAGTTAGCTTTGCTTCTTGTAAATATCTCTAGAATGGATTGCAAATGGAGAACTTGGTGTTCTTGAATAATTGATAAAGCTTACCTATATTATGAACTTGTATCTTACTTGGTGACTTTCTAGAGGATAACTAGGTTATTCTTACCTTGTTATAAAATGTTTGAAATTTAGTAAACACTTAAGAGTATAAATGGCCTTGTAATAGTGGATGGGACTTATTGTATGACAAGTTAGGCTTGGTAGTTATATTGTTATTGAGGATTGTTGTTATTCTCGTGTTGCTCGTGTGGGGACTTATGTGAACATTATTGTTGACTTGAGATTTATTCATTATCGTATGTCCGAGTGGGAGTTTATGTGCATATTATTTCTAATTCGGAGAGTACATGTTGTGGTGATGCACGGTGGGGGCTTTAGGTGATATTATTGTCTATGATTGTGCATCTAATTTCCATATTTGTTATTGTGTCGCTGAGTAAGGGTTTGACTTGTTATCATAACCATGTTAGTGCATTAGATTTCCTTTATCATATTGACGATACTCGAAAGAGGAATTTTAAATGATATTACTAATGTCATGCATGACTATTTATACCAGTGGTGCTTCACGATGACTTACATCATGAATTATTGATAAATTCAGTTGATTCTGAGCTCACTTATGCCTGTATTGACTGAATTTTGATCTGCATACTGATGGGGTGAGAGCATTATATCCTCATATCACACATGCATATTCATGAGACATTAATATCGTTGAGACATTCTGATTATTAAAGAAAATGAGATAATTTTAAAAATACCCAGATTGAGAAATATGTCTATCGGATTGATTAAGATATTTTTATGAGATATTGCAAACCCTTATGCGTCCTACCTAAAAACTGTGAGCTCGGTGGGGGTATACAAAAAGTTATGCGATAACTTTCAAACATTTATCATCGTCCTATCATCATCACTTCATCGTAGTGCATCATTTGCATTGCATTACCTTCGTTGGTTTGGATTGGTACTGTGTTAGTATTTACTTTTGTATCGTATTACTGTCATAGAACCTTATTTGTGATATTGTGTTTGAACATTCATTTCACTTCTTTGTATCATCTTACATCATCCTATTTTGACTGAGAGTTTGAGGTATTATGAGATGTGGGGTATGGCTGTGGTTTGATTAAGAGAGATAGTTGTGTATCACCCCATTGGTAGCGTGAGATACACTCTTATATACACACTCTCTCTCCTTGTTTCTACCCCATATTGTTGATTGATCATAATTGATTAATCCTGAAATATCGAATTAATGATTCTTCTTCGTAATTGACTCCCTATTATTGGTAATAAAATGAATAGTGTTGTCTCACCCAGATCAATATGCCTGCCCTATATTTGACCATTGTGTTGGGTCACTCTGATTAGGATTAAGTGATGTATATATTGGATTTTAGATTGCCGGTAAATCTTGGATAGTTGGGGTGGTGGTTCTCGCCATCGCTTGGATTAGTATCAATTATTGATAATGCTTCCTGAGTACATATGGTTTCATACTCATCCTTACTTTTTCTTTCCTTTTCTAATTTTTCTGCACCCCATGCAAGTGTTGGACCGAGTAACAACTTGTAGATTATGTTTCTTCAGTATTGGTGTCGCGGAGATTGAGGTAGTGGCTGATAGATTTTGAAACTTTGATCTCTCTATTTATGTCTTATGTTTTATTCACATCTAAGACATTTTAGATGATTATTATTAGTTGAATCTGTATTAGAGGCTTGTACTAGTGACAACTAGACCTGAGATGTATCTTTGAGACTTGTATCTCATTTATGTTTGTATTTGGGATTTTTCTATTTCCTCTCTTGAATTCTCTTGAACTCTTGTTCTTTGGATTGAATAGGCTTACTTATCCGGTTAATATGACAAGTGCCATCACGTGCCTATTTTTGGGCCGTGACAACCAAGTATTCAAATTGATAATTTTTAATGTCACAACACATTAACTTAAATATAGGTTGTAAAATATTTCATGTCTTAAGAGTTTTTGCCTTCTTTTTAAAAGACTAGCCTTCAATTTTCTTACAGTTGCATACATATAAGGAGTGATTATCCAGTGAGAGTAGTATTTTGAAAAAGTTGAACAGAAATTTGATGAAAATATGTCTTTCTTAGGATAACTTATAGATTATCATTAATTTCGTGGTGTACAACTATATAAAAGTAGTAATTATTAGTGATATAGATAATAATTATTAAAATATTTAATTACAACAACAATAATAACAACATATCCAGTGAAATTCACAAGTGAAATCTGGAGAGGGTAAAGTGTACGCAGACCTTACCACTACCTTAGAAAAGAGAGATTATTTTTGAAAGATTTTCGTCTCACTGTAGCAAATTCAAGTATAAAGAAGAAGGAGATAGTGAGTAAAATATAGAAACTAATAGGGGAACAATAGAAAATCCACTAGAAAGAAACAATAATGAACTTCAAGATAATAGAATACAATAAACAACAACATATGATAGATATAACAATCAGGGATCAGCTCCACCTTAATAGCTACACCCAAATCTTAAACTACCATACTACATCTAGTGCACGATAAACACTAACAAAAAGCACCCTCGGACGCAAGACAACCTTCCTGCTTGACTAACCTTCTACTCTAATTTGCGTCCTTCGCATCCCCCTATTTAAGGTCATGTCCTCAATACTGTGAAAATTAACCATGTCCTGTCGAATCACCTTTTCCCAGTACTTCTTCGGCCTATCTTTACCCCTCTTCGTACCTACTATGTCCAACCTCTCACACATCCTCGCTGGGGTGTCTGCACCTTATCTCTTCATACATCCAAACCATCTCAATCTTATTTCCTTCATCTTGTCCATCATGGAGGCCACTCTCACCTTATCTCGAATAATCCCATTTTTTCTCTTGTTGCACCTAGTATGTCCACACATCCAACTCAATATCCTCATCTATACAACATAAATCTATAGAACATAGGAATTTTTGACTGGCTACTACTCTGCCCCATATAATAACATCAGTCTAACCACCACTCTATAAACCTTACTTTTAAGTTTTGGCGTTACCTTTTTATCACATAAGACTCTAGAGGAAAGCTTCCACTTAATCATGCAACACCAATACGATATGTGATATCATCTTTAATGTCTCTACTACCTTAGATAATAATTCCAAAATACTTGAAGTTTTTATATTCGGGGACATCCTATGTGTCTAGCCACACTTCCATGTCTGCCTCATATAACCTCTCACTGAATTTGCACTTCAAATACTCTTTTTTGGTCCTACTCAACCTAAATCCTTTCACTCCTAGAATTTATCTCCACACATCCAAGTTACCATTAACTCTGCTACTCGTCTAATCAATTAATACTATGTTATCCACAAATAACATACACTAATATAGTTCCTCTTAATGTGCCGCTTCAATTCAACCATCACAAGGGCAAAAAAGAATGAACTAAGAACTGTCCCTGATGCGATTCCATTTTCATATAAAAGTGCTTCGAGTCTCCTCCTACCATACTAACCCACACTTTAGCTCCATTATTTTAAAATCTTAAAAATTGTAAGCTAAGATCCAAATTCCTTTTCAAATGTGTATAGACTCGAATTTGATAATTTTTAATTAAACATAGGTGTTATGATAAATTCTTTAGTATGAGGAGATTTTATATGAATTACAAGTCATAAGGAACTTCTAACACAAAGGTGAGTAGAAAACTTCTTTACCGATCGATTTTATGTATAAGATTTTACTAAGTTCAATTTCAAATGAGCATTAATCCTAGAATATTAAGATCTATGTGGCCCATTACCCAACAAATTAAAATATCTTGAGTCTTCTTTCCAATACCATTGATCATTTGTTAATTTGAGTGCGGTAAGAAGTTATGGATATTTTAGTGAGGCACTATCCTAGGTGCTGTAGGCAGCACGCGGTAGAGCGTAGGTCAAGATGACACTGGTTATCACTTGTTGAGGTGCACGACATGTAGCACCCTACCCAGACATATCTTTTTTCTCTTATTAAAATAGGGGCAACAAAGTTTTTTCACCCCATGTAACTTCTCCAGTCTATTTTTAATCCCTAAAATCATCCTAAACTATCATAATATAAAACCCTGGATTTTGGTCCCTGTGAATTTTTGAGTTTTTAAACTCACTGGCTAGACAACGATTCTCTTAACGAGTCGTTCCGTGTCATTACGGGTCTTAGATGCCCACCTGTAGCCAGACCAATATGTTAGCTTGGAGTGTCTATTATGACTATGGCTAAGAGGTTATGCATCATACGTAAAGGCTCTAAATAAGTCGTATAGTCCCATCTATAGCCAAACCAGTGTGATGCCCAAAGTATTCTGTCGTGACTACGAATTGGACCCTATGAGTCGTAGGATCTCTTAAAGAGTCGTAGGTTGGGAGTCGTAGGGTTACTAAAGTAGGGTCCTTCAGCTACTGTCCAGTTTACGACTCATGGTGACGATTCGTAGCTAGTCCTTACGAGTCGTATAGTGACCCGAAGTCACTGTCGATAATTTTTCAGCTCTTAAGTTGAGTCCACTTTGAATATTTCCCTCTTCCCTCACTTAATATCTACGTCCATATAACACCCTTGGGACGTAATTTTCAAAACTTTATCACTCGAAGCACTCTCTCAAACTCTCTAAATTCTCCAAGGTCAAGATACCTAAGGTTTCCAAGAAGTTGGTCATCTAAGGGCTCAAGGGTTGATTTATCTCCATAAATCTTGGTATTTCAGGCATGTTACTCTCTCCCAATTCTTATTTTATGAAAAACATGTGTTTTGCATGGTTTAATTGTATGGTTTTTGAATGTGGGTTTTGATGTAGTTGAGGGTTTTGGAATTATTGATCTTTGAATTGCTTTCCCACGATTTTTATGAGTTGTTCATGGTTTTAATTGAATATTTTAAACCATTGGGGTGAATGGGTGTGGGATTTGGAATGAGGGTTGTGGTTTTCCACCAAATTGATATTTTAAACTTGGAATTGGTTTTGAATAATTGTATTCCCTCAACCCACTGGTGTAAATGGTTGAATTATGGAAATTATCACTTGGTTTGACTTACTCACCTATGTTATTGCATTGCATGAATGGTTAAACAATGAACATGGATTTTAAAGGCCTTGTTGGCTATGATTTGATTTAATGAACAAAGGGGTTCAGGGTGTTCCCTAAGTTAATATGATTGTTATGGCATAGAGATAATCTTACAAGTGTAAGGGTATGACGATACCCATGGTGTGCCTTTAGCGGTTGGTTCTTTGGTTTATAAATGGGTCATGTGAAACTTACTTTAAATTGGGCTTAATGAGGTTTATGTAGCGAAGCCGTGAAGGTGTGGGTCTCGGATGACTTATACTGGAAACTCATAGTTACCACTGTGAGGTTTAGTGTGCATGTGT
Source organism: Capsicum pubescens (assembly GCA_030864215.1). Classification (NCBI taxonomy): domain Eukaryota; kingdom Viridiplantae; phylum Streptophyta; class Magnoliopsida; order Solanales; family Solanaceae; genus Capsicum; species Capsicum pubescens. Next base: position 213,720,243 of record CM061542.1, read on the forward strand.
CACACTTGATATATATTTTGGGATGGCTTGTTGACTTGATAGCTTTAGCTTTCGCTTAATTTTTCTTTGGTTCGTGTGACTAACATGCGTCGGACCCTTTCTACAGGGAGAGTTGAACCCGTATAGCTCATGGGTGCCGTTTTATGATAGTTAAGCTACATAGTCTAGGATAATATTTTACTTCATGCTAAACCTTGTTCCCTATCCTGACATATTATTTATATATGTATACGATGGTGTTCATATGATTTTGAATTGTATTTGACTTGGCATTATTTTATCCGTTATCCTCGAGTTACATGCTAGTTCTCAACCTACTAACTATGTCCAAATGCTGTATCCCCACGTGATACAGGCACCGAAGATACTTTTACTTTTCTTGTGCAGTATTAGGTGGATCGGCTTGGTTCATCGATTGTTAGTAGTAAAGTGGTGAGCTTTCATTCTCCAAAAGACTTGGTCATTTTATCAGTTTCCTTTCATAAACTAGAAATGAAAAGTTCACATTAACATTATCATTGTCATGGTCAGGGTCGGGGGCATGTCCCAACTTGAATTGTTTTCGAATTAGTAGAGGTTTTGTGGATATTACTGTGGATTGGGCATTGATGTTGACACTCTTAGTTGTATTTGAGTTTATTATCTTTCTATATTTTTATATGTTTGGATTTTACTCGCTGCTAGGCGTGATATGTTCTGTATAGTTTGGAAAAGGAGGTGGTCTCCGGTCCTTAATGGACTTGAGATAACCATCATGGAAGGCCCTGGTTTGGGTCATAACAAAGTTGGTATCAAAGCCTAGGTTTGGTGTCATTGGGTGTCCACAAAGCCATGTCAAGTAGAGTCTCTTTTATGGGTGTATAGCGCACCACACTTATAAGGGTGAGGCTACGAGGCATTTAGGAATGTTTTCATTTTTTGTGATCTACTTTCGGGATGTAGAGTCTATGGTGTTGAAATATCCTCTAATTTCTATTTGTTCTCTTTTCAGACCACACCCCCTAGAAGATCTAATGCTCGTGGAAACTCCTCTGTTCCGCTTGAGGATAATATGGACGAGGCTCATTCTACTTATGAAGTTCAGACCTAGTCTAGGGTTGCTTCTTCTGATTTCCCTAGTGGAGTTCCACCAGTCCCCACTGATCCTTCTTCTACTAGTGATACTCTTGCTCAGTCTCTTCTAGGAGATATTACTAATGCTGAGTTTTGCCATTCTATTTATCTGTTGACCCAGTTGGTGACATCTCAGTCACGTCAGTCGGGTTCTGCTGGTAATGCTGTGAGTTCTTCTGAGACCACTCGGGTTGGACAGTTTATGTAATACCCCATACTAATCATAGCTCGATTCATCTCTTAGTTTCATGGTTAAGGGGCTTAAGACTTGAAATTTTCACTAAGTGTTAGGGACTTAGTCATTTTCAAGACCCTTATACTTTGAGGATTTTCATTTTGACCTTCCTGACCCTGAGATGTTAGTTTTTGAGTTAATTCATGTTCAGGGATGTAAGAAGCATGTCTCGTAGAATTTTTAAATTTTTCTGATGAGTATTGGGTCATGTTTGGATCACAAATACAACAAGTCACCGCGATAGCACCGCGTCGTGGTGCTATCCCATTGGCATATATACCCCATTGCGGTGAGGGTGTTGTGTCCAGTTCTTGATTTATAATTTGAATGCATGTGTCATAATCCTTATCCTAGTGTGTGAAGTGCTTATGAGGTGAAAAATATTCATAAAAACCACTTAGAACAAAGTTGAGTTGAGAGCCTTTGATTCGTCCAAAGTTTGGTGTTCGATCCTACAAGAGTCAACTTTGAACGTGTATAACTTTTTACATATATGGAATTTTTTAGCTCAAAACCCACCAAACTGTATATAATTGAATTATCTTTCCAATGATACTACTTTCGCCTTAATCTAATACCCGAGCGAAAAGTTATGATCATTTTTGTCAGAACCAGTAAGCCACCGCGATAAGACCGCATTGCGGTGACCCTTTAAACCACAGTTCAGTGCGAATTTAATTGCCTGAGGGGCAATTAAGTCTTTTCTCCTCAACCCAATTGTTCATAACACGATTTGGGGCATATTTTAGGTCATTATTGTCCTTCTTCTCCAACTTTTCTCTCAAGAAAACCCCCCATTTCCCCAAGAACAAATTCAGTTCCTTTTCCCCAAGGGATCAAGAATTCAAGTTTCCCAAGTTCAAGAACTATCAAGAAAGCATCAAGATTGGTATTCCTCTTTTAAGTTAAAAGTTAAGGTATGTGGGGTATTCATTCATGGGTCCCTTCCACCCATGAAGCCCAAAAACCTTTTCTTTCAAGTAAACTATGGAGTTTTTCCTTTATTTTGATATTTACTATGTTCAAGAAAGGTTTAATTCATGAATTCATGGTAGTTTAAAGTTAAATTCAGCCCATGTATGATCCCATGAAATATTTGATTTTCTCATTCTTTGGATTTCAGTTTACCATATTTTATTCAAGCAAATTCCATGTTAAATCCTTAATTGTGATTTTAGTCATGTAATCATGATTGTTCCCCATAGTTGAAGCATTCCCATGTTTAAATTCATGATTCTCACATATTTGATGAAATGTTTATACTTATGGGTTTTTGAACCATTGATCCTTTACTACAGTTTTAAGTTTGCTATTGCATTCAGTGATCTTTTAGTACTGGTGGGTTATAAACACCTGATACCTAATTGCTACATAAATTTAGTATCTTCAGATAAATTATGAGTATTATTATCCAGTCAAGTTATTTATGATTAGTTGTTTGTTCAGTTAAGCATAGTTCAGTCCAATAATCAGTGTCAGTTCAGTTGGGAGTAGGATTTAGCACCGAGCGAACCCAAGGATGGGGGATCACCTGCCAGTAGAGGGTGTGGCCTTTAGTAGAAGTCCCTGAGTTCCAAAACTACGTAGCCAACATGGGTTAGAGATATCAACCTGTCATTTGAGGGTTGATAAAGTGTTTACCTTCTAGTTGAGGGTAACACATATCTCATTAGAGCACCTGCCAGATGAGGGTGACTCATTAGTCCTTCAGGACATTAGTTTAGTGGATCCACACAACCATTATTAGTACCCGTGGTATGGTACTGACACCCTTCCAACTGGGGTTATAGGTTGGACTCCAATTATCTCAGATTGGGGCATGTTGGTTAAATGATACCTCCCACAGTCTCAGTACAGTATTCAGTGTATTATCAGTTCAGGTTTGCTTGACTAAGTGTACAACTTTTAGATGCTTAGTTATGCAGATTTCAATCTTTCATATTATAAATTATCTCAGTGACATAATAGATATACACTTAGTCTTGCATTCTCAGATTTTACAGTTGTCATGTATTCATGCTCAATTTCTCATGTTGTTTAGTTAGTCTCTATCTCATACGCCCAGTACCCTACAGTTTTAGTCCAGTTATTCAGACCAAATAAAGTTTAGTTTTTCATGATCAGTATTCAGTTATCAGTTAAATAGTATACATATATCAGCTAATCAATATCCAGATATCAGTTATTCAGTATTCAGACACCCATTACTCAGTATTCAGCTATCAACCATTTAGATACTCACATCAGCTTAGTATGTGTTTGGCTGTTTTCGTATGTTTATGCATTCGTGCTCAGTATATTTGTATATTCAGATCCTTGAGTTATGTTAGTTTTCACTACATAGTTTCAGACCCAGTATGAATACGTCTTCCTCAGTACAGCTTTTACAACATATTCAACCCCACAAGAGACTGGCTTATAACATTTATGTTTCTACCGCCTCCTATCTTATAGAATTATTTTCAGCTCATGAGTTATAAATTCTCTATGATTTATAGTTTTCACATATAGTCATGTTCCAAAAGTATAATTTTAGCAAATAACTTATATCCTCAGTTTTATAGAATGTTTGGAATATTTCCATGATTCAGTGCATGTCTCTATATACTCAGTATATTCAAATGTACTGACCACATAGATGCTTTTGTGGCTACATCCTTCATAATGTAGGCACCATATGTAGCTCTTACACCAGGGTCAGACAGTTTGCAGCTTTCAGCCAACAGGTGAAAAGTTCTTTTATTTTGAGAACTCCAGACAGTTATGGATCATGTACTTTATTTTTAATTTTTTTCATATGTATTGATTAGTGGTAGTTGGAGGCATGTACCATCTATCTATAGTCAATATAGTATAGGATTCATAGATGTCAGTCAAAGTCAGTCATGTAATTTTAGTTCTTTTTTCAGTTTTATCATATTGTAAATTGTATCAGTATTATATTTTCCCCAGATTTTGTCATGATTATATTTCTGCACAGTAGAACCAACTATTTAATATATTATAAATCAGTTGCTTAATAGTATGCTAGTTCATGGGTTAGTTTTGTATCACTTGTGATTCTAAGCACCACGTTACGACTAGAGGGTAGTCTCGGGTCGTGACAGTTTATGAGGCTGAATACTCTGACCTTTACTATCTCTAAGGTAGAGAAAGATCCTTAAGGGTTCATAGATGATATGGAGAAGTTTTTCGGTATGATGCATGCTTATGACTTTGAGGGTGTGGAATTCACTGCATACCAGCTGAAGGATGTGGCATATTATGGTGTGAGGAGTGGGATCATTCTAGAAGAGATGATGCAGATTTGGCATCATGGGATGACTTTACTAGTGCTTTCCTGGATCATTCTCAAAAGTTGAGGGCATCTAAGAACAAGGAGTTTGTGAATTTGAAATAAGACAAGATGTTTGTGAAGAAGTATGTCTTAAAGTTTCATCAATTATCCTGTTATGATCCCGAGCTAGTGTCTCGCATGAGGGATAAGATGAGAAAGTTTGCTTCGGTCTTGTCTCGAGACTTGGTGTTGGAGTGTAAGGCTACCTTGCTGAATAATGACTTGGATATCTCTAGGCTTGTGGTGTATATGCAGCAAATTAAAAATGAAAAGAAGAAATAAGCCGAAATAGAGGAGAGGCAAAGTAAAAAAATCCCGATATTCTGAGTAGGGTGGTGGCCAGAAAAATACTGGTAGAGATGGCAGGCAATGGTCTTAGAAGAAGTGGGAGAATTCTGGTTCTTATTTTATGGCTTGTGCATTATATCCTAAGCTGTCGATGATTGACACTTTTAGAGCAACAGTGGGTTCAAGGCACAAGGTGCCCAATCTCAGGCCAGTGGGGCTCAGTCAACTCCATCCCATCCCCCTATAGATTTTGTAGACAGTTGCACCGTGGCTTTTGTAATGAGAGAAGGAATAAGTGTTTCAGATGTGGCCTGCCCGACCACTTTCAGAGGAACTTTCCTTTAGGTGATGTTTCTAAGGGGGCTAATAAGGTCCTGATTGATGCTTCTTTAGCTCTTATACCAAAGGGTGCTACTTTTGGCTTCGACACTGGTCAGAACCGTCAGTATACTCTTGCCACCCTTCAGGATTCTGAGACATCTCCTGATGTTGTTACTGGTACACTAAAACTCTTTTTTCGTAATGTATATTATTTGCTTGATCTTGGGTCTAACCTCTCTTATGTGACCCCTTATGTGGCTATTCATTTTGGTTTTGGTACTGAGTGTATTCCTGATCCCTTTTCTGTGTCCACCTCGATGGGTGACTCTATTGTGGCTAAAAGAGTCTATAGGGGTTGTGTGGTATCTATCCGTGGTAGGGAGATGTTAGTGGATATGATAGAGTTGGGCATGCTATATTTTGATGTTATTTTAGGGATGGATTAACTCCATTTATGCTATGTGTCTCTTGATTATCGAACCCAAAGAGTTTGTTTTTAATTTTTGAATGAATCAGTGATTGAGTGTGAAAGTAGTTCCTTAGTGCCTAAGGAAAGGTTTATTTTGTATCTTACAACCCGGAAGTTGATTTCCAAGGGTTGTCTCTATCACTTGGTCTGGGTTAAAGATTCTAACTCAGAGAGTGCTCCTTTGCAATCTATCCCTGTGGTCTATGAGTTTCTTGAGGTGTTTCCTAATAAACTTCCTGGTGTTCTCCCCGATAGGAAAATTGATTTTGGTATTGATCTCCTTTCAGACACTCGTTCTATCTCCCTCCCCCCTACAGAATGACCCCAACTGAGTTGAATAAAATTAAGGAGCAGTTGAAAGATCTTCTAGATAAGGGTTTTATACTCCCTAGTGTTTCTCCCTGGGGTACTCTAGTTCTTTTTGTGTATAAAAAGGAAGGGTCCCTTGGGATGTATATAGATTACCTCCAATTGAATAGGGTGACCATGAAGAATAAGTATGCGCTTCCTAGGATTGATATCTCTTTGATCAGCTTCAGGATGCTAAGCACTTTTCTAAGATTGATCTTTCATCTGGGTACCATTAGTTGAAGATTAGGGAGGTGGATATCCCTAAGACTACTTTATGTACTCGGTAGGGCCATTATGAGTTTTTGGTTATATCTTTTGTATTGACTAATGTCCCAACGATATTTATGGATCTTATGAACTAGATCTTCTATCAGTTCTTAGATTTATTCGTAATTATATTTATTGATAATATTTTATGTATTCCTAGAATGAGGTAGATCATATCGATCACCTCCGCATAGTGTTACAGATCCTTAAGGTTCAACGGTTGTATGTGAATTTCTCAAAGTGTGAGTTTTTGTTAAATACTGTGATCTATCTAGGTCATGTTGTTTCTAGTGAAGGGATCATGGTGGATCCACATAAAGTTACAGTGGTTAAGAAGTGTCCTAGACCCACTAATCCAATCAATATTTGGCGCTTCTTGGGTTTAGCCGGGTATTATAGAAGGTTTGTGGAAAGTTTCTCTTGTATTGCTGCCCTATTTTCTAAGCTGACTCAAAAAAGGTAAAGTTTATATGGTCTGATGCTTGTGAGGGTAGTTTTGAGAAGTTGAAGAATAAGTTAATTTTGGCTCTAGTTTTGACCCTGCCCGAGGGTACCAATGGTTTCGTTGTTTATTGTGATGCATCTTGGATGGGACTGGGTTATATGTTAATGCGGTATGGCAAGATGGTTGCATATGCTTCTAGGTATTTGAAGGTGCATGAGAAGAACTATTCGATTCATGATTTGGAATTGTTGGTTGTGGTCTTTGCTTTGAAGATTTGGCACCATTGTTTGTATGGGGTTCATGTTGACATCTTCTCAGACTATAAGAGTTTGCAGTATGTGTTCACCCAGAAGGAGATAAATCTCAGGCAAAAGAGATGGCTTGAGTTGCTTAAGGACTATGATATGAGTTTTCACTATCATCCAGGTAAAGCTAATATGGTTGCTGATGCTCTTAGCAGGTTATCTATAGGAAGATTATCTCATGTTGATGAGGAGAAATGAGGTTTGGCAAAGGATATTTACCGTTTGGATAGTATTGGAGTTCATCTCTTAGACTATGAGGGTTGTGGTGTGATTATGAAAGAGTTGGTGAAGTCATCTCTTGGTGCTGAGGTGAAGGAGAAACAGTTCTTGGACCGATCTTGATGTAGATCAAGTATGATGTGGGTCACAAGAAGTGATGGCTTTTGAGATTTATGGTGATGGTATCTTGAGGTACCAAGGTAGATTATGTATTTCTGATGTTGATGGGCTACGAGAGAGATCTTGGATGAAGCATATGAGTCGAGGTACATTATTCATCCTGGATTGATAAAGATGTACCATGATTTGAAGGAGATCAATTGGTGGAATAAATGAAAAAAAGATGTGGCTAATTTTTTTACTAGGTGCATGGTGTGTCAACAAGTGTAGGTTGAGCACTTGAGGCCTGGTGGTTTGTCTCAAGAGATTGAGTTGCCTGTATGGAAATAGGATATGATTAATATAAATTTCATCTCAGGTCTTTCACTGTTTCGCCAATAATTCAATATGATTTGGGTATTTGTGGATATGATGACCAATTCCACTCATTTCTTGCCAATGAAGACTAAATATTCAGGGGAGGGTTACGCTAAGCTCCTCATTCAGGAGATCGTGAAGTTCCATGGTTTTCCAATCTCTATGATATCTGATTGAGGTACTAAGTTCTCATCTCACTTTTCGCATTCCTTTTAGAGAGGTTTGGGAACTAAGGTGAACCTTAGCATCTCTTTCCACCCTCAGACGGATGGACAGGCAGAGAGGATGATACAAACTTTGGAGGATATTCTAAGGTCTTGTGTGATTGATTTTGGTGGTAGTTGAGTTGATCATTTGCCTGTCATATAGTTTACTTGTAATAATAACTATAATTCTAGTAGTGGGATGGATCTATTTAAGGCTATGTATGGTCAGAGGTATAGGTCTCCTCTTAGATGGTTCGAGTTTGGTGAGAATAGGTTGTATGGTCCCGACTTGGTTCACCAATCTATGGAGAAGGTGAAGGTGATTCAGTATAGGCTTAAGACCATCCAAAGTTGCTAAAAGTCCTATGCGTATGTAAGGCGAAGGTACTTGGTGTTTGATGCGGATGATTTGGTGTTCTTGAAGGTGTTTCCCATGAAGGGAGTAATGTGTTCTGGAAATAAAAAGAAGCTCAGTCCCCGTTATGTTGGTCCATTTGTATTTTGTAGCGAGTGGGAAAGGTGGCTTATGGGAAGTGCCTTCGAGTTTGGGATCTATCCATCTGGTCTTTCATGTGACAATGTTGATGAGGTGTGTAGGCTATCCTTCCTTGGTTGTTCCTTTGGAGAGTGTTAGTGTCTCAGATTCCTTATCTTTTGAGAAAGTCCTGATTGAGATTTTGGATCGAAAAGTCCATCGGTTGCGAGCAAAGAACCTGACTTCAGTGAAGGTTCTATGGAAGAACCAAATGTGAAGAAGCTACTTGGGAATACAAAGAGGATATGAAGTCCCAATATCCGTTCTTGTTTCTCGCTTTGGGTAATCATGCTTTAGGTATGTGTATTCCTTAACATATTTTTTTTTTGACTCTGTTAAAGAAAATTGTGATTTCTTCGATATCTTTGTTTTATGTCTTTGTTAAAAGTAAGTGTGGTTGTGTTCGGATTCAAATCGTGCTAATAAATGCCTTATCCCATTATTCAAGGATGAATGATCCTAAAGGGAGGGGAAAAATGTAACACCTTAAATTTTGGTCCTTGAGAATTTCTGAGTTTTTGAACTCACTGCCCAGACTATGACTCTCCCAACGAGTCATCACATGTCATTATGAGTCTTAGGGACTCACTAGTAGCCAAACTAGTATGTTATCCTGGAGTGTCTATTGTGACTATGACTAAGAGGTTACAAGTTGTAAAGGCTCAAAATGAGTTGTATAATCCCATTCGTAGCCAAACCCGTGTGATGCCCAAAGTATTCTGTCTTGACTACAACTTGGATCCTATGAGTCGTAGGGTCTCTTAATGAGTCGTAGGGTGGGATTCATAGGGTTACCAGAGTAGGGTCCTTCAGATACTATCCAGACTACAACTCGTGGTGATGAGTCATTGTGAGTCCTTACGAGTATTATAGTGACCCGTAGTCGCTAATGATAATTTTTTAGCTTTTAAGTTGAGGGCACTTTGTACATTTTCCTCTTTCCTTAGTTAATACCCACGACCATAAAACACCCTTGGGACGTTATTTTCAACACTTTAGCACTCAAAGCACTCTCTTAAACTATCTAAATTCTCCAAGTTCAAGATACTTAGGGTTTTCAAGAAGTTGGTCATCTAAGGGCTCAAGAGTTGATTTCTCTCCATAAATCTTGGTATTTTAGGCATGTTATGCTCCCCCAATTCTTATTTATGAAAAACATGTGTTTTACCTGGTTTAATTGTATGGTTTTGAATGTGGGTTTTGATGTGGTTGAGGGTTTTGGAATGATTGATCTTTAAATTGCTTTCCCATGATTTTTATGAGTTGTTCATGGTTTTAATTAAATATTTTGAACCAATGGGGTGCAGGGGTGTGGGATTTGGAATTGGGGTTGTGTTTTCCCCCCAAATTGATGTTTTGAACCTAGAATTGATTTTGAATAATTATATCCCCTTAACCCACTTGCGTAAATGGTTGAATTATGGAAATTGTCACTTGGTTTGACTTACTCACCTATGTTATTGCATTGCATGAATCTTTAAACAATGAACATGGATTTTGAAAGCCTTGTTGGCTATGATTTGATTTAATGAACAAAGGGGGTCAGGTTATTCCCCCAAGTTAATGTGATTGTTATGGCATAGAGATAAGCTTGCAAGTGTAAGGGTATGACAATACCCATGGTGTGTCTTTAATGGTTTATTTTTTAATTAATAAATGGGTTATGTGAAACTTACTTTAAATGAGAATAATGGGGGTTATGTAGCAAAGACGTGAAGGTGTGGGTCTCGGATGACATATACTGGAACTCATGTTTGCCGATATGAGGTTTGATCTTGATGACTGTGTGCATGTGTCACACTTGATATATATTTTGGGACGACAAGTTGCCTTGACAATTTTAAGGGATTTCTTAATCAATCTTTCTTGAGTAAACTCCAAAAGTGTGTTTTCATTATTTTCTACCAATTATATCTTCATAAATACCTTTAGCCCTTGATTTCAAAATAACATTTTGGGTTTTTTTCCAATAAAGCTTTAAAATAGTATTTCTTACAGTTGAATCTTATTTCTAACTCATTTTTTGCATGAGTTTTCAATTGTAGACTCCTGTACCCTTGAGGGATGTGTTTCTAAGGATAAATTCTATTTTTACCTATTTTATTTCGCACTCATTTTTCGATTGTATTTTGGACCCGTCATAAATAGGATCAATACGGGTATCAATAGCTTTCATTTAACTTGTAGATGACATATTTTATTAGGTTGGACATATTTGGAATTGATTCGAGTGAGTCGAGCTTTCGGTTGGGGATTTGAACAGTGTTTGAGCTTGCCGATCTTCATTTAAGACAAGTTGAGATATACCTTGACTATTATTTTCAAAACATTTATGTAGTATACTTGTTTGTTTGTATTTTGTGTTTTCATTTAGGATTGGGGGTCCCCCTTAGGTGATATGGCGAATATCTCCGCGGGCACTAGAATCTTTTGATGGATTGTATTTTGATAAATGCCTATTCTAGTTAGCTTTGCTTCTTGTAAATATCTCTAGAATGAATTGCAAATGGATCACTTGGTTTTCTTGAATAATTGATAGAACTTACCTATATTATGAGCTTGTATCCTACTTGGTGACTTTCTAGAGGATAGCTAGGTTATTCTTAACTTGTTATGAAATGGTTGAGATTTAGTAAACACTTAGAGTATAAATGGCCTTTTAATAGTGGACGAGACTTATTGTATGACAAGCTAGGCTTAGGTAGGTATATTTTTATTGAGGATTGTTGTTATTTTAGTGTTTCCCACATGGGGGATTATGTGAACATTATTGTTGACTTCAGATTTATTCATTATCGTGTGCCTGAGTGGGGGTTTATGTGCATATTAGTATTTACTTTCGTATTGTATTAATGTCATAGAACCTTATTTGAGATATGTGTTTGAACATTCATTTCTCTTCTTAATATCATCTTATATCATTCTATGTTGACTGACAAGTTGAGGTAATAAGAGATGAGGGGTATGGCGGTGGCTTGGTTAGGGTAGTTTTGTATCACCCCTTTGGTAGCGTGAGATACACTTATATAAACACTCTCCTTACTACTACCTTGGAAAAGAGAGAAATTTTTTGAAAGACCCTTGTCTCATTGTAGCAAATTAAGGTACAAAGAGGAAAGAGATAGTGAGAAAAATATAGAAATTAATAAGGGAACAATACAAAATCTACTAGAAACAAACAGTAATCAACTTCGAGATAGTGTGATAATAGAAATACAATAAACAACAACATATGATAGATATCACGAATTAGGGATCAGCTCTACCTTAATATCTACACCTAAATTTAAACTACCATACTACAGCTAGCGCACAATAAGCACCAACTAATAGCACCCTCGAATGCAAGCCAACACTCCTGCTTGACTAACCTTCTATACTAATATGCGTCCTTTACATACTCTTATTTGAGGTCATGTCCTCAATAATATGTAGATTATCAATGTCCTATCTAATCACCTCTTCCCAATACTTCTTTGGCCTACCTTTACCCCTTCTCGTACCTACCATGTCTAACCTCTCAGACATCCTCACTGGGGCGTCTGCACCTTACCTCTTTACATATCCAAACCATCTTAATCTCACTTCACCCATCTTGTCTACCATGTAGGACACTCCCACATTATCTTGAATAACCCCATTCTTGATCTTGTTGCACCTAGTATGTGCACACATCCACCTTAATATCCTCATCTATACAACATAAATCTATAAAACATAGGAATTTTTGACTGGCTAATACTCTTCCCCATATAATAACATCAGTTTAACCACCACTCTATAAAACTTACCTTTAAGTTTTGGCGTTATCTTTTTATTACACAAGACTCTGGAGGAAAGCTTCCACTTCATCCATGCAACATCAATTCGATATGTGATATCATCAATAATGTCTCTACTACCCTGGATAATAGATCCAATATACTTGAAAATTCTGCTTTTGGGGACATCCTATATGTCCATCTTCACTTCCATGTCTTCCTCATACAACCTTTTACTGAATTTGCACTTCAAATATTTTTTTTGGTCCTACTCAACCTAAATCCTTTCACTTCTAGAGTTTGTCTCCACACATCCAAGCTACCATTAATCTGCTACTCGTCTCATTAATCAGTACTATGTCATATGCAAATAGCATACACCAAGATACTTCCTCTTAATGTACCTCTTCAATTCAACCATCACTAGGGAAAAGAGGAACAAACTAAGATTGTCCCTGATGCAATTCCATTTCCATAGGAAAGTGCTTCGAGTCTCCTCTTACCACACTAACCCACGCTTTAACTCTAGTATTGTAAAACCCCAAAAATTGTAAGTTAAGATCCAAATTACTTTTCAAATGTGTATAGACTCAAATTTGATGATTTTTAATTGTACATAGGTGTTAAGATAAATTCCTTAGTGTGAGATGAGATTTGATATTAATTACAAGTCATAAGGAACTTCTAGCACAAAGTTGAGTAACAAGCTTCTTTACTGATTGATTTTGTGTATAAGATTTTACTAAGGTCAATTTTAAATGAGCATTAATCCTAGAATATGAAGAGCTATGTGGCCCATTACATACCAAACTAAAATTACTTGAGTCTTCTTTCCAATGCTATGGATCGTTTGTTAATTTGAGTGCGGTAAGAAGTTATGGATATTTTAGTGAGGCACTATCCTGGGTGCTGTTTGGTAGAGCACAGTAGAGCATATGTCAGGATGGCACTGGTTAGCTTTTGTTGAGATGCACGATATGAAGCACCCTACCCAGACATATTTTTTCTCTCTTATTAAAATAGGGGCAAAAAAGTTTTTTCACCCCATGAAACTTCTCCAGTCTACTTTTAATCCCTAAAATCATCCTAAATTATCATAATGTAACACCACAGATGTTGGTCCCTAAGAATTTCTGAGTTCTTAAACTCACTGCCCAGACTACAACTCTACTAATGAGTCGTTACAGATCATAGAGATCCACTTATAGCCAGACCAGTATGTTAGATTGAATAATCTATGGTGACTACGACTAAGAGGTTATGGGTCATAAAGACTCAAAACGAGTCATATAGTTCCATATGTAGCCAAACCAGTGTGATGCCCAAAGTATTTTATCTTGACTACAACTTGGACCCTACGAGTCATAGGATCTCTTAATGAGTCATAGGGTGGGAGTCATAGGGTTACTAAAGTAGGGTTCTTTACCTTATATCCATACTACGACTCATGGTTATGAGCCGTAGTGAGTCCTTATGAGTCGTATAGTGACCCGTAGTCACTGGCGGTAATTTTCCAGCTCTTAAGTTGAGGGCACTTTGGTTATTTCTCTCTTCCATTACTTAATATCCATGACCATAAAACACCTCAGGGATATTATTTTCAATACTTTAGCACTCAAAGCACTCTCTCAAACTCTCTAAATTCTCCAAGGTCAAGATACTCATGGTTTCTAAGAAGTTGGTTATCTAATGGCTCAAGGGTTGATTTCTCTCCATAAATCTTGGTATTTCAGGAATGCTACTCTTCCCCAATTCTTATTTTATGAAAAATATGCTCAATTGTATAGTTTTGAATGTGGGTTTTGATCCGGTTGAGGGTTTTGGAATGATTGATCTTTTAATTGCTTTCCTATGATTTTTATGAGTTGTTCATGGTTTTAATTGAACATTTTGAACCATGGGGTGTATGGGTGTGGTATTTGGAATGGGGGTTGTGGATTCCTCCAAATTGATGTTTTTAACTTGGAATTGGTTTTGAATAATTTTATTCCCTCAAGCCACTTATGTATATAGTTAAATTATGGAAATTGTCACTTGGTTTGACTTACTCACCTATGTTATTGCATTGCATGAGTGGTTAAACAATGAACATGTATTTTTAAGGCCTTGTTGGCTATGATTTGATTTAATGATCAAAGGGGGTTGGGGTATTACCCCAAGTTAATATGATTGTTATGGCATAGATATAAGTTTTCAAGTGTAAAGGTATGGCGATACCCATGGTGTGCCATAACTGTTGGTTCTTTAGTTAACAAATGGGTTATGTGAAACTTGTTTTAAATTGGGCTTAATGGGGGTTATTTAGTGAAGCCGTAAAGGTGTGGGTCTCAGATGACTTATACTGAAAACTCATGTTTGCCGATGTGAGGTTTGTTCTTGATGACTGTGTGCATGTGTCACACTTGATATATATTTTGGTATGGCTAGAGTCGTTGATTGATTTAGATTTTCCTTGGTTTCTCTTCGATTTGTGCGGCTAACACGCGCCTGGGACCTTTTAGCAGAGGTAGCTAAATCCATATAGCCTGTGGGTGCCCTTTTATGATGGTTAATCTACATATTCTAGTATAGTGTTTTACTTCATGTTAAACCTTATTCCCTATCCCAGTATATTATTTATGTATGTATATGATGGTGTTCACATGGTTTTGAATTTTATTTGACTTGGTAGTATTTTATCCCCTATCCCTGAGTTTCATGCTAGTGTTCAACCCACTAACCATCTCCGTACGCTATATTCCTATACGATGCTGGTACCAGAAATACTTCTACTTTTCCTATGCAGTGTTAGGTGAATCGGCTTGATTCGTCGGTTGTTGTTGGTGAAGTAGTGAGCTTTCATTCTTTGAAAGACTTGGTCATTTCACCGGTTCTCTTTCATAAACTAGAAATGAAGAGTTTACATTAACATTAACATTATCATTGTCATTGTCATTGTCAGGGTTGGGGGCATGTCCCAACTTATATTGTTTTCATATTAGTAGAGGCTTTATGGATATTACTGTGGATTGGGTATTTATGTTGACACTCTTAGTTGTCTTTGAGTTTTTATGTCTTTCTGTCTTGTTATATGTTCGGATTTCAGCCGCTGCTAGGCGTGCTATATTCTGTGTAGTTACGCAAATGGGGTGGTCTCCGGTCCTCGATGGACTTGAGATACTCATCACGGCCAAGACCTGGTTTGGGTTGTGACCCATAATCATTCCCTAAGTTCCTCTTTCCTCTTTCTCTCCCAAAAATCAAGAAACTCAAAAAGGGTATTTAAAATCCCAAAGTTCCTAAGTTTAAGGTTTTCTCTAAGATTCTTTCTAATTCAGGAATGTACGACTTCAATGGGGATTTCCTTTCACCCTCTTGTCCAAAACCTCCTTATTTTCATCAATTTAAGTTCTTGATTTAGGATTTATAAATCCACTTCCAATTTAATCTTTTCATAAATCACATTTCATGATTTCTTGAATATTTAACTCATGATTATAGTTTATAGCATTTACTTTTGTTGACTTTTATTCTTCATATGATTCATAAATATTATTTTCTTGAAATTTTATATATAAAGCTTCAATTTTAGAATTTTTATGATATTATGAACAATGTTTTCACATAAATTTATGATTCTTATCTAAACTATGATTTATACATCAAGTTTCATGCTTCACGGTTTCTTATGAATGTCACAACCCGAGCTCAGGACGTGACAGGAATCCCTGACCTATGAAGGCCTGAAAGGACCCCTTAGCATGTCATCCTAATAATTCAATCCCACGTCATGTAATGTGACATAAAAATATTTATCAAACCCAGTCTGCGAAGCCTCTAGTAATACGAATATCATCCTAAGCTGGGACATGGCCTCGATAACGCTATGAACAAAACAGTCAGTGTCTGAAAAAATAAAACCAAAGGATATCCAAAAAGGACTCACCACTCACTTTTTGCTGTTGTAAGAGGATCCAGTGCTGCACAAAATTACGAGAGAATGCCATCGAATATACATCATAAAATGATCTAGTGTCTAAGGACGGTCAGTGTGACGAGTACTGGCATGTAACCCAGGGGAGAGGGATAAGGCAATTTGTAAAGTGAATCATAAAATACTCAATATAAATATCAAAAGAAGGAATCATGAAATATAGAGCCATAGATATAAAAACATAATCATTCTTAAAATTTATCCGTGGACTAAGTAATTTCACCAACCTAAGGCAATCCATGGGCTATATAGGTCCAGCCTTCACCTAATCGATGGGGACCCAATGTCACGACCCAAATCAAGGCCCTGTATGTGACGAACATTCTGAATCATGAAGGCCCGAGAGCCCTTCTAACTTGTAATCATATACACCATTCATATATAAATAGAAAATGCAAAAATAAAATCTGCTATGGAAATATAGTCATAATCTAAATTTAGTTTAGCAATGAGGAATAAAATCTCATATCAACAAAACACCATCTGAAAATCGTCTACGAAATCTCTACTTTATGATCAAATAACAATTCTCTGAAAACTGAGACAAGGCTCCCAGTAGACCAAAACCTTAATAAATAATAACTGTCTGAAAGAAACTAGGCTTTCTAAAATATAGAAGTCTCACCAACTGGTACACTTCACTCCTGTCTAATGAAATCTACTGCTTATCAGGACCCCTAGACTGTGCCTCAGAACCTGGAGGGAGGGGGTCAATACAGATGTACTGGTACGCAGAGCAATCCAAAATAAAGATTTTATATAAATAAAATAATGGAGAGCAATTTGTCAAAACATCATACATAAAATAGTTTTCAAAACACATGGGCACTTTTCTGAAAAATCATAAATCATTCTTGACAATGCAGTTTCTGATCTTCGTATTAATTCTGAGTTAGGTGGTACACCCCTACAAGTCTAAGATCCCACGAACTATATGGAATCCTCCATTGACTCTACGGGGAATCCCCCAATCCGAGTGTGCCGCAAGGGTTGGAGTTTCTAATTCTGATACACCACACGTCACTAGGCCAGCGTAATATAATATACTCAGATAAAAAAATCACGGTTTCGGACAATGAGTTGTCTAAACCCGTGCCTTCTTCGGGGAACCACCTAAGCTCTCTTTATGCTCAATTTTATCCTGTTCTGAATTATGCACTTTTCTAGTTTCAACATCTGAAAAATCTGAATTCAAACGTGTATTCTATTATGTTCTGAATTATCATGGCATAATCTGAATTGGTGTCGTCACAACAAGACTTGCAAGTCCTATTTCTTAGACATAATGTATCATGCATGATTCTTTCATGAAAACTCAATTCAGACCACCCAAACATGCAAATAGTTTAAAAGATTTCATGTTTCGAAACATAAGTCAAAACTTTACAAGAATTCCTCAAACATATGTGGTCATGTGCTTTTGACAAAATCATGCACTCTTTCATTATATGAATATTTTCACATTTATCAACATAAAATACCCTCTCTCTGTTGAAATCAAAATCATAATTCGAACATGATGTTATTCAAGACTTTTCATATCAAGCTTTTCGAAACACATTCGGAACAATCCATTGCATGTCATAAGTAAAGGAAAAATCATAACTAGAGAGGAATTTTACATGAATCATGCTCTCAATTCAATCATCAACCTTAAAACATATACATATATACATATATCACTTTAAATTAATTTGGGAGAAGGCCTAAAGGCCAAAACAATATCATCAATGCTTCTAAAACATGAATATGTTCATAAGTCTGAAACCTTTTTTCCTAAAAACATGATTTCTATGCCCATGAGATTTTACAAAAAACTCGCGTACCTTAGATTATGAACTTTGGATGAACACTTGCTTTTGGGATTCTATTTGTGCTTTTGATGGAGGATTCTTGAAGATCTTAGTTTGGGGATTCTAATTCTTGAATCAATTTTGAAATTTAATGGTGAAATTTTAAGGGATCTTGAATCTTAGGTTGAGACCCTAGGGTTTGGTTCTTGGGAGTATTTGAGAGAAAAGAGTATATTTTGGTTAATTTGGGGCTTAATATTATATTTATGGAGCTATGGGGTGAAGGGAAAATACCAAAATACCCCTCCCAAACCATTTGGAAAATGCTGAATTTATCAGCTGACGACATTGGGTTGATGTCGTCACATATGTGACAAGCCGTCATCTCATGTCGTCACAAAATATTAGAATTTATGACTTTCTACCTAAGTCTGATGATATTTTCTAATAAGTCGTCAGAATTGTCCTCAGAAATGTGATAAGCCGTCAGAAATGTCATCAGACAGTTGCCAGGCTGATATGCTAGAGAAAAATGGGCATAGGTTTTTTCTCCAATATTGGATTTTGGAAAAATTTGTATAGTTGGAAAGATAACTCAAATAAATTTCATTTGATATATAGTAGGCCACCCAGTTCGTTATATATAAGGAGTTATGGTTGATTGAAGTTGTCCCAAGTTTTGACGCTCACTAAAACTTGAACGATAGGAAAGCTCTCAACTAATCCTTGAGTTAGGGGACCTCTATGATCTCGACTCATGATCAACTAGATTCTCACACTACATTATTGATTAACACCAAAAATTTTCATAGGATTTATGGCTCTTGGATCATTTACGCATAGAAATGATAGTTTTTCATTCTAGCCCGAATTGCGGGGTGTTACACTATCTCCCCCTTGGGATCATTCGTTCCCGAATGATGGGTAGGGATGTTGAACCTTAAAGGTATGGAATAACGTGGACATGATATGTATTCTAAGAAAGAATACACTGATTTGAAATATTTAAATTTCCATCATGAAATTGAATTCTGCGCTGACTTGCCCTTACTTGCTTTAAGGAGCTGATTCATGCTGAGAATTTAGGATTCCCTTGAGGTGTTCATGATCCAATAATACGTATAGAATTGAGAAGTGATAACTTATGTAAGTACGAATCTTGAGACAACAAGATTTAGATCGTGCAAAGGTATTACACTGTCTAAGCTAAAATGCCTAGAGAGATTTGAGATTATGCGCTGAACTCTTATGAACCGAGTCATGACTAAATAGCTGAATCTGAAACATGATGTTCGGACTGAACTGAATTCGCAATTTACATGGATGAAATAGATTATCTCTTGGGATGGTCATACACATGGGATTTGGGATAGCAGGACTGGGTGTAAAGGTGGAAAACCACAGTAACTTGTCTGCCTGACTGTTAAACTGAACTGCTGGTTATACTGGCTGAATTATACTGGAAACTTATACTTAACTGGAGTATCTCTTCAACACTCTTTCCAAAGAAGTTCTAGTAGCATTCAGGAGCAAAGAATTTTGGGCATGAGTTACACAAAACACCCAACTAAGGAATCACAACAATGACACTACTCTATAGCATAGAATATGGACATATAACTCATAAACTAGGATAGAATTACCAGGCCTTAGGCAATGCAACTTCTTACTTTCAAGCTTAGCGCACTTCTGAATACTCCCTTAACTGTATTATTTCCTTTAAATAACACACTTAGTTGATTCAACTTAGAATTCTTATATGGGCATTGCTAAATCTTTCTACTAATGCCTAAAGTAACATAAGTCCTCTCACCATGATCAAGCCTAACTTCAAATAAAAAAATACAACATGCCACCCACGGTACTATTCTAAACCATCTGATTCAACCTTCCAAATCTTTTTTTAATCATATCCTAAGCATAATGTGCCTTACCGCTTCAATGAATAACTCTGAACTCTTACTATGGATTTATTAGCGCATAATGCGTTCCTCCACATTAATCCCAACATGTCATTCAAGCCTATCTTTATAACCACATATGAATTTCAAGGCAAACACCCGTAAATACATACTTCACATAGTCTCTAAACCATTGTCAATATAACTCCCACGCGCTACCCCAAGAACATACACACACAAATTTCCACTAACCATCACATATATAAAAGACTTGGCCCCAGATCTTACTTCACACTTATGGCCTTATCTAAAACAAACATACTATGATCTTCCATTAACAAGAAACATTTACTCATCACCACTATCATCACATAAGGAGGAATCACTATAAGGTTATAACATAATACCTTGAAGCATGGGAGGATATTATACGAGACTTGACACTTAACTGAGGCCGAAGGAATAGCAAATCAACATCAGGGATTCATTAAAGTGATCTGAATTGGGGCATACATGACTATAAGTTGAATCTCGTCAATCATAAAGAGTATAGCATAAATTATGGGAACTGAGCACACTATAAAGCATGAGTACATGAGTCATGAGATGCATGACCTCAATTTAAAGTTCATAACATATTCAATGTGATTCCGACTACTGAATGAACTAGAACTCCTTATTTTTGAACTGGAGGAGCACGTGATTCTCTATCATATACATGAACTTGAACTATGATCATGGAACTATAACATAAAGCATGAGTAAGTACTAGGATAACTGAAAAATACTGAGATAAGAATGGGTTGAGCCTCACCCTCACTTCCTGATGTTATATATCATACTGACATCACTACTAAAATCTGAGAGCCTGTCTTAGTCACTTGTTTTATGATCTCCCCCTTAGCTTTAAGCCATCATCTTAAGTTTGAGAGATCCCTTACTAGAATCTAGATTGAACTACACTCACTGCACTCTGGGGTCTGGAATACAACAATACATGCAATTAATAGAAGTTAACCCGAATGGCTACACCTGGAAGGGGAAAACCCACTGCTAATCCTACTTTCTGAGACACACTCTATATTTCTATAGCCCTAATAGACAATCACATAATACTTGAACACTTACTAACTTCAAATCCTCGTGATTATTCCCATATTCGGAGTGCACACTCTATAGCGCTTCAACTCTTATTTCTGTCGGTTCAACCTTCAAAAATTCAAACTTAGATTATAACACTTAACATGGATATCACCAAACCTTTGATGAATCATACTGATAGCCTTTCTCCCCCTAGCAACTCAACGGTACTACTATGTCTACTAGCCATACGTAATATCTAATAGTCTTAGAAAATGCCGCAACTCCATATCACCTTGGGCATACTTCTACCTCATACATACAACATCATACTTTGTTACTAATCAAATAAACTTAATCTATTACATACACCACTCAAGCCTATTAGATCACTTCCATATAACTAGTATCATTAACCAAGAAATCATCACATCCACCTTTATGGACATCAACTGTTCAAACTTAATGTCTAGTGCTAAGCATGATTTACAACCCAACCTGACACACAATTCTCACAAAACATTCATCATTAATCTTAAGCCACTATTCTTACATCCACATCCTACATTAAATTCAAGCCAATAGTCTAGCATAAATCATCTACGACCAATGAAGAAGGCAACATAATATACTAGTCCATCAAATTAGGACATTCTATCCAAATACCTCAAAAATCTTCTACATACCTTCTCACAAGTAGTACTAGTTTACAACTACTAACGGAAAGAAGGTCAAGGGGGTAAAGTCACATAATAGACATGGTTAACCTTAATCTTCTATTATAACCCCATACAATCTTATCTACTTATACGACTTTCTCACATCATACTTACTTGCCCAGGCGTACATTTAGACTACCTTCAAATTCCATAAACAACCATGAGTCTATAATTATTACTTACTAGCTCATCTAGCCATTTTCATACTTCAAGCGGACAACAATTCACCTTAACTAAGAACTCCTTCTCTTCCTTCTACTAAACTAACACACAAGGACGTATAACTTTATTACCAACTCAATCTCATGAGAAAAGATTCGACTATACAAATATTCAACCAACACCAGAATAACAAGTTGCTAGTGAATCGAAATAGGCCTCACACGACTTTACTAGACTTTAATTTTTGTGTTTTGAACAAGAAAATAAAATGAATAACAAAGAAACTATGCTAGTGAATCGAAAGATCCCCACATGGCTTCAATAGACTTTGATTTTTTTTCAAAAACACTATGATAACAAGATTATATATTACAAGAGATAGAAAATTGACACACAATATTCAATGATCTAAGGATACACATCTTACTCTGTATAAATAAAAATCTGAGTCAAACACTTCCCCCACAGACTACCATGCAATACACACATGCTACTAGCTACCACATTAGTCTATCACTATAAAGGGGTAGATCATCCTCAAACATCGGTTATGCAACTAAAATATTTATTTACACAAAAGTCACCCTCACTCTAACTTCTAACTTTGTGACTTCACATCACCAACTTCTTGGTCCAACATCCCTATCAATAGGTTATGACACCGATACTTAACTTATACTACTACTAGGGTGGAAATACAGTTCCAACATTCTACTACACATCATCCTTCCTTAATCATGACATCTGCAATATAAATTTTTGAAAAAGACTGAATACACTTAATACCATAGGCTGAAAAACACGATTTTATCAAGATCAAGGTTCACACAAGAATCAATACACCCCGATGCACTAATGGATCTTCACAAGTCCTTGCATAATTTCAAAATGTTATATGGCTCAATCATAAAGGACCATACCATTTAAACTCTAAGCTTCTTCACTTGAATCACCCCAATAATGAGACATGTCTGAGAACATCATAGTAAGGAAAGAATGGGGATGACCATTACTTTCATATGGGCGACACCATAGCACAAATTAGAGTATGACAGAGGAACATTCTGATTCCATAGCACGAACTAGAACATAAAGAAAGAGAGACATTCATAAATGCCTTATAGCCTCCTGCTTATAAATGTGGCGCGCTACACACCCATAAAAAAGACTCTACCCGATGCAATTTTGCAGACTCCCTGGGACCATGAACCAGGCGCTCTGATACCAAGTTTTTCACGACCCGAACCAGGGCCCTAGTCGTGACAAACATCCCGAACTATGAAGGCCCGAGAGACCTTCTAACTTGTAATCATATACACCATTTATATATAAATAGGAAATACAGAAATAAAATCTTCTACGGAAACATGGTCATAATCTAAATTTAGTTTAACAATGAGGAATAAAATCCCATATCAACTAAACACCGTCTGAAAATCGTCTGCGAAATCTCTACTACATGATCAAATAACAACTGTCTGAAAACTGAGACAAGGCCCCCAGTAGACCAAAACCTTAATAACTAATAACTGTCTGAAAGAAACTAGGCCTTCTGAAATATAGAAGGCTCACCAACTGGTACTCTTCACTCCTGTCTGATGAAATCTACTGCTTATCAGGACCCCTAGATTGTGCCTCAAAACCTAGAGGGAGGGGGGTCAATACAGATGTACTGGTACGCAGAGCAATCCAAAATAAAGATTTTATATAAATAAAATAATGGAGAGCAATTTTTCAGAATATTATACATAAAATAGTTTTCAAAACACATGGACACTTTTCTGAAAAATCATAAATCATTCTTGACAATGCAGTTTCTGATCTTCGTATTAATTCTGAGTTAGGTGGTACACCCCTACAAGTCTAAAATCCCACGGGTCATATGGAATCCGCCATTGACTCGGTGGGGAAGCCCCCAACCCGAGTGTGCTGCAAGGGTTAGAGATTCTAATTTTGATACACCACATGGCACTAGGCCAGCGTAATATAATACACTCGGATCGACAAATCACAATTTTGAGCCATGAGTTGTCTGAACTCGTGCCTTCTTCGGGGAACCATCTAATCTCTCTTTATGCTCAATTTTATCCTGTTCTGAATCATGTATTTTTCTAGTTTCAACATCTAAAAAATCTAATTTCAAATGTGCATTCTATTATGTTCTAAATTATCATTGCATAATCTGAATTGGTGTCATCACAGAAAGACTTGCAAGCCCAATTTATGAGCCATAATATATCATGCATGATTCTTTCATGAAAACTCAATTCAGACCACCCAAATATGTAAATAGTTTAAGAGATTTCATGTTTCAAAACATAAGTCAAAACTATGCAAGAATTTCTCAAACATATGGTGGTCATTTGCTTTTGGCAAAATCATGCACTCTTTTATTATATGAATATTTTCACATTTATCAACATAAACTACCCTCTCTCTTTTGAAATTAAAATTATAATCCGAACATGACGTTATTCAAGACCTTTCATATCATGCTTTTTAAAACATATTCGGAAAAATCCATTGCATGTCATAAGTAAAGGAAAAATCATAACCACAGAGGGATTTAACATGAATCATCCTCTCAATTCAATCATCAACCTTAAAACACATACATATATACATATATCACTTTAAATCAATTTGGGAAAAGACCTAAAGGCCAAAACAATATCATCAATGCTTCTAAAACATGAATATGTTCATAAGTCTGAAACCCTTTTTTCTAAAAACATGATTGTTATGCCCATAAGATTTTAGAAATCCCCCGCGTACCTTAGATTATGAACTTTGGATGAACACTTGCTTTTGGAACTCTATTTTTGCTTTTGATGGATGATTCTTGAATATCTTAGTTTGGGGATTCTAATTCTTGAATCAATTTTGGAATTTAATGGTGAAATTTTAAGGGATCTTGAATCTTAGGTTGAGGCCCTAGGGTTTGGTTCTTGAGAGTATTTGAGAGAAAGGAGTATATTTTGGTGAATTTGTGGCTTAATATTGTCATCACAAAATATTAGAATTTATGCCTAAGTATGATGAAATTTTCTAATAAGTCATCAGAAATGTGATAAGCCATCAGAAATATCGTCAGACAGTTGCTAGGCTGATATGCTAGAGAAAAATAGGCATAACTTTTTGCTTCAATATTGAATTTTGGAAAAATTAGTGGCTTTGGAAAGACAACTCAAATATATTTTATTTGATATATATTATGCCACCTAGTTCGTCATATATAAGGTGTTATGGTCTATTGAAGTTGACCCAAGTTTTGACGCTCACTAAAACTTGAACGATAGGAAAGCTCTCAGCTAGTCCTTGAGTTAGGGGACCTCTATGTTCTGGACTCATGCTCAACTAGATTCCCACACTATATTATTGATTAACACACAAAATTTTCATAGTATTTATGGCTCTTGGATCATTTACGCATAGAAATGATGGTTTTTCATTCTAGCCCAAATTATGGGGTGTTACACCCGATCCATGTTTGCCAAATGAATCTAGATAAATGTAATTTGGACATTAATATTTACCTTCCTTGTATGGGAAACATGAATAAGGTTATCCCCTTTCGGGACCCTTATATAGGCATAACAATAATTTTTGGTGTTGGTCATTAGGACTTACACCTTCTCTGTGCTGTATGTAGTTTTGATGATGAGCATCTAACTGCAAGGGACCAGGTACCTGGATGTTCATAATACAACACATCTGGCATGTGTGACTGCACATTTCTGTCCTCTTGTGTAACAAACTTGCAGGTGCTTCTTGTAATGATTAGGATAGCAGGTCCAATAATATTTCATCCCTAATCCTCACTCATCTATAAAAAGAAAAAGATGCTTCTTCACCAAGTAGTTTTTTCACAAATCTAAGAGTGAACAGAGGCAGAAAAATCTCTATGTCAAGACTTCTTAAGCATCGCTCATGCTCTTATCTTTGTTGTATTCTTTAAGAGTGAGTGATTATTCTTGAGTGCCGATTTGTAATCGGACTACTCATGCTATAAGAATAGTGTTTTCTTTTGTTGAGAGAGGTGCTTAGGTAGAGTTTCCTAAGCTTACTGCAGGTTAGAGTTAACCAAGTTTTGAGGGTCTTTAGTAGAGTTGCCAAGATGAGCTTGTAGTAGAGTTATTATAAGCAAAAGGAGCCTAGATTTAGGCTGAAGTTGAGTCTGTAATCAAGAGGTTGATTATAGTAGATTTCATTGGTGCTTGTAAAGGCAAGATGTGTTTTTTCCTCCCTTGATCAAGGAGGTTTCCACGTTAAATCCCGTGTGTTGTTTCTTTCCTGCACTTCCTTTAGTTTTCTGCACTATATTGTTAGATTGCCTGTGATTAACTTTGAGGGACTTGATCCCTAACTGTGTGGTGCAACCCTCAGGGTTTCAACACTATGTGAACTACATAATCCTTTTTAATCCCAAATTAAAACATTTTTCATAAACATTTATCCATGGGGTCTTTCGTTAAGACATTCACTTTGGTATCGTCATACCAAGACTTGCAAGTCACTAATATCATGCCAAAATCATTATCATTACATTTTTTAGACTCCAAAATCCTGCCTTTAAAATCATGAGTATAACCATAATCGAGTTTCCCATAAACATTTCAAAATATTCTTATAGTTTCATGCGTTCAATGATACAAAGGATGAGAAAAACATTTATATTTCTTATGCAACTCAAGATTTCAAGAGACTTAAGATCATGCTTAAATATGTATCCATTAATATTCATCCATCTAACATTGAAATTTCAAAACATAAAGAGTCATCATTTTTGAATAGCCATTTTAGTCTCAAAACCCAACATAAAGATTTGAAAAACATTCATAAATAAAAGGGGAAATTATATATCAAGCTTTCATCATAAAATCCTCAACCCTAATTTCAAATCACCAATCAAAATATACATAATAATAGTTAATTCACACTTTATAAAGTACTTGAAGTAGTAAGTGTTGTCACGACCCAATTTTGAGTCATGGTGGCACCTACATTATCCCACTAGTAGGTAAGCCAGACCATAGCGTTGAGCTATGAGCAATGGCTAACTTGGTGGAAAAATGGCATAAATGCCAGAAATTTGTAAGTAAAGACTTACAATAGTAAATCAGGTGAATAATAATAATAGTACTAATACGGAGAATAAATTTGATAAACATAACATTCCACGACCTAGTAGTGTCGGTATAAGAGCCCCTAACAAAAGGAATATGAGTACTGTAATAGTCAAATACAAATCAGTCTCGGATAATGAAAGACAAAACATAAGTAGAAGAAGGAAAAAGGGCAAATCCAGCTCTGAGAGCTCACCCTATCTCCAAATTCAAATCATCACGATCGTAACATCAATGACAACCACTAGGACTCGAATCTACACCAAAAAGGTACATAGATATAACATGAGTGCCAAAGCCATGGGTACTCAGTAGGCATCATCAGCCGACTGAGTTAAATCATAATATAAGTATGATAAATATGCAAGATAAATAAGCTAAGTTAAGGTAAAAGAGTAAACCTGGAATAATTCTCCAAATGGTGTAAATAGATAAGTAAATGATCCAGAATATGAAATAAATAACACATAACTATCACCATAAAATTGGCCCTTATAGGACAGTGAGTGTGAAAAAGTAAATAACCTAACATGGGCTCCTCATAATCCTGAAGGTGCAATCATGACCAAAATTATACTATAGTCGCATCTCAAACCATAACCATGAATCCTTCCATACTATAACCTCAAACTAGAATTAATTCCATAATCTTCATAAAAACCCCCTCCATACCGGACATGAATCGAAACTCATATAATCATTTATCGAACTTGAACCAAAACTCATATAGTAAAATGATATACTTGAACTGAAACTCATAACATGAATAATGTTGGAATCAAACCGGTCTTAAGATCATAAATTACAAGACTTAAAGCAAAACTATCATTAACTCTCAAGTATCAGTCTAGCACAAGCACCATAAATCTTGCCTCTTCAACTCTAAAATATACATTTAAAGGATATTAACAAATCTATATAGTCTACAAGGAGATAATGATAGTCTTGATCTACGGTGGGCTTGACGGCCCACTTCTAATCCCCGAAAATCCATGCTAAGGAAAATTCTACATGAACTAGGATAAGGCATCTAGTTTCATTACTAGATATTAAATAATCCATGTTTAGTCCCAATATAGCAATTCAACCCTAAACATGAGCACATAAGTCAATAGTACCTAAATTATGATTCCTTAATAGGTAAAAGACCCAAATAACACTAGTTATAACTCCAAGACCTAATTTTCCAACAATATATATCACATCATCATAAATATACTATAAATTAGCTCAATCTATGAGAAAGGTAAACCTAGCCTACCTGGATGCCGAAGAAAGCTAGATGACGTCCGCTAAATCAGTGATTTTTCCTTCTAGAAAGATTCCACATGATGCCACGCTATCAAAAATAAAATCTACTCATCAATATGAGAACAACGATACCCATATTGAATTTTTTATGCTTCGGATACAAAATTACATAAAAATCCCATATGGGGCCTGCTTGTGAAATCATACTTTCAAAATCATCAATGCATCCCTATATGCCCAAGGAACATTTATCATTAAGAATTGGTAAATTTTGAGCCCAACTGATGCTACAACTAAACCACCAATATTCTAGGGATTTGAGGAATTAATTGAGAAATCAACCATAGAATTAATGAGAACTTACCAAGAATACAGAGAAAAAATAAGTATTTCAAGCTCACGAACACCCTAAAATTGCCTATTATTATTTCTCTCAAGTTTTCACATGTTCTGGGGTTTTCCACTTTAACTTGTGATAAAAATGGTAGAAATCATACTAAGTATGGGTTTTAAGGGCTCCAAAGTGCCGCTAAAGCAGACACCAGGCCGCTTTAGCAGTTAGCGCTAAAGAACCCAGGTGCCGCTAAAGAGGTACCCACACTTACCTAGAATTCTGGTAAAGCAGTTCACTGGGTTGGCCGGGTCGCTAAAATTCCCAAGGGATGCTTTAGTGGATGCACCATTTGAGTGCACCCATTGGAAATTCTAAGTCTCTACCGATCCCTTAGAATTCATTCAGAATCTCGTATACCTAAACAAAATATGCCACCCTATCAAATTCAATGTTTGGAGTTAATGGTGAAGTCGAAATTTCTATCTAAGGTTGTTTTGATAAGAAGTGGGTACCACACCCAAGTGCCATTTTTATTAACTTTCGGCCAATTGCTCGAAATGGATTCGAATGCCTTAGGACTCAAACCAAATATCTTCTTAGCATAAAATCAATGTTCCAGAGGCATTGGAACATTCAAAATTGGCGTACACAGTCGTTTGATTGATGTTTTCACCTGGTAGCCAATTCTTACCAGCGAAGACTTCAAAAATATGAAATTGGCTTTAAAAACTAAATGAACTGCTTGCTAAATGAATTATCAGTTCCAGCAAGTCATAAATGACTTGGAGAAGCTATAAAAAAGATCTAAATGATACAAATCTATGGAAATGCATAAAAGGACCTGGAGTGTCATTATAAGTGTTTAACATGGCTTTTTGACAGAGAGGAATTGAGTAAAGCTTGAAATTTTGGCCTTGGAGATTAAATCATAGTTGTTGCCTCTTAGTGTTTTAGGGAAAAGTAGAATACATTTTTAGGAAATTAATTACAATAGTGGTTTGGGGTCATTTATTATAGCTGGGGAATGACTTTTAACTATGAAAAAGACCAAAAAGCTCTTAAGATAATGAAAGAAAATAAAATCCCGTCAAGCGGGGGAGGGGGGGCTACACGGTGCGTCCCCCATAGCACTGTCCCAAGATGTAGGGTGTGGAGCTCTGATATTGGGTGTATTTATATGTCTAAGTGCTAATTAATGTATTTACTTGCATCTATTTTATGATCTACATTGCATATATAGTCCTATGATTGAGTTTAATTTGTGTTCTTGAACTAATAGACATGATTAGCGTTGCAGGACTAAAATTTGGTGAATATAAAGCTTAATTGTATCTCAACCCCTAGCTTATGGATAATTGAAGGTACTAGGAGCAACATTGTGAACACGACGAGATTAAAGAAAGTGAAATGACATTAACAAAGCATGGGACATGAAGCAAAATGTAAGGAGTGTACTATAGAGCAAGAATGATAATTTTTACATATGAGCGTGCCACAACCAAGGAGTTCCACGATAAGGGCATCACATGTTAAAGGCTAAAATTCAAAATATTATTTCCAAGTGCATTCACATTTAGGGTGTGCCACTCCCAAGGAGCTCCATGATAAGGGCGTGGCATGCTGGTGTGTTTTGCACGTGAAACTTTCCCCAATTATGAATAGGACACTTGTGTTGTATTGGGATATTATTATGTATGTCTAAGCAAAGAGAAAAACATATGAGGGCTTTCAATTAGGGTTATTTTACTACTCATCTCTTCTACTATAATTTAGATATGAGTACTTTGAGTTTTTTAAGGTTAATTTCAAACATGAGTGGCTAATTACCCTTCTTTTGGTTTTATGACTGGAGCATGATTGTTTGGTATTCGTTTTGAATTGATGAATTTTATTTTTTTAGATTCTACTTGTTGTTGGAATTACTATTTTAGTGTCTGGCCAACATTAGAATAAATGTGTAATTATTGTATGAATGGACCATGAGAATACGATAATAGGATAAAGAACATGAGGAATAAGATCATCTCTTACAAAAGTAGAACGATTCACAACTAGGATAGCAATATACCTACTTTGCCTTATTTGGCTACTGACGGGATGAAATATTAAAGAATTTGGATTAGAAACTCACATCCCCACTCAACGATGTAGTTGTGAGATCTATTCGAATAGTTTATTTAGAGGATGATCATTCCCAAATCGTATATATAACCTCAATGACCATAATTTGAGAAATAAAGTTCATTGAGACAAGAAAATGCTAAACATGATTGTGTGACATGCTGTAACCTTGGAATCTCTCTAATTACTGGTTATAGCTTTGTTAAAATTATACATAACACTTTTATTCGTTCACATAATGTTAGAAAATAATAAATCTTACAAATCCTTTGATACACTACAACACTAGCTTGAACTATCATTAATTACTCAATTGGGTGAATTTCTAAACCAGTAGTCCCTGTGGGTTTTGATATCCGATTCATTTAGAGTTACTATATTACTTGTCCAACCAAGTACACTTGTATGTGTGGTAGGCCACAATAATTTTTTGGCGCTGTTGTTGGAGACTCAAGAAATTAGTAATTTTTTGATTTTTTTTGAAAATATTATACAAGTGTTGATAACTTGGTCTTAACGACTGAATTTTTGCAGGTTTAATTTATACTTTGAGGTGGTTAGAGAGGGAGAATTGGTTGAGTTGTATTTGGAACCAGAATGAGTATTTCATCCTTGGCGGAGGGCAGAAACTCTTTAATACCCAACCTAATACTTCAGATGGCTGATCCGGTAGAAATTGATCCTACTGAAAGAGCAGCTGCAAGACCAATTTGTGAGGTCGAAATTTAACTCGCTAATAATGTTACTAATAGCATCCACAGACCGACTGTGGAAGGTGAATTCAAGATGAAACGTGATAGTGCAACTCTTGCACACTAGTGGGTAATTCTCCCATAAGGATCCACAAAAAAAATTACAAAATTTCCTTGAGATCGGTGATACTTACATTCCCACAAAAGTGTGAACCGATTATGTGAGACTTACTCTCTTATTATTTTCTCTATTAGGGAAAGATAGGTGGTGGCTAAAGGCTGAGCCACCAAATTCCATCATTTTCTGGGATAATTTGGCATGGAATTTTCTAATTTAGTTCAAGAATGCATGATTGAGGAGTGAATTGTTGAGTTTCAGGAAACAATATGGTGAGAAAATGTACCAAGCTTGGGAAAGTTTCAAGTCCATGCTTCGTAATTTCCCATATTACCATTATACAAATGAGGTTTTGGTGCATACTTTTATTGAGGGACTTGAGCCACATGCAAAGATTTTTCTAGATTCAGCAGCAAGTGGACAAACATTGGAGAATACTTATGATGAACTATACATGCTTCTGAATCGTATCTCATAAAAAAACCCTGAACGGAATGCAGATGTGTCAAGAAGAACCCCAAAGAAATTTGCAGGGTTACTAGAAGTTGATAAGTTGACAGCTATCGTAACATAGATTGCCTCATGCAAAATCAAATGAACACTTAGTTTAGTAACTTAAACTTGGGGCATGCACAAGCTTTAGTTAATGCGGCGTAGAAGACCCAAACTTGGTGGGAGGTATATGGTAATGATGACCATTTAGTAGATGCATGTGAAGCTAATCCAAAATTTGTTAACTATATGGGTAATTTTCATGAACAAAGACTCCCCCTTAGTCGTAACACTGTGCTTAAGGTTTTGAGTAACCCCAAGATAATCCATGATCTGGCATAAGTTGTAAATAAAAGAAGATAAAAAATGGAAGCCACTTAAAAGTGTCTGATGATTAAAACAATAGCAAGTGACTCAATGGTACATAATTCAAATAACTGAGAGAAAGAGATGGTAAAATTTATATTTAACTTGAAACGCTATATAAAGGGAAAAGGGTTTGTATTTGTAAATTTTGGGAATATCTTGGGACTCTATGGGTAAAAGAGGACCATTTATGAATATACCACATACCTGATAATAGATGCCTTGGTGATATCCTTGAAGTTGTTCTTGTTCTTAGGAAACCCTAGTTTGCTTTTGAGGATGAAGCTAATCGCTTTATTTTACTAAGAGAAGTGAGTTTTGAAGTAATGAGGTATTAAGGTAGTTTTAATCCACCAATAAATGATGTTGCGGTATCCAAATGATGTGGGTTTGGGGTTAAAAGGGGTGAAATTACCAAAACACCCTTATTTAAAACATGCAGGAATTCTGTTCCCAGTCGTTATGACTCACCCACAACTCATTATGACTGACTACGAGTTGTTAGGTGGAGTCGTAGTCTGAGGCTTGTTTCATGGATACTTCAATGATAAGGCTATGGATCCATACAATGACTCGTAATGTCTGACTATGAGTCATGTGCTGGACTCGTAACCACTAGAATAGATTCTTGGATGAACACTGTTGTGACTACGAGTCCTTCCTAACAACTCGTAATGTTGGTTATGAATCACGGAGTGGAGTCATAATCACTTGGCTAAAACTGAAGGTTTTTTATGTTATGACTACAACTTTTCATAATGTATGATTAGGGGTCATCACGTGGGTCATAGCCACTGACAGCTGACTAACACTTAAATGGAAAATTGCATAACTTCTTGCCACGATATCAGATCAAGGCAAGACTTGTAGCATTGAAAAGCTAACTTAGTGGCCTATCTTTTGAAAGGTTTAGAGTTTGAAAATTTTAGGTATTACAATATCTCCCCCTTGGGATCATTCATCCCCGAAAGAAACTATCTGAGCTGGGGTACTAGGAAAAATTAAAATCACTAACTGAACACTTATGAGATGAATCATGACTAACTATCTGAATTTGAAACATGATGCATGGACTGAACTGAACTCATGAATGCCTGCTATGACATGAGGATGGCTAGATAGTTGAGACAGAAAATAATAGAATTAATTAATTAAGGAAACCATTACCACAAGTTGAATTTGGATTCGAAGAGAAAAGGTAGGGTTACTTGGCTCGCATATCATCTTCTGCTTCCCAACCAGCTCCTTCAACTGACTGATGTCTCCACAGAACTTTCACTAAAGCAACTTTTTTATTTCTCAACCTATGAATCTAACGATCAAGGATCTCAACTGGGACTTCTTCATAGGAGAGGATATCTTCCACGCCCATAATCTCTAAAGGGACGACTGAAACTGGATCACCAATGCATTTCTTTAGCAAAGAAACATGGAATATTGGGTGCACTGATGCTAACTCTGCAGGCAACTCTAACTCATAGGCTACCTTCTCAAAACGGCTCAAAACCCTATATGGAACAACATAGAAGGGGATGAGTATCTCTTTATTACCCAATCTCTTCACTCCTTTCATGGATTTTTTTTTCAAATATACTAAGTCACCAATATCAAACTCTAGCTTTCTTCTTCTTACATTTGCATAAGATTTTTGATGGCTTTGGGCTATCTTCAAACTTTCTCGTATCAACCGAACTTTTTCCATCACCTCATACATTTAGTATGTCCCTATCAAATTAGCTTCACCAACCTCAAACCAACCAATAATATACCTAAACCTCCTACTATAAATAGCTTCAAAATAATCCATCTGAGTGCTAGAGTGATAGCTGTTAATGTAAGCAAACTCAACCAAAGGTAAGTGATCATCCCAACTAATCTAGAAATTGATAATGCAATCCCTCAATATGTCCAGTCAGGTCTGAATGGTTCTCTCCGCCTAACCATCTATCTGGGGTGAAAAGTTGTACTGAGATAAACTTGTGTACTAAGACCTTTCTGAAAAGCCTTCCAAAAAATAAGAGGTAAACTAAGTAACTCTATCTAAAATGATGGTGACTCCATGTAACTTTACAAACTCCCTAAGATAAAGCTTAGCATAATCTTCGATTGAGTTCAAAGTGTTAACTGGTAAGAAATGAGCTGACTGGTCATTTTATCCACAATGACCAAAATAGAATCATGTTGACTACACGCATGAGGTAACCCTATAACAAAGTCCATAATCACCACTTCTCACTTCCAAGTGGGGATGTTGAATTCCTAAAGCGTACTACTAGACCTCTGAAGCTCAACCTTTACCTGCTGACAATTTAAACACTTAGCCACGAACTCCACAATATCCTTCTTCATACCATTCCACCAATAGACTTTCCATAAATTGCGGTACACCTTAGTGGATCCTGGGTGAATGAAAGATCATGAACCATGCGCCTCTGCTATCATTCGCTACCTCAACCCATCCTTATTCAGAATACATAATCTGTCATGACAAAGAAGTACGCCATCTCTCTTTAAGGAGAAACCTCAACCTTTTAATCCCAAATTGCCTTTTTCAACCTAACAAAAATAGGACCTATATATTGCTTTTCTATTACCTTAAAAACCAAATAAGATTCTGAACTATTCTGAACCCATACACTAGCTTCAGCCAAATCAACCAACCAAACAGCCAATCCAGCAAGCTGATGAACCTCACAGATTAACTCCTTCTTACTATCCTCCACATGAGCAATACTCCCCATAGACAATATACTAAGGGCATCATCCACAATATTTACCTTACTCAGGAGATACAACACACTCATATCATAGTCTTTTAGTAATTCTAGCTACCTTATTTGATGAAGATTTAGATTTTTCTATGTGAATACATACTATAAACTCTTATGATCAGTAAATATGTCAAAATGAACCCCATAAAGGTAATGCCTCTAAATCTTTAACAAAATGAACCCCATAAAGGTAATGCCTCTAAATCTTTAAGGCAAAAACAACTGCTGCCAGCTCAAGATCGTGAGTGGGGTAGTTCTTCTCACGAGATTTGAGTTGTCTAGAGGCATAAGCCATAACCTTACCCCATTGCATCAGAACATAACCAAGACCAACTATAGAAATATTATAGTAAACTATGAAACCATCTGAACCCTCTGGTGGGGTCAATACTAAAAGAGAAGTGAGTCAAGTATTTAGCTCCTCAAAACTCTTCTCGTAAGAATTGGACCATAAAAATTTGACTTTATTCCAAGTTAATCTAGACATGGGAGAAGAAATAGATGGAAATCCCTAAAAAAACCAGCTGTAGTAACTGACTAAACCCAAGAAACTCCTGATATCTGATGGAGAGATAGGTCTAGGCCAGTTTCGTACTGCCTTAGTCTTTTGAGGATCAACTCAAATTCCATTACCAGAAATAATGTGGCCAAGGAAAGCTACTAACTTTAATAAGAACTTACACTTCCTAAACTTAGTGAATAATTAGTTATCCTTAAGGGTCTGCAAAATGATTCTCAAATGGTCTGCATGTTCACCTTCACAAAGAGAATAGATGAGGATGCCATCTATGAAGATTATGATGAACATGTACAGGTACTGCTTGAACACTTTATTTATAAAATCCATAAAAGTTGAAGGGAATTAATTATTCCAAAAGACATAACTATAAATTTGAAGTGACCATATTGAGTTTTGAAGGTTGTCTTTAGAATGTCGCTTTCTCTGACTCTGAATAGATGATAGACAAATCTGAGATCTATATTAGAGAAATAATTGACACCCTAAAGTTGGTCAAACAGGTCATCAGTCCTAGGGAGAGGATGCTTATTCTTGATTGTGACTTTGTTCAACTGATAGTAGTTAATGCATATTCTAAGAGAGCCGTCTTTTTTGCACATGAAGAGAACTGGGGAACCCCACCGGGAAACACTAGGCTTGATAAAGCCCTTATCTAAGAGATATTTTAATTCCATAAGTTTGACTAGAGCCATTCTATAAGGTAGAATTGAAATAGGCTGGGTGTCTGGATGAAGATCTATTCCGAAGTCGATTTCCCTCTTAAGAGGAGCTACGGGTAGATCTTTAGGAAATACTTCAAAATACTCTTAACTACTAAAACAAATTCAAGACTTGGAATCTCAAACTTTGAGTTCTTTACTCAGACAAGATGATAGATACAACCCTTGGATATCATTTTACTTACATTAAGGTAGGAGATGAATAAACCTATAGGAACGGAGGAACTACCCTTTTATTCTAAGACTGGATCATTAGGAAACTAGAGCTGGACTATTCTTTTTCTACAGTCAACT
This sequence comes from Capsicum pubescens, assembly GCA_030864215.1. NCBI lineage: Eukaryota > Viridiplantae > Streptophyta > Magnoliopsida > Solanales > Solanaceae > Capsicum > Capsicum pubescens. The sequence goes on from CM061542.1 coordinate 213,757,004, forward strand.
GATGAATAACAAGAGTAGATCCAATCCATGCCTAGAATGACATCAAAATCGTTCATCTCTAATTCTATAAGATTGATGAAGATAACTTATTGGGACACTGTGATTGCGAAATTTTGTACAACCATCTAGCTATGATTTAACTACATTTAAGAGTGGACACTTAGAAAGGTTCTACAAGAATTTTTGGGTTGACCAAATTCTACGGCTATATAAGGAGTCACGAAGTACAGTGTGGCTCTGAGATTTAATAATGCATACACATAAAGGTAGAAGATTTGTAATGTACCTGTAACTATATCTGGAGAGCCTCCTTGATCCTGTTGAGTCTAAAAGGCATAAATTTGATTCTGACGCTGTCCACTAGTGGCACTAGAAGTGGCACCCTTATGAGCCGGGCATCTTACTGGGACTGCTAAAGAGTTAGCTGGGCATTGCTGAAGATCATTTATTTCTCATTGGGAAACTACAAGAAATTACCTTATTCGATGTCCTGACTTTCCATACCTAATACATATATCGCTGCTTGCCAAGCACTCACCTTTATGGTTGTTACCATATCTCTTGCAAACTGTGTTGGTGCAACTACTATTCATGCTACCTTGAGATTTGGAGCCTGGGGATCTATCCCAATTGTCATGTCTGAACTTAGGTACTGGAACATTGGTAGAAAATAGGGTTAGAGCTGAGGATTTCTGGCAGAATTGAAGACGACTTCCACTTTTTGACCTTTGCTGAGAGAAGTTAAGACTACTAGTTCTACCCCTCAACTAACCGAAATAGTAGAAAATAAAATACTTGGATGAATAATTAACATAACTAGTCCTCGACTGATGAGGATTCACCAATGCTGTAATTGAGTGGCATAGGAATGGACTACGTGCAATTTAGGAACTGAATGTCCGAACCTATGTTATAAGAGAACATATCACAAAAGAGAGTATGCAATTAGTACTTTGAATATACTGGTACGTGAGATGGAAGCTAGTCAGTATATATATATATATACTGAGCATGAATGCATGAACATGAAAAAAAACTGAATGCAAGACCAAGTATAAACATGTATTAATATAATTTGAATAATTGGATGACTGAGATATTAAACACTTAGTCATGCAAGACTGAATTTGACATAATTTGAATAACTAGACTGAGAACTATGGACCTAACTACAATTAACATACCCTAATATGAGCTAATCGAGGTCCAACTTGAACCCCAGTTGGAAGGGTATTGACACCTTGCCAAGGGTATCAACACTGGCTAGCGTGGATCCACTAATCTAACGTCTCAAAGGAGAAGGGTGTCAAGCCTAAATTAATGAGTGACACCTAAGAGGTTATCAAGCCTAAAATGATGGGTGAACCCTCATAACCTATATTGGAAATATAGTTTTGGAACTTAGGGACAGCTACCAATGACTTTGCATAACTGATGAGGGAGTCGTCATCCCTCCATTCACTCGGTGCTAAGTGTTACTCCCAACTAAATGACTCTGAAGTTTAACTAAAACATAAATTGAATAATGATATGCTCAAGTCATGGTATTCTTAAATTAATACTGTATACATAACTGAAGGAATAATGAACTTGCAAATTGATGCATGTTTAAAATCTTTGTATCGAGTGTTCATAATCCACCGGCATAGACTAATGCAACTGATTGTAAAAGTGGTAAAACTGACCATAGAATGGAAAATCATAATTAATACTCAACATATCAATAACTGATTTTGATATAGACAATGAAGATTATCAAATATATGGAAATACAATTCTCATGAGGGAACATATTTTTATGGTACATAATCAAACAACTAAGAGAAAGAGATGATAAAATTCATATTTAGCTTTAAACTCTATAAAAAGGGATAAAGGGTTTGTATTTGTAAATTTTGGGAATTTCTTGGGACTCAATGGATGAAAGAGGCCCATTGATGAATATCCCATATACCTGAGAATAGATGCCTTGGTAAAATCTTTGAAGTTGATTTTGTTTTTGGGAAACCCTAGTTTGCTCTTGAGGAAGAAGGGAATTGCTTTATTTTGCTAAGAAAAGTGATTTATGAAATTATGAGGTATTAGGGTAGTTTTAATCCACCAATTACTGATGTTGGTGTATCCAAATGACGTGGGTTTAGGGTTTAAAAGGGCAGAAATTACAAAAAAACTCTTATTAAAAAGGTGTAGGAATTCAGTTCCCAGTCATTACGATTCACCTTACGACTCGTTATGACTAACTACAAGTTGTTAGGTAGAGTCTTAATCTGAGGCTTGATTCTTGGATCCTTTACTGGTTAGGCTATGGATGCACACAATGACTTATAATGTTTAACTACGAGTCTTATGCTAGACTCATAACCACTGTAATAGATTATTGGTTGAATGCTTCTGTGACTACAAGTCCTTTCTAACAACTCATAATGTCTGATTACGAATCGTGGAGTGAAGTCGTGGTCATTGGGTTGAAATTAAAGATTCTTTCTATTTTGACTATGACTAATCGTAATGACTCGTAACGTCTGATTATGGGTTATCACATGAGTCACAGCCACTGGTAGCTGACTGATACTTAATGGGAAAATTGCATAACTTTTTGCCACGATATCAGATCGAGGCGAGAGTTAGGGAATTGGAATGCCAACTTAGTGACCTATCTTTTGAGGTATTTAAAGCTTAAAAATTTAGGGTATTATAGTAATTCACAATTCCAAGGTAATATGAATTTTGAGAATATGTTAATTCAAATTAGTAGAATCACCTTAACTTCTTATGGGGTGGAAACCAAGGAAAGAATCCAAATAAGTATTAAGGACAAAGAAATTAGAATCTTCTGCAATAGGCTCAGGGCAGTCAGGCTAATTCTCAATCAAGAAATACTGAGCAAATACTGAAATAAATCATGAAAAATCAAGGATAAATGGCATCATGCATAGAGAATTAGTAGTTGGATAGTAAAACCTTAAAGGTTTAATTGGGTCAGCTTGCCGGGATACATAACACTAGGACTCAGAGAGGTCTATCCAGTGGCATAGATCCAAATCCTAAGTAAGTGAATGTGGTGTCTACTTGTAGTGGTTTGCAATTGGAGGATACATAGCCCAAAAAGGTGACTCACAGAGTTTAGGCTAGGAATGAGGAGAAACACGAGAATGAAAAAGTTGAAAGTAGTGAGAATAATTTAGCAAGTGTAAATCTACCTCAAACATCCTATAGAGGCTAAAAAAATAAAAATATGAAGCATGCTACCAAAAGTTTATTGACTTATTGAAATAGGTTCATATTAACCTTCCTCTTATTGATGTTTTGCAAGGAGACCCTAAATATTCCCAGTAAATCAAAGACATTGTTACAGATAAGAACTGATTTATAGAATATTCCACTGTTGCACTTATTGAAGAGTGAACCTCGAGGATTCAGAACAGATTGCCTACAAAGATTAAGAATCCAGGAAGCTTTACTATTTAACTTATAATTGGGCAATTAGTTAGTGCTCGAGGCTTGTGTGATCTTAGTGCAAGTATAAATATCATGCCCACCTCTTTGTTAAAGAAGATAGGGTTAGGTAATCTGAGGCCTACCATAGTGGTATTATAATTGGTTGACTGCTCACTTACCAGACCTAATGGAATAGTGAAAGATGCATTAGTGAAAGTAGGGTCACTTGTATTTCTAGTGGACTTCATTATTAGATTTTGATGCAGATTCAGAAGTTTTATTTATTTTGGGATGTCCCTTTTTGGCTATTGGACGCACATTGATAGATGTTGTTGTCGGGTATAAAACTATGCGAGCTCATGAGGTGTTTGATGTGTATAAATCAATGAAGTTTCCAGCTATTAATTAAGAACTATCTACCATCACAGTTACTTACCTTGAGTCAGATCTACCACTTATTACTTCTACGGATCCCTTGGAGAGATCTCTAGTGGGATATGATATATTTGGTGATGTGAAAGCAACTAAAATGGTTCAAATTCTGAATATTGCAAGTGTTTTTATCCATAAGGGTACATTTGAGACTTGAACAAGCCTCTTAGACCTTCTCGCAAGACATTTATTGAGGAAGCACCAAAATTGGAGCTAAAAGCTCAACCCTTACATCTCAAATATTATTTTATTGGGGATGACGACACTTTACGTGTGATTCTCTCTATAGGATTATCTGTTCTACAAGTTGAAGAGGCTTTAGTAATACTAAAAAGGAGGAAGAAAGATCTTGGGTGGTAGATGTCAGACATACATGGGATAAACCCTACTTATTACGTGCACAAGATATTTATGGAAGAAGGTCATAAACCTAGTATGTAGCATCAAGGAAGTAGAATGAAAAAATGATCAAGTGGCTTGATAAAGGCATAGTCTATCCTATCTCCAATAGAAAATGGGTTAGTCCCATTCAGTGTGTTCTGAAGAGGGGAGTATGGCAGTCATGACTAATGAGAAGACAATATCGACTTGCATAGTAATCGGGTGGAGAATTTGTATGGATTATAGAATACTTAATGATGCTACCTACTAAGATTATTAACCAATTCCTTTTATTGATAATTCTAGATAGACTTGATGGATGAAAGTATTATTACTTCCAAGATAGGTAATTTGGATAAAATTAGAAATCCATAGATCTAAAGGATCAAGAGAAGATGACATTCACCTGTCCTTATGGGACATATGCTTTCAGAAAAAGGACCTTTAGATTGTGGAATACACTAGCTACATTCAAAGATGCTTGATGACCATATTTTATAACATGGTGGAGGACTTTGTAGAGGTATTTACGGATGATTTATCTGCTTTTGGTAATTACTTTGAAATGTGTTTGCAAAATCTATAAAAGGTCTTAGCGAGATATGAAAAAACAAATCTGGTGCTGAACTAGAAAAAATGTCACTTTTTAGTCAAGAAAAGAATAGTCCTTGGCCATAAAGTGTTGCAAAAATAGAGGTAGACCGATCCAAGGTAGAGGTTATAGAGAAGTTTCCACCCCCAGCATCAGTCAAAGAATTGTGCAGTTTTCTCTGGCATGCTGGATTTTATAAGAGGTTCATAAAATATTTATCAAAGGTAGCAAGATCAATGTGTAAGCTGCTTGAAAAAGAGGTAAAGTTAGAGTTTGGGTATGATTGTATGAGAGTATTCAAGGACTTGAAAAAGAAATTGACAAAGCCTCTTATATTGATTGCTCTAAACTGGGAGTTACCTTTTGAATTAATATGTGATGTGAGTGATGTAGCTATGGGAGCTATACTGGGGTAGAGAAAAAAGAAGGTCTTTCATTCAATTTATTATGCAAGAAAGTCTCTAGATATAACTCACTGTAATTACACTATAATGGGAAAAGAAATGTTTGCTCTGGTATATGTATTTGATAACTTCAGATCTTACTTAGTGTGTACCAAAGTGACGGTCTACATAGATATTCCAGCTATTTGATACTATTTCATTAAGATGATAAACACCATCTAATTTGGTGGATATTTTTGCTACAGGAATTCAATTTAAAGGTGAAAGAACAAAAGAGGTCAAAAAATCAAGTAGCGAATCATCTCTCTAGGTTGGAGAGTTGGTCTTATGTAGTAGAAGATGGCAACATTCAAGTGGAGTTCCCGATGAGAAACACATGGCATTAAGTGTAATACCATGATATTCATAGATTGTAAACCTAGTTTTGATTGGGGTGTACCCATATACAACAACAAGTCACAAAGAAAGACGTTGTACCATGAGTCCTAATTTTACACATGGGATGAGCCATATTTGTTTATACGGGGGTCTAACCGAGTAATCAGAAGATGTACCAGAGTATAAAGTGAAGCAGGTATTAGACGTGTTATTCATCTTCATATGGAGGCCATCATGGTGGTGAGTGCATAACTCATAAGGTACTACTGTTCAGTTTCTTCTAGCCTACCTTATTTAAGGATGCGGTGAGATTTGCTAAAGAGAGTGTGATCAGTCACAACACATGAGTTCTATTCTGAAAAGTCATAAACTGTCTCTGAATAATATTGTAGAGGTAGAGATATTTGATGTGCGTGGAATAGACTTCATAGTCTCCTTTTCTCCTTTAAATGGAAACACGTACATTCTAGTTGCATTAGATTATGTTTCTAAGTAGGTGAAAGCCGTAACACTCCTTACCAATGACGCCAAGGTGGTTGTTAAGTTTTTAACGAAGTAGATATTTACAATGCTGGGGATATCAAGAGCAGTTATTAGTGATGGTGGTAAGACACAAGGTGGCTACAATTTATCATCCCTTAATGAGTGGCCAAGTGGAGGTTTCAAATCATGAGGTAAATTAGATTTTACAAAATACGGTGAATGTACAGCGCAAAGACTGGGCATCAAAACTTAATGATGCACTATGCGCATACAAAATAATGTATAAGACTAATATTGGTACATTACCCTACAAATTGGTATTTGGAAAAACATGTCGAGTTAGAAAATCAAGCATATTAGGACAGAAAGAAATTGAATCTAGATGTTGAGTTGGTAAAATAGAAGCGACTGTTAAAATTACATAAGTTGGAGGAATTTTGATTGCATGCCTATGAGAATGCAAAGATCTACAAGAAAAAGACCAAAAAGTGGCATGACAAACATATTGTGCCCCACTCATTTGAGCCCAAACAAAGGTGTTGGTGTTTAGTTTGGGATTGAAGTTGTTTCTTGGTAAGCTTAAGTCTAAATGGTATGGGCCATTCCAAGTGGCGATGAATGCTCATGGGGCCGTTGGAATGGTTGATAAAGAGAAAAGTATGAAGTTCTTAGTGAATGGGCAAAGAGTTAAGCACTGTTGGAGTGAAGAGGAGGATTGATAGAGGGCGTCATTACAACTCTTTAATGAGTGATTATAAGCTGGGAAATTTCGTGATTTTAAATTAGGCACTACATGAGAGGCAACCCATGAATGTAATGTAATCTCCAAGGTATTTTATTTGAAAAAACAGAAGAAAAAAAATGAGAAAATCAGAAATACAAAAAGAAGTGTTGAGCCACAACCAAAACTACGATGCTTTATGGGAGGCCACCCACATTATTAATATGTTATTGTTATTTCTGATGTAAAATTACAGGATTGAGGAATGTTGTGATACTGAGGAGGGATTAAAGTGTGCTAAAATTTCTTTTGTAAAATAATAGGGCATGAAAAAATATCGAGGTAAGAAAATTAACGAATGCTAAAAAATGGGGGAACAAAAAAAGTACCCCAAGGGTGAATTCCAGTGTGCCTCCACGTCAAGGGGATGCCATGCTCCCTATCCTCTATGATAAGGGCATGGAACACTTGGATTAAAAATCCAGAGTTGTATTCCAGTGGTGATCTGCGATAGGAGCATGCCACGCTCCCTATCCTCTACGATAAGGGTGTGGCATACTGGGATTAAAAATCCCAGAGGTGTATCCCAGTGGTGATCCATGATATAAGTGTTCCACACTCTTTATAATCCATGATAAGGGTGTGGAACAGAGGCGGGTTTTGAGCAATATTTAATTAAAAAAATGTTAGGTTAAAACCTAACCCACCCATTTTTTAAAACCCAAAATCCCCAATTCTCTCCCATTTAAGTCAAACCTAGCATGCTACCTTCCAAAATTCTCTCAAAATAGGAGTATACACAACAAAAATCTCTTCTAAGTCCTCTGTCTCCTTCAAAATCACGAGCAAGGTAAGTCTATTACTTCTCTTTCTTTGTTACCTAAAATTTTTGATTCGATTTTTACAAGTTGGGTATGACTTCTACAATTTATTTTGGAATAAGTATTTTGTTTTATATTGTGTTTTGGGAATGTATATGCAAATAGTGCATGAATTTTTATGGGAAGGTTGATTACTGTATTAAAAGTATGACCACTTAAAGATATAATGTTTGGGTGTTCTAATTTCATGATTAATGTTGAGTGATATTATTCTGATGTCGTGAAGCATTCATGGGTGAGAGTAGGAAGTGTGTTTAGTTGTTGCTAGTAATCTTGGTATTCTTTGGGGTTTTGTGAAAAAGTGCATAAATTGAAAAACTTGCTAAGTTTTGCACCCAAAGTAGACATTGTCTTTGGTGTGGTGGGAATTGTGTGAACTTATGATGTGCACATTAATTAACATTTCTTGAAGTCTGAGTAAAGCATTGTAGGCAACATGTAACCTCTTAACATGATACATTGACACTAATGATGTGGTCATACGAATATTAACATGAGTAAGAAAATGGTTAAATGCATGGATATGTAATGTGAACATGTATTAATATAGGTGAAAAGGGGAAGTCTGAGTACCCTACTTTTGAACTAATACGCCTATGCTAGTAACTAAGTGTGGGGTGGCCCCTAAAGCCTTTTGCACATGGTGTTGGCTAGTTTCGTAGGATTTGACTTGACATGGCTCTTTTATGTTGTTTTTGGTAGTCACCATGTCTACCAGGCAGCAAAAAGGTAAAGGAGTTGGTCCCTCGGGCGAGGGAAGAAGAAAAGTTTTCCCTGTGACTCGTGTACCTAAGGCCCCGGCAGTTCCACTAGGCCAAATTCAAAGGCTTTGACCTCGGTGGGTATTGGACGAAGGAAAAAAGTGGTACAATGAGAACTTGGAGTCAAAGTATTCCTCAGATGAGATAATTATAGGGAAAGCTCGAGGAGGGAGTTTCCAAACATTGTATGACGTATTAAGTAATTGAGAATGACTTTCATCTTTGAGCAGCTGACTGAGTGTAACTTGTATCTGATAAGGGGGAAAGCTCGAGAAGGGAGTTTCCAAACATTGTATGACGTATTAAGTAGTTGAGAATGACTTTCATCTTTGAGCAGCTGACTGAGTGTAACTTGTATCTGATAAGGGAGTTTCATGATAATTAGGACCTGTGGCTGCCTAATTTTATGGTCTAGATTAGGAATAAGTGATTAAGTTTAAGGTAGATAACTTGAATGTCCTCTTGGGTACTTATGAATTTGCTCCTCTTTAGCTAAGACAACTGAACATTGTGCCACCATATGCTGTTGTTGGACATTTTCTATGTGTATATAGATCGATGACTTAGTGGATTTGCCACAGAGAAGTAGGTTATCATTTGGAATTTCCCTATGACCATATGAATAGGAAAGCATAAGTGTGGTCAAAGACTATTTATCACTATCTCATTCTAGGAAAACATATGATAGAGGTCATACAGGATCGGGTTTGCTTGGTTTAAGCTTTTGATATAGGATAGTTTTGAAATTAAATTTGGAGCAGTGATCAAGTCTGAAATAAAGAGGGCACCCAACCATCACGGCCCAAGGTATGATTTTGGTAGGCTGCTTATGATATTTTTGAGGGGGCATGACATTGAGGAGGAGGCTTTGGACTATAGGCCGCAGTTGGAGATGCGTCAGGTGGATGTGACCCAAACTAGAGCTCTTGGTGTTTCTCACTGGCCGTATTAACACTAGCTGAGTTTCATGCTTAAGATGATAAGATCATAACCTACATGTATGGACTACAAATGTTGTAGCTTTAGGTTGGAGCTAGAGCTGCCACTAGAGAAGAGATATATAAGGTAGAGCTCAATTTTTGAGTCACTATGCCAGAGCTTTATTGAGGATTGGTTCTAACTTTATGGATACAGTAGAGGATGATATTCCCACAGATGAGGAAAAAATCCTACAAGATTAAAACATTTAGTCCGATGCTGATGATGATATTGACCCAGACTTGGGTGATAAGTGCTTGGGCCCTCATATTGATGATGGCATGGATGATTGACTAGGGAGTTTTTTTCAAACACCTAACTTTTGTTCTTGTTTTGTCTTTGCAAGAACTGGGGACAATGCTACATTTTTAGTGCGGGGTAGGAGATTACTCTTGCTCTGTGATATGATTTTGTTGATTATAGATAGTATTTTGTTTTGTTGATTTTGACCTTTGAAAGACAATTCAGCAGTTAAAATTATAATAATTAAATATTCAAACTTATGGTTATGTAATAGCTAGTAATCTTTAGTTCAGTTAATTTATTATTTTTGTTTTTGGTTCCCTGACTCCTATTTTTGGTTATTTTCTTGAGGACACTCCCATTGAACTGAGTAGGATTGACTTTAGTAGTTTCTAGGAGTAGATTTTTTTAGGAAAAATGCCAATAACAATCATAGTTTAGGTACCTTTCTCGATGATGGATGGATGATGATCGTCCTAAGAAGAATTAGTCATAGGGAATGAGTAGGATGTTGTCACGATCCGAGATGAGTCCCTGGCCACGACGGTCATCCCGAACCACGAAGGCCCGAGAGACCCCTTAGCATACTATCATTAGCATAATCCATACCTAAATCAAAGTGTGGAATATATAATAATATTCAATGGAAACTTATAATCCAAAATGTGTCGATGAAATTATGACAATACAATATTCAAATTCCATCAACAAAACCTCTAGTGAAAACTAACTATCTTGGCTGGGTCAAAGCCCCTGGCTCGGCCACATATTGAAATACTCGACATATGAGTAAATTCCTTCCGATGTAAGGGAGGCTCACCAAATTATAGAAGTCTGGGGACAATCTACTACTGAGCTGGACCCTAGGACTGAGCCGCTAAACTTATAGATAGGGGGTCAATACTCGAAAGTAATGGCATTTGGAACAATGCAAAAATAACATATATTTCATAAAACATAATGGAGAGCAGTTTGGAATCAATTTAGCATAATATATATAAAAATAGATGGGCATAATATGAAAAGCTTCAATTCATGCTTGTAAAACATTGATTCAACTCTTTGCTTTAGTTCTGAGCTAGATGGTACATGCTATATTTATAAAATCCCACGAGCTATATGTAATCCTCCCCTGACTCAGCGGCCAAGACCCCAATCCAAGTTTGCTGCAATGATTGGAGTATCAGTAAAGGGGACACACAAGATCACAAAGCAAGGTACCATAATCCCCAATCAAGTCAAAATGTCATGGTAGTGCACAAGATCACAAAACATGGATCCTAACCATAGTATTAAATTGGGATGACATGAATCAAAAGTACACAAGATCATAAAGCAGGGTACCATAATCCTGCGTCAGTAAAACATGATTTTCAACGATGAGTCTTTCAACTTGTGCTTTCTTCGGATAACCATCTAACACTCTTTAAGCCCAATTTTAGACTCTTAAAACCATGATTCAAGAAAAATATTCATTTCTTTCATATTAAGGGCACTCTATAATAGGTATCGTCATACCTAGACTTGCAAGCCATATCATATCATGTCCATAGCCCTTTTCATTCAAAAATATGTTAATGACCACCAAAAGATTTATCATATCACATGAGAGTTCTTATTTCAAAAGTACATGAAAACTTATGCCAAAAAATTCTCCTTTCAATACTTTAACATAGGTTGGTCATCTTCTTCGTCAATCACATGAAATTCTTCATTTAACACAAAAGGGCATTTATCAATAATCAACACCTCATTGAACACATTTAAAAATAACAATGCATATTTCATAAAGAGGAATTTAATACTCATTTTTATCATCATTCATTAAACACCCGCCCAACAATAATCAATAAAAAATCTCATGATAAAAAAGGGGGGGGGGGGTTATAGTTCATGCTCTCAAATCCACTTCAAAATCCATAACACGTTACGCCAATAAATTTCATCATGCGAGGAGGGTCTTGTAATTCATGTTCTTAAATTAATTTTCAAAACTCATAACATACATACAGATGATTATATTTTAAATTCATGAAAAAACCTCACGATAAACACATACTTTCATCAAAATGGGTTCATGAATGCATGCTCTTCAAACGATTTTCAAAATCTAATACATATAAATATATATATATATATATATATATATATTTATGTATTTATACCTATAAAACTTGATAAAATGATAAACTTAAGCCCATGAGATTTAGGATAGTCCTAAATACCTTTTGACTGAGAAAAATCAAAGAGAACTTAGAGAAATTGGACCCCCAAAGCTTGAATTCCTCAAACCCTAGGTAGTTTCTCCTCTCTTTATTATGGAGAGATAGTTAGGGATTTTTTTAGGTGAAAATAACATTTTTAATACTTAATATTCATCCAAAGAGGATTGGAAACGGTTATGGGATGATAAAAGACCTTTATGCCCTTAAAATAAATCAAATGGAACACTTTTTGATGCCCCAAAAAGGCATTGCGATGCACGGCCAAAGAAAAGATGAGGAAGAGTGCTTTGGAGATTTCTCCATAGTGCAGGGACAACGCGGACCCTGGACAGTGCCTCATTCAAACAGTCATAACTTTTGACTCCAGACTTAAATTGACGAACAGTCTATAACTTTTGACTCATAACTTTTTATTATGTATATTCATCTCCAAGGATGTTCCCGCACTAAGGAAATGTTATTCACACTTATATATAAGTAGAAACCATAGGGTTCGGGTCAATAAATGTAGGAAAAATGGTTTAACTTTAGTCCGAAAGTGCGGGGTGTCACGTTATCTCCTCCTTGGGATCATATATCCTCATATGATGGGTAGAAATATTTTGAAGCTGTAGAAGTATGGAATAAAGGACGTAACCATAATATAAGAATTTTCTCTCAACAAAACATACATAGACCTCAAGAAGAACTTCATGCTTAATAATGAAAGCATTGAAATTCAATTCTAAATCTGGAAATTTATATCATACACATGAAAATACAAAAATAGCCATGCAATTCATCATCTAAATCACTTAAAATCTCATAATCTTCAAATAACAATATTTGGGTATGAATCCTAAATTAAAATTCCTGGTTAATCATACAAAATCATGTATTTTTATAATTAAAGCTAGTTTTGGACAAGAGGATGAAAAATTATCCTTTCTCATAATCCCACATACCTTAATTGATGAAGTTGATAAAGAAGCTTGAACTTGAATTCCTATTTGTTCTTTTGAAGATAATTTCTTGAAGTTCTTGAATTTGGAATCCTTAATTTTGAGTTATCTTGGAAAAAGAATGGAGGAATTTGGATTTCTTGGGGATGAAGGTTTGATGTTCTAGAGTTTCTTTGAGAGAAATTTCATAAAACATGAGCATAATAGGCTTAGAATAGGTTTAATCCTTTGTTATTCACGATTTGGGGGCATGGAAAAAGACGAAATTACCTTTTTAAAATTTTACTCAGAACTGGAAATCCCGATTTTGCCTCCCACCGCGCCGCACCGCTATCCCAGTGGCTTACTTGAAAAAGGACGATCTCAATTCAAGCCTCTAGTGTGACGCGACATAATCGCGTTGCGCCACTAGAAAAAGATGAGTGCTATTTTGCACTCCACCGCGATGCGATGTCTGTTTAATTGGGATATTTGGCGCGATACAAGCTAATACGATGAGCTACTGGAATGGGACGAACGGGAACTGGAGCTTCAACACGATGCGGGCCAATTATGGTGCTTCACTGGAATCGGAAAATTATGAATCTGTCCTTCACCGTGATGCGGTGCTTATTGCGGTGATCTACTGCTTTCACTAAAAGCGCCATAACTTCTTAACCGAGTATCGGATTAAAGAAAAATTGGTATCGTTGGAAAGCTAATTCAATTATCTACACATTGAAGGGTTTAAGATGGAAAATTCTACTCGTATCAAGAGTTATTCATTTTCTTAAAGTTGACCCTTGGCATTCTAGAAGCTAAACCGAGCTAAGAAAAGTATGGGGTATTACACATTTGGATTTAAACTTATATCCCCATTCAATAATGTAGTTGTAAGACCAATTCGAATAGGTTATTTAGAGGATGACCATTACCGGATCATACATTTAACCCCATGGCTCGCAATTTGAGAAAAAAAGTTCAGTAAGACAGACAAATGCTAAACATGATTATATGACATGTCATAACCCTGGAATCCCTCTAATTAGTGGTTATAACTTTGCTAAAATTGTACAAAATAGTTTTCTTCATTCACGTATTGTTAGAAAATAAAAACTCTTACAAACCCTTTGATATGCTACAACACTTTCTTGAAATATTATTAATTACTCAATTGGGTGAATTTCTAAACTAGTAGTACCTATGGGTTTGATATCCAGCTCAATTAGAGTTGTACATCTCACATTTTTGGGTTAAAATTTTAACCGTACTTCCTACATGTATAGACTCAAACCCAATGATTTCTTTCTAGATATAAGTGTGAAGATTAAGTCTTTAGTGTGGAATATCTTTGAAGATGAATTGAGGTCATAGAAATCTCCTAGCTCAAAGTTGAGTTGAGAACTTTCCTACAAATTGAGTTTTAGTAGATGTTCTTACTTAGGTCAAATTCCAATGACCATTACTCATAGAATATAAGGATTTAGGTGGCCAAATACCTACCAAATTAAAGGTGTTTGAGTATTCTTTCCAACGCAATTGACCGCTTATCAATACAAAATTTAAGTAAAATATTATGGGCATTTTAGTGTTTTTTTGAGGTGTGTGATTGTTCGTGGAAGGCACAACTGATGTCGCATGATTGAGATGCATGAGGAATAGTTGATACCGCATAATTGGCTGCAGGAGGCATGTTTAGGACTATGCTATTTGGCCTACAACGTGATCTCTGCTTCCCCGACGTAAAAATATATTTTTCTCTTATTAAATCAAGGGAAAACTTGCCCTTTAACCCCTTGTAACTCCCCTTATATATTTTTACTCCCCAAAATCATCACAAAGTATGAGATTCATTCCTAAATCCCTAATTCCCTTTCTCTTTGAAAACCTCAAACTCCTAAATCTTAAAGTGTCAAGAAGGGTCAAAGATTATAGTTTCTTCTCAATGTCTTCTCACCAAATGTTTCATCAAGGGTATGTGTAATGAATTCCAGTCAAGTTAGTCTTCATATCAATTTCTAGCCAGGGTTCAAGCCTCAAGGTTAAGGATTCAAGTTTTTCTCAAATTTCTTCCATAAAAAAAGGCATGTTGAACACTCCTTTACTTTAAGTATTATTATATTATGTTAAATTAATTGGTAATTATGTGTTTTTAATGGTTGTTTGAAACTAGGGTTGAGGCTTTAGTTGAGAAAGCTTTATATTTGTTTTTCCTCTTGATTTAATGGTTTTCTATGTATGAATAACGGGTCTTGAAACTTAAATATGATACATGAAAATGTTAGAATTGGTATTATGGATTTACAACTTTTATAGGCTTTGCATTATAAATATATGACCCTCAATCCATTTCAAAACTTGATTTTAAATGAGGATTTTATGATGTTTATTCTGTCTCTTGAAATACTGTATGGTATAAAAATAGGAAAAGGTTTAAATGACTCTTTTAAAGCCCTTGAGGACTATGGTTGTGAGTTTTGAAAACTCTAGGGGGCTAAAGCTTTCAAAATGGATTTTGGAGTCAAAAATATTTTAATGGAAATACTATGGCATAACATGAATGACTTGCAAGTATTTGGTATGACGATACCAATATGTAAATGCCTTAATAAAAGACTCCATGGTTAAAGGTTTATAAAATATTTTAATTGATCTTAAATAAGAATAATATGTAAATGCCTTAATAAAAGACTCCATGGTTAAAGGCTTATAAAATATTTTAATTGAGCTTGAATGAGAATTGTGTAGCTTCACCGGGAAGGAGTACGTCTTCGTGATCAATACTTGAAACTTATGTTTTGACGATATAAGGATATCGTACCTTAATTAGATGATGGATGGTGTCCTTAATATGTGGATAATATAGTGACTCTAGTCTATTGGTGATTTTATCCAATATCTATACTTGCGACAAACATGGATTGAGGCTTCGCCGATTAGGGAGTACCGGACCCATATAGCCTGTGGGTTACTGGAGGTCAGTGAAAAGCTATATAGTTCAAGAATTAAGTTTTAGATGGTCATATTTTTATGTTCTGTGTCCCCTGTCCCTTATTTTATTACTATTATGGATGATGAATATGAGCTTTATGACTAGTTTTATAAATGAATATTTTATCCCTTCCCTGGGTTGCATGCCAGTTATCTCCATACTAACTATCCTCGAATGCTAAATCATTTCATAATGTAGGTTCGAAGGCATTTTACATGATTTTTTGCAACACTAGGGTGTTCGTAATCTCTCTTGGATATTTGGTAAGAGATGGTGTGGCATCCGTCATTCGAAAGTTGTTTGTACTTTTCACTTATATTTTTATTCTAGTACTTTATGTTTTTTATGGTATAGTCGGGGCCAAGTCCCAACTTAGGAGTAATCTTAAAATTAGAGGATTCGTAGACAGTGTTGGGTAATTGGTTTGGATTTTATTCTTAAGATATGAATGTTACTTTATTTAAAAGTTGAACTCCCTTTCTTATGGTCTTGTTTCCTCAAATTTAATTTTTACTATGCTTATGATGTAATACTAAGGTATCATCTCAAGACTTACTAGTTTGGGATGCCCACCACGACCAAGACACAGTTGGGGTTATGAAAAGAGGTACTATATTACTTGTCCGATCACGTACACTTGTATGTGCGGTAGGCCACAACAAGCTCAAGCGAGGTCCATCTAGTGGCCCTCCCGAGTTGTAGTTTGACGCGGAGGCTAGGTCTTGGTCTCTGCCAGCATGACACATGACCTCTTTTTGATGTTAATTGACATACCCATACTCGTATCAAATGAATTCTACTCAATATAAGGGTAATATAAGTTCATTTTTGGCTCCAAAAAGGCATGCAAACATGCGGGCCATTACAATAAACAATGAATTCTATATGGAAAAGACATGCCCTTAAATACATAATTTTTAACATATGGTTTATGAGATGATATGGAGCTTAGACTTATTGTAGTAAGATTTATGAATATTATGACATCCATACATGTCTATTATTATTTATGAATATTTTTGACATCCAGGTATGTCATATAATATGATATGAGCACTATTATATTTTGATAGAATTATTTAGCACCGATAGAGCAAGCGTTCTATATAACATGCCACCGTAGGATAAAGGTCTTTCATTAGTTGAGGTTGACATTTTTTCCCCTTTTTAGGAGCATTTTCAAGATCCTTATGTTTATAATTCCAAATTATCAGTTTAGAACAACCTTTTATAGTATGGCATATGAAACTAGATTCATGATGCTTACATGACTTATGTCGGTTATAAGACACTCCTATTAAGAGATTTAACTTTATATTTGTGGTATTCATGATATGATACTTATACCATTTTTGTATGATATGATCTTAATATGTATTATTTTAAAAAAAGTCCTTATTTTAGTCTTTTAAACTATTTTACCTTCAGTTGGCATTATTTGTTATGAAATCTCTAGTTTTGGTCACTTTCTTTGAATCATCCTATGATTATACTTCTGTTATTGGATTTGGCCCCTATATACTCAATACATTTAAATGTACTAATTACATATTTTTTCCCTATATTTTCCATGTAATATAGATATGGGTGATCGTTCTTAGGCACATGACTAGTAAATAACATATCAGGTTTCAGCAGTGGTGAACCCTCATCATTCAGGGACCTATCTTAGTTGTTCTTTTCATTCTTATTACAAACATTATTTTATGAGTAGCTAGAGGCCTAGTCCTAATAGATTATTTTATTCAGTTTCAAAGGCTTTCGAACATCAGTCTATTGATTCATGTTAGTCTTTCAGGCTTTCCATAGCTTATACACTATGGTTATAGTTTATATTTTAGAACTTATCTTTATAATCTCATTATAGCTTAAGTTTCATGTAATATCCTTAGTTATTCTATGCAAAGGGTTAGCTTGAATTACCTGTAGTTCTAAGCACTATGTCTTAGCTAGCGTGTAGATTCAGACTGTGACAAATTTGGTATTAGAGCACAAAGTTCAAGAGTTCTAGGGTGTCTGAAAAGTCATGTATAGTAGAATCTTACTTATGATGTGTTGTGCACCACACCTATAATCGAGAAGCTATAGGGTATTTAGCAAAGATTTTCCTTGCTTTCATACCCCAGTCATGCAATAAAGTTATTCTCTAAGAAACTTATGCAGATTCACGCATTATTCTAAATTCCTCCAACTATGGCTCATCTTTTATGTAATAGAGGCAGTAAATTCCAAATTACCACCAATATGGAACTATCAAATAGAACCATCATACATTTCATAAATAGCATTAAAGTCTTGAGACGAGCAAGTTAGTGTGTTTTATCCTTCAATTCAAACGTTTACGTACTTATTCATATGAATCATATTGTTAAACAAAAATATGATATGTATTCGGATTATTCTTTAACCATAAAGGTACCTAGATTATTAGATAAAGTTATCATTCGATGGATAATATCACTTAGGGTGTTATGAGCCATAAGTAGTAGAACGACCTCAAAGTTGGGGATAGGAATTTAGAAGTGTAGTGACTAGAAAGGTGGGTATAGAAATTGGTTAAATTATATGAATAGATCTATGTATTTCATTTATGTAGAATTGAGGTGATATGTCTTTAGGTGATAAGTAAGAGGTAGTAAATGCAGTGTAGATTTTATGGTAGAAGGTAGAGATAAAGTTATTGGCTAAGATGACTTAGAATATACTTGAACTAGGAAAGATGTTTTTGATGGACTGCCACTATGTTATAAAAATATAGGTCATTAATAAAAGTATAAGATGGTTAAGGATTGATAGATCTAGGTTGTTCTTTGTGATTGTGAAAAGAAAATTGCTTGTTGTGAGCTATGAAGATAGTTTAGACGTATGGATGAATAAGTAGTAGTGATGTGTGAAAGGTTGATATGATAATGAACTATAATTATATAGACCGTAAGATTAAGATCGAATATTATTATCATTAGGTTTTAGTGGATTAGTGTTTCTTAATTTTTTTGATCTAGTAGCCGCTAAGCTAGAATAGTATGTGAAGTTGTATTGTTAATCATGTCTAGTATTAGACACTAAGTTTCTACTATGGATGATCATCAAGGTGGAAATAATAATATCTTATGGGTAGTGATGCTAGTTATATGAAAGTGAGCTAGTAGGTTTGAAATAATGTACGCAAGGTAATATGTGACTGCATGATATTCTAAGATTATCAAGTACTGTGTGTGCTGAGTTAGTACCCTTGAGTTGCTAAGCGTGAAAAAGGATAGTTATATTGTATATGGTGTTCTTAATAGCTAAATTGAGGTGTTATAGATAGACGATGTTGAGTATCTTGGTATAATTTAATTCTCATTGTTTCATTTGACTATGAATTTAGAGGTGTGATGTGATAACGCTCAAACTACACCTCTCATGTGAGAATGTAAGTGATCGTTGTCAATATATAACCCAACTAGGTTGGGGTCGAATCCCACAAGGAATATGGTGTGAACTTAAGTCGTTTGCGATTTAATCAACTGATAGTTGGATGTTTCCTGAAATGGGGGTTTTGGATATTAGAAAATAATTGTTGGTCACTTTAGTTTTAGTGTTTGTAATCAAGAGTTTATGGAAAACCAAAATTATGTTCACTATGGGTTTTGGTACTTGACAGATGCTAATAGTGATTCAAGATTCTCATGATAGGTAGGAACAACAGATTATCTTTATTGAAGGTATGCCTAAATGTCTCTCGACCTACTTAAGCATTTAATTACCTAATCCTCTCGAACTTAGGGAATTTATATTCACTGACCAGACTTCACCTCATGTTAATTAACCTTGTTGCAGCGTCAATTATTAAACGGAAGGTTGGTAGCATCCAAGTCCCTATCAATAATTCGCCCCCTACTATAGTTGATTTCTTATCTCAAGCAAATCAAAGCAGGTGCTATCTATCATTTGCAACTAATAGACAATAATTAAAACCTCGGAATTATAAAGGAGTCCTATTACCTTTAGAATCTTGAACACTTAACAACTTACCAAGACCTAACCCATAGATCCCATAATTCGGGTTAAAGGGATTTAGCCACTCATAATGTAATAATTGATACAACAAGTTGAATTCATAATTTGAAAGATGAACTTATAGCAAGATGAATAGCAGAAAGTGTTTCTTAGATTAGATCAAAGTACAAATTCCAAAATATTGATGATAATCTCTTCAAAGTTAATTATTTTGTTCAAGCCAAGAAACTAGAGAGAAAATAACAAAATACGTGCATTCCAAAATAGGTTCAGCATCCTCCTTAGAAAACCCTATACTATGCTTTAAATACTTTAACCTAATTATGGAAACAAAATCACAGAGTTCAGTGTTCTTCTCGGATTAGGTGACGACATGCGTGATGCCTTATCAGAAGGCTGACGACTTATCACGGATGTGATCAGCTCCTCTTCAATTTTGACAATTTCTTCTTAAGTTTGATGGTGAATCTTGATGGCTTATCAAAATTATGATGACATATCAAACAATGTCATCACTTCTCCACCTCAGCTCCCATATTCTGTCTAAGGCTGCCGACGACTCTGACGGCTTATCACAAGGCTGGCGACTTATCATATGTTGTTGCCACTTCTTCCAACTGAATTCCATTCTTTATTTAAGGCTGACGATGAGGCTGATAACCTATCAGAGTGCTGACGACTTATCAGGAATGTCGTCAGCCACACTTCTTTTCTATTTTTTTTAGATTTCAACTCTTTTACTTCCATCATTGTTGGTTCTCTTGCCTCTTGACTTCCACTGCAAAATCAAGGATAAAACAATAAAAAACGATAAAAGTTGCTTAAGACTTTGTAATTATTCTCAGTTAAAAGCCTCAAATGTGTTAGCATCTACTCACACAATATGATGTTAGTGAACTAAGGAACAAGAGGGAAGATTGCTGTGTTTAGAGAGACAACTATGTTTGTCAATGAAAGTGTAAAATAAGATGATGATTATTGAAGCTGGATAAAGTTAAAAGTAGTCTCTCTGAAAGGAATGCCCTTGAATGAAGTTAGTATCTTCCAAACATAGTTTATCCAAGTGAGTTAAGCATTCATATGTAGATATTTAGAGTAAAGGAATTAGGGAAAAGTATCGAAGCCAGCATACTCGAGCCTTTAATTATTCCTTTCAGCCTAACTTTGCATTAATTACGTGTTATAGACATTTAATAACAATATTTTGGAAAACACTGTCTCTTTCTTCCAACTTTAAGTTCTCTCTCATTACCCCAAATTCTATGCGTATTTCTTCTATTGTTCTTCAATCTTGTCTCTTCCACCATATCAATTTCATCAAATTTTATTTTTCAATTCCTACATAATTTATTTTTTGAAGACCATTCGTTTTCTCTTCAATGGTAAAAGATAAAGCATGATTTGTGTTAGTAATTTTGAGATCCATCAATGGTGACATTGGATAAAGAATTATTTGTAACGATGATGACGTTCAAAGGTAAGAGATTTGGAATTTGAGTGTTGAATTTGAACTGTAGGAGTTTAGAAAAAGAAAGGCATCATATATTATGTAATAAGAGATTAATAATGGATCTAAGTTTTGCACACCAAATGTTTGATTAAGCAGATAAATATAATTGTATCAAATGTACTCTCATTCATCTTTTATTTTGTTTGTATTTTTTTTTATCATTGATATAACTTGAACCATTCAAATACAAATGATACATTTGTATTTGTATTTGTTTATGATATAGCTACGTAGTTCTATAAATATAAATTACATTCGTTAATACAAATGATACATTTATTTTACTAACGAAAGTCTTTTACATTGAGTTTGATAGACCACACTTCTATACAATGCTATAAAAATGTGAAATAACTGCACAAAAATGTTCATACACCAAAAATGGTCATCTTAAAAGTAATTACTATTGACTAACTGAAAATTATGCTAATAGAATATGAAAATATCAATTGAAAATGATGTATCCGTACATTAAATATAGTGATAAAACAAAGATTGTGCTATCAAATTGTACAACCAAAAATAAATGACAAATATAAAATTTGAAAGAGAATAGAAAATGAAACATTATAATATTTAAATTTTTTGATAAGGTTTAAGTAATTATAAATTTAAAATATATATAAAAATAATTAGAATAACAAGGTAATGTATTGCAAACAACTATATAATTAACAAAATATTAACATTATCTAAACAATGGTTGTAACTTCTCTGTAACTACTTCAAACTTTCATGATGAGTTACAACTCCCTCCGCCAGTAATCAACTGCCTCTGATTTTGACATTTAAACTCATACCTGCTGCGAACCTATGTTCTTGATGGGAGAATATTTGTAAGACCTTGCAAAGTCCTAGTTATTTCAGTCATATATAGTATGTCAAAAGAGGTCCCAAACTCAGAAAATTTCAGCGAAGTGTTGACACTTAGCCTTATTTTTGGTCTCAATATTTCAATGACATCATTTATGATCTTTTCGACCTTAGATTGTTGATTTTTAAATTGATTAATGATCAGGGATGTCAGTAGGTCATCTTGGGTGAGTTTTAGAATTTTTGGACATCGTTTGAGTCATGTTTGGATGGCCAAAGCAGCAAGCCAACGCGATCTCAACGCGTCACATTGGCTATCGCATTGACAGCATCGACGCGGTGCGTTGGTAATCGCGTTGACACCATCAACGCGGTGCATCGCCTGCCGCGTCACTTAATTATGACTTTCCAAGGGCAATTAGGTCCTTTCCCCCTCACCCAATTTAGCCAAAACATGAAATCAAGCTTCCAAAAGGGCAAAATATATTCATTCTTCTAAAAATCCTCTCAAAAAATTAACCTAAGTTCATCAAGATCAAGATCAAGTTCCAAGAAATCCCCAACAATCTTCACAAAATCAATAATCAAGGTATGTTAGGTGTTCATCCTTGGGTTTCCTTCCATCCTTGGAGTTCAAGAACCCTTTCTAAAACTACAAGTCTTCAGATTCATGATTTACATGTGCAAATTGAGTTGTATTTATGTTTGTGTTGTTGTATCGGTTTCAATTCAAGATTTAATTATATGTTTCATGAACATAAGATAACATGTATGTTGATTGGTGTAATTCCCATGTTAAAACCCTTGAAATTGCAAGTTTAAGTTGTAGTCATGATGCTTATGTGTTGTTCATCACCATGTGCATTAATTATGCTCCCCAAGTGTTTGATAGAATATTGATGTGAATTGAATAGTGTAATCATGAAATGTTAATATGTGTTTTCATTCATGTAAAAGTTTATGACCTCCAAGTGTTTGACAAAATGTCTTAGTGAATGAATTGTGAAGAATTGACTATTGTTATGCATTCAAGATTTGTTATGTTGTATTATTAATGCTATCGAGTCCTGGGGGTATTTATTACCCAAAACCTAGCTATTTACTCAGATGTAGTAGTTATAGAATTGTCCCAGTAAAGGTCAAGAATAATAGTAATTAGTCAGTAATAGAACTCAGTGAACTCAGTACAGTTCGGTCAGTCAACATGATTAGTGTCAGTTCAGTCAACCCTAGTACATTATAGTGATTAGTTTAGTGTCAATTCAGTTGGGAGTAGGATTTATCACCGAGCAAACCTAGGGATGGAGGAATTCTTGCCAGCAGAGGGTTTGAACCTTAGTGGAAGTCACTGCATTACAGAACTACGTAGCCAGTGTAGGTTAAGTCGTCCTCCTACCAGACTAGGGTTGACGCCATCATATCTATATTTCATGAGTCTTCCTGCCAGATTAAGGTTGACCCAACGTTGTTAGTATCCCATGGCAAGGTTCTAACACCCTTCCAACTGGGGTCACAGGTTGGACCCCAACTCAGTTTATAATCAGGATATGTCGGTTAGATGAACACTCCCATAGTTATAATTTCATTCTCAGTATTTTGTAAAGAACTCATTCAGTTCTACAGAACCATGTCTATCGGTTATCAGTTAATCAACCATTAGAATTTAGTACTCAGTTTCAATATAATCTCAGATACGTGATGTATATCTGTATGTGCAGTATTGCATGTTCAGTATGTTCAATGGTTACAATTGTTTATGTACACTCATCTAGTTACTTCATGATGTTGATTCAATCAATTATCATCTCATGCATATGAACCCATGTATATCAACCTTACCTCACTTTGCATAGTAGTACATTCCTTATACTAACACATACTCTTTTTGTGCTATGATGTCTTATATCATAGGTTTAGACTCACGGGTTTTTGATCATACTTAGAAGCTCAGGACATCAACGATAGATTCAGTATTAAGTTCTCACCCATCGAGGACATTATTTTAATTCAACATTACAACAGATTTCGTATGTTCAGTAGTCGGAATTATTTGGGGACTTATCCCATCAACTCCACATTCAGACAGTTAGAGGCTTTCAAACTAGATTATTTCAGAAAAATGTTTAGTTTTTCAGTATTATTATCAGTATTTAGTATTTGTTTTTAGTTTTTGAACCTTATGGCATTTTCAGCCTAACTTTCGCATATATTTTCAGTATTATTAATCAGTGCTCACAATAGGTACCAGTCATGGATTAGCTTGTGATCCTTTGGGTCATAAGCACCGTGTGACATCCAGGGTGTAGACAGAGCATTACAAACTTGGTATCAAAGCCTAAGATTTTAAAGAGTCCTAGGGAGTTTGAAAGCCACATCAAGTAGAGTATTGTGTATGGGTGTGTAACCTGCCACACTTATGGACAAGAGGCTATGACATATTTTAGGAAAAGTTTCCCCTCTTTCAATATTTATGTCGTACGAGTGAGCATGAACTAAAGTTAAACTCTCTGTCTAATCTAATTTCCCTTCTGTTTATAGAATATGCCTCCTAAAAAGACCAACGAAAGAAAGACTAGGAATAAGCCATCACCTCTGCCCGTTTAGGAAGATCCCCTGAATGAGCATGTTTTTCACACAAAATTCTGAGTAGGTTTCACCACTTTAGCTTATTCTGTAGCAGCCCAGAATAAATGCCCAACTACTATTTAGGCCAACCCGATGGCCAATATAACTGCAACTAGAATTCTAGACTTCACTCGAATGAATCCTCTTTTATTTTTAGGGTCTAAGTCATAAGAGGACCCACAGGAATTCCTTGACATAGTACAAAAGGTAACAAATATTATGGGGGTAACTTCTAGTGAGAGATCTGAGTTAGCTGCCTATCAGTTGCAAAATGTGGCTCATACATGGTTTAAGTAGTGGAAGGTAGATAGAGGCGCAAATACAGGGCCCGTAGAATGGGAAGAGTTTGCTACTGCCTTTCTATATTGGTTCTTTCCATTGGAACTAAGATAGGCTAAGGTATTAGAGTTTATTAACCTGAAGTAGGGTAGCATGATAGTGAAATATTATTCCCTTAAGTTTACTCAGTTGGCTAGGTATTCTCCTTATGTGGTAGCTCATAGAAAGTCTAAGATGAGCAAGTTCATGTATGGTGTGTCTGATAGTGTGGTCAAGGAGTGTAGGACTGTAATGCTGATTAAGGAGATGGACTTGGCTAGGTTGATGGTCCATGTTCAGTAGATTAAGGAACAGAAGACTAAAGATAAAGAGAAGAAGAACAAGAGGGCTAGAATAGGTAGCTTCAACTTTTTTCAACCTAAGTCAGAGGGTGGCAATCGTCCTCAATTTTGTCTAAAATCTTTAGTCCTATCTCCGTTCTCAGCCAGTGCTCTGGTTCCTAAATTTAGAAATGGTAATAAGGATAGGGCACTAGGCTCTAAATCTCAGGGTAGTGTTAGCAGTGATCGAACAAATCCTCTTTGTTAGAAATATGGCAGAAATCATCAGGGTAGCTATAGAGCTGGCAGTGATGTATGTTTCAAATATGGCAAGCCAAGCCATAGGATCAGAGAGTGTCCTCAGGTGGGTTCATAGAGTCAGCATAATCATCTCTCATCTCAGTCCGGTCTCCCATCTCAGTAGGGTACCGCTTCCAGTGCCACTATTGGGCAATGCCCAAACAAGCTCTATGCACTCCAATCCTGATAGGATAAGGAAAGTTCCCCTGATATGATCACTGGTACATTACAAGTTTACCATTTACATGCTTATGCTTTGCTAGATCCAGGAGCTTCTTTGTCCTTTGTAACTCCTTATATAGCTATCAACTTTGGAGTTAGTACCAAAATCTTAATAGAGACTTTATCAGTCTCTACCCCAGTAGGTAAATCTATCATAACCCAACGGGTATACAGGAACTATCCGATTATGGTGTCTCAAAAAGTTACTTCAACAGACTTCGTAGAGTTAGAGATGACAAATTTTGACGTCATTCTCAGCATAGATTGTCTCTATTCATGATATTCCCCAGTTGACTATAGAACCAGAGTTGTCTATTTTCAGTTCCCGAATAAACCTGTCCTTGAATGGATGGGTAGTACCACAACACTTAAGGGTCAACTTATTTCATACCTTAGAGCGAGAAAAATAATATCCAAGGCGTGTGTCTATCATTTGGTGTGAGTCAAAGACTCTAATTCTGAGGATCCTAACCTCGAGTCAGTTCCAGTAGCAAGTGAATTTCCAGATATGTTTTCTAAAGATCTTCCTAGAGTTCCTCCCGAAAGGGAAATTGACTTCGGAATAGACCTTCTTCCAGATACTCAGCTCATATCTATTCCACCATATAGAATGGCTCCAACAGAACTTAAAGAGTTAAAAGAATAGTTGAAGGACATTCTAGATAAGGGATTTATCAGGCCCAACATCTCCTCGGGGTGTGGACCAGTTCTATTTTTGCAAAAGAAAGACGGTTCTCTCAGAATGTGTATTGACTACTGTCAGTTGAAAAAAGTTACCATCAAGAACAAATATCTACTTCCTAGAATTGATGACTTGTTTGACCAACTTTAGGGTTCCAGTTACTTCTCTAAGATAGACCTCAAATCAGGCTATCATCAACTTAGAGTCAAAGAATGTGACATTCTAAAAATAGCTTTCAAAACTCGATATGGTCACTTTGAATTTCTAGTCATGTCATTTGGTCTTACCAATGCCTCATTAGCTTTCACGGTCTTGATAAACCATGTGTTCAAGAATTACTTGGACATGTTTATCATAGTCTTCATTGATGATATTCTTATCTACTCCTGCAGTGAAAATGATCACACAGACCATCTCAGAATAGTATTATAGACTCTCAGAGCCCATTAGTTGTTCGCCAAGTTCAGTAAATACAAATTTTGGCTAAGGTCAGTAGCTTTCCTTGGCCATATATTTTTTGGTAATGGCATTAGAGTTGATCCTCAAAAGACTGAAGCAATAAAAAACTGGCCTAGATCCATCTCTCTATTAGATATCAGATGTTTCTTGGGTTTGGCTAGCTATTACTGATGGTTTGTTGAAGGATTTTTGTCAATTGCATCCTCCATGTCCAGATTGAATCAGAAGAAAGTCAAGTTCAAGTATTCAGATTCTTGTGAGAAGAGTTTTCAAGAGTTGAAGACTTGACTCACTATAGCCTCAGTTTTGACTTTTCTCAATGGTTCAGATTGATTTGTTGTATGTTGTGATGATTCCAGAGTTGGATTGGGGTGTGTTTTGATGTAGAGGGGTAAGGTTGTGGCCTATGCCTCTAGACAGCTTAAGCCCCATGAAAAGAATTATCCCACCCATGATCTAGAGCTAGCAGCTGTTGTGTTTGCCTTAAATATTTGGAGAAACTATTTGTATGGGGTGCATGTTGATGTATTCATAGACCACAAAAGCCCTCAATATGTGTTTTCACAGAAAAACTTAAACTTACATCAGAGAAGGTGGTTAAAGTTGTTGAAAGATTATGAAATGATTGTTCTGTATCTTTGGGAAAGGACAATGTAGTGGTAGATGCCCTCAGTAGGTTGTCCATGGGTAGTGTTGCTCACGTTGAGGATGGTAAGAAGAAGTTAGTTCAGGAAGTTCATCAGCTTGCCAAACTAGGTGTCCGTTTGGTTGATTCAGCTGAGGAAAGTGTCTGGGTGTAGAATAGTTTAGAGTTTTCTTTAGTTTTCGAGGTGGAAAAAAGGTAGGACATAAATCCCAATTTAGTTAAGATGAAAGAGTCAGTCAGAGACCACAAGGTAGAGGTTTTCTCCCAAGGGGGAGATAGTGTGTTACATTGCCAGGGTCGACTTTATATGCCATATGTAGATATCTTGAGGCAGCAAATTCTTCCTAAAGTGCATGGTGCATGTTACTCGATTCATCCAGGGGCCACGAAGATGTACCGTGACTTGCGAGAAGTCTATTGGTGGAGTAGGATGAGGAGAGACATTGTAGAGTTTATGGCTAAGTGCTCTACTTATTAGTAGGTGAAGATTAAGCATCAAAAGCCTAGTGGGTCTATGCAGGAGTTCAGTATTCCCACTTAAAAGTGGGAGAAAGTGAACATGGACTTTGTGATGGGTTTGCCTCGTACTCATCGTTAGCATGATTCGATTAGGGTCATTGTGGACAGGATAACCAAATCATCCTATTTCTTGCCATTTCATACCTCTTATTCAGCCAAGGACTATGCCAGGCTCTATATCAGAGAGTTGGTTAGGTTGCACGGTGTCCCATTGTCAATCATTTCAAATAGAGGTACGCAGTTCACCTCTCACTTTTGGAAAGCCTTCCAAAAGGGTCTTGGTACCCAAGTCCACCTTAGTACAACCTTTCACCCTCAGACAAATAGTCAAGAAAAAAGGACTATTTAAACTTTAGAAGAAATGTTGAGAGCCTGTGTCATTGACCTTAAGGGCAGTTGGGATGGCCACTTGCCTTTGATTGAGTTTGCGTATAATTACAACTATCATTCTAGTATTCAGATGACTCTGTTTGAGGCTCTTTATGGAAGGAGATGCAAATCTCCCATTGGTTGGTTTGAAGTAGGTGAGGTCGTGGTAGTGGGGCCTGACTTGGTATTTGATGCTATAGAGAAAGTGCAGTTGATCAGGGAGAGGCTTAAGGCAGCCCAGAGCCGACAAAAATCTTATGCAGATGTGAGAAAAAAAGATCTTGAATTTGAGATTGGTGATTATGTGTATTTGAAAATCTCTCTCATGAAGGAGGTAAAGAGGTTTGGTAAGAAGGGGAATCTTAGTCCCCGATATGTTGGTCCTTACACAATTCTGAGTCGTTTCGAGGAGGTAGCCTATGAGATTGAGTTACCTACAGACTTAGCATCAATGCACCATGTTTCATGTCTCCTTGCTAAAGAAGTGCAATGGTTACCCAACAGTTGTAGTCCCTAAAGAGAGTGTAGATGTTCAGAACAATCTCTCTTACGAGGAAGTCCTAGTCAAAATCCTTGATTATCAGATTCGTAGACTAGGGAACAAAGAAGTTCCTTTGGTCAAAGTTCTTTGACGGAATCAGTCCGTTGAGGGATCTACTTGGGAAACAGAGGCAAACATACGGACCACGTATTCTCACCTTTTCTCCACAAACTCACACTCAACCTAAGGTAACAGTTTTCTTAGATTTACTCTATTCCATGCTCAGTTACAGCTGCATAACATTCTCATATCATTCATACATTCATGAAATAGTTTATTTATGTGTCATATCTTCAGCATTCAGTCATGCTTCAGTTATGCATGTCAATATAAGTACAGTTCCTTAGTTCAGTTAGTCTCATTCGAGGATGAATGTTTTCCTTAGTTCAGTCAGTCTCATTCGAGGATGAATGTTCCCAAGAGGGAGATATTATAAGACCCCGCAAAGTCCTTGTTATTTCAGTCCTCTATAGCATGCCAAAAAAGGTCCTAGACTTAGAAAATTTCAGCAAAGTGTTGATACTTAGTCTCATTTTTGTCCTTGATATTTCAATGGCATCATTTATGATCTTTTCGACCTTAGATTGTCAATTTTTAAATTGATTCATAATCAGGGATGTCAGTAGGTCATCTTGGATGAGATTTGAAATTTTTGGACATCCTTTGTGTCATCTTTGGATGGCCAAAATAGTAAGCCAAAGTGATCTCGATGAGTCGCATTGGCTATTGTGTTGATAGCATCGACGCGGTGCGTTAGCAATCGCATTAAAACCATTGACGCGGCATATCGCCTGCCACATCATTGGGAATAGTTTTCTCACTTAATTATGACTTTCCAAGGGCAATTAGGTCCTTTTCGCCTCACCCAATTCAGCCAAAACACAAAATTAAGCTTCCAAAAGGGAAAAATACATTTATTCTTCTAAAAATCCTCTCAAGAAATAAACCCTAGTTCATCAAGGTTAAGATCAAGTTCCAAGAAATCCTCAATAATCTTTATGAAATGAACAATCAAGGTATGTTAGGTGTTCATCCTTGAGTTTTCTTCCACCATTGGAGTTCAAGAACCCTTTTTAAAACTATAAGTTTTCAGATTCATAATTTACATGCACAAATTGGGTTGTATTCATGTTTATGTTGTTGTATGGGTTTTAATTCAAGATTTATTTATAAGTTTCATGAACATAAAATAGCATGTATGTTGATTGATGTAATTCCTATGTTAAAACCCTTGAAATTTCCCTTGGAAAGTTGTAATTAAGTGTTTGACAAAATGTATAAGTGAATGAATTGTGAACAAATGACTATTGTTATGCATTCAAGATTTGTTATGTTTTATTATTGATAGTATCGAGTCCTAGGGGCATTTATTGCCCGAAATCTAGCTGTTTACTTAGTTATAGTAGTTATAGAATAGTCCCAGTAAAGGCCAAGAATAGTAGTACTCAGTTAGTAATAAAACTCAGTGAGTTCAGTTTGGTCAGTCAACTTGATGAGTGTCAGTTCAGTCAAGCCTAGTACAATTTAGTGATCAGTTCAGTGTCGATTCAGTTGGGAGTAGGATTTAGCACCGAGCAAACCTAGGGATGAGGGTATTCCTGCTAGTAGAGGGTTTGGCCCTTAGTAGCAGTCCCTGCATTACAAAACTATGTAACTAGCGTAGGGTAAGTCATCCTCCTTCCAGACTAGGATTGACACCATCATATCTATATTTCATGAGTCTTCTTACCAGATTAGGGTTGACCCAACATTGTTAATATCTTGTGGCAAGGTGCTAACATCCTTCCAACTGGGGCCACATGTTGTACCCCAACTCAGTCTATAATCAGGATATGTCGGTTAGATGAACACTCCCATAGTTACAGTTTCAGTCTCAGTATTCAGTAAAGAACTCATTCAGTTCTACAAAACCATGTCTATTAGTTATCAGTTAATCAACTATCAAAATTTAATACTCAGTTTCAGTATAATCTCTGATACATGATGTATATTTGCATGCGCAATATTGTATGTTCAGTATGTTCAACAGCTACAGTTTTGTATGTACACTCATCCAGTTACTTCATGATGTTCCTTTAGTCAGTTATCACCCTATGCAGATGAACCCATGTATATCTGCCTTACCTCACTTAGCATACCAGTACATTCCATATACTGATGTATACTCTCTTTCTGCTATGATGTCTCAAATCATTGGTTCAAATGCATGGGTTCCTGATCATACTTAAAAGCTTAAGATATCAACAACAGATTCAATAGTGAGTCCTTATCCATCGAGGATATTATTTTAATTAAGCATTACAACAGATTTAGTATGTACAGTAGTCGGATTTAGTTGGGGATTTGTCCCATCAACTCCACATTCAAATAGTTAGAGGCTTTCAGACTAGATTACTTAAGACAGATGTTTAGTTTTTCAGTATTATTATTAGTATTTAGTATCTGTTTTCAGTTTATGAACCTTATGATATTTTCAGCTTGACTTCCGCATATATTTTCTGTATTATTATTTAGTGCTCACAACAGGTACAAGTCTTGGGTTAACTTGTGATCCTTCGGGGCCGTAAGCACTGTGTGACATCCAGGGTGTAGACTCGGGGCATTACAATATTATATATAAGTGTAGATCCGGTTCATGTACCTAAATAATCTTTTTCGCGATTTTTACATCATCTAAAGATTATGGGTTGAGTACTTAGAAGACTCACCGAAAGATACTGCTGCCCTTAACGATTTTGAATTCTTCAATAATGGTTGGAGGTACGTCATCTTTAAATTTCACTGTGCTATTTCTCAATATTTCTAATATTTGGTATCAGAGCATTCGAAATAGCCTCTTCCTTTTTTATTTTTGAAGTTTGCATAAAATGAGTTTAATAGATCTAATTTTTCTAATTTTTTTTTGTGACCTTTTGATGCAAATTAATGTTGAAAATAATTATATTATCAATTTTTCTATATTTTCATGACTTTATAACCTTTTTGTGTCTAATTTGATGAAAATAAAGTCTGGATTAAATGGGTCTTCTTTACCTGCTTAACGAAGAAGGACTCTATTTTGGTCCTTATTATAAAGGATAAAAGTATCATTTCCCACTTATACTTTTAATAAAATGAATAGTTACATTTTATGGCAACAAACTATTAGACCACTGTGACGAGATGTGACATCTATACACACGTCTTTATTTAAGGTTTAATATTACTTTTTTCACATTCATCATATTTATTTATATGATATTGTAATGACCCTTACAGTTATTTCCCTGTTTTCATACATTTTTGGTGTCTAGAACTTTTCTATAACTACCCCAAGTTATTTATGACTTGCTGGGATTGATAGTTTGGTTTTCGGGCAGTTCGTTTAAGAATTTTTGTGATACCAAATATAATACTGAATACTTTATTTAAATTAGCATTTGGTAGAAATATAATTTATTACCCTTCTAAAATAATTTTGATAGATATAAAATTCTTTAGTTATAGTATATCTATGTTACTTTATAAATAAGTTTATAATTTATTAATATTTTAAGCGGAGATAGTAAATCTAGATATGTTAAAATATTATTATTATATAATAGAGGTTGTATTAGAAGTAATTTTCTATTAATTATGGTATGGTCAAAATATTAAATTTATTTTACCACAATCTAATGCAATACCTAAGTATATACTTAATGGATAAAATTTAAGAAGTGGATATTTCCACCTCCATTTCTATGTATAAGCATTAGTGCATGTAATGGTGAGATTCTGCCACCTACAAAAAATTTGCCTAATTTTTACTAGAAATATGTGGTGTATATATATACGTTGCTAAGAAATTAAGGGCATGTGATATTGGTTGTTGGCAAACATTCATATCTATATCTATATCTTAAGAATCTTGAAGAAAATTTAGTGAAAAATATATTTTAAACTCAAAATATTTTATTTTGGAAGGGAAAATCAATTATCTACATCAAGTTATTCAAGCTCGGGTCTAGTAGAACATTATTTGGAGGCTTTTCAGAGAGTTTTCTTAGCTTTGGCATTCAGGTTGGCTTGGCTTACCCTATTTTTAGATTGAGCTTATTTACTATAATTGTGTACTATTATACTAGTTTTGGATAACTACTTGTAGTTTGCGTATCATTTGATATACATATCATGCCTTATTTATCTGGTTAGGACCTCGTTATAGTAAATTTGGTCCCTTATCTTTTAGTATAATGTAGAATCTATCACTTTAGGATGTGGAATTAAGTTGCAGAACCTTGGATTCGTCCCCTTTTAGTTATGATATGTGAATTGTTATTTAATGTATTTTAGTTATGGTTTAGGGTCAGCATATACTTTATTTCAGTCACTGAATATGAATTTTGGTACCACTTTGGCATTGGTTATGGTATGGTTTGGGTTTAAATTTTATAGTTGGATATGGTTACTATGAGTTCTGGTTCAAGTTCGGCCTCTGGTTATGATGATTTGAGAGTTCTGGTACTGATTACTATTGTTTTGGGAGTTGTGATTCATCTGAGTTTCGTTCGATTCCAACATCTGATTATGAGTTCTGTTGTATATCACATATGTGGCTCTTGTTATTACCCACCATTTTTGATTTAAATATGGCATATGTCCTCTTGGTATTATCCACTACTACCGGTTTGAGCCCAGCGTCTGGCCTCTTGTTACTATCCATTGGTGTCGATTCAAGCTCGATGCATGTTTGGATGGATACTATGTTTCTTGGTGTTAGTTCGGTTATAGGTTACTTGCACTTTTAATTAAAATTACTTCTTTTGTGTCCCACTGTCTTATGGAAGCAAAGTTGGGTTAATTGTCTTCTTCAGTGTGCCTAGCAGGCTTATAGGTACTCAATTAGGTTATGTTTGATTTTCCTTATATTACTACATTATTTATCTTTCTGTATAGCTTATACTTATTCCTTTATCGCATTTGCGTGGCTCGATGGTGGTTTATCTTTCTATTCCTATTTACTGTTGACTTAGATTACACCCTCACATTTTAGTTATACTTTTCCTGTATTGAGATCATTCGGCTAATGATGCCTACTGAGTACCCATTACTTTGGTACTCACTATACCTCTATATTTTTACCCTGATGCAGATCCGGTTACTAGCAGCTAACGTTGACATAATTTTTATTTTCCATTACTAATTTGGAGAAGGGTGAGCTTATTATTGTTTGAGGCTGATCCTCCTCTATCTAT
Organism: Capsicum pubescens; assembly: GCA_030864215.1. NCBI lineage: Eukaryota > Viridiplantae > Streptophyta > Magnoliopsida > Solanales > Solanaceae > Capsicum > Capsicum pubescens. The sequence continues at coordinate 213,791,336 of CM061542.1, forward strand.
TCCAGTTTAGTCTTTTGTACTTGATACTTCTTGAATATATTATGTATAATTTGGATTCTATCTAGTACTCTAGGTATCTTTTAGTTGTGGCTCTAGTACCAACCTGAAGCACCCTAGTTTTGACCCTTAGAAAATTTCTTGATTTTGAACTTTTTGTGCATCATATGACTTGCATCATACCACTCGTATGATGTAGTACACTTTAGGTCCCTTAACTTGTATGATGGTCAGTGTGGTTTGGGTTATATTTTGTCCAAGGTGCGAGTGGATATCTTTCTAGTTGTATGTTAGGGTACGAATAGTATGGTGCCTAACTGTAGGATGTCCAGTGTGTCTAGCCAAGAGGATTCTACCTAGTGTACGGTCTAGGGGGTACTAATTGTATGATTGGGTACAATTTGGTCTAGGGACTCACATATTGGACTATGTTGAAGTCCAACTTGATGCTTAGGGTATGAGTGATGTGTACCACTAGGATGTTTGTGTACGAGTTAAGGGGGAGTTGTACCCTCCTATGCATGTTTTTTAGCTTTTAAGCTGAGGACATTTTAGATATTTCCCACCTCAAAACCCTTAAGTCTCCACGTCTTATAACATATTGTGGCCTCTCATAACACACCTTTGAAAGATAAAAACACCCTCAAATCCTCTCTAAACTCTCTCTTAAAGATTGGGCTAGGGTTTCTATAAGGTGTCCATCTACAGGCTCAAGAGTAAAGTTCTTTCCATGAATCTTTGTGAATAAGGCATGTGACTCTTCCTTCATTTTAGTTCTCAAATATCATGTGTTTTAAACATTGTTTATTATTCATTAATTGTGGTTTTGAAAACCAATGTTGAAGGTTTTGTTGCATATTGTTGAGTATTATTTACTCTTGGTTTAACTTGTGTCTATATATGTTTTTGATGATGGTTTGCAATGTGGGTGCTTGGTAATTATGGTTTAACAAATGGGTCATGGGTAACCCTAAACTTGATTGTTTTTACTTTGGTTTTGGACTTGGTAAAGGTTTACCCTCAAAGTGTTTGTGAAAATGCCTAAGAGAATAAACTAGTCATATGTTTATGATGTTTTGAACAAAGGCATTGGCCTAATGAATATGAATGTTTGGTAAATGGTTTGGTAAATTCCTTGCTGGCCAGTTTATGATTTAAACGGTAATCTTGGTGGTTAATTTGGCTAAAAGATTTTGAGTCCCTAAGTATTAACTTGATTTATGACTTTGTTTGAAATGAGTTTGAGTCCCTAAACTCTGAATTGAATTAGTTTCTTTGTTAGAAAATGGGTTTGAGTCCCAAAGTCAAATGAATGATTGGTTGATTGATAATGATAATGGCATTATTGTATGCTTGCAAGTGGTGTTGGTATGACGATACCAACATAGTGCCTTTGGTAAGAAATTGGTTTAATGGTTGTGTATGTGTAATGGATGTTTTAATTAGGCTTTAAAGAGTGTTTTGTAGCCGAGTTGTGAAGGTGGAGGTCCCGGGGAGGGATCAACACTGGAAACCATATTTGCTGGCGGGGGTCAAAATGGACTGAGGTTTGAGTCCTCTTGCTTACTATGGTCGGGAGATACAAGTCGCCCATAATACCTGATATGGGAGGTTTGATTCCCCTATATCATACTACATGATCGGGTGACTAAATCACCTTAGTATATGAGTGAAAGGTATGAGTCCCCCATGAGTATATGTAAGATTGTTCTCCGATTTGTGTGGCTACATAAACTGGGGCCCGACCAGGGGGTGAGAGATGGAGCCCATATAGTCGATAGTTTTACTAATATAACAGCTAAACTATACAACCCAGGTTAAGTTTTCAAAGGTCCATGTTAAAACCTTGTTCTCTACCCTGGGATGGTATATATATATATATTTATTGCATTGGTTATGTGTATTGGATGATTGGTTTTGAACTGTTGGCATTATATTACCCTTATCTTTGAGTTAAATTCTAGCTCTCCAATCGCTAACTGTCCTCGGACGCTGTATCCCCATGCGATGCAGGTATTGGTCATACTATCACACCTCTTGCTCAGTAACTTAGATTCAAGGATAACTTATATTGTCTTGAAGTGGTGAGCTTCCATACTTTGAAAGGCTCTATTTGTTGCTTTGAGTTTCTTTATGTCTTTATTGGTTTAGACTTGGATATTGGTTTTTGACTATGGTCGGGGGCATGTCCCGACCATATATTCTTGGTTCATTTTAGAGGCTTTATATGGACAAACTGTGGACTTAGGTATGTTGTGGAACAGATATAAATTTAGTTATGATATGGTTGTTAGTTGGTATTGGTTGGTTTGACTTATTTGGGTTGGTCATGGTCATGGACCTATACCATAGTCTTTGAGTTGAAAATTACTCTATTTCATTATAAGGTCAGAATCTATCTGACTCTTGGTATACGTTGAAAGATTGGATTGGATATCGGGGGTAGTCTCCGTTCTTTTTTGGACTTGAGATTCCCATTACGACAAGGACCTAGTTTGGGCCATGTCAAGTTGGTTTCAGAGCCTAGGTTTGGTGTCATGGGGTGTCCAAAAAACCGTGTTAAGTAGAGTCTTGCTCATGGGTGTGTTGTGCACCACACATATAATCAGGAGGCTACGAGGTATTTAGGTATGTTTCCCTTTCTTGTTGTTCTAGTTCGAGCCAAAAAGTCTACAGTTTTGAATTCCTCTAACTTTCATTTGTTCGCCTTTAAGGTCATGCCTTCAAGAAAATCTGAAGTTCATGGGAACTCTTCTATCCCTACTGAGGATAATGGGAATCAAACTTGTCCTACCTATGGGGTACAGACCCAGTCTAGGGTCATTGTTTATGATATCCCTCATGGATACCCCCTGGTCCCTCTTTCTCTAGGTGGTGGCACCCTTTCTCAGTCACCTTAAGGAGACATTTCTAATACGGAGTTCTACCATTCTATTCAGCTGTTGATCCATATAGTGGTCTCTCTATCATACCAGTCTGGTCTTGTGGGTAAGAGTCAGGTGAGGAGGGGGAAAGTCAGAACAAGAAGTTAAGATATTCAGAGTAGGGTGAGGGTCATCATAATAATAGTAATCATAGGAGACAACGGATTAAGGAAGGGAGTTTGGAAAAATTTGATTCTTATGCGCCAACTAGAGCCCCTAACCAAAGGCTATTTACGAACGTCAATTTTAAAATAATAGTGGCCCTAAGGCACGAGGTGCCCAATACCAGTCTAATAAGGCACAGTTGGTTCCACCCTATCCTCCTTACTAGTTCTGTGGCCAGTTAGATCGCGGGTTTTGTTGAGAGAGGAAGAATATATGCTTTACTTATGGTCAGATTAGTCATATACAATGAAATTGTCCTTCTAGAGTTGCTTCTGGGACCAATAGGATTCTCATTGCATCTCCATCAGCTCCTGCACTAGAGGGTGCCACTTCTAGCTCTGGTACTTGTCAGAACTGCCTTGATACTCTCACTACTCACCATAAGTCTAAAATATCTCCTGATATTATGCCAGTATGTTGAAACTCTTTTTCAATGATGTGTGTTGTTTACTTGATTTGGGTTCTACTCTTTCTTATGCGACCTTATTTGTGGCTGTGCATTTTGGTTTCGGTCATGAGCGTGTTTTGGATCCTTTATCTATATCTACCCCAGTAGATTTTTTTATGGTTGCTAGGCGAGTTTGTAGGGGGTGTATGATATTTGTTGGTAGTAAGGAAATTTTGGTGGGTCTGTTTGAATTAGATATGGTGGATTTCAATGTTACATTAGGTATAAATTGGTTGCACTGATGTTATGCTTCTCCAGATTGTTGGACCCATAAAATCATGTTTAAATTCCCTAATGAGCCAGTCATTGTATGAGAAGGGGGTTTCTTAGCGCTTAGGGGAAGTTCATCTCATATCTTAGAACCCAAAAGTTAATTTCCAAAGGTTGTCCATATCGTTTGGTCTGGGTTAAAGATTTTAACTCGGAGGGTCCTTCTTTAGAATCTGTTCTAGTTGCCTGGTAAATGAGTTTCCTAAGGTCTTTCCTGATGACCTTCCTGGTGTTACTTTTGATAGGGAGATTGATTTTGGTATTGACTTTGTTTCGGACACTTGTCCTATTTCCATCCCCCTTTATAGAATAAATTCTTGATAAGGGTTTTATCTATCCTATTATTTCTCCATGGGGTGCTCTTATGTTTTTGTGAGTAGGGGAGATAGGTTCTTCAGATGTGTATAGGCTATTGACAATGGGATAAGGAATTTAGAGTAACCTCCTTGTGGGGAAGGCTAGTGTGTTTTGCGGATGGTTCATGGGTGATACATGGCCATTGTTAGATACTAAGTTTGAGATGTTGATGCTAATGGTAGAGATAGGAGTATTGACTCGATGATAATGATGCAAGCATCGTGGGAGTGAGATAGTAGGGTGCGGTAATATGTGAAAGAGCTTGGGTTGATGCCTTATGAAATTGTGGAATATGTAATTATGATATAGGTATGAGGCCTAAGTGTTGAAGTATAAGTGGTGGCTAAATCATTAGGTGGATAAGAGTCTTGGGTTGCAAGAGTAAGGTATACTCAATTTTGATCTAGGGGTGCCATGTATGCCTAGCTTATGTCCTTAAGATTTCTTAGCATGGGGAAGTCTAGGGAGTTGTTACATGGTGTTATGAAGAACCAAACTGGGGAAGAAGTAGATGGCCTATGTGAACTCTTGTTATAGGTTTAAAACTTTTCGAGGTATAGTGATATGATATTAGAGGAGTAATGCTGGTATTCTAAGGAATTGAAAATAGAGTGTTGAGTGTTTAGAAACATAGATGTCCATACTCCTAATTAGTAGTTGCAAGGCGATGATTTTAGAGGTTACTAGATCTTTGGTGCAGTAGACCGTACAATGGGTATAATAAAGGTAGGATTGAACGTTGTGATTCATAGATATACCAATAGTGGTGTTGGGTAGTTAGAAATCTTGATGGGATGTCATGTTTGACTGCAGTTATGGGGTAGAGTTCTAGTTTTGAATGGATATAAGGAATAAAGCCCCGTGGCCTAAGTTTACCTTTTTAGCTTTGGAAAGGTTTAAGAATGGAAGCAGTGTATAGATAGACTCAGGCTCTCATAGTGGTGTTTCTATGGGAAATTTTATGGTTGAATTGGTGAGGCGTGGTATTTGTCTCTAATTCTATAGGTTGCGGACTAAATTTAAAGGTGATTCGGGATAGTCTTAAAACCGCCCAAAGTCACCAAAGTCCTATGCAGACGTGAGGCGATGGGACTTGGAGTTTAAGGTTGGAGGTTGGGTGTTCTTGAAGGTGTGTCCCATGAAAGGAGTGATGAGATTTGGTAAGAAGGGAAAGTTAAGTTCTAGCTATATTGGTTTGTACTTGGTTTTGGAGAGGGTTGGTAATGTTGCCTATGGGTTAGAGGTTCTTTCTGGTTTGAGCTTCATTCATCCAGTTTTCCATGTCTGTATGTTGACAAAGTGTGTAGGTGATCCTTCATCGGTTGTTCCTTTGGAAGGGTTGGATATTTCAGATTCCTTATCCTTTATCGGTTGTTCCTTTGGAAGGGTTGGGTATTTTGGATTCCTTATATTATGAGGTAGTCCCGTTTGAGATCTTGGATCTGCAAGTTTGCTGATTGCAAACAAAAGACGTCGCTTTGGTGAAGGTTCTATGGAAGAATCAAAATTCCGAGGAAGCTACTTGGGAAGCGGAAGAGGACATGAAGTCCAAGTATCCACATTTGTTACACGTTTTGAAAATTCATGCTTGAAGGATGTTCTCAATATCTTTGTTTCATGTGTTTGTTTTCTAACGTGGTTAGAGGTAAGTTTGATGATTATTAATGTAACACCCCGTAGTTGTAATGCTCAAATAATGCTTTTAAAATGACCTTTAGGACCCCCATTTTGATAGTATACCACATTTAGATGTTAGGGGTTGAGTTGGGGGTGCTTTTAGGCCTTAAATATGATTGTGCGATTGGCATGTGCCGCACAATTTAAGGTATGCGATTGGCATCAGGGGCGGAGCCAGCCTTCCTTGGGGGGTTCAGACGAACCTCCTTCGATGGAAAAAAGTAATATTTATACATGATTAAAATTATTTTTTATGTGGTTATAGTAGGTGTTGAACCCCCTTCGACTAAGTTTTCTTTCAATATTGAACCCCCTTAGTTGAAATCCTAGCTCTGTCTCTGATTGGCATACACTGCACAACCTAAGGTGTGCAATTGGCATGCGCCTCACAACAAAGGCATAGTGCATAATGTTGCTACATTTTGACTTAAAACAAGGGCGTTGAAGTCTTTTCCCACCCTAAATCATCTCTGAACATTACCAAATGTATTAAGAGGTTTTAAACATGTTATTTCCACTCCATTAACCCCTAAATATTCAGTATGCACTTGTAAACCCTTCCTCTCTTCCAAAGAACAAAATCCAAGTATCATCTCTCAAGAACTCAAGAATTTAAGCTCCTATTTCAAGATTTCTTCAAGAATCCGTTCAATTAAGGTATGTGAGGTATTCATCAATGGGTCCCTTCCACACATTGAGCCAAAAACCCTATTTTCCCTTAAAAGTATAAATCTTATCTTACTTTATGAAATCATTCATGAATCTTATGAAATTAATCCATGAATTTCTTGCTAAATCAATTACAAGCCATATCTTCTAGTGTTTCCATGTGATTTAAGCTATTTCATGTTTTGAGTTGTAAATTTCCATATCATATTCCATTGATTTATGTTAACTCCCCAAATTATGAATTTAGCCATGTAATCATGTTGTTTTCTCCTGTTTAACACACTTCCATGTTCAAGTTCATGCTTCTCACTTATTTAGTGATGTTTATGTTTTGGGTCTTGAACCATGACTCCGTACTACAATTTTAAGCTTTGATATCGTATTGTGTGATCATTCAGTGCTTGTGGATTATGAACACCTAATAGCTATGTGTTTTAGATGATTTTAATTTTTCAAGTAATAACTCAGTTAAGCCATGAATCTTATCATTATACTTAGATATTTATGATCACGATGAGCACTACCAGAAGTAATGTTTAGTTGAATTTTGTTCAGTTCAATACCAGTGTCAGTTCAGTTAGGAGTAGGATTTAGCACCGTGCAAACCCAAGGATGGGGGCTGACCTTCCAATAGAGGGTGTGACCTTTAGTAGAAGTCCCTGAGTTCCAGAACTACGTATCCAACATAAGTTTGAGATGTTTTCCTTCCAGTTGAGGGTTGACACATATCTCATGAGAGCACTTGCCAATAGAGGGTGACTCTTTGGTCCTTCGGGACACCAGTTTAGGAGATCCACACAGCCAATGTTATACCTGTGGCAAGGTACTCACACCCTTCCAGGTGGGGTTATAAATTGGACCCCAATTAGCTCAGATTGGGGAATATCAATTACATAATAGCATAGTTTCAGTCAGTATTCAGTGTATCTCAACTTAGGTTTTCTTGACCAAGTGTACAGAATCTCAGTTATTCAGTTATACAGAATTCAGTCTTTCAGATTATAGATTATCTCAGAAACATGTTTATGCTTGGTTTTGCATTCTCATATATTACATGTTCATGCTCAGTTATCTTATGCATTTCAGCCAGTCTTTATCTTACACACCAGTACATTCAAAGTACTGATCGCATACTTTTTCCTTTGCGCTATGTTGTGTTATAACATAGGTTCGACGCTCAGTTTCTCGATTATTCTTAAATAGCACAACATTACTCAGCAGCCATAGTGGTGAGTTCTATTTCATCAAGGACATGATGTGATTTTACAGTTATTTCAGTATTCCTTTATGTTCAGTCAATCAGAGTTAGTGCGGGTATGCTTTTTCTTCTGTATTGAGGATCATCGAAATATCTCATCAACTCCTCATGATGTTTAGAATCTTTCTGACAGGCAGTTAGTCAAACAATTAGACAGTCATTCAATTTTCAGTATTATCAGTTATTTTTGACAAACAATTTAGTTTCTAGTATTTTATTTATACATTTTGGTATTTTAGTTGACAATATCTTATCAGCTTCTTTTCCGCACATGTTGTATTATTATTATTTTACTCATTGATCACAATAGGTACCAGCTCATGGGTTAGCTTGTGGTCACTTTTGGCCTTAAGCACCATTGTTGCGACTAGAGAGTAGCCTCGAGTCGTGACAAAACTTGGTATCAGAGTCTTGAGCATGGGTGTGAAAACCACATTGAGTAGAGTCTTGTGCATAGGTGGGAAGCGCACTGCGCTTATGGATAATAGGCCACGAGACATTTTTAGGAAAGTTTCCATTCTTTCAGTATTCATGTCGTGCCAAAGAGCATGAGCTCTATTGAATTCCTCTTTCTAACTCTTTCTTCATTCTGTTTACAGACAATGCCTCCCAAAAGAAACAACGGAAGAAGGAACGGGGATCATCCCAGACCACCACTTGTCCAGGAAGATCCCCTGAATGACCACATTTCTCACGATGAGTTTAGGGCTTCTTGCACAGTCTTGGCTTATTCTGTAGATGCTTAAAACAATCAGCAGGCTATTGCTTCATCCAATCCAGTGGCAAATACAACTGTAGTTAGGATTTGGGATTTCACTTGGATGAATATCCTTTTGTTTTCTGGGTCCAAGTCTGAGGAAGATCCGTAGGAGTTTCTGGATATAGTGCATAAAGTGACAGATATCAGGGGAGTCACTTCGAGTGAGAGTGCAGACTTAGCTGCGTATCAATTAAAGGGTGTAGCTCAATCCTGGTTTAAATAATGGAAAAAAGATAGGGGGTGTTGAGGCAGGGCCTGTAGAGTGGGAAGATTTTTCCACAACTTTCTTAGATAGGTTATTTCCCCTAGAGTTGAGGGAAGCTAACGTTTAGGATTTTATCAACTTGAAGAAGGGTAGTATGAGTTTGAAGGAGTACTCACTTAAGTTTTCTCAGTTGGCGAGGTATGCTCTGACTATAGTGGCTGACTCTAGGTCCAAGATGAGTAAGTTTATGTCTAGTGTATCTGATAGTATGGTCAAGGAGTGTAGAATAACCATGTTGATTAAGGAGATAGACCTATCCAGATTTATGGTTCATGCTCAGCAGATTGAGGAGAATCATAAGGAGAAAGAGAGAGAGAATAAAAGGTCCAGAATAGGTAGTTTCAACTTTTCTCAGCCAAGATCAAAAGGCGGTAATCGTTCTCAGTTTTGTCAAAATTTTTTAACCCCAGCTCCATCTTTAGCTAGTGTGCCAGTGCCTAAGTTTAGGTAAGACATTCGGGATTGAATGCCAGGCTATAAGTCCCAAGGTAGTATGAACGGTGGCCGTACAAATTTTCTCTACAAGAACTATGATAGAAATCACCAGGGTGAGTGTAGAGCTGGTAGTGATGTGTGTATTGGATGTGTAAGCCAGGCCACAGGGTCAGGGACTACCCGAGGGCTAGTCAGTAGGGTCAGTCCAATCGTTCTTTAGCTCCAGCTGATCGTTCGACTAAGCAAGGTGCCATTTCAGTGCAACCAGTGAAAAGTGCCAAAATAGATTGTATGCTCTCCAGACTCGACATGATTAGGAAAGTTCTCCTGATGTGGTTACGGGTACATTACAGGTCTTTCATCTTCATGTTTATACATTGTTCGATCCCAGAGTTTCACTTTTCTTTGTGACTTCTTACATAGCTGCAGACTTAGATGTCAGTCCCAAAACATTAATAGAGCCTTTCTCAGTGTCTACCCCAGTGGGTAAGTCTATTGTAGCTAGATGGGTATATAGAAATTGCCCTGTCACAATGCCTCAGAAAGTTACTTTAGCTGATCTTATGGAGTTAGAGATGACTGATTTTGATGTCATTCTCGGCATGGTTTGGCTCCACTCATGTTATACCTCAGTCGATTGTAGATTTAGAATTGTCCAGTTCCAATGTCCTAATGAGCCAGTTATCAAATGGTGGGTAGTACTTCAATGCTTAAGGGTCGATTTATTTCCTATCTCATGGCAAGAAAAATAATATCTAAGGGGTGTATTTATCATCTCGTTCAAGTCAAGGACTCAAAGGTTAAAACTCTGAGTCTTAAGTCAGTTTCAGTAGTACGGGAATTTCCAGAAGTATTTCCCAAAGATCTTCCCGAAATTCCTCGCAAAATAGAAATTGACTTCAAAATAAATCTCCTTCCAGATACCTAGCCTATCTCTATCCCACCTTACAAAATGGCTCCATTTAAACTTAAGAAGCTAAAAGAGCAATTAAAGGATCTCGTGGATAAGGGTTTCATCAGGATTAACACTTCACCCTGGGGTGCTCTAATTCTATTTGTGCGTAAGAAAGACGGTTCTCTCAGAATATGCATCGACTACCTTCAGTTGAACAAAGTCACTTTTAAGAACAAGTATCCACTTCCCAAAATTGATGCCTTGTTTGATAAAATTTAGGGTTTAACTTATTTCTATAAGATAGACCTCAGATCCGACAATCATTAGCTCAGAGTCAGAGAGTATGACATTTCAAAGACAACCTTCAGAACTTGGTATGTCACTTTCAAATTCCTACTTATGTCTTTTGGACTAACAAATGCCCCTGCATCTTTCATGGACTTGATGAACAGGGTGTTCAAGTAGTACTTGGACTTGTTTGTCATAGTCTTCATTGAGGACATCCTTGTATACTCCCGTAATGAGAATGATCATGCCAATCATCTGAGGGTTCTGTTGCAGACCCTTAGAGATCATCAGTTTTCCTCTAAGTTTAGTAAGTGAAAATTTTGGTTAAGATTAGTATCTTTCCTTGGCCATATAGTTTCCAGTGATGGCATTTGAGTTGATCCTTAAAAGACCAAAGCAGTGAGAAACTGGACTAGACCCATTTCTCCATTAGATATCAGGAGCTTCTTGGGTTTAGCTGATTAATATAGATGTTTTGTTGAAGCATTTTGTTCTATTGCTTTCCCCTTGTTGAGACTAACCCAGAAGAAGGTTAAGTTTCGGTGGTCAGATTCCTACGATAAGAGTTTTCAGGAGTTGAAGACACGACTCACTTTTGCCCCAGTCTTGACTTTACCAGATAACATAGATGGGTTTGTAGTTTATTATGATGCTTCTAGAGTTGGTTTGGGTTGTGTATTGATGCAGAGAGGTAAGGTCATAGCCTATGCCTCTAGAGAACTTATACCCCATGAAAACATTTATCCAACCTATGATATTGAGTTGGCAACTGTTGTTTTTGCGTTGAAAATTTGGAGGCACTATGTTTATAGGGTTCATGTTGATGTGTTCATAGATCACAAGAGTTTACAGTACGTGTTCATGCAGAAAGACCTTAATATTTGCCAGAGAAGGTGGCTTGAGTTGTTGAAAGATTATGATATGAGTGTGTTGTACCATCTGGGCAAAGCCAATGTAGTGGTGGATGCCCTTAGTAGATTGTCTATAGGTAGTGTTGCCCATGTTGAAGGTGAAAAAAAGGAGTTTTTCTATGAGGTTCATCATATTGCTAGGTTATGAGTCCGATTGGTTGATTCGGCCGAAGGTAGTATATAGTTTCAAAATGGATCAGAATCTTCATTGATTGCCAAAGTAAAAGAAAAGCAGGATAAGGATCCTAGTTTGGTGAAGTTGAAAAAGGCGGTTCGAGATCAGAAGGTGGAGGTATTATACCAAGAGGGAGATAGTGTGCTTCGCTATCAGGGAAGGTTGTGTATTATGTGTGTTGATGGTTTGAGATAATGAATATTAGCAGAAATGCATAATGAGTGGTATATTATTCACCTCGGAGCCACTAAGATATACCGCGACTTGCGGGAAATCTATTGATGGAGTGGTATGAAGAAAAATATTATAGAGTTTGTGGCCAAGTGTTTGAACTGCCAGTAGGTTAAGGTTGAGGACAAAAGGCCCAGTGGGTACACTTCAGTAGTTTAACATACTCACATGGAAGTAGGAGGTGGTGAATATTGATTTTGTGATAGGATTTCCTTGTACATGTCGTCAACATGATTTGATTTGGGTCCTTGTAGAAAGAATGACCAAGTCAGGCCATTTATTGACAATTCATACTTCATACTCAACTAAGGATTATGCCAGGATTTATCTTAGGGAGTTGATGATATTTCATGGGGTTCCTTTGTCTATCATTTCAGATAGAGGTACTCGGTTTTCCTCTCACTTTTGGAAGTCTTTACAGAAAGGTCTTGGTACCCAAGTTCACCTCAATACAACTTTTCATCCTCAGACAGATGGTCAGGTAGAGATTACCATTTATACTTTAGAGGACATATTGAGGGTGTGAGTAATTAACTTTAAGCGTAGTTGGGATGAGCACTTACCTTTGATTGAGTTTGCCTATAACAATAGTTATCACTCTAGTATTCAGATGGCTTCATTTGAGGATCTCTATAGGAGGAGATGTAGATCTCCTATTGGTTGGTTTGATGTAGGTGAGGCTGCTTTAATAGGGCCATATTTGGTATTTGAGGCTATGGAGAAAGTTCAGTTAATTCGAGAGAGACTGAAGACAACCCAAAGTTGTCAGAAATCTTATGTGGACGCAAGAAGAAAAGATTTGGAGTTTGATGTTTGTGACTTAGTCTATTTGAAAATTTTGGCTATGAAAGGAGTAAAGATATTTGGAAATAAGGGAAAGCCCAGTCCCCACTATGTTGGCCCATATAAAATTTTAAGCCATTTTGGGAAGGTAGCTTATGAGCTAAAGTTGCTTGTAGATTTAGCATCAGTGCATCCTGTGTTCCATGTTTCTTTGTTAAAGAAATGCATTGGTGATTCAATTTTGGTTGTTCCTTTAGAAAGTATGGATGTTAAGGATAGCCTTTCCTATGAAGAAGTCCCAATTCAGATCCTTGATCATCAGATTTATCGGCTAAGGAATAAAGAGGTTCCTTTGGTTAAGGTCCTTTGGCGAAATCAGTCCGTTGAGGGAGCCACTTGGGAGCCAGAAGTACATATGTGAGCCAAGTATCCCTATCTTTTCCTTATGAATACAGACTCAACTTGAGGTAATGGTTTCTCTTAAATTAACTCTCTCATTCTCTATCTTAGCTATGTAATTATCCTCATGTTATAGCATGTATTCATGAAACTCAACTCAGTCGATGTATCATGTTTCAAATTTAGTTACCTAATCATGATTCAACGCATGAGTGTTTAGTGTATGATCGCATCCTTCTTATCACTTCAGATTTAATAGTTTCATTCAAGGATGAATGATTCCCAAGGGGGAGATAATGTAACACCCCATAGTTGTAACACTCAAATAATGCTTTCAAAATGACCTTTCGAACCCCTATTTTGATGGTAGACTATGTTTAAATGTTAGGGGTTGAGTTAGGGGTGCTTTTAGGCCTTAAAAATAAGTGTGTGTCGCATAGTAGACCTTGTGCAAAGGTCGTGCATCACATGACAGGCGCACACGGCCACCGGATGAGGTGTGTGATTGGCATATGCCGTACAACCTAAGGTGTGCGATTGGCATGCTCCGCAAACCTAAGGTGTGTGATTGGCATGCTCCGCACAGCAAAGGTATAGTTCATAAAGTTGCAACATTTTGACTTTTAATAAGGGCGTTGAAGTCTTTTCACACCCTAAACTGTCCCTAAACATTACTAAATGTATTAAGGGGTTTTAAACATGTTATTTCCACTGCATTAACCCCCAATTATTTAGTACACACCTGAAAACCCTACCCCTCTTCCCAAGAACCAAATTCAAGTATCATCTTTCAAGAACTCAATAACTTAAGCTCCTATTTTAATATTTCTTCAAGAATCCATTCAATTAAGGCATGTGGGGTATTCATCGATGGGGTCCCTTCCACCGATTGATTCCCAAAATCCTAATTTTACTTAAAAGTATAAATCTTATCTTACTTTATGAAATCATTCATGAATATTATGAAATTAATCCATGAGTTTCTTGCTAAATCAATTACAATCCATGTATACAAGTATTTCCAAGTGAATTAAGCCATTTCATATTTTGAGTTGTAAATTTTTATATCATTGATAAAGCTTAACTTACACGTCAATTTGAGTGGAAGGCAGTCGTCGTTAATATATTTACCCAACTTTGGAGTCGGGATTGAATCCATGAGGAATAATGTGAGTGGCGATCAAATTAACTTGAAATAACAGTTACAAGTTTAATTCAAACAAATGGTACAAAAAGATAAAATGGGAGAGGTGAGTTCCTACACTAATATTTCTTTTTGGGATTTTCTTGTATAAATTTGAGGCTACGAATAATTAGAGTTTTAACAATTATGCACGGATCTTGGGATTATGCATTACTAAGGGAGGGCATGTGGGAGTTAGTCATCAACATCGATTTAGTAAGTCAAATATGGGTAGGTTTGGTTATAGATTTTGATGCTAGTCTTTTAACAAAACACCTAACTTTCACCCATTGATCCTTTCGAATACATAATGGATGTGTTCAACAATTAGCAACCACAACCTCAATCAAGGCATCCCTATTTCTAGGATGACACCCAAGGCATAGTCAACCTTACTTTCACCCTTATTTCTAAGATAGTGAGAATTTATCAAATTACACACATAATTGTCTATCATTGCTTTGGTTTCCACATCCCTCTTTCGAGGATGATATAGATTCCTAAACTTTACCCAAAACCCTTCTTTCGAAGATAGCCTTAGGTTTTTTAGAGCTTGGAGCTTTCACCAATCAAGCCCATATGGGTATTTGGATCTTTCACCCATCAAATCCCAACCAAAATAGTATAGCAATAATAGAACCCATAAACAAGAACTACCAAATAGATTCTAACAATGACAACCCACACACACTTTAATCCCTATTCACACATAACCTCAAGAGGGAGATTTAGCTACACATAAGATAAATAAGCATAGATATACCCATAATCTCCATTGAATTAATTTTTCGTAGATCTAAGAGAATGTTACTTCAAACTTGGCTCCTCCACAATATCAACAATGGAAGTGAGCAAATCTTCCACTTGAAAAGTCTCCAATGTATTCTTCACCCAAAATTTATACAATATTTTCTTCTCCAAAAATGGAGGATACAAAGTCTAAAGCTAAACCTAAAAAATTGGGGAAGAAGCAATGTGATGGAATAAATCCCCCCCTCAAATTTCATTTTGAGTCTTTTTGTTCAAATTGGGATCAACACATCCAATTACAGTTTTGCCCTTAGGCTGAACATTTTTGCCAAGTTGCGATCACACAAATCTGGCTGCGACCATGGCTACACGACCGCGATTGACTTCCGCGGTCACGGTTGATTGACCATCTTGACTGACTGCGACCACGGTAATTGAGGCTAGTTCACTGCAGGTCTTCAGCTGCACTTTTTCTGCTCCCTTTTGATCATTTCAAGCTCCAATCCACATCTCTTTGTTTTTTCAATTCCTATACCTGCAACGAGTGGATATTAGTGCATTAAATCACAATTATGACTCATTTACTCATTTTAGACAAGGTAATGTGCATGAAAAATGAGTGTGAATGAATGGTAAAATCACCTCATCAATACCCCCAACTTAATACCTTGCTTGTCCTCAAGAAACAATACCTTTTTACCATGATCCACTATCATTTATGCCTATATTTTATGCCTTAAATTTCCATACCGGCCTGGACATGAGTCGCAACCACAAGTAGCTCATTGCACATGTGCTAAACTAATTTCACAACACCCCTCATTATAAAATACAATCCTCAAACAATGCATAAGACTGTAAAGATCAATCAAACAACAAAGACCAATATTCAAGAAGTAGATCATCTTTGATTAGAACTAAACCATACTCCACTTGCCTCATTATTTGGAAGGTGACAAAAATCACCCACCTCAAATTGTTTGCATGTCCATCTCACAAGAAAGAAAAGTTTTACACACCAAACTACCAAACAAGTAACAAGGAATTTTAAGTGCAAAATTCTCCCCTCACAAAAGAAATATCAATGCAACAAGTGTCATGCCATAGGCTTGCCCCTATATTCAATCTTCATTACAAAGAAAGTAAATGGTTGGAGATCTCAAAGGACTTTCTAATCTTTTAAAGTAGGTTTGGATTAGGGTAGGATATCATTTAGGGAACTAGGTTACACCCGACCTTAAACATCTACATCACACTTTACAAAACTCCTCCTTTCGACTAAGGGCCACTCTACTATGTTTTCTTTTTTTTCTTATGCCTATTTTTCGCTTTCTTTGTCCACCACTTTTCTTTCATTTCATTTTCTTGAAATTCTTATGCAAAACTTTCCTTTGTTGGAATTCTTCCTATTTTATTCTTTTGCTTTTAAAGCTTAGGAACACTAGGAATTTCACTTACAACTTCATGGCCCCAAACTCTCTTCCATCAATCTTTACCACCCCAACTTAGGATTTTAGCCTCATATTACATTTTTGAGTTCAAGGAGGGTATGGTTCAAAAGAGGGATGTTCACGGCTTGTAATGTGTTTGCCAAAGAAAGGTAAAAAGGGTCAAAGTGGGTACTAGGGATTGCAATTATGCATTGGTAGGCTTTTTAGGCTAGAGTGGGTTCCAAAATCACAAAGAGGCCCTAAGATCATTTCTCCAACCAAATACAATCAAAATTAGTTTTGAAAGACTAATGGGTCAAGTTCTAGATAACACAAATATACAAGAGATGGATGCAATATTATCACCACACATGGCATGAAAAATTCATTAAGGGAGCTCAAATGTCCCTCCCGATGGAAACAATCATGGAGTATTTATCACTATTCATAAGTTAAAAATTTTTGGGACCACAAAAAGAGAAAAGGATTTGTAACAACATTGCTCACGTCCATGCTCTTGAATTTTCAAAAATTTTAGATGGAGGGGGTTTCTTGATTTGCCATAGCACCATACATAAATTGCTAAAATATAGAGATGGCAACAACTAAAGCCTTAGTCTCACATCTTGGCTTAAAATGGGCAAACTAACCATATGGCTACTCAGACTTTGCCAATGGTGTACAATCTGATCCCAACCTTATAAAACAAACTAAAATGCCACAGGTACTCAGTCTTCTCTTGAATTTTTTGAAATTTATGCTATGGGTACTCAAAATTCCCCTGCATACTTATCCCAACATCACTAAGATCCATAAAAAAAATTTAAAGTACGTATAGAAAACTAAAACTAGAAATAAAAGAAAAGCATGATAATGGATAAAACTTGGGCACCATCCAGGTACCCCAAAATGTAGTATCCACAGCATAAACTAAAAACATTATCCAAAAAATCATCCCAAAACAAGAAAAGTAAATATCCAAAAGGCACCCCCAACTATAAGAATGCGGTGGCCTCATTGCAAGTACAATCAAGTGAAAGTAAAAAGGGTCTCCCTAGATATACATAGTGAGTTGCTCTCATCTGTTGACTCTGTATATTCATCACTATCCTCAAAATTTGACCACTCAGTAGGTGACTCATCATCATTGTCAAGCGTAGAATATGGGAGTTTAACATTAGGATTCAGGCCTTTCCATAGGCCCTTAACCCCTTTCCACAATTTGAAGAAGAATTTGTCCATTTTTTTCTGTTGCTTCAGCATGTTCTTATGTAAGGCCTTGAGGTCTCTGTGAGATGTGGAAAATCATGAGTAAGCTCTCTCTAGGCTGGCAACTGTAGCACTCTATGCCTCTTGTTCCTTTTTGTATTTCTCATAATCTGCAACAGACATATATGAATGACGCCTAGTGGATGACTCCCCTTGTCCTTAAGGCAAACCTACTCATATCTCTCTAATGGATTTGGCATCAACATTCAAATCATCCAAAGGTCTAATGGTGGATGGTCTTTCGGGTTCCTTAGCTGCTGACCTGTCTGAGTCAAATTTTTGATTCTTGCTATACCCAAGTGTACCCTCACCCTTTATTTTGAGTAGGGTGATGCGAGTACTTGGTTTTACCCAGGTATCTATTGGATATTCCTCTATCCCTTCTTTTTTACACAATTAAGTTATAAGTGAAGGGAAAGAAAGAAGTGTACCACCCTGAATCTTGTATTGTCTCTATTCCTCAAGTAGAATCTTGCCCACATTCAGATTAATCCCAGTCATCAGGTAGGCCGCTATGCAGGCTCGTAACTTTGTGATAGAGTCATATGGGTGCATGGTGAGACCCTACTACAAATAATGTGTAACCAGATTTTAGCCTCTACAGAGAATTTGTTCGTAGTGATCCCTCACTTGGTAGTAGCCCGGGAAACCTCTCTATTTGGGTAGAGAATTTTGACCCTTTACTTTGAAATCTTCCATGTCAGTATCCTGAAGCATATGTACTTCATTAACCTGTCTCACTCCAAAGTGCACATTCCTACCTCAAATCTTCCACACTAGGTTCGCAAGAGAAATAACACTCAGATTTTTGTAAAACTTCTGCACCCATTATTCATTTTCCTCACATGGATATGGGACAAAGCATATCCATCCGGACACAGCAAGCCTTTCAAAAAATCCTGGATACTATTCTAGGACCCCCTTAATGCTAATGCCTCTCTTTAATTATAATTTGGCTCTTCGGAGGTCATTCTCATACTGTCTTTGAGATGCTGGGGTTATGAATCAGATATTGTTGTAATCTTCCATTGTGAGTTTTAAAACCTGTAAGCAAGTCCACTCAGGCAAATATTAGCATTATCATGCTTAAAATATGCTAAAACAAATACATAAGCTTATGTAGTAGTATTATGGAAGGTTTTAGTGTTAGCAAAGGCTGTACAGAAAGTTTACTTCTTGTCAAAGCATGCTCTCAGGTATGGTAATCGTAGACTACTGACCGCGATCACGGTCATCAGGATCGCGATCGCGGTATCTGAGATCAAATTTGACAGGTTCAACACATTCTTTTCAATTTCAATTTTAATCCCAATCCCGCCTCCAAACTAGGCATAACAACATTTTAAAAAGTGAATTTAAGCTAGAGTTTGTGGTCATAGCCTCAATTGTAAAAGAATTGATCAAGGAATTCGTAAGGGCATTTAATCGAACACATGGTGTATACTTCAATCTAAGACATTTAAGGCTCAATTTTGGGTTCATCAAGACTTCCCCAATCGTGTGTACACCAACTACAACAACTAACCACAACACCAACCACTAATACGCATGCACATATACACTAATTTAGGCCATTTTCTATACTACAAGTTCTAAACATACAATTTTATATCAAAACTAAGGAAAGTTCGATAACTTACTGATTTAGTTGATGCAGAATAATGAGTTAGTGCTAAAATATACAATGGAATACCAACAACTAGAGAGAATTTTGAGAGAAATTTTAAAAAAGGGGTGTGGGAGAAAATGGAAAAATGGATGGTCTTTTAAACTAAATTGATCGCGGTCGTGGTCTTAGTTGCGCCATCACGGTTATACGGCCTACGAAATCATGGTGGAATAGACTGCGGTCGCGTTAACTGAGACCTATCAACTAGGTTTTCTGCACAGTCTGAATTTCCAATTCCACAGATTCCTTTCCAAATTCAACAAAAATTTCTCTTGGCACCCCAAAATTCTATAGATTATGCATGCACAAAAATAGGAATTTATCTACTTTAAGATGTATAAAAAGGAAGGGATACATGCCACTTTTTGTGGTATGATGGGTTGCCTCCCATCAAGCGCTTAGTTTAATATCGCAGCTTGACGTTTCCACCACTTCCTTCTATGTTTCCACTTAGAAGATTTGAATCTCCATCCTAACTTTCACTTAATATAAAATAAGCGATAGAGGGATAGAAAATTCAAATCTTCCAAGATAAAACTTGGAATAGGTGCCAAAATGGAAAGAATGCTCCGATATCGCCATTTTGAAGACTTCAACCTTTTTCCCAACTTCACATCGATCTTTTGGATTCACTCCTTGGGTAAAATTAAGCACATCAATATGACATTCCTTTTTCTTTGGAAGTTGAGCTTCTTGGATTTTGATGGACGGGGTTCCATATGCTCCTTCGGAATGACAAACTCCAAAATGCAAGAGTCAGACTCCACCTCCCCACAATCCTCCATTTGGTCAAAAAGATGGATCCCCATCACATCCTCTATTCCCAATTTTTAAGAGTGGGTTGAACAAGTTCCAACACCTAACTTTGGGTTAGCTTTCTCAAAAACATTGTCACTCCAAAATGAGCTAGGGTCATCATAAGAGGTTTGCATTCCCTCTTATTTTGAGTCTAGTCTCATTTACTTTATTATGTCTTCTTCTCCCTCGTATGATTTGGATGATTGGGAAGTCATTTAGGAATCTTCGCTACCAAGCTCTTCATTATAGCTTGGTTTCTCTTCTTGATAACACTCCTCTTGAGTATTGGGAAAGGTAGTGATAGTTTCAAACTTTCCTTCTTTGCCCAATAGGTATTTCTTGACACTTGTCCATTCTTTATACATGTATTCCATATTCTCCCCCATTGCATCTACCCAATCCAATATGGCTAATAACCTTGGGTCACAACTACTGGACTCGGTGCATTATTCTTTTGGTTTCTCATCATATGACCTAATAAAATCATAGGAAGAACTAGAAATTTGATTAGTATAATAGGGGGAGGGGGTGTTTGGACACTTATCCCAATGTCTTTACAGACGGCCACACATGGGGTAACTATACTCCCAATCAGATGGAGATGGTAAAATCTCTCCCCGGGGAGCATAATTACAATATCTCCTAAAGTATGGTCCATAACAATACGAACATAGGGGGTCACGATATGCCTTCCAATCATTAAACTCATATTTAATAGAAGATTCCATCAAGAAAAGTAAAAATGAAATAAAATCTACCTACATAGAACAAT
Source organism: Capsicum pubescens (assembly GCA_030864215.1). Lineage (NCBI taxonomy): Eukaryota > Viridiplantae > Streptophyta > Magnoliopsida > Solanales > Solanaceae > Capsicum > Capsicum pubescens. The sequence continues at coordinate 213,812,114 of CM061542.1, forward strand.
CACAAACAAATATTTACAAGGTTGAATTCAAGCAAGTAACTAAGATTGCAAACTAACTTAATACGCTAAATTATTCCCCGACAACAACGCCATTTTTGATAACGCTCAACTTACACATCAATTTAGTGAAGGCGGTTGTTTTAATATATTTATCCAACAAGATTTAGGGTCGAATCCACGAAGAATAATGTGAGTAGTGATTGAGTAAATTCAAAATAGAAGTGCTTTCTAAAATTCAAACCTATGGTATAAGATGGTTTGGGGGTTTTCAATCGTGTCAAATGCAAATGCAAATCTTGGGCTTCTAAGGGACTAATTTGAGACTAAGAAAAATTAGAGTATAATCAATTAGAATGGATCTTGGGATTATACTTTCCTAGGGGCAAGATGTGCATGGGAACATGATAATTTGATGCAAATTCTAATCATTGATGATATGGTAGGCTAGGTCTAATGTCCTTGAAGCTAGTTTTTCAACAAAACCACAAAGATTTCACCTAGTGGTTCTTTCGAGCACTTAACAAGTGTGTCAATCAAAACTACCCAATACCTCAATTAAGGCATCCTAATTACTAGGATGATACCTATGGTATAGTTGACTTCACAACCACCCTTATGTCTAAGATAGTGATAGATTAGAAAACTATACACATAATTGTCTATGAAGTTTTGGTCTCCACATCCCTCTTTTGAGGATGACATGTATTCCTAAACTTCACCCAAAACCCTTCTTTTGAAGATGGCCTTAAGCTTTCCAGAGTTTAGAGCTTTAACCCATCAAACCCATTTAGGTATTTGGGGCTTTTACCCATCAATACCAATCAATTTAATCAAGCAATGATAGGAACCATCATTAAATAACTCAAATCTACACAAAAATTATCACAACCCACACACAATTGCACCCTAATCAAGCATAACCCCAAGAGGTAAATCTAACAACTCATAATGATTATAAACATAAATAAACCAATATTTCCATCAAAGTTATCCATAAGAAAATAAAGATTTCAAACCACACTTTAGAATCCAGTGAATCTTCAATGGGTAAAACCAAATCTACACTTAAAAGTTACTCTAATGTCTTTTTAGTTCAAAATTAGTACAAGTCTTGCTCCAAGCTTCAAGAAATTACAAAAAACTTACACTAAGGATTGGAGATAGGTGATGGAATTATGGATGATTAAGAATGAAATGGTTTTTATCTTTAAAAGGGATTTGGAGTTGGCTGGTCAAAATGAATTTTTTTCCCTTAGGCCATTTTTCGCCCTCACGCGATCGTGGAAGGTTGGTCGCAATCGTACTCACCGTGATCATGGTTAGTCCATCATAATCATAGTTGTTTGACTATATTGAATTAGCATGATTGAGTGATAACACCCGTGATCAGAATAACTAAGGTCTAGATCCTGATCCTACATCAACTTGTCCAGCTCTTGCACTTCAATTCCCTTTTTGATCCCTTTTAGCTCAAGTTTGCTTGTTTTCCTCTCAGCACTTGTACACCTAAAAAATATGGGAATTAGTATATTTAACATCAAATGTGTATCACTTTTACATTCAAATCATAGTAGTGTTCATTAATGTTAAGTGCAGCTGAGTGGTAATTTCACCACTCATCAACGTGTTGGTGAAAGGGGATAGATTTATCCTTCTGGCGGATTTTATGGTGATCGATTGTGACATGGGCAAAGAGGTTCCTATTATACTTGGTAAACAATTCCTTGATACTATAAGAGACCTTGTTGATTTGGAGCTTGGGGAATAGGTTTAGGATCTATGATGGTGAGGTATCTTTTTGGGTATACAAAACAAAGAAACAACCTATGGAGCTTCAAGTGGTGTCAATTATAGATGTTGAAGATGAGGAAGTGAATGATGGTTCCCTTGAGTATCCAACTTTAAGATAATGAAGTATGTCATTCCACAACGATAGCTAAGGAGCTATGTGGGAGGCAACCCATAAATACTATGAAAGTGGCTAGTATCCTTTGCTTTTAATTTAGTAGGGTAGAGTTTAATTTTGTCATTGATTAATCCATGTATTTGTGGCGCTATAGAGTATTTGAATGAGTTTGAAACAAGGAAAAGTGTATCAAAATAGAGAAGTGAGTTGAACAGGGGAAAATAGAGGTGCATAAATTCCCTCAGTTACCATGATCGCGCCCTTGCGCCTTCGCGATTGCAGTCACCACTTGGTTGCAATCGCAGACCTCGGAACGTGATCGCAGTCAAGTTAATTTAAATGACCATCCAACTGACCATTTTCTCACACTCAGTCTATGAATTCTCTCTCAAAATTGTACTAACTCCAAGCATAATTTGGGAATCTAAAAGCATCTTAGCATCCATTTTGCATCATCACACTGGTAAGTGCTTTTAATTTATGTTTAAATAGTTATTGATATTCCATAGAATGAATGAACTAGGGAAGGCCTAAACTTGTGCTTATTATTGATAAATATTAATTATTTACACTTATGTGGTGGTTCACTATTGAAAATGATGCGCATACATGTGGGGAAATCTTAGGTACCCAAGTTGTGTCCAAAATTAAGGGAAATATAGTGTGCACACCAAATGCTCGATCAAATGCCCTTGGTTATGAACTAAAAATAGTAGAAAGGTTGTGTATGATAAATCTACAAAACAAGTTGTGTGGCAATTGGGCATGGTTTTTGAGGATGTGAATGAATTTAGAGATGCTGTTACAAAATATGAACTTCAAAGAGGTGTTCAATTATAGAAGTATATTAATGAGTAAAAAAATTGGGGTTAGATGTAGGGAAGGGTGTCTTTGGCTGTTATATGCAAGTCTTAACAAGTCTAGCAATAATTTTCAAATTAAAACCTACAATCCTAAGCATAAGTGTATCAAAACCACTAGAAATGTCATGTATAATGCTAAATTCCCGCACAAGCATTTCAAAGATAGAATAACTGAGCAGCCAAACATGAGGCTATTTTAGTTCCAACAATTGATTAGAAAAAAATTAGGTATACATGTTGGAAAGACTACTGCTAGGAGAGATAGAGGCAGAATACGTCAACATTTAATGTGTAATCATGTGAAAGAGTTTGGGAGAATATTTGACTATAGGGATGAAATGTTGAGGTCCAATCCTGGTTCCACTTTTGTTGTGAAAGTTGACGATTCTGATGATAGTGGTAAGCTTGTTTTTCAAAGTTTCTACATTTGTTTTGATGCATGCAAAAAAGCTTTTTTTTTTGTGGTTTTAGAAAATGTATTAGTTTAGATGGATGTTTCCTGAAGGGATTAACCAAAGGATAGTTGTTGTGTCTAAAAATGGCAATAATCAAATATTGCCTATTACTTGGGCTGTTGTAGAGTATGAGAATAAGTACACTTGGACATGGTTTGTGAAATTATTGATAGAGAATTTGGTATTAACAGATGACAGAGATTACACAATCATTTCTGCTATGTAAAAGGTATACTTTTTTCTTCATTTTGTTATGTTTAATAAGTATTATGTGTAGTTATGACTATGTAATTTGTTTGTGTTTAATTTTATGATCTGATTTTCAGGGTCTTATACCAACACTGATGGAGATTTTACCAAAGTTGGAGCATAGGATGTGTGCAAGACACATCCTTGCCAATTGGGGAAAAAATGGAGAGGTCTTAAAAGAAGGAACCAAATATGGAAATGTGCAAGAAGCTCCTTTGAAGATGAAATAAAGAAAAATCTGAACCAAATGGTCATGATAAGTGGTGAAGATATTGTTTTAGATTTACTTCATTATAGGGTACAAACATGGTGTAAAATGTACATTAGAACTAACATCAAGTGTGATGAAATAGATAATAACATGACTGAGAGATTTAGTGCTTGGATCTTAGGACCAAGGCATAAAATAATTATTACTATGTTAGAAGAGATAAGGGTGAAGGTAATGGCTAGACTAAGTGAATTCACTAAGTTTCCAGAAACATGGTTGACTAATATATGTCCAATGGCTTTGAGAGTGTTAGAAAAAAAACACCGAGAAGTCAATGAGATATAACATTGACTTTAATGGAGAGAGAGGTTTTGAAATATCAGATGGACCATATGTATATAGTATGGATGTGAGGGATAGTACATGAAACTATAAATCTTGGATGCTCAAGGGAATACCCTGTCCACATAGGATTGCAACCATACTCTATAAGAAATGGGAACTAATTGATTTTGTTGATAGATCCTATAGTAAGGAGACTTATCTCAAGACTTACTATCACTACATTCAACCAGTGACCAACATGAACATGTGGCCAGAGTCAACAAATCCTCATGTAGAGCCACTAGTTATTAAACCTATGCCTAGTATATCAAAGAAGAAAGAGAATAGATAATTTGGTGAGACCAAAAAGTGTTGAATGATGTCAAGAAAAAGGGTTAACATGAATTGTAGCATATGTCAAGGACAAAATCACAACAAAAGAGGTTTTCCGTTAAAGGTGTGTAACTTTAAATGGCTTGTATTATTTATTTATAGCTAAATTATTTTTTAATATGTGATTGCTTCACCTTTTTTTGTAGGATTTTGTTGGATCAAGTTGTGTTACTGTTCGACCAGTTGATGTACCAAGTACGTAAATACCTAGGGGAGGCCAAGAAATACTCCTACTACTACTGATGCACCTTCTAGACCTAGGGGAAGGCCAAGAAAGACAACACAGGCTGAACAAGTTGCAACACCTCCTACAACTAGGAAAAGGCTTGATGAACCAACTGCAAATGCAAGAGGCAGGGGAAGGGACGTTGAACATATTATAAGAGCTACAAGAGGTAATGGAAAGAGTATTGAATATGTTGTAGGATCTGCAAGAGGTAGAAGAAGGGGTGTTGAATATATTGCAGGAGCTGTAAGAGGCAGGAGAAGGGGTAGGGGTGTATCACTAGTTATAGTTGCTTCAAGAGGCAGGGGTAAACCAAGAAAAACACCTCTTGGTAACATTGGAATAGGAAGGAGGACACCTTTGCATGAGTGGTTTGAAAATCCAACAAGTTACACTACTCATTCTCCACCAAATCCACCTACTTCACCTATTTATGCTTTACCAAATCCATTTGCTTCACCTGTTCATGATCCACTAAATCCACCTGCTTCAACTGGTAAAAGGCCAAAGACAGTTGAAATTAGTGTTTTGATTGCTGAAAATGGTTTCACAACATATGATGTAAGTACTAATAATAAAATTTAAGTTTAATTTGTCTTAGAGGTTTACATATCTTTAATTTTCTTTCTTTCTTTGTCTACAACCTGGGTTGTCAAGTGGTATGCTACTACTTACTGGTTCTGCATAGCCTATAAGGTCTGCTGATATTAATGGGGACCTTGGTTATGAACTAAAAATAAGAGTAAGGTGGAGGGGTAAAAAAGCAGTGCTTGGAAACTAGGTTGAAGTGATGAGAGATGAGATAAGAATGAACAAAAAACTGAAATTGGCTTTTTCACAATCCAAGCCATAATGGAAGTAGTTTTAAAATATTGGTAGTTTTTGAGTTTAAAACTGATGTTGTATTGTTAATTGGGTAGGTTATTTTGAAAAACAACGTGATTTACTTTTACAAGGTCATTTTTTGTGAAGTTTTTATGATGCACTTGAATGTTGCATCTCAAACATTTGTGCAATAATTTTGTATTATATGTTGCACTTGAAAGTTCAGGTTGCATCTCAAACAGTTATGCACTAATTTTTTTTATAGAATTTTATATTAAATATTTCTATAAATTTGTGTCTATCCTTTGTGGTGCTATCTGATATTTCTATCAATTTTAAAATAATGAATTTAGCTCAACAAAATAAGCAAAACAAACAAATACTCAAAAGAGTACTCAAAACCAACAATCAGTTTGAAATAGAATATTTCATTCAACAAAATCAAGTTCAAACTACCATACAAGAAACACTACCAATGATAAATTCATATTACAAGACTACACAAAATACTTCAACCTGCTATTTTGATCCATATAGTAATACATATTATGCAGATACACACCATGGAAATACTACTAATGCTCTCTATCTTCTTCACTTCAATCGTCTTTTCTGGTGTATTTTTCACCTCGTCTTTCATCTTAACTAATGAGTTACATTGTTCTTCTATTTAAGTGAATGCAGATTTAACTTTCGTCTTTATTATTTCCCCATCATTGTAAGCACCAACCAATTCTTCCTTCATCTTCATTATCTTTAATAGTTCATTCATGTCCTTCACTTTCTTCACCAACTTTAGAATAATGAACTTTGATCATTCATAAACCACATCATCCCTCCAAAGAAAAAAGTTACACTTGTTCGATCCATAATAACGGCGTGACCAAAATCTTCTTCCCGGATTATTATCGGACCAAGAAGTCTTCAAATGAAGTAAGAGACCATGATTGCATCGTACCTCCGCATTCAACATTGGATCTTTCTTGTCTAAACAAATCCTATTCAAATCCAATTTTAGATCTTCCATAGCTAACCCTAATTTCAAAAATTAAAAATTAAAAATTAGTAAAAATAATGAGAAGAAGTTAGACAATAGTGAGAAGAAGTTTTAAACAAACAAAGAAAACTAAGAAGATACCAGAAATTTACAAAAGAAAATAAATAAAACCAATTAAAAGATTTTACCTTACGCAATGGAGAAGAAAACAAGATTAAAGTAGAAGGGGGATCTATACCTCTCTTTAATACATTATATTAAGAAATAAAGGAATCTAATGAAAAATATATAAAGTTATGTGTCCAAAAAATAGGTTTATAACATTTTTTAAATACCCTTACACGCTCAAGAAACGTGGTTACACATCGTGGTCCAAGTGAGCAGATATATGTTATTTAAATACGAAAAAAATTCTAGGGGTTCATAGGACCCCCGCAAAGTTTAGTATGCACAACTACAAATTTAGGCAAAGTACAAGTATCTTTCGGACTATTATCCCAATTTTAATTGATGTGAATTATTATTTAATAATTTATTATAATTTTTACCTACGAATATTAGTTTGAATTGTTAATTTTGGATCTAATTTTATCAATTTCACTGTTGAAAATTTTCTTCCTCTAAGGAAATAATAACAGGAACTGTTTATTGTTCTATAACCAACAAGTTGACAAATTTTAAATAAAATAATAGAGTTACAACTATATAATCTAATTCAAGAAATTGATAACTTTTAATACCCCACTTTAATATGTTAGTGGCGATGCTTGAAAACCAAAGAAGACACAAAAAAAGGATTTGCAATCTATTGTGTTCAACAATTTTTGACTATACTCTTATTTTTGAGAGTCTTAAAAAAAGAGAAAAAAGAAGAAAAGAATAGATGAAAAAAAGAGATAATGCGAGTGTTAACAAACATTACGTAAGAAGGCAAAATAATGTTTTCCTGATTTCTTCTATTTGAAAAAAAATTAATAAATAATATAAATTTATCTAAAAACTATTATACTTTCTATCACAACAATTCTTTTAAAGAAAAAAGTTAACACATAATTTATTTTTGATAAAATTTTTGGGCCGAAAATTTGGGGTCTTAGGCGTATGCCTTATTTTCCAAACCATGGTGTCGGCATTGCCTTCAGCTGTTGCATAAACTATGATAGGATATGTAAATAATATGATAACTCTGTCAAAAAAAAATCGTTTGACATATCAATTGAAAATATGCCTCAGGTCTGCAGTATCAAATTCGTTGGCTAGTGCAAATCTATGATTCCACTCTAAGGTGGTGCTAATAGACTTGAATCCTAAAAACCTATAGTTATATGTACCAGATGTATTTTCTCTAACACATGAATGTGTAGCAGGACACTCACAAATTTAACCCCATGAAAATACTTTAAAATGCAAAAATTCTTCATGTGGAAACCCTTGCAAAGATAGTTATAGACTTTCAATAACATTGTGATCATTGGAAATAATCAAGTCTTCCATATAAATCAAAACGTTGATCAATACGTTAGCCTAGTTTAAGGTAAAAAGAGAATATTTTGTTTATTGCTGTTTAAATGTAATTCATCAGAGTATTTGATAATTTGCACCCAATAATGTTGGGACAGTTTCAACCTGTACAGACACTTTCAGAATTCTGGCGATGATTTCATACACACTTTCTCCTTGAGATCCCATGTAATGTAATGAGTCTCATATCCATTTTGAGTTTTATGTGTTTATTTCTTATTTTTATTCCTATCTATAACTTTTGAATATTATTTATGACTTGCAGGAATGGATGACATGATTTTTAATCTAATCATATGAACATTGGATGAGATTTTCATTTTTGAAGGATTTGAAATCTGTGGTTTTTGAAAAAAAATCAAGATTCTAGGTTAATGAGGTTGGTTTTGAATTGATACAGTTCCCTAGGTCAGAAATTTGATTTTTAACATAGTTGAGTGGTTGAACGACCCCAAAAGTTACTAATACTCCAGTTCAGACTTAACATGGAAAACTAGTTGAAACCAGGAAAAGTATTCATAGAAAAACTCAAGCAACAAATCTCATGAGTGGCAACGACTCATTGGGTGAGTCATCCTAAGTGATAGCTAAAAGGTCTAGAAGACTAGAATTTTCCCTAGTGACGATGACTACTTATAACAAGTCGTTGTAAATCACAATGAAGAAGACTCTGTCACTTACTAAGGGCACCTACGATCCGTGGGTGCCACCTACGGTCCATGGGTGACCAAAGTAAGTGATAGAGGTCCAAGTCCAAAGAGTTTCAAGAGCTGTGTAGGAGGTCTTGGACTTCTTAGGTGGCCTAAGTAAGTGGCCACCAACCTCTGTTTTCCTTTTTCATTCGGGTTTTGAATTTTAGAATTTTCTTGTATTCTATAAATACCTTTTTGATGTTTTGTAGTTAGTTGATGCAATCTTAACATTTACAAACTTATATTTGATTCCAAGATTCAAATTTGATCTTGGGATTACTTTGTTCTTGATTTTTCTTGATAATTCAGTTACAACTTTGGGTTTTACTTATTGATCATTGTGATATTGTGTAATGCTTATTGTTATGAATTTCGTTGATCGTTTCACAAGCATGAGAGACTAAAGCCCATAACTAGGGTTGTGGGAACCCTAGAATATTTACGAAGTAGGGGAAGTTCTAAGTTGTTTTGAACCAATATCTTTGTGTGTTTTTATTATTTTTGATTTGATTAATGTCTTAGCGGTTACTAATGGTAAGATCCCACCTAGAATATCACTACTTACCCCACAAGAGGAGTAGTGACTAAGAAAAGATAATTACAATATTAATTTGAAGATTAATTATTGATCTAGGATAATCAGTATCATCTATGTAAGATAGTTATCTATCACCTAAAAACTTGAGACTCAAAAGGTTATAGTTAACTAAGATCTAGGATAAGGGTTAGTAATGCAGTATCCTGAGACTAAAAAGGTAAAGGATGAAATCCGTTGAGTCCAAAAGACAGTTGATCGTATATAACTTATAAGATTCTTCATGCAAGGTACTGGGTTGGTTCAGTATAGAACGATAAGCATACTGATTTGAGAAGCCAGGGGGAATAGAACCCTAGTGTTCGTTACCGATTAATTACAACCAAATTTGAGATTTGCTATTTGTTTGAGATTACATTACACCCCCCCGTTTATGTTTTTTTCAGCCCACTGAGTTCAGCAAATGAGTGATACAAATCCGCTCTTCCCTGTGGGATTGAGACCCCAACCTAGTTGGGTTACTTTACTTGATAGTGACTGATTTCTCCTTCTATCGGAGGAGTAGTTTGGGCATTGATTAAAATTTTGGCGTCGTTGCCAGAGAAGATGGTGTGAGTGGTGATTGTAGTTTGTTGGAGTTTTTGGGGCTTTATTTTTCTATTATTAGTATGGTATACACCGATTTATGCCTAACACCAAGAGTCAAGGCAACCCTTTACTCCAACTGACTCCAAACCCAGAGAGACGGTTATAGCCTATCATATGATGACTGAACCAGTACGGTCATTCCATCTTGAAGGGGTTCAGGATGATCCTAATGCAGTTCCTCCCCTACTCTAAGTGATCCACAGAATATTATTGATAGATAGATAGAGCAGTTGTTAGAAGATCCTACTAACTAGAGAAGGTACGAGGAAACCTGGTTATCTCAGTAGGCAGAGCTAGCCAGGACAAAACCGGTAGTTGATCGTCGAGCAACACTTGATGGTTATTGAATTAGTGTTTGTGGTGGTCTGTATCAAGTGATCCTAATATTCCAGTACTTTCAGCTGTATGATGATGAAGAGGATATGTGATATGTTGAGCTGGCGGAATAAGAGTTATCATTCCTCCTTCTCTACCTCTAATGAGAAATTTGACATAACCAGCTTCTGAATTTGAAAGGTGTATTTTCAAGCTCAACTACAAATGACGAAAATATGCATCTTGCTAATTTTATTGGGATCTGCACTTTATATACTATTTTGAGGGTAGACTAGGAGGCACTCGGATTGAGGTTGTTCTCCTTCTCGTTGGCTGGAGAAGCTTCTTTGTGGTTGGGGGAACTTCTGAGAGGATCTATTACCATGTGGAATGAGTTATGCAAACAATTCTTAAACTATTTCTTTCCTCCAGCCAGGATGTTGTAGCTTAAAGATGAGATATACAATTTCAAACAACTTTATTCGAAGTCAACACACGAGGCTTGGTTTTGATTTGAGAAAAAGTTGAGCATGGTACCCAATCATCGTATTTTAAGGAGAATCTTGCTGGTAATATTCTATAGAAACCTGAACATCAGTTCCCAAGCAATGAGAGATACAATACTTAGAGGAGAGTTTATGAGATTACACTGCGAAGTAGCTTCTAAAGTTCTAGACCCAATATCTCTCACTAATCGATGCTGACATACTCGAAGGACTGAGAGGGGTGCTGATACTTATGCCATTAGAGATTTCGATTAACATAGAGTAGTGGATGATTTTATGTTGTAAGAGATTTCACAATTGAGGATTGATATTGGGTTGTTTGCTAAGGAGTTCACAAAAGTGAATTTCGAGAAGGTAAACGCAGTAGGTGTGCAGGGTTCAGCCAACAGAGCATATGAGTCTAACTTGAAGGAAGAGGCTAAGTATCTTGTTGGAG